>JACAZG010000007.1:0-1241901 GCA_014461125.1 Mycena kentingensis (nom. inval.) | reverse complement strand
GCGCAGCTCGCACGATAACGCGCAATTCGCGTCTTCTGGAGGCGATCGCTCCGTCTTTCTGTGGGATGTCGCAACTGCCGCAACAACGCGCCGAATCGCAGGCCACATGGGCAAGATACACGCCGTAGAATTCAACGAAGACGCGACAGTTTTAGCCAGCGGTATGTTCCTCGACGCGGCAACTTACTTTTGTCGATTCTTCTTCTTAGGCTCCTTCGACTCTACGGTCCGCCTGTGGGACTTGAGGTATGTCCGTTACTGCTTTTGCTCGACGCGGGTGTTAATGCCGGGTGCAGAGCACAGACGCGTCAGCCGATTCAGGTTCTTGAGGAAGCGCGCGACGCGGTCCAAACCCTCCACGTCGGCTCGACGTACATAACAGCCGGTTCGCTCGATGGCCATGTACGCACGTACGACCTCCGGAAGGGCGAACTTCGTTCCGATTTTATGGGTCGTGCGTACCGCTTCCTTCTTCGCGCTGCGAGCCGCAGAAGTCATATATTTTAGACCCCGTCACCGCCGTCGTGCCTACTCTCGACAGCCAAACTATCCTCGTCACAACGCTGGATTCGCACGTCCGACTCATGGATATGACCACCGGCAAGCTGCTCAACGACTTTACTGCGCACGCCAACACCGAGTATCGCTGCCGAGCGTGCTTCGGCCATGGCGAAGCAAACGTTATTTGCGGAGACGAAAAAGGCGTCGTGTGGGCTTGGGATCTCCTCAATGTACGTGGTTTTGTTCTCGATGCTCCCCCGATAGACAGAAGATCGGACAGGCCAAACCATTGGCACCCAATCCGCCGCCGAAGGTTCACAACAAGGTCATCTTGTGGACAGAGCATCATCCAGTCGACAAAGGCGAGATGATTACTGCGAGCGCCGACGGGACGGTCAAGATTTGGCGGCAGGTCGAGGTTGAATAGATGTAAATGTACAGGGTTCCGCGCTGTATGATATACCGAGAGAAGAAACGGCCGCCGGTCACCGTTTGGTTGTTGTGGCCATCGATTCTAAGAACGAGTTAGTCGCGATGGACTCCACGAAAACGACGCACCTCTCCGCGTCGCGTCCTCCAATAACTGCGTATCAACATGCTCCGCCGGCAGCTGGACGTAACGCACGACAGAGCCGCGAATGAAGCAGTTCTTGACCGCCATCTGTCCCAGAGTTCAACTCGAGTGAACGCAAGAGTGGCAAGACGCACCATATGTGGATGCCGAGCCTCATCCTGAACCGAGATATTATCCAGCCGGATATTCAGGAACCTGGTATCACGGACTTGTGGATATGTTGCAGGAAGCGTCGAAAACGGAGCAACTTACTGGTCAACGGATTTCAGCACACCGGTGATAGAAATGTCGTTTTTGAGCTCGACGATGACTTGCTGGTCTGTGAGGGTCTTGAATACGGAGAAGATGAGCTACGACGCGGATGTTAGGGCTCGTGCAGGCACGGATGGTTTGACTCAGTACCATGGTACAGTTCAAGAGCGATGATGCCTGTTTTTGACGCGGTGGAGGAAAAGTAGATCTAGGAGGGAAAGAGTGTGCTTGGAAACATGGAAGGTCATGGGCATACAACGGGAGTATCCTAATATTTTGCAACAAGTACCACAGTAACTACCCGCTCATGCGTGCCCAGCGTGCTTCTGCTTGCCCGTCCGGAGCTTCCTGAGGTAGAACTGGACGATAGTGAGAATCGAACAATCAGAGAGGGTAGGGAACGTACCTCGAGCTCCTTGCCCTCAAGAATGTAGCCGTCTGCACGGCCAGACTGTCCGGGTCGGCTGGAGATGGAAGCATACAGACGACCGGCAGCGAACTGGGTCTCGAGCAGAGGGTCGATCTTGGCGTCTGGAAGACAGATTTAACAAGGGAGCAGAATTGAGAGCAGGATGGCGCACCCTTTTTCTTCTCGTCCAAGTTGCGCTGTGCGTGGTTGGAGAGCTTGACGGGCTCAGCAGCATCGGTCGGGGCCTGGCTCTTGCCCTTCTTGGTGACGGGCTGGCCGTACTAGTGGACCAATGAGACAAGAGAGAGGATAGAGGGAGCGGCGTACGTGGGTCTCGTACCACTGGCGGAAGGGAGTAGCGTCGATTTGGATGATGGCGCTCTTGACGAGCGTGTTGGTGCGGACAAGCTCGTTGTTGGATGCGTTGTATACCTGCGGGTAGGGAAGGTGAGAGGTAGAAACCGGGGGGGAGAGGATGACGGACGACACCGATGAGACGAGTTTTGCGGGTAACATGCTCAGAGCCCCAGGCAAAGTTGCCCGTCTCCAGACGAAGAGCACGGTACTTGAGGTTTCCACCACGAACGCGAACGGAGTGGACACGCTTGGGACCGAGCTTTGTGTTGGCAGGCTGGCGACCGAGCTCGAACTTTCTTTTTTTGCGGTAGTGGGCGCGCTGAGCGCCGGTCTCGGAGCGCTTGTGGCGTGAAGAGCGGGAGATACCTGGGCACCAGTGGGTAGACAGTCAGCCGGGATCGACGACAGCGACGACGACGACGCACCCATAGTGTCTTGAGGTCGCTAGCAGAAACGGTCTGACTGGATCACAGCTCCCAATGGACAGTGTCACAGTCGCGCACACGTGACTTCCCCACAGTACACGCCCTTCATGCGCGGCAACACATCTATAAAGACACCCCCAAATCCTGCCGCACACACACAATGCCCCTCTTCAAGTACCGTCGTGCTTTACCCCGCCGCAAACCCTCCATTGCACGACCCGCATGCAAACCTATGCGCGACGAGCTCACCCGTCTCGTCGACACAGTCGCATCTCCTGCCCCCCGCAAGGCCTTTGACGCAGAGATGCAGTCGTTTTACCAGCTCTTTTCCCGTTACTTGGCTGAGAAAGCGTCGTCGGGGGATAAGCTGTATCATGTCCCCAACCTCCCTGTCGGTGCAATCTCACCATGCCTACCAGAGACTGGAGTCGTGTCAAGTCGGCGGAGGGCGTCGTTTCTTACGACACAATCACCAAATTGGTCGACGACAGCGCACTCGCTAAGCTTGCGGTCCTCAAGGTCAATGGTGGCCTCGGTACTTCCATGGGTCGTCCTGCTTCTGAGGCACGCACGTGTCTAATCCAATCCGTAGGAATGACTGGCGCCAAATCCGCACTCGAGGTCCGGGACGAATTAAGCTTCCTCGACCTTACCGTGCAGCAAATCGCTCACCTCAACACCACGCATGCTGTCGACGTTCCGCTCCTCCTCATGACCTCCTTCAACACACACGCCGACACGCTCCGCATAATTAAGAAGTATACTGGCACTTCCGTTCGGATTACAACGTTCAACCAATCGCGCTACCCGCGCATCCTCAAGGACTCCTTGTTGCCGTGCCCACAAAGCGCCGAGGACGCGAATAGCGCGTGGTATCCGCCTGGCCACGGGGACCTCTACAACGCGCTACAGCATTCTGGCCTGCTCGATCAGCTTCTCGCCGAGAGCAAGGAGTACCTGTTTGTCTCCAATTCAGACAACCTCGGCGCAGTGTAAGATTGACCTTTCTTTGTCTCCGACTCGCCGTAATTTCTGGACAGCGTCGACCAACGGATCCTGCAGCATATGATAGACACGGGCGCCGAGTTCATCATGGAGGTCACCGACAAGACCAAGGCCGACGTCAAGGTTGGTAGTTTGGTCCCCGACAGCTTATCTGGCTAATAACAAAACGAGGGTGGCACGTTGGTCGACTACAACGGATCGATCCGTCTGCTCGAGATTGCGCAGGTTCCGCCCGAGCACGTAGACGAGTTCAAGTCGGTGCGGAAATTCAAGATTTTCAACACGAACAATCTCTGGATTGATCTGAAAGGCATTTCTCCCTCTTGAGTTTGCTTCCTATGTTGACGAAACGAACAGCACTCAAACGCATCCTCTCCTCCCCATCCTCTCTCCCGCTGGACATAATAGTCAATCCTAAATTGACTGATGCAGGCCAGTCCGTCATCCAGCTCGAAACCGCAGCCGGCTCCGCGGTTCAACATTTCCCTCCTTCCCGAGCCTTCGGGATCAACGTCCCTCGCCAGCGGTTTCTGCCGGTGAAGAACTGCAGCGACTTGCTGCTCGTTCGGAGCGATGTGTATAGTGTCCGGGACGGCGCGTTGGTGCCGAATCCGCAGCGGATGTTTACAGCGACCCCGGTCATCCAACTTGGGGACCACTTTAGAAAGGTCAGTGCTGTCAGCGGACAAAGAGAAACCCGACGCTGTAGTTTTTGCAGGTCCACCAATTCCTCAAACGATTCAAGAGCATCCCGTCGATGATCGACCTTGACCTGCTCACCGTCGCCGGCGATGTCACGTTCGGTAGGGACATTGTTCTCCGTGGTACCGTCATCGTCCTGGCGAACGACGGGCAACGCGTCCATATCCCTGACGGAGCCGTTCTCGAGAATCGTGCGTCTCTCATTTCCTCAGAATCCAACCGTTCGACTTGGCTGAAGTGTGCATCGTAGGACTCGTGAACGGGAATCTCACTGTGATTGTAAGTAGGTTTGGACAGAGAATAGGCACTAAAGTATTCTCAGGAGCTCTGAGCGCTTTGGTTATGTTTCTGAGTAGATTAGGCACAAGTAATGCATCGCGAGAACATACCGGTTCTTTATTTCGTCAACATCGAAACCACATCTTCATAACGCTGCCGCGTCCCCTCAACAACCTTTGCGTCTATCGTCCAACCGTTCCCGTCCAGACCCTGTTCGAGGCCTTTTCGGAACCCAGCACCAACGAGCCAATCGCGCAGATACTGCTTGTCAAAGGACGGCTGTGGCTTTCCCGCCTCATACCCCTCCAGCGGCCAATATCGCGACGAGTCGGGCGTAAGTAACTCATCAACAAGGATCAATTCTTGTTCTTCCACTGGCCCGCTAGGGGGAACCAAGCCAAACTCAAATTTGGTGTCGGCTAGGATGATACCACGCGAGCGGGCATATTGGGCGGCAGCATTGTACAGTGCCAGTGCAGCAGTAGAAAGCTTCGCGTAGAGCACATCTCCGACGAGGGCTTTGGCTGCAGGAGTATGTTAGAGAGGAATGCGGAACGAAACGACGCGGATGCCTTGTTCCGGGGAGATATTTTCATCGTGCTGGCCTTGCTCCGCCTTGGTCGAGGGCGTAAATAGCGGTTCGGGGAGACATTGGGATTCGACCAGTCCTTCGGGTAACTGAATGCCATGCACTGTCCCCGATTTCTTGTATTCCGACCAAGCAGAACCTATTTCGAAGTGAGGCAATTGTCCGGAGGTGCAAGGGCGCGACATACCAGTGAGATACCCTCGCACAATCGCTTCCAGCTGGACGACCTGAGCCTTCTTCACGAGCATCGTCCGTCCCGCGAGCTGATCCTCGTAATGCAGCACTTCTGGAGGCATCGAGCGGATATCGGCCGTTATGAAGTGGTTGGGGATGATATGGGCAAGTTTCTGGAACCAGAAGAGGGATATTTGGGTGAGGAGCTGGCCCTTCTTTGGGATGCCCTGTTGACGAGTAAACTGGTGCATTTTCGGGTCGACGAGCGACGGACGTTATTGAGGATTACATCGTAGGCTGAGATGCGGTCGGAGGCGACGAAGAGGAGAGCGTTTGGATCTGAGACGGTGTAGATATCGCGGACCTTGCCCTTGGATGCCAGAGTGAGCGTCGGGAGGTTCGAGTCGACGAGCGCCATGACAGTCGCGTCTAACCGATAATCTGAACATCAAAAAATATTCGACATGTCTTCCTCCCCTAGCACCACCTCTTCACCCGAGTTACCTACAAAGCGGAAACGCCAACAGCACGACGACCCGGAGTCGGATGACGACTCGGACGCGGACGATTCGTCGGCAGACTCAGACTCGGAATCCGACTCTGAGCCACCACCTCAAGACTCTGTTCCAGACGAGCCCGTCCTCTCCCACAAACAAAAGCGACTGGCAAAGCGCCAGGCAAAGGCAGACGCGAAGGCGTCCAGCAAGAAGAAGCGCAAGCTGCCCGACGGGTCCGCCGCCCCCGTGAACAACACCGGTGCTAAAAGGCAGCACTCGGTTTGGGTCGGCAACCTCAACTTCAAGACCACCCCCGAGTCTCTCACCGCATTCTTCAAAGATGCAGGAGAGGTAACGCGCGTCAATATGCCGCACAAACGGGCTGCAGGGCCGGGGCTGAAACCCGAGAACCAAGGGTACGTCCGTGTGTTCCCTCCGGGTTGCTCGTTAATGCGCGCAGGTTCGCATACGTTGACTTCACCTCTGCCGACGCCAAAGTCGCCGCAATAGCCATGTCCGAACAAAACCTACTCGGCCGCAAACTGCTCATCAAGGACGGTGCGTATCGCGTCGTGTAAGCAATCCTCTGCGGCTTATGGAAAGCCAGGCGATGACTTTGCTGGGCGGCCAACAATATCTACACCCGGCGACGCCGCCGTAGCGGCTGCCACCGCCACCGCAGGCAGCACTGGTCTCACCAAGAGCGCCCAGCGCATCCTGCGCGCGCAGAAGCAACCACCCGCGCCGACACTCTTTCTGGGGAATCTCCCGTTTGAGACGACGGAAGATACCATCCGCGGACTCTTTGACGCACATCGGAAACTGCCCAAGAAAGGCAGCAAGGATGGCGACGGCGACGACCCGACTCCAGAGGCCAAACCTGAGCAATGGATTCGCAAAGTACGCATGGGGACATTCGAAGATAGTGGTCTGTGCAAGGGGTATGTTTTCTTCTTCTTGTACAGCAGTGTTTCTAAAGCGGTCCTCCAGTTTTGCCTTTATAGACTTCACCTCCACAGAACACGCTACAGCGGCCCTGACTAACCTCCGCAACCATCATCTCAATGGACGGGACCTTAAAGTTGAATACGCCTCACCCGACGCGGTCAAACGCGGAGAAGTGAAGAAGCGCGATCCCGACGGCGCCCCAAAACGGCGCAAAGAGCCAAAGCGAAGCGGTCCGCGTGCAGAGAAGAGGATCAAACGGGAGCAGGAGGGTGGCACGGCTGAGCAGGAGCCGCCAAAGCCGAAGAAGAGAAATGCCGATAGGGACGAGAAAAAGTTCAAGAGCAAGGAGGAGCGGCATCTCAAGGGACCTAAAAATCGACCGCGGCCAGGAGCTGCACTTGCGGAAGCGAAGCGCGAGAGCGCCGCTATCTTGCCAGCACAAGGAAAGAAGATCGTGTTCTAGTTTATGCGTGTAGAAACCAGAAAGATTCGAGTCCTCTACTGCTCTAATTACATTGCATACGCGAGCTTAGTCCATTCCTCCTACGGGTATCACGATCGTTTACAATTCCTGCAAGGATTGAGCAACGTGCCGCAAGAGAGGGACCAGCTTACAACAAGGTTAAGGTTCCCGGAAACCAGGCGATTCTCCAAGACGCAACCGTCAGGGATCTGGGGCTCGTTAAGCGATTGCACGGTTATTGGGGAGCACCAACATCAATGCGCTGGCCCTCGTTCGCCACGATGATGACAGTTCCACGCAAAGTAACTAGAACACGATTAGCAGCGGACTAGGTGTGAGAAAACGCGAACCATTGCGTCCGAAGGAGACATCGCCGCTCACAGTCAAGTGGTCGAGCTCGAGAATCTTGGGTATCTTTTTGAACCGTTTCTGGAAGTTCTGTATTTTCTTGAAGTGGTCGCCGAGTTTGATGACTGGGGTTGTGTCGAACATCCTGGCCGCGTTGATGACGAGCTGGCCATGCTCGAGCGAGTAGATATCGCTCTTGATCAAGAGTAGATCGGAGCAGCTCTTCACGGGCAGGAAGCGCTTGCGAGGAACGTTGATTCCATGGGCGTTCTTGAAGTGCTTGATCGCGGCACCGGCAGCCGTCTCCAGCTACACCGGTGTTATCGAGAGTAGTCTGGGTGAGCCCAACGAACCTGGATAACTGACTGGCCGTCGTCGGTGACCTTGGGGTTGATGATGATTTCCAGCTCCATCGTCTCCTGCTCCATGATACGCTTCAACGCTACGCAGAGATGTTGAGCCATGTGCAGTTCGGGTGAGCGTCAAGTACCTTTGAGGTTGATCCAAAGGTTGTTTGTGTTGAAGATCTTGAACTTGCGAACTGGGAACTCGATCAGCGGCGCCATGCAGCAGTGATCTGCGTACTCGATTTGAAGTCCTCAACATGTTCAGACGGGACCTGGGCGATTTCAAGCAGACGAATCGATCCCTCGTAGTCGATGAGGGTTCCACCCTTGGTTGTATGAGATAACGGGAAACAGCGGAGGATAGTTGTACCTTGATATCGGCCTTGGTCTTGTCGGTCACCTCCATGATAAACTCGGCACCCGTGTCCATCATGTGCTGAAGAATGCTTTCGTCCACACTGGCGGCGAGTTAGGTTGAAACACAAGGGTCGAAGAAACATACACGGCTCCCAAGTTATCCGAGTTTGAGACGAAGAGGTATTCCTTGCCCTCGGCGAGCAGCTGGTCGAGAACACCCGAGTGCAAAAGGGCGTTGTACAGATCACCGTGACCCGGGGGGTACCAGTGCTTCTTGTCGTCATCTGCGCGGGTGGGGCACGGGACAAGGGACTCCTTGTAGATACGGGGGTAGCGCGACTGGTTGAAGGTGGTGATGCGCAGCTGCTGGTTGGCATATTTTTTGATAATGCGGAGAGTGTCCTCGTGGGTGTTGAAGGACGTCATGAGGATGAGGGGGACATCGACACGGTTGGTGGTGTTGAGATGCTCAATCTGGCGAACAGTGAGGTCAAGGAAGGTCATGTCGTCCTTGACTTCGAGAGCACTCTTCGCGCCGGTCATCCCTAGACGAGATCGGCGTCCATCTCGATGTAGAGACAGGCGAGGACGTACCCATGGATGTTCCCAAGCCGCCATTGACCTTGAGAACGGCGAGTTTGTTGAGGTTCTTTACATCGGATGGCTTTGGGAGGTTTGCGTATGGAACGATCTGGTCGTCTGCGGGGGACTTGATACGATCCCAGTCAAGGTCCTGGCTCTTTGCACGCTCGGAGAGGTAGCGCGTGAAGAGGTAGAAGAACGCCTGCATCTCCGTGTCGAACGCCTATTTGACGTCATTAGCGGTAAACTCGACGCGACCTCGCCAACAACGCGCCTTTTTGGTAGCAGCATCGCCGACGGTGGCGACGAGGTGGCTAATCTCGTTGCGCATCGTCTTGGCCGCGACGCCGGTGGTCGCAGTGCGGAAGTCGATATGGCTCGTTCCGCGAACACGCGCATTGAACGAGTCCGCACGGGGCATAAGATTGGCGGCCATTCTGGCGAGGATGGGTGAGCGAGGAGGAGGGGGAGAAGGAGGCGGGGTACTCGTGAGTGTGGAAGGGCTGGGTGGTGGTTGTGGATATGAGGGTGGGTGAAGATGGAGCGGAGAGAGTTCGTGGCAGAGGAGCTCGTGTACGATGTCTCTTGAAGTGTGGAGAGAGGTCCTCAATGGGTTCCTCTGGAATGCACGAGTTGGTGGGGAGAACAGAGAGCTTATGAGTCCGTGACGCCTGCACTGGCATAAAATTCCAGCTGGCATCCGCCGCACGGTCGTCCCTTGGTCCTGCCTGAAAAAGCCAGCGAACGTGTCGTGTGCAACGTCTATCGTGGCAAGTCCACCCGATTCGCGAGGATGCTTCGCTCAATCCAGCCACATGCACAATCATCTCGGTTACTAGCTAGCGTGCTCTCATCGGTCCTCTGGGTGCGCATCCGCATCCACCCACCCATCCGTTACAAACCGCAGCGGTTGTGCATGCTGAGCAGGCAACAGCGCAGACGCCCGATTATTTGCGGGCGTCAGGGCCAGAACGATAAAGTCCTGCCAGCATCGCGTCAATTTTCGCCTTTCCGACCCTGGAAGCAGTACCTTGACCACTAGATGTCCGCAATTGAACGAAGCACAGTCCACATCATTCTTGCAGCTAACTTGCCCCTCCCAGTTCACCGCAATCTCCGACGCGTCGTCTGCGTCGAAATGGTCGGCCGGCGGAACCACCGGTCGAATCTTGCCTTCTCCGATCGTCATTGTCCTCCACGATTCCCGTCCATTCACATTGCTAAGGTAGATCTGCCGCGCGAGGAACACACGGACAATCGCCGAATAGTGACGCCGCCGCGGCTTCTTGCCAGGCTGCAGCGACTCCGGCGTTATCGTTCCGTAAAATAGAGCCAAAGATGTCGGTGACCCGCAGAGCTGGATGTGAAAGGGAATGGTGTCGTTTAAACAGAATGTTTGGACGGAGGGTATCAGAAACTACAAAACATAAGCGAACGCGACGGAGCAGAAGGCGTCCATACGTGGCAGGTTATCGGCTGGACTGCATGGGCGATTTCATGCTGCCTAGTGGGTATTGTGACAACAGTTTGAATCCATTCCGCGGGCGCGATTTTCAAGGATGCTAAGAACGTTGTGTTTTCGATTATCGGACGCGCTGGTCGATTTCCTGCGCTTTGGTTAGTCCCCGGAACGCACCAAAAGAGCACTTACGCGGGCGGAAGATAATGGGCGTCGTATGGCTCCACATATAACACCATGAACACAAGCGAAACTAGCGAGCCTGGGCTTACGTTTTGGTCGAGATCTTTCGGAGGGACAATCGACGCGTGTTAGCACGCGTCACTTTGAAGATTACTCGGTAGCTGCACTTTACGACGATGAGTGGACTGCCGAGACATATTGCCTACGCGAAACGAGTGAGCAAGAGATCGTCTAACAGGCTCGGTACTGACTTCATAAGATGGAGGCGTCCGATAGCTCTTGTCGTCTTCTTTGTAGCTCATGGGTATAGCGACCGCAAAGCCCACAAGACTAGGACACAATCGTGCCGTCTTGGCGGTATCCCAAACCGTCCGTTGTTCGTTCACCACGGTCTGGTTATAAGATCCAGTGTCGGTTGATGATAGATGCAGAATTCCCTCCACCCTCACGACGAGGTCAACATATCGTCAACCCACCAAAGCGAAACACACCTTACAGTTATGAGGCGTACACTTTCTGCATTGTCGACACTGAGCTCGCCCACGACAGCTGAATTCCTGCCATAAGTAGGTATCTCTTCTCGAGCATTGACGGTGTCTTGGCTTTGGTTCTTGAATATCACAACGAGAGAACGCCATCTCTTGGTAATGGTTCCGGTCGCAGGCTCTTGTCGTCCTGCACGGGGAGTGTATTCAACGGTCGAGTCGCCCTCGCGGGGGAGCGACGCGTAACTGGGTACAGGCGAATAGGCTGGTAGGAGTGCGGCGGACATGCATGAGAATGTTTGTCGCATCAAGTTCATGTTGGTCTTATAAAAAGCGCGTCCCAGTCGAGTCACGCGCCGGGCTTGACACCGAGCAATCTATTCCGCTCTAACCTATAAAATCCAAACCCACGTCGCCAACAGAGCAAAGACACCCAACGGAAATACAGCAACGTCGCGAACGGCATGTAACGCGCCCGCGACGAAGCCGCGTGAGGTGGGCGGTTCGCTAGGAAACAACAGCCGTAGCGCCTGTGCGCTGATTGCGATTCGGCGTCTTCGGCCGAAAAGTTCGAATGTCCGGGAATATGCGGGTGGTGGCGGCTTCCTCGCGGAACCGGGGTGAGGAAGCATCTCTGCATATTCGTCGCTGTTGCGGGATCGCATTACACCACGAGAAGAACGATTTCGGTTGAGAACACGCAATGCGTTGACCGCGATAATTGCAAGGAGCGAAAGGACGAGCAATGGGATATATGTCGAGAGGTATATGCCCAGCTGGTCCGGCATAAGACACAACGAGTCGGAATGTGATGATGTGGTTTGGTTTGGATCTGGAGGAACGAGCGAGAGAAGTTGGAAGCCAGGTCTTCGGATGCCCATGGCCATAGAAAGACTCTTGACGGTGACCTCGCGGACCTGCCTCGTCTGACCAGCAATGGTGAAGGAATGTGTGTGCTCGCAATAGTCGTGGTCGTCTCCACTGAACAGGTATGAGTGTCGCCAGTAAGGTAAGCAGACCATTCCAGACCTGAAGATAACTGAAGGCCGCAGCTGGTCAAGCACGAAGCTAGACGTGGATTTCGACAAAGTGTTTTGGTAGCCAAAGCCGAAGCCTTGACGAATCCTCCCGCGCTCGCGATTTGGGCCACAAGTTGACTTTTCAGGACGGGAGAGAGGAATATGGGTGAAGAGGACGACAGGATCGCGTTCGTGCGCTAGGAACGAGTCAAGAAAAGGTCAAAGTAACATTGAAGGACGTACAATCTGCGAAAGACTTAATGAATTGGCTCGTTCCGCCACGAACAGACTGTGAGACGTTTTCTTCCGCCAAACTCGGCGCATCCAGAAGAATTATTGAGTGGTTTGCGAGTTTGACATGGTTGTTTAGCGGGCCAAAATGAGAGATATATCGTTCCTTGGCCCGCGGAGAGAATTCCTCCGAGATTCCGAGTCTGCGGCATCCATGAGCTAGGCGGTTGGAGCATAGCATCGGCGTACCCGGTATCGTGATTGCCTGGAATGTAGTATGTCGGAATCTGCGAGCGGAATATGGACGCGAAACGCGCGTAATATCGCTCATATCTGCCAGAGGAACTAAGCAAAGAAGAAGCGCGCCGACAATGATGGTGAACGCACTCGCTGTCCGCCATAGCAAACCGACCTCCGTCCATCATGTCTGTGCGACGAGTTTAGAACAGCAGCATAGTTTGAGGCTACAAACACGCCTCCGAGGAACACGACAGCATCGGGTCTAAGCCGTAGAGCAGCCCTCCAACTCTTGCGGAGATTCAAGTCGACCAGAAACTGCGAAATCCAAGTTAGGACAGCGGGACGGTCGGGGTAGGATCTGTGGTCGAGAATTTGGGGGTCCGCGACGAGAAGGACGTGCATCAGAGCCTACGGCGCTGAGCTACACAACTGGCGACGCCCAAAAGCTACCTGGGACTTGGCCAAACGCGAATCTGGCCATGCGCAACGACTAATGCTGCGAATGAAGACTTGGCGCTCGTACCTGCGGAAACTCAGGGACGAAGAAGACAGAGCGCGTTGCGCACCAGAGAGCCACGAATGCCCAGACGAGGCGCAGGCCAGCGACGATGTGTCGCGACTTGATCATGGCAGTAATAGTTTGAGAGCGAGAGTGCGAACATGGTGCTAGTTGCATTTCATTACAGATTACACAGCGCGGCCTACGGCGTGGCCTTCTCTGCCCTCTCCTGGCCAGACTCTCTCTACTAGCCGCCAGTTGAAGAGTTCTCCGGATGTCGTAGATGCGGACCAATCCACGTCGCTCATGGCCGCGTTAAACATGTTGTATTAATGGTGCGCAGAGTCTGAAGAGTGTCCGTGTCCATGGCTGTCTCCGTGGTCGCCTCCGTGGTGTAAGAAAGGATGGTCGCCCTGTATGGCTTCAGCTTGACGCGCGAACTGAGGGATTTCACGAACCAGGAGCTTTCCACCGTCTTTCCTGGGGTATTACTATGAGAAATAGAAACAGGTGGCACACAGAGGGCGCACCTTAGCCTGTAGAAAATGAAGAACCACATCGTAGCCCCAATTGCTTTTCCCAGAAGCTGGTAACCTCGGCCAGGGAGATGTGGATGGAATCCTGGTCCTGGAGCTAATAAACCTTGAGCAATGAGCGCAGGATGGACGGGCAAAGATGCAAACGGTGGTGGCCGGCCATTTCAGAGAGCTCGATGTCACCGTCGGATGTGACAGCGCGCCTAGCTTTCCTCCCACCATGCACTCGGACAACCGCAAGCGCGAGAGGGAGCAGCCGACCATCCCCACCCTCATATACGCTGCCCCGGGCCACAAACGCTTTGCTAAACTCTTTACAGGTTTGCACAATGACGCGACTGTCCTTTGTCCACTTATCCTCCGCAGAAAAATCGCTGGACCAAGTCAAGCAGGTCGTCCAGAAGCGCTTGAATCTTGCCTCCACAGCGGACCTCTCACTGTTCTACAACACCGATATTGCGCTCGAGAATGGTATCAGCGTCACCAGATTTGCTGCCGTTTGTTGACGCGTAACTAGACGACGATTTCGAGGCGTTTATGGTCCATACCGAAATGGTAGCCTCCACTATCGATGTTGTTGTGGAACTACACGCGCAGCCCGTCAGTGTTTGTGCTCCTCCATGGCCGCCGCTCATTCTCCGCCTCAGATCATCCCCCCACCTCCCGTCGTCGACAACTCGATTTCGGTCATTTTGGAGAAGCCTCCAGTGGATTCTGGTCCTCCTAACAAGAAGAGAAAGCTGGTCAACGGCACTCCTCAACTCGATTCGTCCGCGGACGATGACCAAACCGTTCCACCGTCCATCTCGGTCGCACGAACACAACTTATGGGCCCTCCCCCCGTACCAGCCGCGGCTGCACAAAAGACAAAGAAACTCAAGGCCATCGAACCATCGGCTACGCCATCAGGAGCGGGCACGTCGAAGCAGGGCGCGCCGGTGAATGAACAAAGCAAACAACCACCCCTCGCTCCCTCTGAGGACGACGGCGTTTCTGCACCAGAGGGCAAAACCAAGGCGCCTGCGAAGAAGAAGAAGGAGAAGGAAGGCGCAGCCAACTCGGAGGACACCCATGCACCCAAGCCTAAGGCCACACAGAAAAAGGCGAAAGCGGCAACCGATGAGGCCGACCCGTCAGCGGACCCTGCGTCGGCCAAGCCAGCAAAACCTCGCAAGGTCAAGGGTTCCGCGTCAGACGCTTTGGTGAATGGCCTTGCGGAGAAGCCAAAGGGGAAGAAGAAAGCAGAGATTGATGCCACGTCTTCCGCCGACCCCAAGCCGCCTCGCAAAACGAAAAAGGCGGTCGAAGGAGGTGTGTATATTCTCTCAGCTCTCCCTCTTTCTGAATCAAACCTGACACCTCCTAGACGGCAGCACCAGTGAGAAGGCTAAAACGAAAGGTGTGTTCCAATCTCTGATGTCTTTATCCTGTATTCAACTCGGATAGCCAAGAAGACCAAAGAGGCTTCCGTGCCCCCGCCCCATAATGGTGATTGGGGATCTCCAATACCATTCATAGCGTCGATTAACGCTTCCGAGTAACAGAGGAAGTCCAGAAATTTCTTTCCGAGCTCGTCAAAGCCCGCGCCTCTAAAACTCCTGCTCCCGAACATGCGTCCGCCTCTCCGGTCGTAGTTGAGCCTCAGACCACCATGGAGAAGGAGAAATCTAAACCACAATCCAAGTCCAAGCCCGTCGCTAGTACGAGCGCGTCTAACAATGTGACGGTCCCCCGCCCGGAGACGGGACGCGCATCTGACGCATCTGTTGGTATTGCAGATCGCAAGGTTTTGAAAGCTCAACAGGTGGTGGATGACGATAGTTCGAGCTCAGATTCCGAGTTTGCTGCCCGTTCAAGACGCAAAATTGCAAACCCCCTTCCCGTTGGCACAGCTGATCAGGAATTGGACGCGATTATCCGCGGTAATGGTCCGCGAATGAGCATTGACGATCTGGGACTGGAAGATGATGATGACGACGACGAGGCTGAGAAGGAGAGTGTCGTTCTAGAGGTGGATAATGAGGAAGAGGACCGCCGGTTTCGTCGCCGGTCCGGACGTCAGTACGTGCCATCTTCGAGCGACGAGGAAGACGGCGTCGAGGAAAGCAATGCCGACGTCAATAGCGGTCCAGAGCCGCAGCGCGACGCGCAACCGGCCGTCGTCTCTCCAACCCGCTCTCCGACTATCCCGTTAACAGCAATCGACTCGTACCAAACCCAATCCGTGCCAATTGACGACGTTGGGGACTCCGCTGCTCTGGATGCGTTGGCTTCTGACAACGCGATGTTCGGGTTAGAGACAACGGTACCCAACGAAGGCGCAACGGAAGATGACAACTTTTCGGAGCTCGACAACCAGACTCCGACGCCACCACCCAAGTTGTCGCCTGCGAACTTCTCGGTTACTCCCAAGGAGCGTCGGACGACGAACGAGGAGGACCCGATTCTACCTGCGGACGATTTTCCGCCGAGCCCAATTCGTTCCGTCGGACATTTTGCGCCATCTCCAGCCGCGACGCGCAATGGCAAAGCGCGTATAAAACTAACCCAACTCGAGCCACCTACCACTATTTCACCTCCGAAACAAGCAAGTCTCCAGAACGAGAAAGTTGTTTCGACCGATTCCCCTTCCGTCAACGAAGAAGTTCTTCCCTCAGATACCAGAACTAGTCAACCCGCTTGGAGAGACTGCATCTCAACCCGCTCCTCCCTCGTCTGCGGCGAAGCGGTCCATCCGAGAAACGCGGTCACAGCCCCCGAATACGGCAGTCGAAGCAACAGAACCGCCTCCCAAACGACGCCGCGGGCCAAACAAGACACCAGAGGAGCGAGCGGCGGTAGAAGCTGCAAAGCAAGCTGCTAGGGAGGAGAGGGAGCGGCTTAAGCAGGAAAAGGCGCTGGCAAAAGCAGCGGGGACCGTCAAGAAGGGTGCAACGAAGAAGAAGGCTGCTGCTTCGACTGCCTCGCAAGCGAGTGTGGCGGATGACGATCGAGGGAACGCCCCGGCTTCTGTTGCTGCATGGACAGTCCTTGCTCGCGAACAGTCGACTCAGGAAGAGGAAATGCCAGAAGATTCGCTGCGGGATGAGCTCGAGTCGAGCCCGAAGATTGCACCAGTAGACGCGGAAGAGAACGATTCGGAGGACGAGATTGCGAGTAAGCTGGTTCAGACGCCAGCGCATTCTCAAGGAGGAGGGGTGTACTCGCAATATCGTCGTCTTACGGAGATTACCAGTGACGCGATGCGGAGAACGACGCAACGCTGGCTGGGTACGACAAGCCAGACACCGGCTGCGATGCCAAAGAAGAAAAAGGCGGATTTGTACGGAGATGCGGGGTCGTCGAGTGAATCGTCTGGGGACGAGGTTGTATCGCATATTCCCAAGTCGCGTCGGGCGGGAGGGAAGAGGTAGAATCAGTACTTGGAAATATTCGAGTCACACGTGCCCCATCCCTGCATGCCATTTACCAAAAACACTCGAGACGAGTAGGTCGGATGTGTGGTTGACTGCCTTCTTCGCTGACCTGGTTCCTCCAGCTACCTCAGCGACCAAGTCTTTTCCCTCTTGAAATAAACCATGTTCACCCGCTCCATCCACCGTCTCTCTCGCGGCCTCGCAACTCACACCGGTCCTCTCACCGCAATCCCCGCAACCCTCCACCTCAAAACAGGCCAGTCTTTCAATGGCCGCTCATTCGGTGCACCGCGAAGCGTCTTTGGAGAGACTGTCTTCTCTACCTCCATAACTTCGTGTCCGTGGCTTTTCTCCCGTTTTCGTGGCGCCTAAACTTGTGCAGATACCGAGTCAATGACCGACCCGTCCTACCGCGGCCAAATCCTCGTTTTCACCACTCCGCTCATCGGAAACTATGGCGTCCCTCATAACGATGCGCCATTGGACTCGCAGGACGTTGGAGTCGTCCTCGAATCCAAAGGCATCCAATGCGCCGCCGTCATCGTCGCCGACGTCGCTGAAAAATTCTCCCATCACAAGGCAGTTGAATCGCTCGCCTCATGGTGTCGCCGTTACGATATTCCTGGCATTACCGGAGTCGACACACGAGCCATTACGCGACTCCTTCGGGACCAGGGCACGACGCTCGGCCGTATTGCTGTCGGCGATGACGTGTCCGCGCCTCGGCCCAAGGCTGAGGAGTACTGGGATCCGTCCAAGGAAAACCTCGTCGACCAGATTTCGACCAGGGAACCCTATGAGCTTAACCCTCAAGGCTCCGTCAAGATTGCTGTCCTCGACTTTGGTGCGAAAGCCAACATACTCCGCGCGTTGGTTCGTCGGGACGCAGCCGTCACCGTGCTGCCCTGGAACTACGACTTCAACTCGATCCGCGACCAGTACGACGGTCTCTTCTTGACCAACGGGCCCGGCGATCCTGCGCATTGCATGGAG
This sequence comes from Mycena kentingensis (nom. inval.), assembly GCA_014461125.1. Lineage (NCBI taxonomy): Eukaryota > Fungi > Basidiomycota > Agaricomycetes > Agaricales > Mycenaceae > Mycena > Mycena kentingensis (nom. inval.). Next base: position 1,224,031 of record JACAZG010000007.1, on the reverse strand, counting down.
GCCGCTCTCAAGCTTCGGCAGACGCTCGCTGAGTGGGACAGACCCGTCTTTGGTATCTGCATGGGGCACCAAATTATCGGCATGGCCGCGGGACTGGACGCGTATAGGATGACCTTTGGTAACCGCGGCCACAACCAACCCGTCCTCGCGTTGGCCTCTGCTGGTTCGATTAAAGCAGGGCGTGTCTACGTTACGAGGTACATTCGCACTATCCGACACTGGCTCGTCTGACACAATGTGCAGTCAAAACCACCAGTATGCGCTGCACCTCCAGGATCCTTTCCCTCAAGGCTGGGAACCCTTCTTTATCAACTGCAACGACTCGTCTGTCGAAGGTATCAAGTCGACTGTTGGATCGGGCAAGAAGGTTTGGGGCGTCCAGTTCCATCCTGAGAGTGCCGGTGGTCCCCTTGACACGATTGAGGTCGGTACTGGTCGCTGGAACGTTGATCGTTGCTCACCGACACTATAGATGTTCACCGACTTTTTGCAAGAATGCCGCGCTCACAAGGCACTTGCGACGCCGCTTGCCTCACCTGTATTTGCATCCGCGCGAGCCCGCGCAGCGGCTTCCCGTATAGACGCTTCCTTTGTTGTACTTGTAATCGTTTGGACTGGAATCATGCCTGTGCATCACATCTTGCTCCAGTTCACCATGAACTCGTTTTTGGATCCATACGACTTGACCTCTGGAACTACCACCCCGCCACAGGTTCAGAACCAGCAGTCTCTGAACGAAGAAGTGACCCAGGCAATTGGCCAAGTCGGTAGCTGGTGGGGAGCATTCCGGAAGCAAGTCCGTCTGCCCGCATTGCTTCACCCGCCCAGCTTCTGACAACCTAGCACAGAGCCAGAGCGCGCTCGAGACAGCGCGGAAGGACTTTAGTGGCGTCGTAACGCAGGCCCAACAAGAACTGAGCAAATTGACGACAGACAGCTCCGCCAAGTCGCCGCCGCCTCCCGACGCCTCCGCCGCGGAATCAGGCGAAGAGGGCCTGAATACTCCGCGTACCGCGTCACCGGCCGTGCAAGACCCTTCTACGTCGACACCCGGGGCGAATCTCTTCTCCCGGCTACAGTCTGCGTTGCCCCCGAACATCGTCGCGGCCGTGCAGAACAACATTCCCGAGTCCATCAAGAATGCCCCCCACAACGTTCAAAACATGGACTTTGCGCAGATGCGCGCCAACCTTACGACCGAGTTCCAACGAGTGCAGGGTATGACCCGCGCACAGGCAGAGGAGTATGTGCACAAGAGCGAGGCATTGTTGCGCGATGCGGTGAAGGAGGCGGGGGAGGTCCTGAGGGACGCCGTCAAGGTTCTGCCGCCCGAGGACCAGGCGGGCTCGACGAGAGCGGCGCCGAGTAACATGATTTGGGATGGAACGGATATGTGGATGATGCCATTCGAAGGTGTCGAAGCAGGTGGGAGCAGCGGCAAGGGTAAGGAGAGGGCCGCGTCGCAGTCGTCAGCGGACATCCAGCTTGCGGTCGCAACGCGTGCTGAGGCGTTGCTGAGGCGGTTGCGGCACGATCCTGAGATTATCAAACTCGACCCCGAAGCGGACGCCGGTGTTAAAGCCGTGTATACACAATGGCTCGAGACGTCGCTCAAGGACGGGATCGAGAGCGAGGAATGGAATGCCAAGATCGCTGCCCTTTTGAACGACTCTCCGGACGGTGAAGCTCTCAAGGCGAACCAGGAAACGCTTGGTAAATGGCCCTATTTTTCTCTGCGACACAGTCCTCACCCGCGCAAATAGTCCCAGCAGAACTAACCCACGAAATCTTCTGGAAACGCTATTTCTTCCGCGTACATCAAATCGAGCAAGAGGAAGAAAAACGCAAAGCGCTTCTCCAGCGTGAGTCGCTTGGTTGACTTGGCCAACGCTCATATGTGCTCGTAGGCTCGACTGCAGAATCTGAAGAAGATTTCAGCTGGGAAGATGACGACGATGCCGCGCCGAGAGCAACGACACCGACAGTCATGTCGGTACCGTCCTCTGCAGCGGCCACGCCCGCCAATACCAGCCCGAGGGAGAGCAGCGAGGATAGCTACGATGTTCTTTCGGACGCCGCTGGGAAGGACAAAAAAGCTAAGAAGACCAAAGAGGACTCGGATGACAATGATAGCGATTGGGAGTGAACACAATGGTACATACAACAACAACAAAGGACGTGTAAAGTACATCAATACCATTTGCTCGCTGGTCTTATCGGTGTCGAAAGTCCCACAGAACGTTGCATCTCAACACGGACTCCGTCTCGCTCCAGCTCAGGTAACTCGTCGTAATCCGGATGTGCTGTCGCGGTATCTCTCATGTTGAGCTCCGACTCGGGTCGGTGGCTCTCGGAGACCTCGCGGAGTTTTATGATGAGCCGCGTCGTCGTGGTTGTCGTTAGACAGAGGATGGGCTGGTATAGTTGAGAACAAAGAAACAAGGCAGACAGACCGCGACATACAACATAGCGATGAACGTGAGTGCGCCACGGATCTACTATATATTCAGCAAGCAACATGGATCGCGCCAATGTCTGACCGAGAGGCCCAAATCTGTGTTGATGATGCGCAAGATCGGGTCCAGGCCGCTGGAGGCACAGGCCCAACTTTCCCACTGACGCGCAGACGCGTTGTCATCCGTTAACGCTTGACGCGTTTCGTGCGAGAACGAGAGCGCACGAGTTGGCGATTGCTTGATACACAAAGTTCGTAGCGAAGAAACCATTAATGCGCGAGAAAACAAAAGAATCCACTCGACCTGCTAGCCCTTGCGATAGTAGCGCCCGCCCTGCTTTGCCGCCTCCTCCTCGACCCTCCTTTCCTTTTCCTGATGCATCTCCCTCGCCTTCTCGTTGATTTTCTGCACTTCTTGCGTATTGGGAAAGCCAATGTTCCAGTATCCAGGTGGGGTCGCCCCGCGCGTCCAGTTTTCTCGGTGTCGAGAAACCGCCTGTTTGTGCGCCGCAACTTGCTCTTCGCGTGTCGGTTTGCTGGCCTCTTTCGGTGGGGAGCGCCATAGCGGAGCCTGGAGACGATTTGGCATCGGCCCGACTTCCTCATAATACTGGGCGATGTATATTATCAGTAACTCGTCGGCGAAAGGATGAAGGCTTACACCCTGGCAGCAATCGCATGCACCACCATGCAGTTGTCGGCGCTGCTCGCGTCCTCTAACGACGTCGTCATATTCAAAGTCCATCCCCGCGTTGCGCGCAGAGTCAATGGCAAACTTGGAGTTAATGGTATTGCTGTAACGATGTTTTATCTCTTGAGAGGACAAGCATAGAAAACGGCATACTCTGGTCCGGAACGAGCGTAACGTCCGCGCCCTTTGTATGCAGAGTAATCCATCTTGCTTGAACTAGCACGCGCGTTGACCGGCGTTTGTATCGTCCGACTCGGAGTCTCGTCCGGCTTTGCGGCGGTGCGATTCTTGCTCGCGGGTTTCTTCTTCATCGTTGTGACTCCGATCCGCTTTGACCGTGGTGTATCGCCGCTCCCAACGTATAGCGGCGTCGCAGCACTACTTCCTGGCTCCGCTTTGACGCGATCATGTGGCTCCGGACTGCTGACGCGCCGCTGCTTGCGGGGCCTCTCCTCATTCTCAGCGGAAGCCACTACAACTTCCCTGAGACGAGATGTCCCCTTGGAATGTGGGCTGTTGGTGTCATTTTCCACTTTCGAGCCAGAACCATTCGTGGTTGGAACTTCGACTTTGGCGCCTGCACGTTCTTCTCAGTACGCGCCTTGTGCAGCTAAATAAACGAACCTTGTTGTTTGTGAGAAGACAAAGGCGCCAAGACGGACTCTGCGAGGAAATCTGCTCCAAATCAGAACATATAACTGGGTGAGCCGTGATAACTTCCTTTCTCGAGTCGCGGATTCGTATTCGAGACAGGTTGAATCGAGGGGAACGGATCTACACATATGAGGGCTAGACCTTTGCCCAACACGGAGATAGCAACCTTGTGAGTAGTCGGTTTCAGTTCTTGAAAGGTCGGAATCCATGGATTGTGAGCGAACATTGAGGTTCAAGGCAGGAACAGGTGAGGATGGTTCTTGGGTTGGTATGGGACACCAAGGACTCGGACGCTCCGGGCTTAATTCCGTGTCGGAAGTGTTGGGAATCAGGATAACACCTTCATTTCTTGAGGAGGCCCGGGGTAAGTTATTAGCCTGCGACTTTTCCAGAACGGGAGTGGAGCGTGTCAACGACTGCGAAGGAGTAACGGGAGTCGAGATCGGTAAAGGGTGATTCTCCTTGTCGTCCAAAGCAGAAGATGCTGGATATCCGTGAGCCCGGTGGTGGTAGAGTCGTAGACACGCACGATTGAAGAAAGAGATCTGGATGCCCAACTCTGCCATCTTCTTCTCCTTGAGCGCGTCAATGGCGGCTCTCCTCGCTTTTCGCTCATCGTCTCGAAGGTTCTGACGGTCATACTGGTACTCCTCCTGCATGACTTTCAATTCATCGGACTTGATAAACAACGCCAGTTGGTCCAGTTTCCGAATATCCTTTTGATATCGTTCGTCGGCCTTGCGCTTGGTTTCGAGTAGGTCGTCGTAGCGTTTCTGAAGGGAGTGCAGCTCAATACTCTTGAGTGCCAGATCTTCGGACAGCTGGGCGTTGGTCACAACGAGCTGCTTGTGTGTTGGTGCAGTCTTCGCGGAGTGGACATAGGCGAGTGCTCCGTCGACAGACCCGTAGCCAAGGAATTGAGCCAGTGCAGAGCTCTTTGCGGCGTCGTCGACGAGGGCGGCGTCCATGCGGTCGACCTCGGTGGACAATGGAGTTTGTGGTTGAGATTGTGATTGATTTAGACTTGGGTCCGTCCACCATGCAGCTGGAGCTGCTTTCCTTCATTTGCTTGTTTCTTCTTTCCTCGGTCTCGGCAATTCCTCGTCTCACACATCCTAAACGGACAGAGAATGGTATCCACTTTCCCATCCAGATGAACGCGCGCAGGAGTTCCGAGTTGCCCAGGCGCGCAGGGCTGACTGGCATGGTTGGACTCGGCGACTTTTACGACGTGTCCGTACTCCAACTCTATCCTTTATAACCTCATTAACACGCGTTTTGTAGTACTTATAGCTTTCTGGTCAACGTCGGAGGCGTCGAGACTCCTCTCGTCATCGGTGCGCTATGCCAGAGTACAGTACGCGCTAGCTCATAACGCTAGACACTGGCTCATCCGACTTGTGGATCCTCAGCGACGCCTGCACGACTTGCGAAACGGAACTCGAATTGTTTCCACAGACAACACTGGCAGAGTCTGGATTAGACGTCGAGCTGTTATACGGAGACTCGCGCACCGGAACCCGTGCTGCCGGTATTATTGGCTCAGATACTCTCATATTTGCTGGTATCTCCATTCCCAACCAAGTGAATCCACCATCTTTGCCGGACTGCTGCTCAAATCCTCCAGCTGTTTGGCGCAATAAACGACACGACAACGCGCGTTCTGGAAACCAATTGCACCGGGATCTTTGGCCTTGGGTTTGCTTTGAATTCAGTCATCTGGAACAAGGTCTTGGCCGCCAAATTCGCCGCTTCTCCATCTCGCCGTCGCGACACATTCCCGCGTCGCATTTCGTCCCCCAATTATGGCACGCGATTCTTCCCCGACCTTACCCACCTCGTCTCGACCTCGTCGCGGAAGCGTCTTGCGCCCGAAGATCTGACCGCCGCAATTTTTGCATCCTACTCCGGACAAGGGCCTGCATTGACCCGCATGGTGTCTACGCTCAAAACTCCTATGTTTAGCGTGGCATTGCAAAGAGATGTCCTCGACATTGGTAGTGGAAACGCCGGCATTCTCTCAATGGGCGAGCTACCAGCTGGGATTGATCCCGAGTCGCTGACCTGGGTCCCAATTCGCATGTATCCTGACGCGCTCACTCCTCCGGCGGATTCTCCAAATGAGGTATACTCTCATCTCGCTCCTTCCTATGGCTTATGTCGCATTAGAAATACCCCATCGCATGGGAGTTGTTTATTGACGACGTTTTTTTCGACGGTGTTGTACTCCCTCGATCCAATCTCTCTTCGCCCAACATCAAACTGTCTGCGCTCGTCGATACGGTATGCTTTATTTTCCTCTTCTCAGCGACGCACTCAACGTTGGTTAGGGAAATTCGCTAATCCGTGGTCCCGCTGACGTGCTCAATGCAATCTACCAGCGCCTCGGCGGTAGAACGTTCGCTTGCTCGACACCGCACACCCTCTCCTTCCAAATTGGTGGCAAAATCTTCCCCGTGGACGCGCGCGACTTTGCAACACAGGCATTCAGCAACCAGCTACGTGATTGCGCCGCCAACCTGTTCGAAACAGATCCCCCAGAGCTGGACAAAGGCTACCAGTACAGTTGGTCGTTGGGCCAACCGTTCCTGAAAGGTGTACTTTCGTCGTTTTTCTTCGGCAATCTTACGCACCCGTCGGTACTCCCGCCGCGCATCGGGCTTCTGTCGACAGTTCCAGCAGACGACGGACCGTTGCTCAAGACGGCGATTGCGTCTGGTATTGCGGCCAATAGCGGCAACCAGTTTTGTACGTCTAAAAAGGTTACTCGAACGTTGATGTATCTCATCCACGCAGCCACGTTTGACCCGGCGCCGACTGGGGTACCCGCATTCAGTGGCACAGGTATCCCAACGGCCGATGGCGTGGTGGGCAAACTTGAGGGAAACGCGAAGGCCACTGGAGGCGCTGAATCGCTCCGCGACAGCTTTGCTTTGAGCATGTTCGCTGCAGCGCTGTTGTTTTGCATCGCAGTCTAATCCAAGGCTTGATTTGTGCACAAAACTCTCGATCCGACAAACTCGGAGGGTATCAGATGGCAAATCCCGTTACAGCCGCACCAGAATCGCACCATGTCGTCCTGGGCTGACTCGCAAGGGATGAACAGGGTCAGGACATCGTGTCATGCGGTATAGAAGTACATTACTTCGAGGGAAGGACGGATGCAAAGAAGCCAGTACGAAGAAAATATAGCAGTGGCAGTAAGGTTGCTTGTGCGGGTATACCGCAGTCTAGATCCATTCGCGCTTGGTTCGGACGACGCTGACGTCGAGTAACCCGGCATCGGCTTCGACGTCCTGCGGCGCAGATCGGACGTATGCAGGGGCGTAACCAGTCGGCGTCGGCGACGACGATGGTGTGGCTAGACGGACCCATGTCTCGGAGGATGCGGTGACATTGCTGGGGACATGTACGGGGGCATATACAACGTCAGTCGGCGATACTCCCCGCGGCAGCGGAAGGAGCCGGATTCGTTGGACGCCGTTCGTAGCACCGCTAACGTCGATCTCCATGTCGCTCTCCGCCTTGCGGAGTGTTGCGTAGTGAGTGTTGACGGCGAGGAGGAAGTGGACTCGGACGACGCTCAGAACGAGCAGGCCAGCCGCAGCGCCGGCGCCGACATGGGCGAGGTACCGCTCGCAAGCTTCGTCAAGAGCGAGGGGAGCCGGGAGGAAGGGAGCCAAGAGGGCTCCGATGAGAGGGAGGAGAGGAGCGAGCTCGGGAGAGTCGCAGGCAGCTCGGCTGCTGGTGAGAGCGGGCCCCCAGGCGGCAAAGGCAGCGACGATGCCGAGAAAAGTGGTGAAGAGGAGATCTGCGGAAGCGCAGTCGCGGTAAAGGCGAACATGGGTTGCATTATTGCGGAGTACGCCGGAGAGGCCGACGAAGGAGACGAAGGCGGCGGCGAGGAGATAAAGTGCGAGGAGTGCCCAGAGGACACGGAGACCGTCGAAACGCCAGGCGTTCTCGTACTCGGTCTCTGTCTCGATGGAGCGGAGAGTGTGCCATGCTGCGGTGAGCTGGAGGGCAAGGAAAGAGTGGACGAGGCCACCGACGAGGGTGATTAACAAGGAAGCGAACCTAGGGACAGTGAGGACGACAGGGACAGTGTAGGGGGATGCCGCACTTTGGAATGGACATCCTCTCGACTGGGCTCATGGTGGAAAGCGGAGAGTTGGATGACAGGTCCCATCTGCGGGCCATCTCCTGGTGGCCTCCTCCTGTACCTCTTATTAGGGTCCCAGAAAATGCAGAATTCCTCTATAAAAACCCCCCATACAGCGTACAATGTCCTCAATAACCCACACAGTCTTTCCTCGCCACACTCTCTACAATGAACTCTAAGCTTGTCCGCGAGTTCGCCCTCTGCGCGACCATCTCAAGCCTTACCATCCTTCTTATCATCCACTCCCTCGTCTACGGCCTCCGAGTCTACTTGGCCACCGGACACAAGCTCTCCGACGCCTCGAGCTTTGTCCGCTTCGTTGCTGCCCTTGTTCTCCACCTCGTCAACATAACCCAACTCAATGCGTATATTTACGTTGTCCTCAAGACCACTCTTTACTGCACCACCTGCGTCTTTTTGGCACGCGAGTGTCTAGCACGGCTTGGCCAGAGGTTGGGATGGTGGTCTTGGGATGAAGAGTCGGTTGGCGATTCTGAAGCGGCCCCACAACTCCTGGAGAAAAAGGTCCCTATCGCTGCTTCCCTCCCCTCTTCCCAGTATGTGGACAGCAACACCATGTAAGCTACATTATCTCACCGAATTGCCTTTGTTCACATTCTCAGCGATGTTCAATGTCGTTGGCCGATTTTCGAGTTGTAACCCGCCCTTTTTGGCTTCTGTACACCCTGTGGGTCCACGATGCCTGAATATACATATGTTGTTGGTTTCCTATCGGCTGGCTCCGGCTACTGCATTATAGCCGCTGCCGTGTTTATAGGCGGATCACCCCAAAAGTCTTCTCTGTTCTCCCCACACGACGCGTCGCCATGTCGCTCACCGCACCTTCGCCACCTGTGCTGCTTCCATACCTGATCACATTCCTACGAGGTACCCCTACATTCGCGTTAAACACCGCAAAAATCCTCGGCGCAACGCTGCTCTTGCTGAACATTGGCTCATTTCCACTCATATGGCACTGTCCGTGAACTTTAGGACTCCACTACCCGTTTCCTAACACTGGTGCTTGCAGTCCGAGTCTTCTTTTGTGTGTTTCAAGCGCGGCTTGCGCTGAGATGGCATAAACTGCAGCACATATTTTCGAGTCGCGAAACCAAGAAGCGCGCGTTGCAAGTGTGTTTGGGATGCCATTCTTTGTTCCAGGCACCTCAACTAGAACCCAACAGGCCTGGTATGAGGGACGGCTCCAGCTGGGGGTGCATCCGTTCAAAAAGATATTCAAGTATCCAAAATTCGTCGGTACGCTCGCATCGATTTTTTTTTTGAGAGATGGGGGTGAACACGGCGCAGGGTTCGACGACAGCGATCTCTATCTGCACCAAAGCAATTCTTCTTATGCGCGAGCGCTCGACACTGCGCGATTCCACTTGGCGTTGGCGACGTACCCGAACTTGTTTCGTTGCGGAGGGTTCAGTCCGCTTGCTGGTAGGCGCCGAGATGCAGTTTACCGTCGAAAACTCACTAACAGATAAACACCAGCGACGCATTTCCATTTCTTACGCGAGATTCCGATGCTCACCAACTACGAAGTCCGCTGCACCCTTGCATCTTGGGATGAAAAATGGGTGAGAATGGGTGGCATTGCGATGCGACGACGCTAATTTAGCCCACGAAGCTTTATGTTATCTGTCGTTTCGTCAAGCCTCCGTCGAAATCCAAGTCGGCCAGCAAGGAAAAGCATGCAACCGAGGGTGTCCCACAAGAAAAGCTGATTCCAAACTTGACGACGCCGGCGACGCCGTTGACTGGGATAGTGACGCCTTCGAATAACTCGACAGCTGGGCAGGGTGCGGAACCCAGTGCGGTTGCACAGGCGTTGCTCGCGCGGGCGGCACAGCAAGCCGAGCCGGACGGTGCTCAGCTCTATAGTCGGTCTAGTTGCTTCTTACGTTGCGAGGCGGACTAATTCTTGCAGCTATCTCTGTCTCGCAACTGTGCTTCAAAGTAGGGCGCATCACCGTCCCTCCCGCGATCGTACTGGCCGCGAATGGATGGTACGCGTCCGAAGATACGACGGCGACGCAGCCGCCGTACTGGGACCAAGTCAGCAAGCTGACCGCGCCGGACAAGATGCGCGAACTAGGAGCGTTCTATCGAGGGGGGTGGAAAGAGGTACCTGAGGCCGAGCGGTGGTGGGAAGAGGCGTTCAAGAACTGCAACGAGGAGCGTGTCGCCCGACTGAAACCGTTTTCTGTGGGAGGGTTAAGTGGTGGACTTGCTGGAGTGCGGAATCTGGTGTGAGATTAGATTAGATAAGCACGTGTGACTCAACGCTTGCCACCATGTCCATCCTCGGTCTTGCTGCAAATACGCCCAAGACTGGTCCTTCCCACTTTGATATCCTCAAAGTTATTCGGCCCAACATACTCGCACTCCATCCTTATCGATGTGCACGAGACGACTATAGCACCGGCATCCTCCTCGACGCAAACGAAAACGCCCTCGGTCACTCTCTGTCCGACCAACCGCCCGAACACGAACTCAACCGCTACCCTGACCCTGCTCAGAATGAGATCAAGTCCCTTATCGCAGCCATGCGCGGACTGGGGCCTTCTGCGACGGACCATGTTTTTCTCGGCGTCGGATCCGACGAGTGCGTCGACATGGTCATGCGAGTCTGTGTCGCTCCCGGAAGGGAGAAGATACTCACGACACCCCCTACGTACGGGATGTACGGCGTCTCTGCGCAAATAAACGACCTTGGGGTGGTTAAAGTTCCCTTGGAACTGTCTGGCACAGACGGGGAGGGCGGCGAAAGGGGACGCTTCAGCCTTCGCATCGATGCAGTCAGTCGACTGTCGGTTCTCGACTAAACGCTGATGTCGAACGAGGTCAAAGCTGCGGTCGATTCAGACCCTACTATCAAGCTCATCTTTATATGTTCGCCGGGCAATCCGACCGGCACACTTATTTCGCTATCCGCAATCCGAGAACTGCTGGAGTATCCCAACTTCAAGGGTATTGTCGTCGTGGACGAGGCCTACATCGACTTTGCGCCCCAGGACGCGTCGGCTGTCTCTTTAGTAAAGGAATATGCCAATGTCTGTGTGATGCAGACTTTGAGCAAAGGCTTCGGTCTTGCTGGCCTTCGGTTTGTGTCAGATCTCGCCCTTTGTACCACTAATCATCCCCAGCCTTGGCGCAACCATCGCCCAACCGCCACTCATCCAAGTCATGACCAACGCTAAAGCGCCGTACAATATCTCCACGCCTACGGCTCAGATCGCACTCGCAGCGCTCTCTGCGTCCTCTCTTTCCTCCACGCGTGCCACTGCTGCGACCCTCCTCGCAAATCGCACCTCTCTTCTCAGCGCCCTCGCAAATATCCCCGGCGTAGGACCTGCGATTGGCGGCAACGACGCGAATTTTGTTCTTGTGCCGATCCTGGACAAGGACGGAGTGGCGCCGGATAATGCCAGAGCAGAAAGGATGTACAAGCTCCTGGCAGAAGAGAACGGAGTGGTGGTGCGTTTCCGCGGGAACGAGCCAGGATGCACGGGGTGTGTGCGCATAACGGTCGGAACGGAGCAGGAGAATGCGGTCGCGATAGAGAAAATACGCAAGGTTTTGTTAGAGATTTAGAGACTGTAATCGATCTGTGTTGCTTCAAACGATGAGCAGCGTCCAAAGCCATCTCAGTAGCGCAAACTCGCAACAGCGTCTTCGAGCGAGTGCCCCTCCATCCTACACCGCACAACCCTCGCCTTCCGATTCGCCGCACTCGGTTCCTCAGCCTGCACGAGCCATCCGCGTTCTTCGCACCATTCTCCAGCTCGAAACCTCGCCCGACATTTCATGGCGTTCTCTTGCAATAAAATGGATGCTCGGCGTGTATTGCGTCGCCTCGCTGGTGTTCTCGACAACGACGCTCTACACATTTATGAACGTCTATCGCAAGGTCGATGCTCCAAGTTCTGTTGGTGCGTGGAGGTGGTCCAGGCTCCGGAGATTTCGCTGGTGCTCATAGAATGCAGCTCATCTGGCATCGCTCTCGCCTTTGGACGACTTGTCGGCGACCCAACGCTTGTCGCGTCTCACGATCTACTCAAGCGCGACGGGCGTTGTCGAGCCGTACGTGTTGACGCCGCTGTCTCTGGTCGCGCCGAAGCAACTTTCCGCATGCCTTTGGATGACCGACAGCGAAGAAGATATGCACGACTTTATGAAATGGGCACAAAGTTGGAATGGTTCTGACCTCGCCTCCGGTCCACAATGGTCGCTGACGCGCTGACGCCTCATAGGCCCGATATCGGTCTTGGTGGTAACGAAAACGACGCGCGAATCGAGTGAACATGTCCGTCTACTCCGTCGTCTCAACGGATTACGCACAATCGCCCAGATTGCTCTTCATCTCCTACACGCCGACGCTCGCCATCCATCTCCCGCCGCCTATCTCAACCTCGCAAGGCTGTTCGCATTATCTGACGCCGTGCTGCTCTTGCCCGCACATCCAAGCAAACTTGTTCCTCCGCCCGACGTGTTCAATATGCTACAATCGAGTGATAAAATCAAGCTTGTAACACCCACGACGGATACACTACCTCCACTCGTCCCGGCAATCCTCCCGAAAACGGCCCACACATGGTGCAGCGAACGATTGTCGTTCCTCGCGTCTCGGGAGTCGGATTGGAACGAATGCATATGGCAGATGTCGCTGGATGAAAATGGGTCGGAGCGGGTAAATGCGTCGCTGGTCCGGAACGACGGAGAAGAACGCAATGATGCATCGGTAAGTATTACCGGTTCAATTGGATCCTGGTTGAGAATTCCTAGACACGCCTTCGCGACAAACTGAGTGGACGGCTTCGAGCGGAGGCGTGCGAGGCGGCAATACGCTTCTGGCCTTCGGAAACGCGGATATCCAAAGGCGCCAAACGAAGGTTCCAACGGGTCAAGAACTTTTGTCGGCAGGTGTCTTTGCTCGTCATACCCAGCGAAGAAACGCTCAAGCAGGAACAGCATCGCGGGACGCAATGATTAGCCGGGACCTGCCTTGAGTTTTGCTTCCATATCCACAGCGTCGTCGACTGTAATCGCGTCTGTTGTGTCGGCAGATGCGAGGGCTGCCCAAATGTTATCGAGCTCGGGACCATCAACGACGAGATCGAGAAGGTCCTGGGCGAGATCTAAAGGAATATAAGGCGTCAACATGTTGGAATAGAATCAAGTTACCTGAAAGGGACTCGACTTCTCGTTTTTGGGCTTGGTTGAGAAAGTGTGGTGGGTCGCCACAGCTCATTCGGCCGAACGAGACCATGAAGATGTGGGAGATGCCGTTAAACGGGCGGGACGGAGCATCGTGTAGTTTTTGACGAAGATTGACTTCGGCGTCAAGACCAAACACAAGATAGTGCAGCAGGAACAACGTCTGACCCATGAGATGAATAATGCTGATGTCATCAAGTCATCACGTGATCGTGTCAGTCACAGATGTCACTTACTCATTGTTGCGTTCCACAGTAAAAGAGAAGCACTCGGGGTCCTCCCAGAATGGCGACGTCAGATGCGAGCAGAACGCGACAAGCGATGGGATCACGCTGGGCGACCCAACTAGAGCAGTGTGGATGTCTGTGTGCGCCACACATGCAACACTGAAGAACCGCAGGATGCTTTTCTTCGTTGAAAGGCCCTTCCAGTATGTTAAATAACGTCAAGGATGCTGTTTAATTACCTCTATATCTGAACGCGATTTGTCGATTAGGAGCAGACACAGTCGCTCGATGTGGGGTAGGATAGAAGCGTCGGGAACAAGTTTGTGTGCCAGCTTTGCATCTGGGGAATAGTGAACTGGAGCTAGAAACTCTCGAAGTATACCTACGAGTGGCCATTTGCGCCAAGAAGCGGATGACATGCGAGAGCAGCCAGGCAGGCTGGGCAGTGTCAAGCAGTACCATGAGTATTTTGAAGTCGCAGAACATGGATAATCTGTGCTACGTTAGAAAGATTGTATGTGCAAAATAAAACCTCGTGCCTCTGAGTTGATTCGTCCTGACAATCCCAGCACAGACCTTCCATGAGTCCGAGAACTTCGCGGGCGAGATCGGGAAGATCCAAGGATTTGGTTGGGGTTAGATGTTCGTGGATGAGCAAACGGAGAAGTTCCAGCATATCATCCCCCTTTGTCGTTGTGGCGTTCAAAAGGGCTGTGGAAAACGTCGGGAGTAGGCGACTCAATCCGGATAAGAGACGAAGCAGAAGAGCCAGCGCGTCAAACTGCGGGTGTTTGTAACAGCTCAAATATGAGAGACAAGGGGAAGAAACCTGTTTTATGCTCGCAATGACCGCTGCCATTGAGGTGAACGAGGCGCAGACGCTCGAAACCGTGAAATCGTAGTCCTTCGAAGAAGACGTACTCGCGATAGCGTCTAAAACGCGCGTTGTTGCGTCCGAATAAGCTTCGGATAGCTCTGGCGGTATCGGGAGAGCGGAAAGATGTTTGAAAATGGAAGAAGAGCTTTGACGGGGTCCAAGGGTGAGGACGAGTCTGGTGAGCTAGAGAAAACGGGTGAAATGAGCCAGAAGCGAAAGTGATGGAGCAAACCTCTGCTTTCCAATTGAACGGTTCGCCACTAGGGATAATATGCTCCTCTATTGTCGCAGGCGTTGTCGGGACATTGGATGTGGGGGGAACTTTCGGCCATAGACACGTCCTCGAGCGGTTGGAACGGGATCGGCCCTGGAATGGGTTCTGGAGGATCACTTGGGTCTTCGACCTTTGGCGGTCGAGGAACGGGTCGCAGGGGTGTGGAAGCGAACGCATTTTGAAAGCCCAGCAGCTTAGGGGGCTTTTTTGTCCTGTCGGGCGAGAATCGGACGCATGGACTGTCTTGAGCAGCGCGTCCGCGCAGCGGAGTTTGTTCCGGGTTCCAACCGCGTCTCTGGCTGGAAGGAGCCGCTGGCGTCGCTGGAATGTTTCCAATGCGCTTGGCGCGCACGGAAGAAGGCACTTTTCTAGACGAGTTTTCCATGTCCTGCGACTCGTTAGTGGGCCGGCGAGTATTAGAGCATAGAAACTATACTCTGAAAGTGCGCTGGGCCTTGAGGCGTTCCATCTCGGCCTGCATTTCCTTCTGGATGGCGATTTGCTTGGCTTCGGACTCATCCTTTGCTCGCTTGAGCTTCACGAGTTGCTCAGCATGATTTCGGGTTGTCTGTCTCCGATTTAAGGCGCTGGTATAGAGTGGTAGTGGGCAGACGCACCTTCTCCATGCCTCGACGGAGATTGGCGACTTCACCCTGGGTCGCCCACTTGGCCTCCTTCGCGGCATTTGCTTCTGCTTTGTACCCGTCTTTCTCCCTAGAAAGCTACAAAGATCATGAGCAGAGTCGAGAATGTGTACGAGACCTGGGACTCGCCTCTGCAACCTGGCGGCGCAGTTCCTCCAGCTCTGCTTGTGCTGCAGCCGAAATCGCGGGAGGAGGCGCGGGTGGAGGCCGAGGTGGCACTACGATGGGTTTACGGGGCGGTTGGGGACGCGGAATGGGTATGGCGCGGGATGTTGACGGGACACGCGGTTGGGGAGGTCGCGGAACGGCCTTGGGAACGACGGGACGTTCGGAGGATACGGCGGACGCGCGGACGGCGTATGAACCATTGACGTCGATGGATATCTCGGGGAGGTCCTCGTCGAGGGAATCGACAGTCCTCAAGCGTTTAGGAGGGGGAGGTTCGAGTTCAGGGAAATAGGATTTTTCAAGAGTATCGAGCTGGGCAGCCATATTCGCGTCGAGGATGAACTCGTCGTCGCCATACTCATCATCGATGTCCATGAGCTTGAAGGCGCGTCGAAAGAGCTGTTATCAATCACAGCTCATATTTTGACCGCCACCAGCGGCAATGGGAGACGAGGAACGCACGCGTCTGGCCAAGCGCCGGTCTCTCAAGTCTCTCAATGCAGCCAAGACCACCGCAGAATCGTCCAAGCTGGACTCATCGCTGAAGCGCCACACCGCACTCATCAAGCGCATGCGCCAGTCCATGGCCCTCGACAACCGCGACCAGATCTTCAAGGACATAGAGACACTGTCTCTCGAGAAATACGTCGATGAGATTGTCGGTGCAACCGTCGAAGGTTTGGCACGGTGCAAATCCGAGAAGGATGTCTGGAGCGCAGTCGAGGTGCGCATATCCTCCGCGCATGTTAACTCAGCTACATTCGGATGGACCAGATTATATCTCTACTCCACCGACGCTTCCCCGCGACGTTCACGCCGGGCGTCGTTTCGGCGCTCGCATTGGCACTGGTGGCACCGTCCAGAGCATCGTTGGCTTCGCTGCCGCAAGAGCAGCGCGAAAAGGAAGACGCTTCTCGCGTTTCGCGCCAGCGGCCAGTGCTTAGAGTGTGCTGCGAGCTAGCTCTCGTTGGTATCATTCGCGATGCACCAAACAGAAGCGGTGGCGAATGGATAATGAAGATAGTCAAGGATCTCGTTCGTCAATACCCTGCGGCCCGTCCTGCCTATCTATTGACGCGTTAAAGCTTTCGAACGATCCCAGTCTTTCGTCCCTTCCTCTTCTATCGACTTTCCTCAAGACCTACTCGCGTCCGTACCTAGGAATCGTTCCACCAAGTGCTGCCAAACAGCAAACCACAGCTGAGGTTGGAAAACTCTCTGAGCAGGTGAAAGAGACTGGTGCATTCCCCGCGTTGGCCAGGGAGGAGGAGGAGCTGGTGGAGCAAGACATTCGGGATCGATTCAAGCGAATGTGTGAGGGTTACTTTGAGAGCGTGTCCAAGAAGCTGGTCATTGAACATACAGTGAGCCTTATTCCTTCTTTATATACAGATTGGTCTAATACTTCTGCCTCAGAGACTTCAAGAGCAAGACCGACGCAATCATGAAGCATACATCCGGTCAGGCGAGATATTCGAAGATCGCCAGCAGGCCTACGAGAAGATGACCAAAGGCTACGAGAAGTTGCTATCCAGCTGCCAAACGTGCGCCCGGTTCCATGTCCGACAAACCTCGAGCTGATCTATCCGCCAAAAGGCTTTCGGAGCTGCTTTATCTTCCATTACCTCCCCTGCCTACGAGTTCACAAAAGTCGGACTCCATCTTGATTGGGGCAAACAAGTCGAATGCGTCTACGGAAGATTCGGACGAGATGCTCGGAAGCGGGGGAAAATGGGAAGACGAGGAAGAAAGACGGTTCTTCGAGGATGTTCAGGACTTGAAGGACTTTGTCCCAAGATCTGTTCTGGGAATCGATGAGGCAGACCCCGATCCTGCAGACCCCGAGGCAGATGGAGAGAAAGAACGGGTACGAATCGAGCAAGAAAAGGAGGAGGTTCGGAAGCTCGAGCAGGAGCTTGAGAATCTTGCTGGAGACGGGACGCCGCCGCAGACAGACGAAGATGCTGAGGAGCAATTGGATCGCGATGATGAGTAGGTGATTCTGCCGATTTGCAGCTGAGCTTTGAACTGTTGCAGTGCAAGTACCCCGACTCCCGGGACGCCCAAAGGCACATCGCCTCTATCCTCTCCTCATTTGGCGCCACAGGGTCCTTCTCAACTTCTTACCGCTCTTCTTGTTCGCCTTCCGGATGCGACCAACCGAGCGTTAATCGATCAAGCTGCCATTGACTTCGCATTCTTGAATTCAAAGGCTGCGAGGAAGAGGCTCGTTAAAGTCGGCAGTTCATGCTCAGCCCGTTTATCCTTCTAACGGCAATGCAGTTTCTCGGGCAAGTCCCAAAGAACCGCACAGATCTCATTCCACATTATTCGCGGTTGGTTGCGACGCTGCATCGGTACATGCCAGAAGTTGGGACCGATCTGGTCACCATTGTAGACTATTTTCCCTCTCGCGTACTTCTCCTCATGCCTTTTGTAGCTTGACGAAGAGTTTCGGTACCTGCAGAGGAAGAAGAACGTCGTGAAAGAGTTGTCAGAGGTTCGGCTCAAGGTTGGTGTTAGCTTGAGGACAAGGTACGCTTTAACCGATCTCACAGAACATCACCTATCTTTCTAATCTCACCAAATTCGGCGTCGTTCGGACACATCTCATTCTGCACATGTTCAAAGTGTGCTTGGACGACTTTTCGGGTACAAACGTGGACAACATTGCCTTGTTGTTGGAAGGTTGTGGTCGTTTCCTTCTCCGCAGCGAAGAAACTAGCGCGCGATTCTCCACGATGGTATTTTCGAGTTGCTATACCTACCGGCACCTGACGGGCTGGACGAGGTCGAATTGATGCGGCGCAAACAAAGCATGCAACACTTTGATCAACGACAGCTTCTTTTGCTGGAAAATGCGTACTACCAGGTTTGTCCCAACTTCTACTTGATTCCTTTCTCATGCCGACAGTGCAATCCACCGGAACGCGCGCCGCGACAAGAAAAGCAACGGTCGCCAATTCAACTCTTCATCCGCCACCTTGTCTACGACGTTCTCGCCAAAAAGACCATTGACAAGGTTCTCAAACTTATCCGTAAACTCGACTGGGAGTCGGAAGAAGTCGTGCGGACCCTGCACAAGGTCTTCACGAAACCCTGGAAGATCAAATACAGCAACATCAGCTTGCTGTCCATGCTCACGTACGACCTCCAACGATACCACCCCGAATTTGCCGTCTCCGTCGTTGACCAAGTGCTGGAGGACGTACGGCGCGGCCTGGAGCAGAATGTGTACAGCACAAACCAGATGCGGGTCGCAACGGTCAAGTACCTCGGGGAGCTCTATATCTACCGTTTGCTCAGCTCGAGCATTATTTTCGATACGCTGTGGTCGCTGGTGACATTTGGGCATCGTGAGTGCAGCTAGCATGCGCTTCAGAGGATCTGAGACACGCCTGGCAGCGGATGGACGCCCATTACCGAACCAATTGTGCCCGATCGATACTCCGGACGACTTCTTCCGCGTACGACTCGTTTGTGCACTTTTGGACACCTGCGGGATGTGCTTCGATCGTGGAACGCAGCGCAAGAAGTTGGACAACTTTTTGGTCTTTTTCCAGGTTGGACTTCTCTTGTACTCAGATTGTTTCGCTGAGATGAGTTGTAGTACTACGTGCGCTGCAAAGACGCGCTCCCGATGGACGTGGATTTCATGTTGTCGGATTCACTCGAGGTACAATTATATTCGTTTGTTGCAATATTAATTTTCGTCGCAAACAGGCCGTCCGTCCAAAACTGGAAACACCCAAGTCCCTGGAAGAGGCTGCAATTGCTGTCGATGAAATGCTCAATGCCGCTTTCCAAAACGCCGAACGTAAGATGATGTGTCTCACCATAAAAGTACTGAAGATCGTAGAGGACGCGGGGAGCGGGGAAGACAGCAGCGACGAAGACGAGCGTCCAGAAGCGGAGGGAGCAGACGAGGAGGAAGAGGAAACTCCCGATTCGCCGGTATGAGCTCCAAACACAACATTGGCCTTTTCTAACAAGGCCAGGTCGACGCGCGCGCACCCTCCCCCGACGAACCTGTTGTTCTGTCTGCCAGTAACAGCCTGCAAGAGAATTTGGGTCCTTCTGAAGAGGCTGATGCCGAATTCGCCCGAGAGCTTGCGAAAATGGTAACCGACAACTCTGCAGAATCGCGTAAGGTGGACAAGAAGACCGCGCTGGCACTGTGGGATGCAGCCATACTTCCTCAGGGCGCACGTAGAAAGAAAGCAGACGACGGCGATGAAGATGGCGTCGCCATTGACCCCACCGTCATGAACTTTACGGTCCTGACCAAGAGAGGAAACAAGCAGCAGG
Source organism: Mycena kentingensis (nom. inval.) (assembly GCA_014461125.1). NCBI lineage: Eukaryota > Fungi > Basidiomycota > Agaricomycetes > Agaricales > Mycenaceae > Mycena > Mycena kentingensis (nom. inval.). The sequence continues at coordinate 1,204,348 of JACAZG010000007.1, read as the reverse complement.
TAAGCTGATTGTTTCCGCTTAGACTGGAATCGATGCCTGAAGCAGACACGACAAATACCTGTTCCATCCGAGTCCGCGCTGGCAGTGCATACGCGCACCGCTCAACAGCAAGATCGCGTAGAGCAGCAGCATCTGAAGCGACTCGTGCTTGATTATGAGCAACGAGAGGAGGCAGAGGAAATGAAAGGTTGACTTGTTTCTTTACCGGTCTACTGCTGACACCGTTTTGAAAGCTCTGGAAGCCCGGAACCGTGCTGGAGCTATCAAGATTCGCTACGTTGGATGATGTAGTGTTGCTTGAAATACATAAATACAGAGTTAAAGACACAATAAACACGACGCTCTACAAAGAGTTGTCTACCGGCTGGAACTTGATGCGCAGTTCGGCCACCTCCTTTCGCGTCGCCTTGAGTGTGTGGCTGATCTGTTCCTCCAGCAAAGCCAGATCACGAGTTGTAAGGTTGGCAGGAACTTCAGCTGTGAGATCGACAAAGATCAGCGAGCCGGAGTGGCGGCCGCGGATGTGGCGGATAGCCAGGAGGGACGGCGAACTGGTGGGGAGCTGCGAGGAGGCCATAAGGGGATCCAGAGCGCGGTTTATTGCGGTACGAGTGTCGGGAGAAATGCCCGCGTCCGTGAGGTCTCCCCAAACGCCGTAGAGCAGTGACCCGCCTTGTTGAAGGATCACGATCGACACGAGGAATCCTGAACAAAGAGATGTCAAGATGCGAAACATGATGGCCGCCGAGAGACGCGCCTCCAATGGGATCGAGAGGCAAGGCGGGCCACCACCAATTTCCTAAGATGGCGAGGAACGCGACCCCGGATCCGTAGGCGTCTGAACGGTGGTGATATGCGTTTGCAAGCAGAACAGAGCTGTTCTCTTCCTTTGCCACCGATTTCGTGGCGCGGAATAGCCACTCCTTGGACACAACCCCGAGAGCGGCGAACCAAAGTGCGTTCGGGTCGACACCGTGCGAGTGAGAGTGGCCGTGATGCTCGAGGGTCGGGGCCACAGACGTTACGTTCGCCAGGATCTCTTGAAGAGGCCCAGCGGAGAGCGTTGAAGTTGTCTCGACGAGCTCATGAAGTAGACTGCGAAGATATGAATGAGCACCGGCTTTGTCGTAGCAGCTATACGTGCCTGTGGTATGAATGCAGCATAAGCCCGCCGGCACCTGCGACAAGAAACATCGCAACGGCGCTGGTTCCCAATGTCTCGAACTTGGAGAACCCAAAAGGATACGTTGCGGTCGGTGGGCGTCGACTTAGACGGTAGCATGAGAGGGTGACAAAGTCGCCGAGAAGATCTACATGGATTGGGTACGCTGAGGAAGCGGCGGGAAACACGCACCACTAAGAGAGTGCGCCGCGTCTGCTATCAACGCCGAAGAGTGTGTCAAGTAGCCTGCTGCGCCCTTAATGGCAGTCAGGCCAATATTTGCGAAGAGGCCTGAGCGAGTGGGTTGGCAGACGGTATGAATGCTGAACACGCACCTATGACGGTGATTCGGGTGCCCTTGTCTGCGCCGCCGGACAGGATACGCTCTGCGGTATCAGAGCCATGCGAATGGGAGTGCCCGCCGAAGAGCGAGTGAGAGTGGGAATGAGAGTGTGGTTGAGGAACGACGTCGCCGCCATTCGTGGATTTCCTGCGACGGCTCTACGGGGGATGAGATGAATGCAGGAGTGCGAGGATCTTGCATATACCATGGACGCGTTGAATCGACGTGGAAGTAAACGTTGGGGACGGAGTCTAAGCATGAATGCTCCTTGATTGGACACTCTCATGTTCCCCATGTGTCGGTCGCGCGCCCTCTCCACCTTCCTCCGCAGTTCCCCGCAGCCAAACTGGACCCATGGCGACGTTTCAAATAAGTCTCTCACCGGCGCGCGAAGGACTTTCGACTTTGCAAGAATGTCAAGCAAAGAAACTTACCAGCTACTTACTTCCTCCATCGTCCCTCGACCTATTGCCCTGGTCTCCACACTCTCAGACACCAATGTACCCAACTTGGCTCCCTTCTCCTACTTCCAAATGGTGCTCGACACACACACAGCCGAATCTTGGTCTTTATACCACCAATAGGCAGGGCACAATCCTCCTTTGGTTACCCTCAGCTTCAGCCTGTCGCCAAAACGACGCAAAGACACACGAGACAACATCCTGAGCACCCGTCAATTCACCGTCAACGTAGTGAGCGAATGGTTAGCGGAGGCGGCCAACGCGACCTCGGTTGAGGCACCTTCCGAGGTGGACGAGTGGATTCTGGCGGGTCTCACTCCCAAGCAAAGTACCCTCGTCAAACCTCCGCTCGTCGCCGAATCGGCAGTTAGCCTCGAGTGTGAGGTGTGTTGGCATTCTTCTTCCGTTGCGCGACGCTGACGGTCAGTTTAGCTCTACTTCCACAAGGACCTGCCCTTTGATGCAGAGGCAACCACGACACTCGTAGTCGGAGATGTAAAGCTGGCTCATGTGCACCATTCCGTTCTAGACGATGCAGGGACTCAGGTCGAGCCGGACAAGTTGAACGCGGTGGCGCGGATGGGAGGCCGCATTTACGCACGAGTGGACAATGGGTTCCAAGTTGAACGGCCATCCTGGCGCAAGCTAAAAGAGGTTTATGAGCGTCTGCGTCGTACATAGGGAGAACAAGAAAGTCTTTTGCAATTGATGCCTCGTGTTTCTCAACTCTTTCCGTCGCGTTGAGCGTCGTCAGTGACCTGCGCGCCCTGTTTCTGAGAATCTCTTCCTAACACTTTCCAGGTTCATGGAAATGTCTGACCAGCGGGAGCAGCGGCTGCTCGCTGTGGCCAAGCTCAAACGCGCAGCGTCTCTTCCGCGGATGAAAGATGGTCGACGCCCACCCATGCACCCTGAGGCTATGAGCGAAGGAGAAAGGGCAAATACCGACGACGAGCGCAGAGAAGACGTCGACACACCCTCCCCCGAACCACCTCCGCCCGCTCCAGACATTGACGAGGACGCTACCATTACCCGCCGCCCTAAACGCCGGTCGCGCTCTCGAGGCTCCCGCGGCTCAAAAGATCTCAAGGCAAAGGCCCGGGCTGGGTTTTCGCCTGCGCCCAGTCCCATAGTTCCCAGTGACTCGAGCCAGGACGAGTCTCCGGTACCTACAACACTCGCAACACTCCTCATGCGGTCCCCGACGCCCACAACCCCAGGCACGCGGCCTCAGACACCTAACACCCCGCTCCCTTCCCTCGAAGATCTCCAACGCGGGCTTTTCCGTTCCAATAGTGTCGGCAGCACTTCAGCCAGCCGCATAATGGCCATGCACAAGCTCACCGGCGGACAAGAAGCTTACGACCCATCTCCGCCCCCCTGCGACCCCTCCGCTTCCCGGCAAACTTGGCCGCAACAACACCGTGTCTGGAGGAGAGCGAGCCGTGGCCCGTGAAGCCTTGTTCAGCCGTCTCAATACAAGGCTAGCGTCTAAGGAGCCAGAGGGAGAGCCTCCGAGCGAGGAGATAGCTGTTATCGCAGCTTCGCCTTCGCCGACGCCAGGGAAACGGAAGCGGATTCGACATCGACGGAGGTCATCCAACGCAAACACCAACCCCGCCATCTCGGATTCCGAGTTGGTCTCGACCTCCCCCAATACTCCGATTGTGCCGTCGGCGCCATTGCCCATGACCACCGACCTCGTCGCCGAGACTTCACAGGTCTTTTCATCTCCTAGTCGCGCCGCAAGTCCGCGGGGTCGCGCTCCAAGTCCTTGGAGTCGCGCAGCTAGTCCACGGAGCCCTTCGGTCAACGAACAAATCCCGTTGCCCATTGCGGAACCCAGTCCTCTCCCACCAATTCTTCCTCCCGGACTCAGTTTACCATCCTCTTCTCGCGCAAGTCCCGCTGAGTCGGAGCGGCCTCGGCGACGGAGTGTTGTTGTTGAGGACGAGGACGAAGAACGTCCAACGCTCCAAGTGTGGCAACCTCCTCCTCCCTTCATGTATGATTATTCGACGCCGCCTGTCTCGGCGCAGTCGGATTTGCTATACGAAAACGCCGGAGCATCGCCAGCGCCTGTCGCTGGTCCTCCCAGTCGGCAACCAACACCCGACTACCCGCCCCGCATTAGTCCGTTTACAACGCCATTGCAAGAGAAACCGGCTCGCGAAGAAGAGGACGAGGAGGAGTTTCTGTATGCTGCGGAGACTTACGACGATGGTGGTTTTGAACGACAGATTAGCTGGATCGCGTCGCCAGGTATGCTGCAGCTAACCGATCAACCAAACTGTTCTCATTCTTTCGAGTGCCCGAAATCCGGATGCCTATTGACGATGATGACGGAGATGAGGACGAAGTTATGGACGAGGACGAGGAATACGAACAGCGTCCGCCTTCAGCACACTCTTCGGCCGATTCTTCCCCTCAAGAGGCGTACGACGATACCTCACCTCGTCAATCTTTCCAGTCCAAGGGCGTCATGGTCGAATCGGAAACCTCTCCCGAGATTGTGCCAACCCAAATGCCTCCCTCACCATCGTCCGTTACTGCGCTGTCCCAGAGCGTCTCGATGGTTCGTACTGCTAGCGACGACTCCACCTCCCCGCAAACGTACCCAACCCGTTTATCGGTGGCGTCACGAACGCAAGACCGATCCCCGCTCACGGCCGAGTTTGAGTGGGAAGAGGGGAAGCGGAACTGGGAAGGTGGCTCTCCGAGTACATGGGACAAGGTCAAGACCGCTTTCCGGTCAGGCTCCGCCTCTGGACGCCGCTCGCGAACCAACAGTATCGTTACACGTGACAGACGTGACAACACCGACTCAAGCGTGAGCAGGGAGAGCGGCGTGAGCCTAACTGGTTCCAAAGGTGATAAAGGAGAAACTAGCACTATCGCAACCGTGCAGCCAATGATGCAAACCTCCTCCGCATCGGCCTCTGCAGTTTCTTTGTCCCCACCCATTGTTTCCCCGTTCCCCATGGCCTCGCCCGTCGACTTGGCGAAATACCAGAACGCGAAACTCTTTCCCTTCCCTGGTATGAAGAAACTGGAGGAGCAGCGGATCCGTGCCAAGGGCATGCTCCATCCGTCAACTTCGACGCCAGACATCGCGACCTTATACAATGGCTACGAAACCGATCCTACACAGGCGTCCGTCGGGTCTTATACACCTTCCCAAACGCCCGACATGACGCGAGAGCGCAAGTTATCTCATCAAGCCTCGGACACTCGTCTGTTGGACAAATACGCTGCGTCGCCTCCAGGTACATCGACGCCTTCGTCGCCGGCAAACATCGAGTACTTCAGCGTCACGCCTCTATCCTCTATTTCACCCTCTTCTTCCGGCTCAAAGCTACCCATGACCTTACCCGGCGTCAAGCAGTGGTTGAGCAGCCGCAAGAAGTCTTCGCAAACTGCACCTTCATCTATGATACCGCAACCTGAGCTCGGAAAGGCATCGCCAGGCGCTAGCAAGAAGCCGTCGTTGTCTGATCTCATTCTGAGAAAAGACACATTGGGCCTGGGCAAGGATTGGGAGGACACGGATGTCGTATCACACGAGCCACCTACAACCAAGCCAACAAATGTTGCACCGGATCCGTTGAGAAGCACGCCAGTTCGAGTACCTCCTCCGCTACAAGACGTGGAGAGGACATTCAAAGCCGCGCATCCAAGTGAAGAGCATCACTCGGATCCTCCTCCTGCATTACCATCTCCGCCAGACCCGTTGTCCCCGACGCCAGACGTTTCGTCCTCGTTGAGCGACTATCCTGCCCCGTCAACGTCTGCCTCCTCTTCCGCAACCTCCTCTCGCTACTCGCTTGGTAATCCCGTCGGTTCGGGACCGCAGGGTCCGTTCGTGCTTGAGCGACTGGAGGAAAATTTATCCCGCGGAGCACGGAGTCCGATGTGGGCGTCGGTCATTGATGAACCACCACGGAGACTCGTCCTCTCATCGGAGGTTCTGCAGGTCGTCAACGCCAATACCGTCAAGGACCGTTGCTTATTCCTGTTCACCGACATCCTCGTCATCGCGAAGCCGCTTGTCATGGAGCAGGATAACATCATCGAGTCGTACAATCCGCACATGATGGGCCGCAAGTACACCGACCGGCGGTACTTGGTCAAGAACGTCGTTCTGATGAGCCAGCTTCGTTTCAATGCCGAACGGGATGAGGTCCCTCCCAAGTCGACAAACTACTTTGTCGCTCCTCGCAACCCTCTCATCCGCTCCTTTGTTCATCAGTTCAGCCGCGATCCAGACCACGCGATTTCGACACTGCTGTCGAAGTCGTCGACGCCGGATGATCCGACGATCTTAGGCCAACTGCTGTTCAAGACGCTTGACCTGGATCGGGCACGACTCGGAGATTATCTCTCGCGGCGGACTTCGAAGGTCGTGCTCAAGGCATACGTCGACAACTTCGGTTTTGTGGGCGTCAGGGTCGATAGCGCCTTGCGTGCGTTCCTCCTCTCCTTGAACATCCCACCAAAGTCGGCGTACAACCCGAATCCGATCGAGTACCTCCTCGATTCTTTCGCTGGGCGGTGGTATGAGGCCAACGCAAAGATCGTTGTGTTCGACAAGGACCTCGCCATTCGACTTGTGCGGGCGTTGGTGCAGCTCAACGATTTCTTGCATGGCGGGATTGCGCAGGAACCGGGGCCGACGGAGCAGCCGCAGCGAGGCATCAATGCTCGCGACTTTGCAAACGCGTTCCGCCAGTATGACCCTCGAAACCTGGTACCGGACGACTTGCTCGAAGACGTCTTCCACTCGGTGCGAGCAGAGAGACTTTCACAAGCACGAGCGTCGTCCGTCGCTACCGATATCCAGATTGTGCTCAAGCGGCCGTTGCCGCCTCGGTTGACATACCGTGTCCAATCGGAACCCATTATCCTCAGAATCTCTCAAGCCGACCCCAACCTCACGATCCATCTTTGTGGACAGGATCTCGAGTTTGATCCTCCGGTTCTCACCTTTGCTCGGTCACCAGAGGCGTCCTTCCGTGTTACTGGACGCTCGCTCGGGTCGAAAACCATGATCATGTGTCGTTCTGGGCCAAATGCCTTGCGGTATTCGGGTCTGCCGTTGAGTAACTCGTTGGTTGTCGAGCGGGCGTTCATGCGCAACACGTTCGAGATGGCGTTTCTCAACCACGATGGCGTTAAACGACGTTACATGTTCAGCATCGACGACCCTATCAAACGCCACGAATGGGTGAGCGCGCTCAAGCGTCATATTGACAGCGCCTCCTCGTCTGTTTCCTCAGTATCTCTATCCCAAACGTCGCACGGAACTTCCAAGTTCCATCGTGCGGCTGAGATTGTGGCGTTCAAGGCGTTACAACAGACGCTGATGGGTTCCCCGGCTCAGTCTGGCGCGTCTCCGGCCGCTATACGTTCCGCGCTGCAACGTCTCAACTCGAACGGTTCTTCACGCCCGCTGAACGGCGGCTTGTTCCGATTCCCGGACCCCGACAATAGTGTCGCTAAAGCCACTTACCATGTTCGGTCCAAGTCACGGAGTCGCGTCTACCATCGCCAAGGCGCTGGACAAAACGAGACTGAGTTGAACGATCCGGACGACCAACCGGATCCGGACGTTCCTTCACAACATGAAGGACCGTTGTGGTCAAGTGAAGAGCTCCAGTTGCAGTGTCGGCAAAATAGCTCCATTCCCGCTGTGGTATGTGGGCCTGTCCTTGGCCTGGTGTCCAACTTATGCCCGACCTAGCTCGCGTTTCTCCAAGTCGGATATCCCGAACAAGGCCGTATTTAGTTTGTCCTTGCTGTTGTGGTAAGTTGGTCCATTTTCCTGTCTCTTTCGTATCTTACAAGCCCTCAGTCTTGTAGAGCTGTTCCTGCTGTGTCGCTTTCACCCATCACCAATCGTTCTCCGCATCTACCCAGATCTTATGCATGTTTAATATGTACCCGCTCTCGCATTGACAACGTAGAATCTTGTATCGCAAAACAACTGAAATCGCATAACTTTCTTCATGGGCAGACACGTGGTTTGTGGACGCTGTCCATGTTGCATGTAAAACACGCGGACTCAACGAGCGCGAAGGCTTTTATTGAAAGACGGCGCACATTGCGCCGCACCTCCATCTTCGTCTTACCCTGCTGGCAATGGCCAACAAGCAGAGTGTATATCCGTCTCGGATCCCAATCGCGACGCATCGTCGTTCCAACCCTCCGCCAACGACGCAGATTCCAACGCCTCCAACAACTCCAGCACCGACACCAACTCGAAGCCAGGAACGCGAGCAAGATGAGCACCACCAACGACAAAAGAGCACGAGCAGGCACTCGTCGCGATTGGCGGACACCTCCGCATGGGTGGAAGAACAAGCGTATCAGCAGAAAGAGCACAGACGGTCGCGAGTCGACTCGTGGGTGCTTGACCAGCAGCGACTGCACCGAGACCACGACTTGGCTCGGTACCGGTGCGGGTGGGAGGATGTGGCGTACATCTACAGCATTGGCGAAGACGTGAGGTGGATTGGGGGCCGAGAGAGAGACCCGGGATTGGAGGAGATCAGGCAGCGGGTCGATGCAAGAATCAGAACGAGGCTCGAATCGGAGGTGATGAATGGGAGGCAGGCAAAGGCGATGCGGAAGAGCTGGGAGAGATACGAGGAAGGCTGGATTAGGGTTGAGAAGGCGGAGGCGGGAACGATGTCGTTCGCCGAGGTGCCGTGGCCGTCGGTGTCGATCCCGAGGACGGTTCAGGAGCTAACGACGAGGGAGGTGGAGAACTTCATCTTGTCGGCGTTGCATTCGACGAGTAAGAACGCCAACCAGCGAGTTCGAGAGGCACTGCTGCGATTCCATCCAGATCGCATTGCGAGGTTGTTGATCAAGGTCAGAGAGCGGGACCGAGGGCAGGTAGAGGTGGGAGCGGGACTGGTTGCCCGGGGCTTGAACGAGATAAAGTCACGTCTGTAGCATTCCGAGTCGGTATCTTACGGTCCACTAATTGATGCACGCCGTCGCGTCTTGTCGTAGAGAGCGCCGGATGCCAGCAGCATATGTGGTTGACGGACGAGAGAAGAGCGGTCTTCAAGGGAGTGTCGATGGTAACTGGCGGCAGGAGGAGGAGGGTCTTGCGGTGCGGCTCGGGACCAGCTGTGGCTATGAGTGGATTCCGTTGAAAACCGGTCGCTAGCAACCGATAGACGAGGATATAAAGGATAAGTAGGGCCTGGACAGTGAGCGTTCGGATTAAGCTCCTCGTCTTGAGACCGACGTAGAGCGCCATCCTGCAGCTGTCACTGTTACACTTCTCCGGAACGACCACTACCGAACGACCATTACTGAACGACCACCACCCCGTTCGACCACAATGTACACTCCTCGGGAGGCTGCCTCCCCGTCTGCTTCGGCAGCAAGCGGTCTGTCCGTAGGTAACCCCAAGCTCAAGGTGTGTCGTCCGCTCCACTTATCGCCCCACCAATAATGCCGCCATAGATCGTCGGCATTCTGCTTGCTATTGCCAGTGGCCTTCTCATAGGCAGCTCTTTTGTATTCAAGAAGAAAGGTCTACTCCGCGCTCAAGCCGGTGGCGTCGCGGGTGAGGGTGTTGCTTACCTGAAATCGGTGCGTCTCGTTCATGGTTGGGCTCCTGCATCGCCTCATCTCTCCCTCTCCCCCTCTAGCCGCTGTGGTGGTTAGGGATGACTTTAATGGTAATTGGTTCGTTGTGCGCTCCTGGCCTGCGCGTTTAAACTAATGATTAAACAGGTGGGTTGTTCAAAAACTTGCTCGGTATGAAACTAAACAGCAATCAGGCGAGCTTTGTAACTTCGCAGGTGAGTTCTGCGTCCAGCGCGGCGGGAAGCGCGTTGTCGGTCGGTGTTGAGCAAACAACACTCGCCCAGCTGAACGATATTCCCAAATGCTTACATTTGTTCCACAGCATACGCATTCGTCGAAGCCATCGTGGTAACACCCCTCGGAGCCCTTTCCGTTGTCGTCTGCGCCATCCTCTCCTCGATATTCCTCAAAGAAACCCTCACCTTCTTCGGCTGGCTCGGCTGTACTCTGTGTATCCTGGGATCCGTCATTATCGCCCTCAATGGCCCATCGGAGGAAACAGTTGGCCAAATTACCGAGTTTCAGAAGCTGTTCATCTCCGTTGGGTTCCTCATTTATGCAGGCATCCTCATCGTCGCGTCTCTCATCATTGTCTTCTATGCCGCGCCGCGCTGGGGCAAGAAGAGCATGCTCTGGTACATCTTTGTGTGCAGCATGATTGGAGGCCTTAGTGTCAGCGTAACGACGGGTTTGGGCGCGGCGATCGTCACAACTGCGTCAGGCGATAACCAGGTGTGTCCTCACCACCACTGTGTCTGTACGCTCAAAAACCGAAACCAGTTTAAACACTGGTTCATCTATTTCCTCATCGGTTTCGTCGCTGTTACACTCATCACGGAGGTGTACTATCTGAATGTGGCTCTTGCACTTTTCAACACCGGTGCGTACATTCACCACCTCATATGTCGCCGTTCTTACCACATTTCCAGCCATGGGTACGCAACCGATTGATTTAGTGTGGTTACTTCTTTCTGACTATATTCAGTGACCCCGACGTACTACGTTATCTGTAAGTCCAGCGCCGTGATTATTTGGACCCCTACTCAGCATGCCAGTCACTTTCTTCTCCATCGTGACGACCATCGTTCTTTTCAAAGGACTTTCCGCGCCGGTCTCGTCTATCATCACGCTCGTCATGGGCTTCCTGGTCATTTGCGTTGGGATTACAATTCTGCAAATGTCCAAGGTCGACCCGTCCGAACTGTCCAAGAAGCTCGATCGAAGGAGCACAATACTCTTGCAAGCTGCGCGGAGTCAGACGGAGACGATGGAGGAAAAGGTTGCCCTCGCGAATGTTTTCGATGTTATAATGCTGACCAGCCATCTAGAGCGTTCTTGGCGTCGAGGACCCTGGAATGGATGCCCTGCGTGGCAGTTTCGGAACCGTCGGTAGCATTATTCGGGCGCGCAGTGCCCGCCGAATGTCGCAAGCCTCGATGGCTAGTCGACCTCCCGGCGCTATGGCGCCGTTTGATCGTGGGCGGGCGAACTCGACCAATCCGCGTCTGGGACCGGACAGTATTCAACGCCACCAACTATACGACGCGCCGATGCCAGATTTCGACAACCAGAGTCAGCGCAGCGATAGTCAAACACGTATGGGTGTCCAGAAACGTACGACCATCAAGTTTGGCACAGAGGATGTGGTTCACCAGTACCATCCTACTGGTCCTGGAACACCGCGACGCGATGAGAACGCAATACACACGAACCGCCCCGCCCTCGAGTCTCCAGCAATGGTACCTGGATCATTACCTTCGCCGGATACTTCGGGCTATCCTCCACGAACCCGTGCCGATACCGAACCGCTGGCCGGCGGCGTAGCAGGCATCGGTGCTCGTGGAGGCAGCCGAGACCTTCTTCTGGGCGACATGGACGAGGACGGGTCGATACCCCTCACTGCCGCAGGCACGATGCCGCGACAACAAACGATATCTCTCCCCGACGCTTTCCTTAGCGAGCATTCGGTTCATAGTGCCCCTCCGACGGTCGTTCCTCGCATTCCTCCAACACGACGCGTCGACTCGCGCGACATCTTCGACCAGGGCGGCAACCAGTCAGCTCAGGTAAGCGCTAGGGGAACAACTAGCCCGCAGAGCGGGACTCTGCTGAGCTTCCCTAGCGTTACTGACTCGGCTCGCTCCGCAAACTGGGAGGATGGCGCGTCTCCGATTCCACCTGTCCCGTCGCTTCCATCGCTATCCGGGTCACCATCTGGTAGCCAAAGGAGTGCCAAAGCCAAGAAATATCCGCGTGCTGGTACCGAGGAGGATCAGGAGGAGAGTGTGCGCTTATGGGAGCGTGGTCGTGAAAGTCCAGATACAACCTCAGCCGAGTCGGAGCCACCCATTGGTGGCGTTCGATTAGTACAACCTGGACCGCGTTTCTGAGATGACCTGTTAGAGCTGACTTGTTATGCCTGGGACTCGGACTTGTTACATTTATTGCCTGTTATACTCTAGATACCACCAACCCAGCATTGTCTACACTACCCTGTTGGATTATACTTTTGTGCTTGGTGCATGGGAGACAGTGATGCGCACGGCCTTGTGGCGTCTATTGTTGTTTTCTTCCTTCCTTCACGACACTTTGCCATGGCTTTCAGCTACCGAGAGCTGTTTTTTGGTTCAAACAAGTTCTGTTGCGGGCTATTAGGCGTGCGGATAGGCGTCCTTGTTATGTGCGTGCTAGGCATGCTGTTCTCCGGCATGCTTGCTATCCTCGTATGGTTTGAAGTCTCCAGTGGGTCTGGCTGGCTTGTTTTGCATTCCTAACATATCGTAGGTACACCGGAGCTATCTAGCAAAGCGCGAGCGATGTTCATCGTTGCTGGGCTCGTGGAGACACTGTTGTTTGTTGTTTCGATGCTGGGGTATGTTTCCACTCGCTTCTCGCCAGATTCAGCCACATCGTCTTAGCTTCGTCGGCGCGGTTGTCCGCAAGCAGCTCTTCATCCAGATTTACGCGTATTTCGTATATTTCCACTTTGTGCTCAACATTGGCGTCGCCGCGTTCTTGTTCTACGAGCTGGTCCACGTCTCGACGACGGACCAAAACAAGGCCTGTCAGCTGGCCATCAAGGACGCGAACGCACAGACCCAATGCACGAATCTGTTGAAAGTGCGTATGCTGGGAGTCTGTGGGCTGCCTGTATCCATCTTTGTTGCAGGTCGGCCTCGGCGTTTACGCTGCTGTTGCAGCGGTCGTGTTATTGACGGAGCTGTGTATGTCCCTGCTCATTGCCCGCAGACGCTCATAGTCGACAGATGGCGCTATTATCGTCGCGCGTTATGTGAACCAGATTCAACGCGAGAAACGGAACCTTCGCGCGTCGCGAATAAGCCAGGGCACATACCGAATGAGTGTGAGACCTCCAAGTGGACGGTACTCTTCTCTCCCCGATGATTCCGAGGCTTCTGCATCGTTGCGAGCAGCTAGCTCAAGAGCTTATGATGAGATGGAGGATTTCAACCCGTACGAGCGCGATGTTCGAACAGCGAACGCGTATGACCCGCATCCTATGTCTGGACCGGACGCCTCTAGGAAGGCAATAGACTAGATCCTGTATTCTGCTGTATCATCACAACTCTGTTTCAACTCTGACCTCGACCGATGCCAGTCGGCGCATACCTGTGATGAACCAGCGGCTAAATGCCCAGCGACAACACTTAATCCGAGCCGTTCGCGCCCATATTCCCTGCGCCGTCTCGCTGACTCGCCGTAGCTCCATGCCCTGCTGCAGCAACTTGCTGTATTCGCGTTCTTCGTATCCACCCTCGACGCATACCCTCTGTCTACCCTGATTATACGACTTCTACTCCAAGCGCAGTGTTCGAAGCCAAAGGATTTGCCCGCATGGTCGCTGCGGGTGTTCTTTGCGATTTGCGCCACCCTAAATATCGGTATACTCGTCAACCACGCAACCGCAACTGGTGCGGACAAGACTCTCGTTCTCGACTTTATCGGAGGTATGTGGCTGTCGACTGCGCCAGTGCTCTTCTCCTCACTGCGCTGTAGCACATGTTCCGTCGCGGCTACGAATAATCATTCTCGACCTGTTCATCCTCTTCTTGCAGGTGGTCCTCACACTCATATCGTACGAGACCTCTCTAGCAAAGAGCGAAACGACCTTGGCATCCTCAGGCTCAGACGCGGTGTCGAGCAAGTCCAATCCGACGTCCTATGTTATCGACCTACACCTTTCCACTGTCGTTGCCCGTCTGCGCACTCCCCCGTCTACGGCGACACAAGGTGAGCGGAGTCTCGAAGGACTACCGCTTCCGAACACGACTCCGTGGCCGCTGCCGGCGTCCGTAGGGCTGAGAATGTTGTTGGGCGCGACGCCGAGTCGGACAACAGGGAGAACGATAGGGGAGACGGGGGACCGGTCCACGAGAATACCTGGCGCTCTCGAAGCGTAGTGTGTAATTTACATAGATGCGCAACTGTATGTGACTGGCTTGGAGCAAACATCCATCGAGCTGGATTGCTAGACCTATGGTCTATGCATTCGACCGCTTCCTTGTCATTGCCTGCATCTTCGTCGTCCTCGCACTCGGTCTGTATTTCTTCTACTGGAACCGCTTCATTGCGTTCCTGCTTGGCCTTGTCTTTCGCGTTCTCTACTGGAACCAGGGCCCCTTTAGCGTATGGCTTGAAATTGGTGCGCAATCCGTTGCCCGTCGAGGACTGTGCTTATTATGAACCTAGGCTCGATACACTTCTCACTACTGAGCGGTCGAGTGCTTTTCAAGGATGTCGCGTACCACTCAGGCAACCAGACCATTCGGATAGTCAAGGGCCAGTTGGAATGGCGTTATTGGATACGCAGACCTGCTTCCGCGCACGATATTGCGCCGCCACGCGCCATGGACGACTGTGCGCAAGCTTCCGCTCTCCGTTGCATGTTTATAGAAATCTCTCGTAGTGAAGCAAACGCGTTCGTCCTCCTGCCGCGTCCAAATATCTCTTCAGGGCGTGGAATGGTACCTGTACAATCGCACGGCCGCGTACGACTCCATTGTGGCGCAACTGGGCGTCAAAGTGCCGCCCGATACCAGTCGCCCCGCGTCGCGAAACACGGGCCACCAGTCGTCAACGCAAGCAGGTGCGTGGAAGAATACACTCCTTCCTCCTGCTAAGATGATCAGGCTACTCGCCTTCTGTTCTCGTCGGGGCCATGCACGTTCCTGCCTTCCTCCAAAAGGCAGCCCATTGGGTTCGCCAGGAACTGCCGACCCTTGACCCCAAGGATCTGCTTCCGCTTGGCGTCGAGGTCACTAACGGCGCGATAACCTGCGGAAATCCGTCGACGCCGAACCTCCTGGTCGTCGAGTTTAAGCGGACTGAGGGCATGTTCGGAATCGTTCAATCGCGGTCCAAGCATGATTTGTACAAACAGCTGCTGCATTTCGTTTTCCAGCAGCCGATTGTGCGCTACGTTCAGAACGACAATTACCGGGGTCCAATGACTGCTACGGGAGAATTGCTGCATATCCCGGTCAAGAAGTTTGTTTTGTGTCCGTGCGGAATTCGGAGACTTACTTTCCTAGATATTCCAAACGCGACCACCTTAGCAGATACTTGTCCTACGAAGGCTTTGTACGCACATGGCGGAACCTCAAACTGTACAGTCTCATGCGCAAATACCCAACCAATGACGATTTTGAGCACCGCAACATTCCAAAGCCGACTCGCAGCGGAGGAAAGCACAAGAGTATCGACGAAGAAACTCCTGTCGGGGCCGACTTCACATCGCTCGAGTACGCCATTGAACGCAAGATTCTCGAAGCTCCTGCGTTGGAGTTGACTTACTACACGGATGTGGTCGGAGAGGTCCCGGCGCTGCCGCATTCCATCGATATCGGGCCAGGCGATATTGGAAATGGAGACATGGGTCCCGAGTGGGGCGTGGATCTCGTCATCCGGGGCGGAATTCTGCGATACGGTCCTTGGGCAGATCGACAACGGTACATCGCGCACTGGCTCAGCTTGTATGTTCGGTGACGCATTGTTGGCAGCGCGGAACTTCAGAAGACGTTCTTCCCGCCGACATACCAGAATTTTGAACAAACTCCCCGCCTAAAACCCGGCGACAAACGCGTTTGGACGGCGATGCAGGTTTTCGTCGAATTGCGAGACGATACGACGCTGTATATTCCCTTCCGAGAGGCCTCCAAGGTCTGTATGCTTCATCTTCCAATATGTCGCTCAAGTCGCCGCAGAACTGGCAATGGGATGGCCAGACAGCGATGCAACGTCGACCCAAACGAAGAGAGCCTGCGTCAATCCATGTTACAGTTGGGGACCGGTCGTCCATCAACTACATCTTACCAATGGTGGCCAACTCCGCCGGATACGAGTCGGTTCTCGAGGTTCACTTGGACACCGTCGCGGTCACGTCGAGTCTGAACGACATTCAATTGGTGTCGGCCGAATCATGTCGGGCGAGTTGTCTCATCTTATCTGATGGCGCAACTGATGCACCACTTCTAGGTTCGCGGAGAACTTCCTTCGCCGCTCCAGTGGAATGCCCTCCGCACGTGGAAGTTCGCGATTTCTTTACGGCTTCCCGTTCTCTATCTTCTGCGAGACCATATCAACATGTTCACCGACCTTGCAAAAGATTGGGCGTCAGGACCGCCCAGCGACTACCATCGCTTCGTGCCCACAAAATATGCGGTAGATCTTGACCTCCACCACTACGAGCTCAATCTGTATGTCAACGACAACAATATCGTCGACAAGCCACTTGTTAGGGAGGAGAACGGTGCGTTCTTTCTTTCTTTTTCTCTTGGTTTTGACTGATTCGATACAGCGTTGCTCACCGCGCGTGGTATACGGTTACGCAGCGCGAATAGTATTCCATCCGACCTATTCCGACCCGAAGCGACCACTGTTCCCTTCTCCGTCGAGATGCCTGACGTTGCGTTCAATCTGTCTCTACCTCGTTGGAATACTTGGGCTTTGCACGCGCCATCCGAGGGCACCAACATAGCAAAGATTCGACTTTTAAAACTGGATGGATCTTATCGGTATTTCAGCGACGTTTCTGAGGACCACGTAGAGCAGCTCAAGCTTTCCTTCACAGTGCACTCGGTTCCTTACTCCGGTACTGGTTGCTGATCTCCTGCTAGGTTCGCGACATCGCCTACAAAGCCGTTGGGTGGTCCATTCGGTATTTTATGATCCTGCAAGCGAATTACTTCGGCTCCTTCACGACTTTTTCGACCCTATACGAGTATCTCGAAAAGCGGAAAGGTGGATTGCAAGGTGATCCGGTTGAACTCCAGTACAGAGCCGGCCAGGTTCGTCCGCGCAATGTTTTTGATCATTGCTGAGGTATTGTTGTAGCGCAACATGCTCCAGGTCGATTTAGACGTCGACTTGCAGAACGGTACCATGATACTTCCGGCTGGGCTGCCCGGATATGAAGGCTCCGACACTTTACGGGATGCCGGTGCCACGAACGGGGACATTGGTTCGTGTCTCGTTCTCGACATGCCCGAGATCCAGGTGCACTTTCGCTTGCACGATTACTATATGGGTACGCACTTGTATAGGTACTCGTGCTTTCACTAATCTCACACAGAACTCTCACTCAACATCGGCCCAATCGTCGGATGGATCGAACCGCGCTATCCTGAAATAATGTCATACACCAGGCTGCATCGGCGACCCAAGGAGCTCCTAATCATCGATGGTACGCGCATCCAGGCAAATTCAACTGCGGCTGAACAATCTCAGGAATTGATGTCACTGCCAATCGGCTGTTTGGCCCAATGCCTCGAACGATTACATACGTCTGCATCTGGGAGATCAAACTTGGTTGTGTTAAGACCGTCATCTCTGCTGCAGACTTGGCCATATTGGCAGCGGCTGGCCGGTCTTTCCAGTTGAATTTCGTAGACGCTGCCAACGCCCCCGCTGCGGTTTATCAAATCCCGAGCTATCCCGATGGTGAGCCCAATTTCTTGATTCATGCGTTTTACATATAATTGGCTTTTAGTTACATTTGTCAAGTTTTCTCTCCTTGGTCTCGACGCAACATGGCGCTCGAACCGGAACGCGATCTTCCTTTCTCTGCCTGGTGGTCTAAACGCGGACATGAATGACGCTGGTGGTCACTATCATCGAAAAGTTACGCGTCTCAAAATCCCTTCGATTTTCGTCCGCCTGCTCGTGCAGTCGCTGCCTGCAGATCGCCGCTGGTTAGAAGTAGCTCATTTGGAGACGGATGCGCATCTTGACATCTATGCTGCGCCGGCTGGCTGGAAGGAAATCGCCGCGAAGCAAGCTGCTTTTGTTGCTGAGCAAGATCTGCCGACTGATCGCGCTAAGCGGCTCCTGGCTCGCGGAAAAGGTGCGTTCTGGCAAGCACAATCGGTTTGGGGTTGACTCTGGCCAGGTATATTGCACAGTAAAGGTGTTTACCTGCCGCAACCACAACTCTCCGATGCTCGCCAATATTGGAATCGGATACCTGCTCTGCCTCGACGCTCCGTCCAACCTTCGGCGAAGCGTCCATCCTGGCAAAAACTCCCGCAATTCTCGGAGTCGGATGAGGATGATACGCTGGACAGGGATCGGGATGCAGCTCTGGCGTACGTTGTCCTCCCCAAGTCGGACTTTTAGGCTAAGCTAGTGCAGACGAACGAGAACGGAGACGCCGATGGGCAGGAACTTCGATGAGGATAGCATGACAGGCGGAGATGAGTCTGATACGGAGGATTTACACGAGGAAACATCGTCGGACGAGGATTGGTCGGACATGGACGAGCTCGGGGAGCCAGTGATACCAAGCTTGAAAGCGTATTCGCGTGTATGCGGGCAATACGTTGGGCTTCATCTGGAAACGCCTTCGAAATGGGACGGATCGCCGTTCAGCACTGTCAAGGTGCGTTATTCTTGTTTTCAGTTGCATTCTTGTCTGAGACGCGTTAGACGCGGCCGCGACCAGCCAGACCTGGTCGAATACCCGCCTTGAAGGCGCCTGTTGCCGTCCCACCTCGAGATGACACGAGTGTGACTGTGTACCGTTTCGAGTCGAAAAAGGGCGTCGATATTTCTGCAACCCCGCTTGTGGTATCTGTGTTGGATTGCTTGGAGGCTGAATTTGGGGAGATGGTTCGTGTTACCAAATACTCTTATCTTACCTCACCGAACCTTGCAGGAAACGAGTGCTGAACTGCAAATCGACCATCTGCTAGCGAATTATCTCGCGAAATTTGGAAAACCCGATAGCCCATCAGTGGCTGTGTTTGATGCACGATTGTCGCTCCATGTCACACTGCTGCACCATGTCGCGCTTGGAGATTTGAGCGGGTTCCCGAGTTCCCCGACCGCCCGCCTTTCTCCAGACGGCATGACATCAATCGCCCTTTCTGTGGCTGAAATGCAAATATCCGGAACAGGACCACGCGTCGAGGCTCAATTCGCGGATTTGTCCGTAGAGCTCAGCCCAGAACTCGGGATAACAGCACAGCTCGCTGTCTCTAGCTTCTCTCTCAGTTCCTCGAAAGACAACCCCCAAATCACCCTCGGCGCTGTAACCGCACAAGCCAGCCATCAGAGCCTCGAGCACATGGCCATGACTGGCATTGCTGCATCCCGCACGGTCCGCGAACTAATGGCCGTCGTCAAGAGGTCGAAACGGCGTACTTCAAGGACCATTTATGACTTGGTGCATGCCATTTTGTCCGCTTCGCGGCAACACTCCATCGTCGATCCTTTGTCCACCATCCAGCCATCGTTCCTTGTGCAAACTGGTCTCCCACATGCCCTCCGAGTCGACACGGCATTCCGTTTGGTTTTCCATCTTCGCAATTGCCTCTGGGAGATTGGGCCCAACATCCCCGTATTGATCGGTTGCGAAATGGAGGAGGTTGGCGCAGAGTTGGAGTCCCGGTTAGCAGTCTTAGGCGCAGACGCGATGCACGAGGACCACGTCTCCTCGTTGTATGCTCTCTTTCCTGAACTCGAGGAGAAGCCCGCCGAGGCTGCTCGTGTCTTATATCCGAAGCTTACGGGCACTCTGGAGTTGCAAAAGCTGGTCGTGTTATTGCGCGACTCGGCAGGCGGCATAGCGACTGAGCTTGTGATCGCCGACTTGCTTGTCAACCTGCGGCTCGAAACATTCGATTTAGACGAGGTTGTTCACGGTTACCAGTCAGTCGGCATATCCCAAGTCTCGTTGCGCCAATTATCGCGGCCAAAACACCAGCGAATATCTCTCGCCATCTCGACGCAAGAGATTGGAATCGCCATCTCGCCGCGGCTAATGCCCATCGCACAAGAGGTGCTTCGCCTCAAGCGTCGTTATTCGTCTGGATCATCTTCCATACGGCCGCGCGGCATATCGCATGGCGCGCCGAACCGAAGCATCGATGTTACCACCAGCATTGAGCGCATTCAAGTTCAAGCTGTCGCGGAAAGCCTGACGTTCGAGTTTGGTCTCTCAGGCCTGCGTCTTGTTTCCGGTTTACTGGTGGCACCGCGGGACTCGGTTCCGCGATCTTCGAGCCTGTCCGTCACATTCCAAGAGGTATTTGTCCGCGCCCGCTCGCCAACGGACCATTCCGTCCGCACTCTCCAGGATATTCTCGCTTCAATCACATTGACGGCCTGCAAAGCCAATTCCCTTGTCCGCTACGAGGCGACAGCGACATCCCAGATTCGACTTGTCTTCTCTATCGACGATTTCCATTTCAACGTACCCCGGAGTGCCCTACGGCTCTATCGGTTCGCGCAGCAATGGCGGGCCGACTTTCTACCTGGCATTGAAGCGACGGTGAACGACCTGCTGGCGGAGGTCAATCGTGCACCTCTGATGATGAAACCGCTCTCTCCAACGCCGTCGCGCGCCACTCAACGGACGCCAAGCGTCCATGTCCACGGATACGTCCACTCGTTCGGTGTATCGCTCCAGGTCATGCATGGAACGTGGCTTTCGTGGCGCGTATTCGACATTGTTGCCTCGCTCAATTCGAATGGCGGGCTCAAGACGTCATTTGGGCTGCAGTTTGGCTCGCAGATCTTCAGCATTACCTCGAAGTCCAACACGCTCGCGGCCGCTGCTGGAGACACATCGCCAAACACTCGACTGAAAGTCGAATTCCCTTCCGTGACACTCTGCGGCGATTACAACGGCGTGCAGATACATGCGATTGTGCTGGTGGATTTCCTCGAGTTCAAGATCAAACCTGCCCATTGGGATACGCTGCTTGCGGTGCAGCAGAAGTTTGGGCAAGACTTCAATGACCTCGTCATGCTGGTCCATGAAACGCGTTCAAAGATGCCAGCCTCTAAGCCGAACAAGCGCTCGCTACTCAAGTACTCAGGGTTCTTGAAGATGCGTGGGTTTCGAATTGGGCTGGAAGGCCTGTCGTCGACACTCTTCCTGGAGTGCTTCGACATTGCGGGAAGCCTCGACAATTTATCGAGACGAATGTGGTCCGTGACGCTAGCAGACTTGGCGCTGTCGTTGGCGCCCAGAGCGATGATCGAGCCGCGAAACTCTGCTTTCAATCGTCAGCGTCGGTCGGCCTTTGTTATCGTCGACTTGGAAATCAAAGGAGGCGATAGCGCGTCCGACGATGATGTCCAGAATGTTCTGCATACCACAATCACCAAAATCCATGCAGTCATGCAGGCGAGCTCGATCGGCGAGGTCGGCGACTTTGTGGACCATCTACAGGTGCGAATTGCCATCATTTCACCACTGCTTTTATTTATACCCCACAGGCTGAGATGTGGGATAGGAAGGAACAGAGGGCAATTGAGCTTGCCGCCTTCAAGGAGAAAGCGCAAAGTATCCTCAAGACGCTCGAGGTCAATGTCGAGGACGAAAAGTCCAGCGACCCTAATGCGTGGCTGAAATCGTACTACATCAACGTCTCCATTTTGAACGTTGGGGTTGCCTTTCCGCTCACGCACGACCAAACCCTCGAGATTCCCCAGACGGGTTCGCGAGACTCTGCGGCAGTTCGGGCCTTCCTATTCTCAATCAAAAGCATCAAATTCGGGGCTCGTCGAGGAGAGTCTGGAGAGGCTAAAATGGAAGATTTGTCTTTCCAATTTGTGTCAACGTGAGTGCGCCCACTGTGACAGTCCCGGTCACGTCACTTACATCACAGGTTTCGACAATCGGTCGCGTCCGATTTTGCAGGCAATACACACGAGACACGCAATAGGCTTGTTTACCCCGAGATGACCGCACAAGTTCGCTCTGTCGGTCTTGTCTCCGAGCGCAATATCTGGATGGGCGCCACTGTCAGTGGGTTCATTTTGGACATCGATTCCTCTATTCCCGACTACATCTTCTCCCTCATCGATGTCTATGAGCAAGGAAAGGAGCGCGTTTCTCGCCTCAGCGCCAGCATTCCCCGGGCGACCACGCCATCCACTGTTGACCGGCCGCCGCCATCGCAACAGTATCCCGCTCTTCCGACCTCAAACGTTTTCGCATCTCTGGCGTTCTTGAGCGGTAAAGTGCGACTTTACAACAAATCTGCATCGGAGTTATCGATCGCAACGTCGATGTCGCATATACACGGCCAGCCTACCGACCAACAAGTCCTCGCCATCGGCGCCGACGTATTCAACCTTCCAGTTGTTTCCGTTTGGGCAGAATATCGAGCCACACCAGCGTCGCAGAAGATTGGCGGCAACGCGGACTCCGACCCATCCATGTTGGTATTCAAGAGCACGATTCATTCGAGCCAGAATACCCTCCGACCCACCACCCTTCTCCCCTTTCTTGCCGAGCTGGTCGGCCGCATCGACATGCGGATGCGGCAAGCGAGCCGTCGGTCTGGCGCGCTGCCCGATGGAATCGACGTATCTGCCCCGCCGAGCAGCCTCGAGCCGCCAATAAACCCCATTATTACCGAGCCGGTATCTAAACGAACGGACAATACTGTGGTGCCGCAGCAAAAATTCCAAATGGTCTTCAGTCTACGCATCGACAAGTCCAAACTCGAGTTGACGTGCCAACCCGACGTCAACGTTATCGCCGGCCTGCACTGGGATAGCGGAGGATTTGTGCTGCATGTGTCGCCTGGCGCGCGTAAGGTGACGCTGACGGGGAGCATTGGGGGATTGAATGTCGGACTGAAGCATGGCTTCCTGAGCGAGGAGTGTGCGAAGCTCGATATGCGGAACCTCAGCTTCTCTGTGACCTTTGCCAAAACGGCCCTTGCGTCGGGTCGATCGATCAGCTCAGTGTCCTTTGTACTCGACACGGAGATCCTTGGAGCAGTGCGATTTTCCCGTTTGCAAGACATTCTCTGCTTCAAAGCCGTCTGGCTCGATCGCATTCCCGTCTTCAACGCGACGCCCGCCGATCCGCCTAAGCCGGCTGCCACATCATCGGCACCTCCCGCCGTGCAGGAGTTTACAACCATTCTGCTTATTCGCATCCGCCAAATAAGCCTTGAAGTGGATTTCGGCCAGTCAATCAGCTCTATCACCCTCGACCTTAGGGAAGCCGTCGCGCAGACGAAGATTACAGAAGAGTTTCATGACCTTTTGCTCTATGTATCTGATGTCGCAATCGGCGCGCGCGGCAACCTTTCCGGTCATGCAAATGTGTCCAATTGTATATTCCAGACGATTCGGAGAGTTCAAACTACCGCGGATGTGAGGAGTAACCGAATGTTGGAGTTGCGGATGACGAGCGACGCGTTGGTTGTTGTGCTGGAGTCGGACCATCAGAAGCTGCTTTATTATAGGTATTTCTACTCTTGCGCTTCATTTTTGGCGCTAATCCACCATTCCTCAGAGCAGAACCTCTCGAAGTCGATATCTTTGACGACTGGTCCGAAGTCGACTCTGCAGACCGAACTCTCCGACTCGCGGCTTCCGTTGCGAGCCCAGAAGTCGTCGCAGTTGTTACCATCGGAACTATTCCAAAAATGCTCTCGTACGCCAATAAGTTCAAAGCCAATCTTGAAGCGCAACATGAAGGTGCCAGCCGCGAATCGAAAACCTTCCACCTCAGCCGCATCCCCAATCCCGAGAAACCCCTCTCTGCCGTCGCTGAAGCAATGCTACTCTCAGCCAAGAGTCGCTTCAAAGAGGCTACGGATGCAGGTCTTGAACATGTCGTCAAACAAAGTCTACGCTTGCGTCTGGGCATGCTCCGCCTGGTCGTCTTTCCGCGGACGATGGGCGATCTCGAGATGGCGCAATTTGTTGGAAGCGAAGTTGGCGCACGCTTGGAACGCTTGGTCAAGGCCGATACTCCGCCTCACCGCGACCTCAGGCTGTCGTTTGCCTATATGACCATCTCGCGCTTTACGCAGCTCGGCCACCTCTTGCCGCCGAGCATCCTTGCCAACGGCTACGAATGGATGTCGTCGCTTACCAAAGACGCGGTCGAGGCTATCATCGTCGGATTGCCCTCTATGGAGATCCATATGGTCAGCGATGAAAACAGTGACACCAAGGCACTCGAGTACGACTTCGACAGTCGGTTCAATCGCCAAGGAGCACGCAACTTTGAGGATATTTACATTTCCTTGAACGTGTCGCTGTACTCTTGGCTCACGCTTCTGCGCAAGAACTTGACGCGCGAGATGGACCAAGTCAAGGCGACGGCGGAGTGGAGGACGTCGGTTGCTTCGGCTGCGCCAACAGGGTATCGCAGGAAGGCGCCCGACAACATCCAGATCCAGAGCGAACCGGTCAGAACCATGAGGCCGCCAGTCAAATCGGCGACACTTGCGCATCCAATCGAAATCAAGTCCCCAACGCTGAAGCCAGATGGAGACGCTCCATCCTCGCCCACAACCGTCGGAGCAGAGCTTAGCTACCAGCCTCGGAAGCGACAGATTCAACGGCTGACGATGCGTCAACTCGGAGAGGCGACGCCGGACGTAATGCACCCATTCTTCATGAAGAAGGCCGGTTTCAACCTCGAAGACTCGTTCCCGCAGTACGTCAACGAGTATGCGACTCGACCGCTGGAGGAGATTATCATGGAAGGCTTGCTCAAGGTGTACACCCGGCAGCTGCTGGCGCGATGATACCTTGAAAACATTATCTTATTAATCGTCTACCACCAGGTGTAATTCGTAGCATACACAACCACTATTTCGGAACGCCTGGCCCACGGAAGATGCTCAAGAGAGCGAAACATCCGTATAACAGGCCGATTGGATATGCGACTAGTAGGCGTTGGTCGGACATGCGGAGAACAGCGACAAAAATGCCAGAGGCGGAGTATGTGCACCAGAGGATGGAGAGTAGGGAAAGAACGTAGCCCAGGACATCGCTGCGGAGCCGTCAGTCTCAGAGGCATGAAGAACGTGGCACCCACTCGAGAGGGATCATGACGCTGTATACGCCGAGGCCGACGAGGGGGAGAAGGCAGTAGCCGAGAACGGACGCGACGCGGTAGGCGTCAATGGGATGCTCAGACATGAGGTTGAGCAGCGTGTATACGGAGAGGGAGCCCAGCAACCCAACGCCGTAGACGTAGCCGAAGTTGGATTTACCAGACTATGAGGACGTTAGTCGCGACGGGCAGAGCAAGCAGAGCCGACGCACGAAGAGCAGACACGTCGCAAAGCAGAAGCAGACAAAGACGGGTCCAGCCAAGTCGGCGTCGTCCATTATATGCTCGTCAACGCGACTGAGCGGATTGAGCACCGTTAATGATTTTGCGCGTATGTGCGAGAAGTTTATGCCCAGCTCTGAGCGGCGTGAATAGCGGAAAACGTGTCGGACGTGGAGGTGTACCTTCTAATAATGGAGGCTCCCCCTCGAAGCCGCCGGTCCCAAACGCCGTCCACCAGCCACCCTGGGTCTGTATGTTTCCACCGTAGCCCGAACCCTGCCCTCCGCCGATGGAACCTTGCGCGCCAACGTTTCCCTCTAGCTGGGAGCGTGGACCGCTAGAGTAGAACGCGTTTGGATCGGTGTTTGGCGGAGGAGCGTAGAACTGGAGTGGCGCGCCCTGGGGCGGTTGGGCGTAATACGGGCTCTGGTGCTGCTGTTGTGAATAGTCGTTCTGCCACATTTTGGCGCAGGCCTAGTGAAGGTGTGACGGCGGGATAGCAGAAAAGCTGGATGGTTCGTACTCTCATCGTCCCCGTTTTGCGGATAGCTCACATCCTCCCGTAGCCTCAGGTTCGTAGGCGCAATTTCCTTGGGCAATATTCCCAACCCTCTGCAGAACGAGTACATCGAAGAGCATATAAAACGCCATGGAAGGCGGTTAGATTACTTTGAGCGCAAGTGCGTCTGCAAACACATCCAGTTTGGCTTCAGCTCATTCCCTACAGGCGGAAGCGCGAAGCAAGAGCTGTCCACAGAGACTCTGCAATCGCACAGAAGGCGTTCGGTCTCAAAGCCAAGATTCTGCACGCCAAACGACATGCCGAGAAGGTGCAGCTGAAAAAGACCCTCAAGGCCCACGACGAGCGCAATGTCAAACAAGCCGACTCATCTGCGGTTCCAGACGGCGCGCTCCCCACATACCTACTCGATCGTGAGGGCCAGAAGGACGCGAAGGCGCTTTCGAGTGCAATCAAGCAGAAGCGGAAGGACAAGGCGGCCAAGTACGCGGTGCCGCTTCCGAAAGTCCGGGGAATCGCAGAGGACGAGATGTTCAAGGTCATGAAGACGGGAAAGAACAAAAGCAAAGCATGGAAGCGGATGGTGACCAAAGCCACCTTTGTGGGCGAGGGCTTCACGCGGA
The DNA here is from genome assembly GCA_014461125.1 of Mycena kentingensis (nom. inval.). Lineage (NCBI taxonomy): Eukaryota > Fungi > Basidiomycota > Agaricomycetes > Agaricales > Mycenaceae > Mycena > Mycena kentingensis (nom. inval.). Next base: position 1,178,075 of record JACAZG010000007.1, on the reverse strand, counting down.
AACCGGTCAAGATGGAAAGGTTTATTCGGCCCATGGCTCTGCGCTACAAGAAGGCCAATGTAACCCATCGTGCGTCGCCGACTTTTGCTCACTCCACCCGACTCACCCGTACGACAGCCGACCTGAAAGCGACCTTCCAACTGCAAATACTCGGCGTGAAGAAGAACCCGCAATCGCCCATGTACACGCAGCTCGGTGTCATGACAAAGGGGACGGTCATTGAAGTCAACGTCTCTGAGTTGGGCATGGTCACCACCGGCGGCAAGGTCGTATTTGGCAAATACGCCCAAATAACGAACAACCCCGAAAACGACGGCTGCATAAACGCTCTGCTCCGTACGCATTCTTCTTGCAATCGACACCAGCTAAACGTATTTCAGTTGTATAACACTGTACCCTTTACATTACTGCTGCATTTCGGAATATTGCGCGTGGTATTCGGGATGAGAGCGATATCCGGACGTCTGGTTGGAGCCCCAAGATGCACCAAGAGACGCATGCTTGACATGTTGTGCGCGGTTCTCGAGCGATGCGGCCTCGTCGCGTTGGCGCGACCATGTACCTCCCTGTTCGTCGAGCGAATGCAATATCGTTGTTGGAAGCTCAGCGGGCGGTTGTGGTGCTCTGTCCGCTTCTTCCTTGGGTAACGCGTCTTTCAACGCCGTTCTGTGAACATCAATATTCACGGCTCTAAGCTCGAATCAGGCCAACTTACAGTAGTGTTCTCGCATTCTCCCAGCGGTGCGCCGCCCATTCTAACACGCCTAGCAGAATGCCAATATCATCCATGAGGTACCCAATCGTCTGGGCCGGGGGCGGTTTAACATCCTCAAAAGACCCCTCCTTCCCTTTGGCATCCCATACTGCGAGGGTCAGAATGGCCGCAGCGAGTTGTGCAGCCGATGTCATTTGTGTCACATTCGTCCATCCGCGCCGAAATTGCACCTCGATAATCCGCGTACACGAACGCGCCGCCTGTATGCAGTACGAAAGTGCGGGGATTGAGAAATTGATGTGGTGCACCGGGGTGGCCGGCGAATTCGGCATTTTAACCGGCGGTATAAACGCCCGGTAGATGAGCATCTCGGCCAGATAATATGTTGTGGTCAAGGACGCTGACTAGAAAGCTGTGAACAAAGGAATATCGAGCAAACATCAAGCACACCTGATTAGCAAGTTCATCATCTTCAATATCCGGAGACCAACGAACTGCGAGAGAGGTTACTCGTCGAGCTATACCCAGATTTTCGGACTCACGGTAGTCGGGCACAGAAAGAGACCAATCTTTCAAAGCGTGGGTTAGCTGGGCGACTACTTCGTCTGTGCGGACTTTTGCGATCCGTCCCAACAATGCTCGGGGGTTGTGGATAGCATACTATAGCCTGGTGAGCGGCATCAAAGGAGGCATTGAATACACACAATGGTCTTGACCGTGTAAGTCACGATTTGCGACAACCGCAACCACAGATTGAAATAGGTTATCCGACAAGGAACATCAGATGGCTGCTGGAACGGTCGGTCCGCCTGGTGCCAGTACGCATCGTCGACCTCCAAGCATGAGTCCAGGTCAAATTCCTCTTCCCCAGAGGCGCAGGGACGTCCAAGGATGGCGCTTCCGAAACGATCATACGCAATTAAGCACCAGACGGCCTAAAAGCAATTTAGAATCCCGGATACGTGTGGTTTCACCGACCATACCCGCCTCCAAAGCTCCTCTTCGACGCTGGGGGTATCTTGATACACCTTTTTTCTGTGGGCGCCAACATCTTGCGCTTTCCGAAGTCCCAAGCTCACAAAAATCCAACCAGCGGATGGATGGGGATGGTTCGCGGTGCCCCGAAGAAAGCAAGCAAGAAGACTAAATGTCTGTACTTCTTCCAAGATAACAGGATATAGTAAGCTTTGCCGCGCCCGATGAATTTCTACTTGAGCGTCGGTAAATAGGGAAGGGAAGACGACGCGACCGTACCCATCGCAACAGAGTAATAATGCCACCCAGCGCTCGCCCAATCAAGTTCACCAGTACTTGTCCGTTTAAAATTGCGCGGTAGGACGAGAGGGTCGTTGCTCCACCGACTGGCAACGGCGAACATGCTTAGACAGACGCAAGCGAACCAGATATGTCGCTGATGCAGCTTGTCGCGAAAGAACTGCTGCTCGAAAGTGGGGCGATGCAAAAGCGGGAGCTGTGAGTTGGTGTGTACGAAGTATATGTCGATAAGTTCTGTCGCGAGTTTGTCTGGAGGGAACTCTCTGTTGACCGAGGCTAAAAGCTCGCTGTTGTCAGAGGTGCAACCTTCCCATTGCTTCTCCCACTGGCCCAACGAGTGAGCCTGAGACATTATAGCAAAGGCGCACGTACAGGTAAACAGGTCCAGAACTGGGACCGGCGCGTGGCTGTATACAGCTCCTCAAAGGTCGCGACGTTGTCGTCTTTGCTATGGCCAGCTTCCGAGAGATGGCGTCGCTTGTAGCGTCTAGTCATGTCGATGAGGGTGAACAAACTGCTCTTGCCATGGAATCGAGCATTAAGCGGCTCAAGGTCGCGTTGATTCTCCGCAGTCAGGTCGCGTAGGTTGCATTTTATCCCTTCGGCCATATCCTCGCTATCGGAAGAGTCAAACTCGTCAGAGCCGTCTGAATCCGACAGATCGTGTTGCCAATAGGAATTGAGCGCGAGATGGGACGAGAATTTGAGGCTTGTACGCGGGGGCGACTGCTGTAACTGACGACGTGAGGAATCAGCAACTGCAGTTTCGTAGTCTTCTTTCCAGGAGCCACGCGCGACAGGGGGGCCGAGCTCAGTGCTGAAGTCTGCATCAGGGCGAACCTGTACCGGTAATTATTGAGCCTCGGAAAGTACGCGTCTTTACAAGCACAGTACCCGGTGCAGAAGCTCTTCAAGCTGTTCCAGCCTGTCCTCGAGCCCAGTGATATACCTAGAGCGCAACATGAGACTAGGGCATAAGGTGCTTTCGACGCGACAGACGCTTTAGGCGGTCCGCGCGGTGTGGAGGCTTCGAGGTAGGTGCATGCTTTCTGTCCGCGACAAGAAGAGCAAATCCGGTCACTCTGAGATGGACCGTCGCATCTGGACTTGCGGCGTCTACAGCCATCGCAGGCACGGTCGACTTTGCGTGCTCGGACGGGTGAAGAGGGCATGGCGGTCCGTGCCAACAGCGGTTATGATATGTGACTTTCATGCACCGTCTCATTCGCACCATGGCCACCTTCTCGCGCCCCGCGCCTATTCCACTCCCTCGGGCACAACAGGCCGAGTTTGAAGCACTTCAACGCGCAGCTGCGGCTACTTCTTCCGGCGGCGACGACCCCACATTGCACCCTGATGCCCGCAAACCACTCAAACCCGACTTTGAAGGAGACGTGAACCCGCAGACGGGGGAACAGGGTGGTCCAAAGCAGGAGCCAGTCAAACAGTGGAGAAACGGCGAGGGAGATTGGAGTTTCAAGGGTCGGGTGTCGGATTTTTAGTACAAGAAAAGTAGAGACACTACGCATACAACGCCGCGCGTTCACCGTCTTATGCCACGGCTCTGCGGCGGTCCACCACGTCCACGACGAGCTAGAAAGCGAGATTGAGCAGCTTGTACGCGTACAAAGTCGTCGAAACACACCATTTGCTATACGATATCAGTACTCTCAGTGCACAAGCCTGCGACGACGCACCTCGCATGATAGTAGCCCGTCCACGCGCTGTACCAATACCCCTTCCCCGCATCGCGTTCGGGCCCACACGCTTGAACCTGGCAAAACTTGAGCGGTTGGCGGACGAGACATGAGTTGACTCGCATCGGCGCGTTCTGCAGCATGTCGGGCACGATGAAGAAGCGGACCATGCTGCCTCGGATGTACACCTGGTCGAGCTGCGAGACACGGCCATCGCGGCCAGTGACGGTAATGTCTTTTAGGGAGATGTTGAGGTTGTCTTCGGCTGAACCATCGTCAATGCTGAAACCGCATGGAGAACTGCGACGCACCCTCTGCAAGTTTTCCGCGATACATGGCGCCAGTCTTGAGCTCGACGGTGATGATATGCCCGAGAGACTCATGGAGGAGCTTGACTGGAACGCCCAATCCTGCGTTTGCCATGACAGAAAGAGCAGAAACGAGATTGATCCAGTGCTGGTGCAGTCATCCTTTGGGTATACTAATGTGCTACTTCTCCTCCAATGTTGTAAGGAAGTGCAGCCACGTCTTCTTGGTTATAACTCCCTCGTAGAATCCATCTCCGTCCGTGACCACGACATAACGCGCTCCAAGCTTGGTGAAGAATAGTTGCACCATCTCCAGCGGCGAATTAGATTGGACCGTCAGAGGCGCTTGGTCCATGTAGAGACTCAAGTCGAACGGATCCATATCGCGATCGCCGCTCTCGAGTAGCGACGAAAACGACGCCGAAGCATATCCGCCACGGTGACTATGCTCGGGATGGAAATGCACTTCGTCTTCCGGATCGTCCGCAATGAGGCCTGGGGGAATTGTTAAAGAATTCATGAGACAACAGAACACAATCTCACTTAGCGCGTGCTCAAGTTCGTTCGCACCGATGTAGCCCACCATCCGCAGATTATCTTCGTTGCCGTCTTTGCGCACGATGGGGAAACCGCTATCGTCATTGCCAGCAGCAAGCAGCTTCTGGAGCTGCTCAATCAAGCTACGAACAGTGTTGGTGTAGTCGAGGCGGATGACCTCGCCATCGCGAACCATCTGGCGGCACTTGAGGACGAATCGGCAACCATACAAAACCATGTACTGACCACATCGTTCACCTGGAGACTGCCCCACAGGTACTCGTGTTTTGCGTCGAGGTAAGGGAGGTTGCTGAGATCTATGACTAGATCGTATATACCCTTGGGCTCGAGCGCGTCTGCGAGCGTTTTGCTGACCAGAATAACCAGCATCAGCGGCACGGTGTAGGTCAAACTGTCCGTGAGCTCGAACGTGATGACGGCCAGCGAGATTGTCGTCCGAGTGACCCCAGAAAGCGAAGCGGCTGCGCCAACCATTGCATACAGTCCAGGGATGATACCTGACGAGTCAGCTCGAATGTGAGGCAGAAAGGAAACATATCTACATACAGTTCATGTCCCCGCCGCAAGTCTGAAAAAGACGAAGGTCGGGATGGCGGGCTTGTAACGACTGCATTAATATGCCCATGACGCGGCCGGCGCAGGCACCAACTGCGAGCGAAGGAATGAAGATCCCTGCGGGGACCTTGATACCAAAAGTGATGACTGTAAGACCCGCTTTGACGACCATGGCGACCAGGATAGCTTGTACCACTGGCCATACCGCATCGAACGACCCTGGGTCGATGATGCAAAGACCGGTATGATTTGTTGCCCCGGGTTTGCACTCGGAAAAGAGTTCAAAGACCAGTTCGGGGCCGCCCATGCGTGTGAAGGGGTTCAAGAAGCACAGAATCGAAGTGAGAAGAGTTATCTAACCGTGAGGTGAGCACCGACAGAAGCAGAAGCACAACACGATCACGGACAAGCATAACTTCGGCAGCGGGGTGGGTTTTGAGCCATGTCTTATTGCGCACGTCGCGGCTCCAGCGGAAGTTGAGCTTGGAGAAGTATGCACCATAAACGCCGCCGAACACGCCCAGAAGAAGGAAGGGTAGGAGCTCGAAGGCGTGCCAATCCTGCTGTAGAGTTCAATGGGATGGAGGCCAAATTGAGGTTGCTGACCTTGTCGTAGGTCACTTGGAATAGAACGAGCTTTCCCGTTCCGAAGGGGTCCAATATCCGGAGCGTCAACGCGGCGATCATGGCGCAAAAGAAACTGAAAGCTGCTAAGATACCCGAAAAAAAAAGGAAAGGGTCGTTACCTTCGCCACATAACCTTGGGTGGGAAATAATAGCTGACTTCCTCCAAGCTGAACAAAGTACCACCTGGCAATGAATGAGCGGACGCAACAAGACGGGGACCAAAACGAACCTATCGGAGCCCCAAAAGCAACAGCGACGCCAGCAGCGCAAGCAGCACTGATGATTTCGCGTCGTTTTGCTTCGTTGTTCTCGTATTTGGTGGTAAACCGACTACAAATATTCTGGGATCCGGTCAGAGCAGAACATGCAGATGAGGTGGAATACGAACCCCAATGCACGAGGCGATATGCACAAAAGGGGCCTTCCTTTCCTAGCGAAAGGCCCGAAGCAACGGACAGCGAGAGGCCAACCGCCTTGGTGAATAATGTACGACCTCCAAGGTATCCGTGAATAACGAAGCCAGAGAGGATGGTTTTGATCTCAGGGATACCACTACCGGCGGCCTTGGTAAAAGTTAGAAACGGGCAATAGACGCAGAGAATAGCGTACATAGTACATAACTTTACGCGTCGGTTTCTCGCGTCCTGGGAGCTCGGGATTGTCCGCGAAATCCGGAGCAAGGACGCCAGATTCCTTGCGCGTGATAAATGTGGTCGAATTAGTGAGGTACAGGGTGAGGAAGCATGAAGCGCTCGCCAGCGCGATCTAGCTCTAAACGTCAGAGATCGTTGTGCGCAATCGAGGCAGACTGACCGCAATGACGGTGTATGGAACAAACTCCAGCAATCCTTCGCCAAACGCGCCTTTACGGAGAAGAATTTCAGACCAGGTCCGCCATGCAGAACATTCGGTCTGCTCTAAACAGCAAAACCTGCGCGACTTCCAGAAGCTGGTCGTGCAGTAGCCCTCCTTGAGGTCGAAGAACCATGCTTCTCCGCGAATGACGAGGAACGCGACACAGGCAGTTAAAAACCCGACGAGCGTGACAATGAGCCATCCCATGCTTTTATCGAGGATGAGGCGGGCGCGAGCGCGCCATGACTTGCGCTTGCGGAGTCGGGAGAAGCGCAGAGAGTCTTTGATTGCGTCATGAAGCCAGTCGATGGACGAGAAGGACGAGTACCTAAGCGACGCTGTCAGGGGAAGGTCAAAGCGTACGGCGAGGAGTCTACGCACCAAACGCGAACGCCGTTGACGCGAGCGTCGTTCTCGTCCGGAAACTTGTCGCTGGTTGGGGGATCGTAGCTGGAAATGGGACGTTGGCCGGCACTCAAACGCGAGTAGGCGAGTTCTCGGAATCCGGAGATGGAGGGGGAGCGGACGCGGGCACTTGCAGACGGGCTTGGGAGACCGCTGGCGGGGAGGGAGATGGGAGGTACTTTCCAGCCTCTGCGAGTTGGCACAGTGCCATAGGAGCGACTGTTGCCGTTCTCGGGTTGCTGGAGAGAGGTGGTTTCGAGACGGTCGGGGGACGGTGCTCTGATAGTAGCATGGCTGCCAACCCTCGTGAGACGTTCTCGCCTCCACGTCGTCGTCGTCGGTGGTACAGACATCGTCGTCCGAGTCGTCGTCGGTGGCAGACCTGCCCTGAGTGATCCCGATCATGAAAGCACTCAAGCTTGTTCCGAGAACTGGTACCAAGAAACATATCCGCTACTCTACTATTTCCCGCTCCCGCTCCCCACCGTCCTGTTGGCTGCGTGCTGTTGCAGCATCATTATCGTCTGCAATATACGATGGTCTATCTCCAGATTCAGCATTGTCCCGTCTTGCGACCGACTTCGGAGGATTGCAGGAGGTTGTGGCGCCCCAGGAGGTATACTGCCAACCTCAATCGGTCGTATTCCGAGGGCATGCAGCGTCGGTAGCATAGCCGCATTTAAATTAACCGGGACCAGCGTCCCTGGTACACCGGGAACGCCAGCTGACGGAGCGGGAGTGGGGACGGCCTGTCCAAATTGTTGCTGATTATACGTGGTCGGGTAGGCGCTCTGGTAGTAGGTCGTAGTCGGTTGTACTGGCGGGTGTAGCTGAGCTTGCTTTGCGCGTTGCAACCGATCCAAGTCTGCCCGCAGCAGCTTCAACTCAGCTTGAAGCGATCCCACCTCCTGCCTCGTCTCGTCGTACACCAATTGCTCCATGTTGAGAAGTAATTCCTCGGGCGCCGGACGCTGTAGGAGATGAGTTCGTTGGTCAACGAGTTAAATTACGAAAAAGCACACCTTTGCGGGCGTCAATCTCGCCCCTCGGAATCTCTGCTCGAGTTTGCGCTTCCTCCGAAAGCAATCCAAGGCAAATTTGGTCTCTGAACGGATACGTGAACGGTGACACCACCAAAGAGACCAGGAACCAACCAGCAACCTCATCGTCGTCCGCTTTGCGCTTGCCCTTGCGGTCCTTGACAAGATCCTCCTTAGGATGACAGAAAACATGGTAGGGAAGTAGTCGCCGCGTAGCGTCGTAGGCGTCGGCGAAAGGTGTTTCAGTATCGGGATGCAGAACCGCAGCATGATCCTGTTCCAAACGCGCCGAGACTCGTGCGGCGACGGCTTTCGTCTGCTCTGCGTCTTCTGGAGCGCGTGGAGCTTGGCGGAATATCTTCTGGGAAGCATAGAGGCTCCAATTTGGAGGTGGCTTCCATGTCGCTGTGGACGACGGGGGATGGAGGGGAAGGGAATAGGATGTCGACGAAGGAAGGACCGAGGCGTAAACTGCCGCAGGCCGATGATAGCTCGAGGAGGAAGAAAGAGAATTGCTCGCCATCCGAAATGTCGACCTGCAAGCCCGTGTGACATTAGGGCCGGCTGCTCCGATGGCACAAGGTCATTGATTCACTTGCTTTCCTCGTCCATATTACTGGACGCTTTCGCTAATGCAGTCTCTATCAACTTCAAAAGCTCTGCAGCACGCACAACCTCCTCGCTGTTGCTGGCCGCAACAATCTTCATGTAATCCCGCGCCAACAAAAGCTCCTCCCCAGTCTGCAGGCAGTATTCCGCGACCCTCACACTCGACTTGGAGTAGTCGTAAATAAGACGGTCTAAGTAAAGTCAAATTGATACTGTGTGGATAGCAAACGCTTACTGTTAGCCAAACAAACCTCCACGACGCGTCGATGAAAAGCGTATTCCGCATACGCGTCACCCAGTGCACCATGTAAATTCGCAAGCCGCAGCGTGATGGAGATTTCGTTGGGGTCCGCCGTAATGAGGGCGCGTTTAAAGCACTCGATGGCCTCTTTCAGTCTGGATGTCGTCCGACAGCGATCAATTGCACCACTGAATGCTCTTACCTTCCCATCTCCTCATAACACATCCCTTGTGCCTGCCAAAGCCGAACATCGTACGGTCTAAGTTTTTAATCAGCTCGAGACGAGGCGTACGCGGACGTAACTTACCTCAATGCAGTGGCATTGTGGTAATAATGCAGCGCATATTGGTGCATATTCAACAGCTCGTATGCCTGCCCAAGTCCGTACCACGCTCGATAATCTTTGCGATTGACGTCTGCGCGAGTCAATAACGGTAGGAAAGTTGGTTGCTGGGCTCACCAACAGCTCTGCGGTACGACTCGATGGCTGCATGAGAGTTCTTCATTTCGACGTATTCATGGCCCATGAGCGTCCATGCCGAAAGATATGTTCGGTCGAGCTGGGTCGCTCGCCGAAAATACTTGATCGCTTTCTCGTGCTCCGCGCGTTGCGAATACAGGTTACCTATAACACCGTTAGCTATGTCTCCGCCAACGCCGAGAAACAGGCCAACCAACGAGACAGCAAACTTCTGGTCTTTCTCTGTCGAGGATGAGAAAGTCGTTGGCCACTTTTGACAACTTCAGGCGTTCATCCGTAACATAAAGGATATCTGAGAAAACATCGATATCCTCGACGCGATTCGGGTCTATCGACAAGATTTCCTCAAATTGAGCCTGCGCCTGCCTAAAGTCTGTGGAATACGCCTCAGTGTGGGCATCATCGGGGATAAAGTCGATAGACCATGGGTGTGGTACAGCGTGCGGGCACGCAGACCCATCAACCAGAGACTACCAGGAAAGAGATTAGGCGCGAGGAGCTGGTCGCAGAGGTCCAATTCGTGGTCCGAAGGGGCCTGAAGTTCGTTCATCGTCTTGATTTGGAACATCTGAACCAGAGGATGTGTCGCAGGAAGCGGGAGCAGCGGAAGGAGTGCAGATAGCTACGATGGGTATGTTTTTACGCGTTTCTCGAATCAAAGGCGGCGTACCTCTCCACCGTCTTGTACACAGCTACTGAGGAGAGCCCAAGTGGCCCAGTTCCACGGAAATGCGGCGATGGAGAGGATGGCACTTTCTATCGCCTCATCTCGCCGTCGAGGAACACGCGAAAGGAGAAGTGCTTTCCTGAATAAAGATGAATATTTGGATATGGGGAATACGAGACCAACCGACAAGTACAGCATCCACGGGTCAGTTACGTTTGCTACGCCTTGCAAAAGCGTTTCCACTGTTGCAGTAACCGGTACGGGCGGTTGGTGGCGGGTATCTTGACGCAATTTGAGCAGACGACGCGTCGCAAGCTAGACACCCACTATCCAACTTATTCCGCTCACGGCTTTCCGTGGCTTGCTTCGGAAGATGAGCATACATTCAAGATGGCGCGGAATGCGTACAAGGAAATGAGAGTACGTCGATATGAAGAGGGCTTTTGCGCTTCTGCAATGGCGCACAACGTGAATGGCGCGCATGGGTTCGCGTGACGCCAGATAAGTGCGAGCGGCAAAGAGAGCATCGTCCTCTATTTCCTCGAGTTCTTGCTGCTCGGCGCGTTCGCTAGCAGAGAGAGGCGCGAGTGGGGGTGCAAGAGGATGGCGCGTAGAAGTGTCGACGATTTGTGTTGCAGTGTAAGCCTCCGTATCGTCTGGGTGCGGGTGGGGCAGGGCGAGCAAGAGTTCGGAGGACCTGCGCAATCGGAATTGGATTCGGGCCAGAGCGGAATGGGTACCATTTAGACGCGGCAAAGAGGCCTCGTTGAGCGCATTCGGAGACAGAGGCTCGCAGCCCGTTGAGATCGTCGTCGTTCATTCCAACCCAGGTGACGGTCGATGCATCCTGCCGTTCTCCTCATTGTCCTGTGCTGCCTATACCGCGTTTTCGCAATAGTGCCGCGCAGAAAACCGGCCAGTGTCCAGACAACTACAAAGTCGCTTGCAGTCTTCCTCGGTTCAGGCAAATAAACTCCCAGAACGCGTCTACTTTGCTTACTGGTGCTAGGCGGACATACAACCGAGGCTTTGAAGCTTGTCTCTGCCCTCGACTTTGCGCGCTACCGCCCCCGGACGTATATAATCAGCGAAGGCGACCAATTCAGCCTCCAGAAAGCAGTAGACCTCGAAAACTCGAAGGCGACGCCAACGTGTTCTCCAGTCTACTCCATCCTTACCGTCCCACGCGCACGTCGAGTCCACCAGCCGCTGCTCACTACACCTCCGACAGCATTGCGCGCCCTCCTCTCATGCATATACTATGTCGCAATCGCTCCGCCGCACGGCGCGTCGTTGGGCGACGTTCTCATCCTCAATGGTCCCGGGACGTGTTTTGTGTTGTGCATTGCCGTCTACATGAATAAAGTGCGTCGTATTAGGTGCGTCCTCGCTGTACGGCTGACCCGCAAGTTCCTCGGACTGTCTGCCCCGCGACTCATCTACATTGAATCGTTCGCCCGCGTTGAATCACTGTCCCTCTCAGGCAAACTGCTTCGTCCGTTCGTCGACCGGCAAGTAGCAGAAAGGCACACTCCCTCAAAATCCCCTCATGCTCCACAGGTTCCTGGTCCAATGGCCACAGCTAGCGAAGAAAGTCAAGGGCGCCGAGTTTCACGGGCTACTTGTTTGAATACACATCCCAATACACCTAGAGCGACGCAGGTCTACTTGCGCGTCCAGCGGTCTTCACCGTTGTTGCCCCGACGAGAGGGCGGACTGGCGCTGCGACGCTTGGATGGCTCCCAGCCTCCGCTTCCGCCAATAGTCTTCGGCGGGTTTATCCGCCGCTCGAGACGCTGCCCGTGGCGCAGGGAACGGACGAGCTCTTTTGAGGCGAGGCGGAGATGCATAAAGTTGCAGAAACCGCCGCGGTTACATTCTCCGTTTTCGTTTTGGCGGCAACACGCTTCCCGGAAGTCGGTGACGGGGGACAACTCGGCGTAGAGCGGGCGGCCTAATGCAAGTATTAGGATATGGCACACTGGTTAAAAATGAGACACGCGCCTGCATACCACCGCTCGTTCAAATTATCCACTGCCGCCTGAGCTTCTGTCTCCCATTCGTAGCGCGCATACACGTTACCGATGAGATGGTCGCCGACGTTATCACAAACCTAAAAGAAAAGGTCACATCTTGTACCGCGCAAGGACAGAACGCACATGAAGCTCGAGGAGGTTGCCGAATTTTGTGAGCTCGCAATACAGGTCTTCATAAACCGCATCGAAGCCCTCCTGCAACTCCTTCTCCGACAGTTTGCAGACGGGATCGTGGGCGGGGTTATGGTAAACGTTGGGCAGCAAAATTGTCTGAGAGAAGGGCGGTTTAATGTGTTTGCGAGAGCAGCGGTCACCGTGGCGGCAAGCGCCAATCTGGTTGGGAGTGAGTGAGGGTTAGGTGGAAAGTGGGAGCAAACTTTGTAGTAGAAGGAGCAGTTGACGCGGTCCTGCTCAGTGCCAAAGATGTTGGCCAAATGGGACGCCATGGTGGTGGTACAAGTTCAAGTGTGTCACATGTGACGTTCTACCCCAGAGCGCTAGCTACACCTCCTTCTACCCCAGAGCACTAGCTACGCCTCCTAGTACAGTCACCCACCATGCTCGATAAAGCACTCGAAAACCCTCTTCATGGATAATCGTCTTGACGCAGTCCACCAACCCCGTGTAGGCTTCGCCTTCTGTTCGTAAACCAATAACATCCTCTTCTGCGCCAGCATATTCCGGCAAGTCTTCCGCATCGCCCTCAACCTCTTGGGATACACTGTTGTATTCTGCTGACGACTGGTTTCGCTGGATGGCCAGACGGACAGTGACAACCTCAAGCGGCGTCAAAACAGCGGTTGACAACAGAACGACGACAAGGTATGCGCTGAACTTGATTGCGGTCGTGTCTGGGTACGAAACGCCGCCCGGGCCGGAAGCCATCGGCACCAGCCAGCGATGCAGCGGGCCCATAACGAGCGTGACGTGCGCGACATGCAAGCCTTGAGCTGCCAGAAGACCGGGCGTCAAGTAGAGAATCCACGGGCGAGCGCGTTCGGTCGGAGTCAAGAGGACGCGGAATGCCTTCATCGGGCTCAGGTAAGGGAGCTTGAGCTTGTACGGGGTAGTAATTGCACTGGTTCAGGCATCAGATTCAATTGCTGCGGGCAGCGGGCGTAACACTTGCCGGTCTGAGACTGGTCAGCAGGAGCTTCAACAGTAAGAGGACGCGCGTACAGGTCAAGATCGCGCTTGGGAGGCTGAGGAGGACGAGAGCGACGCCGTAAATAAAGGTCCCCAGGACACCAGTGGTTGGAGGACGGTATCCGTGGCGGCCGGGGCTCGCAGAAGAGTCGTCGAGGAGGGCGACGATGATGATTGACATGATAGACGCACTCAGCAAGGTTGGCACTACGCTCTGCTTGAGAATATCAACCGGCCAGTTGTGCTGAGGTACTCACTGAGCCCCTTATAGAGCCCCGCGACACCCTCGAGTCGCCATACTCTTGCGAGGGTTGCGAAGAAGGAAGAGAGAACAGGGCCAACGGGAGCTGCAGCGCCTTCCTCGTCTAGAGCTAGACCGCGGGGAGAGTAGTTTGCGCGGAATCTGACGAGGGCTCCGGTTAGAGGGACGACTACAGCTAGACTGAGGGCAAGCGAGGGGATAATCAGCAAGTAGTCCATAGCAGTAGGTCACCGTAAGCAGCAAGCACAAGTCATCGATGTCACAGGGTAACGCCCTTCGTTCCGGACCACCACCACCACGTCTGTCGTTCCTTCCTCCACCTTGTCTACTGTCCCGTTGTTATAAGACACTCTATCCGACCGACCCTGCCTGACATCATACTCGCACTTCCTTCGCATTCCAGCCACCCAACGGTCTTGAAAGTTCCAGACTGAACCCGTATTTCTCGTCTTTCACCTCGTGCGTCGTGTGCTTCCTCCGCACGGAATTAAAATGTAACTTTTATGCAGAAACGCGTCCTGTTATGTCAACTGCGAAACTTGAATCTTGAAGTCCACAGACATGCATTTCTTCCAAGTTTGCAGGGATACGGCAATACACCAGCTTTGCATCAAGGTGCCCAACTCTCGTGGATTCGAGGAATCGCTTCGAACGCGCGATCTGTAGCCTTTCTCGACTTGTACATCCGTATTCTACGCCACATCCTCCGTCGCTCAGCCCTCTGTGTCCCACTGCTGGATTTCCAGGAGTGCTCTTACGCGTCTTGTAGGTGCGACGGGTGAACTTGTGCGGTAGATGAGGTCTTTGTACGCTGGTCGCCGGCATCCGTAGCTGGCCCTGCGCTGTAGTGTACTGTGAATCATAACCGCTCGTTTGCACTCTTGCTCCTTCCACAAGCGTTGTTTGGCCACACACAACGCACCCCGACGCAACTCCGACTGGCAACCGCCCGCTTTCGCTCCCTCTTCTCATCGCGGTTGCCCAAGCCGTAAGCTATGGCTAGCGTGGACGTGCGCCCTATCCATGTTGTTTTTCGACGCCGGTGTTAATAATGTTCGTTGTAGAGGACGACCAAAGACGCAGCTCTAGAGCTCTTCCGAAAGGCGCGAGCAGATAAACAGCAACAGCAGGGAGGAAACAAGGAGCTCGCCGAGGGCTCGCGGCTGTATGCACCCCCGGCGCAGTCCAGGGACGCCAGTGGCAGCACCAACGGAGTCAACTCAAGATATTTTCCTGCTTCCGGCTCCCACCCCGGCAACTTGGGCAACGTTCTCGTGCCTTCCAGCTCCCCGCTGGGCCCCTCGACGACGCCCTCCGCCCATGCCGTTCGTGACGTGGCCCCGTTCGACGGCTTCCAAACCGACCTTTTCTCGTCCAACTACCACCACTACGAGACCTCCAACCTTGGCCGCCGCCCTTGGGACTCGCCCGAGCTCTACAATGAAGGTCCTCCCCGCAAACGACTAAACCTTGGCACTCATTCGCCGGTCCTCGACCTCACCTCTTCTCCCGATTCGCCCCAAGTCCGCCGTCCGATGAACAAACGCCGTATCGCGGATGTCGACGACGCCGAGTCCGAGGACGATCTACCAGAGACGATGACCCTCGCGTCCGCCGCAGGGTCCTCCAAGTCGCGCCTAACCCGGGACAGGCCGCCTGCCGCCGTACCGTCTGGCCAGCCCCAGGATGCGGGCATCGCCTTCACGCGTTTCCGGCTCACCCAACCTCTCGAACCGCCCGCCCGCATCGAGGCTGCGTGGTCTGTGGCGGGAGGTGATGTGAAACGCGCTACCGCGTTGCTGCAGGACGCGACGTGGGTCCCTCCGTCGCCAAAACCCGTCAAAACGACTCCCACTCGGCCAGAGAACGTCGGCAGAGTTGCCGAGGTAGATGAAGCTTCCAGGCGAGATCGTTTGGCGACCAAGGCCAAGGGACAGCAAAGCGCTATCTATGCGAATCGGCATCTTCGGTCCTACCCCTCAGAAGATACGCAACCGAAAGCTACTTCCTCCCGATTTTACAACTCAGTAGGGCCAGGGAGGAAGAAGGACTCCCGCGATTCCTCGCAGGCGCCTTCACGAGCCGTATCTCCGGCCCCAGCTGCTTCGCGGCAACGATTAACTCGCAAAATGATCATTGATTCAGGGTCAGATGGGGGATATTCTGACGGGGGCGACGAGGAAGAAGAGGCAGACGATGCTGCTGATCGCGCAAAAGCTTTGGAGTACTTTAACTCTTCCGGTGCCGATGCGCTGCAGGAATTGACCGGTGCGTTTTTCGTTGGACCTCTAGGCCACGATCCCTTATCGCGTCCCAGGATGTACAATGGAACAAGCGACAAAGATCATCTCCCTGCGTCCGTTCGAAGACGAGGATGATCTCGAGACAAAGCTCAAACAAATTCGGAAGAAAGCGGGCTTCAGTTCAAAGCTGTTTGATGAGGCGGTCAAAGTCTTCGCGGGGTACGGAAGCGTCGACAGTGTGCTGGATGAATGCGAGGCCGTCGGAACGTCCCTTCAAACGGCCATCTCGGCGTGGACCTCATCGAGCGATGGGGAAGACGGAGCGCTGACACTGCGGAGCATGCGCCCGTCTACAGAAAGCGTTGGCGACGATTATCTGTCGATTCAACCCGCTCTTCTTGCGGACGGCATTCACCTGAAAGAGTATCAACTTCTCGGCGTCAATTGGTTGAACCTGCTGCACACCCGACAGACCAGTTGCATCCTTGCAGACGAAATGGGTGCGTTTCGTGCTCAGCGTTGCTCCCTTCTTACCTGAGAACCCAGGACTGGGAAAAACGATACAAGTTATCAGCTTCTTCGCTCATCTCAAGGCACAAGGTCGGAAAGGCCCTCACCTCGTCGTCGTTCCGTAGGGTTTTTGTTCCTCCGCTTACTTCGATGCTCATACACACAGATCATCGACGCTAGAGAACTGGTGCCGGGAATTTCAACGTTTCGTTCCTTCCATCTCCGTTCAAACGTACTACGCCAACAAGGACGAGAGGCCTGAACTCCGCCAGACTTTAAACGATACTATGCGCAGTAAAAGCTCGACAGACGAAGGCTGGGAGGTGCTCATAACCACGTATAACCTCGCGCAAGGAGATGATCGTGACCGCAAGTTCTTCCGCAAGATTGACTGGGATGTGCGTAGTGCCCAACTGTCGCGCGATTATATGTTGAGCTTTTCGATAGTGCTGCGTATACGACGAAGGTACACTCGTTCCTCCTGCCACCCCATACTGACGATAGATCAGGGCATGTCCTCAAAAACTTTGCGTCACAACGATACCAGGCTTTGATGCAGTATGGTTCGCACTGGAGACTATTGTTGACGGGCACACCATTACAAAACAACCTTCAAGAACTCGTTGTGAGTTATTTTATATTTCTTAATTCCCGCCCATTGGTTTACCTGCCGCCCTAGTCTCTTTTGAACTTCATTCTTCCCGACCTTTTCAGCAGTGAAATGGGTTCCTTGAGGGCTATCTTCAAAGTCAAAGGCGACGCCAAGGTGTCCTTGCTCTCCCAACAACGGATTTCAAGGGCAAAGAAGATGATGACACCGTTCGTTTTACGTCGGCGAAAGGATCAGGTCCACGCTCCAGCTCCCTCTGCTCTCATTTTTTGACTCCCCATTTTCTATTCTAGGTCTTGGGCGATCTTCCCAATAAGACCGAGCGTATCGAATGGTGCGACATGGCCGACCTCCAGAAATCCATCTACACCGACGCGCTCAAGCGCTCACGCAAGTTCGTGCTCGAAACTGCGGATCCAAGCAGTCGTGAGGGTAGCGAGCCTCCGGCGCCAAAGAAGAAGAAGACAAAGGCGAAGCCGGCTGCGACTAAGAAGACGTACTTGGAAAACAGTTCCAACGTGCTCATGGATCTGAGGAAAAGCGCCTTACATCCCATGCTCTTTCGGAGGCAGTTCACCGATGAGATCCTCACGAGCATGGCGAAGCAGCTGCTCAAAGAGCCCGACTTCAAGAAGCGCGGCGCTCTCTTTGAGCTCGTCAAGGTATTCCATCTCCCCCTTAGTAACATCGGTCTAAATCACTGAAAAGGAAGACATGCAAGTTATGACCGACAGCGAGCTGCAATACTTCTGCGGAACATACAAGGTACGGCATCGCAGTCATTGCTGTTCCGGACGCTTATGCTCCTCTAGTCGATCCAAAAGTACAGCCGCGATGAAGCTTGCTACTTGAATTCGGGCAAAGTCGAGACTCTTCTTCGGCTTCTCGCTCAATTCAAGCAGGAGCGAAGAAAGGTCCTAATCTTTTCTCAGGTACCGTTCTTTGTTGGAAAAATGACTCTGCCGTTGAGGCGTCGCCTTGTTAGTTCACGCAAATGCTCGATATTCTCCAGGCTGTTTTAAAGCAGAAGGAGATTGAGTTTCTTATCTTGACTGGCTCGACTCCCGTCGACGTCCGTCAATCGCTTGTGGACGAGTTCTCCGAACGCGACGAGCTTGACGTGTTCCTATTGTCTACCAAGGCAGGAGGTGCGTACTATCTCGATTCTTTCGCAGACCTCAACTCAACTCGATTATCTAGGAATGGGTATCAACCTTGTCGCAGCGTCGGTTGTGATAATGTACGTCGTCCGGCTGAACGAATGCAACAAATAACCGCTTGCAGGTTTGACCAAGACTTCAATCCTCACAATGTGCGATTCGCAATCCTGGCTCTCGCCCAGTATTCAACCCATAACAGGATAAACAAGCTCAAGACCGCGCTTACCGGATTGGTCAAGTTCGCGATGTAGACGTTATTCGTTTGATATCTCGCGGGACGATAGAGGAGGACATGCTGAGGCTCGGAGAGATGAAATTAGCTCTCGACAATGCTGTCGCTGGGGCTGCGGAGGAGAATCAAGATGGCGACGGTGCTCACGAGCGCGAGATGAAGAAATCGCTATTGGAGACCCTACGCCAGCAGTTTACGGAAGAAGACGCCATGGAGGTGGTATCATAGATTGCTTGTAACATAGAGTCGCCGCCAAGGCAAGGCTACACTCGCTTTTGCGCCTGCAATGTTGCTCGGTCCGCTTGCATGTCGTCCCAATGAACACTGATGGTAGGTAGCTGGACATCTCTCAACGCCGTCCGAAGGAATGCGCGCGTTTCCTCGCACATTGTTATCGACCAGATGATGATCTGGAGCTGGCTTGGCTCCTTTTTCGGGTCTGGAAGCAGGTCGAATATCTCGCGAAGAAGAACCTTCATATCTGAACTTCTTGACAGGGTGTCGTCTATCTCGTCGACCCACACAGATGCGGCGGGATCGAGTTTGAGCACACCTCGTCGCATGAGGTCGTGTATCCGTCCGCACGTTCCTATAACGACGTGAATCGGCACGCCAACATCGTTGAGCAGTTCGATCGACTGCTGGATATTCGTGCCACCAACGGTACAGAGGATACGCGCCCCCGGAGACTCGCGTGTGGCGCGCAGTAATCTGTACATGCGAAACACGTGTTCGCGCGTTGGGACGATGATTAGTCCCTGTACAGAGGGAAGAGAAAGGTCGACTGAGGGTAGGAGGGCGAGAAACGCGGCAGGGTAGAATAGAGTGTCGAATGCGGATATGGCCCGGAGGAGAAGATGTTTCCGACGGCGCAAATGGTTGGCGATTTGTTGTTGAAGGGGTGTAAGTGCTTCCAGCCTGGTCAGTAGATCAGCTTGAAGCTGCACATAAGAGCTGCATAGAGCCTACGCTTGCGCCAGGGACTGTTCAGAGCTTTGGGCTTTCTTACCGTCGTTCATCCAGTGGTGGTGAATCTCAACGGAGGAAGATTGTTGTCACGAGCTCACATGAATTCACCCGTATTTTTTCTTTGTTCCACTGGGACTCTTCCACATGCAGCAGCCTACAACTCTTCTGTTAAGATTGTACCCTTCCCACCTGCTGCTTTCCAGTGTTCTGCAAGTGTTTTGCACGCCTTCTCTTCACTCGAGAACGTATCTCCATCCACGATTGTGTTGGCGTCGATGTTGAGCTGCCAGCCACCGTACATACCCTGTACCTGCAGCAGAAGAGCTTCCTTCGTGACGCGCGTGAGCGTACAAGCGCTAAGCGGGTAGATGGTTCCATTGTGCCTCCAATTACCGGCGGTTTGGAGGAATATTCGGCGCGTGTTGGAGCCCGGCTTTGCATTCGGGTTTTTGGGAGGGAGGATAGAGATGAGTTTGGCCTGTGGGTGCGAATAGGCAACGATGTAAAAGTACACAAAAGAAGCACATACCGTTTGCCCTCGATATATCATGAGCGAAGACGCGATGAATAGCCCGACAGCTACTTCCAGCGCGCAGACAGCCAGTCGTATTCTTGGCGACCGCAGTTTAGGCCCTTCCTTGCCGTCCTCTGTTGAAGGAGGATTCTTAAAATTACGCCAGGTAACATTGACGGTGTTCATCCTATCCTTGGATTGAGCTGGACGCGACGGGACAGTTTTCCTCGTACATTAAGAATACGTCCAACGCTGGGAGAATGAGTTGGGAGTATGGGAGGTAGAATGTACGGACCAATGAGCGGGGGAGCATAGAGGGCGACTCCGGAGGGAATGCGAAGATAGAGGGGTATGGACATCCCCTTAATGACCCCACGAGTACCCGGTCCTCGGTGGAACATGTTGCGTGCATATCCAACAAAGGCCGCGAAACTCATCGTCGCAATGTGAATTTCACAAACGCGGTCACATGCTATGTCACATTGTCACATACATCAAGGTAACACGAGCACCGTCCCAAGCGGCTCATCACTCCCATCCACACTCACTCTGCCTCTCCCTCTCCTCTCCCTAGCCCGGTCCAACCGAACATCCACAATTTTCACAATGTCTCCCTCCGTCTCCAGCTCCGTTCCCGATTCCCGTTGCGTTTGCGCGCTCAGTATCGCCCGTCGCTTGTCCATTATCTTCATCCTAGGAAGCCTCACGTTGCCGCACTCTACAGGAATCAACCGCCAGAAAAGGCTCTCTTCGCCTCCGGGCAGCAGGATGGGGATTCGTCCGCTTCGTAGACCCGCAATCACGAAACCGTCGGCTGGGTCAGGTTCCAGCTGAATGGTGACGTTTGCCGAGCGAGAGGTTTGTCTGTTGCGAACAGTGACTCTGAGGGGGATGGGGACATGAAGTTTGGCGGTGGTGGGCACGTCCAGCAAAGCGATGACGCCGTCCATCGGTGGGCGCAGAGGAGGAAGTGGAAAAACACTCGTCGAGAGTGGACCACGCTCATTGGAGCCGAGTATCCGTCGCCAGGTCACATCGTATCTCCCCGGCCCCACGATAGCTTGCTCGTCGAGATCAAGTTCATCGTCGACGTTCAGACTGATTCGGCAGACGTCGCAAAACTCGTCGCCGGGAATGTATTCTGCGCATATCAGCAGCGTGAAGCTGCGAAGATTCTTTCATACCTGAAGGGATATCATTCTCAGCATCAAGCGCCGAGTCCAAGACCTTGGCATGGTCATTGTCCTACATCTATTAGCTCCATTTCTGCGTAAAACAACACGCTGACTGACCAGTCTCGATAGCGACATGTTAACGACTTCAACGCCCCATGGACCAGCGCAACGCATCCTCGCACTGACTGCCGCCTCCCCGCCCTCCACATCGTCCCAAAACTGGTGATCATATGTCTTCAAATCTGCCAATCCGACACCCCGCCCACGCGCCCGCATATACGAGACCTCAAAGTCGACTTCGATGGCTTCGGTGGTGGGAACCACGACTGTCTCCAACATTTCCGTCATATCTTGCAGTTCGGGATCTTCTGGTGGTTTATCGACCACCGCTGTCGATTGTATCGAGACATCCACCATACGATCGCCCGTTCCCCCAGTACTGAAGAGATATAGTGTTTTGATGACGCTGACGCCGGGCTTCAGGGCACCGAGGCTAATGCCTTTGATGAGACTGGAGGACTGCTCATCGTCAAGGCGAATGGTGTTGTCTACCAAAGAAGCTTCAGAGTAAGATGTTGAGAGGGTTGAGGTACATACCAGCGCCTTCAATCTCTGTCGGCTGGAGCAGAATATCCAGCGTCACGTCGAGCTCGCGATCGTCGGCGTTGCTGACCTCGACGACGATGGGATAATCTTCGTCGAGGAAGGCAGGGGATTTGTGAGACAGTGACATAACGACATTGTGGGCACGATGGCGGACGCTGGTTTAGTATAAGCACAAGTCGACACCTATTCGGGAGGGAAGCACAGACAAAACAGAATTGCAGTCCTCGCGATTAACGGGAATGAATCGAATCGGGTCAACCGAGCTCAACCAACGCGGCGCTGGTCGACTATCGCCCAAGGCCAGAGGGTCGAACGGGATGCTGAGTGTCCAAGGCCCTTCAACGACGTTGATGACAATTTTGGATACCTTCAAGGGGTTATTACAGTAAACAAAGAAAACCGAATAAACTTGCCTTCAACGACGCAGGGACCTCGGACGACAACATGCCAGTCAGGACTAGTGTCGTTCCTGGGTGCCATCGGAGATTTCCCTTCAGTGGCCCTGCAGACTTTGAAGACATTATCGTTCCAAGGTCGATGCGTCGAATAAGTTCCTTCGATTCGGCAGACGTATCGTGTAGAACAGAAATGACAGGAAACAGCTCTGAAACATGGATGTCGATGCTCGAGACCGGTAGAGAGAAGATCGATGTCATCGTTGGGGCCGTCAGGCAGATTTGGAATGCTGCAGGATCTCGAACTTTGACCTCCTTGGCCCAGAAGACCACACTTGAGGATACTGTATAACGTAAACGCAAGCACCATCCGACATTTCGACGACGCACAGATTGGCCGTGACTCTGGTAGGTCTACCACCATCGGTTTTGGGTTCGGGAAAGGTGGCACGGAGCTCTGACGCAGGGTTGGTTTGGCTTAATGGGAACGGCGGGACCAACCTTGAGAACCGCTAGGAGATCCTCTTCCAACGACGCCGGGTCGTCATCGGGTTCAGCTCCGTAGCCCAGCATCTCTACAAGTAGTCGAATGCTCAATTCGACATCTCCCATCTGTTGGGCGCACTTGTACCAGGTCGAAAGAAGTGGCTGAAGTAATAGTTTCCATCTCTCCCGCCGATAGCTCTTGGCTATCCGCTCGAAGAATCTGCTATCGTGAACACAAGCCTTCGGGAGGCGCGCAGAAACGTACCGGACTGCCATGTCATATTTTCCAGACTCGTAGTAAGTTTGGCCGATTCGATACGCAATCCACAATGTTAAACGACTTTGAGTCTGATGCTGAGTTTTCGCTGGCGCATATTTCTTGAACAGCTCGTAGGCCTTGGTGTACAGCTCGAGGATGAGCGTGAGATGGTCCACTTTCTTCTCGTTCGTGTAGCCCGCGGTCTGTCCTTGAGCCACCTAGAGACGCGATGAGCTACGTTGGCGACGACTTTGTCCGCATACCTCGTTCTCAGCTACCTCCAAGAAGCGCATACGGCGCGCTTCTGTACATTTAGCAGCCATATAGTAATAGTATCCTGGATGTTGGAGGGCGTGGCTCGGGTTGATTCCCATCGTACGCATGGCCTCTGCCTCGAGCGCAGTCATCGGGGGTGCAGCCGATTTTTGCGATTGTGTGGTCGATGGCCGATGTGTTGGAATCACCAATTTGGATTGCGTTCCATGTTCCAAGAGCTCCGCGAGAACCCTATGCCTGGAAGCGACAGATCAGCTGGATCTTAAGACTAGGTGCGGGACGCACTGTCGAGCAACCCAGCCCCAAAATTCGAAGGTTTCTTCACCGATTCCCCATCCACGCGAAAAATCTCCAAACTTGCGAATATGCGTGTTATGGTGGGATAACGCGAGGGCATGCTCGTTATTGTAAAGATACAGTTTGGCAACCTAGGTATCGACTTGAGATCGCGTATTCCAGTTGAGGAACAGTTCACCTTGATGTTGATACAGTCGGCCAGAACCTTTGCCTCCGCCCAGCGCTTGGTACGCGGAGGTAAAATCATCGTCGACCCAAACATGATGACGAGGGTCGCATACGCATCCTGGTAATGCCTACCGAGCATTGAGTGCGACGTGAAAAAGCACAGTGCAAGCACAAACTTGAGAGCGATGTCATCCTCTCCCCGAAACTCGGCAAAACACCCCATTTTGTACTCGTATCTAACGGTCCAGCCCTCTGGCCGAAGCGGCCGTCCCAGACCCGCAGTTCCGATGGGCGTTTGCGGAATCTGGTAGGAAGAAACTGCTTGCGAATGCCGATTGCGTTTCCGTCGAACGCGTTTGGAATGCGCGGTGTAGTATTCCAATGCCGGTTCGTAAAGCGCTTGTTGGAGACTTGCGAGCA
Organism: Mycena kentingensis (nom. inval.); assembly: GCA_014461125.1. Taxonomy (NCBI): domain Eukaryota; kingdom Fungi; phylum Basidiomycota; class Agaricomycetes; order Agaricales; family Mycenaceae; genus Mycena; species Mycena kentingensis (nom. inval.). Next base: position 1,154,278 of record JACAZG010000007.1, on the reverse strand, counting down.
TTTACAAATTGGATGCATGGGTCGGAACCACAACGCGTACCTCTTTACAAACTCTCCGAGCTCTGTCTGACTGACCGGACTGAGAACGAACAGCGCCGCACGGGAATCTAGCCCGCTTTGTCGACGAATATAAGTTAACCGACCATCCAACGTTGGGTCATCTTTAAAGACGCGTCAGTAAATGTTCAGAGAGTTGTCAAGACGCACCAAGCAATCGCCTGCTAGCCATGAGGACCACCGTTAGCTTGATGTTGCGCTCATTTGTGGTCTTCTTCCGGAGCGCAATATCGGCAGCCATTTCCAGGTCCCGCTTCTTCTCCTCCGCCTCCCTCTCGCGCTCCCTCTCCAGATCCGGCGGGTCCAGCGGTGAACGTGGTGTAACTGGCGGGAACTCAAATATACGCATGAATAGCACGAACACGCTCGGAACGAGGGTCGTGTGCTTGCGTATCCATATCGGCGCTATGAGGCCGTCTGGATGAAGCGGAGACGAGGGTGTGAGGGGTGAAAGTGGCGAATGCATCTGCGAGTATTGCGGGTCGTCTGGCGGAACAAGTTTGCGTGGCGCGAACCGTACGCTGGGGTCGACGGAGATGATCTGGAAGGTCTTTTGCTTGTCGGGCTGCCATATAGCAACCTTTCGCTGGGCGAGGAATGCGTCCTTGAGCCTAGAAGCGAGCAGGACGAACGGATCGGGCTGCTGTCTGGGGGTGGTGGGCGTTGTCGGGCTCTGCGCCACCGCCGGGGCAGCCTGGGGCGCGTCCAAGCCGGCGACGAACATTATCGGCGCGAGCTGGGTGAGCAGCTCGGGTGGGTAAGAATTCATAGTCGGCGTTCGCGACTGAGCGCGTCTTGACATCAAAACTGCTCTTGTTCTCTACCCCGATGGCCTCGTCTATCCTGAACTCCATATTTCGCTCGTTGGGCACATCTGTCTCGGCCCAAATCCCAGCTGGGGCGCTGTATGGATTCTCCCCTCTCACGCGGCGATGGGTGCAGGAAGGACCACCACCACCCAAAACCAGCAAACCTGAGGTCCTGGAAATCTCCGTTCTAAGCTGGAATATCGATTTCATGAAGCCCTATGTCACCCAACGCTGGAAAGTGGCGCTGGACAACATTCAACACCTGCTATGTTTACCGACCCCCGCGATTCTACTCTTCCAAGAGACCGCTACGGAGGCGTTCCCAGCCATCCTCTCGCATCCTTTCGTCCGAGAGCACTTTCTGCTCAGCAACACCTCTCCTCCCTCCGGATACAGCACGCTGATCCTCGTCTCACGCGCACTCTTGTCGTGCTGCGAGGGTTCAGTCACTACCACGCGAGTGCGATACGGAGAACTATCCAAGATGAACCGGGACTGTCTCTACGTGGATCTCGAGGTGTCTCTCGCAAACAAAACACGGCGCGCACGTATTGCCACGACGCATCTGGAGTCATTGGATGGCTTTGGCACCGCTACGCGCCCCAAACAGCTAGCGTTAGCTGCGCAGTTGTTGACCAACGACGACATCGACGGCGGACTCGTTGCAGGAGATATGAACTGTATCGGCCCCGATGAGGAAACATTGCCAGAACGAACGGGGCTTACAGACGCGTGGATAGCGGTCAAAGGAAGCGATGCGGTGGCAGAGGAAGGTTATACGTGGGGCTACCAACCACCTTCTCGCTTTCCTAAACGCCGAATGGACAAAATATTGACCGTTGGCAAACTTGAGGTGACCGAGATACAACGCGTTGGCGTTGGTCTCGAAGCAGAGATTGAGCCGGGCGAGAAAGCTTGGGTTAGCGATCATTTTGGACTGCTAGCCAAAGTGGTCTTACGATAATTTATCCTGTATTTACTGGTTGTCTTTCCCAGTCAAGACAAAAAAACACCGGCATGGGCGATATGCCGTATAGTGCCCCAACAAAACCCCAGTGGCGGTACGATAAGGTACTGAGCGAGTTCCTAACTGGTTTGATGCAGGCAGCGTCTTCGGAAACGCCTATCCTCACATGGTTGTACATGTATTCATTGTGGCGCAAAAGTTTGAGAACAAAGGACGCCACAGAGACTGGGAGGTGATCGAGTACAATCGAATTTACAGCCACGAACCCCCGAACATTCTGCGTAATCGCTCTACGGCTCCGTCTCTGCGGACCTCATCTACTCGTACAGGCCATTCCGGAAGCTCAAAAGCTTTGTCGTCTTCCGAGCCCGACGACGCCGACTTGGCTTTTTTCTTATCAGACCGGGTCTCGTCGACTGGGCGTGTCCGTGTCCGTGTCCGTACGACATGATTTGACGCGTCGGAGAGAGATACCTCATCGTTGTGGACCGCCCGAACGGATCTAAGAGAGGCGCGGGACTCCTTTCGACGCGAGTTGGAGGAAATGGCAGCGCTCTCGTCCCAAGGACTATGTAATTTGTTGGGTCGAATGACGACGCTCAGAGTCTTGGCTGCGGGCGTCGGCGTTGTCGGAGCTTTCGGTGTCAGCCACGGGAGACTGGGAGCTGAAGACGCAGCGCCGGGTTTGTGGACGGCGCTGTGCTAAACGTCCGAGTTAGACGCTACATCAAAGCAGAAACATGGTTACCTGGGCCTTGGCGACCACTTCGTCAAGTTCCCGTCCCCAGTCATGCAGCAGTGTTCGCATATGTGGACGATCGTCTTCGGGAGCCTGCTGAATGTGCTGCTCAGCGGCGACTTTACCCTCCGCTTGCAGCGGTGCGAATCCACCCCATCGGACAAACTGAGAACGAAGAGAAAATCCGAATCGTTTGGTGTATGCAGGGGGTTCTGATTTTGCGTACTGGAAAGTAAACGCTGGTGGTAATATTGAGCACAGGACCAAAGGACACGGAAACATACCAGCTCCTCGCGATATATGACACGAAATCGAGCGAGAACTCAATGAAGCAGTATCGGAGCTGACAGGAGAGTGCTGGGGTAGAATTTCCCGAAGACTGGGACCGCCCGAAGAGAGTTTGGGGACCGCAGGGAGCTGGACATGAATCGAGACAGGTTCGTTCAGTTGGTCCGCTATAGAAGCGTCCTCAAAAGCGACGGAGCACTGGCGGAGGTATCTCCACGGTTCTGCAGCGTGCTAGCTATCGTTTTAAGCGTGCCTTCGAAAGGATTGGCGCGTCGCGCACTCTTCCGAATTGGCATTCTCTTATACGCCCAAAGCGACTCTCTACTGCCCGGAGGACGGCGAACGCGTCTGCGGGCGACATAATCTCGTCTTTGAAGCGAATGATTGCGGTGCTGCTGTGGCGAACATGACCACAATGGGAGGAAGCAAGCCGGAGCATTTGGGATCACTGCCGCCAATGCCCAGCGCGTCGGAAAATGCCTTCTGTTCTTGACCGCTACCGCGCAACACTCTCCGCGATTTCAATACGCACAGGCGCGCCTCTGTCGTCCCTCGTCGTCTCTTTCGCTGTTCTACACGAACTGACTGCTATCTTCCCACTGGTCGGACTGTTCTACACCAGCCGCACTCTCGGACTCGGCGAACGCATCGTGGCAAGTTTACCGCGCGATTCAGACAACTGGGCGGTGAAGAAATGCAATGACTGGGTTGACGACGGAAAGCAGTGGGCAGGACGCGTCGGGAAGCGTTACGGAGCGTTTGGATTGCAAAAAGGCGACCCTGCGCTACCGGAACATTTGGCGGGCGATGTCGCGAACGCCGTTGTCGCATACGCTGCCACCAAAGTAACCTCTCCGCTGCCCTCGTGCGCATCTCACAGTTACAGGCTCTCCTTCCTGTGCGGATTGGTGCAGCTCTGTATCTGTCTCCCGCTTTTTCGCGGATGTTTGTGGATCCGGTGCGTCGGGGAGTAGGACGGGTATTCGGGAGAGGTCCGTAGACTAGCTGGACCCTTGGCGTAGTTTCGAAACAATGGCGGAGTTTGTTGCCCGGTAGAATGACATCAAATTCTCCCTCTTTCCACACTCCCAACACGCTGCTGCGCCCAACGCTGCTGGGCCTCCTCTACGATGTCGGCGCTCGACGATGCCTCCCAACTCATCATAGATAACTCAAAGACACTCAAGCCAGAGGCCGTTTATTCCCAAATTCTACTCATGTCCGTGGTCTCGGTGAGCTTCCACCCAATTTCCACCTTATTTGCCCTCAAGCCGCTAGGTCGTTACGATCCTTACTTTCAATATTCTGCGGCCAAAGAACAAAGTTTGTCCTGGCCAAGTTCCCGGGCATCCTCCTCATTCCTATACCTGCAGATCATCTACGAGCCCAAAGTCAAGTACAATACTGGGGACGCTAAACGCCCGCCGCGAATAGACGACTCAATCTTCGGCTGGCTTCCTCCTCTCATTCATACCAAGGTGTGTTGTGTTGTCCGCTCCCATTCCGCGTCTGCTAACACCACCAAAGGAGCCAGAACTCGTCGACAAGATTGGCCTTGACGCTGCCGCCTTCCTTCGCTTCGGCCGCCTCATGCGGTGGCTTTTTACCGCCATTGCCGCCGTCTCATGCCTCATCCTCATCCCCATAAACGTCGTCTATAACCTCCGCCACAACGTCAAAAATCGCGACTTTCTCAGCATGCTCACCATCCGCGACGTCCACGGCGACGTCCTTTTCGTCCACGTCGGCGTTTCCTACATCATCACTTTCCTCATCATGGGCTTCGTCTATGTCCATTGGCGTCAGATGGTCATTCTTCGTCGTTCCTGGTTCCGCTCGCCCGAGTACCTCAGCGCTTTCTACGCCCGTACTCTATCCGTCCGCCATGTTCCCAAGCAGTACCAGAGCGACGCCGGGCTGCAGCAGATCTTCGAAACGGTTCGCGTGCCCTACCCTACAACCAGCGTCCATATCGGTCGCAAAGTGGGCAAGCTCCCAGAGCTGATAGAATTCCACAATCAAACCGTCAGAGAGCTCGAGACCTACCTGGTCAAGTACCTCAAAGATGGCAGGCTGGGTCGCAAGCGCCCTTCTGTGCGCATCGGTGCCACTTGTGGCTGCGGAGGCCGCAAGCAGGATGCCATAGAATACTACACGTGCGTGCTCGGCGTCTCAACCTGCGGCCAACACTAACTCCGCTTCAGAGAGAAGCTCAAACGCACTGAAGCCGCGATTGAGGATTATCGGGCACACTTCCACGAACACAAGGTCGAAAACTACGGCTTTGCTAGCATGGCAGCAGTTCCCTACGCGCATGTTGTGGCCAAGATTCTCGCCGACAAGCATCCAAAAGGCACAGACATTGATCTTGCGCCTAATCCCAAAGACATTATCTGGGAGAACATGTCCAAGTCCGACGCCGAAATTGCGAGCAAGCGCATGCTTGGATTCTTCTGGATCGCTCTCGTTTGCTTCCTCAACACTGTGCCGCTGTTCGTCATTTCCATTCTGGCCAATCTTGCTTCGGTATTTGAACATCTCCGTTGTCTGACAACCACTGATTGGCCTCGAAAGCTAACTTCCTTTGTACCGTTCCTCGAGACTTGGAGCGAGCAGTCGAGCACGACGTTCAATATCGTTTCCGGTATACTTCCTCCGGCGGTGTCTGGTATATTCGGGTTCTTCTTGCCCATTATCATGCGCGGCCTGTCCAAAGTACACTTGCTGGATCCATATCGCCGTTCACTAACTTTGTTCTAGTACATGGGTGCTCTTACCAACTCGAAGCTGGATCGCGCCGTTGTCGCTCGCTATTTTGCTTTCATGATCATCAGCCAGCTGATTGTCTTTACGCTCCTTGGTGTCATCTGGCGTGCGTCGTCTGGCCTTTGTACCGACGTGTCTCATCGTCGTACACAGAATCGGTCGAGCAAATTATCATTGCTGTCGCGCAGGACAAGAAGAGCTTCAGCGAAATCATCGATAACCTAAGCAGTATGTTGAACCGCTATAAACCTGCCTGTTGCCGATCTACTCCTAGCTCTCGCCGACACGATAAATCGGACCTACAGTATGCATTTCTTTGTTCATACGCTTCCTCTCTAATCGTCTCAGTCAACCAAAGCTCGTATTGGCTTACGTTCTTTCCGTGCGTTACTTGTTCCGTGATTGTGATGTGCAGTAACGTTCCGCCAGTCTGCGAGGATTCCTCGTTCTTTTTGACCTCGCCCAAATCATCAATGTCGTCTGGATCTACATCAAGACGCGTCTCTTTGGTCGGACGCCGCGCGACATCCGCGAATGGACGCAACCGCCCGAGTTCCAATATGCCATATACTACACGAACATCCTCTTCATGGGTGCCGTTGGGCTCGTGTTTGCTCCGTTGGCGCCGGCCGTGCCTCTGGCAGCTGCGGTCGTCCTTTGGATGAGCTCTGTGGTCGAAAAATATCAACTGATGTTCGTCTTTGTCACCAAAGTCGAAACCGGAGGCGTGCGTTATGATCACCTTGCTAACTTGCCTCGTTCTGACCTCGGGCAGCGGTTATGGAACGTGGTCATCAACAGGTTACTATTCGTCCCAATCCTCATGCAACTCCTGATGGCGTTGAGTGCGTGTCGTGCCTAGTATCCTGAGATCTCCACTGACTTTGTCTCAGCGATCGGTCTTCAATATGGCTGGACAACATTCACCTGGGTTGCGACCCTGCCTCCCATCTTGATTATCGCTCTCTTCAAACTCTACATCACAAAGACCTTCGACAACGTCTTCCGTTATTACATCCCGACACAAGACGAATTGGCTGCCGCGAAGATTCACTCGGAACGTGCGGATGCCCGGGCCAACAAGCTCGAGAAGCGCTTTGGTCACCCTGCGCTGCACGCGGACCTGTTTACGCCCATGTTGCACGCCAACATGATGGGACTCTTGAGCCAGGTCTACTCCGGCAAGATTGCTCGAGACCATGCCAAATTGGACGAGTACGGCGGCCAGAAGATGGAGGCGCAACTCGTACAGGGCATCAGGATCGCTGCAATTGACCATCGCGACCTCGAGTTCGATCCCAACCAGTATCGACGCAATTGGGCAGACCACGATAACTGGGATACCCAAAGCCTGGCGTCGACAACAGTGTTTGGCGATAGCAGCGCCTCCTTGCACCCGAACAAGGGCCAATACTACGGGAGCGAATCTGGTCATTCGCGACTGGCCGGCTACGACAGCTACCTCGCCAGCGGGCCAGGTAGTCCGGCCATAGAGATGTCGCGCATGGATTCCATGAATGAACCACTACTTTCGCCGCGAGCCATGCACTTTCAAAATCTGTCACAAGCGTCTCTTACGTCGCCCGCTTCGTTGTACCGGGAGCCGATGATGACGGGTGGTTCTCGGGAAGCGCCGCTTCATCGACCACAAGGACACGGCAGCGACATGGGGTACCCGCCGCAGCAGGGATACCCGCCTCAAGCGCAAGGCAATTACCACGGACAGGACTCGTCGCAATACTCAATACGGTCCGCGACGCCGTCTGGGCGAATGTCCCCGGGGCCGCAACGGATGATGTCGCCCAATCCCGGATACATGCAACAACAACCTCGTAGCATGTCGCCCGGGGCACACCCGCCACCACACCAACAGCAGCGAAGCATGTCGCCTGGCCCTCAGCGGATGATGACGCCGATGCAGCAGCACCCTCCACAACAGCAACAGCGGAGTATGTCGCCAGGGCCTCAACACATGATGGGTGCCCCAGGGCGGATGTCGCCTGGCCCGCAACGCGGGATGTCTTCGGGACCTCAGCGTATGATGACACCAAATCCCAACCAACCTACAATGCATCCTGGCCAGGACAACTCGGAGAACATGGCGGGACGCGGGAGGAGAATGTTCCAAGGTTGAGGTGTTGAGCGCCTTGACTGGTGTTTTCGTTGGGGATTTACAGTTGTTGGACTCTTGAAACTGTATACCTACTGTATGTTATGTCGGACTCTGTTACGACCATAATCCTTCAAGCCAAATCTGAAGACAACCGCGGCCTTGTCATTGTTCAATGACAGTTCATGTTCGCGGTGAAGAGACTGCATGAACGACGTTCGGGCTCGGGACGTTGTTGTTGCCGGCCTAGCTATGAGGCGGCTGCCACCATGGAAAGAATGAGATGTATGACATGTAGTAGAGTTGGATTTTTGCCTATAACAAGTGTTGTTCGCGCATGGGTTTGACAAACCTTTGGTGGTGATCTTTGTTCTCTATGGCGGTCAAACTGTACAAAAATCAATCCACCACATATTTGAGTTCCCACCACAACATTTAGGCTGGCATGCACATTTTCAATGGCTAATTCCCCACCATACTGGTCGCAGTGTTTCCTCTGACAATTCCGCTACTAGAGGCCCATTGCTGCACCATCACCAGTGTTCGTTGCCACAAATTATATGCATCAAGTTGTTATACCTCCTGCTGTCACCTCTTGGGATACCATTGTCCTCCACATGAGGACCTCTGGTGAATGTCGGGTCAATCTCATATCAGGTAATATTCTGTTTATAAGCTAGCGGACAACAACTCCAGAGCAGATTAACCCCTGTACCAGGTAAGACTGCATGCTGGGCTCCGCATACAGCTATACACCTACACAAGACATGAATATGCCCAATATACAGGTGCACAATTTTTCTATGAACCAAAGGAGGACATCTGTTGACACATCAGATTGCACCAGAAATTGCTGCCACCGCTTCACATGCAGGTCACAATGAACTTAGGACCAAAGAGAGCTCAATTGATTATGGTGAAGCTCGAGGGATACAGTTTTCCTATGACTCTTGGATCTGTCAATGGGTAAGTGTGGGGGGAAGCGAAAAGATGTGGTGGGAAGCGAGAAAATGTGGTGGGATAATATTTGTGCAGTTTGACCGCCATAGTTCTCGAAATACAAAACGCCCACAACTAGTCCGAAACTGGGCGCCGATTTCGTACTGCGAGCCGCAGACACGCCGCTCGCGTCCACTCACTCAGAGCTGAACGGTAGTTTATTGGCAGCTGGCGCTCGCGAGGGACGAGTGAGCGCCAGCGAGAGATAAGATGGGCGAAATGGCCGAAGTCGGCTTTTATCAGGATATTTACGCATTTGTACGCGTCGAGTGTTTTGATTCCGCGGAATCATTCCGCGTTTATTTTCACTTCCGCATCACCACCACCTCCTCCCGTTCTCCCTCTCTTCGCGCGCCCACCCACCGCCCACGCGTTTTGCGGTTCGTCGGCTCTGCTTATGGCACCCGCATCCCCATCCCGCGTCTTGTGCGTGCTCAGAGGCTCCGAGCTGGGGCTCCTTTTCCATGCCCTTTCCCTGCTCGCCGGAGCGCTCGCGCTTCGCGGCCTCTGGCCGCATCCGACACATCACTTTCTTACTTTTACATCCTTTGTTATTCCTCATCCCTCCCCTACGTCTATGGCGTCGAAGACGCCAGCGCGCGTAGCGCGCGTTCTCTCCGCCCCTTCCTTCCCGAGCGCGAAGCGCGGTTTTCCATCCTTTTTTACCCACATATTCCCGAGCCCGAAAGGGCTTCCTGTACTTTTCTCTATCCACGACTTCGGTCACTAGCCCATCTTATTCAAATAGCATACTACGCCTCAAGTGCCAGTCATGAGCGCGTTCAACACCCTCACCACCATCCCAATCGCCTCCACAACCAACTTGCGATCTCGCTCCCCGCTGATGCGATGCATGAACCGGCCCTCGAATTTGTCTGGGTGGAAGCGCAAATAAGTCTCGCGGAGCTTTTCCTTGCGCGCCTTGTCTTCTCCGTCGACACCCGCACACTTGTTGGGCACGAGAAACGCGACGATGGCATCTGCTGTGAGCGCGTCGAGTGATATCTCCGGAGGCGGGTCCTCTGCGTGCTTTGCGCGCTGTCGTTGAGCGGCAAAGACGGGCCAGGGAACGTCCACAAATGTGAGCGCTTTCGATCTAGACGCCGGGGAAAGCAGGGCTGCCCATCGTCGCTCATAATCTTCTCTCGCAAACTCCATTCGCCTGAGCTCCTTCTCAAGACGCTTCCTCCGGGACTCGGCCTCAGCAAGTGCATTGAGTCGCGCCGTTTCGGCGCGTGCCGCTTTCTCCTGAGCGCGCCGTGCCGATTGTATAGCTTTGCGTTCTTGTTGCTCTGCGTATTCGCGGGCATGGGTCTTTCTGTACATCCAAGTTAGCAGCGATAATTGACCGGGGTTGGACCGGGGCTAGAGAACTACGCACCGATACATGCCGCTCCTGACCCATTCCGCATATTCCTCGTCGTCCATCTGCGCCGGGTCCATGCCAAACAGCTCCTCGTCCGCATATTGTGCCGCCGTCGCCGATCCAAACACTGACTCGTTATGGGCCCGCCATCGCCCCGGGACATGGGCATAGTCATTCATCCTCGCTTCCAATGCATCTGCGCGGTCGTCGTCGTCGAACGCGGAAGCCATCTTCTCGCGGAAGCGTGCGTCTTCGAGCTCTGCAAGCAGCGTGGCATAGTCGGGCTTGTAGGCGGCGCTAGGACCGGGCCCAGGTTCGGGAGAAGATGCGGGGGAGAGGGATCGCCTACGACGACGACTGCGAGGCGGAGAGTTGTATTCATCCGACTCGTCGTCCGAAGCCCATTTCCGCCGAGGCTCTTTAGCAGAGGGCTTGTGGGACGACGATCTGCGTTCCGTTTTGCGACGTTTACGAGCCCGGCGGTCCGCTTCTTCTTGCGGAGTGCGTTTGAGGTGGAGTTTGGTCATGGATGTAGGAGGCAGCAGAGAATGCAAACACGAGACTGGAATCTTGTGGAGATCCCGACTCAAAGGACTCAAAGGCTTCAAAACGTGAACCTAGACAAGCGCCAGTGGCTTCAAGCCCCAATATCGACCATCGCCTTGCTCCGCATATCATCACTTGGGTCCATCCTCAGGAAAGTGTAGTTGGCTCATGCGTAGATTTTTGGTGGGCATACAATGCATGGAATACGACAACACAGAGACCGCTCAAATCGTGGAAGGGTACAGCATCTATGGAGTTGTATGAGATGAGGGAATAGATGGAAAAAGCACTGTTACGCACGACGCGGACGCTGGCACCAAAAGCGTGCGGGGGAAGGTTGGAGCGGAATTTGGACTTGACGACGCCGGAGCTGCCGTGAGGACGAGTAACGCGGCTGCGGGGAATGCTCTAACTGCAAACAAGTGGAAATGGCAACAGACGCACCCCCAGATAACGCGGACTTTTGAGCCAGCAATTTCGCGCTTTGCCTTATAGACGTAGGCGACACGCTTTCCGAGGTAGTACTGAGCATCCTCCTTGGTGGCGACACCCTCAATTTGGAGAAGAGAAGTGTTGGGGCGCGAGTTGCGCTTTGCACGCTTGTAACCCAGCACACGGCCTTTGGAGTAGAGTCTAGACGGAGTCAGCGGTGTGCGAGGAGGGGGAGTATGCTGCGATACCTTTGGGTCATCGCGGAGTCTTGAGGGAGGAGGACGAGTTTTCGGGCAAATCAGCTGATTGTCACATTCTGGCCAGCTCAACCCATGGACTACTTCGCCATCCTCAGCGTCGACCCCTCCGTATCTCACCCTCAACTAAAGGCTGCATACCACCGCGCACTCCTCGCTGCACATCCAGACAAGAACTCTGCTTCTACAACAGACATCGCCGCAATCAAGGAGGCCTACCGCGTACTATCCACTCCACAACTCCGTGCTCAGCTCGATAATAAGACCGGCCCACGTCCAGCGCACGTCATATCCCTCTCCGACTTCACTGAGAACCCGGAGAACGATTCTTGGGCGCATCCTTGTCGCTGTGGCGCACAGTACATCATCTCCGCTGTGGACATGGATGCAGGGCGTCATCTCGTGCCTTGCGCAAGCTGCTCGGAGGTTGTCTGGGTCGGTTATGAGATCCTACAGGAGTAGGATGCAGGTCCAGTCAGCTATTCGGCCATATTCTTCGCTCGGCGCGCCATATTCTTCGCTCGGCGCGCCATATTCTTCGCTCGGCGCGCCATATTCCTTGCTCGGCGCTCGCCTTGCGAGGCCGCGCCGTTTACCCCTTGGCGCCCTGGTGATCAATTGCCATACCCTTTCCTTATCGGACTGGGATCGAGGTGTATAACACCTACAGTATGTCGGAACGCGTTTATACGCCAGATGTCCGTACGGCGAACAGAACAAAGGCGACGTCACGCTGTCGACAAGTGTATATGCCATCGAGGAACTTGGTATACGGAGTATCGATACAGTAGGTCATGAGCAAAGTTCTCCCGTACATCGAGTCGGGTCAGAACGATTAAAAGAACAATTGTCGAAAATCTGTCCGTTCCCAAACAAACACCCTCTATACGGAGATGGAGGCGGCGCATTGCCCGGCTTGCTTCTCACACGCAGAGACAGTCAAATCGCCCTTGTTCCCTGCCTTGTTAGCAGCGTCCGCGCACGCGTTCTTCTGCTGGTCGCAAGAGCGTTGGAGCGCGCCAGCGAGGTTGATGAACTCGTCGCCTTTGACAACGAAGCCTTTCGACCCACCAGCGGTCACTGGGGTCGCGGCAAAGCCACCGATCGCGCCCGTGAACTTCTGGAGGTTGCCTGGCGCCGTGGCACCGCCGGTCTGTCCCTGTTGGCCCTTGCCGTTCCCTTTCCCGTTTCCGGTCTGAGCCGCCGCGGTGGTAGTAGCTGCTGCTGCTGCCTCGGTGGTAGTAGCGGCCGCTACGGTCGTCGCATCAGTGGCGGCTCCAGTCGCGCCAGTACCATCAACAGGACGGCCCTGGTCGTCAATGGCTTGGACTTGAGCGAATTGCTGTATATATTGTCAGTGAGATGCGTAGAAGCTGAGCCGAATGAGCGTACCGTAGTAATGCCAAACACCGCGTTGAAAGCGTCTGCTGCAGTGCCCGTCTTGGCAGGAGCGGCGTTCCCCGCAGCCTGAGCCTTGGCACAAGTTGCTTTCGCAGTTGCGTCGGCCCCACACGAGTTGGTGAGCTGGTCGCAAATGAACTGCGAGATTATGCCAATCGCTTGAGCAGAGCCGTGGTTGAACGACTTGAGATCAGCGGGACCTTGAACCATACTGAGCCGTAAATTAAGATGAGTGGTCATGGACGTACGGAAAGAGGTCTCGCGGCGGTTATCGAATCCAACGCCAAACTCGATCTGGGGAGTAGAGCATTTGCCTGCGATCATCAGTTGTACTCAAAATGCCCAAAAAAGGAAATTGCGCCCACCGAAGTTACCCAAACCGCTCGCAGCGCCGCCTCCACCGGCGTTGTTCTGGCCCTGGTTTCCGTTGCCCTTGCTGTTGTCGTCGCTCTGACCCGTGGCGGCTGTCGTCGTAGCGGCAGGGGCGGCAGCGGTAGTGGGCGTAGACGCATCGTCGGCTCCTCCTGCACCAGCATCGGCTCCTGCGCCAGCATCGGCTCCTCCAGCCCCGGCATTGTTTCCATTCCCTGCATCTCCTCCGGCCGCAGCGCCGCCTTCGGTGACCGTGATCTTATGATTATCCATGAGCACGAGAAGGGATATTCGTCGGGTATACGCACGTAGATCGCGTCGTCGAGGATGCCGTGTTGCGCCACAGGTACGATAGCAGGCTGGTGGGTAGCAGAGCTCATGATCGTGCCGATGCTTAAGATGGAATCAAGAGTCGCTCGCACCTCGGGATAGAGAGCACGTACCGGTATGTCCCAGCCGGGACTCCAGCCGTGACGTCGGCCGTTACAACGCCTTGCCCATTCTGTTGGGTGTTGATACCTTTGAAGAAGATGAACCTGGACGGATATTAGCGTCGCGTATTCACACTCGCGGTGAAACCTACTTCTGAGGGTCGGTGACAGTCTTCGTGTCCAACGCGTCGATTTGCTCGACGACAACATGGACGTGCCCAATAATCTCCCCGTTCCCGTTCAGGGTCTGTGGGTTGGCAAAGTACGTCTGCTGCGCGTTGGTGAAGGTGCCGAGTTGGATGTTCTTCACAGCCACGCTTATCGTGAATGCTTGGTTTGCGGCGATGGTGTCGAGGTTCTTGGGCGTTTCTGAGGGTAGATCAATCGGTTATGTCTGCAGCATTGGCCGACGACGCACGGAACTTGACCGAAGGCATCTTGTTTACAGACGGAATGAGGCCGATGGGTGTCGGGTTGCACGAGCCAGTGGTAGTTTGGAGGCCATTGGTAATGGGCGTGTTAGGGAGTGTGAGGGCGCAGAAATTCGCGAAATTCTGCGCATGATTGAGTAAAACAAAGGGGTGTCCGAAGGTGCTCACGTTTTTCGACACAAGAGCGGCAGTCTGGCCATCTACGGGTGGGTTCTGGCCATCACCCGTCGTCTGGAGAACAGAGGGATCGATGGTCGTCGAATCTTGGAGGTCGTTGTCTTTGAACAGAAATGTCAGCAAGTAGGCACACGCAATGAATCTTCCACGCACTCTGTCGGGCCATAGGCAGAGCAGAAGAAGAGAGAATGAGCCCGAGGAGCACGGTCTTGTAGGAGAGCATGGTGAAAGCGAATGTCCAGCAGAATTGAGTAAGGAAGGTGGTGTAAAATGAAAGGACCTGGAGACAAAGATTAGGTGCATTTGCGTAGAGCAAAGAGCCGCACCAAGACCCAGTTGATATCAAAAGACAGCCAAGAACCTGTGTTGACTGGCAAACACGAGGAGAGCGAAGAACTGCGGAACGGATGATGCTTTCGCGAGCTTTTATACGCACATCGCTTACCGGTCTGTTGGATGGCGTCGCTTCGACGGAAGTTTTGGTCGCCAGGTGCCTTGATTTTAGTGAATGCCGTCGATCCGGTCTTCCCTAGTTCAGGCCGCGAACTATGTTGCCCGCACTGGCCACTGGGTATCATTGTTCATTGTCGTGCAAAGCTGCAGCAGGTGGAAAGAAGCGTGCAGAGTCGACCGAAGCAGCCGAATAAAGGGACTTGGGCCCTGGGGGTTCCGGAAATAGCAAGGGCCCCGAGCGGCGCGCGTCGGCAGAAAATTAAAGAGATGATGGCCTGAGAGATATTAATAAAACAGAGCCTAACATCTCTCAATGACCGGCCGCGGGACGAAGCGACCTCATTGCTAAAACATGCGCGAGTTCACCCCAGAGACCCTCATCTTATCGCCGACTCTTGGTGCACTTCCCGATTACCGTCTATGCAAATAATGTACACCTAGAGATACATCCGCGGACACTACCTCAGCACCGCCCACTCATCCCGCTCAGGGCCCGGTGGCGGGAACATTCCATTTGCACCAGCCGGCGGCGCTGCACCACCGTTCTGCTGCGGTTGTTGTTGCTGCTGGTCTCTCCGCATCCGATCCACGATCCGCGTACGGACGTAGATAAGGACAGCGACGGCAAGACAGAGCAGCATAAGCAGCACCGTATCCGAAAAGTCGTCGGGCTCGCCCTCGCCGCGGAGGTGGTAGTCGTCCGGTCCAAAATCACCTTCGCGGTCTTGTTCGGCGTTGCGCCGGTCTCTGGCCCACTAGCAGGCGGATTGAGTTGAAGGGGACAGACATTAGAGCATGGATATACCTGAATGGGATCTTCTTCCTCCCCCGGCGTTTGAGCCTTTTTCTTCCGGAAATCTTCGCGCGCTTTCCCAATATACCACGACCCGTCATCTTCGTCATGATATCTCTCCTGGTCGAATACCGGGTCTTCGGAGGTGTCCTGGTTGTCGATTGACCGCATTTCTGGGGTTCTCGGAGGCGCTGTTGGTGCGCATACATTAACCCGTCCGGCAGTAAGCACAAGAGAACATACCAAGTTCTGCATCTTCTTCGTCCCAAACCCACAGACTCAAGCCGTCTTCTCCACCCATCAAAGTATGCCAGATGCTTCGGGCATATAGCTTGAGCAGCGACAGGTAGACTGGGAATGATGCCTCCGCATTCGTTTCGAGCGCTAGATCGTAATGGCGCTTTGCAAGATGAAAGTCCTGATAACATGAGACGGCGTTGCCTATCGGTCGAAAAGATGATACCTGCGGGACCCCGACACCATTTTCGTACATCCAACCGAGATTCCACATTGCCAACGCGCTTTGTTGAGTTTCGGCGGCGGCTTGGTAGTATTTTACGGCCTTCTCAAACCGTGCGGTTTCCGTCTCCTCTCCTACACCGAGCCCGTGGTAGTAGTAGTCGCCGACCTTAACGAGCGCATCGATATTCCGCTGGGCAGCGGCGCGTGTCCATTGTGTCAATGCCAACCGTGCAGACTCGTTGGAGGGCTTGTTAGGAGAGAACCGCGTCAGCCGGAGCACGCTTCGGTCTATGAACAGTTAGAAGGCAGTCAATATAGAAGATGAGACAGACCTT
The DNA here is from genome assembly GCA_014461125.1 of Mycena kentingensis (nom. inval.). Taxonomy (NCBI): domain Eukaryota; kingdom Fungi; phylum Basidiomycota; class Agaricomycetes; order Agaricales; family Mycenaceae; genus Mycena; species Mycena kentingensis (nom. inval.). Next base: position 1,138,087 of record JACAZG010000007.1, on the reverse strand, counting down.
GGTCGAGGATATGCGCCAAATTATTCTGTGCTACCTCGGAACCACGTTCGGCGGCAATCCACCACCTCAGCATCGCCATTTCGCGTCCGCGGTCGGTGTCTGACATCCAGGCTACTTCTGCATCACGCAAAAGGTCGTCGGCCCAGACGCCGCGTTCCGCAACGATTTTGTAGAACGATACGGCCATGGAGCAGGATCCCGACGCAATGGCGGAAGGGATACCTTGAGTGTCGGATTGGACGGAATGGATTTGACCGAGGTAGTAATACGCCTCAAACGGTGACCCGTAGATCACCGAGGTGTCGAAAAGCGCTGCAGCGAGGTTAAGGTCCCCGCGGGCTAAACAATGGAAGCTTGAGTACAAATGGGAGACGGCAAGAAGCCACACACCTAAATGATGCTTCCCTAGGTTTATCTGCGCCTCCGCTAGCTCCTGGTTCGCAGCAGCGGTGAAATAAGCCAAGGCTTTCTTTTGGTCAGCCTTGGATCCTGGTAATAGCCCGTCCCTCCATATTATCCCCAGTCCATTCTGGCACTCTCGATCCCCATGCTCGTTTCCCCGCTCAAACCACATCTTTGCCATCGCGGGATCTGCTTTAACGCCTTCCCCGCGCAGGTACATCCGCCCCAAGAACGCTGCGCTCGAAGAAGCGTATAGTAACGGAAGGTTTTCGTCCTTGACTTGAGCGGGTGTATATTGCAACGGGTTTGGTGGATCTTTAGGCCAGACCAGACGCGCGATGAGAAGAAAATAATGCCTTGCTCGCGTAAAGTCGCGCGGCACGGCACCAACGCCCTCGCTTCCCGAACTGATACCACCTCGTGAGGAGTAGATGCTGCCTTGATAGAAGATTTTGCCTAGACGGTAGGCAAACTCGATTTCTCGTCGGTCGGCATTGAACTGGAACGCGTTAAGAAGAATCAACGTCGTAGGGGATGAATGCCAACCAGGTAATAGTCGAGGATATCCTCCCAGGTCTCACCAGATGCTCGAGACAGCCCTGCGCGAATAGCAGCTTTCTGCGCATTCAAACCGGTCGACGCCACGCTCGCTCCTGGACCATATACACCGCCGACGAGGTCAGAAAGACGCGTTGGCGTTTGAGGAAGCGTTCGACCACCAGGAGGTCCCGATTTAAAGAGCTCCATTGCTGCAGCTTGGTTAGCATAAACGATTGGGAGGTAACAGAACCGTACCCTGGTTGGCTGCGCGTTCATACCAGTCGACAGCACGATTACAATCCTCTTGCGTGCCAATCCCGCTCCAGTAACGGTATGCGAGCGCCATTTGCGCGCCCTTGTCGCCTCCGTTGGCTGCAAACGTGTAATATAATTGCGCTTTCGCTTGGTTCATCGGCACGACCTGCTGATATCCGGTCGCGTGGAAGAAGGCGACGAATGCTTGTGATGTGCCGTTGCCGGTTATCGATGCGTGGTCGGAGAAAGAGTCGTAGGCGAGTTTGGGGTCGGAAGGAAAGTGGTTTGTCGGAGGAAACTAATGGACTATTAGGTACCAGCATAGAGAGCCAGAAACACGTACCAGAGATACTTGGGCAAGCGTATATAACGCGTCCGTGTGGCCCAACTCTGCGGAATGCTGCAGTAGGTCAATGACTTTGACCGCCTTGCTCTTCCCCTCCTCCCGCTTTGACCTGGACTCCTTCTCTCCCGACGAGAACGATAACTGGCGCTGCAGCTTTAGGCCTATACGCATCGCGCTGGCCAAAGGACCCTGGCCTTGTAGATTGGGAAAGAAAGCGGAGAACAGAGATTTCGAGGGCTGAACGGTATACGACGAGCCGTAAGTGTGAAGCGGTGGATTCGCGGTCAGTGTCGAGAGTGTGTTCAAGGCTTGTTTGTATGCCCGTGTCGCTGCTAATGTTCAGCACCATACAAACGGAAGCGGACGGCGTTCCCGAACCTTCCGCCACTTGGTCCATGTCCGCATTAATCTTGAAAGTATGAGGATTGGGCGCGGAGCCAGAGCGTGTATATGCACTTACTACTTTGTTTTCTGGCTCTGCCGGTGCAGCAGAACGAGCCTGTATGGGTTGAGACTACGCAGCAGCGAGGCACGATCTGCACACCTCCGGCGGAGTTGGAGGGTGGTTCTGGGCATTGCAGACAGCGAGGAGGACGACAAGACCAAAGACGGTCCACAGCCGTATCCTATTCTTTGGCATACCTCGTCCTCGGAGCATAGACCGAGTTGGAGAGAATCGAATGTCACAAGTCCAACGTGGCGAAACGCTACAAGCTACTCCTTCTACCCACCCATTGTACGAACCGCTCCTTCCACACTCCTTCCGTCCCCTCCAGCAGAGAAACCGCAAGTGGTAGCAATTCAGGATACACGTTAATAAGTCCACGCAAGTACTGCCAGAGGGATTCATGCTCTGGAAACGCTTTAATAAGGTCGGCGCCATGCTGGACAAGGTATGCAGGTTGGGAAAGCTGTTCCAACACAATCGACAGACTTTGAACGCGGGCGACCAAGCGGCAATATTGGTCCATGCTCGAAAAGTCTGAGACGTTCATTTCCATCCAGCTCTCTAGCTTCTGTGCCTGCAGGAGCAGGACAGACACATACGGCGAGCCGAGATCGCTGGAATCTTGCAGTAAGGAGCATACGTGATCCACGAGGAAGTAGTGGTGAGACCACGCGTAGTAGTTGCGAGGATAAAGCTGGCAGCACTTGAGCACGAGTGAAAACTCTGCGCCGATGGTGTCAGGCGGGATCGTGGATGCGAAGCGATGTCCCAAAAGCCAACGTCGGTGCGCCCAAGCAATGGATTCCTTCGCTGCGGGCTTCGAGCTCGGCATAAGCCGTTCAGAGAACGATAGTTCGGCGCCGACCGAGAGCGATCCGGCCAGTACGAGTCGTTTTCGAGTGTTCAGAGCGGTTTGGTGTGCGGGATTCGCGAGAAGGACAACGGCCGATGCTTGGAGCGCGTTATCGCCCTGTAGCTGGGGCAGGGCTTGCATGTAGAGCGCGTACAAAATCTTTTGTGGGACGCCCAAGTTGTTTTCGAGCAAAAGAAACGGGAATTCGTCCGTGGTCTGCTCTGTCCAAGTTTCGCGTCCGCCAGGAAGAATCTCAACCGAGGATCTGGAGGAGACGGTCAACGGGAGAGAATTTTGTGTATGCACGGTGGATGTACAAAGGTTGCATGAGAAGGTCGCCGAGGACGACCACCAGCGCGTTCATAGACAAACGCGAGTTGTGACTGGTCAGGCTTTGGCTCTTGCCCCAACAACACAATGTCAACGCGACCACTATCCTACGCAGACGGTCCAATTGTGTGGATCGACTGTGAGATGACTGGGTTGAACGTCGATAAGGACAAGATTCTCGAGATTGCCGTTATAATCACCAACGCCCAACTTGAGCCCGTCGAGAAAGGCATCGAATACATTATCAAGACCGACAAGGCCTCACTCGACGCGTAATTTTTTTCTTTCCTTTTATTGTGTCGCCCAACCATTCCCAGCATGGACGAGTGGTGCACCAAACAACACGGAGAGTCGGGACTTACTCAAGCTTGTCTCGACTCGCCTCACACGCACGAAGAGGTATCCAAAGCTGTCGCTGGCTACATCAAGAAGTGGGTACCCCAGAGACGCGTCGGGGTACTCGCAGGCAATTCTGTCCACGCAGACCGAACATTCTTGGTCAAACACATGCCCGAAATAATCGAGTGGTTGCATTATCGGTTCGCAGCAGACTTATAGGTTTTTCAGCTGTCCTCACGCCCTTCTAGAATCATTGGTTGTGTCCTTCTGTTCGCTTGCAGCAGACATCTCACCTTTCCCAGATGTCTCGTCCGTCAAGGAGTTGTCGCGACGCTGGTACCCCGAGCTCGGGATCCCGAAACTCAAGGAGAGCAACCATCGGTGCCTATTATCTCTCCATCTTCTGCCAGCGCCAATCCGTCCGCAGAGCGTTGGAGGATATCCGCGGTTCCATCGAAGGTTTGTCACCCGCCCGCCCGTTCAACGTCCTTTAACCTTCCAAAGAGCTAAAATGGTACCGACGCAATGTCTTCAAACCATCCGCCTCCGAGGCAACTCCAAAATCATCGTGAAAGTCTACATGGTCCGTGTTGCTGCAAATGTACAGTATTACGATACTAATAGCTCTAAGGGTGTGTAGGTAAACAGCAAAATATCGTCAGAAACCCCAGACCAGCTGCTAAAGACGATTAACTCAATGAATAACATTAAAAGTCCCACTAGAGTGTCATCAGCTCCCTTTGTTCGCCAAAGAAGGTGCTGCACTTACCAGCGTGCCAAAGGCAGGAATCCCCTCGCGCTTGCACCCCTCCATCATCTCGGTATTTCCACCCAGATTACTTGTGATGAACACCACCTCTGCGCCCCACGAGACATAGGTTTCTCGTATGAGCTGCATCACGTCCGGCCGCCCTCCGCGCTCCTTCGAGTCCCAGAGAGTGTACTGCTCTGGCGGAAGATTATCCCGGATTAACGCGGAGATCGTCTTCCCGAATGTCTTCTCCTGGCCCGAACCCATCCAGATGAGATACCTACAACCCAGTGTCAGCACCAAAATAAACATACACACAACCGAGAAATACGCGTACCAATCAGGACTTTGGAGGCAGCTGGAGAGAGCGGCGCCAAGGCCGGTGCCCGTGCACACACGAATGCCGCGTTTGTATATCCGAGTTGTGTTCGAGACGCCAGCGAACTGTGTACAGTTCAGCTGCAATCAGTGTGTGGGTTGCTGGGAACTTGCCTTGAGCTCCCGAGTCCACAAGTGAGTCGGCGGGTCCTCGACGAGGCTTTGCGTGAAGTCGCCTTGCACCCCGCAAATGAGGTAGTGTTCTCCGCTCTCGACGCCCTTTCTATTGAAATCGCCAATTAGTTCCGCGGAAGCATCAGAGGAAACAAAGGAAATTCACGAGATAGTCCCAAATGCATGGAATTCGAGTAAGGACCCTCTGGAAATCCGCGCAAGGAGGCCTTGTTGCATTCCACGCTCAAAGCGAATGATGGCGGCTTTTGGAGACGGCTAGTCGGGAATTCGTGAGTGCAGTACTCGACACACACACAGAGGAAACGCACGATCTCAACCACCACTGGGACCTTGCGCAGCGTTACCCAGGGTATGATGGTTCTATCCACGGCGTCAGTAAGCCGTCAGCGGCAGCGCGGTTCCTCGGGAACCCACAAGACAGTCATAACGATCACAAACCAGAAATCCTGCTGCCGAACGTATTCGCGTTCATTGCTCGGACTCCAGGAGTGCGTATCGGTGTCGTAGGAGTCGCCGAGTATGACAAATGCCCAAGCTAACACGACAAATGAGCGAGTTCCTTGACGCGACGCGAGGGTATCCCTACTGAAGAGCAAACCAAGCCTGAAACAAAGGCGTCAGTGCTAAATTTGGGTCAAGACGGGGATACGTACCAGCCCAGGATGCGGTGATATCCTTCAAAGATGCTATACCACAATTGCAATGAGTGAGTTGACTCGCCGGAATGACATTGCCTACTTGTGGTGCGCGTCCCGCATCCAGGGCATCTGTAGTTTACGATCAGTACCAAGGTTCGGCCACGGAGGATGGAACGTACAGCGGATGCTATCGATATGAGAATAATGAGCGCCGTTGTGATGCCTGTTGCAAGAATCGAGGGGTGGTATTTGCTGTGGTCAATGATAAGGATGACCACCCTGAAGACGAGCCAGGCAGTTCCGGACGTCGCGCATCCAGAATGAATTCCTCCAAGATGTTGCAGGAGGGAAGTGCACCCAAGTCTGAACCACAATGGCGGCCACTGTTGGAGATATTAGCTGCGTAAAGGTCGGATTGTACGACGCTACCTTGGCAAAGAACGTATTAACAATCAGATACAGAAATCTGCCAAAGAGCTCATTCCGCATTAATATGGCCATCTGCAGGTTTCCGAGGACAAAGGCGCCGGTGTATCGTCGCGGGTACTGCCATGTCCCCGTCGCGGCGAGCACGAGGCCGATAAAGTTGAAGGTCACAACAAAGGTGAATAGTTTTCTGTCGCAAGTCAGGCCCAAGCAACGGTGATAAAGGGAGTGCCTACCGATAGGTGTTGAACCAGAGCTGGAATTTTATGCTCCGACTTGCCGGGACTTTTGTTTTGTGTGGGATAGTGAGGGCAGGTACAGGCTCCTCCTTGTTGGGAGTGGAAGCGTGTACTAGGGTCGCGCTGCTGCTTTGTTGCGAAATGTCCTTGAGGAACGGCGGAGAGGGCAACGGCGCGAGCCCCTTCTCAACATCGTGGGCGGGGGCAGACATAAGCGCAAGCTCGGAGCTTCGTGAGGGTGCGGGTACTGGTGGGCAGTCCTCGATGCAAAGTCATGGTGTTTGAAGGCAGTTTAAATATCTCGCAGTGCGAATGGATCAATCGGGTCGGGACATTGTATCAATGAGGAAGCCCCGGATAGGACCTGTGCTATCGTCCAGACTGGGCGAGAGGAACGGCTGGCGTGTGACACGTTCATACACAGTTCGAAGCCGTAGGCCTGCGGAGCGGTTATCATACTGGTGTGTCATGAGCGGCGCTGTTGCTGCGCCGCCCACAGCAGCCCTGGACGGGGCGTCACGAGCGTGAAACGGTGGCGGATGCACGGCGTGGTCGTCGGCGTGTTTCAGCAGCGGTGAGCACCCTGGTAGTCCATGAAAGCCGGAGACAATGAATCTGGTACGGCCAAAGGATTGAAGTGAACGTTCATTTGGGACTTCTGCCGGGATATAGATGCCTATGCCATGCAGCTATAGCGGCGACGATCTGCCGGAAAGTCGGGCTGGAAGAGACTATCGCAAGTCGAGGCCACAAATCGGAATCCCCGGATGTTTGCCGAAAGCAGGGGATACAACCGGCTGGACCGAAGTGCCTATGTAACAATGTTCCCGGAAACGCGGTAGAAAGTAGCCGAAGTGCAGGCTTTGCTGTCGTGTGAGATGACCCTGGAGAGTGCCACAGCCCACAGAATTACAAGGGCAGCATGCGAACGGCGGCGAGCGGAAACCGAAACCGGTGCAAACGGCACGTAAGGAACGAACGAGCTCGTATTTCGGGCAGTAATCTGGCGTCGGCCATGCGAGACGGGAGGAGTTTCAGTTGAGCAGAGCGGAGTGAAGACGGCGAGAAACAAGTCTGCGTAGTGATGTCTGTCGTTCGAATATAGAAGCTGGCAGGAACCTACTCAGAAAAATGCCCGGTTCCTGCATGCACACCGGGTCTCGGCGGGCTCTCGAGCACATTCCAAGGTCACTGACAACGGAGGCCATTGAACCTACTAAATAAAATCGAACTTTTCGAGATTTCAATCCCAATCTGAATCCATAGGCTAGACTACTTCGTGCCAGTAGTTTCTGGAGTACCCTGCGTCGCGATAAACGCGTCGCGACTGCGTTTAAACGCGACTGGACGCGTTCGTGATGCCATCGGGATGTCAACCGAAATTTTCGAGGATCGGCCGAGTCAGAAGGGTTGACCATGAACTCGTTGGGGCGACTACTCCGACAGTCTGCTCATCGCCTCCCTCGACATGCACGCGCCTTTCACGCTGCGCCCCGTGTCTGCGCTGTCGCAGCACCCGCCGTTGGCGACTACTCCCCAAAAGACGGAGAGCACGTCCTCAACTCTCCCTCAGAACTTGCGCGCCGCATATCCGCCAAAGTCCTTCCCAAAATCCCTCGACCAGATGTCCAAAAGGTTGTCATGGTTGGCAGCGGCGGCCTCAGCATCGGCCAAGCTGGCGAATTCGACTACTCTGGCTCGCAGGCGTTGAAGGCACTCAGTGAAGAAGGCGTCAACGCCGTCCTCATTAACCCCAATATCGCCACCTGGCAAACCTCGCACCAACTCGCTTCCGAGGTCTACTTTCTTCCTATCACAGCCGACTACGTCGCATACGTTTTGGAAAAAGAGCGTCCAGACGGGATTCTCCTCACTTTCGGTGGCCAGAGCGCCCTCAACGTCGGTATCGAGCTGGACCGGATGGGTGTCCTGGAACGGCTAGGCGTCAAGGTTCTCGGTACACCTATTCGGACGCTGGAGGTATCCGAAGACAGGGATTTATTCGTCCAGGCTCTCAAAGGCGCGTCTATTCGCGTTATCGCGTATGGAAGCTCACTCGTTCTATAGAAATTGACATCCCCGTCGCGCAGTCGACTGCAGTCTCGTCAGTTAATGCGGCGCTTGCTGCAGCAGAGACAATCGGCTACCCCGTTATTCTTCGCTCGGCATTTACCCTCGGCGGTCTCGGTTCTGGGTTCGCGAACGACCCCGACGAGCTTCGCGATCTTTCTGCAAAGAGTCTCAGTCTCAGCCCCCAGGTTCTCATCGAAAGGAGCATGAAGGGCTGGAAGGAGCTCGAATACGAAGTCGTTCGGGATGCGGCGGACAATACCATCATCTGCTGCAACATGGAGAATTTCGACCCACTGGGAACGCATACCGGAGACTCAATCGTCGTCGCGCCGTCGCAGACGCTTCCCGACGACGAGTACCACATGCTTCGGAGCGCCGCCATCAAGGTTATTCGTCACCTCGGCGTCGTCGGCGAATGCAACATCCAATACGCCCTCAACCCCACGTCGCGCGAGTACTGCGTCATCGAGGTCAACGCACGGTTAAGTCGGTCGAGTGCCCTCGCGTCCAAAGCAACCGGTTACCCTCTTGCGTACACTGCTGCAAAGATCGCCCTCGGGCACACCCTCCCAGAGCTCCCAAACGCGGTCACCAAGACGACTACGGCCTGTTTTGAGCCCTCACTCGACTACATCGTCACAAAAATCCCGAAATGGGACTTGGCCAAGTTTTCGTCCCAGGTCAACCGCGAGGTTGGCTCTGCGATGAAATCGGTCGGAGAGGTTATGGCTATCGGGCGGACGTTTGAGGAGAGCCTGCAAAAGGCTATCCGGCAGGTTGACCCGCGTTGGAAAGGGTTTGAGGCGTACATTCAGCCAGAGGACCTCGACAAGGCGTTGACGCGTCCAACCGACATGCGTCTGTTTGCCATCGCGTATGCCATGTACAACAAGAACTACACGGTGGACCAGGTCCACGACCTAACCAAGATTGATAAGGTCGGTTTCAAATTTTCGAGCGATTTCAGGCCCTCATCGTTCGTTTCAGTGGTTCCTGCACAAGGTTGACAATATCGTCCAAACGCATCATACGCTCAAGGCTGCGGGGTTCATCGAGAATATCGACCATGACCTGATGCAACGGGCGAAACGAATGGGGTTCGCCGATGCGCAGATTGCTGATCTTGTCAACTCGACCGAAGATATCGTTCGCGCGGCGCGCAAGTCACTCGGGGTCACGCCTTTCGTCAAACGAATCGACACGCTTGCCGCAGAGTACCCCGCACACACTAACTACCTGTACACGACTTACAACGCGTCGGAGCACGACGTGGAGTTCGACGAGCATGGAACGATGGTGTTGGGCAGCGGCGTCTACCGCATCGGCAGCAGCGTTGAGTTTGACTGGTGTGCAGTCACATGTGCGCGTCAGCTTCGCGATATGGGCAAGCGCACCATTATGATCAACTACAACCCCGAGACCGTTTCAACCGACTTTGATGAGGCAGATCGTCTTTATTTTGAGGAGCTGGGTTATGAGCGTGTCATGGACATCTATGAGCTCGAACAGAGCCAAGGTGTCATTGTTAGCGTCGGTGGTACGTCCCATTTGCGCCGATTTCCGGGTCTTCACCTTGGAACAGGTCAACTACCGCAGAACATCGCGCTCCGCCTCAAGACCAGCGGCGTCAACGTTCTTGGCACGGACCCACAGCAGATTGATACGGCCGAGGACCGCCACAAGTTCTCTTCTGTCCTCGATAGCATCGGTGTTGACCAACCCGAGTGGACCGAAGCGACCTCGTTGGCTGCCGCCAAGGCATTCGCCGCCAAAGTGCAATACCCCGTCCTCATCCGACCCTCGTATGTCCTCTCCGGCGCCGCCATGAACGTCGTCTACGAAGAAGCCGATCTCGAGTATAACCTTTCGGCTGCCGCCTCCGTCTCGCCCTTACACCCAGTCGTCATCACGAAATTCATCGACGGCGCTCAAGAGATCGACGTTGACGCGGTTGCCCATGACGGCAAGCTGCTTGTCCACGCAGTTTCGGAACACGTTGAGAATGCGGGTGTACACTCGGGCGACGCGACACTCGTCCTCCCGCCCTTCTCCCTCTCCCAGTCCGACCTTGGGCGCCTAAAGGTCATTGCCGACAAGGTCGCAAAGGCGTTCGAGATCTCTGGTCCCTTCAACATGCAAATCATCAAGACTAGGGATAATGAGCTCAAGGTTATCGAGTGCAACCTCCGCGCGTCGCGCTCGTTCCCCTTCGTCTCCAAGGTCCTTGGGCACAACTTTATCGACACCGCCACCAAGGCGATCGTGGGCCAAGACGTGCCGAAGCCTGTGGATATTATGGCAGAAAAGCGCGACTACACCTCCATCAAAGTCGCGCAGTTTTCGTGGACCCGTCTCGGCGGCGCAGATCCGTTCTTGGGCGTCGGTTAGTCGCCTTTTGCGGTTGGTCAGGGCGTTTCTCTCACAGTTTCCTAGAAATGGCCAGCACTGGCGAGGTCGCATCTTTTGGCTCGGACGTCTACGAGGCGTACTGGGCGTCGCTGCTCAGCACCACCGGCTTCAAGGTCCCGCAGGCCAACTCGGGTATTCTGATTGGCGGCGACATCTCCAAGCCCGAAATGACCACGATCGCGAAGCGTCTTATTGACCTTGGGTTCAAACTCTACTGCTCCTCTCCCGAGGTTGAGCAGTTCTTGAACAATGTGCAGTATGTCTCAGCAAAGCGCATCTTCTTCCCCACAAAGGACAAGAGGAAGCTGCGGGAGGTGTTTGACGAGTATGATATTCAGTGTGTCGTGAACTTGGCCAAGACGCGGGGAAAGAGTTTCACGGACGAGGATTATGTCGCGAGGCGGTACGTTCTTCCCCGTTTCTCGATTTCGGTCGGCTCACGCGTATTATTATTATAGAAACGCCGTCGACTTTGGCTTGCCGTTACTCAACAACGAGCGTTGCGCGGAGCTCTTTGTTGAGAGTCTTGCGCGCAAGATACCTCAAGGCGGCCTGCGAAAGTACACCGAGGGACACATCCCTAGCGAAGTTCGATCGTGGCGCGAATTCGTTGGCCGTCGAGCATAACTGCCCTCTGATCGCTTGAAACTTTTCCGTCGGTGTCCACCACTCGGCCTATTGAAACCACCAAAAGGAACAAACGAGGTTCCAATGTACGCAAAATATGTATCATAGTTATTGACCCGGATTCGTTGCTTGACATAGACACTCATTATCGTTACAGCGCACAGACCTTTCTTCGAATGATATCATACTATCACTACGAGATCCTCTGGCGTGCAGAGTTGAAAAAGGTCGAGTTCGGTGACCGCATCCTTCCGCGACTCGTCTGCTTGGATGCAACTTCGCGTCGGGGAGAACTTGGCTGCGATATCGGGGGCGAGCTTTCCCTCGATGGCGTCGGCGACGAGGGCTCCGATGACGGGCAGAAACTATAAAATGTTGACCATAAAAAGGATGGGGAGGTTTGCTTGCCTTGTATCCATGTCCGCTGTCACCAGTCGCGAGCATAATTGTCCCATTTGACTCGGGATGGAAGCCAATGACCCAGTCGCCATCGAGGGTATCGTTGTACCAACAAAGGCGCGTTGCACAAAGAGGCTTGTGCGCCAGAGCGGGATAGACTGCACGCATTCCGGCGCGCAAGGCCGTTACCTTCTCGGTGGGGATGCGCAGGCCGTCGTTGTTGTCGGGGTAGGACAAGATCGTGCGGGGCGTCGAGATCTTCGATTCTCCAGGGGAGTGAGTGTAGCCAGCGGAGTGAATGGCCATTTTCACGACGTTCTTATCATTAGGCTGGTGAGATATGAGGTGCGATACTATAAAAAAAAAAGAAATCTGACCGGGAAGACGTAGAAACCGGATTCAAAGTCGACGATAACGGGGATGTCGCGATATGCTGCGGCTTCATCCTCTGTCAACTGGACCATTGCAACTGATTGCCTGAACGCTGATGAGCGCGGAAGTATGGAACGAAGAGTGGGTTTGACCCAGTAGCGCGATACAAGTCGCCGATGGAGGTCTTGGGGAACGCCGATGCTGTCCACGAGCCCGTCGCAAGTACCACCAGGTCGGCCGAGATCATTGTTCCATCGCTCATCCTCACCCCACTTGTCTTCAATTTGTCTGGTTCGCAAACGAGCTCGACAACATGTTTTCCGGAGAGGATCTTGCCACCGAGATTGGTGACCTTGTCGAGAAGGATCGATACACCCTGGCCTGCATGAGCCCAACCGCCGTCGAGGTTGAGAAACCCAGTGTGTCCAGCAAAGTCGCCAGTCGAGACGGCGGAGGGGAAGACACTGCGCAGGTCTTCGGGAGTCTCGAGCTGTTTGACGCGAACACCCAGCTGCTGGTCCCTCTTCAAAGAATCGCGAATGTAGGAGCTTCCAGCGTCGGAGCCAAGGACAAGAACACCTGTTCTGTGCGCACCGATCGTTAGCGGGGCTGAAAAAATTGATGGACGCGAATACTCGTGATATGTGTCGGCCCACTCGCTCGTTTTGCGCCATTGTTCGATGGCTTCTTGAGCCAGATTGGCGTAGAACTTGTCTGGATATGATGTGCGGATTATTCTGTTGAAGTCGTTGCTTGCGCCGTCCGGAGCAGGAAGCGAGGGTGCCTTGTCCAAAACCGTCACATCTTGAGGTAGTTGAGCTTTGAAATGCATAAATAGCAGTCCCACAGACCAGTCCAACCCCGCTTGAGGAGATGGAACGCAGTAGAGAGGCCAAAGCATCCCGAGCCGACGATAACCACGCGACGAGTCATGACAGAAAGAACGAAAGCCCGGGCCGGTCCTTTATTAATTAATAATAGCGGATCAACGGTCAAGATTAGATAACAATTTCATTGTTCAACATGCCCTCGAATATTAGGTGGTCAAAGAGAAAACCTGCAAAGTTTCGAGCCAGTTTCTTTCGTCAGTCGGGTCACTTACGACGGCACACGAGCCGGGGTGGTTGCTAGTAAGACCATCTGGATTCGCCGTGAGGTGGAATACGGCTTTGACGGGCTCATAAACCACCGATACTTCGACCGGACCTGGAGTATTTCAGCGCAGTCCATTCGACCGATCGAAAGCTGTCTATCTGCGCTGTGGTTGAGCCAGGACGACAAGGGACGCCGCGGTCGTGGTGTTGGCGAATAATCCCAGATCCAGATGGCCGCCGCGTATTGCAATTGGGAGCCAGGCATCGACGCGGTGCCGGCGAATTGAGGCCCAGCACCATGATGAGCTATCAAATGGATGAAATAGAAAGACGTCTCAAATACGCGACTGATTCATAAAAGGTGTTTCGCCGAGAATTGCGATATTGTTGTTCGTAGTCTTTAACTTGACGCCTGGGGCGATGAGACCCGTGACAAATTTATGAGCCTTGGGAGCGTCCTGGAGGTATGCTGAACTTTTCAAACTGTGTACATTAAATATTACAACCGTGTCCGTCAGACTAATAAACTCTGGGTCGCCAATGTCGACTGTCGGTATTGTCAAGTCGGATTTAGGTTCAGCTGCCACATCTCGCATGGAGTGGCGAAAGCCTGCCGCACATGACGATAATTGGCTTTAACAGCCCCGATTCCATTGCCGCAACAACACTGGGGCCGAAGCAAGTCTGCACTTGCCGATTTCCAGCCGACGATAGGACATCAGATTATCGTAATCAGATAACGTTTAGATATTAATTATTGATTATAGGTAGGCTACAAGCTATAGCTACATGTTGTGGTTTAGCGTACCGCAATATAGCAGTATATTCTATTTTGGAATTAAAGAGAACAGTGCAGCAATGGTCGGTTGCAATTTTCCATCCCGAATCGCTTCATGTATCCGCGAGACATGACCGCCGGTCGTGTCCTCGGCGCCGTTGAGACCCTCCTCCCAACGCGTGTAGTTTTCCGCCCCGTGCATCTTAATACCGAGCTTAACGCGGACAAACTCGTAGACGGGACGCGTCTTTGCGAGATATGCACTTGCGGGGGCGGCGCCGCGTTCGCCAAAGAGGTAGGCGCGGCGGAGCGTGTCGAGGAGTTGTTCGGCGCGGGCAGCCAGCGATGCGCGGAACTCTGGTATATGTGTGAGCGCCGCGACTGCGGAGGAAGCGCTGAGCGCGTCGACGAGGACGGTCGTGCTGGCGGCGGCGACCTTGACCATCCGCGGGCCGGCGTCCATCGTACTAGTTTCGTTCAACGCTGCTTGTAGAGCTGGGCGAACAGCGGTAATGATTAGCCGTAGGTCGGCGGCAGGAAGTTGGGCTCCGAAGATGCGTGTAAGCTCTTCGGATGCGATGACGTCGAGTCCAGCAACGAGTTCGGTTTGCATTGCGCGGAGGTCTAGCGCTTGGCAGAGAACGTAAAGGTAAGAGGCGATAAGGAGCGAGAGGACTTCAAGCGAGTCGATGGTCGCTCTACCCGAGATCAAGGCGAGGGAGCTAGCGAATAGTCAATACGGCAACCCTGAAAAGAAAAAGAGTGCGCACTTCACTGCTTGGTTATGCATCTCTGCGGATTGAACATGCGTGCTAACCGGGTTGGCGAGGTAGCCCAGTTCAGAGACATATGCAGCTGCCGCGATGTCGATGCCCTTTGCATGGTAGTTCAATGAAGGATCCGTCGCAGCCAATGAAGGCGGCAAACCCCGATTCATCGAGGGGTTCAAGAGCTCAGTGCATTGCGCGAACAGCAGCTTCCCGAAATGCTGTAGCCCTAACCGCGTCTTCTCCATGACCAGCGAGACCGACGATGCTTGGAAATTGCCGCCGTTGTGGACTTTTCCGGAGGTTGCGTCGATAATGGGGTTGTCGGTCGTGCAATTGCATTCGCGTGTAACTGACTCGAGCGACGCGAGAAGGTCCTCCAGATGTGGGCCGATCCATTGAGGCGCAGTCCGGAGCGGGTACCGGTCCTGCCGAAGCACACCTTCGTCTTCTTCGATAGTCATTTCCTGCTCAGAAGTGATGGCGAATTTGTTCCCTTCGAGGAGATCCCAGACGATCTTGGCGGATTCGATCTAATGGTCGCGTTAGCTGGTTCGAGGGTCGTTAAGAGGTAAGCATCAACTTACTTGGCCAGGATGCGGACGTGCAACGTCGTGAATAAAGCGGTCAAACGAGCCGCGGCTGCCTGCGAGCGCCTCGACGCCCATCGCAGTACACACTTGCGTCAAGAGAGCCAAATGGACAGCATCATACAGCGCCAACGCTGCTACGGACGCACTGAACGCCGTTCCGTTGAGGATGCCGAGATGCTCTTTCGATTGAAGAGGGATAGGTGCGATATCGTGAGCCGCTAACGCCTCATGTGAGGGGACAATCTTGCGCAAGCCCGCGGGCCCATCAAATACCCGGATTGCTTTGCTCCCCATAAGGGCCCCAGCAACGTAGGCCAGCGGTTGCAAATCTCCACTCGCCGAGATAGACCCGCGGAGAGGTACAAGAGGTGTGATGTTGGCCTTGAGGAGGGAGACCATGCGCTCGAGCAGTTCCCAGCGAACGCCAGAATGGCCGCGAATGAGGCTGTTGATTCGGACGAGGATCGCGCCGCGAACCCAGCTTTCGGGCATGACGCTGCCCATGGGTTCGAGGAGCGGCAACGGCTCGGGGCCGTCGGAAGTCGAGGTAGGAAGAACACCTACTTGGAGCAGTTGAAGGAGGGCATTCCCAAGGAGAAGCGGATCGTCTGTGCGCGTGTCGGCAGAGCCTCCAAAGCCAGTGGACACGCCATAGACCGAAGCCTTTGCTTCGACCTTCCTTTCGATGACTGAACGACTCTGCTGGACGCGAGCTCTGACCGGCGAAGAGTTTTCCAGGGCGGCAGGCGCGTTGTAGCGCGACACAGCGGTTACCGCGGCGATGGAGAGAGTTTGTCCATCGAGAATGACTGGTTTACCTGATCGAAAGGCGGCAATATCTTTGTACGCGTCGAGGAACTTGGCTAAGAGTGGGGGTTGGGGCGGAGCAAGTGGTTCCGGGAGCGGTGGCATGGTTGTGCGCAGGGGAGAAGCGATAACGCGGAGCGTCCCAACGGACATGCGCCTTCTGGACTGGGTTGTACGCGTTTCGGACATGGTGGTGGTGGATTAGAAGGTAGAGTAGATTTAGCGTAAAGAGGTAGAAGTAGATGGGAGGAGAAGAAGAAAGCTGCTTGTCAAATGTCGTTGGGTGGAGAGTTAAATAGTGCTCTGTGGCCAGTCTAATTTGGGGGTGCACTGCCCATCGAGTACGCGGGAGTTCCGAGAAGAGTTGGAGACATTCGGCACCGCCCACCAGGGCGACCGAAGATTCTAAGAGGACCACGAGGCGCGGACTTTTTTTCGTGCTGAGAGGGTCGGCGTCAATTGTTGCTGTTCCTGGAGAGACGTCCAGCAAGCATCCTGCATAATTAACGCGTCAATTTGGGACACACAAGTTGGATTTTACGACAGGATGCAATGAAACGCGCGCTGGTTGCCGTGGCGTGAATAATGAGACTAGTTGAACGCGCCACGAGGCAGAGAGAGACGGAGGGTTTGTCAGGACGATGGAGAGCTGTGATAGGTTCCGCATGTCGAGAATAGGCATAGGTGGAAGATTTAAATTGGTCGGAGAGAACGCGGGACAGGGCTACGGAGCGACGACGGAGATTGGCAAGTCCGAAGCGTTTCGAGGGTCGAGGCAAACATCAGAACGCAAGCCAAGCGTGACTCGGAAAAGTTTCTCGTCTCCTCAATGGTGCGGCGTCGTCGACGGGCCCGTTCGGCTGTGTATACTCATCCTCCACAGACCAAAGCAAAGAAGACACGCAAGTTCGCAACCGTGAAGCGAATGCTCAATCCAAACGATATCCGTCTGTGAGCTGCATTCCACACAAACAAGCACAACGACTGACCGCCGTAGTAAGGAGAACCAGCTCAAGCAAAAGATGAAGGAAGAAAAAGAGAAAGAAAAGGCCGTCCGCAGAGTGTCCGTGTTTCGTACTCCTCCGTGTCGCCAACCAACGCACTTTCGAGGCCGCAAGTCGCATCGTCCATGTTTCTCGCACATAACGAAGCCCTCGCACCGCCCTATCGCGTCCTTGTGGACACCAACTTCATCAACTTCAGCCTGCAGAACAAGCTGGAGTTGGTGAGCGGGATGATGGACTGCCTCTATGCCAAATGTACGCGACACTTATGCGGGTTTTTGAGGCTCAAACTCTCCGCTAGGTATTCCGTGTATTACTGACTGCGTAATGGCCGAGCTGGAGAAACTGGGACATCGATATCGTGTCGCGCTAAGGTGCGTACAGATTTAAATCCCGGCCGCGTTTTTATACGATGTATGTTCCAGTGTCGCGCGAGATCCCAGATTCGAGCGGCTAAAGTGCTCACACGACGGGACATATGCGGACGATTGTTTAGTGCAGCGGGTAACCGCACACAAGTGCTACATCGTTGCGACTTGCGATCGAGACCTGCGCCGGAGGATACGCCAAATTCCTGGAGTACCGCTCATGTATGTGGTTAAGCGCCGTTACGCTATAGAACGGCTGCCCGACCAAGGCGCGCCGACTTAGCGTGTGTGTGTAGTTGTCTTGTACCATCTTGCGGTTGACCATCACCACTGGCATGTCTGCCTTGCAGCCCATCCTTGCCCACATCCAACAAGCAAGGAACACTTGCCCTTCTCGCCCGTTGTTCGTCGCGCTGCAAGGGCCGCAAGGATCAGGAAAATCCTATATTTCTGCGCTGGTAGTGAAGGAGCTCCGTTCCGCTTCTCTGAACGTCGCCTCGCTTTCTCTCGACGACATATATCTGCCGCATGAGGGGCTTGCTGCTCTCTCCGCCGCCCATCCCGATAACGTTCTGTGGCGCGGACGCGGGCAACCGGGAACGCACGATATAGCGCTCGGGAAAAAGGTTCTGGTCGCTCTCCGCGATGGCAACCAAGTTGAGCTGCCGCGTTTCGATAAGAGCCAGTTCAATGGGGAAGGAGATCGAGTCCCTCTCCGGGCTACCCGACGCGACATTCGCGCGTCCACCAGTCGACGTGGTATTGTTGGAGGGTTGGTGCGTGGGCTTCTGTCCGATCTCGGACGAGGAATTGCATTCGCGCTGGGATGGGGCATGGACCAAAGAGCGTCGACGACTCGGACTGGGAGCCGAGGTCCGGAAAGAGCATGTGCAGGCAGCGAACGAGGTCCTTAAGGGCTACATTGAGCTGTGGGACATGTTCGATGTGTTCATTCAGGTAACAGCGCTGTTTCGGAGCGTTCTGGCGGCTGAGCGAACGCAGTTGAAACCTTGTGCGTCAGAAAATGAAGAATCGCCTTTCTCCATTGTCTACAAGTGGCGCCAAGAGCAAGAACACAATATGAAGGCTCTGAATGGGGGGCGCGGAATGGACGACATTGCAGTGAAACGGTCTTGTTTTGCGAACGCAAGAGTGTTTGAACTCATTTTACGCAGATTTGTGGATCGATATATTCCTGGCTATGTGTTTTTCGGGGATGGACCTGAGATTGGATTTAATGGAGTGGTACCACGCTGGAAAGGAAACTTTCTGCGGCTCAGTATCGACATTGACCGTCACATAGTTGCATGACTGCGGCATCTCGCTCACAGACATTCTCGATACAAGCTTCGCAAAATGCTTGGTCCGGCTCAAAATACCCTTTACATCGACATGCAATGCTTCACGGCATGTGGCGGATTACCAGCCACCGGCGTGGCATCGGGCGCTCGAGTTCGTCAAGATAAAGCTATCATATGAACTGAAATAAAATGCTTGTGTCTACTTTTGTCCAAGGTACTTTTCCAAATCGGCGCGCTCAATACGAAGAGAAAACGGCAGGTTTTGAAGCTTGTCTGGGTTTGCCAATAGCTTTGCTATCTCCTCGATGAGATTGTGGCGCAGCAGCATTCGATGCCATCGCGTAACCTTGCATAAGAAGTGTTCAATAAATATCGTTCCAAAGCCGAGAGTCTTCTTGTCATCCACGCCGAGTTTGTCGTCCAGAAAGCCTTGCACAATCTGGACGGCAGCAAGAATTCGGTCCTTGGCTAAATTTATTAGAAAACATCAGGCAAGAAGTAGATAAATACCTTGCTTGCCAGAGACCTCAAAACCGAGTAGTTTCAAACCTTGTGTCGCACCCTTCTTATTCTCCCAGATGACCGCGGAGATCTCCTGGACGCTCGGTGGCTCACAAAGATCGGATAATGCCAAAAAATTGGCAAGCTGCATGCGGGTAATGCTGCCCCGCCCCAAACCCCAAATATTCAACGAGTCGATAAGAGCAAGTGCGTCAGTGTAGGTCGGTAGTTGAGTCGCAAGTCTTTTGCAGTACTCGTCCCAAGCGTCAAGAACACCCTGCTCGAATAAGGGTGTGAAGCTTTCGACCATGTTCGTGGTGTTGGATGCATCGACTGCAAACGACTTGCTTGGCTGGCCCCAGCATCGCGTGTCCGCAACTAGCAGCCTCTTGCGATATCCTGCACGGAAGATACTTGCAGCCTGTTGAGGTGTCGTAACACAGACGGATAGATGGCCCTCGCAAAACGCGCGAGTTCGGTAACTCTGACCAGTGCGGAGCCGAAGCAGAATATTTGAGAGGCCGTAACGCGATGTGAGCTCCATGCAAGAGAGACTATCGGATATAATCCGTTGGACGTGACTGTCCCTCCGGATGATATTGTAGTGGTCGGGGTTGAGTGAAGACGTGAATTGTGTCGTTTGAAGATGTTGGCAGGCAAGAATGCGTCGCAGAGACTCGATGTAGGGATATTCTGGGTCGTGCACAAATGCAAGAGTTTCGCGGAACATCAGGGCAAGGAAACCCCAACATGGCTGTAGTTCATGGGGGCAAAGGTTAGCGAGTGGTGTTGATGGCGAGACTGCCCGACCGATGCCTCCGATGGGCACCAAAGCAGTACTGTTACGAGCTGAACGTGCTGGACCGCGCCGACACTGGGGAAGTCGTATGTTGAAGGCCAATTTCGCAATCTCACGAGCAAGAGTCGCAAGCTGCCTTGCCTCCTCTTGAACCTCTGGGAGCCTTGGCTACACCAGTTTTGAAGAAGGTCCATCTTCGCCTGGAGATTACTCGTCTCTTGCGCAATTCGGTTTGTGTGCCCCTTCCCGAAGAGCGACTTGGCCGTGGTTAGGTACTCGTGTAAATGTGGATATGACATGATCCCGTCGTCGTCCAGAGCATCTACAATAGCGGTGCAGACTGCGCCAGGGAATATGAGGTCGTAGACGGAGTTGGCAGTTGGGCATGCAGCGGAGATCTGAGGTTCGACGATGTTGAAAGTGAGAAAGTCGTAGATTGTGTCGACCATCCAGCTCTCCTTGCTCCTCTCGTTCGCAAGCGCTGCACGCCCCTTTGCTGCAAACTTGAAATCAAGTCCATTTGGACAGGAAGTCCAGAGGGCTCGCAAGACGTCCACATTAATGGCTATTGTTGTAGGCTGGGCTCGGACCCTTGCCATCGTCACAGCTGCATAGGCGTTTAGCCTGTCCAACACCAAAGTGACTGCCGGCGTAGCGCGAGGGAATCGCTCTTGGAGCTGCTGGTCACGGTGAGCCAGGACAAGCTCTCGTGCGAGCGTACGACCAGAGTTTGTGTGCCAGTCATAGAAAACCATATAGGCTTTGGCGCGCAGATGATTGACGACGTAGGTCACAGCGCGACTCTCTGTCGCTGCACGCTCAACTCCCCCGAGCAAGACAGAAGTCTGCACCACAGTCTCGACCGCACGACCAAGTTCGTGTTGCCCAAACCCGGCTCGGAAGTCGTGGATTATATCCTCGACTAGTTCCATGTCACCGAGTAGTTCAGGGATGTGTAGAGACGCGGGTGAAACAGCCTTGGAAATGAGGTCGTTGCGTAACTTGTGAAGGGTTGAAAGCTCCGTAGAAAGACGTGGGTCACGTGAGAAGGCGTTTGCAAGATGGATCGCTCCTTTGCCGGCAAACGTCATGAGAGATTCGTAACTGGAGGGGTTGTTCTGGCGTTCCTCAAAGGAACTGAGGAGCAACGGTGAGCTAGTGAATGTTCAGAGGCTGATCATAAGGTGTATACAGATAACCCACTTTTGTAGAGATGCAGCAGGTTCTTTGGTATCTGCAGCTTCTCCGTAACCACTCCAACGAACGGTGTAAAACCGATCCCCACTCTTGATATCCTAGTGCGAGGTCAGCCACATGAAACAAAGCTTGAAGCAAGCTACATACGACCGAGGTCGAAACAATAAAGGAAACGTCGTCCTCCGCTTCCATATCTTCATCGTCATCACCTTCCAAATCGGTATCATCCTGCTCAGAACTTGCCCCGGAATCATCGTCAACTGGTTCTGGGGTCGTTTGGGGCGCAATAGAGGTTTCCGGAGCATTCTCCACGTCCGAATCCTGCTTTCGTCGCTTCTTCAACCCGACACTGCTTGAGCTTGAACCGGGGCCGCTCGGCGTAGAATCATCCAGCGGGCCCTTGCATTTCTGCCGCACAGCTGGTGCAGTAGCAGCAGCTACGGATGGTAAAGCCCCGCCTGTAGCAGCTTGCCTTGCAGCGTGACGTGTGGCAGGGCCTGCTGAAGGAGGAGGCAGTTTGGATCGTTTGGATGGTTGCGGCCCTTGCAACACGAGTTTGTCAATCTTCTTCGTCAATGTCAACACCTCAACACCATCGTCGGAATGGAACAACGTGCGGCCTCGCTCTCGAGCAGCAGCAATCTGCGCCTTGCTGATGCGCACTGTATACATGGCCGTCGTATCCTCCAGACGCTTGTATACCCCACGCCAATGTTGAAAGAAGGCCGCGTTATCCTGCGGGTTCACGCAGAGCCAGTTGGGCTGCTCAGTGGAGGACTTAAACCAGTTTTCGTCCCAAAACAAGTGTGGTTGGGGTAGGTTTGCGTGTTGAAGCCCCTGGATCGTGGCGCCCGGAACTACCACCGAAGCAGAGACCGAGAGATTCCATGCGTCCATTGAGTACTCCCAGAAAAGGCGTGCAGCCAATGATTCTGCCGACCCCAGCGCAGGACTCCCCTCGTCCGCGTAAAAGTGATGAATATTGGCGTTGTCGGTTGAGGTACGTGCCAGCGCGCGTGGCGCTACGTGCTGGGTGTGAAGTGATGTTGGATAAAAGACGAAAACGACGCGGTTGATAGTGGGATCGGCCGGACTGCCAACGGAGTTGTAGAGTTCAGCGAGTTGACGTAGAAACAATTCTCGTTCAGCTTTGTCGACCGACGACGCGATACCCGTGTGAAGGTCGTTGCCTTTGAAAAAAAGGATGTATCGAACCCAGCCGTCTGGTGTCACCGTCGCACGAATGTAGAGACCCAGGCGGCCAAGAAGAAATGGTCCAGGGTCGCTTCCTTTCAGCATATCAGCTTGAAGTTGTAGTAATACGTACACAAAAGACTTTACCAGGTGGTAGCTTCATTAGTACAATGAGCATCGTCCATCGGTTGGCGTCGTCGTGAATGTCAACGTGCCACGACCCCTGCACCGAGCCAATGAACCCCGCAAGGTCCCCGCCATTCCAAGCAGATGAAATGTTCTGCTGCATGCCGGTAAGACCGGTGGGCAACAAGCCGCCGATCGAGAAGATGTTTAAATCGAAGGCACGGAACATGCTCGCGAGCCGTTCCTCCATGGATAACGCATACCGGGTAAGGAGAATCCACAGCATGGCACCAATTTCGAGAACACGCAAAACGACGCGCGGCAGCCGCTGGGGTGTTGACCTGCACCGAAGGTGTTATCCAACCCTGCCCGTTTCCTTCTGTCACGGTCGATGCATGGCCAGAAGAACTGTCGTAGGGATGATCAGGCGACGGCGCTGGTAAACGCATATTGCGTTTGAGGCCAGGGAAGGCGTACAAGGGAGTGCCGCCATCCAAGCCGAACGCAAGATTTCCGAGTTCGTCGAGATGCGCCTTGATCTCAGGATAGTCTGGAAGGGACTGCATGCAGGCGTCGTCAAAACATGCAGCGGCAGTGAGCCTTGCAGTGGTTTCATTGTCCGAAAGTGGGGTAATGTCAACGGCAACAGGGATGCCAAAGGGCATCGCAGTCATTCCTGCAATATCCTCGACGACCCAAGACCGAGACTGAACGTCGTAGACGCGGGGGACAGTGCCGGGAGGGGTGATAATGGCAGTGAGTTCATCGACAAAAACATCTTGCTCTGCGTCGGTTTGTTCGCGATGAGGAATGGTATAGCATTGATTCAGGTAGTAATTATAGTCGGTTTTGAGTGATAAGGTGGGGCCCTGAGGGTAGCGCGAGCCTGGAGGTGGAGTTGCGGGTGGGTTTGGGTGTACAGTTGCAGGGAAGGCGGGTGTGGGTTGTCGGAGAGGATACTGGAGGTGTAGGACGTTGTCGACACCCGGCTTGCGGTCCGGGATACAGTCACTGGCCAGACCCCAGTGCAGAGGACCTAGAAAAACATTAATACTGGCTCTAGGCGGGTTTGGATGATGCACTGGTGCCCAAGATTACAGGCATGGTGTCCCGCTTGCGGGCTCACGGGGAGAAGAGCAGAAGGATGAGGCCAGCGTCTAGGGTATTGGGTGGGCGTCGAGAATGCGAGGGACGTAGACTTGGTGGAGGCGATGGGAGAGAAGAGGATGTCGGAGTTTCAAAATTGAATTGGCCTAGGTTGGTCTCCGCCCGGCACGCGAGACCATCATAGGCCAATTCATCGGCATGTCAGATACAACGCATTTTTGTACCACCTATGAAATTGTATTCGATGCGACGCTAATTGCTATCCTCTCGTCGTCCGTCAACGGCCGCCCATAACACCGATCGCCTCCGCCTCGGATATACAGCTCGACAAACCAAACACGGTTGTCCCTCCGCTCCTTTGAGAACGACCACAAATACCGCTTCCGTCGGACCTCGTTCAACACCGCTCCGATAGCAAACGCCCAAAGCGCGCGAGACTTGTTGTCCACCAGATCCACTGGCGATGGCACGAAGCACACAATCTCCATCCGCGACTGCGTTTAAACGCGACTGGACGCGTTCGTGATGCCATCGGGATGTCAACCGAAATTTTCGAGGATCGGCCGAGTCAGAAGGGTTGACCATGAACTCGTTGGGGCGACTACTCCGACAGTCTGCTCATCGCCTCCCTCGACATGCACGCGCCTTTCACGCTGCGCCCCGTGTCTGCGCTGTCGCAGCACCCGCCGTTGGCGACTACTCCCCAAAAGACGGAGAGCACGTCCTCAACTCTCCCTCAGAACTTGCGCGCCGCATATCCGCCAAAGTCCTTCCCAAAATCCCTCGACCAGATGTCCAAAAGGTTGTCATGGTTGGCAGCGGCGGCCTCAGCATCGGCCAAGCTGGCGAATTCGACTACTCTGGCTCGCAGGCGTTGAAGGCACTCAGTGAAGAAGGCGTCAACGCCGTCCTCATTAACCCCAATATCGCCACCTGGCAAACCTCGCACCAACTCGCTTCCGAGGTCTACTTTCTTCCTATCACAGCCGACTACGTCGCATACGTTTTGGAAAAAGAGCGTCCAGACGGGATTCTCCTCACTTTCGGTGGCCAGAGCGCCCTCAACGTCGGTATCGAGCTGGACCGGATGGGTGTCCTGGAACGGCTAGGCGTCAAGGTTCTCGGTACACCTATTCGGACGCTGGAGGTATCCGAAGACAGGGATTTATTCGTCCAGGCTCTCAAAGGCGCGTCTATTCGCGTTATCGCGTATGGAAGCTCACTCGTTCTATAGAAATTGACATCCCCGTCGCGCAGTCGACTGCAGTCTCGTCAGTTAATGCGGCGCTTGCTGCAGCAGAGACAATCGGCTACCCCGTTATTCTTCGCTCGGCATTTACCCTCGGCGGTCTCGGTTCTGGGTTCGCGAACGACCCCGACGAGCTTCGCGATCTTTCTGCAAAGAGTCTCAGTCTCAGCCCCCAGGTTCTCATCGAAAGGAGCATGAAGGGCTGGAAGGAGCTCGAATACGAAGTCGTTCGGGATGCGGCGGACAATACCATCATCTGCTGCAACATGGAGAATTTCGACCCACTGGGAACGCATACCGGAGACTCAATCGTCGTCGCGCCGTCGCAGACGCTTCCCGACGACGAGTACCACATGCTTCGGAGCGCCGCCATCAAGGTTATTCGTCACCTCGGCGTCGTCGGCGAATGCAACATCCAATACGCCCTCAACCCCACGTCGCGCGAGTACTGCGTCATCGAGGTCAACGCACGGTTAAGTCGGTCGAGTGCCCTCGCGTCCAAAGCAACCGGTTACCCTCTTGCGTACACTGCTGCAAAGATCGCCCTCGGGCACACCCTCCCAGAGCTCCCAAACGCGGTCACCAAGACGACTACGGCCTGTTTTGAGCCCTCACTCGACTACATCGTCACAAAAATCCCGAAATGGGACTTGGCCAAGTTTTCGTCCCAGGTCAACCGCGAGGTTGGCTCTGCGATGAAATCGGTCGGAGAGGTTATGGCTATCGGGCGGACGTTTGAGGAGAGCCTGCAAAAGGCTATCCGGCAGGTTGACCCGCGTTGGAAAGGGTTTGAGGCGTACATTCAGCCAGAGGACCTCGACAAGGCGTTGACGCGTCCAACCGACATGCGTCTGTTTGCCATCGCGTATGCCATGTACAACAAGAACTACACGGTGGACCAGGTCCACGACCTAACCAAGATTGATAAGGTCGGTTTCAAATTTTCGAGCGATTTCAGGCCCTCATCGTTCGTTTCAGTGGTTCCTGCACAAGGTTGACAATATCGTCCAAACGCATCATACGCTCAAGG
Organism: Mycena kentingensis (nom. inval.); assembly: GCA_014461125.1. Lineage (NCBI taxonomy): Eukaryota > Fungi > Basidiomycota > Agaricomycetes > Agaricales > Mycenaceae > Mycena > Mycena kentingensis (nom. inval.). The sequence goes on along the minus strand of JACAZG010000007.1, from coordinate 1,112,212 downwards.
CTGCGGGGTTCATCGAGAATATCGACCATGACCTGATGCAACGGGCGAAACGAATGGGGTTCGCCGATGCGCAGATTGCTGATCTTGTCAACTCGACCGAAGATATCGTTCGCGCGGCGCGCAAGTCACTCGGGGTCACGCCTTTCGTCAAACGAATCGACACGCTTGCCGCAGAGTACCCCGCACACACTAACTACCTGTACACGACTTACAACGCGTCGGAGCACGACGTGGAGTTCGACGAGCATGGAACGATGGTGTTGGGCAGCGGCGTCTACCGCATCGGCAGCAGCGTTGAGTTTGACTGGTGTGCAGTCACATGTGCGCGTCAGCTTCGCGATATGGGCAAGCGCACCATTATGATCAACTACAACCCCGAGACCGTTTCAACCGACTTTGATGAGGCAGATCGTCTTTATTTTGAGGAGCTGGGTTATGAGCGTGTCATGGACATCTATGAGCTCGAACAGAGCCAAGGTGTCATTGTTAGCGTCGGTGGTACGTCCCATTTGCGCCGATTTCCGGGTCTTCACCTTGGAACAGGTCAACTACCGCAGAACATCGCGCTCCGCCTCAAGACCAGCGGCGTCAACGTTCTTGGCACGGACCCACAGCAGATTGATACGGCCGAGGACCGCCACAAGTTCTCTTCTGTCCTCGATAGCATCGGTGTTGACCAACCCGAGTGGACCGAAGCGACCTCGTTGGCTGCCGCCAAGGCATTCGCCGCCAAAGTGCAATACCCCGTCCTCATCCGACCCTCGTATGTCCTCTCCGGCGCCGCCATGAACGTCGTCTACGAAGAAGCCGATCTCGAGTATAACCTTTCGGCTGCCGCCTCCGTCTCGCCCTTACACCCAGTCGTCATCACGAAATTCATCGACGGCGCTCAAGAGATCGACGTTGACGCGGTTGCCCATGACGGCAAGCTGCTTGTCCACGCAGTTTCGGAACACGTTGAGAATGCGGGTGTACACTCGGGCGACGCGACACTCGTCCTCCCGCCCTTCTCCCTCTCCCAGTCCGACCTTGGGCGCCTAAAGGTCATTGCCGACAAGGTCGCAAAGGCGTTCGAGATCTCTGGTCCCTTCAACATGCAAATCATCAAGACTAGGGATAATGAGCTCAAGGTTATCGAGTGCAACCTCCGCGCGTCGCGCTCGTTCCCCTTCGTCTCCAAGGTCCTTGGGCACAACTTTATCGACACCGCCACCAAGGCGATCGTGGGCCAAGACGTGCCGAAGCCTGTGGATATTATGGCAGAAAAGCGCGACTACACCTCCATCAAAGTCGCGCAGTTTTCGTGGACCCGTCTCGGCGGCGCAGATCCGTTCTTGGGCGTCGGTTAGTCGCCTTTTGCGGTTGGTCAGGGCGTTTCTCTCACAGTTTCCTAGAAATGGCCAGCACTGGCGAGGTCGCATCTTTTGGCTCGGACGTCTACGAGGCGTACTGGGCGTCGCTGCTCAGCACCACCGGCTTCAAGGTCCCGCAGGCCAACTCGGGTATTCTGATTGGCGGCGACATCTCCAAGCCCGAAATGACCACGATCGCGAAGCGTCTTATTGACCTTGGGTTCAAACTCTACTGCTCCTCTCCCGAGGTTGAGCAGTTCTTGAACAATGTGCAGTATGTCTCAGCAAAGCGCATCTTCTTCCCCACAAAGGACAAGAGGAAGCTGCGGGAGGTTTTTGACGAGTATGATATTCAGTGTGTCGTGAACTTGGCCAAGACGCGGGGAAAGAGTTTCACGGACGAGGATTATGTCGCGAGGCGGTACGTTCTTCCCCGTTTCTCGATTTCGGTCGGCTCACGCGTATTATTATTATAGAAACGCCGTCGACTTTGGCTTGCCGTTACTCAACAACGAGCGTTGCGCGGAGCTCTTTGTTGAGAGTCTTGCGCGCAAGATACCTCAAGGCGGCCTGCGAAAGTACACCGAGGGACACATCCCTAGCGAAGTTCGATCGTGGCGCGAATTCGTTGGCCGTCGAGCATAACTGCCCTCTGATCGCTTGAAACTTTTCCGTCGGTGTCCACCACTCGGCCTATTGAAACCACCAAAAGGAACAAACGAGGTTCCAATGTACGCAAAATATGTATCATAGTTATTGACCCGGATTCGTTGCTTGACATAGACACTCATTATCGTTACAGCGCACAGACCTTTCTTCGAATGATATCATACTATCACTACGAGATCCTCTGGCGTGCAGAGTTGAAAAAGGTCGAGTTCGGTGACCGCATCCTTCCGCGACTCGTCTGCTTGGATGCAACTTCGCGTCGGGGAGAACTTGGCTGCGATATCGGGGGCGAGCTTTCCCTCGATGGCGTCGGCGACGAGGGCTCCGATGACGGGCAGAAACTATAAAATGTTGACCATAAAAAGGATGGGGAGGTTTGCTTGCCTTGTATCCATGTCCGCTGTCACCAGTCGCGAGCATAATTGTCCCATTTGACTCGGGATGGAAGCCAATGACCCAGTCGCCATCGAGGGTATCGTTGTACCAACAAAGGCGCGTTGCACAAAGAGGCTTGTGCGCCAGAGCGGGATAGACTGCACGCATTCCGGCGCGCAAGGCCGTTACCTTCTCGGTGGGGATGCGCAGGCCGTCGTTGTTGTCGGGGTAGGACAAGATCGTGCGGGGCGTCGAGATCTTCGATTCTCCAGGGGAGTGAGTGTAGCCAGCGGAGTGAATGGCCATTTTCACGACGTTCTTATCATTAGGCTGGTGAGATATGAGGTGCGATACTATAAAAAAAAAAGAAATCTGACCGGGAAGACGTAGAAACCGGATTCAAAGTCGACGATAACGGGGATGTCGCGATATGCTGCGGCTTCATCCTCTGTCAACTGGACCATTGCAACTGATTGCCTGAACGCTGATGAGCGCGGAAGTATGGAACGAAGAGTGGGTTTGACCCAGTAGCGCGATACAAGTCGCCGATGGAGGTCTTGGGGAACGCCGATGCTGTCCACGAGCCCGTCGCAAGTACCACCAGGTCGGCCGAGATCATTGTTCCATCGCTCATCCTCACCCCACTTGTCTTCAATTTGTCTGGTTCGCAAACGAGCTCGACAACATGTTTTCCGGAGAGGATCTTGCCACCGAGATTGGTGACCTTGTCGAGAAGGATCGATACACCCTGGCCTGCATGAGCCCAACCGCCGTCGAGGTTGAGAAACCCAGTGTGTCCAGCAAAGTCGCCAGTCGAGACGGCGGAGGGGAAGACACTGCGCAGGTCTTCGGGAGTCTCGAGCTGTTTGACGCGAACACCCAGCTGCTGGTCCCTCTTCAAAGAATCGCGAATGTAGGAGCTTCCAGCGTCGGAGCCAAGGACAAGAACACCTGTTCTGTGCGCACCGATCGTTAGCGGGGCTGAAAAAATTGATGGACGCGAATACTCGTGATATGTGTCGGCCCACTCGCTCGTTTTGCGCCATTGTTCGATGGCTTCTTGAGCCAGATTGGCGTAGAACTTGTCTGGATATGATGTGCGGATTATTCTGTTGAAGTCGTTGCTTGCGCCGTCCGGAGCAGGAAGCGAGGGTGCCTTGTCCAAAACCGTCACATCTTGAGGTAGTTGAGCTTTGAAATGCATAAATAGCAGTCCCACAGACCAGTCCAACCCCGCTTGAGGAGATGGAACGCAGTAGAGAGGCCAAAGCATCCCGAGCCGACGATAACCACGCGACGAGTCATGACAGAAAGAACGAAAGCCCGGGCCGGTCCTTTATTAATTAATAATAGCGGATCAACGGTCAAGATTAGATAACAATTTCATTGTTCAACATGCCCTCGAATATTAGGTGGTCAAAGAGAAAACCTGCAAAGTTTCGAGCCAGTTTCTTTCGTCAGTCGGGTCACTTACGACGGCACACGAGCCGGGGTGGTTGCTAGTAAGACCATCTGGATTCGCCGTGAGGTGGAATACGGCTTTGACGGGCTCATAAACCACCGATACTTCGACCGGACCTGGAGTATTTCAGCGCAGTCCATTCGACCGATCGAAAGCTGTCTATCTGCGCTGTGGTTGAGCCAGGACGACAAGGGACGCCGCGGTCGTGGTGTTGGCGAATAATCCCAGATCCAGATGGCCGCCGCGTATTGCAATTGGGAGCCAGGCATCGACGCGGTGCCGGCGAATTGAGGCCCAGCACCATGATGAGCTATCAAATGGATGAAATAGAAAGACGTCTCAAATACGCGACTGATTCATAAAAGGTGTTTCGCCGAGAATTGCGATATTGTTGTTCGTAGTCTTTAACTTGACGCCTGGGGCGATGAGACCCGTGACAAATTTATGAGCCTTGGGAGCGTCCTGGAGGTATGCTGAACTTTTCAAACTGTGTACATTAAATATTACAACCGTGTCCGTCAGACTAATAAACTCTGGGTCGCCAATGTCGACTGTCGGTATTGTCAAGTCGGATTTAGGTTCAGCTGCCACATCTCGCATGGAGTGGCGAAAGCCTGCCGCACATGACGATAATTGGCTTTAACAGCCCCGATTCCATTGCCGCAACAACACTGGGGCCGAAGCAAGTCTGCACTTGCCGATTTCCAGCCGACGATAGGACATCAGATTATCGTAATCAGATAACGTTTAGATATTAATTATTGATTATAGGTAGGCTACAAGCTATAGCTACATGTTGTGGTTTAGCGTACCGCAATATAGCAGTATATTCTATTTTGGAATTAAAGAGAACAGTGCAGCAATGGTCGGTTGCAATTTTCCATCCCGAATCGCTTCATGTATCCGCGAGACATGACCGCCGGTCGTGTCCTCGGCGCCGTTGAGACCCTCCTCCCAACGCGTGTAGTTTTCCGCCCCGTGCATCTTAATACCGAGCTTAACGCGGACAAACTCGTAGACGGGACGCGTCTTTGCGAGATATGCACTTGCGGGGGCGGCGCCGCGTTCGCCAAAGAGGTAGGCGCGGCGGAGCGTGTCGAGGAGTTGTTCGGCGCGGGCAGCCAGCGATGCGCGGAACTCTGGTATATGTGTGAGCGCCGCGACTGCGGAGGAAGCGCTGAGCGCGTCGACGAGGACGGTCGTGCTGGCGGCGGCGACCTTGACCATCCGCGGGCCGGCGTCCATCGTACTAGTTTCGTTCAACGCTGCTTGTAGAGCTGGGCGAACAGCGGTAATGATTAGCCGTAGGTCGGCGGCAGGAAGTTGGGCTCCGAAGATGCGTGTAAGCTCTTCGGATGCGATGACGTCGAGTCCAGCAACGAGTTCGGTTTGCATTGCGCGGAGGTCTAGCGCTTGGCAGAGAACGTAAAGGTAAGAGGCGATAAGGAGCGAGAGGACTTCAAGCGAGTCGATGGTCGCTCTACCCGAGATCAAGGCGAGGGAGCTAGCGAATAGTCAATACGGCAACCCTGAAAAGAAAAAGAGTGCGCACTTCACTGCTTGGTTATGCATCTCTGCGGATTGAACATGCGTGCTAACCGGGTTGGCGAGGTAGCCCAGTTCAGAGACATATGCAGCTGCCGCGATGTCGATGCCCTTTGCATGGTAGTTCAATGAAGGATCCGTCGCAGCCAATGAAGGCGGCAAACCCCGATTCATCGAGGGGTTCAAGAGCTCAGTGCATTGCGCGAACAGCAGCTTCCCGAAATGCTGTAGCCCTAACCGCGTCTTCTCCATGACCAGCGAGACCGACGATGCTTGGAAATTGCCGCCGTTGTGGACTTTTCCGGAGGTTGCGTCGATAATGGGGTTGTCGGTCGTGCAATTGCATTCGCGTGTAACTGACTCGAGCGACGCGAGAAGGTCCTCCAGATGTGGGCCGATCCATTGAGGCGCAGTCCGGAGCGGGTACCGGTCCTGCCGAAGCACACCTTCGTCTTCTTCGATAGTCATTTCCTGCTCAGAAGTGATGGCGAATTTGTTCCCTTCGAGGAGATCCCAGACGATCTTGGCGGATTCGATCTAATGGTCGCGTTAGCTGGTTCGAGGGTCGTTAAGAGGTAAGCATCAACTTACTTGGCCAGGATGCGGACGTGCAACGTCGTGAATAAAGCGGTCAAACGAGCCGCGGCTGCCTGCGAGCGCCTCGACGCCCATCGCAGTACACACTTGCGTCAAGAGAGCCAAATGGACAGCATCATACAGCGCCAACGCTGCTACGGACGCACTGAACGCCGTTCCGTTGAGGATGCCGAGATGCTCTTTCGATTGAAGAGGGATAGGTGCGATATCGTGAGCCGCTAACGCCTCATGTGAGGGGACAATCTTGCGCAAGCCCGCGGGCCCATCAAATACCCGGATTGCTTTGCTCCCCATAAGGGCCCCAGCAACGTAGGCCAGCGGTTGCAAATCTCCACTCGCCGAGATAGACCCGCGGAGAGGTACAAGAGGTGTGATGTTGGCCTTGAGGAGGGAGACCATGCGCTCGAGCAGTTCCCAGCGAACGCCAGAATGGCCGCGAATGAGGCTGTTGATTCGGACGAGGATCGCGCCGCGAACCCAGCTTTCGGGCATGACGCTGCCCATGGGTTCGAGGAGCGGCAACGGCTCGGGGCCGTCGGAAGTCGAGGTAGGAAGAACACCTACTTGGAGCAGTTGAAGGAGGGCATTCCCAAGGAGAAGCGGATCGTCTGTGCGCGTGTCGGCAGAGCCTCCAAAGCCAGTGGACACGCCATAGACCGAAGCCTTTGCTTCGACCTTCCTTTCGATGACTGAACGACTCTGCTGGACGCGAGCTCTGACCGGCGAAGAGTTTTCCAGGGCGGCAGGCGCGTTGTAGCGCGACACAGCGGTTACCGCGGCGATGGAGAGAGTTTGTCCATCGAGAATGACTGGTTTACCTGATCGAAAGGCGGCAATATCTTTGTACGCGTCGAGGAACTTGGCTAAGAGTGGGGGTTGGGGCGGAGCAAGTGGTTCCGGGAGCGGTGGCATGGTTGTGCGCAGGGGAGAAGCGATAACGCGGAGCGTCCCAACGGACATGCGCCTTCTGGACTGGGTTGTACGCGTTTCGGACATGGTGGTGGTGGATTAGAAGGTAGAGTAGATTTAGCGTAAAGAGGTAGAAGTAGATGGGAGGAGAAGAAGAAAGCTGCTTGTCAAATGTCGTTGGGTGGAGAGTTAAATAGTGCTCTGTGGCCAGTCTAATTTGGGGGTGCACTGCCCATCGAGTACGCGGGAGTTCCGAGAAGAGTTGGAGACATTCGGCACCGCCCACCAGGGCGACCGAAGATTCTAAGAGGACCACGAGGCGCGGACTTTTTTTCGTGCTGAGAGGGTCGGCGTCAATTGTTGCTGTTCCTGGAGAGACGTCCAGCAAGCATCCTGCATAATTAACGCGTCAATTTGGGACACACAAGTTGGATTTTACGACAGGATGCAATGAAACGCGCGCTGGTTGCCGTGGCGTGAATAATGAGACTAGTTGAACGCGCCACGAGGCAGAGAGAGACGGAGGGTTTGTCAGGACGATGGAGAGCTGTGATAGGTTCCGCATGTCGAGAATAGGCATAGGTGGAAGATTTAAATTGGTCGGAGAGAACGCGGGACAGGGCTACGGAGCGACGACGGAGATTGGCAAGTCCGAAGCGTTTCGAGGGTCGAGGCAAACATCAGAACGCAAGCCAAGCGTGACTCGGAAAAGTTTCTCGTCTCCTCAATGGTGCGGCGTCGTCGACGGGCCCGTTCGGCTGTGTATACTCATCCTCCACAGACCAAAGCAAAGAAGACACGCAAGTTCGCAACCGTGAAGCGAATGCTCAATCCAAACGATATCCGTCTGTGAGCTGCATTCCACACAAACAAGCACAACGACTGACCGCCGTAGTAAGGAGAACCAGCTCAAGCAAAAGATGAAGGAAGAAAAAGAGAAAGAAAAGGCCGTCCGCAGAGTGTCCGTGTTTCGTACTCCTCCGTGTCGCCAACCAACGCACTTTCGAGGCCGCAAGTCGCATCGTCCATGTTTCTCGCACATAACGAAGCCCTCGCACCGCCCTATCGCGTCCTTGTGGACACCAACTTCATCAACTTCAGCCTGCAGAACAAGCTGGAGTTGGTGAGCGGGATGATGGACTGCCTCTATGCCAAATGTACGCGACACTTATGCGGGTTTTTGAGGCTCAAACTCTCCGCTAGGTATTCCGTGTATTACTGACTGCGTAATGGCCGAGCTGGAGAAACTGGGACATCGATATCGTGTCGCGCTAAGGTGCGTACAGATTTAAATCCCGGCCGCGTTTTTATACGATGTATGTTCCAGTGTCGCGCGAGATCCCAGATTCGAGCGGCTAAAGTGCTCACACGACGGGACATATGCGGACGATTGTTTAGTGCAGCGGGTAACCGCACACAAGTGCTACATCGTTGCGACTTGCGATCGAGACCTGCGCCGGAGGATACGCCAAATTCCTGGAGTACCGCTCATGTATGTGGTTAAGCGCCGTTACGCTATAGAACGGCTGCCCGACCAAGGCGCGCCGACTTAGCGTGTGTGTGTAGTTGTCTTGTACCATCTTGCGGTTGACCATCACCACTGGCATGTCTGCCTTGCAGCCCATCCTTGCCCACATCCAACAAGCAAGGAACACTTGCCCTTCTCGCCCGTTGTTCGTCGCGCTGCAAGGGCCGCAAGGATCAGGAAAATCCTATATTTCTGCGCTGGTAGTGAAGGAGCTCCGTTCCGCTTCTCTGAACGTCGCCTCGCTTTCTCTCGACGACATATATCTGCCGCATGAGGGGCTTGCTGCTCTCTCCGCCGCCCATCCCGATAACGTTCTGTGGCGCGGACGCGGGCAACCGGGAACGCACGATATAGCGCTCGGGAAAAAGGTTCTGGTCGCTCTCCGCGATGGCAACCAAGTTGAGCTGCCGCGTTTCGATAAGAGCCAGTTCAATGGGGAAGGAGATCGAGTCCCTCTCGGGCTACCCGACGCGACATTCGCGCGTCCACCAGTCGACGTGGTATTGTTGGAGGGTTGGTGCGTGGGCTTCTGTCCGATCTCGGACGAGGAATTGCATTCGCGCTGGGATGGGGCATGGACCAAAGAGCGTCGACGACTCGGACTGGGAGCCGAGGTCCGGAAAGAGCATGTGCAGGCAGCGAACGAGGTCCTTAAGGGCTACATTGAGCTGTGGGACATGTTCGATGTGTTCATTCAGGTAACAGCGCTGTTTCGGAGCGTTCTGGCGGCTGAGCGAACGCAGTTGAAACCTTGTGCGTCAGAAAATGAAGAATCGCCTTTCTCCATTGTCTACAAGTGGCGCCAAGAGCAAGAACACAATATGAAGGCTCTGAATGGGGGGCGCGGAATGGACGACATTGCAGTGAAACGGTCTTGTTTTGCGAACGCAAGAGTGTTTGAACTCATTTTACGCAGATTTGTGGATCGATATATTCCTGGCTATGTGTTTTTCGGGGATGGACCTGAGATTGGATTTAATGGAGTGGTACCACGCTGGAAAGGAAACTTTCTGCGGCTCAGTATCGACATTGACCGTCACATAGTTGCATGACTGCGGCATCTCGCTCACAGACATTCTCGATACAAGCTTCGCAAAATGCTTGGTCCGGCTCAAAATACCCTTTACATCGACATGCAATGCTTCACGGCATGTGGCGGATTACCAGCCACCGGCGTGGCATCGGGCGCTCGAGTTCGTCAAGATAAAGCTATCATATGAACTGAAATAAAATGCTTGTGTCTACTTTTGTCCAAGGTACTTTTCCAAATCGGCGCGCTCAATACGAAGAGAAAACGGCAGGTTTTGAAGCTTGTCTGGGTTTGCCAATAGCTTTGCTATCTCCTCGATGAGATTGTGGCGCAGCAGCATTCGATGCCATCGCGTAACCTTGCATAAGAAGTGTTCAATAAATATCGTTCCAAAGCCGAGAGTCTTCTTGTCATCCACGCCGAGTTTGTCGTCCAGAAAGCCTTGCACAATCTGGACGGCAGCAAGAATTCGGTCCTTGGCTAAATTTATTAGAAAACATCAGGCAAGAAGTAGATAAATACCTTGCTTGCCAGAGACCTCAAAACCGAGTAGTTTCAAACCTTGTGTCGCACCCTTCTTATTCTCCCAGATGACCGCGGAGATCTCCTGGACGCTCGGTGGCTCACAAAGATCGGATAATGCCAAAAAATTGGCAAGCTGCATGCGGGTAATGCTGCCCCGCCCCAAACCCCAAATATTCAACGAGTCGATAAGAGCAAGTGCGTCAGTGTAGGTCGGTAGTTGAGTCGCAAGTCTTTTGCAGTACTCGTCCCAAGCGTCAAGAACACCCTGCTCGAATAAGGGTGTGAAGCTTTCGACCATGTTCGTGGTGTTGGATGCATCGACTGCAAACGACTTGCTTGGCTGGCCCCAGCATCGCGTGTCCGCAACTAGCAGCCTCTTGCGATATCCTGCACGGAAGATACTTGCAGCCTGTTGAGGTGTCGTAACACAGACGGATAGATGGCCCTCGCAAAACGCGCGAGTTCGGTAACTCTGACCAGTGCGGAGCCGAAGCAGAATATTTGAGAGGCCGTAACGCGATGTGAGCTCCATGCAAGAGAGACTATCGGATATAATCCGTTGGACGTGACTGTCCCTCCGGATGATATTGTAGTGGTCGGGGTTGAGTGAAGACGTGAATTGTGTCGTTTGAAGATGTTGGCAGGCAAGAATGCGTCGCAGAGACTCGATGTAGGGATATTCTGGGTCGTGCACAAATGCAAGAGTTTCGCGGAACATCAGGGCAAGGAAACCCCAACATGGCTGTAGTTCATGGGGGCAAAGGTTAGCGAGTGGTGTTGATGGCGAGACTGCCCGACCGATGCCTCCGATGGGCACCAAAGCAGTACTGTTACGAGCTGAACGTGCTGGACCGCGCCGACACTGGGGAAGTCGTATGTTGAAGGCCAATTTCGCAATCTCACGAGCAAGAGTCGCAAGCTGCCTTGCCTCCTCTTGAACCTCTGGGAGCCTTGGCTACACCAGTTTTGAAGAAGGTCCATCTTCGCCTGGAGATTACTCTCGTCTTGCGCAATTCGGTTTGTGTGCCCCTTCCCGAAGAGCGACTTGGCCGTGGTTAGGTACTCGTGTAAATGTGGATATGACATGATCCCGTCGTCGTCCAGAGCATCTACAATAGCGGTGCAGACTGCGCCGCGGAATATGAGGTCGTAGACGGAGTTGGCAGTTGGGCATGCAGCGGAGATCTGAGGTTCGACGATGTTGAAAGTGAGAAAGTCGTAGATTGTGTCGACCATCCAGCTCTCCTTGCTCCTCTCGTTCGCAAGCGCTGCACGCCCCTTTGCTGCAAACTTGAAATCAAGTCCATTTGGACAGGAAGTCCAGAGGGCTCGCAAGACGTCCACATTAATGGCTATTGTTGTAGGCTGGGCTCGGACCCTTGCCATCGTCACAGCTGCATAGGCGTTTAGCCTGTCCAACACCAAAGTGACTGCCGGCGCGTAGCGAGGGAATCGCTCTTGGAGCTGCTGGTCACGGTGAGCCAGGACAAGCTCTCGTGCGAGCGTACGACCAGAGTTTGTGTGCCAGTCATAGAAAACCATATAGGCTTTGGCGCGCAGATGATTGACGACGTAGGTCACAGCGCGACTCTCTGTCGCTGCACGCTCAACTCCCCCGAGCAAGACAGAAGTCTGCACCACAGTCTCGACCGCACGACCAAGTTCGTGTTGCCCAAACCCGGCTCGGAAGTCGTGGATTATATCCTCGACTAGTTCCATGTCACCGAGTAGTTCAGGGATGTGTAGAGACGCGGGTGAAACAGCCTTGGAAATGAGGTCGTTGCGTAACTTGTGAAGGGTTGAAAGCTCCGTAGAAAGACGTGGGTCACGTGAGAAGGCGTTTGCAAGATGGATCGCTCCTTTGCCGGCAAACGTCATGAGAGATTCGTAACTGGAGGGGTTGTTCTGGCGTTCCTCAAAGGAACTGAGGAGCAACGGTGAGCTAGTGAATGTTCAGAGGCTGATCATAAGGTGTATACAGATAACCCACTTTTGTAGAGATGCAGCAGGTTCTTTGGTATCTGCAGCTTCTCCGTAACCACTCCAACGAACGGTGTAAAACCGATCCCCACTCTTGATATCCTAGTGCGAGGTCAGCCACATGAAACAAAGCTTGAAGCAAGCTACATACGACCGAGGTCGAAACAATAAAGGAAACGTCGTCCTCCGCTTCCATATCTTCATCGTCATCACCTTCCAAATCGGTATCATCCTGCTCAGAACTTGCCCCGGAATCATCGTCAACTGGTTCTGGGGTCGTTTGGGGCGCAATAGAGGTTTCCCGGAGCATTCTCCACGTCCGAATCCTGCTTTCGTCGCTTCTTCAACCCGACACTGCTTGAGCTTGAACCGGGGCCGCTCGGCGTAGAATCATCCAGCGGGCCCTTGCATTTCTGCCGCACAGCTGGTGCAGTAGCAGCAGCCTACGGATGGTAAAGCCCCGCCTGTAGCAGCTTGCCTTGCAGCGTGACGTGTGGCAGGGCCTGCTGAAGGAGGAGGCAGTTTGGATCGTTTGGATGGTTGCGGCCCTTGCAACACGAGTTTGTCAATCTTCTTCGTCAATGTCAACACCTCAACACCATCGTCGGAATGGAACAACGTGCGGCCTCGCTCGAGAGCAGCAGCAATCTGCGCCTTGCTGATGCGCACTGTATACATGGCCGTCGTATCCTCCAGACGCTTGTATACCCCACGCCAATGTTGAAAGAAGGCCGCGTTATCCTGCGGGTTCACGCAGAGCCAGTTGGGCTGCTCAGTGGAGGACTTAAACCAGTTTTCGTCCCAAAACAAGTGTGGTTGGGGTAGGTTTGCGTGTTGAAGCCCCTGGATCGTGGCGCCCGGAACTACCACCGAAGCAGAGACCGAGAGATTCCATGCGTCCATTGAGTACTCCCAGAAAAGGCGTGCAGCCAATGATTCTGCCGACCCCAGCGCAGGACTCCCCTCGTCCGCGTAAAAGTGATGAATATTGGCGTTGTCGGTTGAGGTACGTGCCAGCGGCGTGGCGCTACGTGCTGGGTGTGAAGTGATGTTGGATAAAAGACGAAAAACGACGCGGTTGATAGTGGGATCGGCCGGACTGCCAACGGAGTTGTAGAGTTCAGCGAGTTGACGTAGAAACAATTCTCGTTCAGCTTTGTCGACCGACGACGCGATACCCGTGTGAAGGTCGTTGCCTTTGAAAAAAAGGATGTATCGAACCCAGCCGTCTGGTGTCACCGTCGCACGAATGTAGAGACCCAGGCGGCCAAGAAGAAATGGTCCAGGGTCGCTTCCTTTCAGCATATCAGCTTGAAGTTGTAGTAATACGTACACAAAAGACTTTACCAGGTGGTAGCTTCATTAGTACAATGAGCATCGTCCATCGGTTGGCGTCGTCGTGAATGTCAACGTGCCACGACCCCTGCACCGAGCCAATGAACCCCGCAAGGTCCCCGCCATTCCAAGCAGATGAAATGTTCTGCTGCATGCCGGTAAGACCGGTGGGCAACAAGCCGCCGATCGAGAAGATGTTTAAATCGAAGGCACGGAACATGCTCGCGAGCCGTTCCTCCATGGATAACGCATACCGGGTAAGGAGAATCCACAGCATGGCACCAATTTCGAGAACACGCAAACGACGCGCGGCAGCCGCTGGGGTGTTGACCTGCACCGAAGGTGTTATCCAACCCTGCCCGTTTCCTTCTGTCACGGTCGATGCATGGCCAGAAGAACTGTCGTAGGGATGATCAGGCGACGGCGCTGGTAAACGCATATTGCGTTTGAGGCCAGGGAAGGCGTACAAGGGAGTGCCGCCATCCAAGCCGAACGCAAGATTTCCGAGTTCGTCGAGATGCGCCTTGATCTCAGGATAGTCTGGAAGGGACTGCATGCAGGCGTCGTCAAAACATGCAGCGGCAGTGAGCCTTGCAGTGGTTTCATTGTCCGAAAGTGGGGTAATGTCAACGGCAACAGGGATGCCAAAGGGCATCGCAGTCATTCCTGCAATATCCTCGACGACCCAAGACCGAGACTGAACGTCGTAGACGCGGGGGACAGTGCCGGGAGGGGTGATAATGGCAGTGAGTTCATCGACAAAAACATCTTGCTCTGCGTCGGTTTGTTCGCGATGAGGAATGGTATAGCATTGATTCAGGTAGTAATTATAGTCGGTTTTGAGTGATAAGGTGGGGCCCTGAGGGTAGCGCGAGCCTGGAGGTGGAGTTGCGGGTGGGTTTGGGTGTACAGTTGCAGGGAAGGCGGGTGTGGGTTGTCGGAGAGGATACTGGAGGTGTAGGACGTTGTCGACACCCGGCTTGCGGTCCGGGATACAGTCACTGGCCAGACCCCAGTGCAGAGGACCTAGAAAAACATTAATACTGGCTCTAGGCGGGTTTGGATGATGCACTGGTGCCCAAGATTACAGGCATGGTGTCCCGCTTGCGGGCTCACGGGGAGAAGAGCAGAAGGATGAGGCCAGCGTCTAGGGTATTGGGTGGGCGTCGAGAATGCGAGGGACGTAGACTTGGTGGAGGCGATGGGAGAGAAGAGGATGTCGGAGTTTCAAAATTGAATTGGCCTAGGTTGGTCTCCGCCCGGCACGCGAGACCATCATAGGCCAATTCATCGGCATGTCAGATACAACGCATTTTTGTACCACCTATGAAATTGTATTCGATGCGACGCTAATTGCTATCCTCTCGTCGTCCGTCAACGGCCGCCCATAACACCGATCGCCTCCGCCTCGGATATACAGCTCGACAAACCAAACACGGTTGTCCCTCCGCTCCTTTGAGAACGACCACAAATACCGCTTCCGTCGGACCTCGTTCAACACCGCTCCGATAGCAAACGCCCAAAGCGCGCGAGACTTGTTGTCCACCAGATCCACTGGCGATGGCACGAAGCACACAATCTCCATCCCCGACCTCCCCCTTCATCAACTTGACGCCACCGCCCCTCGAGTCTGCTCACCGCGGGGCTGCATCGCGCTCAATCCCTTGCCCATCACGACATTGGTGCTCCTGTTCGCCTTGATCTTCTTTGGGTTCTTGTACACGAACCGGTCGAGGAAGTGCGAGATTGTGCTGAGGGAGAGATCGACGCTGGCGGTGACAGGTGAGTGGTTGGCCGGCGATGAGCTGGCGCGTGTGCAGGGAGATGGCGGGGTGGTAGTGGTGGAGGAGCGGGGTCTGAATTATTTGCTATTAGCCTCCTCGCTCAAACAAACACACAAAACAGAGGCGAACCAGTTTCCAGAGTGGTGACGCCGACACGTTCACGTATTGAGGATCGCGTTTTCGAGGAGCGTACGAGTCCCCTTCTTGTGTGGCCATGCCAGTGAGCATACTCCGCAAACCGGGAATACTGCTAAAAAGCTAACGACAGTCAGCAGCGAATTCAGGAGATGGTCCAGGCACGTACCTCTCCAAGCAAATACAGCCCACCGGCATCGAACTCGGTCGCACAGTTGCCGCCGCTGACCAACATCTGTACGAAACGGCGCACGATTGCCTTTACGCGCTCCGCGTTATCCTTGTCCGCCTTGAGCGACTTGAACAGCAAGTTCAGGTACATCGCTTGCTTGGAGGACGCTGCGAGCCAGCGACATTGACCCCGGGAACGCCTGGCTCGCCCGGAACGGATTCGCTGCTCCGCCAGTTATTTGCGGACGCAAGAATGGCGGCGTTGCGGTCTGCTGCGGTTGTTCAGGCGGCAGCGGAGCACCGAATGCCCCGGTTGGTTGTGGTTGTACAGCCCATGTTCGAGATGGCGCAGAAGCTGTATGTGGGATGGCCATCTATTCGGAGGTTCTGGAACTGTAGCCTCGTCCTCCGTGTCCGAGTCGGCCACCAGCACTAACGGGAGCAGTCGCGGCCACGGTTGGTTTCACCTCTGCGGTGGTGCCCGATGCAATGACAGCCGCGAAAATCGGCGTCGGTGCATAGATAGGCAGATCGGCTGAAGACGACGGTTCGTCCTCCTCGTCTTCGTCGGGCGCAGGCGCTACCGCATACTTCTTCTGCGCAGATTTTGGCCAAAAGGATTCGCGTCCTGGCGGGAGATTCCTTGCTTTCGACTCGTTTTGCAGCATCGCCTGCCCAATGTTCAGTTCTTTGCTCGCACGAATCACAGGATTGCGCACCTTGAGGATGGTTGCATCCCTTGTAATCTGGCTGCTCTCCTCGTTGTAGTAGATTGCATTCCCTTGGATGGAATGAGCTTCGTTTAGCACGAACAAACGGCCACGCACAGAATACCAACGAAACGTCATTGTACGCATCCACTGGCTGTTTATACTTGTTCTTCTCAAGTACTTGACGTATCTGGTCAAGGGCCGCGAATAGAACCATACCCCCGACGCCATTAGTAATGATACTGTCGACTGCGATCATGAAGAGGAGGAGGTCTGTCGTCCAGAGAACGAGGAAGAGGGTGATCATCCGGACATGGAACAGAAGCGGAGGTCCTGGGTACGGCCGTTGGTCCATCTGAGCACGTCAAGACTTTGAATCGACGAGGAGGATAGCCCGCACCCATTCAACCCGGTCCGCTGCTATCCAGTGGAAGGATTTCACGAAGAGCAAGAAGCCGAACATAACCACAAAGGCGATGTCGAATTCATCGCGGAAGATGGTAAACGCAAGAAGAGACTCTGTAATGAAGAACCAGAGGCGGTCATACAGGCGCTGGAGTGGAACGGTGAGAGCGAGTTGATTCCGCGGGATGGCTACGCACCTCGACCTCGCTCGGCCTCAGAGCGCCGAAGAATATCTTCTGTACGACGTGGGCACCAAATAACGCGACCAGGAAGCTGAAATTTGCGAGGACCTAGAGAATTTGAGTCAGAGGGAAGCTGGGCATGGAAATGGATGCTGACCAGGATGCTACGACTGCTCTTGGAGAGGTAGATTGCGATTGAAAAGAAGTTTGTTTGTGTTGTCAATGCGTTTGCGATTGTGGCGACGACTGCGAGGAGGGAAACAAGGGAGTAGATGAGGATGCGGTGAGATGTTATGGACTGGACGACGCCCTGGCGGAATGCCTGAGCGACGGGCATGGACGTGGTCCAAGCGTAAGCCACGTTGATGTTCGGAACCAGTTTCGGTAGACTCGCTACCAGTCCCTTGGCACACGCTCCGCTGCTCGCTTTGCGAGCAAACCACAGCTGTCCAAAAAGGGTTAACGATGTGACCACTCGGCCAAAAAGGGTTAAGGGAGTGACATCGGCGAGCGTGTTGCCAAGGGACTGGGGAGTTTCAGCCGGGTCCTCGCGGGATCGGCGGAGTGGTCGGTGGACTTAGTGAAATTTCGATGATTTTCGGTTGTGGGCGCACCAAACGCATTCGCGAGGCTGCCCGTCTGTACGTAGCGACTGTGAATGCATTGCGCTTGTATTGTACTACATTGAGACGTGTCTACGGAGGGTAAAGGACGTGAAAAACGCGTTCGGCAGCAATGGGGGTGCTGTTCAAGCCGCCATAAGAGCTAGTCCGCAGGCGACGTTCTGAGGTCGGATTTCTGAATATCGGGAGATTAGAAACATGGGTATGGTTTGTCGGCACACGTACCTGCTATTTCTGGGGCCGCTTCTGCCGGTTGCGCGTCGCTTTGGGTCCAGTTATGGCGGCGGCGGTGACTGTGCGGAAGGGTGTTGCTTCCGTGTCCCCCGTTGCAGCAGGCCCTCCGAACGGTGAAATGCTGAATGTGCTAGGTGCGGGGGATGAGGATAATGTCGATGCGGAGGTATTGGGGGGTCGACATAGCGCGGGTGGTGGCAGCGGGCTTGGTGTCCAGACATGGGTCTCGTACCCTCGCCGCTGTGTTGACGCTGGAGTCGCGGCTGGAGTGGCGTTTTGAGAAATCGACCTCGGCATTCGCAAGACAAGGCGAGGAAGGGCGGGTGGTTGCATGGAGGCAGACGTGGGGGAGCTGGTCGATGCAGAGGAGGACGGGGTAACTAGCGGAGTCGGAGGGGCTACTGGTGTTGGTTGGGGCGCGGGGAGACGAATGAGCAGCCGAGGACGGGTGAGGATGGAGGTCGTTGAGCAAGGAGCGGCGATCACAGCAGTTGATCCCGCGGATGCTTCTCTGCTCTCAACTCCCACCATCTCAGTTCTCGTCGTCGGGCGCAGGGGTTGCGAGCGGCGTAGCAGAAGCCATGGTACGTGCTCGTTTAGCTGCTGGAGGTTGAGAGTCTGAAGTCGATGCTGCAGGTGCCTTCCGTTTCTTCTTGGGCAACGGCTGAAAGGCAGGCATCTCGAACGATTTCAAGAATGCCAGCAGCTCCTCCCCGTACCTCTCCTCCCACTTCCACTGCCCAGCAAGTACGCGGTCTAACGCGACTCGATCTTGGATCGGTCCGACGGAGGAGAGCACAATAATTGTCTCCAGTGGCAGGATACCTTCGGCGCTCCATAACGCGGTCCGAAAGTCGCGTTTCTTCACAACGGTGCGCCATCCAACAAGCCTCTCCTGCACCATGACTGATGGCTCTCCCTTCTTGACTGTAGACCGACGCGAACGTGCTTTGTAGGCACCCGGTCTTGTTCGGTCAAACAACTCCGGATTGCAGACGTCGCAGCAAGCGCCGGTGCATTCTAGCAGGTGTGTAAACATGTCTAAATGCATCTGAACAGAATACTCACGACTCAACTCCTTGTTGCTATAGATCTCCTTCCAAACGAGCCGGCGGCACAACGTCGTCTGCAGGAACGGAATCAACCCCTCGTTGGCAAGAGCAGGATCGATTGGTGGTTGCTCGCGTGTGGTAAGCTCGTCTTTCTTCTTTGTCGAGCCGCGTATACTACCGCGCTTCACGGCGTAATCCTTCTTCTCTTTGCTTGTCCGCTTCGGGCGCCGCTTTCTTTGCGCCCGCTGCCTTCCCAGCTCCTTTTCCTCTTCCCTTCTTCTTTTTGGTCTGCTGCTCACTGCTATCATCCGCCCACAGGTCAATTTCGTATGCAGATGGCTCGACAAGCAAGACCGCCAGACCCTGCAGCCCAGCCTTGCGTGCCGCCCGACCGGCTCGCTGGATAAACGAGGACAAAGAGCCGGGTAATTTCCACTGTACAACGCGTTTGATATTCGGTATATTGCATCCCTAGTAAGTGTCAGAGCTGGCTCAGCGTTGGTCGGGAAGTACTGACCATGCCCGCAGCGTCCGTACATATCAGAATACGAATTTTGCCTTCCTTGACAAGCCGCATCGCGACCTCGCGATAATCCTTCGACTGTGCGGGCGTTGTACGGCCGTATGAGGCCCACGGAGCGTAAGTTTTCAGGTAGAAGTGTGACGAGGTGAGTCCCCGACCCCAAGCCGAGGACGCAAGGTGTTACGCTCGAATACCTTGCCGACAACATGTATCGTTTATCCGACGTTTGAGCGAAAGAAAACCGCATTGCGGGCAATGTCCGAGTGTTGCGCAACGAGTTGCATGATCTGGTCGATTATCTGCACCGTCTGCGATCGCCTATGGGAGATACGCCCTCAACGCTTATACTGCCCAAGGAACGGGTTCGCTCGAACCTGTCGCAACGGCTATCGCCTAGATTGTGAGAGCACTGTACATAGTTACTTAGAACTGCGATACCGGCCTTGTACTAACGCGAGTCGTCACAATAAGTGACGGCAGATAACTTGATTCAGACTTCCACTTTCCTCACCTCTCTCGTCTCTTTCCTCCCTCATCTCCCTATTCCCTCGTCTCTCGCCTCGACCTCTTTTCTTCATACGCCTGGATTCTCCAGCGTCGACCTCCACACATCTCGGATCCCTTGAAACAGCGTCTGGATCCTCGGACGCACGGACATCCTCCCCAACGACGTTCTCGTCTTACTCCTTCGCTCGACCTCGAACTCTACAGAACCCCCGAATCTCGTAGAACATCACACAGATCCTCAAGTGCTACTATATTCTACCCACTCGTAAGCGACTATCCACTACTTGTACTCAACACCACATTTGCTTTTTGAGCGTGTTTGGTCTTAAGCGCAATTTGTTCTGATTGAACACTGCACAGACTCCGCTCCCTTGGGTCTGCGAGATGGGCTTTAAGGGTCTCAAAACATTACTCCGCCCAATGCTACAAAGAACCTCCGTAGAATCTATCCTACAAGGACATCCTTTCCTCAGCGATATTGCTCTCCTCCCCTCTCTATTGTGCTGTCCTGCGCCATTGGCAAGAAATTCCTTCGGTGGATATGTATCGCAAGTGCGTCGTTGCTTTTTTGGAGGACAATCTGGGGAACTTCCCATAGTATTGCAAAAGAGATGCAAAAGTACGCCAAATTTTGGCATGACCTGGGCTTCCGGCCGCATTTTCGTCTTGACGGCAATCGCACCCTTGCAAAGGAAACTACCCAAAACGCCCGCGGCAGCACTGCGCAAGTCTTCAATTTGGCGCAAGAGCAATGTGACGCAGGACGTGCTGAGGACGCATACGAACTTTTGCAAGCGAACCCGCCATTCATTGAAGCAGTTCATCTACAGATACAGAAGGCAACATTCCACCCGCCATTTTATTGCACCTAACAACAGCAACAGCTGTTTACGAAGTTCGGGTACTGTCTCCGCATCTCACCCTACGAAGTCGATGCAGACATTGCGGCTCTATGCAACTCTGGCGTATGCCGTGGTGCAGCTACGTTCGATTCCGATTTTATTATCCTGGGCGTCCAGTACATTCTTTTTGATGTCGATATCAAGACTGGAATGTGCGTCTTTTTCGACGCGAACCAGGCCTCGAGACTCGTCCCGCATCCCCTGGCCCCTCCAAAAACCAGCGATCACAAGAAACATCCAACCAACCATAAACGTCCGCCGAATCGAAACCGCCCTATCATCAGACGATGATGACGAGCACAGGGTTCTCAGCGGATCGCCGCCGCCAAGCGATGGCGAGGACGAGGTCAACCAGGACTCGAGTGATGACCAGGACTCCGATGTTGACGAAGCGAACACCACCAAAGAACCGCCGCCGTCAAATCAGGACCAGGCAGAAATTCAGGATCTCCTACGGATTGCATGCGGGAAGCCCA
Source organism: Mycena kentingensis (nom. inval.) (assembly GCA_014461125.1). Lineage (NCBI taxonomy): Eukaryota > Fungi > Basidiomycota > Agaricomycetes > Agaricales > Mycenaceae > Mycena > Mycena kentingensis (nom. inval.). Next base: position 1,091,201 of record JACAZG010000007.1, on the reverse strand, counting down.
TCTTATTCCGCATCCTGGCAGTTCTCGTCGGTGGCAACGATTATTGCCCCTCCGGGATTCCCGGCGTCGGCTTTGTCAAGGGGACAAGAATTGTCCAGCGATTAGCAGCCAGACCCGCCGCCGAGCTAGCCCTAGCATTTGACCTCGAGCCCATAATCACGCCGCTCCTGCAGAGCCTCGACTACAAGGCTATCAAGATCCCTGAGGGCTGGGCTAGCGAGTCACGACATGCGCTCCTTGCGTGGGCATATATGCCCGTCTACGACCCGCTAAAGCTGTCCGTCTACCACCCAAACAATCCGACACTTCCCTTTGATGACAATGATCTCAATTTCATCGGGCGGTAAGTGAGATGAACACTTTGTTTATTTTACTTACGAGCGTTCCAGTCTGCCACCCGCAGAGAAAGCACACGGCATAGCTATGGGTTTTTATCATCCAAGCCATTACGGCCTTGTGCTCGACGTTGCTCCTTCGCTATATCCCACGACCCTTCCCCAACACCGACCGCCCCAAGGATACCCCAATCTCCCCGTCATTCTGCCGATACGCACGCTCCTCGTACCGTGCCCGTCCCCCATCAAGCGCAACTTCAGTGTTCAATCAGCGGAGCTAATGCGTGCCCTACAAGCACTCGGTGTCGTCGGACAAGCTCATGTTGTTCGTGTCGTCAAAGCATTTGGTCGTAGTCTCGGCCATGGCCTGTTTCACCAGCCATGGGCCGAGACTATTGACCTAATTGCAACGCGTTATTCGAACGATATCGATACTTGCGCTCAAAACATGCTGTATGCTTGGTACAAGGCTATGAGTGGTGCTGACGCCTTTGTTCCTCCACTGGGGCGCCAAATTGGTCAGAAGCTATGTGCAGGCTGCATCTCTGATGCACGAGAGAGCAACTCGTGTGTGCAACCTGCGAAGTTGACCTGCGGCTGCCGCTTTCAACTGCACGATATCATGTGTGACAGCCCCAAGATTGTACGCACTTCTATGCACAGCACGTTGCAGCTAATGTCTCTGCAGTTCATCATGGTAGTGCTGTATAATCCATTGCAACGCAATCTAGTTCATCAACTACTTGAGCGCATTGGCCTTGTCCCAACAGACGAGTTTGGTCCCAAACCACTTTTCATTCTGGCAACTGTGTAAGCAGCAATTTCGGTCTGCAACTCTACTCAATTGCTGCAGTATCGACGCATACGTCGCTGCTCTTGCGCAAACCTTCCAATGTCCGATTTACACATTTACTGTCCTAAAACGCTTCCTCGCACACGACTTTGTGCGTCCAAACTCCTCCGAATACGCGCCTCTCGGCGAGTCCGAGTACTGGGATTCGTCGGTTGCAACGCTGCTGACGGATGTTCTGAGAGGTGTCATCAAAGCACCCAAAGCTACGACGACATCTGTAGGATCCTATAAGGAAGCGTTCAACGAGCAAGGCGAGGATATTCAGGGTGCAAGCCAAGGTGTTGAGATCAGGCAGGAAAATCCTTTGGAGTTCATGTATCGCCTCCGCTGCGAACAGTTGAGTGCTGCGCAGTCACTACTCGCAAAGCTACCGGATCTCAAGGAGGTGGTGGTCCGACCAGTGAGCCAGCGGGCGTGCGGCTGGTACTGGGCCGCACTCGCCACTTGCTCCTTGACTTCGGAAGATCGTGTATGGTTAGCAGAGTCAGGCGCCCTGGAGCTGGAAACGGAGGTTGAAGATGGGCGTAAAAAAGTCATCTTTGCTGGGCATGTAGATGTGAGTTCTTCATCCTTGGAAAGTCATCGGCTCATGAACCAAAGTTTGACGCGTTCAAGAGTTACATAGCTACCAGCGAAGGACAACCATAACTCGGATGTTTGCTTCATAGCCGCACGCGACCATTCTTGATAATTCTTAACGGCGTGCTTTCTTGCAAATTCTTGCGGATCCTGAGTAGAGAGCTACAAAATTGGGACCATAAATCCATAAGTTTTGACGCAACCACAAAGCTGTACATCTACCTCACAAACGAAAAGAGCTATGCCCGCGATATCTAAGCCTTGCCTACATTCCTGGCATTCATCGGACACTTTTTGTTGCTTGCTACGAAAGCTTTAGCTAGTCCGTACTCGCAAAAAGCCACTTACGATGCAAGTGGTCCGAACCACCACATGAAGAACAAGTGGTGCGTTTGGGACGTGCAACGTAACGCGGGCAAAGGCTGCTGGTTGCTACGAAAGCTTTAGCTAGTCCGTACTCGCAAAGCCACTCACGATTCAAGTGGTCCGAACCACCACATGAAGAACAAGTGGTGCGTTTGGGACGTGCAACGTAACGCGGGCAAAGGCTGCTGGTTGCTACGAAAGCTTTAGGTAGTTCGTACTCGCAAAGCCACTCACGATTCAAGTGGTCCGAACCACCACATGAAGAACAAGTGGTGCGTTTGGGACGTGCAACGTAACGCGGGCAAAGGCTGCTGGTTGCTACGAAAGCTTTAGGTAGTTCGTACTCGCAAAGCCACTCACGATTCAAGTGGTCCGAACCACCACATGAATAACAAGTGGTGCGTTTGAAAGGTGCAACGTAACGCGGGCAAAGGCTGCTGGTTGCTACGAAAGCTTTAGCTAGTCCGTACTCGCAAAGCCACTCACGATTCAAGTGGTCCGAACCACCACATGAAGAACAAGTGGTGCGTTTGGGACGTGCAACGTAACGCGGGCAAAGGCTGCTGGTTGCTACGAAAGCTTTAGGTAGTCCGTACTCGCAAAGCCACTCACGATTCAAGTGGTCCGAACCACCACATGAAGAACATGCTGTACGAAGTTGTACGAGTCACCTTCGCACTCTTTGGCTGCAGAACGTCTTCCATTTGAAGCTCCCCTTCCAACGACACAAGTCGCTTCACGAAACTAGCGCAATCATCCCACGTATAAGGCACGCGTGTCGTAATGCTTTGAGACAGTTGGATGTTGAACGCAAGATACGCGTTGACCTTGTGTTCCATGACTCCAAGAACGTCGAGCTGCGCCAGAGACATTGGAACAGTTTCCGACTTTGAAGTGAAAGTGCTCGGCCGCAGGCGTGCAAGTTGTTGCAAACATTCAGGCGAAGTAATTTCAAGAAGCCCTGCAAATAGTAACGCGAGTGCGCGTTTTCTACGTCGAGATTAGATCGAATGCCTTCAATCAGACGAATGGGGAAACCAACATTTCTCCATGCTCATCAGACTCCTCATGTTTCCTCTTTCTTCCAACGTCAAAGACAGGATTGGCCAAGTCGTGAGCTACGGTCGAAGGGCTGGCACCCGTTCGCGAGGGCGATAGATCAAGACGATGGAATCCGGAAGCGGTGGTGCGAGCAAAGCGGTTTTGAAAGGTTTCCGACGCGAATTCACTAGATTGGGTGAATATATGCGCGTTCACAGGCCTTATCCTACATACCTTGGTCGTTGGGGAGAATCAGTGGACGAATCGAGAGCTACGGTCGAAGGGCTGGCACCCGTTCGCGAGGGCGATAGATCAAGACGATGGAATCCGGAAGCAGTGGTACGAGCAAAGCGGTTTTGAAAGGTTTCCGACGCGACCTGGCTGTTTTCTGACGCGAATTCGCTAGATTGGGTGAATATATGCGCGGTTATAGGCCTTATCCTACGTACCTTGGTTGTTGGGGAGAGTCGGTGGACGAATCTTGAGCAACGGTCGAAGGGCTGGCACCCGTTCGCGGGGGCAATGGATTGACAGGGAGGAGTCCAGAGGTGGTAAGCAAGTCCAAGGCACGAGTAGAGGGTGCAGGGAAGGTGCTGGCAACGGTGTGGAGGTAGTCAAAGCCAGTATGGACGCTATTTCGTGTCTGCCTATGGACGGGACAACGCGTCAGGAAAGGCCATAATCCACAGCAGATAGCGCACCAGGAGAAGCTGTCCTCACGGGCACCGTCTGGTGAAGAGCTGGACATGCGGGGAATCGAGGCTGGCGCGAATCTGGGATCCTGCGTGACCGCGCTCACAAATGATGGTACTCAAAATATCGTCCATCGCCCTTGTTCAGCAACTATGGTACAGGAAAAGGGCGCGTATAGTACATCTGTAGTAAACCGGTTGAGTGAGTGCAGCTGTACCAAAGACCCACCGCCGCCAGAGTTTGGCCTTGCTTGGGATAGAGGGGTCGCGCATCGTAGTATCGTACTTGCTCCACCATGCCAGTAGCTCCTACACCTTCCTCTCCACCTTTGTCGGAGACCAGCTCAGGGGATGAGAAAGGTTGGGCATTGCTGACGAAGGTGCGACGCCGGCGCGGGATGGCAGGGAACGACGCGATGATCTAGAACACTGGGGGCGAGCATGCTTTTTCTACAGTGGAAAATGCATGGAAAAGCAATGGAAAATCACTTATTTTCCTGGTATTTACCCAGTGTTTTCTACAGCAGCAAATGTGTGGGAAATATTATATTTAACCGTGATTTTCACATGCAGAAAATGTGGTGAAAAGAAGTTCTATTCATACCATTTTCTTGGCATTTGATTCACATTTTCCGCATGGGAAAATCCACTGTTTTCCCATGTGGAAAATATCAAGGAAACAATGAAGAAGCCTTCCATATATAGTAGTATTGGGATTGCTAGGATTCTTCCAGGATTCCTTCTTACTTTGGTAACTTCTGAACACAGTACAACAGATTCTACAGGGGTTTCTTCATGTCTTTTAAGCCAGATCCAGAAGAAACCTCGGTTTCTGTAAGTTCAAAATTTGTGCGTCAGAGACATTTTGAACTGCAACCAATATGCCTTGATCAAATAGAATAAGATACTATATAACTTGTGCAAAGATAATCAGGTTGCAGTGTCAGTCAACTTGCATCCCTGCTCTGCTGTAAACAACATGATTCCAACATCCAGTCAAATATCTAAAGCAGGTAAACCCATGCTAGTATTTGCATTACAATCACATTGTGGCATCAGAGCTATTCAGATTCCCCGCAATTACATTTTTTTTTTTTTTTTTTTTTCAAAACATAAAACCGGTCAAAGCAATTCATCCCAATTCATCTTTTTCTTCCGAGAATCAAATCTGCCGGCTTCTCAACAGCTTTATTCCAAGGTTGAGATTTATGAAAACACATAGCTCTTCTTCATGATCTGGATGGTCACAGGATTCCCGTATTATTTTGCTCAAAGTAGAAGCTCATTGCATAATTCATGATGTATATGTTTGATCAAGAGAAAAGGACAAATGTCCAGAGCCCTTGTTTCTTCAATGTGAGCTTGAATAGAGCATATTCAAAGTGAGTTTTAGGCCGGCTTCTCAGTGTAGCAATCCTGAGGCGTCTGTGTAACGTTGACCCATCCAATTGACTTGTACTCAACTGAATCAGATTTTTTTGTGTATAACTTGTAAATTTCGTGTATCAAAAACCGGCATTTAAGCCGCTTCGAATATGCTCTAATCTGTACAATAGGATCCTGTGCAGTACCTGCATTCTGTGCACTAACTGCAGCCTTAATAGGGCACAAGGATTTCGTCCGAGGCCGAATACCAGGTGAGCAGGGCCAAATTAAGTGAAATACGGAAATGTGATATTTTTGTAGACATTTATTTATGGAGAGGATATATTTTCAAATGCACACAGACCACATGCCCAGCTGTGAAAGAAGTGAGCACTGATTTCAGAGCAATGCCCTCAGTAACTTTTTTCAATCAAACTGGTGGTCTCATTGACTACTCAATCAGCTGTACCTGTATTTGTTATATATACATATACACTTTTATTTATGTATTCATGGTGTAAGCCAGTATTTTGGACTTGTGAAGAAGCACACATTTCAGGAGCAGAGGGAGTCAAATCGTCAATATCACTAGCCAAATTGATTGGATCAATTTGCAACAACAAAAATCGAATTGTGTGGAATTTATGCTACAGAATGGACTCCTAGTGCAGCAGAATGGACTCCTGGTGCAGCGGAAAGCATTGCCAGAATGTCTCGGATCTTCCTCAGACCGGGAGCCGCGGATCAAAAATGACGTAGCGTCGCGCCGGGGGCTACGTCACTACATAGGAAGTTCAGGTTGCGAAAATAAAGACACAACCGCAAATCGAACACAGGGACAGCGGAAACGAGGCCATTTTTCGAGTGACGGCAGATTACCACTAGGCCACATGACAAATGTTCCGGAGGCTTTTCAGTGTCATAACTGGTGCTTCGCTTGAATCAGAACTCTGAAGTAGATGTGGTGTAATACTCCCCGCAATTGACTATCGGCAAGATGGTTCAAACCTTGCTTCCTTTGTGCTGCTGTGGGGTCTATTCTATAGCATAAAATCCAGGAATCTTGACCAGCATCCACACATTTTGATTAATTCAATTTGCAAGAGAAAGAATGATATTTGGATAATCCTTTGCTTGTATCTGTCCTAAAAAATTGTTTGGATAATACTATCAAAAATAACCTCAATATCTAACTTCTAATCCTGTGCCTTAACAAAGAAATGGTATCATGGACCAATGGGCAAATCTAACTCACAATATCTAGACTTTGCTGTTTAAATGAGGTGCATAAATGTGCTACCAACAGCTTGGTAGGAGAAGTAAACAAAGTTGCACTTTGATGGATCTCTGTGCTAGAAGTGCTTGAGGATGTTATCCAATTTGACTGCCATTTCAGCCGGTGTTTGACAGGTCCATATGCAATATGATTTGGGTAGCAGAATTCCATGGTTGTGGAGTAGCATACCCACATTGACCTGCAGTCGCATATGCCTTATCTATCAATGACATTACCATGTTGCTCAGAGACCCTGAAGAATCTGTTGTACTGTTCTCAGAAATAACCATAGTAGGAAGGAATCCTGGAAAAATCCTAGCAATCCCAATACTACTATATATGGAAGGCTTCTTCAACATTTACTTGATATGTTCCACATGGGAAAACAGGGGATTTTCCCATGCGGAAAATGTGAATCAAATGCCAAGAAAATGGTATGAATAGACCTTCTTTTCACCACATTTTCCGCATGTGAAAATCACGGTTAAATATAATATTTCCCACACATTTTCTGCCATGGAAAACACTGGGTATATATCACGAAAATAAGTTATTTTCCATTGCTTTTCCATGCATTTTACACTATAGAAAAAGCATGCTTGCCCCCAGTGGAAGAGGCTGAGCGGCGGGCTACATGTTGGAACGGAACACACCAAGCATGCCGCGTAGGCAATGCTGCAATTGAATGCTTTGGCGCTTGGTGCTGGGAGGATTGTTCTGGCCGTTCTCGTTGTCGAGGCTAGTTAGGAAGATCGCCATCCACACCTACAAGGACGTTAGTGGTTATGGACGAAGAAAGCGACCACACACAGTGACCAGGAGCCGACTTTTGAGGAAGCCTTTTCGAGCTTCTTGAGATTCCCTTTGAAGTTGAGATGGAGACAGCGGAAAATACGGAGTGCGCAATGGACGTCAACAGGAAACCCATCTTGTCACGTCTCAACAACAACGTTCAATGTCTACTCTTCTCCCTTTCAATCTGGAATATGGCTTTGAGCACAGTAGGCTCTCGGAATCCGCGCGCGTAGAAACATAGCGATATCAACATAGACTCTCAACGCCGTGCTCTCGTCGCAAGCCTCAACGTTTATTTGGAGTCAGCAACCCAAGAACCTTTCTTCGCAGTCGTCGCAGAAGACATTGGTGTCGCTCAACTTGCACAAGAAACGATGGCTACTCTGGTCGACGCGTGCGGAATGAATATCTACACATCTGAGATGTCCGCCAACCATCGCGCTCAAGCTGGTGGCCCTGAAATCATAGACGCTTCTTGGCCCAGCTGCCATGTTGCAGCTAATGGCCTGGGCTACTCTGTCTGCATCCGCTGGGAAGCTGTCCAGCCACGAGGACCATCCCACACGCGACTTTCGACAGTATCCATGACTCTGCAGCCTTTTGTTGACGGTGGAATGGCATGGGCTGCTACGCGCATGCCTACCACTCCAGCACGCAAAGCCGATCCAGATGCCCCCGTAATGCCCCTCGAGTTGCTCGACGAGCGTGCGTTGAGAATCCAAATTCTAGGGCCCGTGTCTCTCGATCGTAAGACAAGGCTCCGTTCTCAGTTCTTCTCTCACCGCCGGTAGACCCAACTCTTGTAGCCTGGGACAAAGCCCCTTTCTCAAAATTATTGGATTTACGACCCGACTATTCTCCAAAAGGTCTTTGGAGGCCGGAACCGGAGCCTCATCTCTGCGTCGGTTGCTCGCGTTTGGCGCAAGGAAGTCACAATATCGTTGACTTTGTTCTTCGGTTATGCACCCACTGTCACGTTAAACACCTTCCATCGTTCGCATCCTGGTTTCGGATAACTTCTCACACTGCGAGTAAGGAAACCACCACAATGTCGCTCGAAATCACTGATGATACCATCTCCTAGATTTCAACGCTGACTCGCCGTATGAGGCCCTTCTCATGGCCTCTGTCAAGTACGCCTTGCAGTATCACAGTATTCGACCTCTCGAGTACCAAAATCTACGTTATGGATCAGTCCCTGTGCCGTGTCCGTGGTTCAGCACGACCATCTACGCTCCAGCCGCGGAACGCCTCAGCGCTGACCATCGCCACCCGAAGATTATTGAGACAGGTTGGCCAACCGTCGAGACGGCTCTTGGGCGGACCTTGACATCAACGACGTATGATACCGGTCCCTTGAAGTTGAGTTGCTGAAACAACTGATGTGTTTCCATCTAGGGTCAACTCGATACGGTACTTTTTCGATGCGGGCTTTCGACTAGTCTCGCCTCAAACTCTTCCGGAAACCCTTCAATCGTCCCGGAGAGAAGGGGGAGAGAGTCTTGGACGTCTATAGAGGGGGGTTCGTGGGATATGATCGGAAAAATAGGCGGTTCCCCTTTTGGGGGGTAATCGACGAATGGGGAAGGAGCTCTCGGCGCGTCGCGTCTTGCCTTCTACCAGGACTATGGTCTCTTTCGCTCCAATACATGGCTTCCACACAAACTATTTTTGAATATCCTCATCCTATAAACTCTCCGGAATGGCTCGCGCGCATGATGCAAGCATTGGGCGGGGTTCCAATCGGCCAGTGCCACCAGCTCGATGGTATAGGAGGACATCTGAACGAGAAATATGGATCCACGACCGCGCATGTCCCCGACTTGGTCATCCGCAAGGGCAAAATTGCAATCCTTGCCCTACATGGTGAGAGGTGAGCTGCGCGACGCGCCGGTCGTGACCCCTTCCCCATTCGTCGATTACCCCCCAAAAGGGGAACCGCCTATTTTGCCATCACATCCCACGAACCCCCCTCTATAGACGTCCATACCTACTTTCGACGTGGAGTTCCATATTCCCAAACGATCGATAATATTGTCATTGCCATGACGGATACATCGCCCAACGCTCAAATCCCCGAGTCAGGCAAGGTCGCGTACAAGGCCGCGTTTGCATCTGCACAACGTCACATCGGCGGCAAGATGCAAGACATGTCCGGGGAAGAACATGTGCATTGTCAGAGTACGGCGATGAGAGCTCTCCAGAAGGCGCTAACTCCCGGTGATCAAAAGGCAAAGTCGCTTCGCATTTTGAAAAGTGCAGGGAGTCAAAGGTTGTTTCGAGTCAAACATGGTGTCTACAACCACGCGCACTTGGTCGGCGAGCTGCTGTTCATTGAGCATCCGGTGGATAATTTCCTATACGGTTTTGCAGAACAATCCGTATTTCGCTTCATGGACGCCAGATTCCAGACGCCGAGCGTCCCGATGCGTATCCCAAGCTGCTCCGTGCGTCCTCATTCATCGATTGCCTAGGAGTCGAATGATCTGTCTCCAGGCAATTTCCTAGAGCAGATCGTGGACCCGATGGAGAACGGCTGGCCTGCATACAGCAGCCTTCTCGCTCAGCTCAAGAATGCAAGTGATGAGACGCAAGACGTCTTCACGGCAGTCGTTAGATCCGGGTACAGCAAATTAGCCCTGACGGCAGTCTGGGACACTGTGATGTGTGGGGAGCTCAAGGTTGCGTTGCACCGTAAGTTGTGGAAGGTCTTATTCTGGTGCCTTTTGAGCTCACCTATAGTTCCCACCAACCCCCTCATATTAGAGGGAGTATGGGGGGGGGGGTACTCGCTCTAGCTTGAGGGGGATTTAGCGATTTTGGCTGCACGCCATAACTTTGCTATATCCTCAGGTAACTTGGGGTGCCTCCGGGGGTGGTTCGAACCCGGACGGGGCCAGGCGGGCGGGAGAAGCATGATCGGCGCTGTCAGACGTGTGGGCGCTGACGTCCCGACACCCGCGCTCATCGTCCTGTCCCGCCCACCGTCCCCGACACCGCGCCCATCGTCTCCGACGACGCCGCCATCAAAAAAATCAAAAGTTCCTAAATAGGCTACAATGCATGTATGTACTGTTAGAAGTCTCAAATACAGCCTAGTTCCCGAGCTACGGGGGTGTTTCTGTAAATCATCATGGATGGACTTGGTCTTGGTGGCGGGGGTGTCGGGCAGCCCATCCCCGACATGCCCGCCATCAAAAAACATAAAAGTTGCGCACTGAGTAGAAAGCCCCCTAGGTACAAACCGCACTGTCTGAATCGGCCCCGTTGTCGAGATATGGGGGATTTGATAAATGTCATGGACAGACACAAAAAAATTATTGCATATTTTACAAAACATACTTCAGGGGATATGTAGCCCTTCCATCTCGCTTCGGAACGCCCCAGGCTTTGTGGCAAACAGCCTTGTTGTTGTGGAGATATTCAGCAAACACTGATCACTGAGTTTGAAGGCTATATCTCGTCGGGCCCAAGAACATAAATTTCTTGTATCGCAAAATTAAAACAGAGGAAAGTTGCGCGCCGCTTCTCCGACCCCCTCTGTGCTGTTTTCAGCAAGATCTATGTAGGGAACGTCGAGATATCGCGTGTTTTGTCTTGGGTGCATCACGGACAGACGGAAGGTCATGGATGGACACTATTCGTGGACGTGCCATAATTCCGCTTGAGTGCCTGTCTCAACCCACTACTATCCAAACCTAATGCATTGCATATGAATTGCACCGCAGGCACACCACACACAAGGACGGACCCACACACGGGAACGGATGGACAGGCCCGCTACTTGGCCATTCTGCAAGATATCAGCTTCCCAGTATAATCAAATCAATAATGATACATCTTATGTAGGGCAATAGTCACAATACCCATTACGACCCAAGTCCCGCACCTGCACGGAACCAATCATGGATGGTCACAAGCTCATACCGTGCCAGCAGAGGGTTCTACAGTGGGGCTGGTTGCATAATGAAGTGATTAAATCTACAGTTTATCAACTTTGATACAAAATATAGCTTTTCTCCCAAGATTCAGGCATATGATCAATTTGGAGTGTCCATCCATGACATCAAATCACGGATGGACAGGGCATTCCATTGTGCATCATCGGGTTGATGCCAGCTTCTCTGCTTTGGTGTGTCGTTAGATGGCTGCGATTTGTCGCATTTCATGAGTTTTTGGATAGGGGTGACATCAGGGCATTGTGATACAATGCGACCAGCAGTGTATGTTGGTGACTCCCTATCTTTGTGGCCCGGAGAGTTATCTTGCCCTTGTCTGCTATACAGTATCTAAATGCCAAAATGGTGAATGTATCCTACTTATACCACGATCCACAGACAGGAAAGCAATATCTATGAAGCATGATCTCCAGTCACAGATTTTCTCCCTCAATACTGGAAGCAGATATTTGCCTGATCTAAGGTTGCATTAGTTCATTATTACATTCCAAACTATTCCAGAAGGAATTGTGCATTCATGGGTACTATAGCCAGTGGTATGAGGAGGTGACTGTGACAGATGAGGGAGCTCCTACCAACTTCTCTTGATCATGAAAAGGATAAATGACTTTATTAAACTGTTTATACATATGCACTATACCCTTGCACAGGCATGCACGGTTATCAGGCCAGTGGATCTCTTGACACAACCTAATCTCTTTGTGCAAGATAAGTACTGATTATGGTATTCTAAGGGATCAGACAAAGTTGGAGGATTAATTTCTATGGTTCCCAAGGTGGCTTTGGTACCTAAACAGACTATATACAACGGCCGCTCAATACAGGCAACTTTAACTTTTTACATCCGAGAGATGAGGAAGCTCACAGTTTGCACTTAGGTACCATACGTGCATTCAGGCCATTTCTTTGGCAATCCTTTGCACAGCTGGATGAAACTTTCTAGAAGGGAGTAGGACCCTCCATACTACCTAATACATGTTGTTTTGCTGTATTATATCTTATCCCTCACTCCCTGGACTTGATTTAAGATGGAAAATTGGTCTTAAAGCCGGGTTCTGGACATATTCAGACTTGGGAGACCTATAAAAGCATTTCAGGGTGTATAAAAAGCCATTGGAGGTCTCTATACACTCTCAGGTAGCTAGAGACCAGTCCATGACCATGATCCTTCCACCATCTATCTTCAGAGACGGCTTTGGTTTGTCCAACTGTGACACATTTCATGACACGGAATACAGGTGCTTCCTGATGCCAGAACTGGTGCTAACACCTTCAGATGGTGCATTCAGGCCCCAAGATGCCTTGCACAAATGATACACCACAGCTTCCTTTGTGGGTAAATGGCTGGATGTCTGATCAGGTTTTCAGGCTTACTGGGAAATGCTTGTATGGATGTGCCAAAAGTACCAAATAAAGTGGATATCCCTCTGATAATAGCAAGGAAGAACATACTCTGCAATTTCCACGTCCAGCCATCAGCAAGTGAGCATGCTGCAGCCTGATCAGCTTCCAATCACACCAAATCAGGCAGATCACACCGGTGTTGAGGACCTCAGATGTTACATTGCTCCCGGTAAAACATGCACTAAGCTTGTTAAGGGATGGGTCTGGCACTATCATGTCCTAGCTTGACGTGAGGTGTCTCCAGAATGCTGCAGCAGCCGGTGCACAGTAGTACTTCTGGTTATTCATGATGTGGCTGAATGATACTCATGTACTATGAATGCTGTTATGTTCTATATCTGAGACATCACTATAGATCTGTCTGCCATATGTTGATACGAATGGGGAACATGTTCCTGGGATGTCCAACCATGATAAGGTGTCCATCCATGACTCTGCTGTGTAATATCTGAGAAACAGGGAAGGAGATGAGCTTAACAAGGACTAGGAACTAACATACCTGATAGGAGCATCAGTGGGTGAGCACACAGGATGCTGGTATTGTGCATTGGCCGTGCTTGGACCTGGATGCGGTCTCTACAGAGAAAGGTGAAGCCAGTTATACACAGCAAAAATAAAGGTTATCCCCAATGTTGTGTTTGTCAACTGTCAATAGTAGGGAAAGAAGCCTAGATGGTTAGAGTATGTTGTGTCCATCCATGACCTTCCGTCTGTCCGTGATGCACCCGGGACAAAACACGCGAGATCTTGATGTTTTCTGCACCAATTTTGGTGAAAATAGCGCAGGAAGGGTCGGGGAGATGGTGCGCAACTTTGCTCTGTTTTGACTTTGCAAAACAAGACATTCGTGCTTTCCAGCCGGCCGGGTGACTGGCTTGAAAACCAGTGATCAGTGTTTGCTGAATATCTCCACAACAACAAGGCTGTTTGCCACAAAACCTGGGGCGTTCGAAGCGAGATGGAAGGGCTACATATCCCCTGAAGTATGTTTTGTAAAATATGCAATAATTTTTTTGTGTCTGTCCATGACATTTATCAAATCCCCCATATCTCGACAACGGGGCCGATTCAGACAGTGCGGTTTGTACCCACGGGGGTTTCTCCTCGACGCGCAACTTTTATGTTTTTTGATGGCGGGCATGTCGGGGATGGGCTGCCCGACACCCCCGCCACCAAGTCCAGGTCCATCCATGATGTTTTAACCAAAACACTCTGTATCTCAACAACGGGGCCACATTATATACTTCTAACAGTACATACATGCATTGTAGCCTATTTAGGAACTTTTGATTTTTTTGATGGCGGCGTCGTCGGGGACGATGGGCGCGGTGTCGGGACGATGGGCGGGGCAGGACGGTGAGCGCGGGTGTCGGGACGTCAGCGCCCATGCATCTGACAGCGCCGATCATGCTTCTCCCGCCCGCCTGGCCCCGTCCGGGTTCGAACCACCCCCGGAGGCACCCCAAGTTACCTGAGGATATAGCAAAGTTATGGCGTGCAGCCAAAATCGCTAAATCCCCCTCAAGCTAGAGCGAGTACCCCCCCCCCATACTCCCTCTAATATGAGGGGGTTGGGTGGGAACTATAGGTGTTTGAGCTCGGACATATAGGTGTGGTCTGCTCTCTGAAGCCGATTTCCTTTACCGAGGAGGAAATGCAGAGAGCATTGCACTCAAAGGATTTGCCACTGTCGGAGTGTGTTGTATGGTAGACGTAGTTGAAATCGTCGCGTATGTGTGACATACTGTGACTGGCCTGCTTTTGACCATGGCCCCGCCGTTCTTCGATCCACCGCAGTCCAACCATCCGACCACGCTCACTCTCGGAACGACACGCTCTCACATACCAAGGGCTCCCATCGTCAACCCCTACGAAAAATTCACCCAACCCCAGTTTGACGCGTGGGTTGGCGACATTACTGGCGCTCTGAGAGACGCGCTTGGTTTCCGCGCAAAGACGCCCCCGCGTGCAAAGACGAAGAGGGAGTGGCATGTGCCACGAAGGGATGCGTCAATCGAGGAGGAACAAGTAGAACAGCAGAACGACGAGGCGGCGGAAGAGGAAGATATGGTTCCGGAGAGTGCCAACGCCAAGGACAAGGGCAAAGGGAGAGATCCTCGCGAAGGGCCAGGGCTGCGCGGTGCCAAAGGCGTCGGCGACCGCGAGACGCCCATCGAAATCGGCGACTCTGACGACGAGATGGAGCAGGACGAGGAACTCGACGACGAAGAGTACGACTCCCAGTTCTCCAGCTCGGAGGACGACGAATCAGAAGAAGAAGACGCGCTCCGGAACGGCGAGAGCTCCGCTCAAGCTAATGAGCGGAATCGCAAGTACGCCGCGCGCCTCGCGGCGCCTTCCTATGACGACGGAGACGAGGAGGAGGAAGAGGAGGCAGAAGAAGACGCTTCAGATAGCGACCAGCTACGCGTCAACGGCGGCGACTACCAACACCATCAAATAGTGTACACACAAGACGACTATGACGAGGGTCAGGAAACGGGCTCCGAGTCGGAGAGCGACGGTGGCAACGGTGAGCTCCGCTACGTCCGTAGGCTATTCCTAACCTCTGCAGGCTCGTCTCCGCCGCGTCAATTGGTTGCAACTTTTGACGAGGAGGACGAATTGGCGGATGAAGAAATGGCTCCACAAGTCTTCAATGTCGACGACTCCGACGAAGACTCCGCACCGGCTAACCTCGATGATGATATCCTCCCCGCGTCGAGTCCCATCCAGACATCTCCGGTCGAACCCATCGCTTCCAGCTTCTCCCAGCCTCCGGAGGTCTTCAACATAGACGAGGACTCAGACCCGATTCAGGGTTTGTGTCCAACTACATTTTGGACTATTTACTCACAAATCTCTCGTAGAACTCACAACCCCTTCGCAGTCGGACGCCCTTCAAACTGATGGTACGCCCCGCGAGCTTTACGAGGCTCCCAATAACTTTCAATGCAGACATCTCAACGGCAGGCCACTTTTCCAACGCAGACCAATCACAACCTGCATATCGTGCGTGGTTTCTGGCTCCCTGTACCAGCCAATAACGTGCTCGTTCTAGCTGTACAGGACGTTAAGCAACGGGATCTGGATTGGAACTGGGACAACCCACCGGCGTTCTCGCAAGGTGTAACTGCGACCGGTCCTGGTCATCTGGCCACGCCGCTCGTAGAGGCCGGTGACGATCTTTTCGACGACGTTACATACGAGGAAAACGCGTCGCAAGTTCCAGCTCAAGAGCTGAACATGGATGTCCAGCTCGAGGCGTTGTTCCAACATGCGCAGGGCGTCGTTGTGCCGGATCCAGACTTTGAGGAGCTGTTCGACGTCGCGACAATAGAGGGGGATGGTTCATGTCACATCATCGAGAAGGTTATACCGGAATTCATTGATGTCGACGCCGACGACGAAGAACCTCTGGCCAAAACGCTTCAAGTTGTCACTGAAGACCCCCAGGCAATCCTGGACCCAGCAGCCACCGAAGATACTGGCGCAAATCCTTTGCCAGTGCCAGAACTTTCCAACGGCTTCGTCTCGGATGTTGTCGAACCGGCAAAGTTGCACTCCTACGAGTTCGAAGCCTCTACGGATCTTCCTCCTGCACCCGAAAGCCCTCGATTCGACTCTGCTGCCTCTTCCCCTGCCGAGTATAATGAAGTTGGTTTGGAGCAACCCCAGAACGAGGGCCTGCCTGCCGAGCTGCAGACCGAATCCAGCTCAACAAAGCGACCGCTGTTTCATCAAGACGATCAAGAAGGCACCGGATTCTACGACGACGGACAACGGGAGCCCGATTCCGATGGCTTCTACGACGTCAGTGGTCCTCAGACGCAGTACCTCGTTACCGAGCTGGACGAGGTTGACGAAACAGAGGACGGATTCGACGCTCAGACTGTGTCCAGAAACGTCTCTGTCGACCCGCATAGTCACTTTGTGGTTGAGGAAGCGACGAGCGACATTGGCCAACAGCGGGACCTGAGCGTTGATATCATCTCCGTGGAAGGGGACGATGAGGGGGCTCAGTTGCAGCCAATCGATGAAAACCCCGAGCAGAACGTCGAAAACGACGTTGACGGGCATGCAATGGCTTCTCCTAGCTGGAGTCCATCCTTACCCTCGCATGTTCCCATGCCAGTTCTTGCGAACCCGACGGCCGTTGACCCGTATGAAGCCGAAGAAGTTGTTCCTCTGGCAGCGGCGTCCTTGCTTCGTATGAGACAAACCTCCAGCTTGTTTACACCGGCCGCTTCGGTGCCAGGGACACCACCGATGGTCGAGCAGAGGTGTGTTGTCCATTCTGATACTATTTCCTTTTGTTCATGCTATCCTATAGCTCGGGTGAGGACGTCGAAGCCATTTCGCGCGACGAGGAAGCCAACGGTATGTTGGAGTCGACGGCACGAGGCGAGGAATCCCACCAACGGCCCAATGGCGAGGACGTCACGTCCTCAGAGGCTGTTCGTCGTGATCTTGAGATTGACTCGGAGCAAGAAAAGGTCGACGCGCCTTTGGAGACATTGGTTCCCGATCCGGCTGCTGCGAATGAAGAGCCCGAGATTGCCATTTCTGACGACCAGGAAGGATCGGATACAGACGCGGAGGGGGACGATGATTTGGACTTTCTGTCGGGCGGCTCGGTCGATGCGGCAGATGATCTGGTAGCAAATGATTTGCCGGTCCAGCAAGCCGAAGGAGTGCCGCTGACTGCCGATTTTACCGAGTACGTCCACTCTACAGCCGGTTTTTCTTTGTTTACTCTGCCAGGGATTCCGAACAAATTGGCGAAGCTGTTGCTCAGGAAAACGGACATGTTGGTACTGCGGAGACAGAAGATGTCTCGATGGAATCTGAATACGAGTTAGTACTTGTCTTCTCTGATGACCGACCATTCTCAGCCATTAACAGTTCGGCGGGCGTCAAGGAAGCGAGTCCCTCCATCGAGTCCGATGCGTCGTTAAAGCGTAAACGGGACGATGCAGAAGAAGACATGGGTTCGACCAGGTCAAACTTTGGCAAAGTCGTTCGAACCCGTCTTTCCAAGGGTCGCAAGAAAACGGCAGAGGACGATAACGACGACGCGTCCTCGGTTTCGAGTGCCACATCAGCGGCTCGCTTGCTCGAGGTTACCGAATCGCCCTTGTCGTCTCCCATGGAAGACCGGCCGGCCTTCATCCATTCCTCTCCTCCGCTTCCCAAGGGCAACGTCATCCGAGTCCAGCGGTCCGTTTCGGCCAGCTCTGACTTCCGTTCCTCTCCCATTCCAGAGCAACCGCCGCCGCCGGCGCCGCCGCCACTCCCATCTGCTCCGCCTGTTCTTATGCACGCCCATTCCCATCGCCGACCGGCGGTGGCGCGTCAAGCAACCGCTGTACCCAAGCCGGCCGCTCAACGGACGCCGTCACGACCGACCATCAAAACAAACGATACGCGCGTACCGTCTCCGGCTCCGTCTGCCAATTCCGAACAGGCTCCAACACCGACGCAGACTGAGACGCCCGCTCTGAATCGCAAAGTCACCGTCTCCACGTTTACTCCCGCTATCGGTACCCCGGTAACGCGCGCGCATTGCCGGTACCATAAGATCAGCATGTTGGAGAACGGCGACGATGAAGACGAAGACGGAACCGGGCCGCGAATCTTCTTCTTGGTACCTGGCTGCTCCATAACAGACCACAAGTTCATGAAGGACGAGTTCATCGTGGACGAGGGCGACGCAACTGTCGACGACGGTGCTCGCATGATTGGCAATATTGAATCGCTCCCTCAGTTGCGGCCGTACGTTATTGCTACTATTCGGCATCTCGTTGGCCTCGATATCTTCCGGGAACAGGAGGTCTTCTATCTACCCAAAGAGGGAGAGATTGTCGCCAACGCACCGACCCCACTCGAATTCCACCATCAACCGACTCCCCAATCGCTTACTCGCGAACGATCCAAGGCTCGCGTGTCTTCGGCCAATATGTACGGGTCGGATGGGCCATTGTCGCCGGCGGGGTCGAGATCCTCCTCGCGTGCGCCGCTATCAGCGGCAGGATCGACTTCAACCTCCTCGATCACATTAACGCGTCGGAGGAGGGGCAAGCAACGAGGTTCGCCGGCGCCGTCACAGATCCTCTCTCATGAAAGCTTGTCGGAAGAGGAAAGCCCTTCTGAAAGACGTATCCGAGCAGCGGAGCTGGAAGGCATCAAAGCTGCCGCGTCCAACAGCCCTTTGCGAACGCGGAGAAGTCGGCGCCTTGACGCTGAGGCAGCCGAATACCAGCCGGCGGAAGGCGAAGAGACGACGGATGACGAACAGACGGGGCGCAAGAAGTCGCAGAAGAAACGCGGGACGAAGCGCGCGCGTCAGTCAGAGGCGGCTACTTCTGTCCCACCAGAGGGAGAGGCGGAGGTTCGAAAGACGAAAAGACTCAAAACGCGGGAGAGTGTAGGTCCTATTGCGAGTACAAGTCAGAAGTAGGGTTCTGCTACCTCTTACATATCTTGGATGCATGTTCTTTCATAACTGAAGACATCTGCGGCTGTATTACAGCGAAATATGGTGAACTGGACTGGCGCGTGGGTCAGATATTGGCCTGCCCTTCAACATTTCCACCATCGCCTGGAACTCTTCCAATTCATCCACCAGGTTTGAGATTTTTCCCAGCAGCTCTGTGTTTGCAGCCACCAGCTCTTTCTTCTCTTTCGCCAATTCCGCGACATGTTCCCCGCGCCAAGACGGACGCTCGCGTGTCCTCCGCTCCTGAGCAAGCTGGGCTTCCAAAGTTTGGGCCTGTCTCCGCAGGGCTCGGTTCCTGTCCTCCGTGTCCGTTTCGCTTTGTTCGTAGCTCTGCAGCCGGAGACGCATCCTCTCGCATTCCGACTTGAGTTGCACGACTTCCTCTTCTCGGGCAGTAAATTTTTCGAAATCCGCATCCCTGTACCACGGTTGAGCATTGGTTTACAGACTCCGGGACTCACCATAATCGTTGGATCTCTACGTGTCTCTCAATTTGTCGCTCGTAATCATGTAGACGGTCGATCTTGTGCTGCGATGCCTTCTTTTGCGTCTGTAGAAGGGCTAATTCGCTGTTGGCGTCCGCCAACAGCCTGCGCTGCGCATCGAACTGTGCCGTTTTCTCGGCGTCGGCTCGTCTGAGCTCTTCAGCCTCTTTGGTCCAGCTCTTCTTCTGTTCACGGAGCTCATGCAAACGCTTCTGGAGATCCCCATTGTAATCGACAAATCTCTCTTTAGTCGACGAGGCGACACTTTGGTTTTGTTGTAATTTCTGCTCTAGATCGGCAACAGTCTTGCGGAGCCTGCGCAAATTGTTGTACTAAGGTCATTAGATATACCAAACGAAGAGAAGGAGAGAACGCACCAAGCCCTGGCGCTCAGATTCAGCGTCTCTGGAAAGCATGGTAGTCTGGTGAAGCCGCGCGATATGTTTGACATTCTCTCGGCCCAGCCAGAGTTCAAAGTTGAGCTCGCTGCGTAATAGCAAAACCTCGCGCTGGAGAGCAGCAATAGCCTGTTGCGGTAGCTGGCCCTCACTATGTGCGCGGACCGTCGACGCTGGGAGTGTATTGAGAAGACCGTCCGGCCATTGCTCTCTCGTCGGAAGAACGTCGACGTCGAGTTGAGACTTGAGCAGAACCGAAGTCGAGATCATGTCTTGGAGGGAGATTTGTCCGCGACGCGTGCTGGTTCCTCGGGAAATATCTTCGCCCTCCGCCGGACTGCTGCCCGCGTGGTCGGGCTTCCGCACATCCAGCATCATCGCCTCAGTGACGATTTGCGCGACGCCGTACTTGTCCCAGAAGTCGTCCATAGAGAGTTCCTCCGCAGCATCGCGCCATATAATCAATGGGTGGCAAGAATGCGTTCGCAGCAGCGTCTGAGGCGTTTTAAGAGTTACGAATCGTCGAGGAATAGACCGACCTCGCTTTTGCTCCTTATCTTTTGTTCGTCCAACGCGACATTCCAGTCAACAGTCCATGGACATGGAAGGCAGCTCTGGTTGAGGTAAAGAACCGGTTGCCTCAGAAATCGCAGGACGTTACACGGGAACAAGTAGTATAGTAGGGTAAAACAGCCACGCGGTGAGGGAACCGACGTTGCTCCATCGAACGATTGCTCCAGAACTGTCCACGATAGCTCGTCGCGAATAACGAGCCGATTGCTGGCATCCTCAACATCAGCAGTAGCAGTTGCTGCATCCAGCGGCAACGTTTCGCCTTCTGGTGACTGTGGAGCAATAGTGGGAGGTCGTTCCGGCCAACAAAGAACTCGGGCGAGAACGACGAAAAGTTGGGGAAGAAGCTCCTTAAGCTGCTCGCGCGCAGTCACTGCGAAGATGGGGAGTAGCTTGACCACAATGGTCAATGCAATCTGGCACGCTGTGGTCGATTTATCGAACAACAATGAGTTGAGAAGGCTGGTCATAAGGGGATGGGTGGCCGTGATTTTGGCGGCCGATAGGAAGGAGGGCATAGAGGTGAAGAGATTGATGAGGATGAGCAGTTGGAGACGCGAATCCGGATTGAAATGTTCGTGCATCTCGTTCAAAAGTTCCTGAACATCTTGAGTTGCCTGTAAAGCTGGCCAATCGGACGCAAGACTCACGAGTGGGTGCTCCTGGCCGTAAATGAGGAGAATGTCCTCGAGGTTCGATTTCCAGCTGGTCTTCCGCGTTCGCTCATGCGGCTCCAATTCAGCCCATTCGAGGATGTCAGCCGAACCGGCGGCGTTGAAGGCATCCAGAAGATACAAGTCCATGAGCCGCGAGCGAAATTCGGCCGCGTTGTTCGCTGCGCAGATGATAAGCTGTTTGGCGTGGTCCACTGCAGACGTTGGAAGTCTGGCATCCCGCAGGGCTGGGCGCAGTAGGTATTCAAACCAAGACGCGATTGAATCGAATGGGAGAATGTGGCGCAGATGGTACAGAACTCCGAGAAAGACTTGAGCATGGTGCACAGAGCCGTGGTCTACGAGTTCGTCGTATATCTGACGGAGATGTTCGTCGAGTTGGGAGGCATGCTCGGGATCGAGGGCGCATGCATTGGAGAAATCCTCAGCGGCAAGAAGGACATCGGCGACGGAGGTTTGGAACTCGAGTGTAGCGCGCAGTTGAGCGAGAAACGGGGACGAAGGCATGAGGGCTCAGATCAAGCGCAGTCACGCAAATCTGGGTTGAACCCAATGGCCACCCCCGCAACAGAACACGACACTCCTCCCAATTCTCTGGGACTCGACTTTGAGCAAAAGTCTCCTGAAACGCCCAAGGACGAGCAGCCTGCCAAGGACGAACAGCCCGTCGTCGAGAAGGAAAAGAAGAAGCCTTATGTGAACCCTGAGCGCGTCAAAACAGGCGGGGAACAACGCGATAAACTGTCGGAGGATGCGCTCAGTGAGCGAATGGCGCGTATCCGCGAGCAGAATGACAAGATTAAGCAACGGAGAGCGGTGCGTACTTCTCCTTCTACTTGAGCTCGAACTCACAGGACCCGAGGCAATTGAGGAAGACGAGAAGGCATTCAGAAAGACGCAAGAAAGCGAGCGTGCAAAGCTTGCACACAACAAGAAGGTGCAAGAAAGTGAGCATCGCGGCTTCGGCGCGTGTCTCAATAACAGGTTCAAGACGTCGACCGCACCCGCGAGCAGAATGCTCAGCGTAAACTGAAGATGCAGCAGAACCGGGAATGGGACTCGAATAAGCCAGCGGGAGGCGGTGGCACCGACTGGAAGCAGAAAGCGGCGGCGGTAGCGAAGACAGCCGAGGGCTCCACGCCTACGCCTATAGCCTCACCACCTGCAGACGCGACAGCGGAGGATGGTAGCAAGGGACCCGGACCGAATTTGCCACCATCGTCGGGGGACTCGTGGGTGCGTGGGGCTGGTCGGTCGCCCCGAGGATCGCGTGGAAGGGGCGGCACCAGAGGGAGAGGGAATGCGCCCACAAGCCCAACCAAGGACGATGGCAAATAAATTTTGTACTCGAAATCATATACCCGCAACTACTTTCTTGCCATTATGAGTGCGATCCACGACCAGTTCGATACAATTCTCATTCTCGACTTTGGTTCACAAGTGCGCTCTCCGATAACGCCGTCGGTCTTCTAACCAGCAACCTCCTCCAGTACAGTCACCTAATAACAAGGCGTTGTCGTGAACACAACGTCTATGCAGAACTTTTGCCTTGCACAACCCGAATAAACGACATCGCGTTCAAGCCAAAGGGTACGAGTGCTCTGCCTCCCGAGCCAGGCTATATCGCGCAACAGGAGTCATCCTCTCTGGGTCTCCCTACTCTGTCTATGGGCCAGAGTCTCCCCATGTCGACCCCGCTGTCTTCGACCTCGGTGTCCCTATTTTAGGCATCTGTTATGGTCTCCAAGTCTGTGCACATCCATTCTCTGCAACGCGTCGCTGAAGCCGTCCAGGAAATGGCCTGGCAGCTCAAGGGCAAGGTCGACAAGTGCGATCATCGCGAATATGGCTTCGCTCAACTGAAAATGACGAAAATCGGCGGCAGCACCGCCGTCGATGCTCTCTTCGATGGACTGGGCGACGAGATGCAAGTCTGGATGTCTCACGGAGACCAACTCTCCGCCCCGCCTCCAGATTTTCATGTCATCGGTGTAACCGCGACCGCGCCCTATGCGGCTCTAGCACACAACTCCAAGCCCTTCTATGGCATTCAGTTCCATCCAGAAGTCACTCATTCGCCCCGCGGTAAAGAGGTTATAGGTCGGTTTATTCTCGATATCTGCGGGTGCAGCCAACACTGGACCATGGTGAGTAGCTCGAATTTTCAACGTCGCTTCCTAACTGTCCGCTAGCAAGAGTTCATTGGCAAGGAAATAGCGCGGATTCGAGAGATATGCGGACCTACAGGACGCGTCATTGGCGCCGTGAGTGGCGGCGTAGATAGTACTGTCGCTGCAAAGCTCATGCACGAAGCAATCGGCGATCGGTCTGCGCTCCTCCCGTCCATCTATTTCCACTCATCCTCCCAGCTTCCACGCGATCATGGTCGACAATGGTGTTCTTCGTCTGAACGAAGCAAAGCAAGTTGACGAGATGCTTAAACGCGACTTGGGCGTCAACCTCACCGTAGTTGACGCGTCCGATCTCTTCTTGTCGCGCCTGGACGGGGTTGAAGATCCAGAGCAAAAACGCAAGATAATCGGCAACACCTTCATCAATGTCTTTGAAACTAAAGCCGCTGAAATCGAGGCTGCTGCAGAGGAGGAAGAAAAGACGGGCGCCGCTGCTAAAGGACGCGTAGAATGGCTTCTCCAGGGTACACTTTACCCGGATGTCATCGAAAGCATCAGCTTCAAAGGGCCCAGCGCGACAATCAAGACGCATCATAACGTCGGCGGGCTTTTGAAGGACATGAAGCTCAAGCTCATCGAGCCGCTACGCGAGCTATTCAAGGGTATTTCTTCGAACTGCTCGTTTCAATCGGGGCTGAAGATGTTGATCAGACGAAGTTCGCGCGCTAGGGCGTCTCCTCTCAATCCCTCCGCCGCTTGTCCAGCGTCACCCATTCCCTGGTCCGGGACTTGCTATTCGCATCCTCGGCCCCGTCACGCGGGAACAGGTCAACATCTTACAACTCGCAGACGCCATATACATCGAAGAGATTCGCAAGGCAAATCTGTATGACCAGATTGCACAGGCCTTTGCGGTTCTCTTACCTGTGCGGGCGGTGGGTGTCATGGGAGACGCTAGGACGTACGAGCAGGTTATCGCGCTCCGTGCAGTCCAAACGGAGGATTTCATGACGGCGGACTGGTACGTCTTCCCGCCAGAGATCCTCCGGCGCATCTCGTCCCGCATTACCAACGAGGTGGCGGGTATCAACCGTGTAACATACGACATTTCGTCTAAACCACCTGCTGTGAGTTTTGTGGTTTATCTGGGTTCGAGCTCACGTAGCTGTTTCAGACTGTAGAATGGTTGTAGAAACGCGCTGCTTGTATGATTACCTTGCGAATAGAGAAAAACATGTACCAGCAACTGGGGAGTCGGACTGTGAAGATTGATTATCTCCTCATCAACACAATGTGGCCGAGTGGTGAGCCGTCTGATTGAGTTGTTGGAGATTGCATACCTTGCGATGAAAAGTCAATAGCTAATGGTGCCGACCATTGCAAGTCGCGACATGGCCGAGTGGTCTGAGGCGCTGGAACGCCTGAAATCTCTGGTCACAGACCCGGCAAGGTCACATCTAGCGCGGGACGAACCCGGCATTGACAAACACGCTTACCGCCAACACCGCCGACAGCGACGGAACAGGAAGGCTCGCCGACGCCTATTTGGTCCGTCCCCGCCATTCCCGACGCCTTGGTGGCCACCGCCGACATGCGGCGCACGTTCTACAGTGGATAAACCACCAACATCCAAAAATGGAAGTCAATCTTCCCAAAAAGGAAATCACTGATGTTCATTGGCTGTAGAACATGCGCCCACCCCATTTGAACTTGTGCTGTGCATCGGCTATCAGTCACACTCGTTCTCTCTTGAACTCTTACCACCACCATGTCCACTGCTACCCACACTGCGGGCATGAGGCCCGGGATTTGGCACGACTAGTATGTCAGGCGGAGGACAGGCGGAGGACAAGCGGCCGCCAAGCAGGTCCATGACATCATCATTCCGGACTTGGCCAAATTTTCGGCCAAAGGGCAGCCAAATATATTGATTTTCGGTGGAAAAACTGTCTATTTACCCGAGAAAAAATGGAATTATCTAATCTAGCACTCTGAGGCCCCTCCAAGGTGGCATAACAATATTTTGCCTGCTTTCCTGGCTTTGCGATGTCAAGACACATGGTTTGTGCATGGTGTGCCACGCGTTCACCTCATGTCAGCCACGAGAAATAAACCCGTCTGTCATTTGAAGTCTCTGGCTCCGCCTGTCGTCCGTCTGTCCACCGCCTGAGATGTGAGTCGTGCCTTCGGCACAACATCATGCCCCCAGTGCCAGTTCCCTGCCAAAATACTCTCCAACATCACCTTTTTGGCACCCCACTCCGTCGCCGCAGCTCTTCTCAAAACCTCACCCGTGCATGTCCACGGTACTGTAGTGATTAGACCTTAAGTACGGAGGGTGTAACCGTAACACATATAAGTCCGAAATTGCACAAGTCCGGAAGGGTCTGTAACCTGTAACACATTCAGACAAGTCCGAAGTCCCATAGGTACGCCGCGGCAAAGGCAATGTTAGGATCCTGAGATGATGCGGATATGTTTGGGTGCGGAAAGTGTAGGCCGGTACCTACAAAACGCTATAACTCCCGCATTTGGGAGGGCATTAGATAGCCAGGTTGTTTTACCGATTTTAGCGCGGAGAAATTCGAATTTTATCCATCAAAAATTTCCTTTTTTTGGACCACTTTGTTACATCACCGGTGGCCGCTGTAACCTGTAACGCAGGCCCCATAAATCCGGGTCCGTGGGGGTCTGTAACAAGTAACAAGACTTAAGGTCTAATCACTACAGTACTGAAAAGATACAGTACTGAAAAGAATACACATTTTGTTCCTCAATAATGACAACGCCAATGAGCAGGACTATTGCCTCCTCAACATCATTGCGGCTAACCCAAAGATCCTCTGCTACATTTGTTCCGCCACCCTCTCTGCCCCTTTCCCCCCGCTCTGTTGGGATTTGCTGATTCATCTCAACGCTCGGTGTTATGATGTCGGCACTCCACTGCGCTGACTGCCTCCGAGGAATATTGTAGAATATTCTAGACACTCAGTCATGTAGTTTATAAGGAGGCAAGCAAACCATGCTTCGGCATGCGTTTGCGGGCTAATACTACTTGCCCTGACCAACCACAACCTGTGTCCCGGATCCCGAGCTGTCGGACTAACCGCCCACTCACGACACGCTCCATCGAATCCTAACACGCTCATCCTTCATGGCGCCAGTAACCTCACCCACTTCATGGTCTCCAACTGTTATGTGTTGTGCACGTGGCGGGAGGATGGTCGCATTTTTGCAATGCGACCCGGCTTGGCTCGTGACCATCAGGAACAGAGCTAGGGGCGGAGAAGCGGAGGTGGAGGAAATGGTGAGTTCATTCTGCTTTGAAGTGCAAACCACATGTAGAGTACAATCCAAAACACACCAAGTGTGCAACACCAAAAGGCATGGGAAAGTCGGAGATAATCTCCGCCCCATGAAGGGATTGGAGATCACCTGGAACAGAGTGACATGGTGGGAACGGAATAGAGTCACAACGCCGATTCCAAATTAAAACAGAGCTTTTTTTAAGGATTTATGGAAATAATGGCACATTTAAGGGCTGCCCATTCTTGTGCCCATAAGTTTAACAAATAGTGGACCTAGATCTCTCCCCTTATTGGAT
The DNA here is from genome assembly GCA_014461125.1 of Mycena kentingensis (nom. inval.). Lineage (NCBI taxonomy): Eukaryota > Fungi > Basidiomycota > Agaricomycetes > Agaricales > Mycenaceae > Mycena > Mycena kentingensis (nom. inval.). Next base: position 1,064,171 of record JACAZG010000007.1, on the reverse strand, counting down.
GCAAATAATGGCTGAGAACTAGGCACCACTATTTGTTGGATTTATTGGTACAAATGTGGCCGCCGGTAAATTTGCCATTATTTCCATCATTTAAACCGTTAAAAAAGTGCCCTGTTTTAATTCTGAATTGCCTATGATAAATTTTGGCAGCCCAGCTCTAGTGCCCCTTGTGCTCATATGTAGCCAATTCGCCCTTAAAACAGGGCAATTTTTAAGAATTTATATGATCAAAATAATGGCAGATTTATGGGTGGCTTTTTTGGACCAAGAAGTCCAACAAATAATGGTGCTTAGTTCTCGATGATTTTTTTCCATTCAATAAGGGCAAAAATCTAGGTTCATTATTCGTTGAATTTACGGGCACAAAAAATGATAGCCCTTAAATGTGCCACTATTGTCATGATTTAAATCCTTAAAAAAGCACTGTTTTAATTTGGAATTGGTGTTGTGAGTATTGTTTGCCCAAGGATATGAGGTCCCAACGCATATATGCGCAACATTGGAGGATGTGGGAAAATCACAGGTCACCTCCGCACGTTGAAATGGAGCGGAGGTGTCCTGAATTGGACCAACATATTCAAGGAACAGACGAACGACTCGTACCAACAAATTCCGGACTCCCAACGATATCAGAGGAAGTTGAAGCAACTGAAGTATTGTCAGCTCAGCAGGGACCGTGGGAGTGCAGAGCGGAGATCAAAGCGGAGATCAAAGCGGAGGTCGGAGCTGAGCGGAGGGGAAGTTGGAGCAGAGGTACTGAAGGGAACTTGTGGACGAGCACGAGGCCAGAGGCCTGTAACAACAAAGCAGAACATCGGAGTTGTTGGCTGAGGTTGAAGTCCAGACAAGTTCAGAGGAGGCCAGTGCAGGGAGGGATGACAAGAAGCAACTAAAATAATCAAACTGGAGTCCTGAAGAGCCTCCAGTCCTACTTATACAAAATGGACTAGGTACAAATAAGGCAAGGCAAGACAATAAGCCAATAAGGGTGTGGGCAGACAATAAGGTAAATGCCTAATCAGGAAATGTGGTAAACAATAGTGTGACAGGTGGAATCACCACATGTAGATGGTGAGAAGACATGAGGCGGGGCAAGACAAGAAAGGTAAAATGGAGGATATGCATAGTGGAGGGATAATTGAAGGCATAGATTCATAGATGCGTTTAAGAGACTGAAGACTTGACTCCAAGCCGGAGCGGAGCGTCAGAGATGGATGTCGGAACCAGAGTATGAGCGGAGTCCATTGTACTCGAGGCAGAATGCATAGGGATTCGTTGTAGGTCGTTTCCGAGTGTTGGTTGTTTGGATTCCGACCCCGACGATCTCCGACGTTTGATCCGACGTTTGATCCGACCTCCGCCATTGTATCCCGATGGTGGAGTGGAAGTCAGAGGGCAGGATGGTATTTGGAACTTCAAGAGGATCGGGAGCGAGGTCGGAAGGATTTGAGGTGGAATGGAACTCGGAGCGGACTGGGTGGAACGTCTGGACTAAGCTACAGGATCAGAAGCGGAGTGCAAGTGACCCATATGTGACTTCTCCGCCGATGTGGCTGTGCACGGATGTGACAATGGACCTCAAGGTCCTTGGATGGTTCCAAATATCTTGGCACCCATCTGTGGCCCTTGGATGTGCCTTCAGAAAAGGGACTGTGACTTATATGAGATAGAGGTATCCAAGGGCATATTGACCATCCATGGGCTGCTCAGCCATCCAAGCTGCCTTGGAAGCAACTTAAATGGATTGCACAGGTTTGGTGATGTCGTAAACAGGCAATACACCAGTGCGGAGGGTAAAAAGGTGTGCTTCTGTTGTGTACTGGTAGTCAAGTTTGCTTCCCATGTGTATGCAAGCAGAGTTAATGCAAAAGCAATGAAGCAGCAGCCAAACAGCAGCAGCATTTATGCACCTGTTTTTGATTCTGAGTGCCTTTTGTCAGCGACGAGGTCGATGATGGGTTGTTGGCGTCGATCGGCGGGCGATGGACGGGCTTGGATGCTAGGCGGAGGGTAACGACGAGGTAGACAAGCAACGTCCTTGGATTAAGACGATCTAAACCTACTACACTCGGGTGTCTACTCAGGCTTTTATACGGCGTCGGATAAAGGAGTTTTAGGGATCGAGCGTTCAGGGTTTTAACGTAGCGTTGAGGGGGACGTGGACGTGGCGTAGACGTGGCGTAGGGGTGCAGGGAGGAGGTAGGGGTATGGATCGACTCCCGAGCTCGGGGTGTCGGGTTCTGGAGGAACCGGGGGTTGGGGCACGTGATCGGGGGTTGTCGGGGGTTCTGGGTGTAGTCCGTGACATCACCCCCTCCTCAAGGCGATGCGTCCTCGCGTCGCTTGGACCGCTGTAGTCTCGGAGACGTCCGGGTCGCCATCTGTGTGGGTGCGGAAAAAATTGGACCGGGCATGTTGGGTTTTGGTGCGGCCGGCGCCGAGGTCGAGGCACTCTTCCGGGGTCTGCCCCTTTTTCTCGGGGTCTGGGGCGCCGGGTTTGACTCTTTCGGCGCATTGTCCCGAATGATACGCCATTTCCCTTTGTGTAGTTCCTCTCTTTCCATGTTCGGGTATTTGTCGTAGAACTCTTCGAGGGCTCCTTCAGCACCTTCGAGGAACGCCCGTTTTTTCCCAAGTCCACTCTTCGCGGGGGTAGCCTTTCCATTTGACGAAGTACCGGAGTGTCTTGGAATTTTTTGAAGGTCGGCGGACCGCCAGAATTTCTTCGACTTCGTATACCATTTCACCTTCGCGAACGTCCTCTGGGGGAGGTGGAATGGTTTTTTGGTGTTCTGCCACGGGCGGGTTCCATTTCCGTAGGAGGGACGTGTGGAAGACCGGGGAAATCTCCCAGCTTGCGGGAAGCTTGACTTCATAGGACATGCTGCCGACCGGGCGTAAGACTTTGAAAGGCCCGAAGCGTTTTTTCGTCCAGTTTCTTTGTCGGGCGTGGCGTGGTAAGGTTTTTTCCGTGTACGTAGACGTAGTCTCCTTCCCGGTACTTGGGGCTATCCTGTTTCTTGCAATCATAGTAGTCCTTCATCCGGGCTTGGGCTTCCTTCATGGAATGTCGAGCATCGTCCCTGGCTGCCTGGAGACGTTTCGCGAACTCCGTGGCTGCCTCCGTAGGTACCCTCGTTAGAGGCTCGTTCGTTTTTCGGGGGTGGTACCCGAGCGTGAGGTAAAACGGGGAGAATCCGGTGGAGGAGTTGACTTTGTCGTTGAACGCGAACTCAGCGAGGGATAGCCAGTCTGACCAGTCATCCTGCTGGAAGTTGCAGAACGTCCGCAGGTATTGTTTGATCTCCATGTTCGCCCGTTCCGTTTGTCCGTCGGTCTGCGGGTGATAGGCCGAGGAGGCGTGGACCCGTATCCCCAGCAATTTGCTGAGGTCCCGCATGAAGTGGCCTACGAATTGCGAGCCGCGGTCGCTTGTAACCTCCTTGGGAAAACCGTAGTCTTTCCACACGTGATCGCGGTATAGGCGGGCGACTCCTTCCCCAGTAATGTGTTCCGTGCACGGCAGTACGCGAACGCCTTTTCCCAGTCGATCCACGACGACCATGATAGAGTCGTAGCCCGCCGATTTCGGGAGCTTAGTGATAAGGTCCACGGACACTTTCTGCCAAACCCGTTCGGGTACGGAGTTCGGGGCCAGTTTGCCGACCTCACGGGAGGGGAAAATCTTCGTTCGTTGGCATGTCGGGCAAGCGTTTACGTAGGCTGCGACGTCCCCGAGCCATCTGCGGCCACCAGTAATTGCGAGTGATCACTTCGAGTGTCCGGTGGCGCCCGGGATGACCACTAAGGGTAGTGTCGTGGTTGGTGCGTAGTACCTGGTGTCGCAGGCCTTTTTCCTGGGGAACGTAAACCAGCCCCTTCCGGGTTAGGAATCCTTTGTGCTTTTCCCATTGATCGGGGTTTGCCGGGTCTTTGAGCGCCCGGATGACTGACTCTTCCGTATGTTTTTCTGCTTCCCAAATTTTCTCCATCAATTCGCTGCCTTCGTCGCGTTCCAGGAGTATCGTAGCCCGTATCGCATGTTCTTGGAACAGTCGGTCCGGGAGTAAGGTCACGTCCCGATTATCCTTCTGCCCTTCGTCAAATCCCGCCCGACGAGACAGTGCGTCCACCTTTGTTTGTGTCTTCCCGGGTTTGTGAAGGAGCAGAAAGTGGTATTCGGCGAGTTCCAGAGACCACCGGGCTTGCCGGCGGTTGAGGTTCCGCGCCGTCCGGAAGTACTCCAAGTTCTTGTGGTCCGTCCATATCTCAAAAGGTTTGTCGGGCCCGTTATGGAGGTAGTGACGCCACTCAGCGAGTCCCCGCATTATGGCCAGCAACTCTTTGTCGTAGATCTCGTAGTTGCGCTCGGTGTCATTAAGGGCTCGGGACATAAAAGCAATGGGCACCCAGCGTTCCCCTTGCAGTTGGGATAGGACGGCGCCGGTGGCGAAGTCGGAGGAGTCGGCCTCTAGCCTCCATTCCCCGTCGTCGGTCGGGAAGTGGAGGACTGGTTCGGACGTGACCGCATCGATCAACTCCCGGAAGGCTCGTTCTTCGTCGTGTCCCCACACAAAGGGGGTCCCCTTTCGGGTTAGCCGTGTAAGGGGTTTGGCCAGAGCCCCGAACCCCTGAATGAAACGCCGGTAGAAGTTGAGGAACCCAAGGAAGCTCTGGACGTCCCGTACGTTGCGTGGGGTCGCCCACTCCCGAATCCCGGCTACTTTGACGGGGTCCATCCAGACTTGCCCGTTTCCGATGATGACGCCGAGGTATTTGACCTGAGTCTTCTCGAACTCGCATTTTTTGGGTTTCAAGAAGAGGTTGTGTTGTTGGAGTATCGAAAGGACAGCCCGGACGGTGGAGCGATGCTCCTCGAGGTCTGAGGAGTAGATCAGGATGTTGTCGAGGTACACGATAACCTTGCCGGCGTTGATAAGGTCGGCGAAGATTTCGTTCATCATCGTTTGGAAGGTGGCGGGCGAGTTGGTGAGTCCGAAGAACATAACCAGGGGTTTGTACAGACCCCGATTGGTGACGAAGGCGGCTTTCTCCTCGTCCCCTTCTCGGATTCGGATGTTGTTATAACCCCATCTTACGTCCAGTTTGGTGAACCACTTCGCGTTGCGCAGCTTGCCCATGATATCGGAGATCAGGGGTATTGGGTACCGATTCTTGATGGTGAGGTCGTTGAGTTTGCGGTAATCCTGGACCGGGCGTAGACTCCCGTCCTTTTTCTTGACGAAGAAGAACGGAGACGCGTACAGGGATTTGGACGGCCGAATTCGCCCGGTTTCCAAGTGTTCCCGAATGAAGGCGTCCAATTCCTTTTGCTCGGTAGGAGACAAAGGAATACATTTCCCCTTGACGGGTTCGGAGTCCGGTCAGAGTTCAATAGCGTGGTCCCACTTGCGTCGGTCCGGGAGTTTGTCAAAGTCCCGTTTTTCGAACACCGATTTGAACTCTTCCCAGTAGTGGGACGGTACCGGGTTTTCGGGAGTTTGGTGGCCTTGAGCCGCGGCCGCCAGTCGGCTGGAGACGCTCTGCATTGCCCGCAGCTGTGCGGGGGGTAGGGGAAGCGTCTCCGAGTGGGCCTGAGTGGATCCGGGTGACGAAGACCTCTCGTACGAGATCTTCGTTGTCTTCCTCCTCCCATTGTTCGGCAAGGCGGGCTCGTTTGCATTCCGGTGGGCATCGTAGGAATCGAATTGACTGTTTCTCCCAATCGATCTCCGGGTTATGCTTGCGTAGCCAGCTGAAACCCAAAATAACGTCCGAACTCCCCGTGTCCGTGACAGCGAAGGAAAGTTCTTCGGTGTGGTCTTGAACTTGAACCCGTAGTCGGACGACGTGGGTGATCATTCCAGCGCTATTCGGGCTTCCGTCGGTGTTGTACACCGGGATCGGGAGTGGGAGCGCCTCTTGTTTGAGGTTCTGCTCCTGGACCAAGGTTTGGCTGATGAATTCGCCGGTCGCGCCGCTGTCCAGGAGGCCCCCCACCGAATAACCACGAAGATTGTTCAGGGTTCGAATCGTGACCGGGACTCGAAGAGAGTTCTTCGCCGCGTCTCGAACGAATGGGGGTGGGGTTTGGAGGTTGCAGAGAGCCGCAACTACGTCTTCCCTGTAGCCGGTCAAGACAAAGTCTTGGAGCGAGTCGTCGATCTCTCCTCTTCTTTGAGGATGGGTCCAGTTGCTCAGGTCGTCCCGGGCTTTCCAAGGCCGGGCCCGGGCTTTCTCTATTAGTCGTTCGGGGGTTCCGGGAGGAAGGGTTCGCCAGGAGGCGGGTTCTTGGTGTGTTTGTTCTTTTTTAGGCTTGGGTCGCCGCTTGTCGGGTTCGGGAAAAGGGGGGTTTTCTTCCGTGTCGGGGCCCACGTAGATATCCAGAGGTAGCGCAGTGAATCGATTACTGGGACTATACTCGGGGGTACTAGGGGCGTAGGTCGGCGAGGGCACGGCGTTCACTCGCGACCGTCGGAAAAATCCTCCTTCTCCTTCTTCTCCTGGAGCAAGTCGTCGAGCATCGCCCGAATCTGCTGGGCGTCGCGACGGGGTCGGTTCGGGCATTGATGGCCGATATGTCCTTCCTGCCCGCAGTTCCAGCAGGTAATCTTCCGGGCGCCTCCCGGAGCTGTGGTCTGGTCGATCTCCATGGGTACGACTGCATTGGTGCCAGTCGGAACCGGAATCGGAGCTGGAGCAACCGTGGGAACCGGGGTTGAACTTGCGGGATTGGCGCGATGCGCGTTGAAACCGCCGATCCGGGTGTTTGTGGGGGCCCGATTGGGGACCGGGTTATTGCGTGCAGGGGTTGTCCCCGAGAGGGGGTTTGCAGGGCGAGTGCCTCGGGTATTGGCGTCGACCAGACGCCACTGGCGAATAAGCAAGTTCTGCTTGATCGCCTCTTTCTTCCATTCATCGTAGTCGGCCGGGGGGTTTTCCTTGCGGTAAATAGCCCGAACCACCTCCCGGTCGAGTCCTTTCTTGATAAGGCGGATGAGGTTGACGTCGTCGTATTTGGCAACCTTGTTAAGGGAGTCCATAACCGTGAAGAACGTGGTTGCGTTGGTATCCCGGCCTTGGACTAGTGCCTCGAGTTTCTGTTGCGCGATTTCGATCTGCGCGCCTCCGCGGAAGGCCTCGGTGAAGGCCTCTTCGAACCCCTTGTAGGTGGTGTAAGCCCCGGTGCCAGTGCCTTGGCGCATGGCCTGGACTACGTTGTCTTTCCAGGTCGCGGCGGTTCCTCCTTTAATGTATGAGAGGGCGTAGGAGATCCGGGATACTTCGGTGGCGTAAGTCTGGGGATTGGCTGCGAACACGAGGTAGCAGTCCGCGAGGTAACTGTCCACCTGTTCGGCGTCGCCGGAGAACTCCTTGGGGGGAGAGACTTGAACCCGGGCTCTGCTGTCGGGTTTCGGGGCATTCTGCTTGAGCGCGGTATTGAGCAGGCCATACGCCTGGGTGCTCTCCAACCGGGCTTGTGTCAACTCGTTCCGGAGTTGGTCCATCTCGTGTTTGTCGAACGTTGCATTTAGCTGGGCGACTAGGGCGTCCTTTTCCCCTTGGAGGGTGTTAAGACGGACGGTAGTTACGTGGTGCATGTTGAAGAGGTATTGGAAACATTGTTCCGGGTCTAGGTTGGTAAACTCGTTGGCTTCGGTGGTATCCATGGCGTTCTCGTTACTTCCTTCGAGTGGCATCGGTATGGGGAGGTTTAGATTCTGTCAGCGACGAGGTCGATGATGGGTTGTTGGCGTCGATCGGCGGGCGATGGACGGGCTTGGATGCTAGGCGGAGGGTAACGACGAGGTAGACAAGCAACGTCCTCGGATTAAGACGATCTAAACCTACTACACTCGGGTGTCTACTCAGGCTTTTATACGGCGTCGGATAAAGGAGTTTTAGGGATCGTGCGTTCAGGGTTTTAACGTAGCGTTGAGGGGGACGTGGACGTGGCGTAGACGTGGCGTAGGGGTGCAGGGAGGAGGTAGGGGGTATGGATCGACTCCCGAGCTCGGGGTGTCGGGTTCTGGAGGAACCGGGGGTTGGGGCACGTGATCGGGGGTTGTCGGGGGTTCTGGGTGTAGTCCGTGACACCTTTGTGCATTGCTGGATCAATACCAGTTGCTCACCGAGGCCGTACAAGGGACCACAGACAATCACACCGGGGATCCGGAGATATAAAGGTCCATTTAGTTGATTTTCTATCGTCAGGATAACGGACAAAATGAGTGTTCACTTAAACGAGCATTTAAAGTAAAAGAAAAAAGGCCTTTGAAAGCTGTGATTGTTATACAGGAAGAGATAGTGGGATAAAGGTCTTTGTTTTTGGCTGTGATTTCAGATGTAAAAGCGGCCTTGAATTGGCCCTTTATTTGAGACAAAAGGGGTTTGTAAACCAAGCGGCAATGGGAATCAAAGCAACAATGGTGGCAACTTATTCTATGCAAAACAAGGAGCTTTTTTCCATTGAACAATACTAGCCATAGTCGAAAAATACAGCCTGTTTCCGGACAAATCAGAAGACTTTTTTCCTACTTTCATTTCATTTGAATGAATCCCCTTTGTTTGTGAGCTTCTTACCCGTCAAATAAAACACAGATTCAATGTCCCCTTTTCATTCAAAATCATCATTACAAACAACGAGCTTTATTCTACGTCTTTTTGGCACAAAAATGAGCAAAGTTTCAAGGGCCTTTTTTCTTTTGCTTTTAAGGTAAGTTTAAACCTGCCTTTATTCTCTCTTTGATTGTAAATATAAAAAATCGACTAAATTGACCTTTATATTTCCGCAACCCCGGTGTGAATTGTCAACCTTGCAATCTAGAAGTGGTCCACTCCACGTTGGTATTTGGTTGTGATGGGTTTACAGGAGCCCCTCACAAAAGAAGCTAATATTATGAGACAGGGAATGGTTTGTTTGGGTCCAAACTTTCAGGACCTGTAGACATTCATGATATCATCATACATTGCTGTTTGCATCATGATGCCATCAATCTCCGTGCCAAAAAAGTCTGATTTCCAGTCATTTATGTCCACAGCAAGTAAGTCGGGAGCAGCAGCGCGACCTGCTCGAGGGAACTCATAAGGGGACGAGGGCTTAGGTTGTGCAGTTATAATTGGTTCCAACTACCCTGCAGGTGAAAGAAAGCCTGCATGACGGGGCCCGCGGGGCGCATCCTGCGGGCGTCAACCCGCAGACTCTCGCCACGGTGACAGGTTCAGGATTAGGGTCTTTCTTGGAACAAAGTCCGATTAAAGCAATCAGCTGGCGGTTTGAACTTACAAAAAAAAAAAAAAAAAAAAAAAAAGACACTGAATGAAGGTGGAGCTCCTTCAGCCAATAAGAGGGCTGGATTCTCGTGTTTTTTAGATTTAAACCGCGAGCTAATATGCTCATTGAGTTGTAGTAGATTGCGGCGCGGTGAAAGCTGACCAGTCAATGGTGCAACCCAATGAGAGTCGCGACATGGCCGAGTGGTCTAAGGCGCTGGAATTAGGTTTCTCTCTGCTATCCAGTCCGCAAGGGCGTGGGTTCGAACCCCACTGTCGTCATGAAGTTTTGCCCTTCATCTATCCGGGACTTATGGAGGCGCGTACTCGAGTTTCACGCTTTTCTCTTTGTTCCAGCATGTTGAATCAGCGTTGACTTCTTTATTTTCAATGCCAGCCCAATTTGCTCTTCACTGTCTCTAGTTTCTTCTTTGCCTCCGTCTTTGCCAACCCCGTTGAAAGGTCCACTGCCTGCTCATAGGCCTTCACCGCCTCCTCGTCCCTCTCCAGCACCTGCAACGCCTCTCCTAGCCGCACATATCCCTTGCCCCATTTCGGTTCAACCTCGGTAGCCTTCTGTGCATCTGCAAGCGCCAGATCTGCTTCTGGGGGCGTACATTTCAGGTATGCGATGGAGCGATTGCCGTAGAGCGCCGCAGAGCTCGGTGCATGCGAGAGCGCGGCAGTGTACTTCTCAATCGCTTCCGGGTATTGACCGTCCTTGTAAAAGGCCTGCCGTCGTGCCAGTTGAGAAGTCGAAAGGAAGCTGGTAGAAAGACGCCTACATTCCCGGCAACCTTCTCCCGCTCTGCCTCCTCGGGTAACGGGGCGACGGGCGGATTTGGCCCTGCGTGCGCCGCGACGAGACGCGCTAGCCCGTACTGATCTGCGCCCTGCAGCGTATCCACGACCTTGCCTGCCTTTATCGCGAGGAACGTGGGCATCTGTAGTGATTGTGAGTGGACGTGTAGCCAAGCTGAACTGGCATCTCTCACAGCGGATATTTGGTATTTCTGAGCTATAGGTTTCTGGTCGTCCACGTCGACGCGTAGAAAGAGGGTTTGCGGAGTATCGGACGCGAGGGCAGAAAAGCGCGGGGCGATCATCTACAGTGCTGGTTTAGCAACGCAGGCGGACGGAGGGAGCAGCCGTACTTTGCACGGCTGACACCACTGTGCATGGAAATCTACGACTCTACGTAGGTTGAGCAAAACTCGTATTCGACAGCCGCAAACAGAGCGCACACAGTCTTTCCCGCAGCAGTAGAGGACCGGAGAGATTCATTCCATTGCTTGACGCTCTTGATTTCAACCGGAGATTTCTTGGTTTCTTTGGCCATAGAGCGCGCAGCAGTTGGGACGAAGCAAGTGGTTGACGGTCTTGAATAGAGATTGTGCGATTACAAAGGGGATCACGAGTACCGATAATGCAGCAATTTCCAGAGTTGACGTGTAGATTAGAATACATGAGCTGTAGATCCCAAGCAATAGCAAAGCAACAAGGAAGGCCTTACGCCTTCTTCTCCGTCTCATCCTCCTCGTCCGCATCCTTCTTCTTCCACTGGTCGTACGCAAAGTTATACGCCCGCGACACCAGCTGGTACGGCTCCTTAGTCTGAGACTTCTCCCAGACTCGTCGCCCAAACTTCTGGAAGTGCCCGTCTCTCCAGTTCTCTTGCAGAAGCCCGAGGGAGTGCTGCGTGGGCTCAAGCAAGTGGTACAAGGGTTGAAGCAGCGGCTCGGTGTCGAGAGGGATTGGGACAAGCAGTGCGTCACTACTACGGATTGTATGTTAGACCTCGAGATTAAGTTCGGAGCAGGCGACACGCACGATGGGTCAGATCCTATATTCGGCGGCACCACAGGCCCCAACCACTTGTTCTCCAGCGTCCGCGGTTGGCCAGACTTGATGAATTCTTTGTAGTCCTCCCACATCTTGCGCTTGTTCGATCGCGCCGCCGCCAACCTCCGCTGCGACTCGAGGTTCAGCGGCATGTGGGAGATGATATCGTTGGTGCCGATGTAGTTTGTGGTCTTCCAGATGTACCAGCCTTCATCCCAGTACTTGACATCTCCGGGAGATTTGCGGCCGTGCTCCTCATCCTCAATCTGTCGCCCTCCGAGGTACGTGGGGAGGTTTATAGGCTGGCCTTCCGGCGGCAGTGGATAGCGGGCTTTGCCATCGGGGCCGAGCTCCTTGTGACTCTTGAACTGGACGATGTTGCGTACTTCGTGCGAGAACACTTTGCGGATGCAGACAGAGCGACACCATGGAGGTCGATTGTTTATTCGGCCAGTAACGTTTTGGGAACCTATGTGGTCGCGTAAGAAGACGCTAGAGGTATCCGGGGGCGACGCACAGTACGTTAAACACCACTGGTCGTTGCGCGTTGAGAATGTGCCTGTAGGTGTGTGAGTCGATAGTGGCGGCTGGCACGCGCGTACCCTTCGGCGGCTCGATGACCTTGAGGGTCGGGAAGTTTGCGAATGTAACCTATGGGATGTGAGTGAGGTATCGATGCGGCTGCGAGCAGCGTACGGGGCGAGCAGGTTGCTTGGGACGACTTGCATTGGAATCGGACATGAATGAAGCTCAGAAAGGGAGGTTGATTGGGCATCACTTTTTTTTACACCTTGGTCTTGTACCACCACGTCGACCGAAGAATCGTCGTCGCAGCACACGCACAGAGCCCATGCTCTCCTTCAGCTGTGGGGAAAGTCCCCGGAAACACGGACCATGTCCACGGCGCACACGGAAATCGACCGACCCCAAGTACGTCGGTGAACGCCGTGGTCGGCAGGGAACGCTCTGCACCGCAAGCTCGCATCGTCAGCTTGCGGCGCTCCGTCCCAGCCACTCCGTTGTCCGTCTGCGAGTCGCGCGACCCGGCTTCGGCAGCAGGCGGCAGGCTGCGAAGATACGAGCAGCCTGTTTAGCTCGGGTCGTGTCGTGCTCGATGCGGGCAGTTTTTCCTCATAGGCATAGATATGCGATTGTCGACGCCCTTCGGGGCGACTTCAACTCAATGGGGCTCACTCTCGCTCGACGTGGCCATAATTTTTTGCTTCCTTTTGAACTTCGCGTTCAAACTTGTCTCGTCGCGCCCAGTGGAACTCTCTCGAGGTGAGTAGCATCGTTTTACTTTCGATTTCATGATGCGTTGGATTTTTTTTGAATTTCTTCATGGTGCAAATACCTTCGCGGGGCGTGCTCCAAACCTTGACACCTCTGACTTTCTTTTTTCCTTCCACTTTCCGCTGTCAACAGGAACTGACCCTCCTTCCAGGCGTATTTCCACTCTCGTACGCATAGATACCCATAAATTCAAAGTTTGGCCTTGACCTCTCCACCCAACTCGCCTCGTTCTGCTTCCTTCTTTGCCTGCTCCCGTAGCTCGCGTCGCAGAATCTTGCCTGCTGCACTACGATCCGTTAGACCTTGCCGAGCTGCGCAAGCCGCTTTACCTCTTAGGCACGGCGTCGATAATAGCGACGCCTCCCCGGAGACGCTTGTGCTGCGCGACTTTCGCCTCCATCCATTTCACAACGCCTTGCGCAAAGTCGGCTTTCGCCTTGGGAGAGGCGATTCTCTTAGGATGGGTGTGAACAACATAAGCTCTGCAAAGGTATATTGTGCCTGGTCGACTTGGGGCTATGGGCAGACGAACCTGGGCAGCTCTGTCGCTTCCTTCTCCGAATACAACCCAATAACCGCCGCATCCGCAATGTCTGGGTGCGATAGCAGGATGGATTCCAATTCCGCAGGAGGGACCTGAACAGTCAATATTTCAGGGACAAAAACTCAATGCTAACAACGAACCTGGAAGCCTTTGCTACAAACACGCCGTCAATCGAGACGGCGGACATGCAACGCAAGTACTTACTACTTGATGAGCTCCTTCCTTCGGTCTACAATCGTGTAGAAGCCCTCTGGATCGCGGATTGCAATATCGCCTGTCTTGAACCACTTGTCAGGCGTGATTGCATTGGCAGTAGCCGTAGGATTGTTCAAATAGCCCTGAAGAGTCATAAAGGGAGGAAGTGGTATAAGGAAGCGGAATACCTTCATAACCGTCGGCCCGCGGATCCACAATTCCCCGGGCTGTCCCTCCTTAGCGTCGACCAAACCGTCCTCGTCCTCTACGAGCCGCGCCTCAAGATTGGGAATAAGGATGCCGATGCTGCCCACTTTGCGGTCGGCGTGTTCAACAGGGAGAATGTGCGTCGTTGGAGACGTTTCGGTAAGACCGTAGCCTGCTCAGATGAGGAAAAGGATCAACTTCGAGAATGGGCAAGTACCCTGCGTTACACATAGATCCGGTCGTCCGCCGCGTTTGCCCAGCAGTCTCTTCTTTACCTAGCTCTATTAAACCCCTGCAAACGATTGTACCAGCATCCGACTTACCGACTTGACCAGATCGAAACCAAGCGGAGCAGCGCCAGAGAACAAAAGGGTCAACGTTGATAGGTCGTATTGGTCGACAGCTGGATGCTTCGCGAGCACAACCAACACCGGCGGCGCAACCAAGCAAGCCGTAATCTTGTACTTTTGCACCGCGGCACAGAACTGGTCGGGGTCGAAGCGTTGCTGAAAGACCACGGGCACTCCTCTGAGGAAGGGGAAATGGAGGAGTTTGGCGGTGCCCTGTATGGGTGTTAGACAACACGTTGTTCAGACACGCTATAGTCCGCACATAGATGTGGTAGCACGGCAGGATTCCGAGCATAACGTCTTGATTACTGATTAGAGGAGGAAAAGTCGCGATGACGATATCGAGGACCGTGGTCATGTTTTGGTGTGTGGTCTATTCGAAGATGAGCAGCGCGGCTCTAGAACAAAGGGAACGCTTACCTCCACACCTTTAGGCCGCCCGGTGGTTCCCTGCCATGCAGATTAGCCGCAGAACAGTCTCAAGACCATCGCATACCGAACTATAACACAGATACACCGTCTCGTGTGCCAACGAGCCCTCGAACTTGTCCTCCCCATTTATCGGCAAACTCCCCATCCCGAAAAAATTTTCCATTCTAAGCAGTCCTTCTGAACCTTTTGGTACTGGTGCAGCAGGACCCCCGGCCCAACGCAGGTCGCGTCCAAGGACGATGATGCGCTTGTTCGCCTCGGTTTCGGGGATGGCGCACTCCTTGAACATGGCGCGCACGGTGGAAAGTCCGTCTTCGAAAGTGAGAAGGATCTGAGCACAAGAATCGATGTATTGGTAGGCGAGTTCGTGTGGAGTGTAAGCACTGTTGGCAAGGGTGCACCGGAGGCCGGCGGCAACAGCTAAACGCGGATTAGACGGACACTGCTAGCTTGAGGAGCAGGCATACCTCCGAACAACTGCACTGACCTTGAGTGCAAGGACGTTCTGAAAGGGACCACGTACCACTACCGGCCAGGCGATGGAGTTTGGCGAGTAGATGAGGACAGTGTCGCCTCGTTTCGCGTAGGCGGAGATGGTGGGATGGTTCTTGAGGCCATAGGCAAATGAGAGGGCCAACTTGTGCAGCTGGCCACGGGAGATGGATGTCGCAGTCGCGCCGTCGACGAAGGCAGGTAGCGACGCGGGGAAGCCGCCGATCAATCGAGAATCCGGGGAAGACGTAAACAGAAAGCTGAAGATCGACGTCGAGAGGACGCGACCGTCGGGGACTGGCGACTTGTAGATGGTGGGCATTTGCAAGGAGGCAAGTGGCAGCCCGGAACCACCTGCGACCTGCTCGGCAATCGGTCGAACAGTTTGGGTCATCGACTTGCATCTACTGGGGATTTTACGCGCTACACTCTAGCTCCTCCGATCCCTCCCAGTTGGCCCAGCATCCGAAATCGTTCCGCAGCTGCCCGTGCAAGACCTCGATCTTGGTGCGTCTAAGAGGACCCAGCGGTGGCGCGTCGTATAGCCGCTCAAGAATGGCTTCCACCGACGTCGAGGTAAGAACGATCAGTTTCGCATTCGGTCGGAGGATTTGTTTGAGTGTAGTTACAACGTGCTGGTTAGTGTACTGCAAAGAATGAGATTGAGAGGTATGGCTGCTGCGAATCTTGCCTCATTCAAAAACGGTGGATCGACGACCGCAATGTCAACGGCGTTTGCTAGTTGCATTACTGGAGCAGCAGTCGGCTCCTCCATATCATATGGAACTGGATGTTGCGTTAACAAGTGGCTTCTACCGGGATTTCACCTACTGTAATGTTTTGGCGTCAAGACCGCAAATCGACCATCGACCTCGAGCAGCTTCGCGTTCTTGAGTAATTTGTGATGCTGGAACGCGACAAACGCGGTTGGACAGCACATGAACGCAATAGTTGTGTCTGGTTTGCACAGGGTATGCAGCAGAGCGGCAAACCGGTCGGCAAATGGTGTTGTGTACCTGATTTTTGAACAGAGGAACGCGTGCTTCAACAAAAAGATGTACCAGAATTGGCTCAGCTGCCAGTCCTCTGCGAATGCGGCCCGATAATCGTCCACAGACATCATAGGTGGCTCATCAGAATCGTCGCCTGCGACGCGAGCGGACGCGCTTTCTGCGAGTTGGTTGAAGAGGCGTTCTTGCTCGGTTTTTGTGTGTATAAAGTCATTGAGGAGGGCCAGAGTATTCGGGTCGAGTGCAAGGTCATCGTTGTCTGCTGGAGATGGTGCACGATCAGACATGGCGGGGACAAGCAAGTAACTGAGAGCGTCACGCCTTGCGGATCTTGGCTATAAACGCAGTTATCCAAGTTCCGAAATGGCCTGCCGTCTATGCTTCGACTCTTACCACCACGTCCTCTTCTCCGCATTGGCCTCCGCCATGCATCGTCCACCCCATCCCGCACCATCTTCAGACGCTCCTTCGTCGTAGTCGGCGGTGTCGCGCTCGCCGCCTCCGTCGGCCTCGGCTCAAAGGTATACATGGATGCCGCCACCGTCGCCCTCCCACTACCTACTCCGTCTGCAAGCAAGGATAGCGACGACAAGACACCATTCAAGTCCCTTTTGCGCACTTATGTCGTTTACTCGATGTGCTCGTTTCCCTGGCTGGTCGATAACGCCCCTCGGCTGCTGGAAACCTTCAGCAGCATTCCGGGTCTCAAATGGCTAACGGAATCATTCGTCCGGATAACATTCTTCGACCAGGCGCGTCCCCTCGTCGCTATCTACGCGTTCTGATCCCGATAACAGTTCGTCGGTGGAGACTCGGCTGCAGAGACGCTTCCTGTTCTCCGAACCCTCCGAGAGAACAACACAGGCACCCTCTTTGCGTATTCGATAGAGGTCGATGAAGCGGAGGCCATGGCTTCTGCTAGCTCGGGCTCAACACAGAACAGCCCGCACAAAGCAATCGTGAAGGAGATGCTCAACTGTATTGATGTTGCCGCAGACTTTGAAGCGAACTTGGGCGCGAGAAAGGCGGGTAAACGTACCTGGGTTGCGGTCAAGATGGTACGAGCGAAATAACCGCAGGCACCATCGTCTGACATCGGCAAAAGACAGCTTTACTTCCAGATGCAAGCGCGCTCATACGCCTCTCCTCACATATTATCGCGACACGTGCGCCTACTGCCCTGCCTCTTGTCGTCTTCCCCGGTAATCCCGTCGCGTCCGATCTCGCTGTGCTTTCGTCCAAAGGCAACGCCTTACTCACTTCCTCGGATATCGCAATGCTACGCGAGCTTCACAAAGACCTAGAAGCCATTTGTGCGCGTGCATCCTCGCGTGGTGTCCGCATTATCATCGACGCGGAGTATTCGTGGTACGAGCCCGCAATCGACGCGTTGGCACTTGCTCTGATGAGGCAGTTCAACGCGGGGACAGACGGGCCGCTTGTGTATGCGACGTACCAGGCATACCTCCGACGCACACAAGCGCACCTTTTGCACGCCCTTAAAGACGCGCAAAAACACAAGTACGCGCTTGGGGCAAAACTTGTCCGAGGCGCGTACCATCCCCATGAGATCGCTGCCCATGGGGCCGCCGGGTTGTCGATATCACCCGATGCTCTCCCGCCTGTATGGGGCGTCAAAGCAGACACAGACGCGAGCTACAATGCATGTGCGGGAATGCTGCTCGACGCTGTTGCGGAGGATGTCAAGCGCAAGTCGGGGGCGCCACAGTCTGTCGGGGTTTTATTCGGAACGCATAACTGGGAAAGTTGCAGGACGATTATTAAAGGTCTTCACGAGCGAGGATTGGGGGTCACGACGCCGGAAGGGCGGTTGCGCATTGAGGAACGAGTGGCCGAGCGGATAACGTTCGGGCAGCTATATGGGATGTGCGACGACTTGACGCAATATTTGGCACAGAGAATGGAATCCTCTGCGCCCATGGTCATTAAGTGAGTAGTCCGCTTTGCCTGGCAACTCGCTCACCGTCTAGATACGTCCCGTACGGCGCACTTGCAGAGGTGATGCCTTACCTCAGCCGTAGAGCTATAGAGAACAAGAGTATTCTGGGAAGTGGTACAGCGAAGCATGAGAGGGAACGCGCATGGGCTCTCATGAAATTCTGGTGAAGGACTTTTGTATCTTTGTATGGGTTGGTGTCACAATGTCACGCCAAAATGGCATCTCTCCTCGAGCGTATGAGCATCCCTGCCAACGGCGCCGGCGCAGGCCCCGTTCGGTCTAAATCCAACGCACCGTCCAGAAAATCGTCGCCCTACGTGCGTCTTCTCGCCCTACAGCATTACCACACAGCCAACCACCGTCTCTAGGGCCGCCCCCCAAAAGGCGACGCAGACTCTGCGTGGTCCCACGACATGTTTGAGAGCCACAACTCCCTCTCTGCGCGCATGAACATAACTCCAACTGCGCCCAAGGTCGCCCTCGGCAACGGTAATGGGATCCTCGGCAAGGCGCTGTTGGCCGCCACAGGCCCCGGCGGTGGCCTCTCTATCAAAGGCGCGAGCACAAGCAGCAAGGGAAACGTGGTTGAGGTGACGGGGTTGGTGAGCGGGACCAGCGCGGACGACGTTGCGGCCATCTTCAAGCGCTGTGGGGAGATTGTCAAGACCGCGTCAATTCCGGGGCCGCAGGTGACGATACGGGTTACCTTCAAGACCCCCGCGGCGGCGAGCGCAGCGGTGAGCAAGTTCGACGGACAGCCGGCGGACGGCAAGACGCTGTCGGTGAGAGTGGTTGGAACGACGGCCGCAGGGACGAGTCTTGGTGGCCGACTTGGTGGGCTAGTGAGGGATGAGGGGAGTGTTGACGTGCTCATGGAGAGTGCGGACAGTGGATCGTACGTCGTGCCGGGCTATTCTTTTTTTGTGGACGCATGCTGAACTCGCGGGATCAGGAAAATGCGCTCAGATTCACTCACAACGGATCCACGAGCCCAGGTTCTCGTTGCGCCGCCCGGTGCCAACCCCAAGGACTATGTTCAAGGTGCACCGACGCGTGGACGTGGAGGTCGTGGTCGTGCCCGAGGCGGAGGTCGTCGTGGAGGCGCCAAACGCGGAGGAAGAATGGATGTCGACTGAGCTGCGTTTCAATCCGAAGACACGATCTCTCATTCCTCTCTTGCCTGCGCTTTCCGCCAGATAGCGTTCTCGTGAGTTCTTTGTCCTTGTTCTGGACCTTTGCCTGATGTTCTTGCTTAACAGCTCGACAGTGTAAATGTACTGGAGTCTTAATGGAACCCCTCGCTCTGCAGCCATGTCCCGAGTGCATGAAAACTAACCACGCCCGTGTGTCTGCACAGAACTGTGTGTTTTGTTGATTCTTTGGAATGTTCTTACACTCATTTGGCGGCAGATACATCTCAGTGAAGCGTGAATGGGCGGCGCGGGTGTTTCGCTGTAGCTGTATTCGCTGTCTGTGTTCTGTAGATAGCGAAAGGGACGTCCATCAGGCGTTGACGCAACTCTTCCCGAAACCACACTCTCTCCGGCTCAGACTCCCGCTGAGCTCGACGACCGCGTATCCCTCGCTGAAACGAACTTTCCACGACAATGGGTGGTGCAGGTTCGTCGTCTCCGTCTGCGGCGAACGAGGTGCGCAGGCGTTAACGTGTCGTGTGTTGCCTGCAGGATGGCTGTTTTTGTTTGCGGTCCTAATGGCGGCGGGCCTTCTCTTCTGCATGGTCTTCTTCGTACGTCCCGCACCTCACTCTCAGCGGGGACGCCTCTTAGACGCCGCCAGATTATTATGTTCTCCGACCTCGAGTGCGACTATATCAACCCGATAGACCTGTGCAATAAGCTCAACCAGGTGCGTCGTCCGCGCTCTCTCAGTGCTCTACTTACTCCTGGGACCAGTTTGTGCTGCCGGAAAACATCGCCCACGCCTTCCTCGCGACACTATTCCTCCTCTCCGGCCAATGGACAGCGCTCCTACTCAACGCCCCGCTCGTAGCCTACAATCTAAACAAGTGCGTCGTCGTCGCGCACTCTGGCTCAGCCTGGACTGACGGGATTGTAGAATTCGAAACAAAAACCACATGTATGACGCGACGGAAATTTTCCGTACACTCCCCAACCACAAGAAGGAGGGCTTCATTAAGCTTGGATTCTACCTCCTCTCCTTCTTCTACTACCTCTACCGGTGCGTCGCGTGGCTTGTTCTCTATTTTCTTGCACTCACGTTTGCGGTGGCTAGCATGATCGTCGCGCTCATTGCGGACAGCGAGTAGCTGAGGTTGGAGGCTCACGACGGATGGCTGTAGAGACGACACGAATGGATTGCACTTGTTTTCTACTGTACTCGGAGTGAATAAATGTCTGGAACTACCGACCCATCCTCGTCCCAAGGGAGGAGAAACGACGACAGTGGGTGCTGAGATGGCCATATTGCTCGGGGCACGACTTGACACTCGAACCGCCGCGTAGCAAGCGCAGTGGTGAGCAACATTGGGAAACTAGGGTAGAGTCGTGTCGCCGCACAAAGAAAGCCGGTCACCCATGGCCAGCTGCTTATATACCCCTTTTTTGTTTGTACTTGTTTGGTGGGTGATAGCTCCGGTTAGATCCCCCAACTTGCCCTCAACCTGGCCCATATGGTCCTGCATCGTATGGTCCCGCATCGATAACCTACTCTGGTTCACACCACCACCATGTCCCAGCTCTACCTCTGCGTCGACTGCGGCGGTTCAAAGACCTCCGCCGTCATCGCCGCACACGATGGCACAATCGTCGGTCGCGCATTCGGCGGCCCTTCCAACGCCTCGTATCTCAGCGCAGAGGATTTCCTTGCCGTTATCCGCATAACCGTCAGCGACGCCCTCAAGACCACGACCACCCCGCCCCTCGGTCGAACCTGTTCCGCTGCCGCCCGTCGGAGAGACGCCCTTTGCCGCCGCCTGGTTCGGCGTTTCTGGCTTGGACTCGCCTGCCGCCGTCGCCGAGGTCGTCCCTGTGCTTTCCAAGCTGCTCGGCATCCCCGAGGGCCCGCGTCTCTCCGTCGCAAACGACACCATCTTGCTTGCCGCGCCCGTCCGCATGCATCCCGATATCAAGTACGCCGTAGGCGTCATTGGCGGCACGGGCTCGATCGCCGTCGGTTTCGAGGAGACGGAGAACGGCTTTGCCGAGCTGGGGCGTGTGGGCGGGTGGGGCTGGATTCTCGGAGACGAGGGCGGCGGATTTCATGTCGGCCGAGAGGCAGTCCGGCAGATGGTCCAAGCGACCGACGCGGCATCGGTGACGGGTAACCCGCCTCCACCGAGCGTCCTTACTACCAAGATCCTGGAACGCTTCCAAATCAAGACAGTGCTCGATATCCTCGCGGCAGTCCATGTCCCCGACCCGAACCCGTCGGTGGTCAACCCGCAGAAGCTCCCGCAATTTACGATGCTCCGCGAGAAGCGGCTCTCTTCGCTTGCACCGCTCGTGTTCGAAGCCGCGTTCGAGCATGGTGATCCCCTCGCGCTGAGCGTCCTCAAGACGACTTCTGACGCGTTCGCGGCGCAGATCTCCTTGATCCTTGGCGACAAGGATGCAGAGAAGCCGAAACTTGTCAAAGCGCAGGACGCGGTCATTTCGTTTGGAGGGTCCTTGGTTGGAATTGAGGCTTACCGCAAGCTCATTCTGGACGCTCTTGCAAGCAGAGGCCACGTCTTCCGTTATGTCGAGTTCGTCGACGATGCCGCGGCGACTGGAGCTATCGGACTCGCAAGCTCGTTCAAGGCGTCCTAAGTTATTCGTATGTACAATTTCTCGTTACAGACGCGCTTGTAAAGGTGAACTGGCGAATTGTAATCAGCCTTGTCTTCACGTCTAGACGGAGCCCGCGATTCACTTCATCTCGACTACGACGTCCTTGCCCTTGCCCTCGACGATAAAGTCGCGAAGATTGGTCAGCGCCCGCACCTCCATCTTGCGCTGCGTGTCCTGGTTTTCGGTCCCCATATGCGGGAGGAGGGTGATGTTTGGAAACTCGAGCAGACGCGGGTTGACCTCGGGTTCGTTGGGGTATACGTCGAGTCCCACAGACGCGAGCTAATTGGGCGCGTGTTAACAGAAGCTCTGTGCATGATCAGACACTCACATGGCCATCTTCCAACGCCCTAATCATCGCGTCCTCGTCGATGACCTTCCCCCGCGCGGTGTTCACAATCACGCTCCCGGGCTTGAGCAGCCGGATCCACTTCTCGCCCACAAGCCCGACCGTATCCGGGCGCAGAGGAACGTGCACGCTCAACACATCCGCCTCCTTGAGCATCGCCTCGACGTCGGGGAAGTATTCGCACCAGCCGGGCGCGTGGGCGACCTTGTTGCGCGAATGGTAGATGACACGCATGGGGAAGGCGTGCACGAGTTCTGCGAGGCGCAGGCCGATTCCGCCGAGCCCGAGGATGGCGACGGTACGACCCGTGATGTCGTGTGCACGCGCGTTGGTCCCCTTGGGTTTCCACTTGCCTTCGCGAAGAGTGCGTTCCGAAAGGGAGTATTGACGGACGGCGGAGATGAGGAGGTACAGGGCGGTGGTTGCGGATGCGTCGTCGACTGCGCCGGGGGTGTTGGAGACGGTTATGCCTGTTTTGGGTGTGTTTGTCAATTGAATGGAGTTATCCAGGCCGCACCTTTGGCTTTGGCGGCATGTACATCGATCTGGTCGTATCCCGCGCCGTTATGGGCGATCCACTTGAGGGACGCGGGGAATCCATCGATGAGTTGCTTGTCTGGTTAGTTGGGCGAGGGTGGTATGGCTACAAACACACCTTGTCGAAAATGCCAATACGATCCGCTGAGGTGTTATCCCTGAAGATGCCGACGACGCCGTCGTATTTTCCGCCGGGCTTGCAGTTTTTGAGAAATTCTGCACGGCTGTTGTCGTCGTAGGTCTAGAGATGGATGTGACGCGACATGGATCTAGTGGCGGCGGTGGCGTACGATGACCTGGGAGATGGGCTCAAGGAGGGTCTTGACGTCGTCGGCAGCCCAGACGATGTCGCCTAAGAGGGGTTAGGACGTGGACTAGAGAGTACGTGGACACCAGACCGACGATGAGGATAGAGGGAGCCATGGAGTGGACAGGCAAGTCGCGTTGCTGGGATTATAAGGGATTCGGAGGTCGGTCCGATCGGGCCGCTACATGAATTTCCTACACTCCTTCCGCGCATTCCGTCCCCGCTCCTCCTCCTCCCCGTACATCCTCAGATACCGCACACACGCCTCCTCCTTGAACTCGCTGTATATCCTCCGGTTGTACTTGCGTTCCGTCCGACGCGCGGTTTCTTCATATAAGTGGTTCTGGTGAATAAGGAAGTGGTCCGCTAGCACGTAGTACGAGATTCCAGAAAGGTACATCTCGAACAGACACGCTGCCTTGTTCCCCCCCGTATCCTATAAACCGCTCGTCGCACCATGGTGGCCCATCCCGCTTCAACACCACATACGGCTCGTACGCCGACTGATATCCCGTCACTTGGTAGACCTCGCCCTCTGGCGCGGCCATAAACCGATCATAGTCCGTCGAGCTGTGTCCGGGCGCCCAGCTTGCATGGAACATTCCAATCTTCCCGTCGCGTACAAGAGGCGCGAGCGAGGCTTTTGAGCGCGGAAATCGGCTTGGGTCGACACCATCTTGGTACACGGGGTATTCAAACGCGGGGATGACCAACGCTGCAGTACCACTTCTGAGCTTGTCCATTACGGCCGGACTGTCCAGAATCGCGCCACGAAAGTCGGTGCATGGAAAAAAGTCGATATCGAGCATCATGACAAAGTCGGTGCGGGCAAAGAAACGCGCAATGTTGCGCCAGGTGTTGAATTGTCGGTCGAATGCTGCGTCGGGGTTGAGTTGACGAGGATCGTACGGAGGGAGATTGTACCGTCTATGACGAGATGGACATCCACGTTTGTAGCCATCTTGGGAGACGAGAGGTATAATGCATGCAGAGAATCGAGCAGTTCGTGGACGTGTTTAGTCGTGTTTTTGACGTGAATAGTAACGGAGATTGGCCCTGGACGGCTGTAAGCTGCAATCTCCCGAGCGAAGCTGGCGGACGCACCAGAATACCGCTCAACCAGCCTCGCAAAGACCTGGAACCGGTTGCTTGTCACCAGCGTCGTAATCGTTATGTCCTCCTTCTGGAATATGCTGTTCGCGCGGTAGAAGAACGGGACAATCTTGCTGGGCTTCATAGAATTGGCGAAAGCCTTGGAAAGGAAGAGCGACTCGGGCATTGCGATCGGAGCTTCGTGGCCGAGTCCATGTTGGCGCGTAAAGTCGGAGGAGCGCCAATACACGATGTCGTCTTGGGAGAGTGCATCAAGGTCGATGGCGTGGTCTGCGTCTGCGATAACGAACTCGTCGGCGCGTCGGTGGAGGACATGCGGCCATCCCGGCAGTTGGGGGATGGGGCGGGTGACAATGAATGAAAGGGCGGAGCGCAGGGGCGCGACGATGAAGAAGTGTGTGGTGTACGAGACGGCTGCAAGGGTGTAGAGCGCGAACAAGCATCGGCAAAGCCTGAACAACATGGTTGGGAAAGAGTTGGCAAGGTGTGACCCTCGTTGAACTCAACCACCAGGCACCCACTAGGTTAGTCGCGCTCTGCCGCCTTTGTGTGGATGAAAACTGTGTATTGTATATTCTATACGGACGTGGGGCCAACGCCTGTCCGCTGGCGCCCTCGAATGACCACGTCTGCTACTCGCAGCCGAATCTTCTCTCTGAATCTATTTCTGCTGTATTCCTACGTGTCCGAGTCCCTACTGACCCCGTCCTCAGGCTCCGAACGGATCATGCATGTAGGCTGCATGTGCTATCGCACCGCGAGGCATGTCCAACAGGATACGGCGTGTTCCCTCTTATATCGCTCCCTGCGCAGAGTGCGCACCGCATTTCCCTCCCAACCATGACCAGCACATCTGTCCAGCGCGTATGTCCTCTAACCAGGCTGAATCTCAAGAATCCGACGCGCTTTCTTCTCCAGAACGACGCTGATCTTTGTGAATTGCTACGCGCTCTTGAACTCGACAAACAAGTGCGCAATCTGCTCCCGGATCGCATACTAACCATGGCTCGAGGTAGGGAAGCGAAAGAGCCGGCGAGCACGCCTTAAGCCCGGGCACAGCGCTCGATGGCGGCGACTGCATCATGTCCGAAGCTCCCGTGCGTCGCGCAAGCCTATCAAGCTTAAGCTCCGCGCTCACTTTGGCTCTAGCCACCCTCGTATCAAGGCTGCGCCTATCTCCAGTCCCTGCAATCCCAAATCGACTCCTTCCCTACAACCGGTGGCGCGTACATCGAATCCATCTTCACTCATCGCCAGATATTCTTCGCGTACCCCGGTGCACACCTATGTTGTGCTAGAGCCTTGAGCGATCTCGCCTGCGGACTGCAGCGTCGCGAATGGAGGGCAGATCGGGACGCGGACATGGAGGCGGTCAACGCGTTTAATTACGAGGCCGAGTTTATCGCCTCGGTAGTGTCTTGAGTGTAGCGTAGATGGAACAATACATGCATGCATCTTTTACGAACAGCTGCTCGTACAACAAAGAATCAAGCGGAGAAGTGCGGCGCCGTCCAACAACTTTATAAATACCGAAGAGTCTGCTTGAAAGCCACGAGGCGCTCGCTCAACCAACGATGACCATGAGCCATACCAGCGGCACGGTAACCCCGCGTCCCACACAGGCGTCCGAGACACAGAAGATGCGCGACGCGATCGGCGCTGTGAATTCGAGCCTCTCAGGAATGTGCGTCGCTAATTGTCGTCGGTTATCGAGCTGACATGGGCTTCGCAGCAAAAGCACATTCTCCACCCTGAACGAACGGTCGACGGAGCTAGCTGCAACTGGTCCGAGCGTCGTGAGTAGAAGTTGGTCTCCTTGAGAAGTAATGAAGTCATGTGTGGTACTTTAGCAAGAGCTTTCGCGTGAAATTGCTGCGTTGAGGAAGCAGGTCCGCGAGGACGGCAAAAGGGCCGCGCAGGATGTGCAGGCGTTCAAGACCGAAGCGAGGGAGGAAGTGGGCAAGACGATCGTCGCGAATTTGAGGCAAGTAGGCCGCTGAGAAAATTTATAACCGCCGATGCGTTCAATAGCGGCGATATTCTCGAGTATATCCGCAGCGAAATCGCCGTCCAAGTCTCTCGAGAAGTCGACATCCAGATTCTGGAGCACATCCCGGTCAGCCTCAAAACGCAGCAGGCAAATAATAAGGCGCAACTGCAGGATGCCGGGACGTCTCTGACCAACAGCGCCGCGCGTAAACGCAACGCGCAGATTCAAATCAAGAACCTCGACGAGATGCTTGCGACTGTGCTCAAGACGGATGGTACCAGGGCGCAGCTCTACCCAGCAGACCTGCGGTCGCTGTTTGGTTATTCGGAGGAGCACGTTCTTGCCTTGGTGCGCGATTTTGGGCTGGCGGAGGATGCACGGAGAGAGGTGAACCTGAATCGAATCCTCGGGCATGTCGGTGAGTGTATTGCGCCTCGAAGACCCGAGGTAATCGTTGCTGCAGGAGTGATGTTCGAGCTCGTCGTCTTGTAAATTAAGAGCAGGAGGTGTTCACTGGGTTTTGTGTTTCGCTAGGTCTTGGTTGTAGAGCAACGAGGGCGTCTTGTAATGTATATGGGCAGAGTGGTGGAACATGAAAGATGCGACTTGGCTCCCACCTCGATGTCGTTCAGCTCGTCGGTCACTCACCGGGATGAATCGCTAGCAATCGTCGAGCACGCGTACCGCCGCCTCTGTCATGCCGAACTCGTCCTCTTCCTCACCGCAAGGAATCTAAATACCCAAGGCTCCGATGAAGACCTCGCATCGCGCCTTGCGCACCACGACTTTATGACCTATCCCTATTTGCGGCCCCAGTCAATGTCCAAGGCGATCTCCGGCCAGAAATCCGCATACACTGGCCCCAAGCTGCAGCATACTGGCCCTGATCTACCTGCGGAGATTCTAGCGGATATTATGGACTGTGTGGGCGACTGGGAGCTTGCCCGCGCCGTCGGTGTCCCAACTTCGCTCACCCGTCCCTCCGTATGGGACACACCGTCACCGACCGACTACGCTATGCTCACGGGCTACCTCCCCTTCATCCGTGCCGCCGATCCCATAAAGCACCCACCCGTCCTCGGCGTGGATCTAGCCATCCGCTTTGGCTACGTCCACGTACTCGAGTACCTCCTCCTCGAGTCTGCCAATCAACCAGACGGCTCTCCCTTCAAATTGTCCTTCAAGCACGACCTTATTCCTGTCAAGGCGTCGTTGCACGGCCGTCTCGAGGTCCTTTCATGGTGGAAGCATGAGATGGACACCCATCCCGACCTGATATCGACCCCGAGCTCAAGCCTTGTTACGCAGGCCATAAATAACGCGGCATACCAGGGCAAGGTGACCGATTGGCTTGCAGTCTGCGATGTAGCTAACAATCCGCAGGTAAACGTACTGGACTGGTGGCTAGACAGCGGGATGCAGCTTACTCTCGACGCCGAAACCCTACACGGCGCGACGCGACATAACCGGCCAGAGGTACTCGAATGGCTCGACAAATCGCGTCTTCCGCTTCAATATCGATTATGCGATGTCGAAGAAGGTACGCTGATCTCCTTCACACTCTCTGCACACTCTCATTGTCTTGGAATAGCTCTGGAAGATGCGATCGGCGGTGGAGAAGCGGCACGACAGTGGTGGCGCAAAAAGGGCGTCAATTTCGATTCCAGCATCAACCAAAAGGATTGGAGCAAGCTGCAGAATCTCAATTGACGCGGCTGCCTTTGCTTTGGTCCTGCTTTGCGGCTTCCTTTCAGCAATCTCACGCGGTGATGGATAAACGGACAACGACCGTCCCCTTGTATATCGGCTTGCAAGACTTGTAGCATAGAGAAGACAGTGCGTTCTAGTTGGTGAAATGGACAGATGCTGAAGACTCGGACCATGCCAAAGCAGGTCAACTGGATGTATGTCTTGTACACGGGCGGTCAGACGTTGTTTCGGTGTCGCAAGCGGCGACCTTGCCAGCCTCGCGTAAAACACGTCGCGGAGTTGGATGACTTGGCAGCCGTCGGCCCGCTCGACAGGCAGCATGCAAACCTGACGCACGACCTTCTCTTCCCTCTGACGCTCCAGCTAAACAGTCCGCCCACCATGTGTTCGCTATCGATCCTTTCTGGAATGAAAGTTCCTGACGGTCGAAATCGAGAAGCCAACATGGAAGGAAAACGGAATGCCGCTTTCGCAAGCATATCGAGTCTTGCAAATAACAAAGAACGCGGCCAATACTTATGTGAGCGCAACGCAACCACGAACAAACGTGTGACAAACCTACAATGTAGCTTTCATTTCTGGAGGTATCACGGCAAGAAGAGAAGCTCTCCATCCACGAAAAAGATCTTCAACCTTCTCGTTTTCGGCTTGGACGTCAATTCTCTGGTCTCGCCCTCAACCTCATGTCTGGGGTATCTTTGGACCTTTCCGTGATGGTCTACGATTCGCTGCACATCTTTGGCGCCGGAAACTACCGTAGGCCTCTGGAGTAAATGCATATAAGTCTTGCTCTCTAGGTGAGTTCCGTCTGGAATGGCGTCTCCCCACCATCCGCCTCCTGGCAACCACAACAACGATTCCGATGACGACGAGTTTCAGCTCGACTCTGACCTAGAAGAGCTCGGAACCAACGACTTTCCTGGATACTTCGTTGAACGCGATAGTCGACTCTTCCATTCCAATGTAACATCGCAGTATCCACTCCCGGTCGATACTCCAGAGCAGAAGGTTCGTCCATTTAAAGGGTTCTTCCAATATTCTTATGTTTTCCCAGCGTATGAACGTCCAACACCGAATTTTGTTCGAAATAATGGGTGCCCTTTATCCTCCGCATTGCCCGGTACCGGCTTTACTCGCCCCACATCCCAAACGCCAGCGATACGTGCTCGATATATGCACAGGGACAGGTCAATGGGTTACGGACATGGCTGCCGACTACCAGCACGTAGCCTTCCGTGGTTTCGACCTTGGTAATCGTTACTTTCACGCGTTCGTAGGCTGAAATTCTTAGTGCCCTTTGCCACCCGCTATCCACCCGCCAACGTCCAGTTCTCCACGCACGATGTTAATACCGTCGCGCCGTGGCAATCCGGTACTTTCGATATTGTTCATGCTCGCTCGATTTCGATGGCGGTATGTCTTCATTCGGCTCCGGAGTGCAACACCGTATACGACTAGGTGATATCCTACCCCGCCCTTCTTGCCGAGGCAGCCCGACTCCTGCGCCCAAGCGGCTGTTATATTGGGGGCGAATGGTCCCGTATGCTATTCACCCTCGTTATTCCCGGCCCTGGCATGAACCCGCAGCCAATACCAGTGACACAACAGACTGCCCCGTTCCTCGCGCAATTTTTCGCAGCTCTTCATGCGGCGCTCGCGGCGCCTCCAAATCCACTCCCGCCGACGGCCCCACTTGTCGCGCCCTTGCTTGCGTTGCAGCCACAACATTACGACGCGAGCAGCATCACGGCTGCAACGCACCTTGTCCCCATTGGTGCGTGGCCGCAGCACCCACAGAACCTGCAGCGCACGGGGCGTACGTACCGCAACGTCTTTCGCGAGTATATGCAGAGCGTACGGCCGCTGTTGCAGCGTAAGAGCGGATTGCCGGATGCGGTATTGGGGCAGATATATGCTGGGGCGAAGGTCGAGCTTCGCCACACACCTGGCTTACTGGCGGTATACAACTCGGTATTTGCACGTCGCATTTGAACTAGCCTCTATCCTGTGTTTTTCCGAATGGTTTTGCGTGAATTTTCCTAGCCAGAGCGTAATATGAGTTATCTGAGCTCAGCGTTCCAAAATATCAGGCTTGGGAGAACCACGTTTGAGCGACTAGGAAGTTCATGAGCGCTATGTTGGGAGAACGACGAGTATAAATCGTGACACGACGAAACGCGGGCAAGGCAGCCTAAAAGCTAACCCTTCTCTTGGGAGCAGCCGCAGATTCCCCAATAAGAGTGGAAGACGCAGATGGGTGCATTGGCCAAATCGCCGCCACCGCCACCGTGACCGCCACACTTTGCTCTCGCCAGCTCAGTCAAGCCTCGACTCAAGAGCAAGCCAAGGGGACCCGAAACAATCTCCAAATGTGAGACCTGCGCCAGTATCTCCCTACCGCGAACTTGAGCAACGAGAATACTGCGGGCCTGTCGCGCCGCCTATCCTTGCGCGACAATGCGCGATAGTTTATATTGACCTTTCAGCCGGATATTTAAGATGCTTTGATGCTTCGAAGGCTCGTTTGCGCTCCCAGTAACTCACATGGGCGACAAATTCGTCCGACAGGTGCTAACCAGCGTAAGTTCGGCTCTTCTCTGGTTTGAATGCTCTCCCGTCTTGGCCTTTCTCGTTCGCGACGGCTATTCGATGCTGCGTTTACCGGTGCATGTTCACCAACGTTCTCATCAACAAACAAGAAGCGGAGTCGCTTAAGCCCTGACTGCTCAGATCAACTGGACCTACAGAGGCATAGCCATCTGTCAGTGCGCCTTGCTCTTCGCCTCGACCATGCCCACGGTACCAGTCATGCCTAGCGCTCGTTCTCCCACCATCCACTACCCGTCTCCAGAAGAACTCGCCCAGGAACTCGAGCAGTAAGCACCAGGATGCTCGCCTATCGCTATCATCTTAGCACCCACAAGGCTTTCTTTGTGGCCGGAGGGCGATGTCACGTTTCCCTTGAAGGCCCCAGATGCTCCAGAGCCTACGCACTTTCTGTTCGGATACATGCGCAACCAATTAGGCGACCAGCAGCCTGTAATCCTCGATGGCTTGCTCGTCCTAACCAACCCTACTGGGGTGACTACTGTGGGTCATATCTCGACGCATCTCGGACGGTTTCTCAACTGCTAGGATAGGAACAAGTGGTTGCAAACTTTCCTAACATCGGCGCCGATGAACATGCGGATCCTTTGTACCAACACCGACCACCGACACCCCCACCCGCTCCACCAATCGTATCCTCCTCCTTCATGTTTGGATATGGCTACAGTAGCATCCAACAGTACATGCCGATTTCGACCAGGTCGTACTCCTTGGAGGGCGCGTTAGGTTCTCTGCCGCTAGACACGCCCTCCGCCACCAATGATGCGGAGCTCAAGCTGTATCCCCAACCTGCCAACGAGACGTTCGACGACTTGGTCCTGCAGGGGCTCCTTTCCGAAATTTGTGACTTAACTGCGCCGAATTCGCCGCAAATAGTGGCCGGCACGCAATCGACCTACGAGGAATTCGGCATCAACATTGTCTCGGCGTCACCGACGGCGATACCCCACGAGGAGCGCGGCGGGAGTCAAGACCTCGATGTTCCGCCACTCTTTCTTGAACGGGACTCGTCCGCACTCGCGTCGCCCGCGAGCAGCAACGCCATCGAGACTCCGCCGTCCTCACACTCATATGCATCCCCCCAAATCGCGGGCAGCCCGTCAGAGGCTTTATCAGCTTCAGTGCCGACCAGCCCTAATCCCCCGTCCACTAACTTCGTCGCGGAATTCGGAAAGCTTGAACCACCACCACCAACAGAGGACAAACCAAAGCGCAAGTCGCCGACGTACGACTTGACTCCCGGGCGGCCAACATGCTCCGTTTGCCGCAAAACGTTTGGGCGCCGTGGCGACCTGAACCGGCATATCGTGACGGCGGGGGTGCATGCGCACCTAGGGCTTGAGGACATGGTGTTAGGGCAGAAGGAAACGTCGACGTCTAACCCCAAAGTGCCGGGGATGCAAATCATCTGCCGGGAGTACACCTTGCGCGACGGTGGAACAGTGAAGAGCTATCACTGCGCCAACTGCCGAGAGATGAATCTGTGCGAGGAAAAGAAATACGGAGCAGATAGGAAGGATACTGTCTTGCGACACCAGTGCGTGCTATTCGACTTCCTTTGTTGCGCTTATGTTCGACAGGGCTGCTGCAGCCTGCGGAAAACGCAGGGCTCCAAAGAGAAAAGATTTCGGCAGGTTGCCGCTTCCGCTCAAGGCTTAGCGTGTTGTAAGATCCTTCGGCCCTCTGTGCGTGTGTAGCTGTATGACTGGATTCGTTTTCGACGAGAAATTGCATTAACACTACGAGACACAACGTTCAAGCGACAAATGGTGGTACAATGAGGAATATGACAGAATAATGAGGGACCGACTGCGGTTGCAACAACAAAACAGACCAAACCGACGCGTCTTGGACGCATCAACTCTCAATTTCGTGCAAATGTCTGCGGAGGGCTAAGTAAAACACGGAAGCACACAAGACACACGTACTGGCCAAGGACCTTGTTCATCTTGAACATGTCTATCTTGTCGGTATTGAAAACGGGCTTAAGCAGCGCGTCGCAGATGATCTCCCGTTTATTACTTGGATTTTGCTGCAGAGGATATGAAGAACGTCGCGTAAGAAAGGAATACACGTACCAACTCGTTTGCTTTGATGTAAACCCAAAGTTGCTTGACGACCTGAGGACGCGACAGCGATTCTGCGCCGAGAACCGCGGCAAGAGGTTCGCTGAGGGAAACACTGAGTGATCGAACGGCACAGAAGCGGATTAGGAGACGCACCTCAACATGTACGGTTTAGCAAAGCCGCCTTTTGCCGACGCCCCCTCGGTGCGTGCGCGTTTCTTTGCGGGTTTGGCACTCTCTGCCGAGTCGCTGTCATCGTCGGTGTCGATCATGGCCGCACTCTTCTTCTGCTTGCGCTTCCTCGGCGTGCTGTTCGCGGAGCTACCGCTCGCCTTCGGGCGCGCAGTACCTCGACGCGTCGTACGGCCACCACCGTTGATCTCTGCAGCCAACTGACGCGCCAGCTCCGCATCTGTAAGCTCCTGCTGCTTCACTGCATTCTTTGCCTTCTTGGGCGGCGGTGGAGTATCGTCGGTGTCGCCATCCTCGGTCTTCGGCCCGTCACTGGCGCTCAGCGGTCGTTTCCGGTATGGCTGGTCAGCGTCCGAATCCTGACCGCCGTCACCCTGAACGCGTTCAAATACGATTGCAATAACCGTATCGACTGCCTCGCGATTCTCCTTGAGCAATTCGGGAGTGAACAAGCCCGGGTCGATGAGCTGCAGCTGCTTCCGAACGCCTATTAATGAATATGAATCGAGTGAGTACGGGCACTCGGAGGACTAGAAGGGGACATGCGTTTGGCGCTTATAGTAGCCAGATCTGTGCCTGGGGCTGAGAGTATCTCTTCAATGTAAGGTTCAAGACTGGATGCGTCGAATGTCATGGGAGGGAACAAGGAACGGAATGGTGGGTCGGGATGTGTATTGGGGTGTCGCAGAATTGAGGTGGGCGACGCAAGAATGAGGTTGAAACGCGCGACAGAGGGGCCAGCTAGTTGGCGGTCGGGTTTAGAGCCGTGACGGGTCATCAATGAACCTTGTTCGCCTCGGAATCTTCAAAACACCCTACACGACTACAAACAACGGAGGACACTAATAATAAGTGGTAACGCAGAGGCGCTCTCCGGGGATTTCGATGTGCAGTCTGGGGACGGCAGCCCGTGCATTTCGAACCCAACAACCTGCAATCCGCTCAATCCACGACTACAACGACTCTCCTGGAAGAGAACGAATACGCACGACTTACACCGATGTGGGCCATGAATTTGTTGATATTAAGGTTACGCTCGTGCCCATGGGTTGACTCTTCTAGAGGCGTAACAGGCACGGGCTGGTCTTCAAGACCGTACTCTTTCACCAGCGTCTCAGCCTCTTCGGATTTGAGCGCGAATAGCGACTGAAGGGTGGTAGGGAAGAGCGGAGAAGGAGTCGGCTCTTCGAGAGTGTCGGGAACGAGCGCTGGCTTCGCGGGGCTAGTTGTGAGCATCGGCGACTGCTCCGCGCTCGGGAGCGGCCGCAGAAGCGGCCGGAGCGGGTCGGTGAGCGAGTCGGGACCAAGGCCCGCATTGTATTGACGCGCCGCGCTGTACCAATTTGTAGGTAAGCTTATGTGGAAGATGAACGACTCGTACGAGTTGTGCAGGCTACATTGGACTTCAAGGATCTGGCGCTTGTGAGATTTGATTTTCTGGCGTAGGTGGTCGGGAATTTGAAGCATGAGCTGCATGAAACATATCAGCGGCCGACCACGACCGCTAAAATAACCGACCTGTTCAGCGACTATATCTTTAATTTGGGGCTTGAGCGCAGCAGCGATATACTCTTTGAATTGTGCGGTCAGGGTCTGCTTGACCGCGTCGTCCAGGAGCTGGCGTATTGCCAGAGCCCGAAGTCGTTGTTCGCCGAGTTGGCGCTCAAACTGTGCTCGAAGCTTTTTGAGCTTGGTCCCAGTCAGTTGTTTGGCAATGAAGCTGTATCATGTTGCACCTCCTCATTGGCCTTTAATGCTGGTGCAAGCGTTGCAACCCGTTCCGTCTGTTGGTCGAGCGAGTTGAACGTGCTCCCCAGAACGCCGACGACGCGTTTCATCGACGAAACGAGTTCCCCAACAGCCACCAGTTCGTCAGTTAGCACAAACTCGAGGTGCAGCGGAGCAACATCGAGCCGATGAGCCGAGGACGCAGTAGCTGCACCAGCATCCGTAGGCATGGTGGTAGAAATGGTTAGCTTGGGCTTGATGGGCAGAGAGGGAACTTGTTCAGGGTCCAGGGATCGTGCTGGACAGATGGGAGAAGTTTCTAGGGCGCCAGGCATGTCCATTGGGCAGGCTTTGGAGGTAATGGGACAGCGGCGTTCGCGATGAGACGTTATAAACGGACATGCGGTTGACACGAGTTTGTGAACGGAATTAGAGCGCTAGCTTGCAGTTGGCTTGCAGACAATAATAGGCACTTTAAGTTTCAAGGCACTTTGGTCGAGGCAAGGGTAGGTCACGGGCTGTGATGGCATTTTGCTGCTTGCTCCCGACCTCGATGGTGCGTTCATCTCTCCTTCATTCCTCTCCATTGCGATGAAAACTTTCGTCTACGCCGAGTGTTTTACACCAAGAGGCCTCATTTGTCATAGTTACACTGACCTCATTTCGTCTACATTTTTTTTCTATCGTGCTCACCGTGTTGCCCAGCTTGCCCACTCCCGCACACCGGCCACTTGACGGTACGCGTCTTCTTCTGCCCTACTCCCCCCGCTTCGCGATGAGCCTATACACATTTTCAAACTAGAGTATCTGAGCCAATGGCCGTGCTTTTACCTGCATTTTCTGACCCTTTCTCTTCTTGCATCTTGTCCCCACCGATGCTCACCCTTTACTAGTTGTTCCTGCAGTCCGTCTTGCTCGCGATGTCACTGGATACCCGTTGTTAACGCTACCCAACGTGAGCACCTCGTCCATTTCCGTCGAGATGAAAAAAGAGGAATTACCGCCTGAGCCTCCGGCCCTGACGACAATTCCATGGCTGTATATTTATATATTCTGAACCCTCATCGCTTTCGCCGTGCTGAACGCTCACCGATATCCTCCAGATAAATCCCTGCCATGGTTCGTTACCATTCCTTACAACCACTCGCATGATGTCTTTTCACGACGGTCTTCGTACCTCCATGCCGAAAATGGCCGCCACAGCTCAATTCTCGGCCACCCCTCCTGATCTGCTTTCCGTTGCCGTTGCTCTTTTGCTCAAGAGACTCTGCAGGTGCCACGACGCGTCGACGTCGTGTAACGCCAAGGCAGCGGAAGAATTGCCCCATATCGTGGTGAGTACGTTCCCGAGTAGCTACTTGCCGATGAAAAACAAGGAATTACCGCCCAAGCTTTCGCGTTGACGACAATTCCATGGCTGTATTTTTTACATCTGATTTTCTTTCGCCTCCTCTTCCGCCTCAACTTGAGCTGACCCCCTTCACTAGCCGCACAACGTGATAGCCTAGCCTGCAGCTCCCTGTCGCGCCTTGAATGTGAGGCCTGCCTCTCGAATACTCTCAAATGACGCTACAAACACGACGGTCTTCGTACTTCCGTGCACGAAAATGCCCGCACAGCTCAATTTCTCGGGCAACCAATCTGATTCTTCTGGTCTCCTGGTCGCGAGCAATGCTGACCACCCGTTCTACAGGCCGGCCCTATGCGTGAGTATGGTCCTCGCCCTGTTCCATTCGCGATGAGCCAAGAAAAAATATCAACTAGAAGCTGTTGCTTAGCCCCCGGGCGTTGATTATATTTCCTACTATCTGACCTACTCGTCCTCCCATGCCCTATATGCTCACCTCTTTCCAGACAACTTTCTATAGCCTAGCATGTGCTGTATGTGTATACCTCTGGGTCCCCCATTGAACAAGACTTGAAAGAGTTTTTCGAAAACTTGATAAGTAGCGGCTCGCTCGATCTCGAGTATGCGAAGAGTAGATAAAGGACTCGGACGAATTCGGTGTGACGCAATGAAACAGCGTTCAGCGGAACTTCCACCACCACCCAACCGCGGTAGCAGTCCGTGGCCCGCGTTTCGTTTGGTCTTTCGCTGTGTCGCGGCTGCACTCATCCTTTCACGCGTCTATCACCTTGCAACACGCGACGACTACACAATCTGCTCCCAAGACGCGTCGCCTGCGATATACACCGTTGACCATACCCTGCCGCATGCCCAATGCTTGACTGTACAGAACGGTCGGATAGCCGCCGTTGGCGACGAAGGTATCCTCTCCACGCAACCACGCCTGACGTATTGCTGACCGGATGAACTCAGCCTCGGTGCGCGGGACCTGGTATGAGCGTGTCCTCGGGAACAACTTCCATCGCATCTCGGCCGGTCAAATCATCGTCCCCGGACTGGCGGGTGCGCGCGTCTCTCCATGTTCATGCGCGCGGTTCATCCCAAAACCCAGATGCACACGCGCACCTCCTCCAACAGGGTCGCAAGATGCAGCTCCAGTTAGACGGCGCCGCCTCCATCGAGGAGGTCGTTGACCGCGTCCGAGCATATATCCTTGCACACCCAACAGTCCGCGATGATCGTGAGCTATGGATTGAGGGAATGGGTTGGGACCAGACCAAGTGGGCCGGCGGAGAGTTCCCGACGGCTGTTCGGTTTATTCTTCCATTGAAAGAGTGCTGGCTAACATACGACGTAGGAGGACCTATCACGCGATGAGGTGCTTCAGGGACGTCCGATTGTACTTCTTCGCATCGATGTGCACGCGTCTTGGGTTAGTAAACGGTGCGTCTCTCAGTGTTTCACTTTCTTCACGCCCCTTTGACGCGTTGTTTGTTTAGTGTACTGGAGATCATAGGACAGCTTCCGCCAGATTCTGAAATCGAGGGCGGAAGCATTATACGCGATACTGGGGGCAGCCCCACCGGTTCGTTCCGCGCCACAGTCTTATTTTCGCTGAGAGTGCTAGGAATATTCATTGACAACGCGATGGGCCTCGTTCCCGTCCCTCCGCCATCACCTGAACAAACACTCGAATTCTTCAATGCCGCTGTCGGAGAGGCGCTCAAGTACGGGCTGACGAGCGTCCACGATGCGGCGACCGAGCCTGCTTCTGTAGCATTCTTCAAGCAGTGCGGTTTCTTTGTCTCTTTATCCTTCCCGAAGTTTATGCATCGTCAGGATGGCTTCGGCTGGAACCCTTCCTGCGAGTGACCTACATCGCCTAGAACTTGTCTCAATTTGGAGCTAGATTCGCCTATATCTCATGGGTACTCCAACTGCAGAGAACTTTACAGGTTGGGAGCCCTCCATGATGGAGCGACTCGAGGACTATGGTCCTGATGGGAGGCTGAATCTGAGAGCGGTCAAGTTATTCACGGACGGTTAGTTCATTGTGCCGGTCGACAGTGCTCTCAAGCCCCTTCGAGGTGCCCTCGGGTCCTGGGGCGCGGCCCTCATTGAACCATATACCGACAAGCCCGACATGAATGGAATCATGCGCAGCTCGGCCGAGACTATGGACCATCTTATTCGATCAGCTTGGGATGCAAAGCTGCAGGTCGTGCGTTGAATCGCTTCTCCACTCCATTTCCAGCGTTTCATCCAGCTATTAGAACGTGCATTGCATCGGCGACCGCGCCAATCAAGTAGTTCTCGATGTTTTCGAGAAGATACTTACAGAAGAAGCCAACGCGGGCAACACCGATGTTGGCGCCTTTCGACCAAGAATCGAGCATAGCCAAATTCTACAACCGTCTGACCTCGAACGGATCGGTCGCCTCTGCAGTACGCTTTCGTGGTGAAAATCTTTGCAATATTCTACTGATGTATTGTAGTTCTTCCGAGCGTTCAGCCAACTCATGGAACGAGCGACATGTGGTACGCCGAGATGCGGTTAGGGCCAGAACGCGTCAAAGGCGCATACGCGTATCGGACTCTACTAGAGTGAGAGATATCGCGTCACAAGCTGTATAAGACTGAACATGAGGACCCAGATCATCTCCAAACAAGATCCTTCCAATTGGGAGTGATTTCCCGGTCGAGGGCGTCAACCCGCTTCTCGGATTTTACGCAGCGATCTCACGCCTCTCTGTGGCTGGAACTTCGCCCCATGGAAAAGGCGGATGGTACCCAGATGAGCGGCTAACGCGCGCGCAAGCACTCAAGGGGATGACGCTCGACGCAGCCTACGCTTCGTTCTCAGAAACTGAACTTGGCTCGTTGAGCGTATCCAAACGGGCAGACTTTGTCCTACTCGATCGCGATATCATGACTGTGCCTGTTGCAGAAATTTTACAAACGAAGGTACTGGCGACTGTCATCGACGGGAAAGTGGCGTATGGAAAACTTGAAGGAGCGGATTGGAAAGTGTGGTTGAGGAGGAAGGTGGGCGCGTTGATGTATATGTGACGATCAAAGAACGAATCCATCCTTGGTCATGCTCCAGCCCAGCCATTCGTACTTCCATCCGAACACGCCACCTATAATGTTGAGTGGTTGAAACCACTGGAAGACGAACACATACCATAGTCTCCGTGGAAGGGGACCAACGAGCGATGCATCCCCGGCTGCAAGTGCAAGTTGTTGAGAGCTTCCATGTCTTCACCCAAGAGCTTGACCAGCTACTTTCCTTCAGCCTCAACCGCTTTGAATGAAGGAACTGGCGCACCGTGATATTCGTGACCATCCTGCCCACATCTTCCGTCTTTGGGACGACGGCGGTTCCGCGCTGGACGCCCCAGGACAAGATGATCTGGGCCCAGGTTGCTTCGTGCTTCTCTGAAAGCTCTGAGATCAATGGATGCTCCGCAAAGAACGTCTTGGACCGTCCTAGACGCTTTAGCAGCATAATACAACAAGGAAGTTGTCACAAACCAAGAGGACTATACGCCGTCAACAAAATCCCCTTCTCCTCGCAGAACGCCTTGAGGTCGTCCTGTGGCAGACAGGGATGCAGCTCAACCTGGTTAACGGCTGGTGTCACCGTGCACTCCTCCGCCTCGAGCAGTGCTCCCAAAGTCTTGATAGAAAAGTTTGACACTCCAATGGCTTTCACAAGCCCGGTCTCGAGCAACTTTTGCATCTTGAGGTAGGTCTCGATAAACGTCGGGTGTGCGGTTGGTGGGAAGGCCAGTCCGGGGTTGTTTATGTCCGCAAAGTCGACGTCTGGGAGATGCTGATTACTGCTCTGTTGTACGAGGTCAGACATACCTCCCGGCGCGGCCTGCGGCCAGTGCAGCAGATACAGGTCAACCCATTCAAGATTCAGGCGCTCGAGAGATTCATGAAATGCATCGCAGACACGACTATGGTCGCCATTTCTTTTTTAAATATTGAATCGAAGGCGCGAAAAGAACAAAGAGACGAACGCCAAATTTGTGGTGATGTAGAACTCGCGACGCGGAATCCCGGAATCCCGTATTGCTTTCCCGACTTGCACTTCGTTGCCTGTTGAAGGTGAAGAAAGAACTGTGGCTCAACAAAAACGCGTACCGTATCCTGTTGCCTGTAACGGAGGTGTCCAGTTATCTACCTTCGACGCGAGGAGCGACGTACTGTATCAAAGTGCCGATAGCCAACCTGCTCGTCTCAACCGTTGTAACCCGTAGGACCAGAGTAGCATACCTTGATTGCCTTGCTCACCATCTCGTATACCTGTTCATCGCTGAAATCTCTGGACCCCATGTAACATCTGTCTCGTCTTCAACGGCCATGATCCTGCTCTGCTCGACGGAATGACAAACCCTAGACCGACAGAGGGCATTTGAGAACCGTCGTTTAGCCTAAAAGCGGGAATCTGTGGGGACATGGTGGTACGATGTACGCTGAGAAGCAGTCACCATGAACTGAATGGCCCTGTGGGGAAACGTGCGAATGAATTGCAGAAAGCCAAATGTCACGCAAAACCCGAATTTTGTAGACGCGCCCAAGTCACAACACCGTGCATGTCGGTCGATTACTCGCTGGATTTTAGCCGTTTCTTCTCCTTCTTTGCCCGTTTCCTCTCCGCTCGCGCATCCTCCGTCTCCTCCTCCCCATCCACTTCCTTCCGCCGCCTCTTCTTCTTCTTCTCCGGTTTGCTCTCCGAATCCTCCTCCTCCTCACCGTCCTCTTCGTGTCGCCGTTTTGATTTTTTCTGCTTCTCCTCCTCTTCGCTCAGTTCCGCGGGGATTTCTCTGCTCTTCCCCTTCCTGACCTTCTTCTTCTTCGCCTCGCTTTCGCCCTCTGTAGCGCGCTCACGATCGCGCCTTTCCTTCTTTCGCCTCTTCTTCTCTGCCTTGGCGTCCTCCGAATCTTCCTCCTGCTTGACCACAACGTCCTCGATAGACGTAGATGCCGTCGCGCTGGCGAACATGGATGCAAATTTAGACGATCCGAGTCCCATCCGAGGAGCACCGTCGTCCTCTTCTGTTTTCAGACGCAGAGAACCAAGGCCAAAGCGAGAAGGGACATCATCGTCTCGTCGTATCGATCCAATGCCTCCTCTCGGCTTCTCGTCACTCTCTTCGACCTTGACCGCCGTAAATTTGTTCGCTTTCGCGAGTAGCTTGTCCTTGAAGTAATCGGCTACGCTCTTGGTTGACGTGGTCATGAGTTCGGGCCCATCTTCGGTGTAAGGTGTAAGCGCGCCTTCGGTGGTGGGCGTGGCGGTTGCAGGGCTCTCGGTACTTTTGATTCCAAGAATTTCAGAGATGGCGGCGGACGATTTGGATGCGATATTCTTCGCTGCAATAGCACGAGCACGGTGCCTATTTGGAGCTGTTAGTGTAATATAAAACAAAGAGACACAGATGGCGCACGCTCGGTGGCGAGGAACAACAGGCTTGACCGCATCCACCGCCGCTGCAGCGGAAGCCGATACAAAATCCCCAAGCAAAGGTCTGGTTTTCTCCAACTCTTCACCCTTAAGCTCGCCATCCACACCGGTGGCCGCGTTCAACCTCTCCAACACGCGCTCAAAATCCCGGTTTTGCTTCCAAGCGATTCCGTTTGGGTCCTTCTGCTGCGCGGCGCCAATTCCGAGCATGTCCAGCTTCTGGGAGACTTTTATATGCGACAGCCGACCCTCACCCTCAGCACCCAATCCCTTGGAGGCATCCCAGCCGAATTTGGAGAGATAGGTTGCACCGAATTTTGCGGCGTCTGAAAAGCGGTTAGGACGCGTATTGAAGAGTGGGGGACGAACCATCTGCCCATGCCAGGTTGCGGGGATCGTTTCCTATCCGCTGCTTGTTTTTGCGTCCGGACAAGCCCATCGATGTTGAGAACAAAAAGTTTGCGCTGTTGCACACGACATCCCGACCACTCCGAGTCCGGCTCCGTTCAAGTCCTTTCTCGAGTCATTTCAGAAGCACCTTATAATGGGCCCATCTTTGCTTCCATTCCACCATGGCCTCTGAAGAGACTCCCCTCCTCGTCTCGAATGCAGAACTCGAGCATGAACGCATCTACGACCGCTTTTCTCCCCAACGCAAACGGGTTATCGTCGCCCTCGTCAGCGGCAGCGCAATGCTTCCCAGTACGCGTATCTGCACGCGTACGACGACGCGTCTAACCCTCAGTAGTGATCGCGGCTGGTTGCTTCATTCCGTCCGTCCAGGCTATCGCCCGCGATCTCGACACCACCGGCGAGGTCGTCAGTCTCGGCGTCAGCATATCTATCTTCGGGGCTGCCCTCGGTGCCATGTTCTTCGCAACCTACTCCACCTTCTATGGCCGTCGCCCGATGTACCTCGTCGGCCTCCCATTCCTTTGCGCTGGCTCGATTGGGCTCTCCCGCGCCAACACCGTCACCCAGCTCATGATTTTTCGGTTCATCCAGGCATGGGGTAGCTCTGGCGGATTTGCAGTGGGTGCGTGGACGCTTCTATCCGCTCGACTCAACGCGACATCTGTAGGTGGTGGCGTTATTGGGGACATCTATAAGCTCTCTGAGCGCGGATTCTCAATGGGCATCTTCTTCTCTGTGGGCAACTTCTCTTGGAGCATTTTGCGCTTTCCAATCACAGAACTAGACGTCGCTCCTCGGTAATGCACTAGCTCCAGTCGTGGGCGGTTGGGGAGCGAGATACGCTTCCTGGCGCCACGTCCAACTCGGCATCTTTGTCTTCGGGTTGCTGGTTCTCATGGGAGTCGTGACACTGCTCCCAGAAACTTCTCATCCGGGGAGTCGTGGCATAGACAAGTTATTGAAGGCCGAAGAGGACTCGGAAGATGACCGCGTCCGCAACGAGATCTCTGCGCCCCAGTCCAAATGGCGTTGGGTGTGGCTGAATCCCTTCTCTTGCATCTACCTTTGTCGCGCGCCAAACATCCTCTTTGTCGTACGTCAATAAGCGCCCGCATTTTCGCAGCTAACATGTCTAGACAATGGCGGCCAGCATAACTCTCTATACCGATTATGGTCTGTCTATCTACGTTTGCACCTGCCGCAGCTGAAATTTGACTAGTCTTGCTTGTCCCCATCGCATACACAATCGGCGCAAAATACGACATAACGAATGAAGCTATTCTCGGCGCCTGCTTTTTCCCAGTTGGCCTCGGAAACATTCGTGCGTAGATTGCCTTGTTATGGGCATAAACTAACTTGAATACACCCTGAAGTTGGCGCGCCACTCGCAGGCTGGCTTGCAGACCGCGTAGTAATCAAATATCGCGCTCAACGCGGCGGTGTCTGGGTGCCTGAAGACCGCCTCCGCGCCACACTCGTCGGCGGGGCCATTCTCGTCCCGCTCTCGGTGATACTCTGCGGCCTTTTCACAACTTACATTCCCGGATCGCTCGGCTTGACCCTCAACCTCATATCGTTCTTTTGCAACGGCGTCGGTGTCGACTTGGTTCTAAGCCCGTGTGCTGCGTATCTCGTTGATGTGGTTCATTCACGTTCGGCGGAGGTTATTGCGGGAACTGTGTACGTTCGCTTTACCCATCTCGTCTTTGTTGGGCATCTCCATCCCCGAATCCGCGGCCGAACCAGACGCCTTTCGTCATGCTAACAACCCTAACTCCGTCGATTCTGCAACTCCCTGACTGATGCAACCACAAACAGCGGGCTACGCTCCTTTTTCCTTTCATCCGCAGTGTCCGTTATCATCCCTTCAATTCACAAATTCGGCCTCATCGCGACCAACACCGTCGTTGGCGTCTTGGCGTGGGCGGGCGTAGGGTCAGTTCCCAGTCGCCATCCTTCCATACGCCATCTATTTTTTTCTCGTGCGGAAACTGACGTCTACATCGCAACGTCTTCCAGGTTGATTTGGGTTACAATCCAGCATGGCGCTAGACTGCGGGCCGTTGTGGATGTCGGGTTTTCAACGATAGAGACCACGTAAAGGGACAAAGGAGGAACAACGGGTTTGCGGAGAAATTGGCCATGGGAGGCCATGGGGCGCTCCCGAATGTGAACACGGAACCATTGCCTACCATTGCTCGGGTGCCGATCCGCGATTCAATTGAGATAACGAAAAAAAAATCTAAACAGACCCATGTCTACACATCTCCCGTACGAGGCATGCATAGTGTACATAAACTACATGCGGACTCAGGGCATGACCGACTGACCACAAGTATTACAACGGGTGTAGGGTGGACGGGAGCAGAGCAAGTA
Organism: Mycena kentingensis (nom. inval.); assembly: GCA_014461125.1. NCBI lineage: Eukaryota > Fungi > Basidiomycota > Agaricomycetes > Agaricales > Mycenaceae > Mycena > Mycena kentingensis (nom. inval.). The sequence goes on along the minus strand of JACAZG010000007.1, from coordinate 1,020,551 downwards.
GATTGGGATAGAATACGTAGGCTAGATTGCGGGGCAGGTGGGATCCAATGTTGTGCGAGCAGACCAAAAGAAGGAAACATACAAGGGATAACCGTACAATGGACGAGAGAAACGGGACGAAATGGACATGAGCAAGGGGCTACGCGTCTTGGCACCAGATCTCAAGCTTGCCTTCGGGTTTGCCCTTGGAGCTTTCCCGGGCAGTTTCGATGGCAAGTTCATAGTCGGACTCGTCCCGCAAGGAGACCCTGCCTCCGTCTTCATCCTTGAACTTGAGACTGAGCCCGTTGATGTCCTTTCCAAACTTAGCCGTGACTTTGTCCATAAACTCCTCGAACGGAGTCTCGGGCGTCAGAGCCATGCCACGAACATCGTTGTCGTAGTGCAGCTTGACCCGAATCTTGATAAGTTCGTAAAGGCCGTCGAAGTCGTCGCCGCTTGCGTAGCCTTCTTCCTCCTCCTCGTACGTACTCTGGGCGCGCCGGGAAGTGTTTCGTCTCGTAACACGCCGCCGTACCGAGCCGCCACCATAAGAACTCGGCGCGTAGCTGCTGCCCGGGGCGCTGCGGGAACCCGAACGTTGAACGTACGCGCTTGGAGGACCGGAGGAAGCGGTCGGGTTCGCGTTGGTGCGGGCCCACGCGGCGACACGGCCGTCGCCTTGCGTCGGCATAGGAGGCGGCGCCTCGTCGCCGTAAGAGCCAAGGTAGTCGTCGTATATCTCTGTAAGACGACTTGCAGGTTGGCCCTTGCCTGCACCCGCGTTGTTGGCTGCGGGAGGAAGCGGCTTGTTTGCGCCGGGCGGGGATCCGCCACGCTTGACGCTGAGGCCCCGAGTAGGACCTCCCATCCCGGCGCCGGGACCGCCCATCCCGGCGTTAGGCGACGGCCGTCCAGTGTTCAGGACGGTGTTGCTCCGCGCTGGGCCGGGGCCACCGAGACCGCCGCCAGATCCCGTAGACGGCGAGCGGGTCATGTCAGAACCACCGGAAGTAAGATCACGAGCGTTGCTCGGGACGTTCAAGGTCGTCTTTGAGCGAGAAAGCGGCGCGGCTGTGCCATCGATATCGTTGTTGTTGTTGTTGCGTGTAGGCCCCGCCCTGGTGTTGGCGCGAGCAAGCTGGCCAACTTCGTTGTCGAGGAATACTCCAGTGGGGGTAATGCCCTGGTTCATGCGGTCGCTTCCGCTGAAACCAACAGTAGTGTCGCGGGAGTCACTTGCCGCAATGAGTTTCTGGCAGGTTAGTGAGCACGCGGTTCGGTGAATTGACAAGAAAAAACGAACGGCTTTGCCCATGTAATCCTTCGTCTTGGCATTGACGAGTTTCTTCTCTGATGGTCGATATAGAACGCCGACAGGCTGTATGCGAAGTCAGTCAGAAGGCAAGAAAGGCGGAGGTTACTGACGATGCTGAACACCGTATAACCCTCGCCACGGTCCGCAATCGCATCATCGATAACGTTATGCTCGTCGGTGGCCTTGACGCGCCTAGCATCCTCCATGTCGGCCAAACCCTCGTCGAGACGCCCCATGTAGATGAGCGCCAGGCCCTGGTTGAAGAGAACCTCTGCGGAGAAGAGGCGGAACTTAAGGCCCAACTGCTCATAGTTGCTTGAAAGAGAATAAGATGAAGTATACAATAGAGGTCGATACAAAGACGCACATAGCCTGGTTGCCTCGGAGGTACAAAAGGGCCTCCTCAAAGTCCTTGTAGGCGAGCTCATAGCGGGCGAGGAGGAAGTTGGATACTCCGCATTGGAAGTAGCTGGGATAAGCATGAGATTGCGAGATGGCAACCAGGGTAGGCAACAACGACGTACGCAACGGCGAGGTAGGTGTCGAGTTGGGTGGCCTCGATGAAGCGCTCGACAGCGGCTTCGTGCTCCCCTAGCGTAGCGTAGATGAGACCCATGTTCGTAAGGATTTTGGACGAGTCGGCTATGCGCTGAAGGGGCTGTGAGCATGCTGGGGCAGAATTGGGGGATATACGGACTGAGAAGAGGTCGAGGGCCTTCTCAAAGTCCTCCTTGTCGTAGGCCTCTAGGGCTGCAGCCCATGTTTCGAGTTCGGCTTTGAGAGACATGGTGTGGGCGTTCCCGACGCAGAGGAGAGTAAAGAGCGAGGAGGAGAAGGTCTAAAGGGAAAGGAATGAAAGGGAAGAAGGAGACGCAGTCTCGTGGTGGTGGTACTAACGAAGAGCGGATCGTTTTGCTCGGTAACTGGGGCAAACTCAAGGCCGTTGCGATGAAGTCCGACAGCCTTTTGATACAAGCATCCATAAGCCTGCATCAAGTCGAGGCTTGTCTGGCCGACTGGTACCACCCTCCCGACCTACTGCCCACACTGGAGCGCCCTGGCCGCCCTCCTGGCAACCTCTAAATTTCACGTCGCCCGTCCATGCTGATACACCACACAAACCTCCCCATCTCGTTTCAATCGTTAGATCCTCATCGCAGGCGTGATTCGTGTAACTGAGACTCATGGTCAACAACCGCAGCATTACCATGCTCGCAAAGGAATCGCAAAGTGTTGTCTTGTTTGGTTTGCCAGCCATTCAATGATTAAAGCCGCACACACGTTCGCATGTTGTACAGACCAATGAAGTTAACTTAAAGCTTAAAGGCCTACTGGTCCCGCTCGTTAGCAGTGTGTTATCGTAGCCAATTCTGGTGCATGCAGTCTTAAGTTGTGGGTTGTTTCGAAGTTCCTTTGTTGTGACTCGCCTGGACCCGACTTCCATCATGGCCGACGCGGCCACCCTCCGGTCTCAAATCGACGATGTTCTGCAAGATATCTCCGCGCAGAAACGTGTACTAGACGGCCTTGATGACAAACTTGCGGCGCTACGAATCAAGCTACACGCTCTCCCGTATCCGATTCTTGACCTGCCTCCAGAGATCGTCGGTCTCATCTTTGTGCATTGTCTTTCGACCATCGGTTTCAGTCCCGGCAGCTCACCCACCAAACTGACGCAAGTGTGCCACGCCTGGCGCCAAATTGCGGTGACTACGCCCGCGTTATGGGTCGATTTCAAGATTCACATCGACGAACGCGGGTGGCGGAATCTCGAACAGTTTGTCGAGATGTGGCTTAGCCGATCTGGCGACCTGCCCATTTCGTTTGTACTGTGTGCGGACCGCGGATGGGCAAGCAGGGAACCGACGTTGCACGGGTTCATGCGTGTTTTGAACAAGTATTCGCGTCGAATCAAACGGATGGAAATCCAGGGCGCAATAGAGGACGTCCTCAAACTCCAACCCGTTTCTTGGGATACACTCGACTCAGTCTATTATTGCCTAATGTACGAGGGCATGCCGACCACTGCGCCACACATTGCACTTTTCAAGAACGCCCCCAACTTGCGACAAGTCGAGTTCAATTCGATGTTGCCCTGCTTCTTCGATCTTGCCTGGGCGAATGTACGCGTCTTCAACGGCGCGTTCTACGATGCATCCCACATTCAACAAATGCTCGATCTTCTTGAGAACGTGGAGGATCTCGAGCTCGAAACGAACGGGTCATCGGACGAGAGGGAGGAGACACCGCGGCCGCTAGTTCGCGAGAACGTCCGACGGTTTTGCGTCGTCGACCGACCCAACGAGTTCTCACATATCCTCGACTTTTTCACCTTCCCTCAGCTGGAAACGCTGGAGCTCACCGAGGAAATATCTGAGGACACTCTCCGAAGCTTCCTCGTTCGCTCGGCCCCGCCTTTGACGAAGCTCATCCTCACTTGTGGAGAATATTATAATGACATCTCGACCACCACGGTACTGGAGGCGCTGCCTACGCTTACCTTCCTGGCCCTGAGGTCGATGACCTTCCTGCTGTTTGCGAACTTTGTGGACAATTACGGCGAGAATGCGACATTTCTCCCGAATCTGGAGCATCTCAGTATATCATGCGGACTGCGGGATACGATTCGTTTGGACGACCTCGTCAAAGAGGTGGGGAGCGCCGTGCAGAACAGAAGGAACTTGAAGACGTTGCGGCTTTCCATGGACCCAGGGTCGAACTACATGCAGTTCAAATACCCTGACGAGCAACTGGATGTATATCGTCAGCTCGAGAGAGACGGGGTGCAAGTACACATTGGGACAGACGATTTTACAGTATTTGGCTCGCTGGGTTGTAGATCTTGTCCATAACGCGTACACGTCTTCTTTCGAACATCCAAGATGGTACCGCTCGGTCGCCCTTATCTTCTGCCCTTCACTCATATTTGGCCTGTAGCCGTCCGCCGTCGCTTCCGAGTCGGTGCCCATTGAGACGGCCCATGAGGATATGATTGTGAGTTGCATAAACCCACCCACAAGTCCCGAGACCAATCGACTTTTGCAGCACGACGCGCAGCTCGACTACTACGGGAAACGCCTCGCGACGTGCTCCTCTGACCGCACAGTCAAGGTCTTTGACGTTATTGAAGGCGACACTCAGAAGGTTGGCAAGACTCTGACCGGGTGCGTCTACATCCACTGGTGCTGGGCTCGAGGAGTGAACCGCGCCACGCAGACATGCTGGACCCGTTTGGCAGGTCGCCTGGGCACACCCCAAGTTTGGAAACATCCTCGCGTCGTGCTCGTACGATGGCAAGGTGCTCATTTGGAAGGAGCAACAACAGACACCGTCTGCTGGTTGGACCAAGATACGCGAGCATACCCTGCACACCGCATCCGTCAACTCGGTCTCCTGGGCGCCCCATGAGCTCGGCGCAATCCTCGCGTGCGCATCCTCGGACGGCAAAATCTCTGTCTTGACATTCAAAAGTGCGTCGTGGACTGTTCTTTCTCGCTAACGTGTACCGACTGCGATTAGATGACGACCAATGGCTCGCCGACATCTTCCCTGGGCATGCTATCGGCTGCAACGCTGTATCATGGGCACCCGCGACGCCCCCAGGCAGCCTAATCACCCCAAGTAACCTCCAGTCCATCCCCTCTGCCCTCCCGCCCGCCCCAACACCGCCCATGAAGCGTTTCGCAAGCGCCGGTTGCGATAACCTCGTTCGCATCTGGGCCTACCGCGAGGACCAGCAAGCTTGGGTTGAGGAGGACGTTCTCGAGGGCCATACCGATTGGGTTCGCGACGTTGCGTGGGCGCCGAGTGTCGGCCTGGCCCGCAGCTACATTGCGACAGCCTCGCAGGACCGGACTGTTTGTGTTTGGGTCAAGGACGCGCCGAATGGGCAGTGGGTGCGGAGCGTGCTGGATCCGACGTCGGCTGGAGAAGGGCCTGGCGGCAAGTTCCCTGACGTCGTCTGGCGCGTCTCGTGGAGCCTTGCCGGCAACCTCCTTGCAGTCAGTTGCGGCGACGGCAAGGTTACCCTCTGGAAGGAAAACCTCAAGGGCATATGGGAATGTGTCAGCGACATGGCCAGCTAAATTTCTTCTCGTTTGTATAGATATCACATAATAACTATACATCGTCCTCTTTGTCTATAAGCTCGGAAGCGAAGCGTGCAAGCAGCGCGCGAACCTCGGCGGGTCGGAAAACGCCCGCAGTGTATACGACCTTGCTGACCTGGAAGCCATTGAACTGGCTAGCAGCGCAGATGGTGTAGGCGCCCATGTTGGGGAAACCGAGCCAGTCGCCAACGCGGAGGCCGACCGGGAGCTGGACCGTACGGCAGACACAGTCGATCGAGTCGCAGGTAGGGCCCCAGACGCTACTTGTTTGGAGCGGCTCGCTGGCAGCGACATGAAAGCTGCCGCCCATGGAGAGGACGTATGGGTGGACGACTTGGTGGTCGAATAGGATACAGTTGAAGGCGCCGTAGACGCCGTCGTTGATGTAGTACATGACCGTTGGCTGCTCGGAGCGACTATCCGCGGCGGCGGCAGCCGAGTCGTCCCCGAGGGGGCGCCCGCCGGGCGATGATGTTGGTCGCAATGTTGAACGCCTTGGACACGTAGTAGCGGCCGGGCTCTGCGATTATCTTGAGCCCGGAACGGTCGGGAAAGTAGGTGTCGATGGCATCGGTAAGGAATGTCGCGGCCTGTTCAAAGAGCGCGTCTTCGAAGCCGCCGCCGACGTCGAGAAGGGAGAAGCGGTAGCCCGCGGAAGCACCCATCTCGAACGCGTCGCGTGCGCGTCGGATAGCGTCTGTATACATAGAAGGATCGTAGCAGCCACTGCCGACATGGAAGGAGACGCCAATAACATCCAGGCTGAGTTGTTTGGCCTTTGCAAGGAGCGCAGGGACTGCGGCGAGCGGCGCTCCAAACTTGATTCCGAATTGGCAGAGGCTCTTTGAGTCGTCAGTGAGGATGCGAATAACAAGTTTCGCGGCAGGGTGCGCGCGTGCAATTTTGTAGAGTTCATCAGCGTTGTCGAAGGTCATCATATGGACATCCATTTTGGCCGCATTTCGGATAAATGAGACGGCCTTGCATGGGTTCGCAAAGATGATGCGCGAAGGATCGATTCCACCAATGTTGAGGACCTGCGATATTTCGCCATTGGAGGCGCAGTCGAAACCGGCGCCAAGGGCCGCGAGCAGGCGCAGCACGTACGGGTCCGGGTTGCACTTGACCGCTGTTTCGAGTCGCTTAGCCTCCGGAACAAGGAAAAGCGGTGTGCCGTACCGTAAAATGGTTGAATCTCGGGCAAACAGGCACGCCAGCGGAGGTGCTGGTGGTAGACCTGGCTGAGGTCGGCGACAAAGAAGGCGCGTTCAGCGTCTGGATGTGCGCTGGAATCGGCATCGAGAACGCCGTTGCGAAGGTGAATGTCGGGATGGCCATGGAGAAGAGGCGGAAGATCGGGGAATATGGACTCTGGCCATTTGTCGTCTGGAATGCAACCGTCTAGTAGGGGAGATGGGGGCCGTGAATGGGTATGTGCAAAATGGGCAACGTCGAGAGGTGCGAGGACGCTGAGTTTCGACATTCGCTTGTCGGGGGACTCTTCGTGGGCCAGCTGTTAGAGCTCTAGGGATACCCTCTCCGTCGCAGGGACGGCTAGGGTTAGAAAGCTCAGTCGGCGGCTAGTCTTCCTCGCAACAGCGAGGGTTGAGAGCAAGTTGGGATGATCACATGTAACAACATAAAAAAATTATTGGCTCTCTCCAGTGGGCCTGAACTGCCCGCAGTAAGCCAGACGACGCTCGGCGCTAAGTGCAGAGACTGAATTCTCCCTGGATATCTAATCTCTATAGCGTGTCACAACTGTTCTCAACCCCACTTTATTCGGCGGGTATTTCGCTCATTATCCGTCCTGAATGCCCTTGTATCCTCTGTAGACTGCAGAGAGCGTATAGAGCTCAGAAACCGATATTTTGCGATATACATTTTTTGGTCATGTACAGGACCAAGTGATGATGGCGATGGCAAGTTCCCGCTCCGTCCTTGTCCCTCAAGTCCATCTTCCCCGCCCGACGTAAGTCTCCGCCGTCCCTCCGCCCCACCCTGCAATGCTCGCCCGCTACTCGCCCTCGTGGTACACGCTTATCCCATTTTCCGTGGTGCTGAAATAGCGCCTTGCAGAACATGTCGCTCGTTGTGCCGGAGGCTCACCAGCAATTTCAACACATTCTCCGTCTGCTCAACACCAATGTCGACGGAAAGCGCAAAATCATGTATGCGCTCACTGAGATTAAGGGTGTCGGGCGTCGGTACTCGAACTTGGTCTGCAAAAAGGCCGATGTCGACCTGAACAAGCGGTGCGTCGTCTTCCTCGCCCCTCCGAGTCCCGTTCCTCATTCTCTTGTCCTCTAAAGCGCCGGTGACCTCAACTCGGACGAGCTGGAGCGCATCGTCACCATCATCCAGAACCCGACGCAGTTCAAAATCCCGACTTGGTTCCTGAACAGGCAGAAGGACATTGTCGACGGAAAGAACTCGCAAATTCTCTCCAACGGCGTCGACTCCAAGCTCCGTGACGATCTCGAGCGCCTCAAAAAAATCCGTGCCCACCGTGGTCTCCGTCACTTCTGGGGCCTCCGTGTTCGTGGCCAGCACACCAAGACCACTGGTGCGTTCCGCCGTGTCTTCTGGTGCCTTGCGAGTGCTCACACGCGTTACTTTCAGGTCGTCGCGGCAAAACCGTCGGTGTGTCCAAGAAGCGCGGTTAAACACTGGGATATACTACACTGTATGCGTATTACTGCCTTTTATGACACCCAAGCATCGATCAGAGTGTTTGTACGCGTGCTTGAGTGCCCCGAGAAAACGATGGAATTCCGGAGAACTTGCGCGAATCACGAGTTGGGTATAAGACTTTGTTTGCTCCGCGATGTATGCGCACGTAGCATTGGCCATGATGCCCACCCGCCATCCCTGGACACTAAAGCAGCTCAAGCGAAAGCGGACCGACGACACAGTACCTGTCACCGTCGACGAGCCGCCTCCCAAGCGCCGTCTGACCGCACTCGAGCATGGTTTCGAAAACCTCACTCTAGACACACCAATGCTTCCCGTCGAGGAGACTACCCACGCGCCGATAGTGGAAGAACCGTCGTCCCCGGAAATCACAATGGACGAAAGCTCATGGTACGAAGCAGGAGCAGACCGTGAGTTATTGTCTGTTGTCGACCATGCAGCTGACGCGTTTGCAGGGATTGTAATAACAAATTTGGAGCGCTACGCGGAGGAAATTGAAGCAGATACTCAGCTGCCCGTGGTTGAGGAACCGCTCGTCAACAGCGCGTTAATCCAGCGGCTTAAATCACAACCACTCGACCCTGCTCTGCTTCCGTCCACTGCCCCATCCCAGGCGTTGGTTATCTTCCGCCCGCTTCCCATTCCATCCGCCCCGACGCTACACGCGCCCCCCGCAGAACCAGACCAAGACGCGATGGAGGTGGAACCATAAAAGCTCTCAAAACATACGCATTGTAACGCAAAGCCTGTAAAAAGCACACTGTAACTGTACACATACACTTGTCTGTCCGTCTCTTTACTGCCCGAATTGCAGCATCTCGCTTCCGTCGCCCCCGTTCGGGGACGCGTACATATCCTGTGTCGCGTACGCGAGATGGCGATGCCGCGCGTGGACATGAGGATGGGGGACATGGTGCAGACGGTAGGGAGAGCTCAGTGTAATCTGAGGACTGTGAGTGGGTGGGAAGAGGGCGTGGTGTGGGTGTGGGTGGGGATGGTGGTGCACCGGCACGGGCACGGGGACCGGCGGAGGTTGCTGGGGCTGTTGTGGTTGTTGGACGTGTGCGTGGGCAATCTGGGGCGTTGATGCCGGCGACGCCTGCTGCTGCTGCTGGAGCAGGCCAGGATATGTCTGCGGCATCATGTTCGCCATGGCCATGTAGCTGTCCGCCATCGACGGCATGGTTTCTGGCGTCGTTGCCTCGTCCATATCCTCATCGTTGTCCTGCGCGGCGCTCGATGGCCCCGCCTCGTCGGTCGTTGGGGATCGTTGCGCGGCGATCTCTTCCGCCGTCAAGAAACGACCACCAGGGCCTCTTGGGCGCCGCATAGCGTGTTTGTGCCGCGACTCGTGCAGATACGGCTAGGAATGCGAGAGATAAAGAAACCGCAGACCGACAATAACGACAATAGCGCACCTTGCGCTGCCGCGAGAGTCGATGGAGCTCTTCGAGACGGGCGCGAGCGACGCGGCGCTTGAGTATGCGGAAGTACTGTTTTGCGTTTACATAGAGAGGCTCCTCGTCGACCCCCGAGGTGGTGTTGTGGGAGATGAAGAGGTCGTCGTTGGTTTGGGGAGGCGTATTGTTGAAATAGTAGGGTTGTGAATAGCTCGGCGTCAGATCGGATTCCGGGTTCATAATGAACTGGGATTGGCGGGGAGCGGCAGAGAGGCGATTGGACGACGGGGAGCAGCTTAGACGACGACGGCAAGAACTGACACTGAAGCGGTTCTATCACACTCCGGGACCTCCTTCCATCCAACTTCCATCAAACATACAACGTTCATTCGTTATTATAACATGTTTGCCGTTCAGTACAGGTATTTTGTATGCTGCGAAGAAAGAGGTATTATCGATGCCACATCGTGCAAAAGTGTCCGTGAAATACAGTGTGCCCAGATCAAGACGACGGAGTCGAAGATGCTTCAGGTTCCGCGGTCGGTGACTGACAAAAAAGTGAGGCGACGATCGGCGGAAATGAATAAAGACGTACTGGAAGAGAATCTGCCGACGCAGCTTCCGCAGTTGGCTTCTCAACCTTGGACGACGCCTCTGCAGTCGGCTCCTCCTCAGCCTTGGCCGTGGTCGACGCTGCCTCGGTCTTGGACGATGCAGGGGTATCTTTGGTTGTTGCGGGCGCGTCCGAAGACGCCACAGCTGACGAAACAGGTGCAGCAGTGGCCGACACCGACGAGGCCGAGATACTCATTGCTTGTTTGCGCATTGCGGCAAGCGACAAGACCAGGTCGTACCTTGTTTTAAAAGTCTCAGTCGTAATTCTGAAGGTAAAACGAACCAAACGTACGTGGTCGGAACTGAAGACTCTTGCAACTGGAGCCAAGGCAGAGTGTAGCCGCCCGAGCCCACCTCAACGGTGGCAGCGGCGAAGATATCAAGCTTGCCTTCCGGAATGATTGCGAGCGACGCGAGAGCACCCTGGGTGAGCAGAACGTTGGGGATCGTTCCGGAGTTGGCGGTCCCGTGCGCGGGGATCGTAAACTCGAGGTCTTGCGAAAAGAACGCGTAGGTTTGGCCGTTGAGACCAGAGTCGGATTGTACGTGTTTGAGCGTCAGTTCAGTGTCCAACGGGTTTTGCATCTAGAGCAGAAACGTGGTCAGATTATATCTTGGTGCTACCCGAGCACACTCACGTCGAAGTCGATGCTGACGAGGTTCGTTACGAGGGAGTCCAAGGTGATGATAACGTGAACGTGAGTGATGAGGTTGGGCTGGTTGAGACCTTGGAGGCCCGTGGAAAGGACAAGGCTGGACAAGGCGGGAGCGAGAGACCCGAAGGGACTGCTTTGAAGGTCGCCTTGGATGGTCAAAGGAAGGACATCGTCCCCTTGAATAAACGAGGAGACAAAGCTCTGTGCAATCGTGTCGTTGGCATTGTCAGGCTCGTAGTGAAACTCGGCGGGGACGACGTTCTCTCCGGGAACCAGGTCAAATTCCTGTTGCTGAAGGTCAGAGAAGAGACGAGCTTCCACATTAGAACACAAACATCGATCGCCGCTCGTCCAATTTTGACGCCCTTGTAGATGACCGGAAGAGATATGTCGACTGTCTTAAGCGAGATGTTGGACGGGTTCTCGAGTATGGTCGTAAGAGGCGAAACGACATATTCCGAGCCACCAGCGCCGCCGCTTCCGGTGATAGAGACGTTAGACAGTTTGGCCATGTTTCCAAACGAGTTAATCCCTAGCAAGCCTCAGAATACGCGCTTTCAAACACAGATAGCGCTTACCCTTGATGCCAGACGCGACATCGAAAGGAATACCGTCAATTGGGACATCACCGATGGAGGTGCGAGCCGAGACGTTGGCTGTTCCAATGAGTTCGAAATCCGTTCCAGGAGTCAACAATGCAACTGCGAAGAGCAGCTGGAAGCCATTCTCCGATCCCGCAGCCAGAATCTGGTCGTGGAAAGTAATGACCAGATCTGCAACGTTGCCAGTCGAGACGCCGGCATCGACAGGCGCCATTGGGAGATGCAACTGTAGGTGATGAGCGAGATCCCCACGAAAATGATATTTCGCGTACCCGAGCAATGTCGAGACCAAGAGTGGTAATCAGAAGGTCTTCCGCCGACTCGATGACCTGCAGAGAGAACCCGAAGGGATTTTTGTACTTGGCAAGCGTGAAGTCAGACGACGCCAAAGGCGCAAACGCCTGGTCAGGCGTGACCATGGTGAGTGCAAGCTCGTCGAGGTTAATCTCCTGGATAATGTCGAACGTCTGGCCTGGTAGGGTGACGCTGAGCGTGAGGGTCTTGAACGCGGTGCTGAGCCACGAGACGGGTCCGGAAGAGCCGCTCTGGAGAAAATATTAGATGTTTAAGCATAAGACAAGATATCACGGACTGGTTGGACGGTATTTCCCTGGACAGTGAGGGTTTGGTTCTTGCCGGCCAAGAAGTTGCTGAACAGGACACCAATCGTGTCGAGCTCGTCGCCGCTCTTCGGTGTGATACGTCCGCTGAGGTGCGTCTTGGTGATCGACGTGGGAGCGAGGAAAAGGTCGCTTGCGGAGAGAGCTGCCAAGCGTGACTTTGTGGGCGCAATCCTGATGGACATCACTTACGACCAACTTCAACACCTTGGAACGAGCTCGTGAACGTAACATCGCCGAGATCCATTCCGAGTTCTGTTGTGAGCGGTTAGCACCTATCGTGATACACATAAAACGACGTACGAGCAGGAGACGGGATCATCGAGTCGGTCTCAATGTGGATACCACCCGCAGGGTCGTCCGACGGCAACTGGAAGTTACTGATCGTGACACCCGGAAGGTTATTAAACGCCTGGAACACAAGGTCCTTCTTGAGTTGGACGTTGTCGAAGATGGTACCCAACGCTTGCAGACGGAGTTTGCCGGTCGACACGGTCCAAGTGAATTCGGCATCGTGCAAAATCTTGGTCGCAAAGTCCGTGAAAGCCTCTGCGTCAGTGATCGTGACGTGAGCTTTGGTAGCGTAGTTTGGAACACCCGTATTGGCAGCGGCGCACACAGAGGGCAATGAGATTTGGCCCAATTGGCGCCCCTCCCAAGTGATATCCAAAGGCTCGACAAAGGTGATGGTTGCATCGAGCGGGCCGACGTTGGTCAGGGAGCCCAACAACGAAAGGTCGAATCCGTCCTCCGCGATATTTCTGAATAGCGTCAAAACCAAGTATAAGACGCCAGGAGAATACGAACGTAATATTAGCTTGGGAGAACGCAAGAACAGCACCATCGACAAGATGTTGCGCGACGGGAGCAGCAACAGCACCAATCAGGAACAGGGCGGTCTCGTCGGTCTGTGATACGCGATTAGCCTTCTGTTCGTGATGCATGGAGGGCGGTATGTACCTTAACTGGAACCTGTTTCTGGTCAAATGCCAATGAAGTACCGAAGTCATCAAGCTTGGTGCTCGAAGAGACGGCTAGATCCGCCTTTAGGTGGCTGAGCGAGTCGAGAATGGCACCAGCAAAGTTGAATTGCGAGCCGCTGACGCAGGCGGGCGCCTTGGTATCAACAGTAGTTGTAACAGTCGTCTTGATGTCCGGGTTGTCGATGACGAACTGGAATAACGCCGTAAGCGGACCCAACGGGACGTTGTTCTCTTGGGCAAGGGTTGTGAGCAGGCCAATGATCGCGAGAGGGTTGAGGTTGAAATGCAGCGGCAGGAAGGGGGAATTTATCGTCGAGTGACCGTCAGCATGAATGGGGTCCGACGAAACGTTCTCGTCGATATAGCCCAAGGGGATGCCATGGAAGGTCGCATTTGCTCCGACTGTGAGTAGATTGATGCTGGCGGTGAACGGATTCGCGAGGGCAAACGATGCTTGCGCTGTACCAGTGACGACAATGTCAATTGGGAACCGAATGGTGGTCGACGTGATGATGTTTTGGTGCAGCGCAGGGATCGTCACAGGCGAGAGGGTGATCTTGGACAGGGCTGATTTGAGCGACTGGATCGGAGTAGAGCTGGTCGAGCCCGCAATGACCGTGTTGGAGTCAACCCCTTGCAAAAAGTTTGCGAGCATCGTTTGTCCCGCTTCAGTAGCACTCGAACCCTGCGGAGAGTAGTGCACGTCGATGGCGTAGCTTTCGTTGCCTGGTAAGATTACGAGGTTGGCCTGGAGAACAATTAGAGAATTACGACGTCTCGGAACGGAAAACTTGCCAAATCCGCCGAACCAACGATCTCGTCTTGGAAACCGAGACCGAACGAGACGTCTCCAGTACCGATGGTCAAGTTGCTGCGCCGGCTAGTCAGACGAGCTAATCGAGGAAGCTATCGAGCACGAACCTTGGGTTGAACAGCGAAGAGTCGACCTTGATGAGCAGATAATCGGGGAAACCATGGTTGACATCCAGGTTCGCAACGGTTACAGGCCGGGTGTTCAAACCCTGAAGACCAGCGATAGTGGAGTCCACGGAGAAGTCGATGCCAGTGAGACCCAGAACGCCGACAGCGGTCTTCGCGTCGGCCTTGGCTGAGCCAGAAAGCTTGAGCGTCACTTCCTTGTTGACAGTGGTGTCCGCGACAAAGGTGTCGAATCGCGAGTGTGCCCCATCTACAGCGGCAAAGGGAACACTAAAATATTATTAATATCCACAGGAAAGAACGAAGCAGTCGCATACTCGGTGAAGGTGAGATGGATAATTCTCGAGTCGACATCGGTCTTGGAGGGGCCCTTTGGTATAGCCAGTTGAGCGACCGAGTTGCCTTGGTATCCAACGGTGATCGTCTGCTCAAGCGCGGTGATGTCGATGGGGAAAGCGAACGGCAAAGTGAAAGCGGCGTCGGTGTTGGTGGTAGATGCCAATGGGCCGTACGCAGTGCTCTCGGTGAACATCAGCTTGAGTTGGTTCAAACTAATCGACTTGATGATATCGAGTTTGCCACGGTTGGGCAGCACCGTCGCGACCTGGAGGGCCTTGATACCCTCATTGAGCCATATGACCTGAACAACGATAAACAAGTCTCATAGATGGAAAACTGTCACGAACGTTGCTTGAGCCAGCGCCAGCACCTTGAACCGTCACATCACTGTCTTGGCCGTGCACGAATCGGTTGAACACATCCGACACCGCTGCGAGACCCTCTTTACTCGTTTGAGGAATGAGTCGACCTGCGAGTGCAAGATCGGAGGTAGAGACTGGCGCGAGCGTGACAGTTCCGGAGGAAACCGACGCAATCTTAACGCCGCCAGCGAATGTATCGAAACTGAGGGAAGACAGCTGAATGCCGACTTGGGATGGATTCGCCGTCGACGCGTCCAAGGTCAAATGGATACCGCCAGCCGGGTCGTTGGATGGCAAATCAAAGGTTTTGATCTTGACCCCGCCCTTGAGCCCATTGAAGCCCTTGAGCGTCACGCTGTACGCGGCGGTGATGGACGAGACGTCGATACCGAGGGCGCTTACTGATGCATGCATTAGACTCGGGCTGCAAACGGTCAAAAAACGAACCGGTCAAGTTCTCGCCAGTGATCTTCCAGTCGAAGCTCTCCTGCGTCAAAAGCGTCTTGGTGAAGTCGGTAAGATGACCAACGTCCGCGACGGTGAAAGTCGACTTTGTGTCGAGCGAGGCGCCCGAATCGGCGACCACCTTCAACGGGTCCATCTTGATATGTCCAATCGGGGAGCCGTTCCAATCGACTGTCAAACCGAGTCCGCCGAACGCAATCGATGCATCAAAAGGACCGGCGTTGGTGATGGCTCCTTTGAGCTGGGAAGTAAAGGACTCTGGCTGAGGATCTTGGATCAAGATGGATTCAAGGCTGCAGACGATCTTTAGCTCTGTTTAACGATGTGGTTCAAGGAACGTACCCTAGCTGGGAGCCTCCGACAATCTTCTGTACAATGGGCTGCGCGAGGATGGGAAGAATGAGGTTGAGGGTATCATCCGTCTTGGTGGTCAGACCAGTTTGTGTATAGGTCAGCTTGGTCGCGTAGTCGCCGATGTTGACGCCGGCAGTAAGTTCGACGTCGGACTGGAGCTTAGTGAACGCCTTCTGCACGTAGGACGGGAGATCGAAGCCGCTGAGTACCATTAAATGCGCGACATCAATAGCAGCGCGAAAACGGCTTACGTGAAGATGTTGTCCCGCGCGAAGTGACGCTTAATTGGGGACGAACTGGTCGCCGCTTGAGGAAGGTATTGGATGTCACCAAGCTGGACGATCTGGTCGAGGGGATCCGTGTTCAGGCCAGCTTCGAGCGCCAACCGACGAGTAAGGGAGAACAGCGTTGCAGGGTCGAAATTCATATCGAGATCGAGCGCCGGAGATGTCGTCGATGATTTCCCTTTGTTCGAAAACTTGGTGTCCGAGTTAATCGTTCCAAGCGTCAGTCCAAACGCGGAGACGGTTGAAGTTATGCCGGTAATCTCCAAGTCGGTCGTGAACGGGTTGGAGATAGTAACCGTTACGTGGCTGACGTTGCTCGAGCGGCCCGTGCTCGAGAGAATTTCGAGCGCAGCCTCGTCGAGAAGTTTCGTTTTCAAAGCCGGAAGGTTGGCCGTGACCTTGAGCGACTGCATTGCGGCGGCGAGAGACGCGACTTTCGTGGACTGGTCATACCCAGCGATGACAAGTTCGACGTCCTTGCCGCCAACAAATTCGTTGAGCGTTTGGAGACCTTGAGGCGAGTCGTTGGCCTTGTCATTTGATCAGAACGAACAAAGACGCATGTGTTGATGGGATATACCTTGAACGTGGATGTGGATGATACGTTGTTCTTGCCCATGTTAAGCACCAAACCAGGAATAAGCGCGGTTCCAAGAGTAGCCCCATCGCGAACGAGCTGCAGGGTCAAGTCGCCGATAGCGAGTTTCAGGTTAGAGGGGTTGTCAATGGTAACTGCAGCAAACCAAAGTCAATAATAGTCGTTGCACATAAAACAACGGCCGAACCTTGAATTCCGAGAGTTATTCCGTCAGTAGTTCCGCCTTGAACATCCACGTCCTCGATCGTGACCTTTCCTTGTAGGCCTTGGAGACCTTTGAGCGAAGTCGTGACGTCCACGTTTATGGGATCAAGAGTGATGTTCCCGATGGCCATGGTTGCGATCGTTCGCGAGTGCCCGATGAGACGGAACGGCGCGTCCGTCTAAGGGACAGAGTTAATAAAGAAAGACGAGCTTTGGGACATTCATATGTACCATCTGTGTGAGATCCTGATTGAACTGGGAGAAAGTTGGACTGGGATGGGATGTGAATATCATAGTCGGGTAAGCAAGTGCAAAACGCGTACTGGTCCGGGTCGGGGCAGCTCAAGTTGGTATCCGCGATCTTGATATCGACTTTGCCCGTCGTGTTCGTCGGACTAAGGACCGCGATGTCTGAGGTTGAAGCGCCGAGCGGTGTCGACAGACCAGCGACAGTGCTGCCGTCCATCATAGAGATATTGAACTCGTTCTGGATCTGGCCAATCTCGACGTTGAACCCAAAAGGTAGCTCTGTGAAGACGATTAAATCATGTCCGCGCATGTATGCACAGAAGCGAACCTAGAGAAGCAGTAACGGTGTCGCTATTCGCTGACGGGCTCCATGGCGTTTGGTCAGAGAACGCAAGATCGAAGTTGCCGATGGAGATGGCGCGAATTGGGTTGATCGGGGACGGCGGAGCCAAGGGGACGTTGAGGTTGAGCGCCTGGAGACCAGCGCTAAGCCACGAAATGGTCGAGCCATCATCTTGAAGCGTGGAAAGACCCTTTGCGATGATGGGAGTCTCCTTGCTGTTAAGGTAGTTGGTGAACAGCTCGGAGAGAGCGGCAAGCTCGTTAGAGTCGGTATGGTTTTGAAGAACACCCTTGAGCGTGATAGTGTTGTTACCGGGCGCCTGCACAAGCTGAGCAACGATAAGATCAAGAAAGATGCAACAGACGATGATCGTATTGGTGCTGGTTCCGAGACCAAGGTCGACGCCCTTGTACGTCAAGGCGAACACGGTGGTCCCGAGATTTAGCTTGAATGGACTGTGAAATGGCGTAAGTTTAAATCACGTGGATATATGCGCCCACAAACCTCGGGTTGTTCAACGTATTGACCGCGACAAAGTCAATTCCTCCAGCGGGATTGTCGCTCGGGAGCTGGAAGTCTTTAACGACGACATTCCCTAGGAAGCTCTGGAAACCTGTTCAAGCTAGTCAGAAACAATCAACAGAACGGTGATGAGCGCACCGTTCAAGGTAACATCCTTGTTGAACTTGATGCCTATTTGTGGGTGAGCGGCGAACGTCAAACGCCGAGCAGGACAAACTAACCCTTTGACACGGGGAATTTAGCTGCTTGGACGCGGAGGTTTGAACTTGTTAGTCTCCATGTAAAGTTCTTCTCCGTGATCATATGGGCGGCGAAGATGCCGAACGCCGTCTCATTGACGATGGTAAATGGGGTCGCAGTCTGATTAATGGTCGCCCTTTTGTTTTTAGCGTGGAGGGAGTCGAGAGCAAGGTAGCCGAGCGGGATAGGCTCCGCGTTGGGCACAATCCAAGAGACGTTGACCGGACTGGGGAAGGTGATGGACGCGGGAATGAAGCCAGTGTGAGCGACGTTGCCCTCCATTGCCAACATGAACCTGCAACGATGAATTTTGTGAATCAAGATGAATAGGCCGCCACCGACGTATTATTTTGAGGCTCAGTGATGGCAGCGACCTGGATATCGAGTGTACTTTTGTTGACGACACTTTGAGCGATAGCATGAACAACTAAGACGCGTTCAGCACAAGAGAAACGCGGCGAGAAGAATAAACGCGCCAGGCCAAAGCAGTATGAAAATAAGCGCTATGCCGATTGGGATCGTAATAAGTTGGCAAATAATGAACCAGCGGCGTTTGTACAAGGGTTGCTGAGGCTGCTGAGGCGGGGCGTTGGGGTCGGCGAGACGAGCAGCCGATGCACCGGTGCCGGTTCCGGCGACTACACCTGCATCGGTGGACCGCGTAGGTCCCTCTGCGAAACGCGAGCCGGCTGGAGCGGCGGCTTGTCCTGGGCGAGGAGTCAGGAACGAGTAGGAAACGTGGGGTGGGGGACAAACCGCGGAGGCCAGTGTTTGAGGCGATACTGGCTTGGGAAGCTGCGAACGGAGCCTGGTAGGCCTCGCTGCTGCGTCTTGCCGCCATCGTATTGAGGATGGTGGTGGTGAGCGCTCAAGCGGAAACGCAGAGGACCACATTTGGCTGGTGGATACTCTTTTCAGTCGGTGGCACATGGTACACAGATGATGTACCATGTCAGTCAAAATTCTGCTTCAGCTGACCCAAAAATCGACGCTAAGTGGCCAGCCCGTGAAATTCCTCTCCCCCCCGGCTACTGAGACTGCACGACCCTGCCCCCGCACTTTTTTCTTTTCTCTTCTGTTGCGGAGAAGCTGGAGCCCCGGTGTGGGGTAATGACACGCGTGGATCAGTCGCGAAGGCTTCAGAAATGCGACCACACGGGCTGTTGTTTCATGTCTGCATGATGCACACATCGTCGTATTTACAGGTACGAATTCGAGGTACAAGGCACGTAAAAGTCTTTATGGCCCATACCACGGCGCATAAACGCGATTTTACGCGTTAGACGCAGTCGGAAAGGTCCCTCCTCCCTTTTGGCGGCGTTTGACGCGTCCAATGGCGATTTTGAGCTCATTGGCTTGTAGCGGGAAGCGTCTAGCTGTGAGATCCGACCGGGACGGTCGATGTCGGGGATCGGTCAAGGTGGTTATGGAGGAGCGGCGCCCGAGGGCGGATATTCTTCACGGGTTCATGGTGCCGCCGAAATGGAGGTGGAACAGGTGTGTAGGTAGTCGAAACTGGAAGAGGTGGTTGGTGGGTGGTATGTGACGGCTAGGGTCACGCAGCACTGCTTTTGTTCAAACCCCGATGGAGGCAAAACTCAAAGCACTCAAGGTCGCTGAGCTGCGCGAACTGCTCGCTTCAGAGACCGTTCCAGCAAAAGCGAACAAGACCGACCTCATTGCCCGGATTATCGCAAGTCCAACTGCCACCGACGCGTACAAAGCAAAGTACGAACCAAAAGACGATCTGCTCGCACCGCCGGAGGAGTATGTCGCCAATTATCGCGCTGGGAGGTCTCTCACCACAACCAGGGTCGACTGGGACGCCGACGCAGATCAACCTACCGCCGAAGTGGTTGTGGAAGACGCCGAACCAGCAGTGGGCCCAATCTCAACCTCGCAACGCGACAGCGCTAACGCTGCAATTAGAAATCCCTTGAGCCGGAAGCAGTCCCGACGGCCGCTGAACCTGCCGATGTGCCAGCATCTGCTACGACCGACGCAGCAGAGGACCCTGAACTCGCGAAACGAAAGGCGCGTGCGGAGCGATTTGGAATTCCTCTGGTAGAACAACGGACCCCGGTCGCGAAACAGCAGCCCAAGAAAGCTGCAACAGCTCCCGCTGCCGCCGCCAAAGCACGAAAGACCGGAGAGGTGCGTTCTCTCATGTATATGTTGAGAGCGTCGGTTTGACTTTCTTCCTACCCAGCCCGACGATAAGTTGAACGCTCGCGCTGCGCGGTTTGGGACGGGACAGAAGCGTTCGGCACCGGCTGTCGAGGAGGTCGATGCGGAGGAGGCAGAACGCCGGCGGAAACGCGCGGAGCGCTTTGGATTGCCTATAAAGGATTCAGAATAATTGATATACGGACTGCTATTGCACACTTTTACGCGGGACGCGGCGGCCCGACGACTAGGGCCAGGGCGTACCACGCCCTGGGTCGACGCGTTTCTGATATAGAGATACGCGTCGCGTCTGCCCTCGCCCCAGGGTCACATCTCTACTTAAACTCCAACAAAGTCTGCCCAAGGCCCCAAGTATGGCTTCCGAGGACAACAGAAAACGCAACGCCTACGGTCAGCCCTACACCGTTCTCTCCGAGCCCGAGCTCTCCGCCGAGCTTGCCCGCCTGGCCCTTGCTCAATCGCCAACGACTGACACTGACGTCGTATCGCTGCAACCGTGTCCCTCGCCCGGCGAACGCTCGCAAGATCGGTTCTTTGTTGCGGACTGGGCTCTCTCCGGCGGAACTTGGCGATTCCGAGCTATTTGGGACGGGCATGCAGGGCACGACACGGTCGACCACGCGAAGAATGTTATGCCGTCTGCGATTCATGACGCGCTCATCGCTGCCCTTGCCAACGCGAACGGCGTTTCAGTCGAGCCCAAGGTCGTGTCGGACCTCATACGCGACACGATCGAGTCGGTGGACAAGAAGATTGGGGACGAGTTTACCGCCCTGTTTCCTGGCGGACCCGACTCCATTGCGGCCATGTCGGACGAGCAGATAACCGCGATTATCAACGACGACACCGACAATAATGCAAAGACATTGAGATGTATGCGAGGTAACCAGTTTGTTTCTTTGTCCTAGTCGCGATCTCACATACGCTCAGGTACGACAGTGCTCGTTTCGCTCATCAGCCCCAACCTCGACGTGTGGGTCGCGAGTTTAGGCGACTGCCAGGCAGGTACGAGCGTGCTTGTTGTAAAGGCCGCGTTCAACGCAAGTTTAGTTCTCGGCGTCAAACAAGCCTCGGGTGAATGGACGACATCCGTCCTCAGTTCAAACCACAATGGTACAGACGCGTCCGAAGCTGAGCGCATTCGCAAGGAACATCCAGATGAAGAGGAGTGCCTTCTCCACAACCGCGTCCTCGGTGCTCTGGCTGTGACGCGCGCCCTTGGCGACTTCGAGTTCAAGCTTCCACCCATCTACACGATGCGCGTGTACATGCTCTGCAAGCCCGGTTTCAGAGTCTCTAGCAGCGTTGTAGATTTCTCTACGAGAAATCTGACCCCGCCGTATGTCAGTGCGGTGAGCGACGTGCAGCACATCAAAGTCGAAGCAGCGGGCGTGCAGGAAGCATTGCTCGTGCTTGCATCGGACGGACTGGTCGATCTGTCCGGCGATTCGTACGGAATGGACCATCGTGAGCCAGAGATTAGTGGGAGGAAGTGGATAGAGGTGCTTGGACGTGGGGACAGGAAGGGTAACAAGGCGCTGTGGCTGTTGAGGGATGCGATGGGACAGGAAGAGGATAAGGTTTCTTCGCTGCTTACGCTGGAGTCGGAAGGTCGTTGGATGGACGATACCACTATAATTTGCACTTCGTTGTTCTAGAAAGTCACTCTAGATTCTTGGAATCTAACTCTGGCTTTGGTGGAACACAGGACCCGATAATTCGGTCACAGGTCGTTCTCAGGCTGAGCTGAACAGTGAACTCAAAGTCATTCGGAAGTTCGGACATTTTGGTCCCCAGAGGTCGTTCGAAAGCTCGGAAATTCTAATCTTCAGTCTGCTGCACAATTGACACACAATTTCCATTCCCAGAACGCCAGTTTTTGCGCAGACTTTGATCCAGACGCAGAAAATTTTGAATATTCCCGCCATACTCGGAGGAATTTTGGGAAAATTGGAGGTCGTTCTGGACATTCGGACATAATTTTGCGCCTGCTAGGTCAAGAGTTGGGTCAAAATTGCCGATTTCTTTTGGTGGGATTATCAAACACAAGATGTCGTATCACGTGCATCTATAGGTTGTTTACTCTTGACCATGGCGTCGCCCCTGCGCGACCGGCTACTGTCCAACTCCCCCGACCCAATACGCAGCCGTTCAAAGCTCGGCTGGACCGACAACGGTTCGCCAAAGGGAAACAATATCTCTCCCCTCCGCATCGCGAAACGCGATTCCCCCGTTCGACCCCCTTCCGCAGTTGCCCGCCGCAACTCATCCAGCTTCAAGCATGTAAAGAATAACAACCTTGTCTCCAAATCCCCCTTCAAATCCCAAATACCAACCTCCTCCACACCCATATCCCGTCCTTTCCTCAGCCCAACCCGTCGCGTCTCTGGCGAGAAACGACCGCGTCCCCAGAGCATGCACGACCAGGCAGAGGCAGAGAACGACCGCCCCTTTGCCTATAAGCGCGAACGTCGCCAGTCGAGGACGTACCAGGGCCTTATGCATTCCGAACCGGTCACCAAGAGTCCTTTCCGTCAGGACTCTAACGACCGTCTTGCCACCACCGCACCGTCCGTGCCACCCGTCCCTCCCACTCCCTCACGCATTCCCGTCCCTGCCACGGCATCGTCGCCCGTACGCTCTTCCCTGGTGTCGAAGCGGATGCACGGTCCGCGAGGGAGCAACACCAGCAGGGAACGACGCGAAGAACGCAAGGTCACATTCAACGAGGCTTGCGACGTCGTCGAGTTCGACGCAGACTCGGACGAGGACATGGCGTCGGACGAGGAAGAGCACTTGAGTGGGGAAGCTGACCCGGACACGACGCCTGAAGACCCATTCTTCATTGCCGAGACACGGGCGGGCACTCCCCCGCGTCATGAGTCGTCTTACGAGAGCGTCGACCTTTCCGACGCGTCTATGCTGCCCGACACCCCCATGCCTGCGGAATTTGCGGACCCCGATGTCAGCGTTACGGGGATTGTGGACGCGTTGTTTGCGCCGGCTGACGGCACCAGCACTCCTCCGCCTCCGCATATCGGCTCGTCTCACACGCGTACGTTCGAGTTTACGCCTGATCATCCAACCGATCTCGACACCGAAGAGGGTGTTCCTTTTGGTCGAACGCATCACGCTGAACGCGCTGCCGCGTTCCATGCACATCACGCGCATCCTCCGCCGATACCTCAACCACGTCTCTCTGCCAGTCGACCTCTTCCCCGTCCCGATGGCGCTGCCACCGGTACCCCTCCGCGCCCACTGGACATCTATGCCTCCCCTCCGCTTGGCCGCTCAACACATGCTGAGCGCCGTCAAATCGCCGCAGAGGAAGAAGAACACTGTGACGAGCAAGAGGCGAAGGATGTAGCTCACCTTCCCGGTTCGCCCTCTCCAGCTCCGGGTCGCGTCGCGGACATTGTCGAGATCGGTGTCCCGCGGTTCTCGCTACCGAGCGGTGGTGGCCCGGGCAGCGGGCCAGATCCCTTCGCGCTTCCTCGGTTGCGAGACGAGCCGCTTCCTCAGGGCGGGGACGACAGTCGTGATATGAGCTTGCGGCGAAGTGAGGTACGTGGTTTCTTATTAATGTAGACCGCTTCTAACTGCTTCCTCAGTCCTCCGATCGGCTCTTACGACAAGAGTCTCCTCGCCCAGCTGGTCTGGATAGCCCCAGTATCTACGGAAGCGGCGGACGTTTGCGCATCAGCCGCGAAGATGTCCAACGCCGTATGCGGGCACGTAGCGCTAGCCCCGAAGTCGAGGAGCCGCCGCGATCGGTCGATGCCATGGATGTCCTCGAGGAAGAACCCTCACAAGAACATGGCAGCATCAACGACTCGAGAGACGATAACATGGAGGAAGAGTCCGAGGACGAGTTCAAAGAAGAGCGCGAGGAGGAGGCTCGCTGGGAACGTTCTCATTCGGAAGGACGCGAGGGAAGCACGCTCAGCACGGAAACTGCCATCGTTCAGTTGGCCGAGCGGCGCACTCTCCTTCCTCCAATCTCAAGCGAGGAACAGACCCCATCTCCCGGCATCGACATAGACTTTGGCGGACGTTTCGGCATGGCTATGCTGGGAATTCCTGGCTTGTCGGGCAGCGTCAGCTCTCGTACAAGCGCGGGCGAGTCCGTGCGTTCTGCGGCGGAACGCTTGGAGCCTGAGCGCCTGGCCGTCGACATGGACACTCGGAGCGCACTTGACCGTCTTATGGAGGACGTTGGCGCTGGCGGTTACGCCGAGGGCGAGGATTCCATGTGCACTGAGGACGCCGACCTACCGTCTCCGATGGAAGGTCCCGTTAGTACTCGTCCGATGGCGCGCGCCGCCACCGATTCTGCACTGTTGCAAATGAGCGACGGTGTTGCTGCCGGCGCCGGTCTTAGTCGCCAGGTCAGTGTTGCATCATCCTCG
This sequence comes from Mycena kentingensis (nom. inval.), assembly GCA_014461125.1. Lineage (NCBI taxonomy): Eukaryota > Fungi > Basidiomycota > Agaricomycetes > Agaricales > Mycenaceae > Mycena > Mycena kentingensis (nom. inval.). The sequence goes on along the minus strand of JACAZG010000007.1, from coordinate 996,077 downwards.
TCCCTTCTGAGCTTGCCACCGCCGCCTGTTCCTCCCAAGGACAACATCCGGTCGCGTGAGGCTCTCATCCTCGAGAAGCGACGCGAAATGCGCCGTTTCGACGAAGAGGGTTACGACTATGTTCCGCCGGCCTCGGACGACAACCGTTACCTCAAGACTGGCCGTCCGAGCGCGCGTAGAAGCATGAGCACTGGCGATGTCGAAGATTTGGCTCACATGCGCAAAAATGGACTACTCGAGATGGGGAAGGATGATCCCCTCAGCACGACCATTCAGAAAGAGCTCAACAAACGTGAAGAACCTCCTAAGCGGGTTCGTTCTCCCTTCTAAACTTGAATTCCATGGCTCATTGTCCTGCAGAAGTATCAAATCCGCGAGCGAGAGGGCACAATCTACGCATCCTCTTCCGAAACCGAACGTATCTCGCATCTTGCGGGAGCGGGCGACTTAGACGCCGGTAGGGCGTGGCGTCCCGTTCGCCGACCATCTGACATGGTACGTGGTATTTGTGCAGCTCTATACGGCTGCTCATCCCGTTCAGAACGAATATTCCAAACAAATCAAAGAGTATCGAGCCCAGCAAAACCCCGGCAAGGCATATGGGAAGGTGTTCGTCAAAGGTCGGTTTTAACGTGCATTCTTTGCCATCTCACTAACGCCATTAGTTGTCGGGATACGAGGCATACATTTACCGTTGCCCGCCGAAACGACCGCTCTCACTTGTACTCTCAACAACGGCATCCACTTTGTTACGACGCCAGAATTCACTCTCGGGGCCGATTGTCCTATCGAGCAAGAGTTTGAGCTGTTCGTATCAATCGTCGTTGAAGTTCTGTTCTAACTTTCCCTCCAGAATTGAACATAGCAAGCTCGAATTTACGCTCACAATCAAAGTTCGCCGGGACCCTCACATCGCCAAGCAGTACAAGTCTTTGACTCCCGTTGCTGCTCCCGCACCCACTCCGGTCCCGCCGCCCATCGTGCAACAGTCGTCTTCCAAGACCTCCAAGCGTAGTTTCTGGTCTTCCTCGCCCAAGAAGTCCAAAGATAAGGCGCCTCCGCCAGCGCCTCCACCGGTTGCCGTCCCTGTCGCCGTCCCAGCGCCTCTCAGGTTACCGGAGAACTTGGCGCGGTACCTCAAACCGGATGGGACGCTGGCGCGCTCGTTCATCGCGTTTAAAGATGTCGCTACACGCTGCGATACGCGTTTGTTCGAGAGCAGCTATCCGCTCATCGGTCAAAGGCTAGAGCTTGGCGGGAAGTCGTCGACGCTTCAAGTCGGTGAACTTATTTTGCAGATTTTCCGATTGCCGCCGCTCCCTGGGGTTGCCCAGGATGATCTTCCGCAAAGCTTGGACGAGTGCCTTCGGGGTTTGCGGCACATCAATTGGCACAAGGTCACCTACTTCCAAGGGACTTTGACGCAAAATGGTGGCGATTGCAGCGTACGTTTCTCGTCTGGTGCTCTGCTGGAGCTAACAACAGCGTTCAGACTTGGCGGCGTCGACAATTACGCGTCGTTGGCTCGAGCCTGATAGCGTTCAACGACGTGACAAAAAAGGCGACAGCGACTATCGACTTGAAGAAAGCGATTGCGGTTGAGGATGACCAGGAACCCCGTGGGACCATGAGCCCGGTTTCGGCAATGTCGGCGCGAACCAGTCGCTACGACGACTACGATGGGCTCTACGGCGTTGAGCGTTCCTTCCGCCTAATCTTCCCCAACAACCAAGAGATCTCCTTCTTTGCGGACACGGATGAAGAAAAGGCCAAGTGGTGCGTGTTGGTTTACTGAATGCCGTGTATGCCAACTCTTTCCAGGCTGGAAATCTTCCGCGCGCTTGTCGGCCACATCCCGCCGCATCCTCTGTGGGCCGAACTGCTCTGGCAACGACAGGAAGACATGAGCAAGCGCGCTGCTAGCGCTGGACCCTCGTAGAGTTATCATTTCGCACATTTTCTTGCATGTCGCTCTTATTCTACGCTCTCTGTGTACTAGTATTTATCTGTAAATACGTCGGTAGGGCTTGCCTTTCAATAGAGAGGTTTGAGTCACGCGCTGGTCTGCTTTACCCCGCATTGCATGGGGGTCCTTGGACTCGCGACCTTCCTTCGGGAGAACCCAAAGCTTTCGCAAACGCACACCATTTCCGCCGGCGACAATTCGCCCAGAATCAATGTCGTAGTCGATGGCTGGTCGTGCGTGGCGCTTGACCTACCGCTAATCAAAGTCCAACTTTTGCAGGTTTATCTACGATATCCACAAGGCAGCTTCCTTGCCTTGGGCATATGGAGGCGAATACGACAAACTCCTCGCTCACGTCAAAACTGTCGCCCGCGCCTGGGTCGACGTCGGCCTGAATCTGCATTTTGTCTTCGACGGTGCGGAGCCTGCAATCAAGTTTACGACCCTCATCTCCCGACTCACCTCGACGAACATAACCAATGCCCAAGTCTTCTTCAGAACGTCTGCAACGTCGCGGTCCAATGCGCGATTCCTCCACGAAACCCGCATCCTCCCTCCGCTCTGTTACTTTGCATGCGTCCAGGCGCTGTTGGAATTATCAGAGGAGAACGAGGCGATCGTCGTCCACTTTGCCGACGCAGAGGCCGATCCATGGGCCGTCGAACTGGCGGGACGGCTCGGGGCTTTCGTCGTTGGGTCTGACTCGGACTTCGTCATTCTGAATGCGGACAACTATAGAGGGTATCTACCGCTTGAGTCCATGAGCTTCACGGACATGGATGCCACGACACACGATCATGCAGAACACGACGACGACGGCTTCCAACAGATTGTCAACCCGAAATTGCGCAAAAAACAAGAAGCGGCCAAAATGAGCGCTTTGCGGCGCGGTATCATTCCGCCGGAGGGTGCAACACGACTTGCGTTGACGTTCTCGACGTACACTCCCGCCGCGCTTGCAGCCCATCTCAAGATTCCCGTCCCGCTCCTCCCCCTCCTCGGCGCGCTGGTTGGTAACGACTTTACGAACCAGTCATCGTCCCCGCATAAAAATGTGCAACAGCTGTTCTTCGAGAGGCAGCTCAGTCTTGGACAGCGGATTACACGTGTGGCGAACACGATCCACTCAATACTCTCCACGTCCTCTCTGAAGGGGAAGCAAAAACAAGTCGAGAGCGTCATGGACCTAATCCATAGGGCCGTTAATGCGCTTCTTGTGCGTTCTGTCTCCTCGATGGGTTCCGGAGAAATCGAGGAGATCATCGACCGCATAGTCGAGTCGACGTTGCAGTACGCGTTACCGCGGAACGAGGAGGAATTCATCACTCTTTGGCCCACGGAAATCTGCGCGCTGCATGAAGCAGACGTCTGCCCCGCTCTGCCCATGTTCTCGCGGCTGGTGACTGCCGAAGCGATGAAGGAAGACCGCAACGACGACGACGAGCTTTTAAAGCGGAACGACGTTAGAGGCCGATATTTAGCGGCATATAGACAGGGACGACTGCACGCGAAGGTGCTTGATGTTTTGAGCACCCAGACGTTCTGGCCGCGAATATTCCTGGAGGAGCCGAATCTAGAGACGGTGAGCCGGGTAATGGGGCGGCCGATTCGCGAGTGGGGGTATGCGATTCTCCATGATGCCCTGGGCCTACCGCTACCTCCAGAGGCGGTGGAGGACCCGGATGCGGACTCGGGGGAGGATGAAGTACAAGGTGGAGACGAAGAAGATGACCCTGAGGACGAAGACGAGCTGATAGATGTTGTCGAGTCGGATTCCGAAGATGAACTGCCGCGCAGAGATCTTCTGGCTCCTCTCAGGGGTGCCTTGAAACAGCTCAACGGCGACGAAACTAGTCAAGAGCTGGCAGCCCAACCAGCAGTGCCTCCCGCACCTCCTCGGCATCTTCCACCGCCGACTGTGACGGAGTACCTCCGGCGAGGTACTCGGATCGCGGAGGAGCCCATTCCCGTTCCCTCACTCGTGGACCTCCTTGGGTCGATATCAAGCATCGAGCTTGTGAATATCGAGACCGAACCGCTCGTACTCCAGCCCGAGGAACACCGGTTCACGCTCTTATTACGCGTTCTCAAGTCGGACACAAATGCTATCAGGACCTTACCACGCGAGCAACTCCTCCCCGTGCTTGCCTTGCGCTGGGTCCTCCAAACGCTTCGTGATCGCGCGTTAGAGAGCGACGGCAACAAAGACCGCGAAAAGGAACGATGGACGCGGAAGGAGGCACAATCGTTTCTATCTGCATTTTCGTGGACAACAACTACATTACGCGATGCACCGACGCCGCAGCGCTTTCCAGAACTACACGATCGCAATGTTCAACTCGCCGCACAGGTCTTGACGACACTGGAAGCGATTGAACATTTCTCGCAGATTCTGCTCATCACTGAGCGCTTACCGTCGCCTGTGTCCCTGTTTTCCGGCGTTGAGTTCCATGCCAATCTTACAGGAACGCGGATGGGTGCTGTTGACCTCCCGGGTCTGTTGTGGGATGCATGTGTGGCGGATATCCCTGATGCGTTTGCGGACGAGGCGAAGAGGAAGAAACCGAAAAAAGCGAAAAACAAGGCAGCGCCTTCGCCGCCAAACGGTGCTGGTTATGGACCCAGGAAAGGCTTGTTCGATCTACTAGTGGACGCATAGTTATATTCTGTGACACTGCTGGACTTGGTTTTGACCGCTACCACGATCTTCGTCTACAGCTCGACTACAGCTCGGGAATATCACTCTAGGGATCTCTTCTGCCGCTGTCTATGATGTCCGAACGGGCTGTGGGTGGTAAGAGAAACTGCGCTGGCAGTACCACAGCCGCCTGCATAATGCGGCGTTGTTGGTCGCCACAGCCGACGGCCATTATAAGGGGCCCTGCTGCGGTCCTTGTTTCACGACTCGCTCTTTTCCTCTGTGCCGATTCTCCTGCTCCATGGCGACCATAAAAACGTCGACGCCGGCCCTTCCAGACTACATCACCTACCGCTTTTCCAATAGGCTGGTGTATGTCAAGCCCGCAGCAACTTATGAGGTTTGTGGCCTTGCACTGACTAGGCCCCAGTGTATGTGTGTTGACTATACTCGCAGCTTGCTTTGGATATCGCACAGAAGGAGTTTGTGGAGCTCGCAGACGTTCCCAGAGACAGGATCTCGTTCAACACGGTCGCCACCGTGAACAGATCCGAGCCGAGGGTTGTGCGCATTTCGGAGAGTGCATGGTTCGCCGCTGTGGCAAGGCAGCTATGTGGGGGCGTTATCGACATCTTGGTCAGCCCAGACCCCACGCAACCCCCAACCTACCTCGCTGTCCCAACGGATATGATGAAAGACGAAATTGAGATCCTGCGCAAGAGTCGAGAGACGGACAGGAATCGACCACCACCGCCGCCGAGGGGGGAAATCGCCTGCGAGCAGGAGCAGCAGCGCAACACGGAATTTAAAGAGTTCCAGGAAGTCATGGCTTCCACGAATTGGTTGAATAGACGCAAAGGAGGCACCAACCTCTGCTTTGCTCAAGGAGCACCATACCCTTTCACGATACCACCGCAACACCATGTACATGCTGTATTACCACTGTATTTCGATACGAGGAGTACGACAAAGTGTATTGTCCTTTTCCGTTTGGGCTACTATCTTACACGCCGCATTAATGGAGTACTTTACATTGCTTGTTCTTGACTTGAACTCATGTTCGACTGTGCCGCAATAGCGCCTTGCTTCGGAAAGTCGCGTTGTATTGGAGGAGGTTATTGATATCGCGGACCCAGTCGTCTTCCTTGCCTGGGCCCGCCCCGGCGTGTGGCTCCTCCTCGTCGGCGATGGATGACCGGTTGATGCAGGGAACAGGGTAGGGAGACGCGTTCACAGTCACGGATTCGCCGGGATGCAGAGTATGCGAGGTTCGGCCGTCCATGGAGACGCCTGCGGGCGCTCGACTGCGATCCCCGATCTACACCGGGGGTCAGGCATTTCGCAGGACGCGAGGATAAGAAGGACGGACCCGGAGTGTTATTGAGGACGACGAGGGAAAGACCAGTGGTCGGAAGGAAAGACTCCGTGGACAAATCGGGGTTAGAACTAGGGCGCTTAGGGAGGGATGGACGATTGGTCCACCCGCCGACAGCGAGTAGGCTGTTGAACCTGTAGGTGTCGAGACGATGAGGCCGTCCGACTGAAATAAAGGCGTTCAGTGGTGAAGATGAACAGAACGCCGCGGAGACGTACGACTGCCTCAGTCAAGTGCTGCCCGTCGACAAAAATATCGATCGTGTTGAGATGTGGACTCGAGCCTCGATGGAGCGCAATCTCATTCATTACCTGCCAGTCTATTTGCTTCCGGATTGAGAACGAGTGAAGGTGGTGAAGAAGGGTGCATACCGTCGCCGACGTCGGTCTTTTTGTCTTGCCTTTGGTCAAAGAATGCGCAAGCAAGGCGCATGCGGTTGAGGATTGTCGCCTTGCCCTGAAATACACTTTCGAGAGCTTTTGCAAAGTCGTCGATGTCTGGTGGAGCGTGAGCCGTGGTTTATTTACCTATGAGCAAGCTCACGGAAGGGCAGCAAGAAACCCAGCGTGCCCATCGAGAAACTGAGGACTGGGGGAACTGCTCCGGCGCTAAACAGAGACGAAGCATGGAGTATAGTCCCGTCTCCACCGAGAGTGACGACCAAGTCTATGTTTTGCTTCTTTTCACCTGACCCATGTTACACCGGAAGGATGTGGCGTTGGTGCAGCTTACCGGCTTGCCAAACTTCTGCACCGTGAGGAATGTCTGGTCTGTCTTCGTGAAAGACGCGGACGCCAGGGTACGTTGCATGGACGTGTCTGGTCTAATTAGGAGTGAGTTGAAGAGGGTGCAATGGACGGACTCGAGAAAGGCGTCAATAGCTAGGATGACTGGTTGTGTGCGGAGCTTATTGACGATGAGGATTGACTGGGGAGGGTGCTGTGATTTTAGCCATCTACGGCGGCATTAGAAGCTGTTTTGCGAGTTTGTATCACAGCAAACGTTGTTGAGACCGTCGATAAACGCCTTGAGACTAATAATCGAGGTCTTCGGAGGATGGATGTCAAAAGCATTCCCGCCACTTGGCACGTGACACAGTAACTACTCTCCTCCCATCGACTCACGCGCCTTCTTTTCCTTTCTTAACCGCTTACGCTCCCTCCGTGCCTCCTCGTCCTCTACTTCGCCACCCTCTGCAGCCTTGGCCGCCTTTTTCTCCCTCTTTTTACGCTTCCTCTCCGCCTCCGCGTCCTCTTCCTCCTCCCCGGCCGTTACCATCGACACGTCCGCGTCTACAACCTCGGATTTCCGTTTCCGCTTCTTCTCTTCCTTTGTAGTGTCATCTGCTGGTGCTGCTGCTGTCGGTGCAGGAACCGCGGATGGTCCAGCAATCGGCGCTTCGTCGCGGTTATAGTCGACATAGTCGCGGCTCCATTCCGCTGGCGTAACTCCCTCGATTTTCTCCCCGTGCTTGCCTAGCTTGCCGTCCTTTACCATCTTCTTCTTCTGCAGGGCCATGGGTCCAAGACCCCATCGGCGCGGGTAGGTGTCGCGCTCCATAATGCAGCGCTTGACTTTGGCGACAACGCCATGGTCGCAGGTCGCGAGTTCGACTGTCGACATTTGTGCGATAGCCAAGGCAATTGCCTCGCCTGGAGATGCGTTAGCGTCGAACAAAGAAACAGAAGAACTGCACACCTTTTGTCGTCATAAGCACTACCTCCTCGTTGAGGGCAATGTCCGCCTCGTAGCGCAGCAGTCCCGGAATCATGAGCTTTGCGCCGTAACAGACAGCATTAACCGCGCTGTCCTTAACAACGATGCGTTTGTAGCCAACCATGAGGCATTCGAGAGGGCGAATGACGCGACGGAGGTACGACTCTGCTCGACTCGTGAGTTGAATTTCAAGCTGGAAATCGAGGTAGATACCATCGCGGTTATTGTCGTACATCCACTGCGCGTCCATAACATCGTGCATAGTCACGATATCGTCGTTCTCAGACATGGCCCCGCTGCGAACACGTCGCAGCTCCTGCATATGGCCGCCGACACCCAACAGCAGACCGAGATGAACACAAAGCGTCCGGATGTAAGTGCCCGCCTCGCACGATACCCAGAATACAGCCAAGTTCCGCTTCTCGTCAAACTCAATCAGGTTTGACTGGTGGATCGTCCGTATACGCAGCTGCCGCTTAACCGCAGAAATCAGCGGCGGCCGTTGGAAAAGTGCGCCAGTGAGCGTCTGTAGCGCTCTGGGGAGCGCAGCAGGATTTGGAAGAGCAGCGTGGAGTCGGAGTACGCAAACATATTCCTTTCCTGCAAAGAATGGTCTGTCTTGGAGGATGAAAAAAAAGACACGATCGGCGCACCTGCACCCTGCTGAGACTTGACCAGCCTCGTAGCGCGGTCGATGCAGACAATCAAGCACCCAGTGACCTTGGGGTCGAGCGTTCCACTGTGGCCGGTCTTCTCGACGCGCAGGATGCGTCGGAGCCATGCGACGACTTCATGCGACGAGGGATTCGACGGCTTGTCGAGGTTTATTACTCCAGATCTGGCGGCTGCTCAGCTACAGCGGAGGCGAGGAGGACTGTTAACGCACTTTATGTACGACGTTATATCGCGCTTGAGGGGGCTGCAGCCCTCGGGTATGGGAGTGAAATGGCTGGATCGAACGAGGAGTTTGTCGTAATTTTTCAAGAGAAGGGGCCACTCTGAAGTGTCGAGTTTCGGGGCAGCTTTTTCTGGGATTATTTTGTAGTCGCCGTCGCGCTGAGCGACCGAGACTTGTTCGCGGGTGAGGGCCATAAGTAAAAAGTTGGCATCACCACCCACGGGGTTGTCGTTGACTCTATGCAGCAGCGAACCCTTCGCTCGCAGCAGCTCCCTCTCCCCGAGCCGGCCTCTCTCGCGCGCTCCCCACTCACTGAAGCGCGTCTCCAACAGCGCACCTACCCCAACGACGACCAGGAAAGCGAGGACGAGATCCTCCTTTCCCCAAACAAACACAAGACGCGCTCGAAGCGCTCCGCTTCGCCCATCTCCGACGCCAGCGTCGCCAAGCGCCTCAAATTCGACCACAACGCCGTCGAGAACTCCGCCGCGGTCACTCCCACCCACACACGCAACAACTCGGAGCCTGTCTCCCTCCGCGTCCAACCTCGCACTCCCAAGAGTCGTGCGCGGTCTGTGCCCCTCTTTGACGCTGCTCCCGCGTCTGCATCGTGGCAACGACGTGCTCGATCGCGTTCACCGTCAAAGGAGCGCGATACCCCGATCCTTCAAACAACCTTTCTCTCGTCTTTGGACGCCATTAAGGAAGCACCAATGCCACCGCCTCCCCCGCCCATGGCCGAGGCTCCGTTAACTCCGGTGGCCTCATCTTCCCTGCCCGTTCTTGCCACTCCGATGTCGCCTTTGACACCACTACCAGAGACTCCGCGGCCCGTTCAAGCGCGAAATGACCCTGGATTTCCGCGAACGATTGGTTGGGGAACAGACTTGAAGGTGCATTGTCACTCGCCCGTCGCCTCGAGTTTCTGAATCATTAACAGGAAGCCCGACAAATCGACGGACTCCCAACTCCCCTCGATTCTTTCCCTCTCATTGAACCCTCGCCAACCTCCGCCACCGAACCAACACCGGAGACTGTCGAATCAACAGCGCTCAGAGCTACGGCGGAGCCGATTCGACCGACAACGTCTACCCAGAGTCGGCTCCCTCGTCCCTCGCTTATGCCGCCCCCACCTGTCCCGTCCAATACCAAAGCCAAGGCCAAAACTGTGGCTAAGGCCATGCCCCCGCCGCCTGTCCCGAGTACCAGTCGCGCGACGCCCAAGAACGCGTTTGACATGATGATGGGGTCTGAGCACAGAGGGCAAGCACCCAAGGTCAAGGGAAAGGCGAAGGCGACCGCGACAGGCTCCAAGTCAGTACTTCTTACGAACTCGACGTCGTCTACTGGCGCAAGCAGCTCCAAGCCCGTTACCAAACCCCAACCGAAGGCGTCCACAAAGGACGTGAACAAGGGCAAGGCCAAGGCTGCTGTTGACGCGCAGGAAGGGAAGAAGTCGACGATGAAGGGCCAAATGCGGACTCGGGAGAAACCCAAGCCTCTCAAGAAGTCATTGCTGGATATCCTCCCCGATGAAGAACTCGAACCAAGCCCGCTACCATCTCCGGCTGCCAGCTCATCTCTGCGGGATTTAACGGCTCCGATGAGCCCATTGACGGAACCGGAGGACGACAAGGGGCGGCCTGTGAGCCCGTTGGAGGATATTCCCAAACTCGACGCAGTTGAACTTCCTCCGCTCAGCCCGCTAACGGAGCCGGCCGACGAGGAGCCTCCAGCTCCCGTTTTCGCTCTGGACGAAACTCCTGCACTCCCACCGCCTTCTTCATCTCCGACGGAAGAGATCGAGCAAGATTTATCGACAGTGCCGTTTGCTAATCCGGATTCTATTTCGAACCTGCCGCACACGGTAGAAGAGGTCGATATGCCCTCGGGCGAAGTCCCCGCTGTACGAGCAAAAGCCGAGAATGAGGTCGCGATGGATGTTGTTGTGCCGGATACGGCCGCGGCTGCCGAACCCAAGGCAGAGACGGACACGCTATCGAAAGATACCGCCGCAATTACCGGGCCCGCCGATCCCGCTGCCGAGGTTGCACCCGAGCCCATGGACGTAGCACAAGCTCCCGCGGATGACATGGCCGTTCTTCAATCGACCACGACCACGAAAGTACGGCCGAAGTCTCGTGCAGGAAAACAGCCTCGAGCTCCGCCGCCGCTACCTGTGGCCGACCGTGTTACTCGGAGCACGTCCCTGAAGCGCAAAGAGACGGACGAGGACGGTACTAGTCAGAAGACGGGGCCCAGCTTCGGTGTAGGATCGGCCAGGGTTGACGGAGGTCCTGCAAAGAAGCAGAAGGTTGAGGGCGCTGCCCCTTCCAAAATCCCGATCCCGTCGCCGAAGAAGGCTTCCTCCAGCAAGACCTCTACGTTTGCCAGCCCCACCAAGGCCAGCGTTGCACGAGCGGCAGCGACCAAATCTCGCAAACCGATGTCTGCCGCTGCTGGCACGAGTTCAGGTTCTCCGACAAAGAATCGAATGGTGCGCGCCAGCAGTGTATTTTCTGCTCGTCCCCCTCGTACGTTTCTTTCCGCCTTGACCTCTCTTGTCTCATGACTATCTCAGCCTCATTTTCGCGAACGATGACAGAAGGGTCTTCTTCCTTGCAATCGTTGGCGTCCGCTCTCGAACGGCTTCGGGCGCCACCTCCAGAACGACCAAACACTAGCATGGGTTTTAGCCGCGACGATAGCGATCCAGCATTGAGCGAGTCGACGAGAAGCCTCGATGACCATACTATCGGTCTTGGGCGTCCCAGTAACGGGCTGCAACGTGCGACCACGGTCGCATCCATTCCAAGCAGCTCGTCCTCGTCTTCCTCGATTCTTGCAGAATCATCGGCAAAGGCCGGCCCAGTGCAAAAGCCGTTGACATCATTTTTCGGCGGCAACCCTGGAAGTACCTCGAGGCTGATGGTAGGAAATGGTGCACTTCTCCGAGGTCGAGGCGCGAGGGTTGGCCCGAAGGTTAGCCGCAATCCAGGGTTACCGAGTGTGTTGGGCAGTCCCACCAAAGGGGGCGCGGCAGTGATGGCGGAAGAGCCCGAGGGAGATGAGACTATGCTGGTAGACGAAGCTGGGGAAGAGGCTGCCGCTATCGATGCTGGCGCCTCCGTACAACCGACATCGACAGGTGTCGACGATGGCGCTGCTACATCTCCTCGAAGCGTCAAGTTCGATCTCGACCTTCAAGAGATCCTCGACGACTTTGAAGCAAGTAAGAAGGGCAAGAAACGAGATTTGCCGGAGGAATGGAGGAAGAATGCGTCGAGGCGCGCGTCGATTGCGTTGCAGGACTTGTCCAAGTCGGTTTCACTGCCAATTCGGCCAACAGGCATGATGGGTCCCCCGGAAGTGCCTTTAGGAATGCGGAGCACGAGCAGCAGCTATCCGTCCACGGAGGCGTCGGGATCAGGATCTACCACGGGATCGGCGACGGAGGGTATGAGGCGCAGCACGCGTATTGCCAAGAGCGCGGCGGATACTTCCATGGAAGAGGACCCTACCACCGCTGCACCTACCGCCTCGCAACTTTCCGTTCTGAAAGGTTGCGTCGTTTTTGTCGATGTTATCTCGGAGCAAGGGGACGACTCTCTTCGATCGCTCTATGCGGACACCCTCAAGACTCTTGGTGCTCGGGTACGGACCCTTTTTCTTTCGATCCAAAGCAGCAGATTGACATGTTTTGCAGGTTTTGGGAAGTGTCGGGCAAACCTGCACCCATATCATCTACAAGAACGGGCTGCGGAGCACATACAACAAGTACATGTACGGAGACTCCTCCATTTGACGTCTCAGAGCTAATACTCAAGTGCAGGGCGCTCCAGGAACCGCGGCCGCATCTTGTTGGCATGGAATGGGTCGTCAAATGCGCCGAGACACATGAACGCCAGGACGAGGCTCCGTACCTCATCGATGTGGACGATATGAACACGTCTGCTCCGAAACGCCGTAAGACGATGATGCCGAGGGCGCTTTCTGGTTTTGGCGAAGACAGTCTGGACGAAGACCATTCATTGGACGTGTCGTCTACTTGTGCGTTGTGGCGTTCTTCAAATGGTCGTTGCTCATGCCCGTTTCTGCAGCTATTACCATGGAAGATGATTTGACGCCTCTGGAACGTGCACGGCTGCGCAAGAAGACCGCTACAGCTGCTGCGTGAACCGATTACTTTTTTGTATATGACGAAACGACCGCCACGATCTCTCTCTCTTTATTGCTAAGTAGTACCTCCTTCTAGTTCGCTAGATACCATTGCGCGCCAAACTTATACCGTCTAAACGGAATTGGAACATGTACTCTATCTTGTGCTCTTGTAGAATTGAAAATCGCTGTATAAATGCGTCCATTGGTGCAGAGATGCACAGTCCCGACCGGGGCAAAACACAAAGAAGACAAATTGAGGTCGGAGACCCTTGAAACCAATTTTATACACGTAAGTACAAGATACAATCCATAAAATAAGAGACCAGAAACTTGACCAGACTGAGTTCCAAGTGACGCTACCCTTCAAGCTGTAACCTGGCCTCCGACCTGTATATTCCAGCCCAATTGCTCATACGTCCAGCCAAACACCTTTCCATCCTTTGTATTATCAAAGACAAGCAGAGACTTGTGCATCCCAGGCTGTTTGTGCAGCTCATCGACTGCAGCAAAGTCCTCGGGCGACAGTTTCACGAGCTGGCAAAAGTTGAGCTTGTGCAAGGATCGAGTAAGGACCAAAGTATTAATACAGTGATGTTTGCTTTCATGCGTTCGGCATTTTCGCTCTTTGGAATAGGGATGGTCCCGCGCTGGACTGCCCACGAGATCACAATCTGCGCAGCGGTACAGGTATTTTTTTCCGCAAGTCCGAGGATGGTTGGGTGCTCGAGGAAGATGGTTGAGCGACCTAAGTATTGCGATTACTCGATGTTAAGTTCCGTTGACAAAGGAAAGCATACCGAGCGGACTGTACGCAGTTAGCGGAATACCCTTGCTTTCACAGTATGTCTTGAGCTCATTCTGAGGGAGGCATGGGTGCATTTCGACTTGGTTGGTCGCTGGCATGATAACACAATGCGGGAGCAGCACATCGAGTGTTTTAATCGAAAAGTTGGAAACGCCAATGGATTTGACACGGCCGGTCTCGAGCAGTTTCTCCATCTCGGCCCACGTCTCAACGAATGTAGGCGATTCTTCAGGTGAAAGAGCCTTTCCTGTATTGACATTAGTCGGAGTTGTGCGAGACTGTTGCATTACCATCGATTCTCGCTACAACGAGATAAGCTCAAGATAAGATAAAAGCGAACAAACGCACCCTGGGGCCAGTGAATGAGATACAAGTCGATGTATTCGACTCCCAGACTCTTAATCGATGCCTCAAGGGACTCTTGCACATTGTTGTCTCCTCTGAAAGCCGATGAGGGCTTAATCGGGATGCACAAAGAAAGGGTGGACCTGAGCTTGGTGGTCAAGTAAATCTCGCTCCGCGGAATACCCGAATCGCGAATGGCCTTTCCCACATACTCCTCGTTGGCTAATTGGCCCTTGAGAGGCTGACTTGATTATCCGCAGAGAAGAGCGACAGACCGTATCCAGCGGCCTGGGTTCAAGCTACGCGTTAACTTGCCATGCAACTTAAAGAATGCTCAAGAGACTGACTGTATCGAAATGACGATACCCTGCCTTGAAGGCAGCCATACACATATCATAAACGCGGTCTCCCCCACCGGGCCCACCCATCCAACAGCTGGTGGCGATTAGCGTCGGATCGAATGCAGCCTGTTTGTAGCGCTGACCCCATTCCAACGGAAGGGATAGATTTGTTGTTATTGAGAATAATGTGAGGGATGTCGGCCATGGTGGAAGGAAGGAAGTTGCTGAGACAAGGTCCCGGCGCGGAACGGTGTGAGCAGCAGCCTGTGATCACCCACAAAAGCTTTATTCTGTTCTTGACCACGACATGGCGAGCAAAGCATACCTCGCGGCGAAATACATGTCCGGTCCAAAGGCCGACGCAATCCTCGCGCATGCCCGGGTCCCGTCCAAGAAGAAGAAACGCAAAGCTGCTTCTGGAGCAACACCGAGCACGAGTAGCTCATTCATCGTCGACGCCGATGGCGGCTGGGGCGACGAGGGGCGCGAAATGGATATCGACGAGCCGGAAGAAGTCATTGTCGCGTCGGACCGCTCATTTAAGAAGCGCAAGGTCGTCAGGGCAGGGGAGAGCTCGGGGTGGACGACGGTGCAAGCCGGGAACAGGGAAGAGTCACCACCGCCTGCTGCGGACGAACAACCACAAATCGTCGTGGACGATGAAGAAGCACCGAAGAGGGTCGGAGGTCTCGTTACCGCGAAGCAACTCCGGAAAGCGCTCCCGCAGTCCAGCGTTGAGACCACACAAGCGACGGCGGAGGAGATTGCGCTAGCGCAAGAAACAGTCTACCGCGACGCACGAGGGAAGAAGATTGACACGAAAGCCGCGAGGGCGGAGGCGGCGCGCCTCAAACGCGAACGGGAGGAGAAGGAGGCGCAAAAGATGGAGTGGGGTAAAGGGCTGGTGCAGCGGGATGAAGCGCAGAAGATGCGCGACGAACTGGAGAGGCAAAGGGCGACCAAGTTTGCTCGACATGCAGACGACGCAGCCCTGAACGAAGAGCAGAAGGCCAAGGAGCTGTGGAACGACCCGGCAGCCCAATTCCTTACGGTGTGTCGCATCCCCCGGTGGTTGAGCGCTACTCATTTTTCTTGCCATCCAGAAAAAACGCGCAAAGGGCCCGCGCAGGCCGGAGTACACTGGACCTACACCGGCGCCGAATCGGTTTGGAATCAAGCCGGGGTATCGGTGGGATGGTGTAGGTGCGTTTAATCCGCGTTTCACGTACTCGCTCTCATTTAGCTGCAGACCGCGGAAACGGATTCGAGAAGAAGATGTTCCAGCGTCTCAGCGAGAAGAAACGCTCTGGACTTGAGTCGTACCAATGGAGTGCCGAGGACATGTAGCTGGACGTTGTGGTACTGCTATAACACAGAAATCGCCTTCATGTGGCTTCGGCGTCCAAGTTCTGAACTACTTGTAGAACCAAAGCAGCAGCTTGGATTTCAAGGTCAGGGCACAAAGGCACGCGTCTGTAATGGCTTCGCGCCTACTTGACCCGCCGCGCACTCCGACCACTTGTACGTTTGGGCGTCCGTTTCACTGTTTTCGGCCGGTCTGCTCCGTCAGCTGGGGCATACATGATAAACTCCAGAATCCTGAAGACATGATTGTGAGAGGACCTAGATGATACAACCCACTAACCCCGGCACCGCAACAGGAACTGTCCGCCGATACAATGTCGCGGACCAGGCAGCGCTTCCGTTATCTAATGACGCTGCGTCCTCCTGGGCATCGGCAACAACGTCCCAGCCGATCGAGACGACGTTTAGACGACATAGATTGGCCCGGAACCGCACCCCGTCGCGTAAGGTGTACCTATTCCAGGAGGGAATTCCGGTACCGTACAGGGCAGGGTCGTCCGCTGGTGCAGCGGCATAGAGCGCCACACGTCTGAGTGCAGGAAGTTGCGTGAAAGTCGAGAAGAAGAGTTTGATGTCGTTCGGCGAGTCTGGGGCGACGGCTACCTCCAAGTGCCTCAATTTCGTCAACGATGAGACGAACTCGGCATTGTGAACACCGAAACACCACTTGGAGGTCGTGCCTGCGTCACAATACAACTCCTCGAGCGATTTGGAATGACGACCGAGAATCTGTGGGGAGTAAAGTTGCATGGCGAGCGCGTCCAGTCCCGGTCCAGATGGTTTGTCAAGCCGCAGCTTCTCCAATCCAGAGTAGGAGGCAATGTAGTCCAGCAGCAATCTGGTTACGGCTTGGTTCTCGGAACAGAGCTCTCGAAGTCGGAGCCCAGACGCCGCGAGCGTGTCCCAGACGCCGCCTATGTTCTTGACTCCGGAGAGGTGCAAGACCGCCAAGGTATTCGAACCAAAAGTGCGAGTCATTTGCTCGGGCAGTGGTGAGGGAGTCGATTGTGAAAGGGCGCCTGGATTGTACTCCAATGCCATGCGTTCGAGGCAGAGAAATCGCGGCTGGAGAACGACAATCTTCAGCCGCGCAAGGCGCATTGGTGTAAGGTCATATGTCAGCCCATTCCCGTACACCGTAAGACTGAGATCGCTGAGACTTTCCAAGGCGTTCGCGGCTGTCCAGACGTGGCGAATAAACCATCCTGGCTCGGTCTCTCCCAGCGTCCATTCGAGCGAGCGTATCTTGGGCAGCTTTGCAAGTGTCGCGACGAGGAGTGCTTGACGCGTCAAAGCACGCTTGTATGCATTGCCGTCTGGCCGGGCGTGTGTGTTTTCCCGTTTCGAGGGATCGCTGCCGCGAACTACGAGATGGCGCGCGTATACCGCCCAACCACAGTTCTGCGAGTCTGACGCGATATTCCGCAGTATAGATAGGTCGCGGGGTCCGCAGAGGTCGTCGAAGGATATGTAGAAGTTTCTGAACCAGAGCGGCGCTGTGGCGGCGCACATGTATCGACATGTAGAACGCAGATGCGTTTGGCCTGCATGACCGAGAAGTGCAGTGATTTCGAGGACGATCTCCGGAGGGAAGGTATGCATGTTAGTGCTGTGGGCTCCATGTAAGCCTGACCCCGGTTTTAAGACGATGCAAAGCTGTAGGGGTTCAAGTCAAAGTCTCAAAGCGGGTGATGGCGTTCTACAGCAAACAGCAAACAGCTTCAGAATCAGTCCCAGCGCATTTTGCGCACATATTCTCTAATATTAGACACATAGCTATCTGTAATCTCGTGTCCAACGCCCGTTGCGACCTTGACAATCAACTCGTTCAAGCCAGTCGAACCCAGGATATCGACATGGTCGCCCGTCGTGCCGCCGCCGCGCGGGATACTCGGAACCGGCCGATGCGGCAGCTCGACCACCGTGACGTTTATCCCAGCTGGATTCCAGCGGGGCCGGCGCCAACCTTCTACGCACATTGCACCAAGAGACAACAGGCTCACCGTCCCATCGCCTTCACCCATCTTGACGCCATTGATTACTGGCGGCGCCTGGTCGAGGTCCGTGTATTCGGCGTCGATGTAGCTCTTGCGCACGAGCGGGGTATCGAATGGAGTACCGGCCGCACAGGCCCCGTCCGACGGGTCGACACACATAGGATCCAACCCTGCCGCCATATCGGCCGTCTCATCATAGGCGTTTGCGTCCTGAGTATACCAGTATGATCGTTCGGTTTCCTGGCACAGATGAGCAACATCCAGTTGAAATGGGGTAAAACGGACCTTGCCATGCCCATAAACGCAATAAATCTTCATAGATGGTGCGCGAGGCAATTGCACCTCTAACGGGTTGGACCACTTCCGGAAATCGAGGTCGTTTTCTTTCAATCGTGTCTCGTCCCGCTCTATGCCAAAGGAGAAGTTGGTCTCGATCATCTTCTGGAACGTGGAAGGTGTATGCTGCAATATCCAAGAGCCCGCAGCATTGGCAGTCATGTTCCGTAGGTCTTCGCGGACGCCGGCATTCGAGCTGACGGAACCAGGTGGCGGAGGTGGTGGGTTTATGCGGAAAGCAATGAGTTCGCCTGTCCACATGAACACAATGAAAGCTAAGGTCATGGACCAAACGAACCGTGCGAGTGGCTGCAATTGTGAGTGTCGTCCGGAGCGTCGGTAGGGCCACCCCAAATGTCGTTCCCTCCCTTGATCCACATACTCGCGCTGCCCGCCCAAGATCTGAACAGCCTTTGTCGTTCGGCGCGAGAAAAGAAGCGCTCGAGGATATATGCGGACGTCGGGTTCATTTGTACTGTGTCCTTCATCTCGCCTGGCCGGATGAGCAGAAGAAAATCAAACGACAATCGAAAAACGAACCCGATAAAAACGCAGCCATGGCTTTGGCGACCCCGAGATGCGTTCCTGCGATTGAAATATATGCTTCGATGTGGTTCTGCGATGCGTGAGCTCCATTTGTAGTGCAAATTTCTGCGAGTTTACCTCCACCCAGTCTGGTCCTCCACGGCCGTGTTCAGGAGATTCGACCCATTTGAAGCTTTCGCAAGTCAGAAGTGAACCAAGATGCAAAGAAAGGCACCCACAAATACTAAATCGTCAGGACGCGGCAAACACAAGGCGGCATGGCGTACCAGAACAACCTGTAAATTGGAGCAAAGAGCCGACAGACACAGAAACGCTCACGTTTGCGCCCATACTATGAGCTGCGATGACGACTTTCTTTCCCTGACGGCGTTTGAAGCCCTCAATCGTCGACTTGAGCCTGGAGAAGTAGCCGTCGCGTTCCTAGGATTGAGTTGACGTCGATTCGCATTCTATGAAGGGTAGCTGCCTCAAGATTATAGAAAGAAAGTCGCCAATCGTATGGAGCCATGTGCATGTTGTTGGTGTCGTAGTTGACCGCTGCCAGATTCTCGATTATCTTGCTCCAAATCCAATAACCTTGGATAAAGCTCGAGGCGGCGTCGAAGCCCTCCGCAGCGCGTACTTTGGCGCCGGCTGGATCAAGGCCTGTGACGGGGTCAAGTTGCATGGCGTCCATCCATTTTTGTCGGTTGAAGGTGACGAGGGAGAGCATGTTGAAACCTCCCCAAAGTCGTTGCCGAAAGAACGCCCTCGCGTCGGGTTCAGTTGACCACGATTCGAGACTCTGGATCGCGCGTTGAGAAGGGACATAGAGAGAGAGTGAACGAACGGTAGATATTATCCCGGGAATTAGAACAACCGGATGCTCTGCTGTTAAACCTCGATCTCTCATCGTCTGGCCGACCTGGAACTCCCGCCCGTCCGTGCTAAATTTCCAAACCTCGGGAAAATTACTCCGGAGACGCTGCCATTCAGTTTCGAGGCGTCCCAAGTCGAAGTCTGGTAACGGCATAGTATATTCGCCCAAAAGAAGCGTAAGTTGTGCATGGAGGTCTTGTATGTCTGCAGGCTCGACGAGTGCCTAGAGGAGTGTTGGGACGCGTATTGAGACGAGGAGGGGGTTGGCGCGTACGAAAGCAACGAGCGCACCGAGGAGTAGCCCTAGGGGGAATATGAAGCGACGCGTCTGGAACCATGCTCTGTTGTGGAGATGTTTGTGCTTCGAGACTTCTGCTTTGAGAGCTTGTACGGTTGTCTGGACATCCTGGGCCGCCGTCGAGTCGGTGTCTGTTGACTCTGCAGACCAGGTTTTGGCGCGGTGAACGAGGACCATGGATGTTGCTGCCAACCTGGGTGATGTTTGGCTCGTGCACACAACCATTTCCTCCGCCAGCAATATCCTTGCCTCCAAACTCATAGGCGCCAAATTCACGGGCTGAACAGCAGCGGATGTCCGATGTGCCTGGAAAACGCCGCCGCCACTGCCGCGTGGATACGCTGGGTCTCCCTGGACGATAGGATTTCTTGTGTAGCTTCGAGGGCCTATTTGTTTCGTTAGCAGACTAGGAACGGGACGATTATTCGCTCGCGTGAGCGGCAGAAGCTCGACAAGCTTTTCGCGGCTTGATTTCGCGCCCTCAGCTCGTTATGGAGGGATCCTCTAAAAAGCCGCCTCCCGCCCTTGTCCTCCACACTATGCCCCCGACAAATCTACCACCCAAGGCGCGTCGCTGCAATCGCGTCTCATTACCTGTTCATTGACGCGTCTCGACAGCACACACGCGTCCTCGTGGTCGGCGGTACATAACAGGCGCCGCTGTCGATCCTTCTTGCTCACGTCCTCCATCCAGCCGGTCCAGCAGGCTCGTATGCTGCCTCTGTCCTTGCACGCGAAGGAATCTCTGTTACCGTGTTCGAAGCCGATAAGTTGTGCGTGGTCTTTGCTGCCCCGTCCACCCTCCCAAACAGAACGCCCCAGCCCACGATACCACGTCGGAGAATCCCTCATTCCTTCCGTGCGCCATTATATGCGGTTCATCGGTGCGGACGACAAGCTTGCCGCCCATGGCTTCGTCCATAAGGTTCGCTCTTTCCAGCCCGCATATTGCCTCCCTGACATCGTCACTAGCCTGGCTCAGCCATTAAATTCAGTGCGTCCTTTGTCCATTCCTCCACATTCGCTCAACGTGCTTTTAGACCAATACAAACGCGAAGGATGTATGTTCTCTTCCTCCGACGCGCTGCGCACGCTCAGGACTTTTATAGATACCGATTTCATGGCGCTAGGAACCGAGAACGCGGCGTATAACGTTGTGCGCCGTCTCGCTTTCTCCATCTTGCCATCGTTAAACAATGCCTAGGTTCGTTCCGAGTTCGACCATCTGCTTATGAGCCACGCGCGCGCGTCAGGCGCGGCAGTTTATGAGCAGACCAAGGTCGAAAACATCTCGCTCGAAGCGGATCGGCCAATCTCCGTCAACTGGTCGCACGTCCCGCCCCCAGAACCCATGTCTCCCCCCGCTTCTCCTGTGACGAGCAAAGGAATGAGGTTGGCGGAGGACTCTCCTACTTCCAAGGCCGTTACAGGAACGACAACCTTTGACTACCTCATCGACGCCTCGGGACGCAATGGGCTGCTCTCCACCAAATACCTCAAGAACCGCCATTTCAACTCGTCTCTCAAGAACATAGCCGTATGGGCCTACTGGACCAACAGCCAAACCTACGGTATAGGAACGCCTCGTGAAGGTGCCCCGTTTTTCGAGGCTTTGACAGGTCCGGCTTTCTCTTGTCTCCATTATTCCGCTGCTCACGGGCTTCTTCAGACGAGTCCGGATGGTATTCTGATTTCCGTCGCCTCTTCTCGGCCCACTAATCCTCGTAGGGCATGGTTCATTCCTCTGCACAACGGGCACACTTCCGTCGGCGTCGTTATGAACCAGAAGCGCTACAACGAGAAGCTCAAAGCACCCGCTGCTCCCAGCCCGTTCTCGCCAGATTCTGCCCCGAACCCGACCCAGTCCACAACAATTGCCCGTTATTTTTCGAACTTGTCACTCGCTCCCGGTGTAGTAAAGCTCATGGCCGATGGCATGATGGAGGGCAGCGTTCGCAGCGCTTCCGATTATTCGTATTCCGCGCCTTCCTACGCCGGTCCTGGTTATCGGATTGTGGGTGATGCCGGTGGTGAGCTCAACTTTTTTTCGGTACGCGTCAATCTGACTTGTTTTGTAGCTTTTGTGGGTCCTATCACAAGAATGGTAACGCAAAGCTAACCGGTCTCTTCCAGATCGACCCGTTCTTCTCTTCTGGCATCCACCTAGCTATGACTTCCTCGCTCTCTGCATGTGCAACTATATGCGCTTCCATCCGCGGCGATTGCTTTGAGACCACGGCAGCGGATTGGCATACCAAGCGCGTCTCCACAAGCTACACTCGGTAAGATTCGTCCTCCGAGCAAGCCCATCTAAATTGTTTAGATTCCAAGTCGTAGTCCTCAGCGCGTACAAGCAAATTCGTTCTCAAAGTGACGATGTTTTGTCCGACATCGACGAGGACAACTTTGACCGAGCGTTTGCCTACCTTCGCCCGGGTTCGTTGATTGTCCAGGTTCCGCGCTCGTCTTGAGTTAACGGTACTTTCAGTCATACAAGGCGCGTCGGACATGGGCCAACGTCTCTCGGAGCATGAGCTCCAGAAGTCACTCGACTTTTGCGTCAACCTCTTCAGCCCAACCTCCCCTGAGGACCACAGCCGGGTTGCCGCGCAGCCGCATATTACCCAATCCCTCCTGGACGTTGCCTCGCCCCTTGTGGATCCCTCCGTTCTCGAAATGGCGCTTCACGTCGAGCCAAACGTTAAAGTGCGCTCTGCTCCTCCCGTTTCCCGGAACCACAGCCGCAAAGGCGCTGGTGTTGGTAACCGCGACCGCTCCGCGTCCGAAGTTGCCGAAACACGCATGGTGTTACAGAAAATCAACGCGCGCCGTGTCGTCCATTCGGAATACGCGATCAACAACTTTGAGTCGGAGCCCATTGGAGGTTATGTCGCTCGATTGGACAAAGGAAATATTGGGTTGACGCGCATCGACGCGCCGTTTGCTGATTAAACGTCCCTTCCTCTCAAATTCCCTGCCCACCTGTACAAACCGACGCACGCACTCTTGGACATTCGACTGCACACACCTTCACTGTATCCTAACCTCCACAGACTTTGTTCCGTCCAACGCCACCAGCTCCACTACTTCACGGGCAGTTTGTTTACTTGTAGCTATTTTCTTTTCTGGCATCTTCGCGTCGAGCCCGTCAACGGACGTTTGTAGTATATACATGCAGCAGTGAGCATCTTCTGTAGCTAGCTTTCCTGAATTCGTGAAAGTCGTATATAGCGAATGCATTTTGTTCAGGCCAATTCATTCGTGGTCAACAGTGTTCTGAAAGATACATGCTGCGTATTGTACGGGGTCTAGATATCTAAGGAACCGAAATCGAAAAGACGCGAATATGTTTATGGAGAAAGAATAGGCGTCTCTGACAAGCTAAGCCCGTAAAAGTCGGTCTCTCGAGCAAACGCCAGGTCGCGCAGGCTCATCGTGCCACCATGGCCATAGGGCTGCATGTCGTCGTGATATAACACATCGCTCGTCCCCAAATCGCCAACGTCAAAGTTGTCGTACAGCTCAGGTGGCTGCCAGAGTCGGTCCGTGTTGAGATCGGAAGCCAAAAAGAGATTGTCGTCCGGAACCAATGTGGGGACGGTCTCCTCGGGATCTCCGTTGTCGACTGACGTGGAGGAGGGCTCCGGAGGGTCGAGAGTACGCGTATGTTGGGGATCGAGCGTTAATCGCGGGTAGTATATGGTTGGAGATGTAGAACGCGACCGCTGCAAGGGGAAGCGAAATTGAGTGCTCGGGTCGAGTAACTGTACAATCGCGAGCTGACTTTTCGGGGTGTATCCGGGACCGGAGACGGGCTCCTCGGTCGCTGCAAATAAGGTAAGCGCAACAGCGTTAATGGCGCGACTGGAATGAGCAAACCTTTAACAGAGGCAAGGCGTCGTTTAATACAGACGCATTAGAAGAGCTAGGAGTAGATTTCTGCGGGCATAAGCCGGATTGGCGGGGTTCTGCGAGTAAATACCTTGCGAGGTTTCTTGGGCGGCGGCGGAACGGAGGACTTCTAGTACACGCGGTCAACGGCGCGTGTTGGAGGCGAAGAAATGGCGACACACCCGTCGCCGTTTGGTTTTCGCAGACTCGGAAGGCTCAGGCTGGGAGTGTGCGAGCATTCTATATTTCAGTACCCACTCATCGGAGGGCACGACTTGGTATCCCGGCTCCTGTGCCTTGACCACATCGAGCGATATTGCGCTCCAGAAGGCGGTCAAGAGCTCGGGGCACTGGAGATTTTGGCGTGGTTCCCAACTACGTTTGTGGCCTGCGTGAGTAGTGACAACAGGAATCGAATGAGCACCGACGTAGAGTCCGCCTCGGGGTAGCCCTTCCACTGCAGGTCGAGAGAGTGAGCTGACGCGCTTTTGCCAACGGGACGGCTAGGGTACCTTGATGAGATATCGCTGAATGGGGTTCAGAGATAAAATATGGATTGCGCCCAACACGCACCCAACCGTGGCCCAGACGGGGGCTATTCTGGTCGGTGAATTTGGGGTTGAAGGGGTCGTTGGTGCGTTGTGCGCGAAGAATGACCTCTAACAGGACGGATGAGTGTCATAAACATGGTCGAGAAGAGCGCACTGACCGACTTCCCACTCGGGAGTCGTGAGGGCAGCCAACGCGCGTTTCGAAGACATGGCACAATCCAAAGCCGAGACGCGCACACGTGCAAATGATGGGACGCGGCTACGCAGACATCCATCTCGCCGCAGTCCATAGAACTGCGCCGCTGCGCTCGTCTGACGTCCAGCGCACTTTCCATGTCCACTTTTCTTTAGGTTTCTTGACGTCGAGTGTCGTCTGCAGATACTATATAAGACGGAAACGAGACGAGAAGGAGGCAGAATCATGTCGACGAACGCAGCAGGTAGACTCTTTCGGATTTCAAGCTCACCGCTGATGCACCGACAGGGCCAGACCCTTCTCAAATTATACCCTACGGCCATATTCCACATTCCGGAATCGCCATTCTATTCTTGACGTTGTTTGGAATAAGCACTAGTTTGTGCTTCTCCTTGACGCCCAGAGTACGCTACTAATTGCTCATCAGTCGCTCATTTTGCACAGGCAGTTCATTTCCGCATGTGGTGGCTTATTCCTACGGCGTGTCTCTGCGGAATCGGTGAAATCATCGGCTGGAGCGGGCGTTACTGGTCGAGCCAGAACCCAACAGCTTCAGATCCTTTCATGATCCAGTAAGTGGACAGTCTCCCCTCCTTGCTTCCATGTCAAATTCCCAGAATTACCTGCACAATTATATCGCCGACGCCGCTCATCGCCGTGTCCTTTGTTCTGCTCTCGCGGCTGATCGAACGTCTGGGCTCATGCTACTCCCGCCTCTCTCCCAAAGCATACACAATCATCTTCGTGTCCTCGGTGCGCGTCTCGACTCCTTATAGCTCCGAGCTGAATTACCCATAGGACATAACAGCTCTTTTCATCCAAGGCGCTGGTGGAGGCATCGCCGCCTCATCCGAAACCGAGTCTGGAAACCAGCTTGGCTCCAACGTCATGCTTGCAGGAATTGTTGTCCAGTTTGTCGCACTTTGCGCGTATATCGCATGCGGGGCCGATTTTCTGAGAAACTATCTCACCCAACGGCCTGTGCGGGCGGGGCAAGAACGCGGAGAGTTTACTGCGCGACTGAAGATCCTGGTGTATGCGTTGGGATTCTCTACAACGGTGCTCTTCATTCGGTCGGTGTATCGGATTGTTGAACTGGCGGACGGCTGGACTGGGAGCATTATCACAACTGAGGCGTACTTCAGTACGTATACGCTGCTGGTTTTTGACTCTGAATTCTTGCTGATTTGCTTTACAGATGCTTTGGACGGAGGGATGGTCGTTCTTGCGATCTATACGTTGAATATCGCGCACCCAGGTGTCATGCTGGCGGCAGGGAAGGGTAGCCCGGATTATATAATGCAACACCTCGCTGGGAGATCGTCTACTTCGATATAAGGTGGCTTGAGCTGGAAATAAAGCTAGTTTTTGAGTCGATGTTGCGGTCTGGAGCAAGTTGTTTGAGACTGTGACTCCCTTGTTCTGAACCGCGATGGCCGAGCGTAAAGGTGCCTATTCCTCTGGCCAGAGTCTTTATTTTCTAACCCTGAGCAAGTTCTCAACAAATACTTCCCTCCGGACTTCGACCCGGACCTCATTGGGCGGCGGCGGGGCCCTAAGAACTCGCAACAGGTTGTCCGTCTCATGGCGCCGTTCTCAATGTCAGTAATGACCTTGGTGTTTTGGAAGTGTCTCTAATGCTATTCACAGGCGATGCAATACCTGTGGAGAGTACATTTACAAGGGTAAGAAGTTCAACGCTCGCAAAGAGACCGTGGACGGGGAAGATTACTATGGCATCAAGATATTCCGGTTCTACATTAAATGGTGCGTCGTGGCCGTCTCAGCCGTTCACAGAACCTAATTCGACAAATAGTACACTATGTTCCGCCGAGATAACATTCAAGACGGATCCAAAGAACACGGATTACGCCGCTGAGCATGGTGCCTCACGCAATTTTGAACCATGGAGAGAGGAGAAGGAGGGCGAGGAAGAGGACCGGCTAGCAAAGCTGGAGGAGGAGGAAAACAACCCGATGAAGCAGCTGGAGAACAGGACAACCGATTCGAAGCGAGAGATGGAGATCATGGATGCGCTGCAAGACATCCGCGCCCGGAACGCTCGACTAGAACGAACAGGGAACAACTCGTCTTCGGTGGATCTCATGGCGCGGATAGGCGTGGAGGAACTGGAGAACGAGGAGACGCTAGAGCGGAGACGGGAGGAAGAGGAGGACGAGAAGCTGGTTCGGGAAGTGTTCTCGAAGGTCGCGAGCGGATCTGGGACGGCAGCGGAGACCGACGAGGCTCCTGCTATGGTGACGGTGAAGCGAAAGGCGGACGATACGGAGCCTGAGCTGCTGAGCCTGCTCCCGGACTCTGCGCGTTCGCTGATCAATTCGAAGACGCTGGCGCTGCACACGGCGAAGAAGGCCAAGGTGGAAGTGGCAAAGAAAAAATCACTCGGGATTGTGGTGAAGAAGGGCAAAGCAAAGGCATAGCGTAGTCATTTGATCCAGAAATTTCTCGAAGCGTCCCTTGTCCTCGTCCTTCATCTATGTCTGTCCCCGCTCCTCTGTCCTCCGGAATCGCCAACTGGCACTGGAAGCGCAAGGAGGTAACACCAACATCGTCCTCGAATTACAACCAACGCCGCTGCAGGTATTTCCTTGGGGCAAGGCTTGGTTCGAGCAGGAACTCCCCACCATCACCATCGCCGGCAATGAATCCCAGGTCGTGGGCATCGCTTCGGTCAACAACGTTGAAGGCGATATTGAGCTGGGTCAACGTAAATCCAAGTACGCGCGCCTTGCTGCTCATAATGCAGGTCTCATCCGTTCTAGGCTGATCACCATATTCGACTGCAAGGTTGTGCTCGCGTGGTCGGGGACTGCTTCGGATGGAACAGAGGTAAAGGGCACCGTCACGATTCCCGAGGTTTCGCATGAGACGACGGTGGACCAGTCGTCCGACTATGTGGTATGGCCAACAACTATCTTTCTTTTTCCGCTCATCCGTAGCTAGTACGACTGGGTTCTGTCGACAAAATCATCTCCGGAAGTCGACGCAGTCTACCAGCTTGCAAAGTCGCGTCTCCCTGCTGCTCTAGAGGCAAAATTTGCCGCGTTCGCCGTCGCTCTCATAGACACGCACGGGAAAGATATCACCGTCAGCGCCGAGCCTAGTCGTACTGCCACACCAACCCCCGCCGCACCTTCTTCGGATGCTCCCGCCGCCGCCGCTGCCGCTGCTCCGGCGCCGCCGAAAGCGGAGAAGAAGAAGAACAACATCAACACCACCAAAATCTCGGTCGAGGGCTCATTCATGGCTTCCGCCGACGATCTCTTCGGTCTTCTTACGGATGAGAAGCGCATCCCTGCTTGGACGCGTGCCCCGGCCCAGGTTCGTTAACTCTGCCATCCTCGGGATTTTTGACTAAAGAACGCGTCAGTCTGCTGCTAAACCGGGCACCGAATACAGCCTGTTTGGAGGCGGAGTCAAAGGAGCATACGTCTCGCTTACGCCGCCTACGGAGATTGTTCAGACATGGGCTTTGCAGAGCCCGACGTGGCCTTCCGGTAACGCGCTCTTTACAACTAGCGGCGCCGCTTACCACTATTAGGGCACTCTGCCACACTCACGACCACGATCGCGCAAAGGTCGGACTACTCTAC
Source organism: Mycena kentingensis (nom. inval.) (assembly GCA_014461125.1). Classification (NCBI taxonomy): domain Eukaryota; kingdom Fungi; phylum Basidiomycota; class Agaricomycetes; order Agaricales; family Mycenaceae; genus Mycena; species Mycena kentingensis (nom. inval.). Next base: position 968,180 of record JACAZG010000007.1, on the reverse strand, counting down.
GGTCACGTTCGTACTTGACGGAGTCCCGACTGGGATGGAAGAGGAGATCAAACGCAATATTGAAGGCTACTAGTACGCGTTGGCCGTCGGAAACCCACCATTGCTTGCTGACGCCCTCCAAGCATCCAGGGCTTCAAATCGATCGGGTACGTTCAGCTCTATCTGTCCCCTCCGCCGCAACCCAGCCCCCGCCTGCCCCCAAAGCGCACCGCCGACGCGCCTGGCCAGTCTCTTGTTACGGCGATCGTGCTTGCGGCGCTGGTGTTCGTCGCGGCGTTTGCACTACCGTACTTTTCCTCGTCCCTGCCTGCTTCTTCCAAGTAACGTTATGTTGAACAAGTAGCGGAGACTAATTATTGCGTATTATTCGGACTCTAGGTTGGGCAGCTCGCTTTCTTAGGATCGCGCGACGACCAAACCACGGCCACAGGGGGCGAAGCCAACCGACTCTCCGAGAAACAAGCAGTTTTGTGCGATGTTGTATTTGTTGCCACGATATAGACAAAATAACACGGTTGTTTACACTTTACACGTAGAAATCAGCTCAGTCGATGCTAGAGAGGGAAGGGGTGTCGATGCTGGATTTGTGTTGGAGGAAAGTAGCGGGGTGTAGAACATGGCCTGCCCAATTGGCGTAGCTGGTCGATGATTGCGAGCTGCCGGAGAACGAGTAAGAGTACGTCGAATACGCGTCGTTGTACGCGAGCGACGGCTCCGTGCGCCTCGTTATCGATGCACTCCCGTCCCACAAACTCGACTCCGTTTTCATGCGCGAGAGCAGATCGCGTTCGACGTAGTAACCCGTCCATGCGACCTCATCCAACATCGAAGCCGCTTCGCTCACGACGCGCTGAGCTCGTGGGAGGAGGCGCTCGAGGGTGCGCAGCTTGGCATCCGCGCCGGCAGTTGGGGAGGCGGCGTAAGAGGAAAGCTCGGCCAGCGCGTGGCGGCAGGATTTGATATACGCCTTCAAAGGGAGAGGCGTTGGCGGGTTGGACCGTATCGTGGTGAAAGTTGGGTACAGAGCCGTACGGAACTCCAGCGGGGGCGTTTGGGGGCGCGGACGATGCTCGGGAATGGCTTGTATTCTGGGGAGCGGGTAGATGTTGACTGCTCCAGATGACTCGGAAGCGCTGGCCACCAAAGGGGCATCGTAAACATATCGGGCAGCAGGGAGGAATGTAAGCGGTGTCCGCACTGTGTGCACTTGCACAACTGCAGGAGGAGCGACGGCGATGCACCGACTACGAAGAATGAGCAGCTGTTCGAGCCGTTCTAAAGAACAGAGGACAAACCCCTTCCCGAAGAGCTCGGAAAGCAGACGTTTGACGAGGGTCCTCTTGGACCTGGCGGGACGAGCGTCTGCCTTCTACGCGTGCCACTGTTAGACGCGTCAGGAAACAAGAACATGAGCCTACCTTGGCCAAGAGACGGAGGTCGCGTCGATTGAGCGAATAGAGAGCTTGTTCAGCTCGACGGTAGAAAGTTGCGATGGCCATTGGAATGAGACGAATGAAGATGTTGTCCGAGACGCGTCGGGTTATAAGCAGGTCCAGTCGGTCAAAGCGGCGGAGGGCACATGCGGCGTCGACAAAGCAAAGAGCATATTTGGACTGTAGACCAAAGCGTTATTGGCGACTTGGCCACGAGTTCCAAGCGACGTAGAACCAGAGCAAGTGTGCATGATGGACGTCGATGGACGTCGAAGGAGGGAACCGTGATCCCTGCTTGGCTTGACTTTTTACCTCCAGCCGCTTGTGAGCTGCGTTCGCGTTCTCTGAAGAGCTCTAAGCACAACAATAATGCAACCTCTGACCTGCCGCCGGTTGCACATGAACAACAGCATCCTAACTGGGCTCGCTTGTGCTTGGGCCGATTGCGCCTATTGTCTGTGGATCTCTTTTAACGACGACATGTCTTCCGACGCTTGGTCTTCCTGCTTGCCTTGATCCCTCACACATATCCGCAATGAACGCCCGAGATCTCGAAAAGCTTCCAAGGGAACAGCTTGTCTCCCTTGCCCGTGTTTGTTTACTGTCTTACTCTCAGGTTCTCTCTAACATTGGACAGGAAAACGAAGTACACGCCGACGAAGATACGAGTAGCAGCGACATACGGAATGCGCTCCTGCTGCGTTTTCCTCATGGTTATGTTCCGTGAGCTCATTTGTATCACTCCTTCGCTTCGCCGCGTTGATACCTTGGATTAGCTATCCAGCAGGGAAGAAACGGAGGCTTTCAGCGGCCAAGCTGCTCGACGGAGCGAAAGAACAAGTCCGCAAGACGAAGAAGAAGCTTCTAAAGACTGTACGGCGAGCGTCCTTCCTTGGCAGATCGCCGCCCGCGCCACCGCCTGCGGTTGAAGCACCTGCGGTGGAGGCGCCAGCGTCGGAGCGATCGGCGACGCCAGAATCTGCTTGGTCGACTGCTGCTGTCCCGGCGCACGAATCTGCTGCGCCGTCGATACTGGACTATGGTGAACCAGACTATGATGAACCTGCGCAAGAGGCGCCTCCCCCCATTGTCGCCTCTCGTGTTAAATCCTGAAACATGTACGTCGACAATCTCCTGGTGGCATATGCGGCCTCATTCGAATCTAGTTGCGTTGCATCTCATGACACCCGCGGGCGAAGGACCTTTGCGCAACGCTACAATCCAACCCGAATTTGTTCACGATTATCACGACCGTAATGACCTTACGCCAGCATCCGCTCAAGATGTAGCGGATTTGCTTGCCGACATGGCCGCTATGTCTGCGCAGAACAGAACACAGATCGCGCGTGCGGCGGCGGTCAAGGCAGAAGCCGATCGCATGAACAAAGTCGTCGACGGGATGCGACACCAAGTCATTATAGAACGAACACGCCGCGAGCGGGCAGAGGCGTATTGGAAATATTGGCGCGAGACGGCGAAGGAGTGGTCAGACGCAGAGATTTGGAGCGGACAGATGACGATTGCGCCTGTCGAGGTCCGCTTTCCTGAGGACGTGAACAAGAAGCCGCGGACGTACACGCTGATGGAGATGGAGGTGGACACTTCAGACGACGAGCGGCTAAAAAAACAATGGAAGAAGAAGGATGCCCGCTTCAAAAAGCGGCGTCGGGAACAAGTGGCGGCCAAGGCCCAGGCGCGAAACGTGCCTGTTGAGGCGGTTTCCGATGTCGAGACGACCACGACAGAGGAAGAGTTTTATTCGCCGTTCGTGCTGTATGTCACCGACAGGTTTTGTTTTTGGCTACCGACAGCTTATCGTTCACAGAGATGACGGTCGCGAGGATGTACCGGAATCGGAGCAGTTTGTGCATCGCATGATGTGGGCGACGAGATTTTCGTTCACGGCGTGGTATTGACACTTCTCAGGCCGGAGAGTCGTGGGGTCATGTTCCCGCCGTTGGATGGCGGAGGAACGATAATTCATCAACACGGTCAACGGAGACTGGAAGACGGGGAGATGCGGGCAGGGAAACGGCCTAGAAGGGGACAAGTAACCAAGAGGATTGCTGGACTTGAGGACGGGGAGGACATAGAAAATTTTGAGGCGAGGGTTGCTGAGGCAGCGGGTGTTTATTGGGACGGTACGGGGGACTATGAGGGTGGTTGGGTGTAGGAGATCAATAATGTGACTTGATCAACAATCCACAGCTCTCTCCGTCTCGCGATACGGCTCGGACCGAGCGTCGTATGTGAGTGCCCTTAGAGTCGCGTCCCATTTTCGCGTCAACTGCTGCAGCATGAACGGCCCATACTCGACCTTCTCCCAGCCAAACGGCATCAACCCCGCCATCCTCGGTGGTCCATCCTACAATGGCAACCACAACCACGGTCCCTTTGCCCCAGGCCCCGTAAATCCCTCTCACATCCTCAACGGCATGCCCCAGCCTCAGCAACCCCAGCAGTCCTTCGGAAACATCCCTCCAGCCGTCGCAGAGGTCCTAACACGTCAGGGCGTAACCCGCGAATCCCTCCTCGCCCTCAGCCCCGAGCAGCGTAACACCATGTTCCGTGACGCGAGCAGGATCGCCCAGCAGCAGCGCGAGCACGAAATGAGACACAGCATGCAAAATGGTTTCAAGCAAGCGCCACCCCAGTTTGGCGCACAACAACAACCATTCCCCCCCGCCTCCCCATTCAACCACCCCGCAGACCCGCCCCAGGCACTTCGTTCAAACTCAATGGGCCCTCCCCCCACCCATGATGCGCTCCGCGTCCGCCACATCTACCGACTTTGCCGTCCCGACCAACACTCCCACTCGCGCTCCCTCGTTTGGTCCCCAGACCCCCCAGCGCCAGGCCAGTCTCCCGCGCTCTGCATCCCCCGTCAAGCGCGAGCAGATGACGCCCGCACCATCCACGTCCGCCATGCCTATCCCCGGTCCTACTGCGATTCCTGCGCCTCAACCAGGACCGTCGGCCTCAATTCCTGGCACCAAGCCGTGGGATCGAATTATAGCGGTGCCTCTGGCAACTTCGCTCACGAGTATTCCGGCTCTGAGCGCAGAGGAGATTGCCCAGGTCAAGGAATGGCGGCAAAAGGACCAGGTGTATACGACCATCGCGCAGCAGCAGAACCACCACATGATTGCTGAGCGGCAAGAGGTCTTTGGGCCTCGGGGGCTGCCTTGGTGGGAACGCGGCTCGGCCTCGAGTAACCAGAGTCGGTTCATCACTGGTCGGGAAAAGTTCGAGATAAAGTATCCGTATGTGAAGGGCAAACGAGAGGGACGCAGGAAGCCGAAACGGGAGGGAATAAAACTGTACGTGGCCACCGACTCTTTGCGCTTGCGTTGGTAAACTTGTTTTACAGACCCAACAAGTTACCGGACGAGCAGGTCAACCGACCAGAAGAACTGGTCCCCATTCGTCTCGAGTTTGACGTAGACCAGCAGAAGGTCCGGGATACGTTCATGTGGGATATGAACGGTGCGTTTCCTGCACTTAAAACTTGTTGGCTAGAGCGTACATCCAGCTTGCGCAATACTTCCCGAAGACTTTGCTCAGTCGATGGTGGAAGATTATAATCTTCCTTCCCAATACCACAGCGTGATCGTCAAGTCCATCCAGGACCAGCTCAGCGACTACCGTGCCCACTCTACGAACTACGACGGGGACAATTTTGTTGAGCGCGAGCGGGATAGTTTACAAGCCGGTAAACTCGACGAGGAGGGCGCGGCCTTTTGGGAGAATTGGCGGAATCGACTACGTCGCGAGTTCGTGTTGGCTCGTGCTGAGCGGACAAAGGGACGCAAGCGACGCAAGATCCTTGCGGATGACGATACAATCGAGCCACCAAAGGACGTCGAGGAGTTCTCTCTCAACATGAAGACAATGCGTCAGGACACCAGGATCGTCATTCGCGTACGTGAGGTCGCCAGTTTTGCGTTTGCCGCTGAAATATTTGTGAAGCTTGATATCACCGTAGGGTCTGTCAAGCTGGATGACCAGTTTGAGTGGGATCTCGACAACGACGAAGCATCGCCAGAGGCGTTTGCTGAGCTCCATGCTCAGGAACTTGGTTTAGGTGGCGAGTTCAAGTGCGTTTATTATTTTTTGGCTGTTATACCCTAATCGGTGCCAGAACTGCGATCGCGCATTCTATACGAGAACAGATCCATGCATACCAAAAGACCGTCTTCCTACTTGGTTCGCAAGACGAGGATCTTCGCAACTCGGTGCTTCCGCCGTTGTCCACCGGTGCACGGACGCTGGACCAAGTTCAAGCTTTCACGCCGCTACTCAACTACCTCAGCGACGGGGAACTGGAGCGCAACGAGAAGGAGCGCGACAAGGAGATGAACAAACGCAAGAAGCGCGGACGAGGCGGACGGCGCGCAGTTGTTGTTCCCGATCGCGAACCCATCCGGACATGTCGAACGCCTGCTATTGGGTTCCCCGAACCCGATCCAGCCGCAGTCGCCGCAGTTGCGGTCGTCACCGCCGCCCCGACGCGTCGTGCCGCTGCCGCGGCTGCTTCCCTCACGATCGCTAGTCTTGTTGCCTCGGAAAACGGTGGCCCGGTCAACTTTACGCCCTCCTCAGTGCCTTCTCTGCCCGCCCCAGCCCCTCTGGTATTCAAAGAAAAGGCAGTCAAGGGTTTCTTCAAACCGCCACCGTACAGTCCGAGCCTGCTGCTACCTCGGGCCCGTGCAACTCCGTCAGTACCACCTTCCACGGCCGTTGACGTATCTACATTGCCTGCTCCGCTTGAAAACGATCCCCCGCCGCGTCCAGCGACGAGGCCGGCGGTCCCGCGAGCTTTCACTGCGAAACAAAAGAAGGACGCAGAACGGGAGGCTAAGGAGAAGGAGTTTGCTGAGGGCCAGCGACCAAACATCATCAACGGAGTTTGGCACTGTTCGAATTGCGGTTGTCCCGAGAGCATTGCTGTTGGGCGTCGCAAAGGACCACTGGGCGAAAAGTCGCAATGCGGTACCTGTGGTATGTCTCTTTCACTCTTATCTTGTGTATAATGAACACTTGGCAGGAAAATACTGGCATCGGTATCGCAAGCCTCGACCAATCGAGTACAACTCTAGTTATGAGTATCATTCGGCGCAACAAAGGAACGGGGAAGCGCGGCCGAGACGCGGTCGCCCTCCGAATGTACCTTCCACCCCGATGGACACTTCGGAGCCACAGACGCCGCGCGACGTTTCGCCCGTATCGACCGCTTCAAGCGCGTCCGAGATGCCGCTGGCGCAAAGGATGAAGAAACCTGCGTCAACCATGAACGGCGCGGGCTCTTCTACTCCGGCGCCGATCTCGGCAGGACCGCCTCCCTCATCCGGACCGCCTTCTTCTCTTCCGCCAAAGCCAAGTCAGCCCCCGCAATGGCTGCTGAAATGCATGCAGGAGCTCCAATCGGAATACAAGAATGATAAATTTGAAGTAATCTGCAAGGCGAATGCGACAGAGTGGGAGTGGCGCGTCAAATGCTTGGATTGCCCTGGCAAGGTTCATTCTTTTCCATGTGTTGTGACGGCCAATTGACGCAGTTGTAGGTGTATATTACAGGACCCGGGGAGACGTTGACCAACTACGAATTGCACTTGAAAAACCGGCAACATCGAACGCGGGTGACGGAGAGAATGCGCAACGCGAGTGGGTAGAGAAAGAGAGATGTATGCTTTGTGTATCGCTACGTTATATGTGTCTTGCTTTGCCATACAACTCTGGAAGATATCTAACACGTCCCGATGAGTCTTCATCGACACTCGCTGTCGGCGCCATGTCAGGGCGCAGCGGGATCGCTTGGCGGGAGCTCAACACGTGCAGCATTCGCAGCTTTCTTTCTTACCTTCATGTCCGTACCCATACGTTTCTTGAGTCGTTCCTTTCCGAGGAGCGCCGCGTTCGCGTCTCTCGGCAGCATCCGCGCAGAATCTACCACTCCGTCGTCCTCAGGCGGTCCCCAGCGCCCCAAACCAACGCGCACTCGACCTCGTATCCACCCGTCCCTCCGCAAACCAACGCCAGTCAACTATGCTGTGGCAGAGAACGAAGGCGACAAGATCGACGGCAGCCAAGCATTCTCTCCGCAGGCGTTCAACGTCCCTGGTAGTCCCATCTTTGGCGGAAACTCGCTACGAGACGCGGCGCTGACCACGGTGGTCGGCCTGATGATGGGTTAGTGTTTGTGTTCACTCACTGATGCAACTCACGCGACAACGGGGCCTAGTGTTTGTGGGAGGCGTCGCATATGTAAAATGGTACAAATGGAATGTGCTCAGGAAGGTCGTTACTTGTGTTTGCATCGCGTTTTACTGCACTAGACGCGTTGAACTCAGATTGAAGACGCGTTCGCGCCTGGTTACGACCCTGCGCTGGAGCTCGCCACGTACCAGACCGCTAAACCTGTTGGAGAACACGAAACTCTGGTTGACGACCCGCTTGAAGAGCTTTTGGCCGAGGACGGGCCGTGGACGCAACATCTACGGCGTAAGGAGCAGAACTGGGTCGACGCCATTGTTCATGGCGAGGAACCCGGACATTATTTTGTCTTATTGGGGCCTAAGGTTGGCCGGAAGACGTTTCTGTATCAGGCTGCTAACCATGCGCCAAGGGTTCGGGCAAGGGCACAAGCGAGTTGTCGTTTTCTGCGCCAAATTCATGCTTATATCTACAGTGATATTCGACGCAATGGCCCAAGCATGTTCCTTTTCAACCGGCCTCTAAATCACTAACTTGATACGAGATATCTGCTGACGGCTGTGCGGTTTTGGACGCCCACCCCGACCTGGAAGTATGTGGTTTGTGCCGAGGCGCCGCATGGTACTCAAGTCTACCAGGTTTTCCGGCTCAAACTCGGGAAGGCTATCAACTACGAGTTCAACGAAGATTCGCAGACGGGGTTGTTCCAGCGCCGAGATCCTCGCGAGGGTATGCAGTGTTATGGTTAATTCCGATTAACTGACTGCCCGTTCCAGGTGGGCCAGCGCTTGACATTGAAAGAGGTGACACAACGGTTTATCAACGCCGGAGCGTTACACTCACTGTTCCACAGCCATGACAAAACTAGAGAAGGTTGCGCTCAGGTTAGCGCGCAAGCGAGGAAAACCACTCGTCCTCGTCATCAACAATGTGCACTACTTCAAGAACGACGACGACGGCCGAAGCATGTTGCTTCAACTACAGCAAAGAGCCGAGAGCTGGGCGGCCTCGGGTATGTTCTTTGTTTCTTGTGAGCCAGCTTTAAGCGTTCGCTCATCTCGGCAGGAATTGTAACTTGTGTATTTATGACGTTCGGAATGAGCTACTTCCTCCGCATTCCGCTCAATGTTTCTTTAGAGACGATTTCTGGCCTTTCCATGTCATGCGTAAGTGTTGTGCTGCTTGGCGGTCTTTCCAACGCTTGCCCTTTCTGCAGGGAAAACGGCTTCGCGAATGCACGTACTGTCAATCTCTGACCTCGACAACAAAGAAGCATTTCACGCTGCCACTCGAATGTACACCTCGATGAAGAAGGCAAAGCATGTCCCCCAAGGGATTATTCAAGATGCCATCGAGATTGTTGGAGGTCGCTTATCTTATCTAAACAAGGCATGCATGTAGTCGTGTTTGTCGCGGCAGTGCTTACATCTTAGTAGGTTGCGCGATCAAGGGATTTGGTCGCCATGGCCAAGCATCTGCTTGAAGTCGAGAAGGCATGGCTCCGGAGCCAAATTGGTTTGCACCTTTATGCTACTTCTTTGCGGACGTTTAACAGAGTTAGGACTTATTCCGGATTGTGATGACGATGTAATGGACGAGGTACATTCAGATTCTGGTCCTTTCTTCTCTCGCTTATGGGGCGCCAGCAAAAATGGAGTAGCTGCTCCTGGCTCTTACTTCAAGAGTTCGTCAAGATCCGAAAAGAACAAGAGGCAGAACGCGACGCGAAGATTGCGGCTGGTGAACTAGGGGAGGATGAGCGCTATCTACCTCTGCCCGTCATTCCATACGTGCGCTGCATTCTGGCAACTAGCAAAACCCAACTGAGCTGTTTCTAGTATCGCTGCCGCGAGATTATGACCCGGGCTGGTAAGTGGCCTTCATTTCTGAATCCGTGCGCTCGAATGGCATGGCAGATTTCCTGGAAGACCTTGACCGCTCGAACGTCATTCAAATCGATACTGAGCACAACGTTCGACCCGACTCGATGCTCATTCTCCACGCAGCGCGGGAAGTTTGTGAAGAGGATGGGTTCGATGAGCTACTGGAGGGCGTGAGGGATCGCATTGACGAGATTGAGTCGCTGCATCGAACGCGCGAGTTGACTGTAAGTCTTGATCGTTGTGGGCACTTCGTCACTCTCACCTTTCCAGTTCAAAGACCTTGGACCCGGAGATAAAATTTATCTTAACGTTGACAAGGGCGGCGAGAAACGCGTGTAGTTGTAAACACTGTACGTCGTTCGCGAACTTGCAACTGTGGCACACAAAAATGAGAGGAGCGACAACCGGGGCCCTTTTTTGCGGGTCCTCCGGCGCGGGAATATATTTCGCTCCCGTCTGCTGGTGCAGACTCTCAAAACATGTACGTAGTAGGTAGGTACGCGGTAGGTAACGATGAGTAGTAGAAAGACACGAGAGATAGTCTCGGAGATACAAACATGAGAAGAAACAGACTTTTATGTTCTATATTCAAGCCGACGCAACGCTTTTTTCTTTTTTCGCTTGCGCCGCGGTAATGGCCTGCTTCTGCTCTTCAATTTCCTTCATCTGCTTCGCTAGCTTCTCCTTGACACTCGCCCCGGTAGTGTTGAACTTGACGCTCTTGTTATGACTCGGCGCGCCAATCGAGCCTGTCTCCGGGTTGGGGACCTTGGTGAGTGGCGTCGACGACGCAAGTCCGCGATGGAACGAATTGGGGAGAACACGCCCTTCGGGGTGTTGAAAGAGGCAGTCGGAACGAGTGCAGCCTGAGCCAAAGCGACAGGGTTGTGCGTAGTGCGGGTTATTGGCGATATTGGAAGGGTGTTTCGGCGGATGGGTGAAAGCGCAACCTGGACGGGTGCAGCCGGCACCGAAGCGGCAAGCAACGCCGCCTGCTGGAGGCGCAGGTACGGGAGGGGCGTGGTGAGCGACCGGTGGCGGTTGAGATACGGCTAGCAGAAATGGATTAGAGCCAGTAACCGATAAAAGTCGGGTCAAGGTACCTTGCGGATTGAGGACGGCGGGGCTGACATGCGCCTTGACACAGTCTTTGTCCTTGCAGTCCTTGCCGTTTTCGCAGGCTTCGTTGCTCAACACAACACCACTTTCGGCAGTTGCGACGGGAGAGGGATGCGAATACCGACAGTGGGCGTTAGTGCACTTGAAGCCGAACTTGCACAGCGTAGGCGATTGCGGCCGCTCCGGGACGATGTATCCTGCGAGTCCACCGTGGGATGGCGCGGCAGCGGGTGTTGGAGTCGGTGCAACGATTGCAGGCGCTGCAGCGACTTCGGGAGAGAATGTGGGGAGGTTGGATGGCGGGCCGCCGCGACCACCTCCACGACCTCCGCGACCCCCACGTCCGCCTCCACGTCCGCGTCCGTTGTGGGCTCCTTGGAATGCTCCGTCCATACCCGGCTGGTTTTGTCCTTGGAACATGGCCGGGTCTGCTCCCATTCCGCCATTGAAAGCCGCCGGATTGATGATGCCCATAGTCGACGCCATTTGAGCCATGAGCGCCATTTGGTTCATCATCATCTCCTGCAGCATTATCGGATTGGCCATGCCCATATCCATGCCCATAGGAAAGCCTTGGTTCATCATCATAGCTTGCTGTTGTTCCGGTGTCGGATTATGGACAATGTTGTCAATGCGATTTTGGACGTCGTCCTGTCCGAAGCGACCACCGACTCGGTCGATGAGACTGCGGGGATTCGGCCCTCCTTCCCGCTCCCGGTCACGTTGCATGGCTCGAGGACCGGTAGGCACGTCTGAGGTTCGTCGCGACTTGTTAGGGCCATGGCTCGGCGAGGGAGAGCGGCCAGACGCGGGACGCTTCTGGCCTGCTGGGCCAGATGAGGGGAGTGCTTGGGATATGGCTTGCTGATAAACACCGTTCCGGGGAGGACGTCGGGATGACTCTGCTGGCGCGGAAGGTGCTGGCGTAGAACTCTGCGGGGCCGAGTGGGGTGTCGCAGGCTGCGCTACGGGAGTTGGTTCAGATTCGCCTTTGGCCGCTTCGGTGAATAGCCAGTCGGCAAAGCTGGGGTCTGTTCGCGTGGTCAAGTTGGGCGGGCCAGCACATAGCAGAAAACGCACCAAAGTCGGATCCTATTACTGAGGGACAAGCAAATGAGTGGAATGATAGGTGGAAAAGGGTGCGGTGGCATACAGTCTTCGAGCTCGCTCGTTATTTGGTCTGTGGCAAAGTGAGATGAAAACGACGGCGACAGCGAGGCAACGCACCCGGAGTCTTGTCGTTTATGATCATAATGGTAATGTACTCGGCCATGACGGGGTCTGGATGCGTTGAGTAAGACGGAGGAGTGGATGTTGCGGGCGTATGCGTACCGGGGTCTGCGCTATAGTTGCGCGTGGTGAGTTCATCCTGGATAGCTTGCTACCATGAAGGTTAGCGGGTAATATGGATGAGATATTTGAGGCGAACCTGCAGCTGGGCAGCTCTGTCAGTCCCGATAGCGAGTCCGAATGGCATTTCGTGGTTGATGGTTCGAACAAGGCCGGAATGTCACTGTGACACGCAGTTGTCCTGCTCTCGACGTCTTTCGAATGTCCTTCCTGGCAGCTCTACTCACAAACGCTGCTCCGCGACCTGGACTGTTTTGTCTGGACTTTGAAAGGTTGTCCTTCGACGCGACGCACACTTCATATTGCCGCCTTTTGGAGTTGGGAACTGGTTGGAAACTGGCCATGGGTACTACGGTCACGCCATGCGAACTATGGACCGCGACATCGCGTACCTTCGACGCCACATTTGGCTCGGGGAATGGCTGTAGGGTCCTATCCTGAAGCAACCGATGTATGTAATCATCGATACGCCCGACTGGCTGCATTCGATCCTTCGCGCTGTTGAACACCCACTCTCTCGCGCCCCGTACACCGTGCACGAAAATGTTTTGAACATTACGCTCTGCGGCCGCTCATCTCCCTGGGATGATATTCTAGCTGACTCGGAGACTGCTCCCTTCCATTCTACACATAGCCTCCCATCCAAGATAAACGCCGTCGTCCTCGTTGGCTCGGGGACTCATGATGTCAGTACTATGTGGGAAGCCCGCCACTACTCACAATCTATCTGCTACACCCTGCTCTTCTTTGCTAGCCGCCCGACAAAACCTGTTCAACCAGCATTAAACCCGAGATTCGTTACACGAGCGCCGCCTCTCGCCTCAGTCCAGCGATAGCCTCTTGTTCAACGCAGCCAAACTTCAACGCTTTCCTGGTCGCCTGCGGCGTCATCCACATCTTGACTGATGACCATTGCACTCCCTCTCGCCCTCCTTTGTCACTGTGGGCGCATAGACGCCCGGTCAAACCGAGATGCCATCAACTCTAACGTTGATTCAGATTCCCCGAGTCAAAATCTTATCGCCAGTATGCAAAGTATAGGTACCGCCACTCGGCGACCCGCGGGACCTGCGTCGGGTTGTCGAACGGTCGACCACACCACACGCGCCCGGCGGCGCATGCATGTTCCGTTGTTCCCCACACGTTCACTGAATGAAAGATCATCGTTCGCTGGTCGGCAGCGAGAGCCCCGGGTCTGCAACTCTACTCGCGTTGGGCGCCCCTACGGTACCAATCGTTGCATGCTCGGCTCGGAGTTTCCGCTGGCGCAATCTTTAGCTTCGCTGAATGAACAGCTGGCAGACGAGCGTATGGCGATGGAGAGGCAACACGCAAGCCACAAACACGCTGAATGGGCTCCTCCTTGTCGTTTTACGGCAAACGGCGGACAAAGTGCAGTTTGCCTGCCCGCTGCAACGTTTCCTTCTCTGCAAATAGAGTCCAGTACCGCCGCCGACGGAGCTTTGTTCCAGGAAGCAAGTAAGTATCTATTTCGGCCGAGACTAGCGCCGAAACCCGAAGAAGACACAACAAAGAGTGTGTACAGAAGAACGCAAAACATGCTGCAAGTTCCCGAGTCAAGGATACGTCCAGAATCGCGCCTCACGCATACCAGCGCGGAAGCTGCAAAGTTGAGTTCAAATTACAATTCAATAGCTTGATAGCTGCAGCTGGAGATCGAGAAGGGAGCAAGCTCGACAGCCGCACGGAGACCTGCTCTAGCTCGACCGCTCAAGCCTGCCCTTTCCGTTTCCCCCCACATAGCCCGACGGCTCCTAAACCGCGCGGACGATCTCCCACAATGAAGCTAGGCGGGTGACTAGATGGGTCGAAATTGTCCGCACGCGGCGAATGTGCCTAACGGAGGTACCACACACTTGCCGGGACCGGTGACCGTGCGCCGAAGACCGAACGCTATGCAGGCTCTGTGTTCAAACTGAGCCACCCGCAGCAGTTGCATACGTTGCCCGGTTCCTTATGAAGGCCAGGGGAGACCGGGGACGTCGACGCGGACAGCCTCTGCGTCCGGAAGCGATGGTAAAGCTACAATCTATGGATGGTCGCGGGTTGCTCATCGTCGTATATTTTTTGTGTACAAAGTGTGGCAGGAATCATGTCAAGGACTTCCAGGTGGTTGTTCGGTGCTGGAGAAGAGATGGCGCACGCTATTAGTGCATCGCGTTGATACGTCCGCGCTCGCGTGCGGTGAGCCCTCCGGATCGGAAGCTGCAAACCATCTCGTCGTACGATTTTATTTTCTTGACTGCAGCGCGGCGCTGTTGATAACGGAAGAAGACCACTGTGTCTTCCGCCGTACAACAGCAAGTAACAATCGGCGCGCCAGCTGTAGATATCAACAAGCGACAGAGCAGCGACTCGGGAACGGGTCATGGATATGCGTTTCACCGCAAGGATGCAAAATTACATTATAAAGTGCGGAAAACCCAATCCCAAGACGAGCTGTAGAACGACCGACGTGTGTACGAACGCAGTGATTAAAGATACAAGTGGAAAGCGATAGGTACTGGAGTCCAATGCGAGTGGTGTTACAAATGCGTGGAGAGCTTGCACATGCGAATGCAGAGTTCAGAGGATGCGGGTTGGAAGAACAATCAAGTCGGCAAGGCAGAGCTACCATATCGGAGGCGCAGCGGAGAGACTCGTCTACCACATCGCTGGGGCAGCAAATGCGAACATCTTTGCCTTGAGCGGATGCGTCGGAGGCAGGTCGATGGTAATCCGCAAGCTTGCCGTCGTGTCCTTGCCATCGTGGATCTTGGCCGTAAGGTCCACGGGCCCGGTCGGCGTCGGAGGCGAAAGCGATGATGCGGGGGAGGACGTCGCGGAATGGCTCTGCTCCGGAGTTTCCGGCGTCGAGGGCGATGCGGGTTTCTTGTACAACGGGGGTATAATCGGGGTTGGGTAAGGTTTGGTCGGCGTCGCTTGACGCTGCTGGCCAAATGCAGGGATAGGGCTGGTTGTGGAATTGGGTTCGGGTATGGGCGTATTGGATGCCGAGGCGGCGGCCTTGGCAACGCGTTTGGAGACCTGGTGCAGCGAGTAGGTCGGGTACGGGCCCTTGGAGTTTGGTGGAAAGTCGCGCTGCACCATCGCCTCGAAATTGCTCAGGATTGGATTGTCGACGGTGAGCTCCCAGTCGAGGTAGTTGCACATCTCGCGCTCCATCTGGTTGATTTCGCGCAGGGAGAACATGCCCTGGGCCACGATTGACCTGCAAGTTTAGTGAGACGGTTGTTCAAATTTTGACTTCAAAATGTTTCAAGAGGAACGTACCAGGACTTGTTGGAATAGGTGTCGTCGCAGATGACCTTTGAGGCAATCATGAATGCGGAAATAAAGAGTCTGTGGCCAGAGGAGCCGCGCGCAGTGGGGAATCGCGCTTTTAGACGCTGCAACAAGACAAGCGCGGCGTAGGTGACTGCGGAATGGAGCTTTGTGCGATGTAGCGCGTAGGCGATGAAGTTGGGGAGCTTCGCCTGCGAATGGGTGGATTGTGGGGGAAAGGGCGGACACGCGAATAGGTGGGTAATGAATCGTGCGCATAAACTGGCGATGTATTCGTGGCCGTAGAAGGGGTCTTTCGTAGCAGTGGCGGATTGCTGGTGCTGCTGAGTTGAGGAGGACAAGGGAAATGGTTACGCACTGGTTGGGCTGGGTAGCGGGGTTGGTGGGATTTCTTTGTGAGGGGAGGAGGAACGGCGACGGTGGCCATGTATAAGGAGTCACGATGGTTCTAAAAGCGAGACTGGTTAGCTTTGGAAAATCCAAAGGCATGGGGATAGACGCCCAAGAAGGGGTCGTTATATAAGGACAGGCCCTGGACAGGCGGGTGCGTGGTACGGGAAAGAAATCTTTCACCAGATCCCAACACACAGATTGGGCCGAACGGGGATAAACTACTCACAATTAGGCGGGAGGGTACGGGCCAAGGACTGTGGGCGTCGAGCACGGCGACGGCGACCTTTATAGGTGGTGAGGGGATAAGGGAGATGGTGAGACTGCCGTGGCGTCGCAACTCTTAAGGCGGAGGAGGTGTGACTCCAGTAGTGCCTTGTCCTGCCTCCTGAGCTGAACCTCCGGTCAACGTCCGGTCCTTGCGCCGGCTTGCGGTCTTTAGCCGACGTGCAATGAGCCAAACTGGTCTGCTCTGTTGGAAAACTTCTTCTCCACCGGCCCGAAGGCAGTGCGCAAGAATAAAAAATTAAAAAATAATAAAATAAATACATAAAAGAACAAAGAAAAATTAGCCAGAAGGATGCAATTATGAACCGGTGTTACTCAGTCCTGCCGCGGGTTCCTTGCAGCCGACGCCAACGTCTACCACGCCTCAAGATCGCCTCGGAGGCACCATTGCGGCGTTGTAGAAGCAGACTCGTGCTGGCAACACCTTCTCCAGTCACCTGGGGCATCCACGGTTGTTCGAAACAGACCCCAGGACCAAACTGCAGTTGAAGTACCTGCTATACTCTGAGAACCGCCCCGCCCCAAACGGGCTCAAGGCGCATGGCTGTCCGCCACGTCGTCTCGGGCACACGGACGCGAAGAGGTCCTTCACTCGGGAACCTGTTCAGGCGGAGCCGGGCTCGCGAGGCTTCGTCGGGGAATAAGACCCTTCCGTTGCCTCTTTGGCGTACCAAGGTACTAATCGCCACTATCCCAAGGACGCTCAACTTGGAACCCTGCGCACCACATCTGAAGTCTTCTGCACTATCCCCGCTCAAGTTCACAGCTCGACTTCTTTTATCAAGACACAATCTCGATCTGAAGAGATCCTCCAGAAGCGCCTTCCCTTTAGGCGCCCAACTTTACAGCTGTTTCGGAAAACCTTGGGAATTGCAGCAAGTTTCGCGCACGACGCCGCTGCTCCGGCGTTAGCTGCGAGAATTGATAGCGCGCACCTTTTTTGGACTTTTCGACCGCGGCTAGCAGCAGCCGACGCAAAATTCTCGTCGATCTTGTCGACTAGCGCCGGCTGCGCGCCAGCCGAGGCTAGCCGCGGTCGACCGTCCAAAAAAGGTGCGGCTTATCACTCATCAAAGCTAACGCCGAAGCAAAACCTGCGTTGGATTTCGACGGCTATTCCTAAGGTTTTCCGAAACAGCTGTAAAACGCAATCTTGAGCAAATAGACGCCCACCGGCCAATCAGCTCGGATGGCGGGACACGCGGCCATGGTGGGTCCACCGTCAACTGCACAAGTACCGTCGTTCCCGAGCCATCCGCCGATGCGAATCAAGGAACCGCTTGTGGCCAGGAGAACTATCCGTTCTTGGGTTCCGTGTACTTCGGCCCGCACTGCTTTCCGCTGATATTTGCATGCGCAAAGGGTCGCCACCACCGCGATTCCTGTTAAAACGGAATGTAACAGAGTACACATCTTCATTCTCGGCCGTTTTCCGTGAAATTCTTGTAATAGACGACGGCATCAACGTACTCTTCGCCGAGCCCGTCTTTGCGTCGCAGACGGCCGGCCTGTGGGATCAGCCCTGCACGCGTAAAGTTGAGCTTTTCCCATAATCTTGAGCTCCAGTGAGCACGGAGTATCGGCTGTGAGCGTTGGGCTTACTTCATGGACGCAGCGTTGTTTGTGTAGACCAAATTGAACACGCTCGCGCGATAGCCTAATTTTGGAGCGTAGGTGCAGTACGATTTCGCCAATGCCAATCCGTAGCCGCTGCCGCGATGAGCGGGAGGCACCACGAAACCGCCGTTGCAGATCTAAATGCGACGTCGTCGGGTTAGCTTCGCGCGAGCAAGCCATCCGAACGTGGACTCGCATGCGAGGATCTTCCTGGATAGTTGGGTTTGACCTTTGCCGGAGTCAGACTAAGATTAGAGGCGACAAAGATTCTTGAGCACATAGTAGCATCCAGCAACGCTGTCCTCCCAGGAACGACCTTGACGCGCAGTTTCGATTGTTTCGTTGGTTTGTTGGCCGTCTTCGCCGCCACTGGTACCCGATAGAGGGATGATCGCGATGAATACGTCCCCGGCAAAGAAGTAGTTTTCGAACGCGTCGAAGGCAAGACTTTCTTGCGGATAGGTCTGACCTTCTTCAACAACGGCAGCCATTACAGTGCCTGCAAGGGCTCAACACGCGTACGAATCGAGCGCAAGCAGCGGCACCGAGATATTCGATGAGACCAGGGAAGGATCTGGCGGTCGCGAGAGTAAGATGGTGCACAGTGACGAAGGCTTCGGCGTCTTCGCGCATTCTCCAGATTGTCGAAGGGAGAGGACCATCGAGGGATGTGGTTTTTGCGATGGCACCGTAGGCGGACATGAAACCAGCACGGCGTGACCGAGTTGCGGAAGACGCTCACCACCATCGCCCTGAATTGCACCGTTAGCGCCGTCCCGCTTGGAGGGCGCTCGCTGCCACAAACGTCACCAGACAGCCGATGGACAGAACCGACATGGCGCGCATTCTAGACGACAGTCGACATATAGTGTCCCCTTCCTTTGCCGCAAATTCACCAACCCAGCCTCCGGAGACCCTAGCATCGACCCTGAAATAAATCGCTTGGGTTCACCCTCTATGTCTTGACTCTTTTTGAGACACACAGCACTCGTCCCCTGGTATTGAGCCAAGTCTTGTCCACCGCCCCGGCGATCGTATACTTCCCTCCTGTATTTCAGGGCTTAATATTCGATCTTTCGTCAGTCTGCCCCCGCCCTCCTTTGCCACCCATGAGTACATCCCTGCAACCGTTCCAAGATGCGTACGAGGCAGGCAGAACGTTGGCTCCAGCCGCGGTAGGGACCCAGGTCCTCCTCATGAGCGCCATCTCTCTCGTGACGCTCGTACTTTTCAACCTATTGCGACCGCGAAACAAAGTACGCCCTTCCCCCGCCTGCCTCAACTCCTTCTAACTCCGTACCAGATAATCTACGAGCCCAAGGTCAAATATCATGTTGGCAACAAGGCTCCGCCGACCGTCCGCGACACTGTGAGCCTCCAGTGGCATCAATGAGAGTCGTTCTAACGTACCAAGTTTTGCGGTTGGTTACCGCCACTCATTCACACCAAGGAGCCAGAACTTCTTGACAAAATTGGGCTCGACGCAGTCGCCTTCCTGCGCTTCCTGCGTCTCATGCGACAGATCTTCGCCGCCGTCGCAATACTCGTGTGCGGCTCCCTCATCCCTATCGACTACCTCTACAACAAAGCGCACGTAAAAGCGAGCAAACGCGATGCGCTCAGCATGCTCACGATCCGAGACGTCAAGGGAGAGCGGCTCTACGCGCACATGGCCGCCTCATACCTCATCTGCTTCATTGTCCTCGGATTCGTGTACCTGCACGGCCGAGCGATGGTCAAGCTACGGAACGATTTCTTCCGTTCGCCGGAGTACATGAAGAGTTTCTACGCGCGCACGATCAGCATAACGCACATCCCGAAGCGACTGCAGCAAGACGCAGGGCTGAGCGATATCCTCGGCAAGAACGCACCCTACCACCCAACTTCGTTGCATATCGGCCGCGCAGTCGGAGATCTTCCGCAATTGGTCGAATATCACAACGAGACAGTGAGGCAATTTGAGGCTGTTTTGGTCAAATACCTCAAGGGTGGCGTCCACAACAAGCCTCGCCCGACCGTCAGCCTGGGCGGGTTCTTTGGAATGGGTGCAGTTCGCAAAGACGCGATCGAATACTACACGTACGTCGCATCATTTCTTTTGTCTTTGGAGCTAATCATCCGCAGGGCCAAGTTGAAGAAAACAGAAGCCGCAGTTGAGGAGTACCGGGCGCGCATTGACGCTCGTCGACCAGAGAACTATGGGTTTGCGTCGTACGCGGCGGTTCCATACGCCCATTTTATCGCAAAGCATGCTGCTGGAAGGAGTCCCCGAGGCGCGACGGTGACCCTTGCGCCAAATCCCAAGGACATCGTGAGTTTCGCTACTTTCTTAACGCGCTCTTTTAACGGGTGTCAAGATCTGGACGAACATGAACAAAACCAAACAAGCAATTGGGGTCAAGCGTATGATCGGTTATGCCTGGCTAACCGTCATCTGCTTCCTCTCGCTCATCCCCCTGCTCCTCGTCGCCGCCCTCGCTAACATGGACGCGGTCACGACCGCCGGATACCTCCCCTTCCTCGAAAAATGGCTTGGCAAGTCGGCGGTCTCGTTCGCAATATTCTCTGGTGTCGTCCCGCCGGCAATTTCCGGTATTTTCACCATCTTCCTTCCGCGCATCATGCGCTGGTTGGGAAGGTTCCAAGGCGCTCAGACGCATGCACGTTTGGATAGAGCGGTTGTCGGACAATATTTCGCGTTTTTGGTCATCAGCCAGCTGGTGGTATTTACTCTCATTGGCGTCGTTATCAGTGAGCAATCCGCATTTCTTGGGATGAAGCCGGAACTCACTGTCTCCCAGACTCGGTCACGGAGCTGGTTGAACAAATCGGTAAACATGCCAGTTCGCGTGTCATCCTTGCAAACTTGGACAGTGAGCGCCTTGGTCTTTTATTCTTGCCTGAACCAAACATACGTGCAGAGCTACCTGGTCGCGTCAGCAAAACCTATATCAACACTTCAACGTATTGGTTAAAATTCTTTCCGTACGTTCCGGTTCTTTCCCAAGTTCATCGTCTCAGTCTCTGTGCAGTTTGCGGGGCTTCCTCGTCGTTTTCGATCTAGCGCAAATTATCAACCTCGTCTGGATATCTTTCAAGACGAAGTAAGCATGTCTACGGCGTTGAACCCGTGCGGGTCTCTAATGGCTTGGATAGATTCCTTGGGAGAACACCGCGGGATGTGCGTGAATGGACGAAGCCTCCGCGGTTTCAATACGCCATATATTAGTGAGCAAATGAGGTCCGTTTCTTTGTTCGAGTTCTCAACCGATTCCAGCTCCAATCTTCTCTTCATGTGCGCGGTGGGGCTGGTATTTGCACCCCTCGTCCCGCTTGTCGCTCTGGCCGCAGCCGTCGTCTTCTGGATCAGTTCATGGGTCTACAAGGTTGGTGCTTTTAATCGACCTTAACCCTGGTCCTCATTTTTGATTTCAGTACCAATTGATGTTCGTATTCGTAACCAAAGTGGAGACCGGCGGTCGGCTCTGGAACGTGGTCGTCAACCGTGTCCTTTTCTCGCTCTTCCTCATGCAATGCCTCATGGTGCTCAGTAAGTCCCTTCCACAGCTCCATATCATGAAATTAACCGATTACTAGCCGTCGGATTGACCGTTGGCTTCCGCAGCGTCAAGCTCGTTATCGCCTTCCCGCCGATAATTTTGCTGCTCATCTTCAAACTCTACATTGATCGCAAGTTCAACAAGAACTTCTACTTCTACCTCCCCAATGAAGAAGAGCTGCGGACGGCAAGGGTTCATTCGAGTCGCGGCGATACTGTCAAGCACAAGCTGGAGAATCGATTTGGGCATCCGGCGCTCCATGCGGAGCTGTTCACGCCAATGGTGCATGCAGATCAAATGCAACTACTCAAGCAAGTGTATGGCGGCAAGGTCGAGGAGGTAGACGACGGCAAGGAAGCAGGGAAAGGGATGGAGCTGCTCGATGGCCTGCGGATACAGCCCATTCAACAGGTGAATGAATCGCAAATTATCATTAATCGGAAGCTCATTCCTTGAATTAGTGCGACCTCCAGTACGATCCGGTCCTCTACAGTCGCGATCGCGGCGAATACGACTATGACCGGTATTCGATTGCGTCGTCGACCCTGCTCAGCCCGAGTTTGTCGATGGCGACTCCCAACTCGCCGTACAAGATCAACAGCCATGGGCCGGCAACGCTATCGTATGCCCCACAATCCAATTACTATGCAGACGGGCAGAGCTTTATGTCGTCGTCCTCTGGCGATGCGATGCGGCAGAGTATGGCCATGTCCCCGAGCCCAGCGCCTACGCAGACTCCAGGCTACTTCGACCCGCGGCTCTCGGCGATCTCGGTGCCGCCTCCAATGCATATGCGCACTCTTTCGCAAAGTCAGGCTCAGCCCTTCCCAAGCCCTTCCTCTCAACACACGCGCGCATCTTCAGCCGGGGGCAGTATAAACTATCGTCCCATGTCTGCTGTGTCCCAGGAATCAGCGCGGCTCACTCAATTCCGCGAGTCGATGCTGGCGCCACGACCGATTATTATGCCCGAGGAGCAACACCCAATGTCTCCATACTATGAAGAGTCGTCTGTGCTGCCCCGCACGTCGTCGAACGTGAACCCAGCCTCGATGTATTCGCCGGACTCGGTGCAAGCTATGCCTGTTCCCGGGCAGATACCGATGCCGAGTCCGAACGTGGCATCGCAGGCATCGCTGCTGGCGCTGCGGCCGCATGTGTATCCGATGCAGCATCCTCCGCTGCCTGGACAGTCGCAGCGGCAGGCGCAAGACGTAGAGGAAGTTTTGCGGGATACGACTCCGTCCCCACCGTACTATCCCCAGTAGCTTATTGTGATATCTTGTGTATTCTTACTGGAATTTCTGTGTCGGAACGCACATGTGACTGTGACACACGCGCCTCTCTAACTCCCAACACAATGGCAAACGAAGATGGCATTCCCAGTCAGCAGTACAAGTATGCCTGGTCTCCAGATAGTGAGACAGACTTGGCCCAGTTTATCAAAAAGGCGCATACCATTCAGGCCCACAAATACCAACTCATCTTCTTGCTCAACAGTACAAGCCAAGTATGGTTCAAAACGAAGGCGACAACCCTGTAGGCACCAATGTCAACGCGTTCGACACGCTATAACATTGCTGGTAGTGGATATGGGTGCAGAAAAACACCCCAGAAGAACCCGAGAATCTCGACGAGGACGCTGCCATTGCAGAGGGTAAGACAATCCTGTCCGCCCTTACTGCGCGCGTGGAGGAGATAAAGAACGACTCGAGTATCCCTGCTCGGTCCAGCAAGGGCACAGCAAAGAAGGCTGCAGTCGCAGGCAAAAAGGAAGTCCGCGAAGCGGTGAGTAATGCCTCCGGCGCGCGCTCCAGTGGCTCAGTATTGCCCTCTGCAGGCACAAGCCGAGGCAACGGAGAATCTCAACGCAGTTGCCGTCAAGCACGGCTTTGTCTCAGGCAAATGGTACGCGTCCGAGTATTTGTTCGTTCAACCCTTGTTCAGCGCAAGTCAGGCTATCGTTTGCTACCACGGACAAGGTCGATATGATATTCAACAACATCGCCAGTGCGTTTTGAACGTGTCTGATATTTCTTCCAATTGACGCGACGGAAGCGTCGCTCATTCAAGGACCTTTGTCCAAGACGGACGCGTTCTGTATCAAAGTCGCGACCAGCGAGGAAGGAAAATCCCAGCACCTCGTCTGCATCTACGTTCCCGACATTTACGACAAGGAAGCGTTGGCCCGCGTAATGCGCGTTCTGCTAGGCGAACACGGAATGGCCCTCTCGGGTGTTAAATCCAATCTGTACACCGCGCTCAAGATCGATTCCAAACATCCGAGTGGAATCCAGTCGACTGTAGGTGTTCGGTGCTTCAACTGTGTCTGTGCTTATTGGTGTTTTTACTACCAGACGTGGAAGAATGCGAATATTATACCAGACGATGAGGCAAAGGTACGGGACCCCTCCTAGATCTATGCGCAGTGTTCACCGCCGGTGTAGCAACTGCGCGACGGGTTCTATGAGGACCTGGCGGCCGAGAAGGACGAGGCGAAGGTGCAGAAGACGTTGGCCAAGGCCAAGGCGGCGGCAGCGGCGAAAGAGAAACCACAGCTCAAAAAGAAGACGGAGGACGATCCGTTTGGGGATGACGATGAGGAAGAGGAGGAGGACGAGGAGGAGGCACAGCGCAAGGCCGAGTTGAAAGCCAAGACAAAGCCGGTGTCGAAAAATAAGCGGCCAAAATCAGTGTCGGACGAGGAGGATGAAAGCGAAGACGAGCGGCCAAAGAAAAAGAGGGCAAGTAAGAAGTAGACGGTGCCATGTACACGTAGAATGCAAGCAAGCTGTATTTTTGCTGTCGGCGCATCACACGGCTGACACCACGGCCCTTTTCACGAACATCCACGAACCGTCCCTCGACGCCCTTCCCTCCCCGTCGCCCTCGCTGCCGTCCCCAACGCCAACGCAGCGTGCACCAGTTATGATGTCTGAAGTCGAGTCGACACCTGTACAAAACATCCAGGTTCGCTGCGCGTCGTCCGTCGTCCGCAGCTCTTGTCTAACCCTCGTCGTAGGGACAGTTCAGTCGCATAAACCGTCAATACCAACAACTGCTTGACCGCTGGACACCCCACACACTCAACCGCTGGCTTGCAACCGGTGCCCTCCTCCTCGTATTTTTCCTCCGTATCGTCCTCGCTCAAGGCGTGCGTCCCACTGGTTAACTCTGCTTGGCTATCTGACTGACTCGTTGCTCTGCTTACTAGTGGTACATCGGTACGTGCGCCACGCGTTGAAAGTCGCGCCCAAACCAACCACAAAAAACAGTGTGCTACGCCCACGCCATATACCTGCTGAACCTCCTCCTCGCGTTCCTCCAACCAAAATTCGACCCGTCGTTGCAGGAGGATTTGATGGCCGACGACGCAGAGGGCGGGACGAACGACACGTCGCCGTTGCCCAGCTCACGGGACGATGAATTCCGGCCGTTTGTGAGGCGCCTTCCCGAGTGGCAGTTTTGGTGCGTCGTGGCTTTTCGGATGCCGACTTTATTCTGCGCGATGTTAACTCGGCGCCGATTATAGGCTCTCAACCACGCGCGCAACAGTCGTTGCTCTCTTCTGCACGCTTTCGGAGGCATTTGATGTGCCCGTCTACTGGCCCATCCTCGTCGTGTACTTCTTCGTCCTCTTCGCCCTCACGATGCGCCGACAAATTCAGTGCGTCCTGAGTCTGCATGCTCATGCCTCCTAGTTAACTGAACTCGCCAGGCACATGGTCAAGTACAAATATGTGCCCTTCGATATCGGCCGCAAAGCGCGTTATGGTAGCAACAAGTAGAGCGGATTTTGTTACTGGTGCGACACGAGAGGCGATTATTGTACCTGAGACGGTCTTTGTCTTAATGCGACGCTTGTGTAGAACTCGTTTCCTCTTGAAGGTCTTAAGAGACCAAGTTATCGACCGGAGCGGAACAGAACAAGCCCTAGCACAGACTTGCCCGAGCGGTATCTTTCATGTTTATCAAACCCTGGTACCAAACCTACTAGCACAGACTTGCCCGAGCGGTATCTTTCATGTTTATCAAACCCTGGTACCAAACCTAAGATAAAGTGGCCATAAGGAAGCCATCCGCGGCCGGCGCCCGCTCCGAATCTAACAGCCATCCAATCCTCTTGAACAAATCCCCGAGTGAGCATACATACGGAAGAGTTAACCTGTTTTGGAGAAGTTGTCGCTTCGAGAATTTCTGGGAGATGGCGCGGAACACGGCGCGTGATGATATCGTTGGGCTGCGACGCGACAGGTCAAGACGGATGGACGTGGTGGACGCAAATAATGAGAACGAACGTGCTCGGGACGGAACCTGAGACGCGCCACAAATGCGCGATGGAAAACCGGGAATCGGACGATGGACGTTGTGCCAAGCTCGACGCGGCTCATGGAATGGACGCATTAGCAGACGCGTCTTAATGGTCCGCTGGGCCAGGATCCGAGGGAGATAGCTGGCTGTGCTTGGCTATAAGCGCCTTCACGGTACGTATCGCGCTTTCGCGTGCGCCAATGAGGCGATGGGCCCGTGGAAGGTCCGACTCAATCCAAGCCGTGTAGTCCGGAGGCTTCGTCGTCGCGCTGGGGGTTTTGCTCGGTGGTAGCATGGACGCAAGCTCGCCACGGAGTTGGGATAGGACATCGTCGAGCGTCTGGAGTGTCGCAAGTGCCTCCTTGGCGTCTTCTTTGTGCTTGAATTGCCGGCAGACCTAGCAGACGACGCGTCAGACGCGCGAGATGCAGCTCGAGACGCGTATACCTCGAGCGTGCATGCCTCGATATGAGTGAATCGTGCAGGGCCAAGCAAGGTTCCTCCGAACCAGCGAGACACGATTACGACGGCGTCTAGCACCCCCTGCTTGCGCATCGTGTTTAAAATCTTGTCGCCTCCCCATTTCTCGTCTAGAAATGCACGTTATGGAGTAGCGTTGAACCGGCTCGCGACAAACTCACTATCATCTTCGCTTCCTTCCTTGACCTCGAAGTCCTCCGGGCCGTTGAGGCCAGTGCAGCCATGCTTCAACACCATGCATCTCCACGCGTGTATTTCGTGGTCTGCCGGTTTCTGTGCGTGCACAACGTTTTTGAGGTGCTTTACACATGCTTGTGCTTGGGAGAGCGACGTTGCGGCGAATACTGTGGCTACAAAGACACTATCACGGTCGCGTATCTCTTTGGAGACCGCGATGGGTTGCGGAGGAGGGCGGGATTTGACGACAAACGAGTCGAGGTTGGACGATGGTCGCATATGGACAGAGTTGGCACGGTCACGATTTTTCTATAACTACGCGTCAAACAGAAATCCAAATTCGGCCTCGAGATACGCTCGCATTGGCCCTGTTTCCATCGGGATATAAGCTATATCGCGCGGTCCGTCGCCCTCCGACCCGCCCGTCGTATGAACCTTTGCCAGGCGTTTTCCGTCTTTCGCCATATGTTCGGCAAACATGACGCTCCGTCGCGCGCCGCCCGTCCCAGGAAGCAGGCGCGTAACGAGGAAAAAACCCGTGAAGGCCGCCAGAGGATGTGCCTGCGAGTAGTAGTCGAACAGCCCAATATCGCGGATGGTTATGGACGAGAGGAGAAAGTGGAATTGGTGAAGCGAAACGCAGGGCGTTGTGTCGTCGAGGACGGCATTGAACGAGTTGCCAGGAAGCGGAGTCTTCCGGTATACCGTCCATCCCGAGAGGATGTCGATGGGTGCGGGGTCTTCTGCCTCGTGCGGGAGCGGCTCGTGTCGGATCGACCATGCCTCGCGGTCATTGAGTCCGAGAACCGTCGCACCCTCGCGAAGAGGAATTCTGCTGGTCATTAATACCCGCAGCGATAAGAGAAAGCGAGCTCACGGAACAGGACACCCTCCTCCGCCAAACCCAACATCCAGCACATATCTTTCCGGGCTCTGGGGCCAATCGACAACTAGAATTATGTGCGTGAACGTTCCCCATCGATTCACGTTCCTCTGTGCGGGCCGATCGCTCGCGTCGAGGTTTGCCCAGTTTTTGAACACCTTTGCGGCACATTCAGAGACGCGGAAACCCAATCCACGCAGGAGAGCGGCAAATAGAGGGTTATTGGCCCAGCAGTAGCCTAGAGAGTTTGCTTAGGTTCCGTCAGCGCGGACGGGGATGGGACGCGCCTCCAGCATGCAATTCGACGATGCGATGATACGCAGCAGCAGCGCGCTGCGGCATCGAGTGCAGCGCGCTTCCCAAGACTATCGGTTTGGATGGACCATTCCAATCTTCCTTGGAGCAGTGAAGACTGGTCGTGTCTTTTGGTACTGCGTAGTGGTGCGCGAGGGAGACACTTGCAAGAAGATCGAACGACGGTGGGGAGTTGACGGTCGATGTTGGGAGGTCTATCCGCGTGAGGTACGCGTTAATCTGGTCGGCGTTGAGGACGTCGGTCGCAAAGGTGGGTTCTCGCATGAGAGTCGGCAATCCGAGTCATCATGGCAGAGTTGCGCCATGATGCAGCGCGGCACGGTCATGCACGAAACAAGCAAGCACAAACAAAGACTGTCAGCCGCAAAAGGCCACACATGCAGCCACGCATGCAGCCTGCGGCGCTCAGCGTCGAGGCTAGATCCTTAGCACTATGAAAACCAGACACCAACCACCAATGCATCTCAATCTCGCTCTAATCGTTGTGTTTCTTTGTCAAGCACAGTCGTCTTGAGCGCTGCAGGCAACTACGGTGCGGATAGCCCAAATTCAAATGTTGTTGCCTCGTATGTCCTATTCTACACTAGAGAGCTGCAGACCGTTCTAATGAAATAGACCTGCACATGGTATCGACAACTTGGTCAAGGAGGACATTACAGTATTACCCATGGGATATTTTCATAGTACGGCCTTTGGGCTTAGGGTTATAACGGGGATAAGGTTCTGCTCCTGAAGAGTGCGTCAATTCCAAGGTTTCGTTGGAACTAATTGAAGTTGCGACCCTGGACCTTAAGCCGCGCTGACTTGTGCTAGGTAGCTGCCAGTTAAATGCCATCTGGGTCGGCGTCTTGCATTGCCCTCGTTGTTCTTCTCGTCCTAGTAATTGAGTGATTGGAAGAGTTAAAAAGCAATGCTTTCGCGGCTCGAATCGTAAAGCTCGGAGTCGCAATGGCTGCATAGGTCTATATGGATCAGATAGGATTACAACTAACAGCGTACTAATAAAGATATGATTGCGAGCGATAATGCTGGTACGATGGTAAGTACAAGTGCAATCTCCTGCGGATGGTCACGATCCCGCGTCAGGCGCCAGCGGCTGCCATCCCGGCGGTGGCGGTTCGCGCTTGCATCCGCCTGGCAGGAGAAATTTGAACCGGCGGTGTTCCTGAATTAGCGAGAGTGGGAGGCCCACACCCGTTTTGAGCGGCTCGAGGGAGAGCTGGGAGAAGAGGTCGACATACTGGGTCGCGTCAGCATAGAATCCACAAGAGAGAAACCGGCGAACATTGTACGCCTCCGGTAGCATGTCAAAGATATCCTTCCCGCGACATATCGTGTCTTGTATCCTCTTGGGATCCAACAAGTCCAGGCGCCCCCCAATCCTGTCTGCATGGGAGAACCCGCGCATTTTGACGACATATTCGTCGATAAAGCGGAAGCAGTAGGAACAGTGCCAACCAGCGTCCGCAAGGACGGTGTCTGAGCTCTGCCCGTGGCGATAATAGGTGTCGTCGAGCCATTGGTGTACAGATGCTCTCCAAGAGGTCAGGCCGACATACCACTCGAAACTAACGAGAGACCCGATTAGCGGACGGACAAAGAGAGGAAGATGGCATACCTATACACAAAGTTCCTAAGCTGTAGGTGTATCGACTTGCCAAAGTCGCACATTCGCAACAACTCAATCGTGTGTGCCGCCGGAATCTCGTCGACGTCGCTCATGATGACCAACGGCGACGGCGCGTCGGGGACGAGGTCTGTCATATGCGCCCTGAGAAACGCAGTCATCTCTTGCCTCATGCCATTTTCCTGCTCAAACGGCGACTGTCCTTCCGCGAGCGGGAAGCCAGGAACAAACTTGTAGCTGATTTTGTTGTCGAATTTCGCGAAGCGATGGCGGTTCGCCTTGAACGCGAGCTGCTTCGGGATTCCGGTGAAGGTAGCGTTAGACTCGATGATGAAGAAACGGTCGACGACAGGGTCGAGCTCGTTCATGCGGATTTCAAGGAGGTCTAGCTCGGTGCTAACAAGAATTGCGTCGAAGACTTTGAGAGAGCGTGTGCGGTCTCGGGGCTTGAAGCCATGGAAGATGCACACTATGAAGTATTGAGCTTTGGCTGTTCCCAAGTTGTGTTTGGTCGAACCGTCTGTATCTATTGCCAACCCGTGGGCGTAGAAATGGGGTATTACAGACTTTGGCCCGTCTGCATGATCCCATATTGGACGGGTGGCGCTGGAGAGCGCGTTCCCGATCTGCAGCACGGTCCAGCTGGGTTGGGGTTGTGTGGAGGGTCGTACCTGGTACTGGTTATGGTGGATGAGGTAGAATAGGACAGCAGCGAAGAGGAAAGCGGGTATGAGAAGGACCCGTTTCCGGAGTTGAAGCACAGGCATGGGAGCAGTCACAGATGTCACACCGGGTATATAAGGCTCGGTGTCACTTTTTTGCATCTTGAGAGCATGCCACGTCCATCCGAACAGCCTCGACGCCGGCTTGGATGCCAGGGACCACCGGTTCCACCGCTCTCAAGAACAGTTCAGTATAGGAAGTGTCCCTTCGACAAACAGGAAGCAGGGCATGTCGATATTTTCGCTGGAACATCTTCACATACAAAAAAAAATATTATCCTTGCTCAACGTCTGCTCACCAGCCCAAGAATCGTCGCCGGCGTCTGCACCTCTCTCATCTCCAACAACAACGACGCCGCAGTCTCCTCTTCAGGCGTGTGGATGAGTGTCTGCACCGTCATGCCCTGTGTTGCGGGCCCGAGACTGAGCGCGGGAGGGAGCTGCGCTGGGGCGTGCTGTGCGGGAACGCGGCTGGACAACGGTGGCGAAGGAAGGTGCGACGAGTTCTCCGGCGACGGGAGCCACGAAGAAATCGACGGCAGTGTTTGCGCGTGACGTTTCTCTGCGCGACGCTCTTCATCTTCTTCGTCGATTGCCCGCTTGCGCTTGCTGCAGCTGGCACACGACGGCCCCTCGTCGACACTGTCGCGTTCAAGGACGCTGACCCTCTCAATGAGGTCCTGCATGAAGCTGACCGTCCGTTCCAGGATTTCCAATTTGAACTCCTTCTCCTCGCGCTTCCTCCCGCCTTCTTCTTCTTGCTTGCGCCATCGTACTCCCCGTCGTCCAAGTCTGCGTCGTCTATCTGTGGTATCTGTCCGTAGTTTGCTGGGACGAGCTGCTTCAACGTCGCCAACGCTTCGTTAATCTTGGTTCTGCGGGCCTGCACGCGACTAGTTACTGGACGCCTGATTCTCTATGCAGCAGCCTACTTACCTTCTCGATAATACTATGATTGAGTTTCCGCTGAGCCTCGCGTGCCGTCCGACTAAGGACTGCCGGCTTACGCCCGCGCTTGGCTCCCGGTGAAGAGTTAACGGGCTCGACTGGGCCCACGGGCGGGCGAACTGGCTCGGGCGTATATTCGGAGGCAGACGAGCTCTCGGACGGGGAGCGTGCACGCGACCGAGTGTGCGTCGACTGGCGGGCATTCCGGGGAGGATTGCAGGCGGCGGCGTAGACGGTAGTGCTAGCCATGGTCGCGCAATGGTGGAGGTAGGAGCGAGAGTACGACCACAGAGTACTTCTGGAGGGGGCGCGGCGCCATCACCCAGCGCACGTTTGTCCACCTTTGGCAACGTTTCGTGGCTACCAAGTCCAATTCGCCCGTCTCATTCATATCTTATCGGGTCGTGTGCACCACCAAGGAACGTTGTCTGGTCAAAAGCAAAATCTACTACAACTTGTTGTTCAGGTTTCGCGACGTCTTGAGATGCACTAGCTTCGCTGTCGCGTCCGCAAGCGCCAGCATCTCCGCCCGCGCCTTCATCCCAACGTCGTCGCGGTTGCGTACATTCACCGACTGCGTCTTCATCTCCTCCTCTCCAACGACTAGTTCGCCTATGAGCCGCGCCTCGCTGAGCGAATAAAGACCAACCGAGAATAAAATTGTACTGCGCAATCTCCCCGTTACGGACCTTCTTCTGGAGGGTATCCGGCCCATTGTCGACGTCCGCAAACAGACCTGCCGCCTTCAGCTGGTCGCAAACCTGGGCCGCGTAGTCTTTCTACAGGACGGTCGGAGCCATCAACCGCACGGGAATGAAACGTACATAGGGTACCGCAACGGGCACGACCAACACCTGCCTCGGGCTCAACCAGAACGGCCACTTGCCCGCAAAATGCTCGGTCGCAATAGCAATAAACCGCTCCAAGCTGCCCAAAATCGCTCGATGGATCATGACAGGG
The DNA here is from genome assembly GCA_014461125.1 of Mycena kentingensis (nom. inval.). Classification (NCBI taxonomy): domain Eukaryota; kingdom Fungi; phylum Basidiomycota; class Agaricomycetes; order Agaricales; family Mycenaceae; genus Mycena; species Mycena kentingensis (nom. inval.). The sequence continues at coordinate 936,598 of JACAZG010000007.1, read as the reverse complement.
CGTTGCTCGAGGTTGTTCGTGTCTTCCCCGCGGAATTTCAGATCGAATCGCTCGGGGAGTTGGAAGTCGAGTTGGATCGTCGCGCATTGGAAGGACCGCCGCAGGCTGTCGCGGATGCTGATGTCGATTTTGGGGCCGTAAAAGGCGCCGTCGCCGGGGTTGAGTTCCCACTTGCCCGGATAGTGTTTGTCAAGTGCTTGCTTCAGTTGCTGGGACGACAAGTCAAAACAGGTTCAGGCATCGGAATGCAAACATACCGCTTCAGCGGCGTCCCATGTCTTGAGCTCGCCCAGGTAGTTATCTGGCCGTGTCGAAAGCTCGAGCTGGAAATCAAGACCGAATGTGCCATATACGTGCTGCATGAAGTCGAACAGCGCAGAGATCTCCTCCTCGACTTGACTCGGCATGCAGAATACGTGCGTGTCGTCCTGCGCGAACCTCCGCACGCGAGTTAACCCAGTCAACGCGCCGGACGCCTCGTTTCGGTGGATGATCCCAAACTCGGCCATGCGCAGCGGGAGCTCGCGATAACTTCGGTCGCGCGAGCCAAAGATGATGCAGTGGCCGGGGCAGTTCATCGGCTTGAGCGCCCAACGCTCCTTCTCGACATCAAGACTGAACATGTCGTCCTTGTAGTTCTGCCAGTGCCCGGATGTCTCCCAAAGCTTGCTGTGGAACATGTTTGGGGATATGACCTCCTGGTATCCTCGCTTGAAGTATTCAGAGCGAAGGAACTCGAGGAGGGTATTGTATATCCGTGTCCCATGGGGCAGGAAGAAGCAGCTACCGGGACTGACGTCGTTGAAGAAGAAGAGCTCTTGGTCTTTGCCAATCCGTCGGTGGTCGCGTTTCGCGGCCTCGGCGAGGAACACTTTGTAGTCGGCCAGCTGCTTCTTGTCGGGGAAGGAGATGCCGTAGATCCGCTGGAGGGAGTCGTTATTGGCGTCACCAAGGAAGTACGAGGACGAGTTCTTTGTTATCATCATCGCCTTGATTTTGCCAGTGTGGGGAATGTGGGGGCCGACACAGAGGTCGATCATGGGTCCGCAACGGTATACGGTGGTGGACGAGCCGTCTGGTACCTTTGTCTGAATGAGGTACTGCTTGTATTTGTTGTACTAGACCAAGGTCAGACGGAGGAAACAGAACATGGATCCACGTACGTTGAACATTTCCAACAGCGTCTCCTTCTTTACAACAAGTCGCTCGAACTTTTGCTTGTCCTTGATAGCGCTCTCGCAGACTTTTTCAAGCGCAGGATAGTCGCCGGCCGCGACGGGGCGGTCCTGTATGCCCATCTCGTAGAAGAATCCCTCGTCTGTAGGCGGCCCGAGGCAGAGATGGCAGCCATAGTGGCGCTCCGCCGCCTCTCCGAGAACATGAGCAGACGAGTGCCAAAACACCTTCTTGCCCTCGGGGTGCTCAAAGTCGAGCAGCTCAAGCTTGCACGCCTTTTCGAGTGGCCGTTCTAGATCCCAAAGCTCTCCGTCAACCTAACACAAAAAAGTAAGGAACAGCCGAACGACACGACACGAAAGTCGCGTACGCACTTTTGCAATGACCACCCGCTCCGATAGACTTTTTGAGAGTTCCTTGGCCACGTCCATGGGACTCGTTTCCCAGCTCTTGCCCTTGCGCTCAGAACCATCGGGCATCGTAATCGCGATATCCTCCCGGGGTTGTGCTTCAAGGGTTAACTAATCTTATGCTGCACGGAATCGGAGTCGCGCACTCTTGACAAAGTCATCGTGCTCGGCCTTGAGCTTCTCGAATAGCTGAATCCGGTGCTGGAAAAATTCCGGCGGTGGTTGCATCTGTACAACGCGCAGGGTTGAGCATCGCGGACCCGACACGAAGATCGCAGTAGACGCGCCTCGAGTGGGTATCCAGACGCAGCTGGAGCCTTCGCTTTGACCTTCTTCTCTTGTTTGGGGTATTGTGGCGCCGAGGTGACTGCTGGGGCAGGTTGTGTTTCTGCCGCGTCGGAGACGGGGGTAGCCATGTTTCGGAGGAGGAATTGGGTGACAAGTGCTGTTCTGAGAGGGATGAGATTGCTGCGGCGATTGTTTCGCAGAACAAGTGGGTGTATGTGGCTGAGGAACGACTTGCGTCCCAGCATAAATCGAAGCAAAACGTGACTCAAACGCGACACGTCGAGTCAACTCGCATCATATATCATGAACTGTACGCAGAAAGCTACACTGAGGATGCTATAAACTGTACAGTGCGTAGAAAAAGGTCCAATTAGTGTCATTAGGTTAATAAGGATAAGTCGTCAGTCGGTCGTTAGTTCATCACGGTCATGAACGCGTCGTACGCCTCGCATTGCCTGTGTCGTTATACCCTCGCGACGCTGAGCCTGAACGCGACGTCCTGTTGACGGTCGATGAGGAGCTCGCAGGGTCTGCGTACGAGTAATGTGGGTAAGACAGTGGGTTGGATATTTGCCGTGCAGGTAGGCCGGGCTGCGCAAGGCTTCCCGGCATAACAAGCGTAGTCGGCATTGCGGGCGTTGGGTATTTGTATGCTTGTGCGGTCCCTGAGTAGGACGGCTGGGTAATATCGCTGCGCATGTTCTCCACATTGTATCCCGAGCGACGAAGTTGCTCCTCGTATTGGTTGTGAGTTGTTCGATTAGATGTCCGCCCGCGTTCCCGTTCAGCGGGGCGCGTATAGGTCATCTGGGGTCGTTGAGGAGGAGGAGGAAGAATACCAGTGTCGACCGACTGCCTCCTCTTGGTCCGCGATGGAGAAGCGGGAGAGGAAACCTGCGCAGATTGACGCCGCAGATTTGTCGGTCGATGTGGGCCAGAAAATCGCCCAAACTCAGAGGGGACGTCCGCAGACAAAGGGGACGTTATAAGGCCATCCGGTTGTGTATTGAGCGTCAGAACCGGTGCTTTGTCTGCAAAATCACGAGCATGCGCACCCTGCGCAGTCCATTCCGGTGGCCCACCCGCAGTATTGACAATGGGTCTGTTGGGACGAGGAGCAGCAACAGCGGAATCACGTCCATGACTGCCCAGCGCAGTCCACTCCGGAGGCCCACCCGCGGTATTGGGTATTGTACGATCTGGAGGAGGAGCAGCAAGCGCAGAATCGCGTCGATGTGAACCTTGTGCTGACCACTCTTGCGATCCCGGATAAGGGATTGCCTCCACAGAGCGAATGGCCATTGTTACGACCTGAGGCTCAGGCGTGTTGTAGTTCGCCGTCGCCTTGCTCGGCGAAACAATCTGCGGCGTTGAGACAACCAAGTGGCCACGGGGCGTCGCTCGCGCCGGAGAAACACCATGGGCTGATACGGACGGCAGCTCAGCATCACTTGCAGGGGCATGGCCCAGAGAAGACGGTGGATTGATGCTTGGAGGGAAGATACGGCCAAACAGACTTTCTCCGCTCGGCGAAGTTGCCCGAGAGCTGTCCGACAGCGCTGGAGGCGGTGGAGGTTTGCGCACTTTATTCGATGGTCGTTGTTGGCGCGAGCTTCGGTGTACATCGAACGCGGACAAAGGTGCAACACGGTCGTAATGTTCCTCGACGGGTGAACGATGGTTGCCCTCAAAGCGACTTTGATGCGACCGGAAAAGGGAGGGCGGCGGAGGATCGTCGAAAGTAAGGTCGTGTTCGACAAGTAGCCTGCGGTCCGCTTCCAAATCGCGCGAACGATGCCGGGATCTCGTTTGCTTCCTCCGCATAGGTTTGGAGGTTAGATTTTCCTCCTCGTCAGCCTCTGCTGCAGATTGAGAGACGCGGCTGTAAACACTGCGCCACCATGATCGCTGGGGTTTGTGACTTGCAGCTATCTTGCGGGATTCGGGAGGCTGGCCAATATGTCCTCGACCAGGAATATCTGGCCAGAAAAACAAAATTAGACGTAGGAACCATCTGAACGGAAAATATGACATACGCGAGCCATAACCGCGACGTTCAAGCTCTTTCCCAATCTGGACCTCAAGATCCTCACTCTTCTCCCGCCTATCATCCCCAGGTAACTTCAGCCAAGGAACGTTGTTGCTTGGTTGTTGGACGCGGGGAAGTAGCCCCTTCTCCAGGTCCGTGTCAAGGTTCTCCGTTGCAACCTTGCTAGTAGGAAGATTCGAAGGTCGAGTCCGATCAAAGGCGCCTTCATAGTGCGCTAATCGGCGCGCCCCGCGATCTGGAGTCGGCTCTCGACCCTTGATCCTATCGAGCAGGTACACGCAAGCGGCTTTGAGCTCGCGGAAGGTTTCGCGGAAATCCATGGCATGTGCCAGCGCTCGAAGTCGTGGGGTCTGTTGAGGAGGGGGTTTGTTCGACTTGGGGTCGTGGAACGGGCGGTAGGGCTTGTAGGAAAATGCTTTGAGATGGAGGAAACCGAACAGCATCATCTCAAAGGTTTGCAGGAGAGCACCGATGCCAATGTTGATGTCCTCGCTCGTCATATACTGGGTCTGTAGAGCAATTTGGCACCCTGAGTACGGAAAAAGGAAACACGCACATCTTTTATCACGCCGAACATGGCCAACGCGGCGAGGAAGGACGCTTGCCAAAAGGTCAAGAAGACGACAGCTTTGACGGCAAAAAGCTTCAACAAGGGCTTATGTGGAGTGAGGTATTCGGCGACGGGCATGTACAGTTGGATCAAGCAATACATGGCGATTGAGACAGACGCCGAGACGACCGCAAGGATCTGTATAGTTTAGCAAACTTGCAGCAACAGGAATGGCCGGCCTACGTAGATGTAACCCCATTTCGGACTGAAGGATCCTTCGCAATACCAGCCAACGTAGTTGAGGATGACAGCGGCCAAAGTGGTCAACGGTCGAACGGCGCAATATTGCAACACGCCCCACTTCATGATCTGCAAGAAGTAGAGGCCATCCTACGAAGCTTGAGTGCTTTGTTCAGGATAGCTGTCTGGACCTACTGCGGGCTTTGACTTGATGAATCCCAATGGGAACATCCACTTCTGCTTCTCCTGGCCCTGGGCAATTCGTTCCGCGTCGTTGACTCGTGACAACCCAACTTTGAGGAAGATCGCCTGCTGGTCTTGTACTTTAGGCGAGAGGTATGTGAGAAGAAGGTAGAAGAAGGCGGTAAGGACGATGGACTCGTAGGCGTCGCGAATCAACAGCAGCGGCGTTGCGTTGTTCTATGCAAGTAAGAAAGCACTCCGGCAGAGTGAAGAGGCTCACCCAGAAGAAATAAGAAGCCAGTGAAATCACGGCGTATATGGGCACCATGAAGAGAAGGCGGACGATGTCTACGGACGAATTAGGGCCGAAGCATCGGGCATTTGTAATAATTACGGCGTTGCTCCTTTTTCTACGCGGGTTAGTAGGTGCATTAGGATTATGAGGCAGTCGACGCACATTGGTGTACCATCGCAAGTGGGCATTCACCAGCCAAAAGGAAGTGACGACAGCGACGAGGGTGAAGAAGCTAGCAACAATCCATCCGACATGATGGGCCTGGAAGACGAGATTTCCGTTCTGGAAGAGCGACGGGGAGTCGGGGCTCCGCTCGGCATGACAAGTTTGGCCGTCCTCGACAGCCATATCGTGAGGGGTTGCGGAGTACGGGAGGGATAGTGAAGAGCCGTGTGTGTACGATGCGCCGACGGGAATGAGCAGTGTCCAGAAGAGACGCGGGGCGTAGCCGCTTGAGTGCCGCTCTCTAGTAGATGATGGTGGACGAGGTCAAGCCGTGACAGGCTCCCGGAGTCGGCCATCATGGCGTACACCCATGTTATCTGCTAGGAAGATTGCTCGCCACGAACGCCTGCGACCCCCCATCTGCACCGGTACTCACCGGGAAGCACCCTACACTAGTCGATGTCTCGATAAACTACTCTTGGGACATCCTACCCGTCGTTCGATGCTGCCGATATCGACCCAGACGATTCTTGCCCCCAGCCTGTGAAGTCTCCAGGTCTTCTTTCTTCTGCGTCGTGTGCAACATTCAAAAATAAACTCTCGTATAAAAGCAGGGTGCTCCTGGCCCTTCTCCCTTGCTATTTGCACCATGTCGCGTCTCATATCGCTTCTTGCCTTGACTGTCGGAGTATGGTCCATCGGAGGTGCGATGCAGGGCCTCGAAGACGCTATGGCCATCCAGCAAGAGCAGATGGAACGCCTGCAGAGCTTCCTTGGGCCTCCAGAGGGACCGGCAATTACGCGCTCAACAATGACGTTCAGTAACCCAGCGGCTCAAAAGTTTTTCGTCGACGGAACCACGATTCCCAACGGTGGGTTTGCATTGTAAATACTGTTCTTCGCTGACCGTGCATCCAGTCAACTTCGACGCTGGACCTTCATATGCAGGGCTTATGCCCATCTCGGCCGACCCCAACGAGACCCGCAAATTATTCTTCTGGTGAGCTGCAAGTGTCGACCGATGTACATCTGTTGAGACATTGCTAGGTTCTGGCCTACCAGCGACGCTGCCAACACAAAGGATCTGCTGTTCTGGACGAATGGTAACGTTTGTTAGATAAAATACCGCGTAGCGTTAAATACCATAGGTGGACCCGGTTGCTCGTCGATGGAGGGTGGGCTTTCTTATCCGCAAAATGAGTCCATTCACCTCGCGAAGGTTTCTTGCAGGAGAACGGCCCAATCAGTTGGTCCTGGGGTCAAGCTGAACCGACCCCCAACCCGTTCGCGTGGAACAAACTCGGCCATATGGTTTGGGTATGCCTAAAACGGCGCATAAGATCGCCGCTCACTAGCATTACAATTGCTAGGTTGAACAACCCGTTGGCGTAGGGTTTTCTGCTTCCATGTACCACTCCAGCCGACGGTTCCAAAGACCGGTTTTAGTCAGGGCACGCCAAACATCACCAACGACGACGAGCTTGCCGCCGAAGTCTACGGCTTCTTCCAACAGTTCTTGGAAGTATTCGATGAGCTCAAAGGAAACAATCTTTGGCTCAGCGGAGAAAGTGTAAGCACATTATCAAGCTTCTGAGTTTCTTTGAACTCGCGCAGTATGCTGGCTTCTACGTGCCATACATTGCCAACTTCATCTATGAAAACCCTGGGCTGGACGTGAACCTCAAAGGCATTTGGATCGCGGACCCGTCTCTCTCGTATGGCGTCGTACAACAGGATATTCCTGCGCTACGTTTCGTACAGGTCAAACTTCGGCGTCTTTCCCATATAGAACTGCTGATTTGTTTCCAGGCGAACCAAAATGTGTTCCCGTTCAACAGCAGCTTCATGGCGCAGTTGCAGGCAACCTCGGATACCTGTGGATACACGGATTATGTCGACAAATTCCTCACCTATCCTCCGGCCGGGCCGCTGCCTTTCCCCGCGGGAACCAATGGAACGACGACAGCGACTACAGCCTGTCGAATCCATACTCCGATTCAACGTGCCGTTGGACTAATTAATCCAGTCTTCAACGTTTACCGCGTAACGGACACCTTCCCCAATCTCTGGAGCGTACTTGGCTTCCCCCGCGCCACCCAGGAGTTTGTCTACTTCAACAGGTGCGCCTTTTCCACTGGCATCAGACCATCTCAACCCTTTGTTCCAGAACTGATGTAGCGTGACCCCTCATGCCCGCATATGATGCTAACATGCACAAAGGTCCAAGACGCGATCCACGCGCCACATATTGTCTGGGCGACCTGTGCACCTCGCAGCGTCTATCTTCCTGGTGGAGATCGCACAGTACCTAGCATGCTCCAAGGAGCGGGTCGTAACATCTCGGTCATGGGTAACGTTATCGAGAAATCGGTCCGCACGGTGGTCGTCCATGGTCTGGCGGTAAGCGGAGTGATCTCTCTCTGCGCAGGTAGTGCTAAATGCATTATAGGACATGATTCTAATGGCAGAAGGAACGAGGATTGCCATACAGTCTGCGCTTTGCTGCTTATCGCACTGTTGGGCACTCATGATTGTTTAGGAACATGACCTGGGGTGGGATGCAAGGCTTCCAGACCCCGATTGAGCCCGAAACATTCACTGTCAAGGGCATGGGTGTTCTCGGAAACGAACATACGGAGCGCGGCTTGACCTGTATGCCTCGTCTATCCATCGGATGAACAACACACTGACAGATGCCTAGATATTGAGTTTTTCTATTCCGGTAGGATATCGAGCGCTTCTTCCTCGTGAAACGCTCAAACAATCCTCCAGGACATATGACGCCTCGTAACTTGGATCTTTCCTGCAAGCTGATGTTGGACGCTAACGCTCGTCGTAGAGTTTGTACCTTTCAGCTCGTGGAACTCTATTGCATATCTGCTGGGGAAGCAGCCGCAGCCGTCGACCTGAATTTTCGTCGTGTATACTCGTCTGTAGCTTTTTCGATTCAAAGTCATCTGAGTGATCGCTTCCTTTGGCTTGCCCCTCATTCCGTTTCCTCCTTGACGAGCCATGTCGCTTCCTAGCCACCTGGCAAAGCCTCTCGAGGTTCTCATGATAGACAATTTCGATTCCTTTACCTGGAATTTATACCAGCAGCTCTGCCTTCTCGGCGCAGATGTTACTGTAATCCGCAACGATGCAATTCCGGCCTCCCTCATCCCTCAACTCAGAATTCGCTCTCTCATCGTGTCCCCTGGCCCTGGTCACCCGCAGACTGATTCCGGCATTTCCAAGGCCGCCATCGAGTACTTCCAGGGCAAAGTGCCGGTACTAGGAGTTTGCATGGGCCTGGAGTGCATCGTTGACCTGTATGGCGGCCAAATTGCGTGCGTTCTCTTACCTTCAGTCCCATGTCTTCTCAATAGTCCATTAGCTATGCGGGCGAAATCAAGCACGGTAAAGTCAGCCCAATTCGACACGACAATCGCGGCTGCTTCAAGGACGTGCCGCAGGGCATAAAGTCTACCCGTTATCACTCCCTTAGTGCTTCATCGACTACACTTCCCCCCGAGCTCGCCATTACCGCGCTCAGCGAGGAGTCCGGTGTCATCATGGGTATCCGCCACCGCAAGTTTACGGTCGAGGCCGTTCAATATCACCCCGAGAGCATCCTCTCAGAAGGCGGGGACGACCTTGTCCGCAATTTCCTCTCCTTGCGTGGCGGAACTTGGGAGGAGAACCCCGACTTCCGTGTCGACGCCTCCCTCCCCGCGTTCCCTGTTGAAGCGCTACCCAACGGCATCGCGACCACTCCTGCGGCCGCCGCCAAAATTCCTTCTATCCTCGAAAAGATATACGCGCAGCGCCTCTCGGATGTAGCCGCAGCCCAAAAGACGCCAGGATCGACGCTCAAGGATCTGGAGACGCTCTACGCGTTGAACGTCGCGCCGCCGCTCATCCCCTTTCTTCCCCGACTGCGTGACAACACTACCGAGAGGCCCTCCTTGATGGCAGAAATAAAACGCGCCTCCCCATCCAAGGGACCAATCGCGGTAACGACTTCACCTGCCGCCCAAGCTCTCACCTATGCTCTCGCGGGTGCACACACGATCTCCGTTCTGACCGAGACGAAATGGTTCCTTGGGACACTTCAAGATATGCTCCACGCACGTCTAAGCGTAGGCAACCTCCCCAACCGACCCGCGATCCTCCGCAAAGACTTCATCTTGAGCAAGTACCAAGTTCTGGAGTCGCGTATCTGGGGCGCCGACACGATTCTGCTCATTGTGAGCATGCTTCCCGAGCCGCTACTACGCGATCTCTACGCGTATAGCCTAGAACTCGGCATGGAGCCCCTTGTCGAGGTCAACAACGCTCAAGAAATGGAGGTTGCGCTTTCGCTGCCTGCGAAGGTTATTGGCGTCAATAACCGAAATCTCCACAGCTTTAACGTGGACATGGGAACGACGACTAAGCTCAGCGAGATGGTCAAGGATTCGGACGTCGTTCTCTGCGCACTGAGCGGAATAACAACGGCACAGGATGTGGACAAGTATGCTGCAGAAGGAGTTGGAGCGGTGCTCATCGGGGAAAGCCTCATGCGCGCGGAGGATCCGTCGCTGTTCATTCGTGAACTTCTGACCCTCCCGGTACCGGCGTCAACGACGGGATGGCGAGGCAACTCACCACTGGTCAAAATTTGTGGAATACGGTCCAGGGAGGAGGCACTGGCAGTGGCGGATGCAGGCGCAGACATGCTCGGGTTGATGTTTGTCCCCAAGTCGAAGAGATATATCGATCTCGAGACGGCGAAAGGCATCTCGGAAGCGATCCGAATGCGTCGATTCTCAAGCGCGGCACCGTTGGACGAGACGCTCGATCTACCGAATACGCCCTGGTTCACGAACCAAGCAACTCGCTTATCTTCTGACTCAGTCGGGCGGCCTCTCGTCGTCGGGGTTTTCCAGAATGCGCCATTATCGACAATCCTGCACGCCGTTGTCTATGCTCAGCTAGACGTAGTTCAATTGCACGGTTCGGAACCTACCGAATGGTCGCAACAAATTCCTGTTCCTGTTATCAGGGCTTTCCACGTTGGAAAGGACAAGCAACGTCTCGACGGAATCACTCGAGGAGGCGCTCACCATTTCATCCTGCTCGACAGTGCACGAAACGATGGGAGCGGCGTTAGCGGCGGTACAGGCCAGGTCTTTGATTGGGAGTTGGCCAAGACGATTGTCGATGCAGGAGAAATTGTAACGGATCGTGGCGTATACAAGCCTGGAAAACCAGCGCCGACTCCGGCCGGGGATATCGCACCTACGCCTGCAGAAGACGCCTCACCAGTGGAAACGCCCGCCCAAGACGCGTCGCCGCCAGAGGTCAACGGTGCTTCTACCGTCTCGATAAGTCCCAGATCAAAGTATCCGCTGCCTATCATCCTCGCTGGGGGGTTGACCCCTTCCAATGTCGTTGCTGCGGTTTCGCAGGTTCAGCCGTGGGCGGTAGACGTTAGCGGCGGCGTCGAGACGGAAGATGGGACTGCCAAAGACCTCGAGCTTGTCGCGGCCTTTATTGACAACGTCCGGGGCAAGCCTACAGCATAAATTACATATGTATTATTCTCGGTCGGTATCGTAGGATAGTTTCCGGAATCTGGTATAATCTTCGTTGCAAACTTCACTTCAGATCGCGCGCGCCAGCTCTCGCTCAAGTGCGTCACTGGGATCGTCCATAGTCGGCGTCGGCGGGCGCGGAGCATGAGGAGCGGTAAACCCAGAGGTCGTGCCATGGAAAGGACCATGCTCTTGGATCGGAGAGTTGAGGATTTCATCCCGGGAAGGGATGGGCAAGCTGCAGGGACAAGATCAGCTCGTAATCCGTGAAGATATGCGTCTACGACGTACCTATCCTGTCGGCGGACCTGGCCAGTCGCCGGCGCCTGTTGGCGAACCTCGGCCCGGAAGTTATTGACTTCTTCGACTATCAATTTCTTCATTCCTTCGATGCTATCCTCTTCCTCGAAACTAAAATCGAACACCTAGAAGAGGTCGAATGGTAGCAATGAGATCAACAAGTGTACGGACCTCCTGGCAAACGGGTTCGTCCGACGGGTCGTGCCATGCTTGGAAGTACGGGTGCGCAAGTGCTTCTTCGCATGTGATGCGCTTCGCGGGATCGAAGCATAGCATGTGCGAAAGCAAGTCGATTGCGAGTGGGTTTGCATTGGGGAACAGGGTCGAGAACGCGACGCGGGGCTTGATTGGAAGCGAACGAATGTACTCTTGTGCCTGGAGAGCGGTTAGCAGGTAGGCCGGAGAACGCCATCGAGTTGACGTACGCGAGGAGAGCCGACGCGTCGGAGAGTGTCCTCCGAAGGCGTACCCAGGTAGTGCAGGATTTGGTTCAGTTGGTCGACGTAACTCAAGGTGCATTTCGCATCAGCAGAGGATATAGCGGTTTGGCAGAACAAAACTCACTCGCGACCTTTGAAAATGGGTTTGCCACCCAAAAGCTCAGCCAAGATGCAGCCAACGCTCCAGATATCGATCGCGGTTGTGTAGTTGGCGAAACTCAGCATAATCTCCGGCGCACGGTACCAACGCGTCGCGACGTATTCGGTCATGAAGCCCTGGCCTGGGCCCGCTGCCTTGGACGCGCCGCCGCCCGGCGTATAACCTCTAGCAAGGCCAAAGTCGCATATCTTGAGCTCGCAGTCTGCGTTGACGAGCAGGTTGCCCGGCTTAAGGTCGCGATGGAGAGTATGCGCAGAATGGATGTACTTGAGGCCACAAAGGGTTTGATATATGAACCTAACGGAAGATGAGTTTGAATCTTATAAGTTGATTGGTACAGACGATTGGAAGTGCGCGTCGGTGAGAGGCTGCCCTGAGCGGATCTGGAACTGGGTCAGCACCAGCGCGAAATAACGCAGAAAACGCGGACGATAGCGTGTAAGTCTGCCTCCATGAGCTCTTCCTGTCGATACGAGGTTAGATGGCTCGGCAGAAGGCAGCCGGGACATACATAGAGATAGACAGAGTTGAAGTTTCCGGACGCATCGGGGACGATGTCCATGTCATATAAGCATGTAATCTGTGCTGCTCAGACCTTGCAACATTTCAAAGTCGCGCATACGTTCTTGTGGCCCCGGAAGTGGTGGAGCAGCCTGGTTTCTTTGCTCAGAATGATGAAAGAGCCACCAATGACGATGGACGCACCGAATTTCGCGCAAACACCGTTTGGTGAGGATACGCTACAGTTGCCTCAAACTCGGGCACATCGGAGGATGGAACAAAGCCGTACCTTGGAGTTTATATTCGTGATCTGTTTAATAGCAACATTGTTTCCGCTACTTTTTGAGCGAGCAGCGACGACACAGCCGTAAGCGCCCTGACCCAACTCCTTCACTAGCTGGTAATCGGCGTCGACGACAAAATTAGTGTTGAGAGCATTGAAGGTGGTGCGCTGCATAATGAAGGAAGAGGGAGAGCTGTTCGTCTACGACGGATGGACGTGCGAAGTTATAAAGGGAGCGGGCGATATTAGATTCCGTTATAAGCGAGTAGCTGTGCGATTTCTGTGCAGAAAAGCCTTTGATGGAAATCTGTTGCATCGCGTTCGGACGAGCTTGCGGTAAGCCAAATGTCCTTGTCCATTGCAACACACACATTACATGGTATATTATCACCCTCGAATACGCCAACTGTCCCCTCAGCTTCGCGCCAAATGCGTCCCAGCCAGCTCGCGCTCGAGTTCTTCGCTGGGATCGTCCATGGTCGGCGTCTGCGGACGCGGACCATTCGGCGCTGTGAAAGAAGACGTATTGCCCCCAAAGGGACCATGCTCTTGTACCGGGCTGTTAATGATTTCGTCCCGAGACGGGATTGGGAGACTGTAGATCCGTGAGCAAGAGCGGGAGAAGCTCTGTGATATGCACCTATCCTGTCGCCGAACTTGTCCAGTAGCCCGCGTTTGCTGACGAACTTCATCGCGGAACGCATTAACCTCTTCGACTATCAACTTTTTCATGCCCTCGATGCTGTCTTCTTCCTCAAAGGCAAAGTCGAATTTCTGGAATTGTTTGCTACCCTGTAGCGCATCTAGTAGACAGATACTCACTGATTGGCAAACAGGCTCATCGGCAGGATCGTGCCAAACTTGGAGGTAAGGGTGCGTGAGTGCCTCCTCGCAGCTGATCCGCTTTGCCGGGTCGAAGCAGAGCATTTTGGAAAGCAAATCGATGGCGAGGGGGTTCGCATGGGGGTAGAGCGTTGAGAAGGGGACGCGAGGTTTGATAGGAAGTGAGCGAATGTACTCTTGTGCCTGTTTTTCGATGAGAAACCGGTCGGTGCTATAATAATATCGACGGACTCGGGGAGACCCAACGCGGCGAAGAGTGTCCTCAGATGGAGTGCCCAGGTAGTGAAGAATCTGGTTAAGTTGGTCCACATAGCTGGAGGCAGTTGACGAAAGATTCAAACGAGTAACACGACAAGACGCACTCTCGGCCCTTGAAGATCGGTTTTCCGCCGAGAAGCTCGGCCAAGATGCAGCCAATGCTCCATATGTCGATTGCCGTCGTGTAGTTGGCGAAGCTATGCGTGGGTTAATATTGTGAATCAAGGATCGTGTTTGCTTCGTGACCTCAGCATAATCTCCGGCGCACGGTACCATCGCGTAGCGACGTATTCCGTCATAAAGCCTTGATTTCCGGCGACCTTCGACGTCCCTCCGCCAGGCGTGTAGCCTCGCGCGAGCCCGAAATCACAGACTTTGAGCTCGCAGTCAGCATTAACGAGCAGGTTGCCCGGTTTGAGATCGCGGTGTAGAACATTCGCGGAATGAATGTATTTGAGAGCGCAGAGAGTCTGATAGAGGAAGGATTGGAAGTGGGCGTCCGTGAGAGGTTGGCCCGACCGGATCTGAGAGCCCATTAACGAGGTCCGTCGAAAGCAACTGGAACGCGTACGATGGCGTGAAGATCGGCCTCCATGAGCTCTTCCTGGACGTTCATTAGACGCGCTTTTCGCGCAAAGAAACGCGACGCACATAGAGGTAAACCTCGTCAAAGCTTCCATTGGGCTGCATGACGATGTCCATATCGTACAAGCAGGTGATCTAGACATCGTGAGCGCTAGCGGCTTGCACGGGGGGATCGCACAGACGTTCTTGTGACCGCGGAAATGGTGGAGGAGACTGGGAGGAATAGATAAGTTTTGGCGAGCTCACGAGTCGGATCGCGTTCACCGGATTTCGCGGAGGCATCGTTTGGTCAGGATGCGCTGGAGCTGTGAAGATCTTGGCTATAGGCCTCGAAGCTGCGCACCTTGCTGTTAATTGCGGTTATTTTCTTGATAGCTACGTTGTTTTGGCTGCTTTTTGAACGCGCCGCTACGACACATCCATAAGCCCCCTGGCCGAGTTCCTTGACGAATTGGTAGTCGGCGTCGACGATAAAGGTGCTGTTGAGCGCGGTGAAAGAGTGTCGCTGCATGTGGCAGAAAGCAAGCTGGGTTGATGCGACTCAAACACTGGCATCGCGACCGATCCTTTCAATGCTCATCATGTACTGCCTCGACGCGACGGGTTGGCGAAGGAAGGGCTACGAAGGCTGGCTTCCATCGGCTTCTACTTGCTATAGTTCTGCTTGGGCGGTTTAGGCGCGTCTGGAATCTCCGGAAGGTAGTCGCGGAAGGTAGTCGCGTACTTGGGCCGTGGTACGGCGCCTACTGATGCATATGGGCGCCCCGGTCGGCTGCAATCCACCAAAACAGTGCATGGACGGCAGTGCGACGGAACGCCGCAGCAGGGCGCTGTGTCGGCGCTGCAACGGCGCCGTGTATTCGTGGGTCGTGAACGATGAAACTCGCGTACTCACCGCCAACGCCGATCGCTGCCAGCGCCCATACACCAAATAAAACGCGGCACGACTGACGTCCGACATTTTCCTCCTTCCTTTCTTCTCAGTCATGGCACCAAAATACCTCTGTTGTCTCCCTCTACGACTGGGAGTACTCGTAATCTCCATCCTCAACTTCCTTGCAAGCGCCGCCGTAACTGGTCTGCTTGCGGCACTCCTTGTCTTCGATGCGCAAGGTTCGCCTGTTCTTTTAAACCAAACCGCGGCCCTAACGGTTCACAGGAAAGACGTTCGAGAACGACAAGGGCGAAACCGTTCAAGTCCACCTACGCTCAGACAAGCTGAAATATGCTGCCATTGCGTTAACTGTCGTCTACGGGCTCGTTGCGCTCGTATCATTACTGGGGTGAGTCTGCCCTGTTATTGCCGGCTGTGTCCTGACTGTCTCAGGTTCATTGGCGCCATGCGAAAGAAGCACTCTTTAGTGCACGCGTTTTCCGCGTTGTGCAAGTTTTTCCTCGCATTACAGGTCGCCGTACTTGTTGCCTATGTGATCATGTACTTTGTGGATCGCGGCCAGTTTGCGGTGCGTGTCTGTCCAAGTCATTCGTTCTCTTTGCTCATGGAGAACACAGAAACTGTGCATTGGCGATTCGACTGACCAGAAGGTCATCGATGCATGCAACAGCCCAGGAAAGGTAGCCATTTGGGCGCTGATCGTGTCCGGCATAATTCCGTTACTCTTCCAAGCTTGTGCGTGAAACAAAGACCTGTCTTTGAACAACCCTGACTGTGCTTTAGACGGCGTATATATCGTCGCGGCCTACTCCCGCAAACTCCGGGAAGGCGACGATGCCATCCCCATGTACCGTTCTGGCCCTGGTTATGTGAAGGTGGCTGGGGAGGAAGCCTACCCTCTCACTGCGCCTGCTTACACGCAGGGCGGATATGCTGACCACCACCACGGCAAGTGAGGATAGTGATTTACGACTTGGATGGATGTAATATTTTATTCCTGCTCCTACGAGCGATATTTTTACGTGTCATGACGCGTTGAGATCAGTCAGAGTCACAGGGCCGCGTCTTGCTTCTTACCTCCATGTCTCGCCTCTCGCGCGTAACTCTCAAAGGTCGCGACTCTATATTCGCTGGTGGCGCGTCAGACGCGTATCGTGGCGATATCCAGGCGACGTGCCCACCTAGTCTCGAAGAATGTGTCTTGTTGATGGAGGATTGCTGCGAAGAGGTGTGTGTGTGCGCGCCCAACACATCGTCAACACGCATCGATCGACGACGCCCAGGCCGAAGCAGCACAAACATTCATCTACTCAGCGTCCAAGGACCTCCCGCGGATGAACAAGACACTCCAGATCGAACGCGTATGTTGCTAGCTCAACCACACACGCGCTCTGACGGTCCTTCCAGGCATACCTCCTCACCACGGAAGATACAGTATATCGCAATAAAGCCGCCCTCATCGACGAAATCGAACCGGCAATAAACAACCTCATTGACGAGGCAGAGCAGGGACTCCGGGCAATGCAGAAGAAGAACGCTATGCTTAGAACCAAAGTCGACGTCGCGCAGCAAAAGACGACACGTCCGACAGCGCCCGGGGCGCCGGCTGCACAGAAGCAAGAGGCACATCGGCTTCAGCAGTTAACGAAACAACGAGAGGCGCTAGAGAGCGAGATTCGTGCGCTAGAAGCCGAGTTGGATTCAGACGAGGATTCCTGAAAGCTGAGGCATTTCAAAGCGTGCAATTAGTTGTAGCTATACGTCCCAATGTCGTGAATATTAGTACTTTGTATCGCCAGTCGACTCCTACATGACCAGAGTCTCTCCGTACATGTTGGGCCGTTCTCCCCGTAGATAACTCTCAAACGTCCGTTTCAGCACCGTGCTCCAATCTAAATCTCTTCTGTCTTCTAGAGTCTCCTCCATCGTATTGCTCTCTCCCTGGAACCTCGGTCCAAGATCGGGCCAGTTTCGCGCTGGATCGACTTTGGCCCACCAATTATTGTGGAAATGGAAGGAATATGCGCCGGAGAAGAATCCGTTGAAACCGAGCGCGAGCGGAGCACCACTGTCGACCAGGGGGGTCGAGAAAAAGTCCTCAAAACTGCAAATGCGTTCAAGGTGCGTGGATGGTTATAAGTGGACGAACGCAGTGAAGAATGGTTGCGGCGGGCGCTCCCGCTGGTAACCTTCCATGTTGAGCCACGCGCCGTCGAACATAGCATCAGGGAGGCGTGTCAAGAGATGCACCAGTCGGCCCTCCTTGAGGTATTTCGTGATCTCGAACGGGTGAAAATCGAAGCCATTCTTGACGGCTGTGCGGATGAGAAAATGGCCCAACGCAGAGCCTTTTCGGAGGCGCAACACGGCGGTGTTGTATTTATCGTGCCAACTCCATCTGTCACTGTCTGTGAGGTGACTAGAAAATCTAGCGTGGATAACTAACCTATACGCGTAAGAGCCTTTCCAGCCCCACATCTCCTCCCAGTCCCGGAGGAATAGCGTGTCTGCGTCGACGTAGATGCCGCCGTATCTAGCCCTTGATTAGATAACAACATCGCGAGGACCACAGATAACGGACTTGTAGCAGAGAACAAAGCGAGCCATGTCGCTCATGATCACGCTTAACTTGTCATACAGCGCCGGTGACACTGAACCCGTTAAGTTCGCATTGTGGTCCTGGTCGCCCGACGTCGACAGCACATGGCCACCCGACTTGAAGATCGTCTTCTTCGAGCGCCATTCAACTGTCTCCGAAAGACTGTCTAGCTGCTGCGCCGTGTTCCAAACTTTGAAGTGAATAAGGTGTTTGAAGCGTGGGTGCAGGAAAGGCGCCGCCCAGACATTCGACTTGAGCTCCGTCACAAGGTCGAGCGTTTCCGAGCCCGATACCGCTGCAGCCGGCCCGAGGTTAATCCAAATCCACAGTTGCGGTGTACACTTGGTCGTCCCATCCTCACCCGGGACATGCAGCCCCGTGTTCTGAGTAAATAGGAAGCTTAAAATGGCGATATGCGGCTTGTCCGTGAACGGACCGGTCCAGTACATGTGGAATATACGAGGGTCGTCGTGGTCGCAGGTGTTTTCTGGAGAATAACGGAAGGGAAGTGACGGTGCTGGCAGGGTTATAGGCGGCTCCCATGCAGCATGGCGGCTCTTTGTGAAGCCCTCATCTAGATAGGCTTCGTGTTCACTGCGAATGATGCCTTTCTTGACTGCGGGCTACGCTTGCATCAGCGCCAAGGTTATTTTGGAGGGACCCTACATACCGCGATGCCTTCAAGCGAGGGCGTGTAGGCGTGTACGGACGTGGGGTCCTCAACGAATATGTACTTGTAGTCGTCGAAACTACCGCGTCGGACGCGGTTTCCGTTGTCGAGACCGCCCCCGAGACGAAGAAGCTCGAGACAGTCGCGCACATACTACAAATCCCTTCAGTGGTGAACAGGAATGAGCCGCGATGCTCACCTTGCCCTCTCCAAAGTCGCAGCGCTCGACGATGATATCCAAATCGGCGGTACTGCCTAAAATCGGTCTAGGCGGGTAGGCCACGCTTAGAGGATGGCTTTGGGGTTCAGTATATATGCGCTTGGGCCCGACGCCGTTCACTGTAATGGCTTTGAAGCGGCTGACGGATGCGGGCGTAGGTGGGATAGCAGGGTTCGTCAAAACCACCTTGAGGCCGAGGGTTTGGGGGACTGATCATCGTTAGCAAAGTCCAAAAGAGTTCAGCGCTGCGTTCAGCGGGTAACGCACCGGTCCTGGTGCTCGGGTGGTGCCCGCTGGCGATTTCCCATGCCCAAACACGACCCAAACTCTCCCGTCTAAACACAAGCGTTGGCGAATCCGCGCCGGGCCAGCTTTTCGAGGCAAAATGGAAGCGCCGCAGCAAAGCAAAGAGTGCAAAGCAGAAGACGACGAAGCTGACGAGTAGCGCGAATATGCCCCGTTTCCGGCCGAGCAATTTAGGAACGAGGTGAAGCCGGAGGCCGCGCCAGGGTTGTTTCTTAGAGTACTTGTCTTCTCGGTCATGGTATTTGGGTAGACCGCCGAGTAGGGGTCTGTGTCCGTTGGTAGGCCGGTGGGCGCCGCCTTGCGCGCGTAAATGGGGGGAGCTTGAACTGGGAATCATCGCATGGTGGTAGCAAGAGAGAGCCTTTGACAGCTGCACGTCGTCCGCGTCGTTGACGGCGTTGTCTGCGTTCTTGACCGCTGGCTAAATGTTGGCGGGCTGCGCTATGCTGCGGGACGATGGACGACGTGCGCAAAGCTTGGAGATCATTTCTGCTTGCATAGCACCCTCACCATCTCCGAGCCTCGACGGCGTCCTGCTCGTCCCCAGGCGCTGTATCCGCCCTGTCCGACTCCACAACCTCTAATTCCATCTGAACCACGATATGGCGGATGATTTCGCGAGACTCGTTGCATCCGCGAACCCTGCAAGCCGCCAACCACAATACCAACCGGCAAGCACAGGATATCCCCCCGCTGCTGGTCAGAATCAAGGAGCCGGAGACGATCTCCTTGACCCGTTTTTTGACGATGACGACGAAGTGCCCGACTCGGCGTATAGCCGGCCGAGCGCTGGGCCAATGGACTCGCAGGCCAGCGGCCTTCCATTAGCGCGTAACGCCGCACCGCCTGCTGGTACAGGTGGTGTACCACAAGGCTGGAATTTCGACGACGACAACCAGTTCCGTCCACAAGAGCAGTTTACGGATTCTGGCACCTTCAACGGCGTAACATCCCCACCACGCGATTCGAAGCATAAGACTCCCAAACGCGCTTGGAAGTGGCCGTGGCAGAAGGAGAAGGTCCAGACCGGGGACAGAGTAATTGCTCTGAACAATGCGGCGGCCAACGTCGACTTCTCGTCCAACTTTGTCTCAACGAGCAAATACAACGTTGCAACCTTTGTACCCAAGTTCTTGGCAGGTGCGTTGTCGTTGGCCTTGCTGCTTTTCACTCAAAGCCCGACAGAACAATTCTCCAGATACGCCAACTTGTTCTTTCTCTTCACGGCCTTCATCCAACAAATTCCCAATGTGTCGCCCACTCAGAGGTACACGACCATCGTGCCGCTCGGGGTGGTATTGCTCGCGTCAGCGTTCAAGGAGATCCAAGAAGACTTGGTCCGTCTCTTGTTTCACCAGTCGGTGTCTAGCTGACCAGAGCAGAAACGCCACCAATCCGACTCCGAACTTAACGCCCGCCTGGCCAAGGTCCTCACACCAGAATCGACTTTCATAGATAAGAAATGGCAGGACATTCGTGTCGGGGATGTCGTCCGCATGGAGAGCAACGACTTTATACCCGCCGACATGGTCGTTCTCAGTTCCAGCGAGCCGGAGGGGCTCTGCTACATCGAGACGGCTAATCTTGACGGGTTCGCAATTTTGCTCGAACATAGCTCTCGCTCAATTCGCTTTGTAGAGAGACCAACCTCAAGATTAAGCAGGCGTCGACGCACACTGCACCGCTCGTTGCTCCCGCCCTGGTAAACTCATTGCGAGGGGCCCTCCGCTGCGAACAACCCAACAACTCGCTGTATACATTTGAGGGCACCTTGGATCTCACAACAAGCACCGGCATGCCGAAGCAGGTTCCGCTTGGCCCCGACCAAGTCCTTCTACGTGGCGCCCAACTGCGGAATACCTCTTGGGCATATGGACTGGCTGTGTACACAGGCCACGAAACCAAACTTATGCGCAACGCGACGTGAGTTCCAGCTTCCCGCTTTGGTATCCGCCTAACCCGAGTAGGGCTGCACCCATCAAACGAACGGCAGTTGAGCGCCAGGTCAATTTGCAGATCGTATTCCTGTTCATCTTCCTCCTCGCGCTCTCCATCGGGTCTGCCATCGGAGGCGGTATTCGTTCGTGGTTCTTTGCCAGTCAACAGTGGTACCTTCTGGAAACGACATCCATTGGCGGACGCGGTTCGTCCTTTGCGTCGTTCCGCGAGCATATACTGAGAGCGTCCACAGCAAAGAGTTTCATTGAAGACATTCTGACGTTCATCATCCTCTACAACAATCTCATCCCCATCTCGCTCATTGTCACGATGGAATTCGTCAAGTTCCAACAAGCACGTCTCATTAACTCGGACCTCGACATGTATTATGCGCGGACCGATACACCGGCTCTGTGTAGAACATCATCCCTCGTCGAAGAGCTTGGCCAGATTGAATACGTCTTCAGCGATAAAACGGGCACGCTCACTTGCAACGAGATGGAGTTCCGCTGTTGTAGCATCGCGGGCGTGGCATATGCAGAAGTGGTAGACGATGCGAAGCGAGGGGATGGAGAAGAAGGGAAGGATGGCGGCTGGAGAACGTTTGCAGAGATGCAAGCACTGCTGACGAGCAACTTGAACCCGTTCGTAGATTCCAGCATTGCTGGGTCTGCGAACGCCCCTGAGGCGATGGAACGCGAGGTTGTAGCCGACTTCCTGACCCTTCTCGCGGTCTGCCATACAGTTATTCCCGAGGTTAAGGACGGCAAGACTATCTTCCAGGCAAGCAGTCCAGACGAGGCGGCCTTGGTCGCCGGAGCGGAGCTTTTGGGTTATCAATTCCACGTGCGTCCTTCCTTTGTGTGGCCGTAAAGCTTCTCAGCGCGTTGTTCAGACGCGTAAACCCAAGTCGGTTTTCGTAAACATCCAAGGACAATCGCAGCAATTCGACATCCTGAATGTATGCGAGTTCAATTCAACGCGGAAGCGCATGTCCACGGTGGTCCGTATGCCCAACGGAAAGATCAAAATATACACCAAAGGCGCCGACACGGTCATCCTGGAGCGGTTGAGCAAAAACCAGCCTTACACCGACAAGACTTTGGTTCATCTCGAGGTACGTGTTGTCCTCTCTACACCTGCCGTTGCCAATTTGAGGCCAGGATTATGCTACCGAGGGATTACGGACGCTATGTCTTGCATATCGCGAGATCCCTGAGCAAGAATACAAACAATGGGCTGCGATCTACGACCAGGCTGCCGCGACCATCAACGGGCGTGGAGAGGCTCTTGACCGAGCGGCAGAGCTCATCGAGAAGGACCTATTCCTGCTGGGAGCAACGGCGATTGAAGACAAGTTGCAAGATGGTGTACCTGATACCATCCACACCCTACAGATGGCCGGCATCAAAGTATGCACACGTCTGAACTGGGGCGAAGGTGACTAACAACGGTCGCAGGTATGGGTCCTCACAGGCGACCGGCAGGAGACCGCTATCAACATCGGTATGTCTTGCAAACTCATCTCAGAGTCGATGAATCTGGTATGTTTCCTTGATGGATCGCATTCCGCGATTGATTTTGCGAGCAGGTCATCGTCAACGAGGAAACGAGTCACGACACCAAGCTGTTTCTGGAGAAGAGGCTTTCGGCGATCAAGAGCCAACGGAGTACCGGCGAACTTGAGGACCTTGCCCTTGTCATCGGTATATATTTCTCCTTTGTCAGTATCGCAGTTTGACATCATGTTAGATGGCAAGAGTCTTGGTTTCGCGCTTGAGAAGGACATTTCCAAAATCTTTTTGGAACTGGGCATAATGTGCAAGGCCGTGATTTGCTGTAGGTCTCGTGCATCTGCTGGCCGCGGAACTCACTTTTTTTCTAGGCCGTGTATCTCCCTTGCAAAAGGCCTTGGTGGTGAAGCTCGTTAAAAAGAACCAAAAGGCAATCTTGCTCGCGATCGGCGACGGGGCAAACGACGTCAGCATGATCCAAGCGGCTCACGTCGGTGTCGGTATTTCGGGAGTTGAGGGTCTTCAAGCCGCTCGCTCTGCCGACGTCGCCATCTCGCAATTCCGATTCTTGAAGAAGTTGCTGCTGGTGCATGGCGCTTGGAGTTATCGACGTCTATCCAAGCTGATCTTATGTTGGTTTCCCTTGTTTTCGTCCTTGTCTCGCGCTTATAGCTTCCGCAGACTCGTTCTACAAGAACATCTGCCTGTATATGACTCAGTTTTGGTTCGCGTTCTTCAACAACTTCTCTGGGCAAATCGCGTACGAGTCGTGGACGCTGTCCATGTACAATGTCGTCTTCACTCTGCTCCCGCCGCTCGTTATCGGTATCTTTGACCAATTCGTGTCGGCGCGCATCCTCGACCGTTATCCTCAACTATACATGCTCGGCCAAAAGAACGTCTTTTTTACAACAAAGGCGTTTTGGCTGTGGGTGGCAAATGCGTTATACCACAGTGTGGTGCGTACCTCTCCAGCTCGTTCGTCCTTCGCTAATCGTTCCCAGCTGCTTTACGGCTTCTCGATCATCCTATTCTGGGGTGATATGAAGCAGGCCACAGGATACGACTCGGGGCATTGGTTCTGGGGCACCATGTTATACCTCGCCGTTTTGCTCACCGTGCTCGGCAAGGCCGCACTGATATCGGAGTAGGTTTCTGCTCCCAATGCCTAGTCTTTCTCACTCACTCCCTTCTAGCTTATGGACGAAATATACGGCCGCTGCAATCCCGGGATCTTTCCTCTTCGCCATGCTCTTCCTCCCCTTGTACGCAGTCGTTACACCACTGCTCGGATTCTCGCAGGAATACGATGGTCTCGTACCACGATTGTGGTCCGACGCGATATTCTATCTGGTTCTTCTATTCCTGCCGCTCGTTTGTCTCGTCCGAGACTATGCCTGGAAATAGTGTGTTTTCCTCTCATATATTTGCATTTTTGCTAATTCTTTCTTAGCTACCGACGCACATACCTTCCTTCATCCTACCATATTACGCAAGAATTGCAAAAGTACAACATCCCCGATTACCGACCTCGACAGGAGCAGTATGTTCCAACGAGCTCATGATGGAAACGTTCTGACGATATTGCAGATTCCAAAAGGCGATCAAGAAGGTCCGCGCAGTACAGCGCATGCGCCGCAATCGTGGCTTTGCATTTAGCCAAACAGAAGATGGCGGGAAACAGGACCAGGCGAAGTTGATTCGGTCAGTTGTAGCCAACTTCTGCTTGGTGTTATCTGAACCTTAGCAGGGCGTATGACACGTCAAAAGGCCACAGCAAGCCCAGTGGATATTAGATCTGTGGACTCGGGACATTTGTACTTGTATCTGACCTATCTTACTGCTTTCTAGTCTGCATTAAATTCTGGACTGCAAATAACTCGAAATACTGTACAGACAAAGCCTAGCTGCGTGAAGCCAGCAACACCAGTCGATCCTTCCCAATCTCAAACACCTCTGTGCTCTTCAATGCTGACACTGTCACCGCCCGATCCTCTTCAGGTGGTTCCCTCAACTTGACCACTATGCCCTTGTGTCGTGGGTCGTCCAATACTAGTGCCTCTTGATTCGCTGCGGTAGGCGGAACGGGAAGCAGGTACTTGGCGAGGAAACCGGACCGCGATGTTCCGTTCTTGAGCTGGATCATCGCTGTTGCGTCGTACCCGACGGCAGTGTCGCCCATGGCCAATATGGTGCACTCCATGCCCTCATATTGCCCATCGAGGTAGTGCGGGTGCACAGAACGCGTTCCCGAGACACGCAACGACAGTCGCTGGATGTGCGGCTTGTATGCCTGGTCGGAAAGCCAGTTTTCTGGCGGTTCTAAGCAGTGGAGCTTCAGCATCAATGACCCTGGACCACAAACGGATCATACCGTATTCAATACGCATTTGGAACTGGGCGTAGGACGCGCCGTAGCCCGGAGTAGGGGCAGACATGCCTCCAGGCGTCGGAGCAGACATACCACCACCTGGATACGCGAACGCTCCCGCGGGCGTTGGAGCCGCATGGAAAGCGCCGGGCGTCGGTGCGCTCGCCGGGGTTGGTGCATTGAGGTATGCTCCTGGGGTGGGTGCAGAAGCTGCAGGTGTTGGAACATCTGCCCAACCGCCACTGGACTCGCCCCAACCACCGCCACGAGCAGGCGATGCCCAACCACCACCGGACGAAGTGCCCGTTGTGGATGGCCGGCCAGGCGTTGCCCCGCCCCAACTCTGCTGCCGGCTTGGAGTTGCGCCGCCCCATCCTCCCCCGCTCCCAGAATCTCCGGAATTGTACGGGTTTGGCGTTCGAGATGAGTCAGGATTCCATGCTGGCGTCCGCCCGCCCATGGCATAAGGATTCGGAGTCTTGGACGATGTACTCCATGCCGGCGTCTTTCCATCTCCCTGCGCGTACGGATTCGGAGTCTTTCCCGATCCCCAAGCCGGCGTCTTCCCCGAGCCACCGGCATCGCCCCAGCCAGGAGTACGTCCGCCAGCCCCTCCCCAAGCCGGGGTCCTCCCGCCGCTAAATCCACCGCTCTGCCCACCACCAAAGCCCGACGACCCACTAGGACCGCGCCCTCCGTAACCTCCTCCTCCAGGAAAGTAGCTTTCGAGATCGACGAGTTTTCCGCTATCAAGTCGCCGCTTCAGCTTGTCTTTATCAATGGGGACGACCTTATTGCCGGTATTGAGCTCGACGCGAGCGATATTTCCGTTCGTGTCTTTGATGGTACCGACGTAGCCCTTGTACGGACCTTTGACGACGGTAATGTGCACTCCAATAAGGCGATCCCTCGGGCCGCGACCCATGTTACCCGAGCCCACCATGCCGCCGGTCGGAGGAGCGAGCGCGGGATTCATCTTGGACAAATCCATAGCGGCAGCATTGATTATGTTCTTGGGAGCGACGGATACCAAGGAACGCGCACGGGCGACGAAGATACCGCCATTTTCCGTAATGTCGCGGTTGTGAAGGAAGACGTAGATGGCCTGGTGGATGTGAAGAACACGACCTCTCCGACACTAACTGATTCAGTTGGGAGGGGCGGGCAAAGAGGATGACGAACCTCTCCGTCTGTTTCCTTCATGTTATCGTTGATCCTGAGCTCGTGTCCTTCCGCGTCGGTGGCGATTGCACGATTTGAGTCGCGGCGCATCATAATTTGATGCGGCTGAACGAGCTGAGCCACATTGTACTGATTCAAAACTCGGAATGAGTTGCGCTCCGTCTTGTAGATAACACCGAACGTCTGAGCACTGTAATGAGACTGTAAGTACGTGAGCCTGGCAGTCAATCGACTACGGCGTACTCGAGTTGGACCAGGTCATGCAATTCGTAGTTTCCGATGATGTTTGTGCTTGAACCGACTTCAGCCGCTTCTCGCAGATCTTTTGAGAATACAGAGACCTGCCGGGTGTGTCAAACGAGGGACCCACTGCTCCAGAAAACACACCTCCTGCATCGTCATGTCGGACAAGAAGGTTACGACGTTGTCGACCACCGACACGACGAGTCCCGTCTCGTCCGTGTTTTGGCCAGTCATCACCTTGACATGGTCTCCCGCTTTGAACTTCTTGCGAACGCTTCTGGCAGGTAAATCGACTTTCTGTCCTTCTGCAAAGTCGGAACCCGTCGCGGTAATGGTGACGACGTCTTGGTTGATTTCCTCGACAACACCGGTGACGCCAATTTGCTCTCCCTCGAAAACTTCGACATGGTCGCCGGGCTGGAGAACGGAGATGGCGGCTTTCCGAGAAGCATCCGCAATGATAGACAAGTCAACGACGCTTTCGCCCGTTTCAATGTCCTGGCGCTGGGCAAAGGAAGTGATTTCTTCCAGAGTCGGGTTGACGTCCTCGAGGATCAGTTGGCTAATCTTGAGATCCTTCTCGATGAAACCGTCCTTGTACGTCTCGTTTTGGAAGACGTAGACTTGGTTTCGTTTAGTAACATTCTTCTTGCCCCACGCCGCGACCACATCCTCGTAGTTGAATAGTCGTTGCGGTGGCCGACTACTGCCCGCAGCGCCGGCGAAGTTGGACTTCTTGCGTTTCTTGCCGTTTGGTCCCTCCAGGGAGCCCTCGTCGCGCGGGTTGAGGTCGATTCGGGGGATGAACTTGACGCCAATGAATTCTCCGTTCTCCGTGACGTCCACAACCTGCGCCAAATCGTTCTGGTACGTCCCGCGCCGTATACGGACCCAGCTGCCGGGAGTGACGGTTTGCTCTTGTGTTTTGATTTGAAGCAGGCTGGCCATCTCCTCGATAGGCACCAGTTGGATTCCACGGGAGAGATACACGCCGACTAGACCGTTGCAGGCCTGGCTGACTTGTTGGGAGCTGCGGGCCTCCACATATATCATGCCTGGCAGAGAGTCTCGCTGGAAAGCAGAGAGAATACGAAGAGGGTTGGCGGCGTATTTGAGGTCCAAGGCTTTGCGCATGAGATTGAATATGAGGTCGCGTTCACGTCCAGGCTACGTTTGTTAATGCGGGAGCGCGATATGTCGAGATTGAACGCACCTTGACGCGCACTTGCCATAGACTGGCGTCGTGAACAGAGGGCATGAGCAGCCGCTGAGGAAGCTCGTTCATGTCTCCCGTATACCGGACGGCATTCTGGCCTTGGTAGCGTCGGTGAAGGTCGCTGGCGATCTGCTCGGGGCTCTGTTCGTCCACCTCGTCGAACCGACTCGGAAGTTGGCGGTATGGTCGACTCATTGAAGCGTCGACCTCCTCCGGATCGTCAATGAAGTCTACGGCACAGAGTCAGCGACAGAATGGCCCAGGACGTTGGACGGACCCGGCGCCTCGTCATCCAGGTCTTCTTCTCCTTCGTCGTCATCGTCGCTAATAGCGGCCAAATCGAAGAAGCGTTCAGCGCCGGTTTTGCGCGCACGTCGCTGCAGTTACTGTTTGGATACAATGACTTGGATGTGGGGACAACACACCTTCTTTTTGCGGGGTCGGTCGTCCTCCTCTTCGTCCTCCTCCTCCTCCTCTTCGTCGTCGTCATCACGGTCGTCGTTGTCGTCGTAGTGCCTGCGGGTGTCGGCGGGGTAAGGCTCGTCCAAATCTGAGGACATGGTCGGTTCAGACAGATGCGTCAACGTGACCTACCGGAACACGGTTGAGCTCTACGACCATGTCGATCCAAGACTCATTCGACGCTGCCCGCGGTAGTCTCACTCTGACCGAGTCGGAGGAGACCTGGGACACAATCCTACGCGCCATTAACAAGCTCTCCGCCGCCTGCGCCGATGCCGACGCATACACGCCCTCCGAGCTCGTCACTGCCGTCCGCCCCTTCTTTCGGCCCATAATCAGTGCCATGAACTCAGAGCGCGGCCGCCTCTCTGGTGCCGCACTCGATTTGGTCGCTGTGTTCGCCTCCTCCTTGGGGGTGGCATTCGATCCGCTCCTACACCACTTCTTTCCGGTTCTCCTCGCATTGTCCGCGCGGACGAGCAAAGTCACTCTCACCCGTGCTCGCGCCTGCATCCAAACCGTCATTTCTTCAACACTACTCCCTTCCATCCTCTCGTATCTGTTACAATCCGCCAGCGACAAATCCGTCTCATTGCGGCTCACTGTCGCAGAGGCGGCCGTCGCCTGCCTCAACTGCTTCAATCCGCCCGATTTGGAGAAGGATTCAAAGGCGAAGGAGGTCGAGGCAATGATTCGAGTGGCGTCGAGAGACGCCAGTGCGGATATCCGTAAGGTGGGACGGAAGATGTTCGAGGCATACCAACAACTCCTCCCGACACGAGTGGAAAGGTGCATAATCTCCGTTGCCCGATTGCCCAGGTTAATTTATTCTCCAGATTCGTTGCTCCACTCTCGCCAACGACACGAAAGTATCTCGACATCGCAGCAAAGCCCAAAACATTGGCTCCACCGCTATCCAAGAACTCGCACCTATCATCCTCTACATCGAATATGCCCAGTAAATCGACCGCTTCTACCCAGACTAAATCCCATGCTCGTTCTGCGTCCTCTCCCGCCGTCGGCCCAGCAGTCCCTCAAGCTCCGCCGAAAGCGGAGAGGGCAAAACGTGCTGAGCCCGTTCAACCGCAACGTGCCCCCGAGCCGATTCCTCCCTCTCGAACGATCCCCCATGCCTCGACATCGGGTAATCCGGAGCGGAAACGCGTTGTTTCAACCGCGTTTCGTCCTACGCGTCAGCCAAAGGCCGACGTGGACGAAAGGCCGCCTGTTCCATCCTCCAATACGACCAGCACCCAACCAATGCGTCGCGCTCCCCAGCCTGCCGGCCCCGCAGTTGCTCCGGCCACTGGCCCTCAAAGAATCCTTGTCAGCGAGAGTACCAAGCCAATCGAATCCGCAACCCGACCGCGCGTTGTAAGCGTCGCGTCATTGCCGGCGATACGGGCGGCACCAGCACCTCCACCTCCGCGGCCAGTAGTAGCCAAGGCCGGCGCTCGGTCGGCACCAACCGCCGCCGGAACACGCGCGATCGCGGGGAAGAAGGCAGCGCTTTCGCCAACGAAGCCGCCCAAGACTGCATCGCGGCACAAGGAGCCGGCAAAGAGCAGTTTGATGAAGCCAACACTCGCACAACTTGCCCGAGCAAAGGTCGTTGAACGACGAGTTGCCGCCGTTTCTTCGGGGGCGCCGAGTAAGCCCGAGAAACGGGTGTCTCGCAAGGCGCCGTTGCCGTCATTGCCCCAGAAGAAATCCAAACCTGCGCCTCCTTCTCAGAAGGAAGGGCCGCAACTCAAGGGCGAAGAGGAAAAGGAGCAAGCGGCGGTTGAGGACATGTCGGAACCCATGGAACGTGACGTCGAGGCCGAGAAGGAGCAAGGGGACAACGAGGAGAGGGACGAGGAGGGAGCAGCAGAAGAGGAAGCGTCTCCAGAAGAAACGGAGACTGCGGCAGAAGCAGCGGAGCAGGAGGAACATGCGTCACCGAGCCCAGTCCCAGAGGTTACCGTTGACGGGCCAGCATCGGGCTTCACGACGCCTCAAAGGACGGCAAAGACACTGGACATCTCGGGAACCAAAACACCAATTTCCGAGTTGCTGCTCTCGATCGAGCAAGGGTTTTTGTTCACTCCAAACGGGCCGTTGTCGCCCCCGAACTCGTATCTCCCTTTGGCGACATCGACCAATGCTCTGGGAAGAATTCCTTTTCCGGGTCAAGCCATATGGCCAAGCACCTCAGCGGAAAGCTTGAAGCCGTTCGAACCAGTCCGGCGGAGAACGGCATTTGGAACTATAGAGATAAACAAGTAGCACGATATTCTAGACACAGTCAACTTGTTTGTCTTGCTCCAAGTGAGCTGAAAACGCACCAGTGGCTCAAGTACTTGCGGCCTTTTGCTCGTCTGCGCGCCAAGATTTTTCTACCGCCTGCTGACCTCTTGCGCGCGAGAAACCCATGTCTGCGCTTCCTGACGCGCTGATATGGCTGGTATTCATGGCCCATTTTCTTGAAGCGGAGTTGCTGGAGTATTGGGGACGGTGACCATGCCGCGGGTGCCCATGTTGGTTGTAATTGTGGACGGGCAAGGCGCAGAGGGACGGTTTGAAGTACGCGGGTGGGTATGCAGGGTTTTGGGGCGGTGAACGCGGGGAGACGGGGTGGATTTGCGAGGAGGGAGACGAGTGTTCGTGGTAAGCGCATGCTGGTCACGGACGCGTTTTCGAGTCAAGATCGATGAATGCTTGGATTGCGGACCTTGTCCAGAAGTATCATGGCGCCCACTCAACCCTGGTCTGCCCCCAGAATTCGCCAGGAATTCTTCAACTATTTCAAGTCAAAGGGACACACATTCGTCCCTTCATCGTCTACAATTCCCTATGAAGACCCAACCCTCCTCTTCGCAAATGCTGGAATGAACCAGGCATGCTCACTCCACTTCTTCACCCACTCGCGTTATAACTCTCCCTAGTACAAATCCATATTCCTCGGCACCGTCGATCCAAACTCGGACATGGCAAAGCTCAAACGCGCCTTCAACACCCAAAAGTGCATTCGCGCTGGCGGGAAAACACAACGGTAATCGCGTAAAAGCCTGCTCTGCCTGCATTCACACTTATTCCAAGATCTCGACGACGTCGGAAAGGACTCTTACCACCACACCTTCTTCGAGATGCTCGGCAACTGGTCGTTCGGGGACTACTTCAAGGTGCGTCGCGTTTACCGAGCTTTGTTCCGATAACAAACACTGCCTCAGAAAGAAGCCATTGCATACTCTTGGGAGCTCCTCACCGAGGTCTACAAGCTCCCGAAGGACCGATTATATGTCACGTATTTTGAGGGCGACGCGAAGAACGGGCTGGAGCCTGATCTCGAGGCCAAAGAGTTTTGGCTCGCGCAGGGTGTCGCCGACGACCACATTCTGCCGGGGAACGCAAAGGATAACTTCTGGGGTGCGTCTTTGTATCACCTAATCCAGTATGCCGCTAATTGGAACAAGAAATGGGCGCAACGGGACCGTGCGGGCCTTGCAGGCGAGTTTCATGAGGATTCCAACAATCCATACTCATTCGCTGTAGCGAAATTCACTACGACCGTATCGGTGGCCGCAACGCCGCACATCTCGTCAACCAGGACGACCCAGATGTTCTCGAGATCTGGAATAACGTCTTCATCCAGTTCAACCGGGAAGACGACGGTTCTCTCAAACTCCTTCCTTCCAAACACGTCGACACTGGTATGGGCTTCGAACGTCTCGTCTCGGTTGTCCAAGACAAACGCTCCAACTATGACACCGATGTCTTCACACCCATCTTCGCTAAAATCCAGGAATTAACTGGTGTTCGACCCTATGAGGGCCGATTTGGCGCTGACGATGCGGACGGTATCGACACTGCCTACCGCGTAGTCGCTGACCACGTCCGCACGCTCACATTCGCGTTAAGCGATGGGGGCGTCCCAAACAATGTCGGCCGCGGTTATGTTCTACGCCGCATTCTGCGTCGGGGTGCTCGATATGCACGTAAGAAACTCGGAGTCACCATCGGCTCCTTCTTCTCATCGCTCATGCCGGTCTTGGTCGAGACAATGGTCGGCGCCTCTTCCTAGTGGGCACCCAATCTGACTCGATTCCAGGGCGAAACATTCCCAGAAATAACAAAGAAGGGAACGGAAATCAAAGAGATTCTGGACGAGGAAGAAGAGTCGTTCTCCCGGACGCTCGACCGCGGCGAGAAGCTGTTCGACCAGTATGCGACGTGCGCTCAGGCATCGGAGACGCGGGAACTGAGCGGCAAAGACGTCTGGCGGTTGTACGACACGTTCGGCTTCCCAGTTGACCTTACGCGGTTGATGGCGGAGGAGCTAGACCTGGGTATCAACGACGCCGAGTTTGAGGCTGCTCAGGCATGGTCTAAAGAGGCAAGCAAAGCTTCACAGAAGAAGGAGACGGGCGATATCGT
Organism: Mycena kentingensis (nom. inval.); assembly: GCA_014461125.1. NCBI lineage: Eukaryota > Fungi > Basidiomycota > Agaricomycetes > Agaricales > Mycenaceae > Mycena > Mycena kentingensis (nom. inval.). The sequence continues at coordinate 904,281 of JACAZG010000007.1, read as the reverse complement.
CAAACTCGACGTACATGACATTGCCGCGCTCGAGAAGAACGTCGATGTACCAAAGACGGACGACTCTTTCAAATTCGGTCAGTGTAACCCGTCCGCCGGTCTGCAAAGGTCTCATTTTTTGTGTTCAGCGCTTGGAAACGTTACCTCGACTGTCAAGTCCATCTTCTTCAACAAATCCTTTGTCGCCTCGACGTCGAGCATCCCAGAAAGCGCGTCATTTGGTGTTCTTCTCGACAAGACGTGTTTCTACGCCGAGTCTGGTGGCCAGGAACACGATACGGGCAACATTGTCATCGACGGCGTTGCGGACTTTGAGGTTACAGATGTCCAAGTCTTCAATGGCTACGTTCTCCACATTGGACACCTGAAATACGGCGAGTTCGCTGTAGGTTCCGAGGTGGTTGCTTCGTATGATGAGGTACGTTCTTGGTCTATATGGCTAGAATGGGCACTAGATACCTTGTAGCTGCGACGGTGGCCATTACGAAACAACCACACTGGGACCCACATTCTCAACTTTTGTCTTCGGGAGGTCCTCGGCGATCACATCGACCAACGCGGCTCCCTCGTCGCCCCAACCAAGCTCCGCTTCGACTTTTCGCACAAAGCTCAGATCAGCCTCCCAGAAATCACCAAAATCGAGTCAATGAGCAACGAGTGGATTAAACGGAATGTCAAGGTCTTTAGCAAGGAATTGGACCTGCAGGCTGCACACAAGATTCCGGGGCTGCGCGCCGTCTTTGGCGAGGCGTACCCAGATCCTGTCCGGGTCGTGACGCTCGAGTTCGACGTCGATGAGATTGCAAAAGACATCGAGAACCCGAAATGGCGGAGCACAAGTGTCGAGTTTTGTGGGGGAACGTGCGTTGGATGTTTTCATTTGTTCTTGGTGCTTGCTGACCTACCGTTTTCCAGCCACGTCGCTAAAACGGGGGATATCAAAGATTTTGTCATCACTGAGGAGTCTGGTATCGCCAAAGGCATTCGGCGGATAATTGCTGTGACAGGACATGAAGCCGCAGAGGTCGCACGCGTCGCCCAGTCCTTCAAGGCGCGCTTGGACCAGGCAGACCAGCTCTCTGGCGCCCAGAAAGATGCTGCGCTCAAGACGCTGACTGTGGTATGCGCCTTCTCTCAATTATGACTTCTCTTGTGAATTCCCTTTCCAGGAACTCGGGCAAACAGACATGTCCGTCCTGCGCAAGGCAGAGCTGCGCGACCGTCTCAGCGCAACCCGTAAGGCGTTCGACAAACAAAGCAAGGAGAGGGAAGCTGCCATTCTCAAAGAGGCTGTCGACGCCGTTCAACAGTTCTTCAAGGAGAACGAGTCTTCCCAGGCATACATTGCAACTGTCAACGTCGAGGGCAACTCCAAAGCTCTTTCTACCATTGCTCTGCAAGGCAAGAAGCTTGACAAGGCGGTCTACGTGTTTAGCAGCGATGGGAGCAAGGTTGCGCACGTAAACTACGTCCCGCCATCATTGAAAGCCAAGGGCGCCGATGCACGTACGTGGGCGGGCAAGGTGACGGAGGTGCTAGGTGGCAAGGCGGGTGGGAAGGACGAGAGCTCCCAGGGCGTCGGCACCAACGTGGAGAAGCTGGACGAGGCCGTTGCTGTTAGCAAGAATTATTTATCGCCATACCTGTAGACTAATAGTTTCTTTCGGATTCTGCTTCTGTTTCGAAGGATGGATAATTGTCGGATGTGGTCTTCTGACCAGAGGGTATATCTACTCGACGGAGGCAGGACGATGGCGCCAAAATGCTTTCAGTCATCCTGACCGTCGGCCTTCTCGCAGCTCACGTTCTTACCAAGGACGTCGGTGTCCACCGGGGCCAGATCAAGCACTTGGTGACCTTCGGCGACAGTTACACCGATGTCGTCTTCACTGGCGATGCCGCCGTCGCCTGGCCCACATACGCCGCAGACTACGCCAACGTCCAACTACACCCATTCGCCCGTGCTGGAGCGACCTGCTCCAACAACCTCACATTCCGCCCGTTCCCACCGCTTTTCGAGAGTCAGATCCCTTTGTTTCTCGACGAAATTGTCAACGGGACATTGCACCTGCCGCCGGCGCAGACGATCTACACTCTCTGGATCGGCACCAACGACCTCGGGGTGTCGGCGTTGCTAACAGGAAGCGTCGAACCCAGCGTGTCGTTGGTAGATGTAACCGAGTGCATGGTAAACTGGCTCAAGACGCTCTACGCGCACGGGGCGCGAAACTTCATCTTTCAAAATGTATCCGTCTGCCCAGCCTGTAGAGCCCAGAGCTGAACGATTCTATAGATGATTCCGCTAGAGCTCACAATCTTGTACGCCGCCGACTCGTACCCGAACCGATACTGGTGCTCTCCGTCCCAGTTGTATGTAGTCCGTTGGAGTTTTGATCGCCTTTCAGGTCTTTTCCGCGCAATACCACGGAATGGAGCATTCTCATGAAAGAGATGTCGCGCTCTGGTAATCGCATGACAGAGCTTATGCTCGAGGCCCTTACGCCTACACTGCACGATGCACACATCGGTGGGTTCACATATCTAATCGAAGCGATCGCTGACAACGCGATTAGCAATATTCGACTCGCATTCGCTTTTCCAGGACATGTTTGACCATCCTGAGCTCTATCTCAACGGGACAGCGCCGCTCAACGTTACCGGGTGTTGGAACGCGTGCGTTGCGCCACTCGGCGGAGGACCGCTAGACTGTACGGTTGCAAACGGCACGGATCGCGATAGTTTCCTCTGGTATGTGCCGAGTACGTGGACGACTCACTCCGATTCGCCTTTTAGGGCGGACGAGCTACACCCAAGCGAGCAAGCGGATCGAATCGTAGCCAGGGAGATGGCTCTCGCACTCGAAGGCAAAACAAGTCGTTGGGCGAGATGGTTGAGTTGAAAAACAACAAAATAACTCTTGGAATTGCGAATACACGACGAGGAATCTGTAGCTCTATGGTCGCTCTTGGCTTAGAACGTCAGATCCGTCCAATGTACACATTGTTCAAGATAACCCAACTTGATGTTACACACAGAGCGGCCCTCCGCGCTACTCTGAAGCATATTGCAAGGTCCACTCTCGGGAGACCCGCTGAGCATCTTGCTCGTTCTCCTTGTAATGCTTGGCGACGTCGGTCGCAAGCGGGTCGTCCGGGTTGGGTGCGCTGAGTAGGGCTTGAATGGAGAGGAGCACCGTACGGATTTGCAGTGCAGGCGACCATTTATCTAGGGGGCTGGGTTTGGGCTGCGTAAAGGATTCAATGCAAAATCGCACCTTTCAAAATATCCAGGCAGATTCGACCAAGTTTGTCTGCACACGATGAGCTCAATGTTCGCAACGTCTTGGAGTGACTACGCACCGATGTTGGGGTGGTATATCTTGGTCAGAAACCGCACTTTCGGGGGCGCCATGGGGTACTCTTCGGGAAGAAACAGCTCTAGCCGGAAGATGCCCTCTGGTCAAGTCAGCAGCGCGTCGGATCGAAGGGAGGAGCGCGGCGGAGCGCGTTGAATGGGCCATAAGGGCACATTCAACGGCCGCAATCCTGCTCCTTGCACACGATGGCAAGTGGGGACGACGGGGCGGAAGACGCACTCTCGAATGGGCTCCCACCGGGGCCATGAATCTCAACGTCAAAGTAGCGGAGGTTCTCCTCATGTGGAACAGCGGTGATTCCTGGAGCCGGGTCGGTGACCAGACGCTCGGTTTCCTGGAGAGCAGTAAGCGCCCAATACAACGGCAAGCGGCAACCGACGGGCCTTGATTATACGCTGCAGCGATAGGGAAGATACATGAGCGATGTGCGCAGCAGCAGGTTGGTGAGGGGTAGGCGCACCTTTGGTAAAGCCATGAGAAGGTGGTGGTCAAGGTCTGAGCGGGTGATGCTTCAAGCTTGTAACGGTCGAACGCGCGACTCATAAACGATGCCCAATTTACATACACATGCGCACACACTGCACGACAAAAGCGGAAGACTCGGAGGCAGAGCTGCATTCAACGCAGTCTTTGCTCCGATGCAGTGTTCAGTGCGACTACGATGTCCGAGCAAACGACATGACCAACGTTCCGTTGAACCCATCCTTAATATCCCACCACCTCCCCAGTCGGTGCTCCTTGCCCATCCCGGCAATGAGCAACGGCGACGTGCCACCACGATCTGGAGCCCATTCTGCGCGCAAATCTTTCACAGGGATGAGAAACTGCAGCGAGTTGACAACCCCGAGAGCCGGGACGGTCCCGACGAGACTGAAGGACTTGATCTTGGCGTCTAGCTTCCATATTCGAATGTCGCCGTCCCATGAGCCTGTGATTGGGTTGAGCCTCAGTTTGGATAGAACCGAAAGCGGATGGACCTGATGCTAAAAGATCTGAGTAGCGGAGAGACGCCACTGCGGTTACCCAGCGTGGTGTTACAACGACACCTTCCGTGGCGGACTGCGTTTCGTGCAGGCCATGGGCAAGTGGCTGAGTAAATATTGGTTTCTTCTTCTGTGTCGACCACAGGGAAAGAGAGCTGCAGTCCATCGTATCAGGCGCTGACGAGGACGGAAAGACTCACCCGCTATCTCCCCCGCTCACAAACGTCGTTTCGTCAATCATCGCGACACACTCCATGCTGCCCTCGATGAATTTTCTAGACCGAGTCGAGCCGCCTTCCACTTTGTCGACTTCTTCCTCATCCTCGCCTCGTAACCCTCCATCTAACACTTCCCGAATTTTACTCCTCCCTCCGCCTCGGAACACGAGCTGTGTCTCGTCCGCGATCTTCCAGTATCGCACTGTTTTATCGCGCCCACCGACGCTCACGCAGTTTTCGCCCCGGAGAGCGTCGACACACATAACGTGGTCTTGGTGCCCGAAGAGAGTCTCGACATATCCCATGACGCCAGGTGAGAGGTCGTAGACTTTGAGCGTACGGTCAAAAGAGCCAGTGTACAATTGGTGGGTGCTTTTGCGAAATGCCAGACTCTGAAGGATGGTCCATGGCGGAGTAAGAAGGAAAAGACGATCACGTACGGAAACCGCGTCTTTGTGGCCAACCTGGCCGACGAAACCCTTGATCCAGGCGCTCTTCTCGACATCCCACACGCCGACACGACGGTCCTTGCCCGCACTGGCAAGGTACTTCCCATCTGAGCTGAGCGCCAGGTCCAACACCGAGTCTGTATGACCTTCCACGGATGTGTGGATTGTACTTTTTTGTTTTCCCTTGCCGGCAGAGGTCGGAGGATGGACCTTGTAGAATGTCGCGAGTTTTTTACCCGACGAAAGATCCCATTTGACGATGGAACCCTCTTTTCCGGAGGTGAACAAGTACTGGCCCGACTCGGACGCGACGGCAGAAGTGACGGAGAAGCGATGGCCCCGCGTTCGGAGGGTTTGCGGCGGTTCGGCAAAGTTAATCTTGATACAAATTAAGCAAAGGCGAAAGGCTCGTGGATGGGTCGACACACCGAGTCGGCAACGAATAGATGCATTTTGCCTGAATGCTCCATAACATCCTGCTGCAAACGAGCAGATATAATCTCTCTGTCAATCTCTGCAGCATCGAATTCGCCGTCGGCTGCATGGAATGAGCAGGGGGTCAGAGCAAAGCAAGTGGACTGACCGAGCCCTTCCTTGACGCTGTCGAGGTACAGTTTTGCCAGTCTCAGCCGCTTCTCTGCGGGCGTCTCGTTATCATCCTCTCCGCTGGTCGCGCCGTCGTCTTCCTTCTCTGCGAGATCCAAGTCGTCGATATTGCCGTCGTCATTGGTATGGTCTGAATCGAGTTCTTCGTCCCTTTTCTTGCCTGCCCTTGCTTTGGTGTCTTTTCGAGGGACCTTGCGGGACGAGGTGGATGCCGCGTCTTGTCGTTTGCGTTTGCGAGGCTTGGATGAGGCGAAGAAAGCATCGGGCATGGCGGAGCGCCTCAAATTTTGACAGCAGTCTTTGACAGCCGCATCGATCTGAGCGCGACCCCGTGCTTCTCTCACAACAAACACAACGCGTGTTTCTCGTCCCATTCACAGCTAAATAGGCCGAAAAGATGCTCTAAACACTCGCAATATGGCCGAGGCCGGAAATTGGTGCGGTAAAGAAATACTCTCCGCCCTTGGAAATCACAGTCTACCCGATATCTTAGAGGGAGTGAGTGCAGTAAGTGTACACACACCTTGCGGGAGAACGGCATCGTGGACAACATCGTTTTGTTCCATAAAGGAAACACCTGGGTCTAACCCACTGATATTCTTCGTGGATCGACCCGTTTTTTTTTTTTGTGCAGGCGCGCGTTAGCGCGTGTCAGTCAGCATGTAACAAAGTTATGCTTGACCGAGAAGTGTAAGATGGTAGGGGGCTGCCCCAAATTGGGCTGTGTCATAAAGAGATCGACCCGATTATTAGACTCACTCCCCACGGTCCTGCAGAAAGAATCTGCCTCATAAGAATTCCAACAGTGTCTTCATTCACGGATCAGCTTTTCCGAAGGGAAAGCTATTAGCGGGTGATTACTTAGACTGGATAGTATAAAGAAAGGAACGGTGGTACCCGATGTTGTTGGTCCTCCGAGTTTCTATCCGACATTTGCGAGAGGACATGCTAAAGGTGCGTACACATAGATGTTTTGCGAGGTCAATCGTTAATAACTACTCGTAAGAAGCCGAAGCTGGAGACTGAGGCGATACTCCCTGTACTTCGTCTGCACTTTGCTGGCGGGGGAGACAACGCGGCAGTTTCAGTCGGTGTTCGAGGCAGGACAGGAACGTCCAGCGAAAGAGACAGGCGAGAGACAGGATTCAGTATGTTCAAGCGGCTTTGTTCCTGGCGTTGCGCCGCGGGGATGGGAAGACATGCAGTTTGGACGGAGTAGGTGCGTGAAAACCAGAGAAAGGATACGAATCCGGTATCCCCTTTGATGCTGTCCCCGAATGTGCCGCGGCACATTAAGGAGAAGGCAGGGTAAGGATAGCGGACAATGAGCAGGCTGAGAACGGGCAAGCCCAAGTGAATAATGGCGAAGGAGCAACCGCTGGTTACGATCTAGGTCACAAACGCTACTTGACGGGTGCGGGCGGGGGAGGATCGCGTATTTGCTCAATACTCCAGGTGGGTATTGTGTGAATAGAATAATCGTCGTGGTGTTGATCCAGAAATCGGTGTAGGGAAGCCCAACCAATCATCACAGCATTATCTGGGCTTGGTTAGAGCCAAATTACGACCGTCAAGTCGGACATACCAGTGCATAACAGAGGATCTGGGAAATGCAGCTCTACAGAGCGAGGTTCCAAACATTGTTTCAAGCTAAAGAATGTCAGTAAGTTGTACCACGGAGCTCGGGGACCTCACCGTGCTCGCAGAAGTTGGTTGCTTGCGACACCCCCGCTCACAGCAACATGACGGACTTGAATACCACGCTTTTCGCACAGTTTGAGGGCCCGTAACAGCTTGTCCTCCAGTTGAGCGAACACTGCGGTCTGGAAGACTCGAGCGACGGCGCGTTTTGGTAGATTTTCCAGTCCGCCAACAGCGTCTATTTCTCGGTCGACCCAGGATTGCAACCCAGTGAAGGAGAATCCGAGCTCGCGAGGCATGACCGGTCCAGGAAGTACTGTGGGGGTTCCGTCGTCCGGGACGGGTTCGGCGCAATATTTCTCGAGACCTGGGCCTGGACCCAGTTCCGCCCAAGGAATTTCGAGACGTGCAACAACGCGGTCTATTGCGGAACCAATTGCGCGGTCTGCGGTCGTTGCGAGTATCTGAAAGTCCCAAACAGAGGTCGCTAGGACGATCATCGTATGTCCGCCGGAGACGAGGAGTGTGAGGAAGGGAAATTGTGGGGGATTTGGGGACGTAAAGATGGCTGTAAGAGCATGAGCTTGCTATACACAAGTCAGGGAAAGCCTGGGCAATTCGACGACGCTCAGGACATACCATGTGGTGCACCCCGACCAGAGGCTTTCCTGTTGCGGCGGCGAGTGTTTTAGCAGCATTTGCGGCCACAGTCAAGCAGCCGGTTATACCTCGAATGACGCGTAAATACACCACAGCTGGGCAGATGAAACGCGACTAACCGGGTCCTCTTGTAAAGGCGACCCCGTCAACCTCATGAATTGTGAGATTGGCTAGGTCCAGAGCTGTCCGAACTGCAGTGGGCATTCTACGTTGGTGCAAGTGTAGTGCGAGCAGTGGATATATTCCTCTGCGGGGCTCATGATCGCGATTTTGCCTGAGGACGACGTTGGAGAGAATTTTCCGGTCGCTGACGACGGCGGCGCAAGTGTCGTCGGCAGAACTCTCGAGAGCAAGTATGCGGAGGGCGCGTCGCTGTCGTTGTATAGGACATGCTCGAGTTGCGCGTAGCATGGTGGAGGAGGAGGAGGAGCGTGACTTGAGCGTGACCCTGACGGGAACATCGAAGCCGCAACAACATCTGGAGATGCAGCATGCTCCAGCCACGCAAACGCCTCCGTTTGCTTCTCACCCACGAGCACGGTCTTCGAGCGAGCAGCTCCGATTTGTCGATCCAGACCGCGCTCCGACTCCAGAACACCACCGCCGTAGGGGCTTCATTGGCGATAGACTCGCCCACCACACGTCCCCGAGCCACCAGCAACCTCAGATGACCACCAACAAGGTGAATACATCTCCCTCAAAGGTGCGCTCCGACGCGCAATCCGCTCAGTGCCAATCTCTTCCAGGCTACCTATGGCAGAACTTACGACGCCAAAGTCGTACAGAGGGAAATGCATAGGCTAGCCGGACTCGCGCCAAATCTCTCCGGGGTCTCCCAGAATTCATTCCAAAATTCAAGCCTGCCAGAGCCGGGAACCATGGCCCAAGTTAGCCTGGCATCTACTTCCAATGACCCGTGAGTCTGTACGCGTAATGTTGCTCCTTGCTCAACCAACTGGCAAGCTGGACGACTCTGACCGTCAATGTTATTCCCCTCTTCAACGGCGAACATCTCCGGGTCCCAATGTGCTTTGCGTTCCCGCGTTCACCCTGTCTTACGCTGAGCGATGTTCAGAGAAGATCTTAACACGCTAGTCAAGCGCCATATCTCTTCCGTCGTTTCGTCGTCGCCTTCCAAGGCCATTGCAACGTTGGAACACGACGCGGCTGAGCTCATCGCGTCAGGGATGGTCAATTTGACATCCAAGCTCGATGTGAGAGAGGACGAGACACTCATTCCGTGCGCGTTCCATGGTTCCAACTTGAAGTACCTCAACTGACCGCTCACTAGGCATGTTGTCGAAATCTGGGAGTTCTTCTACGACCAGGTGCTCACTTATGTGGAAGGCGTTCTCCTTCCCCTCCACACCGATTCTTTGCTCTCGACCCTTTATCGGAGTAAACCCCACCGACCTTCGTCGCCGCGCCAGACAAGTAAAGGGAACCTTTCCTCGATGTTCAACGGCGCAACACAGCTGCAATCCAATCACATTGACGTCCGAACGATTGCTTTGCGTTCATTCCGCGACAAAGTGATCGTCCCGCTAACGCCACAACTCCGCTCGTGCATATTGCATCGCCAGGAGAAGGATGCGGCCCCATTAACCGTTTCGCAACCACGATTACAACAATTGTGCGTCACGCTTTCGCCAAGCACGCTGTAACTAACGCCGTACATAGGCTGCTCGTCCTGTCTTCACAATGCAGACGCCCATCGCCCGTATCCTTAACGTCCGCACCTCAGCCCTCGTCCAGCGAAGCAGCCATTACCGATCTCTTGCGTATGGTACGCTCTCCACGGCCGCAATTCGACCCCAGCACTGCTGCATCGACGCCAATAAGTCCGCCGCGAGCACCGAGTTTCTTGTCTGGGGGCCTGCCTAGAGACCGCAGAGGTCGAATAGGAAACAAGATGAACCTTGGGATCGCGATTGCGGAGGATGGGGATGAGGATGTCTTTGGGGACGAGACGCCGAGAATCGGACACAGTTTAGCGGATCGAGAGCGTGGTCGCGAGTTCCTCGAGGCCCTCAAGTCGCCAGACGTGCCGGTCAAGGGTGGCTGGGGTTTGGGCGATGCAGAGCAATCGGGCAAATTAGACGACGATGAAGATACGTCTCTGACTTGGGACCAAGCGCAGGCTCAAGTGGAACGCCTGGTGGCCATTCAGCCGGACATGCGGAGGAGGTAGCTGTATTTTTATTGTATTCTTTCAGTCATCCGACCATGTACCGATACCCAAAAGGCCGCCCCAGCCAGCTCCAGCTCGAGAACCGATGAGTGCAAAGATGATGTCGCTGTTGGATCCCGTCTGGTTGGAGAAGCAGTATAAATGCTCCAGTTGGCTGACTTGGCTGCGGAACTCGGAAAGCTGCGCAGTATCTTCGCCTCGGACTGTGCTAGGAATATGGTTGTTGAGAGGGACGGGTGTAATCTGGTAATTTCAGGATACGGACAGACGCGTTGCTGAGCACACACCTTGCCAGCTTCAAGCCCGAGGGAGCTCAGAACGAGCTTTTCGTTGCCCTTTGCAAAATCTCCTTGTCCCAGATACACCCCCGCGTCCGCAAACTCGTCCGATTCGCTGCCATGGCCTGCGAGAATGGACGAACAAAGCAAGGAGTCTGCTGCTTGTGAGGCTGCAAGTGCGAGTGTGTCGAAAAAGGCTAATTGGGTAGGGTCGGCCGAGGGTTTTGAAGCATCTAGGACGCGCTCTTTGAAGAGCTTTGCGTGCGACTGGAGGCGACGGATGGTAGCTGGAGCAGACATTAGATGACCCTTCAACCGATACCACCACCACAACACAAACCATCCCTCGCAGACCTATCCCGAAACTCATCCGTAATATCTTCCAGCAGCACAGACGATTCAGAGCAGGAACTAGCCCCTCCGCGTCCACGCCCAGTCCGCACCTTCTCAGCTCCTCGCTCGCGCAGTCCGGGCTCTCCAACAACGCGCGGCGCCTCCAGACCTCCGCCATCTTACTTATCTAGAGAACTGGGATATGCGGATGATGGCGCACAACCAGGTCGGCCGCAGGGCAAACCCTCCTTGCGCGATTTTCAGTTTGGGGCAACTCTCGGCGAAGGATCCTACTCGACGGTACATCGCGTTCGTCTGGTCACTCTCGAAATACTCTAACACACCCCTAGGTGAAGCTTGCGACCTCCCGTATCGATGGAAAGAAATATGCCGTCAAGGTTATCACCAAGAACCATCTCATCCGCGCGCAAAAGGTCGAGACGGCGACCGCGGAGCGCAAGGCTCTTATTCGCCTCAATGGGCACCCGGGATTCGTGTCGTTGTACCATGCCTTCCAGGATGAATGGAGTCTCTGTGCGTCCGGCATCGAGTCCAAGCGATTTCCTGAGGGCGCTGCCAGACTTCGTCATCGATCTCGCGTCCAACGGTGAAATGCAGTCCCTAATATCACGCCTGGGCTCCCTCTCCACGCCCTGCGTGCAGTTCTACGCTGCGCAAATCACAGACGCGCTCGAGTATATGCATTCAAAGGGCGTCATCCACCGGTTCGCAGCCTTGCTGGTGTGTTTTTAGGATGCTAAAGCAAATTAGCGATCTGAAACCGGAGAACGTCCTCCTCGATGACGCGTTTCGGATAAAGATAGTAGATTTTGGCACCAGCAAGGTTTTCGAACCTGGCGGTAAGAAGCCACCGTGTCTAAGGAGCGAGCTTACCTGTTGAAGAGGAGCGTGCGATGACGTTCGTTGGGACGGCGCAGTATCAGGCACCTGAACTGCTAGAGCGTAAAGAAACCACCAAAAGGTATCGACACCGACGAGCTACAGGCTTTCTGACCTGGTTGCAGCTCAGATTACTGGGCCTTTGGCTGTGTTATATACCAGATGATGGCCGGACGCTTTGCATTCAATGACCGCTCAGATTATTTGACCTGGCAAAAGGTCAAGAAAGTAGAGTACGACTTCCCGCAAGGCTTTGACGAGCAAGCCAAGGACTTGGTTCAAAAGCTTCTAGTACGTGTTTACCTCGTCTTATCGTCTTTCTGAATCAATGTTCCCAGGTTCACGATCCAACACAACGCTTGGGCGCTGGTTCGCCTGGTAGTGCCAACGACCCCGCTGCATTGAGAGCGCACTCATTCTTCTCGGCAATTGTTTGGTCAAGCCTATGGACTAGCATCGCTCCACCCATTGAGGTCGGTCTTTTGAAGAAGGACAACCCCCTTGCCGGAGGCGAAGATCGGAATTGGGAGGACGTTGGTGCGACCTGGGACGAGATGGTTGGCAACGATAGTGACGGCATCGAGTGGTCGACGGACGCCAACCCGCGACATCGGGTAAACGGCAGGAGTCCGTACAGCGACGACGTCGGTCCCCGGAACGAGGTCAAACAACTGGCCGCATTCCCTTCGGTATACCTCAAAGTCACGGAACCCTCTCCGAACGAAGAACTATCCGGCGACGATTCTTCTGCATCGTCATCCGCAAACGTTGACCAGCTCCGCGACTCGTTGGAACGACTGCAAATGCGCTCTTCAGGCCGTAGCTCGCCTGATGGACCCGTCCATCCGCATATACAGCAACTGGAACACGAACGCGGTCGGGATCGAGCTCCGACTCCACTCCGCCACCACGACTCTGAGCCTGACTTGTACGTTGCGGAAACGAATCTCCCTGGTCCCTCGCTCACTCAGTCTCCAGCGTTGCGGCACTCAAGCTGCAAGAAGGCGAGGTTCTTGTCTTCGATTCGCCTGTCCTCGCGCGGCAAAGGATACTTCCCATTGCTGCTGGCCCGCCGGTCAAGTCCAAGCGGCGACATCTCGTCTTGACGAATCGACGCTTGTTTTGTCTGAAGCAGGACATGTCGGTCAAGTCCGAGCTCGTCTTGCAGTCGGCCAAAAAGGGCAAGGAAAAGGTAAAGGGTGTTGTGACCAATGCGCTGCTACGCGGCGACCGCGAGTTTGCGTTAACAACTGTATGTCGGCTCACTCTTTCATTGCATTTGGCCCAAGCTCCCTACAGATACCACCAAGGACATATATCTACAGCACGGTATACCCGTTCTCCGCGTCAGTGTGGACAGAGAAGATAAACGCTCTTGCTACCGATCCGGCTGATACTGGGACGTGACTGTGCATGTTATTTCATTGGGTTTTGGGTTTGTCTGCTGCTTAATGGGCTTTTGGGTTCCTTGCATTATACATTTAATAGCTGTTGTACTTTTTGCAAAGCTAATATGGTGGTTTATCAACCAGGCGGGAGCAAGCTCGCATCCACAACAGCTGCTTGAGCGTATGTTTCGGCTTCATCGGCCGAAGCCGCAATCGGCGTTCGGGGCATGGCCATGAGTCCTACAATTACAGTGAGCAGGGAACGACGGGAGAGGCAGAAGATGTACCAGTCCGCGCGGCCTCCAGAATTCCAAACGGCTTGATTAGGTTCAAGAACGCCTCAACGCGCGTTGTTTTTGCTGTAAGCTCGACAATGACACTGTTCTCGCTAACATCCACTATCTTGGCCCCAAACTGCGACGCAAGAACATGAATGGAGTGCATGTGCTGGTGCTTGATACGCAGCGCCTCTGAAGGCGTCAAGGTTGGGCGTTGAGCAGTACCATCCGTAGGATGCGCGCTCTGCTCGATGTTGTGGACCAGCGCAGCTTCGCGTTCCAGCTTGGTGCGGCGGGGCTCATGCGAAGGACCGCCCTGCAGCTGCTCGTCGAGGTACTCGGGGCCAAGGATGGATACTTTGACAAGGAGGAGTTCGCGCGAGATTGTGCGTGTTTCGGTGTAATCGAGGACGACCCAGACGGGGACCTAGCAATACGTGTTTGAGGCATTGCAAGGAGAGAGAGTGAAGAATGACGCACGAGATCCTCCAGCTGCCGACGCGCCTGCTCAACGACCCCGTCCTGTCCGCTCAATACGATGCACATCCGACTAAGGTCCCGAATCTCGGTCTTGCACACAACGAGGGAGTCGATGTTGAAGCCCCTACCGGCAAGAATGCCCGAAACGCGCGAAAGAACACCGGGCTCGTTCTGGACGAGACAGTTGAGGACGTGCCTAGCGCGAATTCGTTAGCACATTCTCCCTCGGCACATATGATACCGACTTTTTGAACGGCTGGAGACTTGGAGGCGGGGTATTATAGAGGATGTTGGTAACGGCTTCCTCGGCGGAGCGGGAGCGCGGGAGGTCCATTACCGGGAGAGGCGGCGGACTGGTCCTTTGGGCCTGTTTGTACTGCAGCGCCGACGTCGAGTCGTCAATAGGCTTCGGCGGCTGTGGCGGGCGCGGGGGTTCTTCATCCTTGCGGAGGCGCGTCGACGACGAGAGAAGACGCGCGAATGCGGGCCTTGCGGTGGCTCGAACACGGCCGACGGACAACATGGTGGAAGGAATTCGAGTTGAGTCACACATTGGACTCTACGCGATTACAGTGTTTTGGTATTTGCCAATACCGTCCGCGCGAGAGCTACATATTCTGCGCCTGGCCTCGCGTTCACTATCCCCCTCCTGGATCTTCTCCCAGTGCACAAGCCCGCCATCAACGAGCGTCAATGCCTCTTCCTCTGAATGCTCCTCGACCCAACGGACATACTCGGCCTCTTGCCACCCATGAAGTGAATGCGGCAACGACACGGGCGAGCGGACGAGAATGTGGTGCAACACGATAAGCGGGGGTAGTCCTTCGGTCGACTTCGGGGACACCAGTTGCACGTTTTCCAGAAATAGCAGGGGGCTGAGCATCGTAAGACTGGACGAAACATCTGCTGAAAAGGACGTACCGCATTGCTCGAAGCATTCGATAGTCGTCCGAAATTGTTTCGATGCTCCCCAATCGTGACGAGCCCTCTCCCAAAAACGCGCTCAGCCCAAACTCGAGCTCGGTCATATCGCTCGTCAGCTGCAGTTTGCCGCTCTCTCCGAGAGGCTTTGCGATGGAGACGTGCAGGACAAACGTTCGAATCACAAACTTGACGATGGAAAGCACCCTGCAACCAAGTCGTCCGTGAATTGTCGGATCAAAGAAGGACGACGCACCATTCCTGTGAAACGTCGCCAACGCTATACCTGCTCAGGATCTCCGCTTTGATGAAACCAAGTTTCTCTACGAGGTCTTTCATGTACAAACTTGCGCCGCCCATGCCCGCCATCGGGTCTGCAGCTTTGGCGAGGTTGATACGATGTAGTCTCGCTATAATCGCGCCCAGTTCGCGTCTAATAGCGAGCAGGACAGGGTCGACAAGTTTTTGGTATCCTTGATAAAGGTTCTGAACGATTTGAGATGGATGTAAATTTCCCGAGAAGAATGATACCTTGACATTTGAGTCGATGATCGCCACAACACTTTCCGCATGCTCATTCTTGAGCTTGGAAAGTCGTGACCAGCAGTGGTATAAACAGCTAGCCAACGCGCCATTGGAGACGTGTTGTGGTGTCGCAGATGGGCCTACGAAGGAAACCACGTTGCGATCTCGACTGACCTAAGCACATGTGAGCGCGTCAACCACGATCATAACCGGACTTACCAACGCGTCGATGCGAGACAGAAACATTTCCAGACTCGTCCCGACGTTCTTGGCCACGGTGCGGATTAGAAGAGGATCGAATCGCGCAGAGTCCAGCTCGTTCGCAACGGTCCGTCCAACGTTGATGCCCTCAGTCATCCCCGGAGGATTACGCGCGCCACCCGATACGGCCTGCGCAACAGCTTCGTTAAGCTTGTTAGACGAGCGTTGGAGATACGACGCTTCGAATCCCGCTAGAGCGCGCAACACAAGAATGGTCTCTGGGCTGGGAGACTAAGCATACAAAATGGTGACGACGAACAAAGAACCTTTGACGCGATTGTGTGTATATCGTGTCAGTATTGACAGCGATTTTAGAGAAGAAGCGGTGAAAAAGGCGGAGAAGTCGGGGATATCCGGTCCCAAGAGTTTGCTGAATGAAAGCGGAACCTTGAAGCAGCGTTAGAACGAAAAGAGTGAGCAAGATATCAAATACTCCTTGACGCGTCGCGTGCAGTCTTCTCCAACGATCTCCCGAGTGCCGTCCAGAAGGTTGCGCTTGGTCGGTTCTCGAGCAGCTGCATCGCAAGTTAGCCAAGTCCCAGCAGGTCATCGCGAACAACCTTCATAGCTTCGTCGAGGAATATCACTTGCGAAACAGTGTCCCGCTTGAGCTTCAATACCTTCTCGAGAGTATAAACCTGCGAGCTGATGAAGGAACTTCATATGTGGCGTGAGGATACTACTTTGACACAACAATCCGCCATATCGTCAATCAAGCTCTCGAGCCGTGCCCACAGAGCTGCCGCCCATTGCGGAGCTGTATACGTGGTGGGTTCTGTTCGGACCCTAGACTTGTACGACGTTGAGGGCGATTGAGGTACGTTTGAACTTGACGCTGAATCTGCCAACAGCTTCAGGACGCCGCGAAAGCGGGAAACCAGGCGGCTACCTTTCGAAGAAGAAGCATCCCGCGATATCTGGGTTAGGTCAAAGGCGCTCTGGATGCGTTCTTCGACGGCTTTGGAAAGATCTAGGATGAGATTTTGCACGAGTTCCGGCAGCACCCGGAGGTTGAATGCGGTTTGAAGGGAAGAAGCAAGTAGAGATTGGTTCTGCTGCGTGTCAGATATTACACAGGGCAACAAGAACAACAATACAAGATCCTTGAGCCCCGTCAAGACCATACTCTCCATCTCGTTCGTCACTTTCGTACGCGCTTCCTCGATAAAGGCAACATGGGCAGCTACAACGTTGACGGAACGCAATGGAATCGCGGCGCCGGCGTCTGTTGTGTCGTTTTCGGCGTCTTTAGGTGCCTCTGCCGTCTCAGAAGCGGTAGAAGGAGCATCCAATAGCGCGGCTGCGAATGTTGAGGATCCGTCTGTAAAGCGGCTTTGCACACACTCAGCTCGGCGATGCTAAGGGCCGCTTTTGCAATAGTCCTTTCCTTCTCATCTTCAATGTCCTGCCCCAAGACGTTGATAGGTGTCTCGTTCAACGCTGCACTAGCCGTGTTTGTGGGTGGTAACTCCATTTCGGCCATTTGGCCCTGGAGACGCCGGGCTAAAACGACGAAACGCGACATCCTGCGCAGAACATCTGATGTCTGCTGGAGCTTTTGCAGGCGGGAAACGTTGGTTTGGAGAGATTGGTAGGGAACGCGAACTTTGAGGCGCAGTCTGGTGGACACGTTAGTGGTAGACGCGTATGGGTCGCGAGACGCGCTTTTCGATGGATATATCGAGATCCGAGAGTCCAGCTCGGACGGATGTAAGAGACCCAGCAAGGCCATTCGCGTTGGCGGCCTGCTGAAGAAGCTCTTCATGATGTGCGTTCACCTAGAGCGTACTCGTGGGCTATAACGCGGAGACCGGCTCAGTGGACGCACGACGCTCTTAATCTGCTTGGATACATCCTCAATACCGGCTGAGAGCTTTGAAATCGCGACAGGGATGTCCTTTTGGGATGGATCGAAAGTTGACTTGGTTGCGGGCGTCTTGGGGTCGACTGGAGGATACTGTTCACCGGCAAGGACAGCATTGGCGTATTCCTGGGCGTCGAAGTTTGCACTGGCGAAGACAGCCTCGAACGCTAGACACTGGTTGGTTTGGTTGCGAGACAACGCACAGCGGTCCCTCACCAGCCATTGAAATGCGTCTAAATGAGGTCACATGAGGTCACATATTCCCGTCCTTCTGCACCACCACCACCACCGACGACGACTACGACAACAACGACGACGACGACAAACGAACGACCGACATGAACTATTATCGACAGAGCCCAGCTTGGGGTACCAGCGCGTTTGAATTCCCTCGTCCTCCTGCTCCAGCATTCCAGCCACAACCAAACTGTCCGTACACCTCCATCTCGCAACGCGTCCTTCCCTCATCCAATGCCAGGGCACGGCTCTGACTTCTACAATGCTCATGCCGGACCAAATCCCGACCCGTGTGTGGCTACCTTCTGGAGGCGTCCGCAGCTTAAACCGCTTAGATCTATGTACCAAAACGCCTGGGGTTCCGTCCGTCAATATGCCTCTGGCGTCGACGGGGAACAGCAAGGTGTCGGTGCTCACGAAGCAAAACATTGGCACAAGCGTGCCTATGGAGGATTTGTGCGTGTCATCCCAACGCTCCAAAACTTGATATCGAGCCCCACCAGAGCGACGTCAATTCGCTGTTGCCTGCAGAAGTCGGTCATGCTGCGGCTTACGAGGCTTACCGGTCTTGGGTCGCCAATAGCGACCTTTACGAGCCTCTTAGCGGCGATATTGACCGGCAAAGGGAAGGTTTGGTAGGCTTGGCTGTTGCGGAAGGCGCGTATCCGCCTCTCGAAATTGTGTCTCCATTTACCTCTTTACAGCTGCGCGTCTACTGCAATTTACCAACAGCTCCATGGATCAGTATGCCCGCATGGAATCTTCCGATGCCGCTGCAGCGACGGCGTCCATCCTCTTCTATCGTGTCAGTGTCCGTCGGCTTTGCATTCGCTTGCTTACATCTTGCAGTACCTCGACAAGCAACACGGCGGATTCCGCCAATCGCGCTCGCGCACGCGGCGAGCCTCAGTCGGTTCTTACGAGGAAGACGATCCATACGCTTCTGACCTCTTGGCTCTTGCGAACCACCATCAGTCCCACTCGCGCCATCGGTCGCACTCTCGCTCACCCATGATGTACCCGAGCCAAACCCTTGGTGCAGCGGCTCCGATGGCCATTCCTGGCGCGACCAATGGCTACGGTATGGGTACCCCATACCCCAGCAGTGCTCAGTTGCCGCCCCCAATGAGCTCTTCTCCATACTCTTCATCTGCTGTTGGGATGATGCCCGGAGCTCAGACGTACGGCCCTGGTCCGGCCTATGGTTCTCTCCATGCCAATTATGGCTCTACAGCCATGCCTACCCAAACGTACTCCGTGCCATCGGCGGTTCCGATGGGCACCCGCCCACGCAGCACGTCCATGTCTATGCCGGGCTACTATGGCGGACACCGACAAGTCCACTACGCGACGCCCGCCCACGTGCAAGCTCCGTATCGAAGCGTCCAGGTTCAGCCACAAGTGGTACTGGCTGGCTCGGGGCACAGGAAGCATCACCACCACCACCGCAGCAAGAAACACCACAAGCGCTCTCGTAGCATTGGATATTGAACAATCTGATAATGCGTAAGAACTGTAATCCTTCGATTTTCGCAACCAGCTGTATGCTATGTACTGATGTTGTGTACCGCCGTTATCGTATTCTAGTCCTTTGTAGTATTGTATTGTAGCAAAGCGTGTCTCCAAGAGGAATTGTGTCGTCACGAATCGACAACGCAACTTCGTTTCGTTGCTGTGAACGGCGCAACTGTCGCTGGCAATGCTTCGAGGGCCTATGTCGCCTTGTATAATAGCTGGTCCACGCCGGTGTTGGTTACGATAGGCTGGTCCTTCTCCCCCATCGACACGGCTGGTCCTGTCGTCCCGCACGTACTTGTGCTAGTTCAAGCGGTAGACAACCAACATGGGCTTCCTTACTCGATCCCGCAATCCCGCACCCGCCCGAGACCCCTCTCCCGTACCTGCGTATCCAGGACCTGCGCCTTACCCAGGACCTGCACCGTACCCAGGACCTGCACCGTACCCAGGAGCTGCACCTATACCGGGATACGCCAACGGCGTGGCACACGCGCCTTCGCCCCTGGTACCGACCGCATACGCGAATGCCCCGTTGTATGCCCAGGGACCTGGAATAGGGCCGACATACGCGCCGGCACCCTCTCCTGCATTCGTTAATGTGCCGATCTCCGCTACCACGACCGTCGTCGCTGCTCACGCGTTCCGGGCTCCGACAAGGAAGTTTTGTGCGTCAACGATCATTCCTTTGTTCCCGTAAAACTGAGACCACCATAGGCTGCTGTATCCCTGTTAGAGCTGGCGTCGTCCTGATCAGTATACTCGGGTTGGTTGGAGCAGTTCTTATTGCGGCTGCAGGGATCATCGAGGTTTCCCGCACAAGTACGCCGTCTTGTCACTCCATGACGCTCTCTGACCCGTTTTTTAGAGGGAAATAAACTGGCTTACATTCTGCAAATTATCGTCTACTCCATTTCTGCGCTGCTGTGCTTCCTTGGGTGCGTTAAATCATCGACTCGGCAATGGCGTGGATTTGATCTTTGTTCAGTTTGGTCGGCGCGATCCTCAAACGCCGCATGCTCATCCGAGCATACTTTGGCCTCCTTGCAGTTCACCTGCTCATCTCAATCGGGGCCGGCATTTTCGCTCTCGTTCGTTTATGGCAGGACACCCCCGTCGATGTCGACGCTTGCAACGAGCAGTACCCGGACGACCAGACAGTCGGGCTCGAAGCCTGTAAGCGGGGATTCACCGTGATCAAGAGCGTCGTAGTAGCGACGTTTGTTCTTGTGTGGATTATCATGATGTGTGCGTATTCAAATGGCGGTCAAAGCGACAATGGCTGATTTCCCATTGCAGGGGCTTGTGTTATAGTCGGAGACTACTCGAAGCAGCTCGGGGACGAGGCCAACATGGTGCGCAGGAGACAAGAATGGGAGGAAACACGCCCAAAATGGTAGCTCAAGTCAATAAACTCAAGCGACCTGGTTTGCATTGCAGTCGCAAGAACGACCTGCTCGGCCGCTCAGGCACCCGCAGACGGATCGTTGTGAGGCACTGGTGGACCCACCAGCGACTCGGACCTGAATTTCTCCGCCGCCACCGTTCCTACGCGACCCGGCAGCAGTCTCGCACAGCTAATTTACCTCGCAAGTTGCGGCCGGGAGCAACTGTCAACTCAGGTACAGAGGATTACAATTCGGCTGGGTATCGCGGAATAATCTACATACGCGACAAGATCCTACCCAGAACCACCACAAAGGCACTGGCAAATACACAAGATACATACGATAGCGACAACTTTAGCACAGCAAGAAAGCAAGTAGTGAATAACAAGAAGAATGGCGAGGTGCGCGGACGGCGTCGCGGATTTTGGTGGGAAGCGACCGGAGCACTACTTCGGGCAGTTAGCGATGGCGAAGCGCCGCTTTGCGTGCCTCCAGATCCATGATACTAGCGTCGTCCGTCTTCTCGGAGCGGCCGTCGGATTCTCGGGATGGGTCGTGCTCATGCACGCCAACCCGTACTTGCAACTCGACCGGCGTTTCAGGCTCTTCATGGTACGTGCCTGTGAGTTTCCGGCTGTTTCAACGAGTGGGTCAGTGGAAGGAGGAACGAGTTGTGTGCCGTACATCCAAATGGGAACCAATCCGCCTCGAGGAACAGTCCATTCCTCCGAGTACTCTATCGCCGGCGGGACTAGGCGCCCACCGCTGAGAACAGTGAGGAGGCGCGTTGTACCTAATTATCATGAGGTCAAGAAGATTTCATGACAGAGATGTGGCGCACCATTCAGAACGATGTAAGACAACAGTCCGGCCAAAAGCCCAACCGCGATGTTGTAGGAAAGCGGGATCATGAGGAGCGTAATGAAGCTCGGAACGGCGTCTCCGACCTGCTCATCGTTAGGGCGCTGCAGAAAACTGAGAGAAAATGTGCGCACATAATCCCAGTTGATCTCTCGAACGCTACAAAACAAGTTCAGCATTTGCTTGGGACCTAGATTTCGGCGGCATACTTGCGAATCATCAGGGAGCCGACTACCAACAACGCGCCACCCGTAGCGCTGCCCGGGATTGAAGCGAAGATTGGGGCGAAAAAGCTGGACGTAGGCATCAGCGTGGACGGCGGGAGGCAAAGCACGGAGAACTTACACCGAGACCAAGAAGCAGAACCCACATACGACCGCAGTTATTCCGGTTCGGCCACCCTCTGCCAACATCGTCAATAGGTTAGAAGAACACCGAGAGACCAGCGGAGCTGACCAGAAATTCCAGTGGCGGATTCGATGAATGCGGTTACCGGACTGGTGCCCATAAGCGCTCCCATGCTTATGGAGAACGCATCGACACAGTCTAAGCGCAGCGATTCAGCATCAAACCCGATCGGTCTACAGCCGCAACTTACAGGCAATCGTCGAATTCTCGAAATCCATCGTCACCGGGTCCTTGCAGAAAGAGTGTTACTTCCCGCTGGTCAGAAAGGCTCCGAGCGTACCCGCAGCCCAGCAAACTTTGCCATACTGAACGCCGAGGTAAAACCCCGAAGTTTCGCTGAATCGATTCGAACGCACCTATACAGGGTTCCGGTTGTATCTGGCGGGTAGTTAGCAGTGAAGCGAGATGGCTTGATCTAGCGTACCCAGAATATCCACGTAGATGAGTGTAACAAGGGCATACCAAACCCGAGGGTTGCTAGACGGTGCTCAAGCGTTAACTTGGTCCATCCATCAGAAATCGGGCTCACCGATAGTTATACTAAGGTTCTTTAGTCTGTTGTACAGCGAAGCCGAGCAGGTAACGCACCGTGACAACATTGCCAACTTTTTCTAATCGGTGAAAAGTCACCACTTGCTTGAAGTAGTCGAACAGGGCGTCTCCAGCGGGTGTATGCGGAAAGTAGGTGACGGCGGTGCCTCGCGGCCAGGAAACGGTGGATGTGAGGATAATACCGATCAGGATAGCGCCGCGGACGCGATAGAGCATCAGCAGGACCGTCAAGACTCTGTTAATAGGTGGTATGAGAAAAAGATGGTGCTAGAGGCGACAGCGCGCACCCGCCGAGGAATATGCCGAGCCACATCGTCGGACTGCGCAGAACACCGCCCGTGCAGAAGCCAGGGAAGCCGTCAATCCATTTTTCAGATAAACAGCCGCCCAGACCGACAAAGTTGACCTTGTCGCCACCGATAACGCCAAGACCAGCGGGAGCTGGTAGGGCGATAGGCAATTAGCCAGGTTCAAAGAAAAGGCGTGCACGTACACAAGCCGATGAAACTGTAGGCGTCTGTTTGTAGTGTTGGGCAGATAGCGGACACACGTACGCGATGAAGAGACCGATGCCAGCACCGACGGCAAGGACAAGTGACTGGGGCATAATGCGAACCAGCCACTGGCGTAACCCGAGTATCGAGAGCGCAAGGAAGATCCAGCTAAAGAAAGATGTTGGAAGAGAAGGGCTTCGGGGAGTCGGGCTTTACCCCTCGAGAAATACGGCCCCGAGCGCTTCTTGATAGGTGACCTGGCCCGAGCCATGGAACCCGACGATTGAGTAGGTAAAGTACGCGTTCAAGCCCAAACCGGGAGCCATTCCGACGGGCAGGTTGGCAAGCAGGCCCATGAGGAAGCTAGAGAGTGCGCTAACCGCGGCGGTGCTGGTTATCAGGTCGTTTCGTACGTCGTTCACGCAAGAGTCGTAGGCAGTATTAGAGCCTGGCGGACAAAAGTCTTCGGTGGGGCAAACGCAGGTCCCTGTAGCCGGTCAACAGGATGGCGCGCCAGAGGCAGATAGGACGTGCCGCCAGAGTCTGAAATGATGCTGGCGTTCACCGAGATAATGTATGCCATGGCGGCCTTGCCAAACGCGTTAGTGGGTGCGGCGGTGGAAACAAACAAAGTCCTATACCCAGGTTGTAATTCCAGCGCGGATTTCGGTCGTGAACCTGAAGGTGTTGAGGGAGCTATAGGGACGCGTATTGGGCCCGTACCTGGACCCGACTCGTTCGTTGGGATGTCCGCTTCCCTCGAGGCGAAACCAGCGGCCGACGAACGAATCCGCAACATGGGCGTTTAGATAATCGAAAAGGCTCGGCATTGCGGCGGTCGGGGTTCAGGCTTGGCCTGGGGGACGTCGGGGGGGCGACGACAAGGAGCAGGACGTAGTGGAAGTATAGATGCAAGTCGCTTTTGTACTATCGCAGGTTGATGATGCGATTAAAGCCCGCGCACTGTTCTGCACAAATTCGATTCACAGAGGCACTTGTTTACAAGAGTCCGAGCGTAGCTACACCAACAGCATTTCACGCGTAGCAGAGGACGCGGTAGCTGCGCACACAAACTTCCTCGCCGTCAAAGGGAATATACGCTCCATCGAGCTTCTCCGACGCCTTTCCAGGGTGCGTCGCGTCCTTGTGGGGAGCCTGTGCGATATACAGCGGGGTACCGTCATTTTCGCGACCACCTGTGTTTGATGTCAATCGGTTCAACCACTATAGCCAAAACAAACGACTTGCCTTCAACCGGCTTGTATCCGAGGTTGTTGACATTGAGGCGCCCTTCAGCCGGTACCCAGCGTAAACCGTTCATGTCGCCAATGAGAATCTCGTAGGTGTCCAACTAAACCAGTTCAGAGGGGCGGAGACCGGGAATAGACCGCGTACATGGTGCTCCTAATGCGCGCATTGAGCAGGAGACTCTGACAATGGAGAGAGACCTACTTCATTCTCGTACCCGATGACAGCGCCCTTCTGTGGTTGTGTTTGAGCAAAGGTTTGCTCGGCACGCGAGGAGGCAGCTTACCTTGAATACGTCGGAAGCCTTGCCGACTTCTGTAAACGTGTGTAAGAACCCGAGAAGCAGACCAGGCACCACAGCACGCACGAACGCCGCCCTGAACTCGTGTTAGCGGAATAACTCAAGGGAAACGGGGCATACGGACATCGAAAAACGCCCGGCAGATGTATAGGTTCCAGCTTTTTTCTTTGCCGACTAGAATCGCGTTGTCGGGGATCGACTTGCCCTTGTTGAGAATCCAGGTTGCGGCGCTGCGTGGGCCGTTCTGGCGGAACGCGAGAGTGCGCTGCTCCGCGTCTACAACGCGTTCAGAACCGCAAGCTATCACAATGGACAAAAGCAAACCGTGAAGCCAGTTCTGCATACTCCACAGCTGCGCTTTCTTCTCGTCCTCGTTCTTTTCGTGGTGCTTATAGGCCGCGAACCCGCCGGCGAGGAGGCCGGCACCGGCAAGTAGTCCGCCACCAACCTGAAAAGAATGAGCGCGTAGGTGAGCGCTGGACGGTCGCGTACCTCAAGTTGATGCTTGCGCTCGTCCGAGAGGTCCCACCAGTTTTGTTTGCGCTCCTCTGGGTGAGGCTGGACAGTCTGGCCTTGTGGCGGCGGGGGAATGTAACCCTGTTTCTCGTCGTGCTGCTGGGGCTGATAGTGCTGCTGCTGGTGTCCACTGTGGTGTCCATGACTCTCGTGGTGGTCGCCGCCGCCTTGCATGCGACCCCACAAAGCAGGGACGATCGGAGGAGCCCAGTCGCTCTGGCTGTGGGTGGGGGTTGATTGGACATCCAGCATCGACGCGTTCGCTGTACTCGCCTACGATGAGCCTGGATGTTCTTGTAAGTTACTCCTTCGTATTCAACGACATCGCCGGTGTTGTACTGGATGGGTTATCGGCTGGCGAAAAGACGAGGAGCAGAAACAGGTACCTGCGTTCCAGGTTGCCACAAGGTCATGGTAGTAGGATGGTGGAGGTGACAGGGAGATGCGGGGGTTATATAGGGATGGATGACGCGAGTTCGGAGCTTGAGGAGTGCAATCGATGAGCCAGGAATGCAAGGTTGGGTCGTGGTGCGTAGCGGAAGTTAGATAGCGCCGTTGGCCAAGCTCCAAGGAATGCAAGTAGATCGTCGCGTCGATGGAATCTGTCAGTGCGAAGAAATACAGCTGGAAATACACATAGAATAGTAGTCCTACCTCGACCGACTACTCCCCTTCCCTTTGTCCTTTTCCGTCGGGTCTGGCTGCTTGTTTGGCGCCCACCACCCGCCATCGCGCACAAAGTCGCCCGCCATACTCATTAGATTCCCGAGCACATCCTCCTCCGGACTGTCCTCGTTCTCCTGGTATTGCCATTCGCGTTGCTTGTCCCACGTGTCCCAAGCCTTTGGCGGAGGCTTGCGCTGATTCCGAGACTTGCGTTTGTTACGCGACCGCTGACATCCCGCGGCATTCTTATCCTCCCCATTGAGCATATTGAGCAACAGGCTTCCGATGAGACCCCGTCCTGCGAGCGCATTGCCACCTCCAGCCCCCTGGGCAAGGATCCAGCTTGCGAGTGCGATGAAGCTTCCAAAGATGGTGCCCCACTTTAGGAAGAAGAAGCTGGTGCGGAACATCCACGTCGTCGTGCGATATACGCTGAGGATTGCGAGGTAGGATGTGAGGAGGGCGATGAGTGGTGGGAGGACGGTTTGGGCGTCCCATTGTAGAGGATGTGTTGAAAGAAGGGAGACGAGGAGAGTGTATAGCGCTGAGGCGAGGGCGAGGACATGGGAGAGGATAGATAGAAGGAAGGAGTAGGCCGGGTGAGGGAGGACATCGGACAGATACGAGAGCAGCGGGTCCAAAAAGGCGGGGAGTTGGTTCGGGTGAATGTCCATGGCGTGTGTGACTGGCGTGACAATGCTGTGTTCATCAAAGACTAGACAGAGTCTAAACAGAGTCTAAAAGACTGGGTG
Organism: Mycena kentingensis (nom. inval.); assembly: GCA_014461125.1. Lineage (NCBI taxonomy): Eukaryota > Fungi > Basidiomycota > Agaricomycetes > Agaricales > Mycenaceae > Mycena > Mycena kentingensis (nom. inval.). The sequence continues at coordinate 877,991 of JACAZG010000007.1, read as the reverse complement.
TTCGTCTAAAAGACTGGGGTGTTCGGCTTGTTTCTAAGTGCGGGATACCTCCGCTGTACAACTGCCGGCTGAAACGGCCGGCGAGTTTCCGATCAGAAGTCACGAACGTCAGTTTAAAGCAGCGCCGCTGTCGTGACCATCATCTCTTCTTAACCCGCTACCACCACCATCCTAAAATGTCCCTCAAACGCAAACTCGCAGACGATGCAGACTTCTATACCGCCCCCACCGTACGCTCATAAACCTTTTAAACTTTTAAACAACCATCCTCATATTCACAAACAGAAACAACTCAAACTCTTCCCCTTCCCCAACTCTGCCGACTCTGACGTGTGCATGGAAGACGCGCCGTACGACGGTCCCTACCATATTCGCTTCCCATCCCATGTCAGCGACGCGTCCTCTGCTTCCCCCGCTAATTCGCGTACGCGTTTCCTATCCTTCTCCTCTCGAGCTCACCCCTTTTGCGTAGCCGCCTTGAACGACACATTCCTCGCCCTTAACAACTGCGGTATCGATGCACAAGAATTTCCTCTCCAGCAGTCGCCCCAGCAGTCGCCCGTCGGTCTCCTCCAGCCATCCGGCGCGTTCACGCATCACGGGTTAGTTCATCTGATGGCCTTTGTGTTTGTTTACTGATACCTCTTTTTTTTACTCCAGGACCGGATGCACCCAGATCCCAAAGCTCAAGGTAGCGTGCGCCTCCGGGCTCAACGGAACCCGTACGATGTGGAGTTTTTGCGAGCAGTGCGGGTATGGTCCCTTTCTTCTAGACCAAATTCATCACTAAAACCCGCTGCCAGCGCGATTTCCATGGTCGACGATGGATCCTGCTCTTAAACCGTCTTTCCCCTCCCCGTGCTTTTTATCATTGTGTACAGTACTTTCCCGGCGACATCATCCGCGACCGTCATTTCTATTCGCCCACCGCGACACCCACCTTCCGCATCTCCCATCCACAGGATTCTGCTCGTACGTATTGGCCGTGTTGCTTTTTTCTTGCCTATCTGTGGGCTTTGTACATATTATTGTATTGTATCCCACCTTCCAATGAGAAGGGCTTGCAGTGTGCAATTCGGGACCTCGCGAGCCTGCAAGGAACATGGACGTTAATGCCAGGCAAGCTTGACTGCGCTCGACGCGACACATGCACATGGCCCGGCGATGCTTGGAGCTGCACTCTTCTACAGAGTTCAATTACTGTGTCGGCGACCCGATCTTGAACTTCGGGCGTATTCTATCCTCGGTTCGCATGCGAAGGTATACAGTTTGTATATTCAGCAGCTGCTGGTCTAAGGTGTATACCGTTGACGGTTGAGGTTTAACTTCAAGGTATGTCTTTGTTTGCGCCACGTGATCGTCAATCCATGTCAGGAATGTCTCCCTCAGCAAGCTGTAGCTGGCTTGGAATTTGGAGCGGTGAAACCTATTGAGCATTGAGCGCTACATATTGAATGCAGGGCCGGACCGAGAATATCATTCCCGCAATGTATTTTCTTGTCTTGAAGGTGCTCAACGAGAGGCAACCTTGACATTTACTTGAACAAATATAAAGTCTCAGAGCTACATAGCGGGGTTTAGCGCGCTCAGAACGTCGGCGCTGGCGCGTCTAGCTGCACAGACAATCCAATGAGCGCGTTGAATTATGTAATCCCTGATCTTGGTCCCAACGCCGACGACGACGACGACTTGGATTAGGATGACCACCTCCCTGCTCCAGTACGAGGCGCCATGTGTGTGCCACCGTAAGGTGGATCGAGGATGCTGAAAGCATGGCAGGGCCCGTTCACAGCATGGACTGGTGTAAGACGCCCGCACCTGGTCAGCAACGTCCCCGATCCGCTTTCCGCCTCGGCATCGCGTCCTTCATCGAGAACTACCAGAACCGCATCGCCATCGCCGGCCTCCAAGATGAGCGCGTTCTCGTCGAAGACGACTACACCGACTACCCCGACTTTGTCACTCTCTGCGAAGCACATCATGGGTACCCCGCAACCAGTCTGCAATGGCAGCCCGCGACGGCGGCATCCCACCCATGGTCTCAGAAGTCGGCCTCGACGGAGCTGCTAGCTACAACGGCCGATGCCCTGCGTGTTTGGGAATATACCAGCGATGCGCCCCCGCAGTCGTCCAACTACGTCGGGCGTCAGCCGAGTTCGGGATCTCACACGCTTGCGCTCAAGACGGCGCTTTCTGGGGTGCGTGCTATCCTCGGCTACTGGGTGCCTGCTCATGATCCCCCACAGCAATCGAAAGTCCAGAACCAGTCCAACGGCGCGCCACTTACCAGTTTCTCGTGGAACGAGAAAGCCCCGAGCCTCATTGTTACCTCTTCTATCGATACGACGTGCACCGTCTGGAACATCGACACCTCGTCCGCAATAACCCAATTAATCGCCCACGACCGCGAAGTTTACGATGTCGCGTGGCTTCCGGGATCCACAGATATCTTCGTGTCCGTCGGCGCGGACGGGAGCTTGCGGGCGTTCGATCTCCGGAGCTTGGAGCATTCCACGATTCTGTACGAGACCCCGGCACCCAAAAATATACCACCGCCGTCTGCATCGCCGTCGGCATCCGCGCGTCCGCCAACGTCGCCTCTGCTGCGAATCGCGTTCAATCCGTCCGACTCGAACTATATGTCTACGTTCCACATGGACGGGTCCGACATTCAGATCCTGGACATGCGAAGTCCGGGGTCGCCCGTCATGGAGCTCCGAGGGCACCATGCAGCAATAAATGCACTCGGCTGGGGCTCGACCGACCATCCATTACTTGCGACAGCGGGTAAGTAGAGTTTTGGCTGCCGCAAACATGGGCTAACGTGGGGCCAGCCGATGATTGCCAATTGCTGTTGTGGGATCTAGCCAACTATACGCAGACTGCCGCGTCGCCGCGCAGCGCGGGATCGCGACTAAACTCACCCCGACCGGACGTGAAAAAGCGGATCGTAACAGAGCCTGTGATGGCGTACACTGCGCCCAGCCAGATAACGAATCTTGCGTGGTCTCCACCGATCCAGGGCATGAGCATGAACGGAGGGCATACTGTTACTGGGGAATGGGTTGCGATGGTGTGCAGTGGTAAGTCGATTCGGGCGTTGAAGGTGTAGTGGGTAGTGTGCCTGTAGCTTCTTATCTGAGTGGTAACATTGATTGTCAGAGACCGCGTGCTTCTCTCAGCGGTACTTATCTCTCACCATGCGTCGGCCGCTCCATATATAAATACCCCCGATCCTCTTTTTTCCTTGCTCTCCCGAACCCCCTCGTTCTCGAGTCCAAATGGCTACCCCCGCCGCCGAGCACGTCCCGTACGCCAGCTCTCCAGCCATCGCCCAGGAACCCGTCCAGCGCAAGTCGTCGCGCTCGACCGAGTCCCTGAACGAAAAGCAGGCACCCACCGACCCTGAGGCTGTTATTCTCGCAAAGGACACCGAGGAAGTCGAAGAGGCACGCCATCGTCGCCACAATCTGTACCAGAAGGTGCGCGTCGTTTGTTTGTGTCCGGTGGTGCTCAACGCGACCATAGGGCCGGCCGTTCATCCTTGCCGCCCTCGCGCTCCTCATCCTCGGGTGGTGGATCTCCAGTCTCATCGTCCTCAAGCACCAGCGCTGGATTGTCGAGACTCTCTTCGCATGGGCCTTCATCTTGTCTGTTCTCTGTGTGTTTGGTCCACGCATCGCGCTCACCGCGCCCAGCATTATTGCCTTCCGCTTCCTCCCGACATCCATAATCTCCAAGCCCGTCAGCGCCGTCTGGATACCCCTCGTTCAAACGCCATTCTTCAAGCTCCCGTACATGGTCCGCATCGGTATGGGTTGGGTTGCGCTTTTGGCCATCGTCTTTGGCTCCGCATTCGGCTTCGCGCTCGAGGGTGTGCGTGTTTCATGTCCTTCTTGATTTCTCGATCCAATCGGGCGTAGAACACCACGTACGGGGACCGCGCCATCTCCGTCCTTGGTCTGTTCATCTTCCAATTCGGTTTCTATCTGTCTTCGATGAACCGCTCCGCTATCCCGTGGCCCACCGTCCTTGTGGGCCTGTTCATCCAACAGGCTATTGCTCTGTTCGTGCTCAAGTCTGGTGCCGGGTTCAGCATTTTGTGCGTGGCTCAGGTCTTCTATTCGCCCGCCAGTTTTTTTTTTGATTATAGACCAGCCATTTCATTGCGACCCTCGCGGCGGATTTCTTGAACCAAGGTCTCGTCGGCGCCGCGTTCTTTTTCGACGCGGATACGATTGGCAAGCACTGGTTCTTCGTCAATACCCTCAGCTGCATCATCTTCTTCGTCGCGTTTGTCCAGGTACGCAGGTTGTCCATCGAGATTACCTCTTGCTTACTATCGCATTTCTTCCATGCAGATGTTGTATTATCTCGGTGTCATGCAATGGCTCATCAAGGTGCGGTCTTCTTTGGTGGACTGGTATGTAGGCTCAATAACCCCAACAGCACTTCGCGTGGCTCTTCTTCAAGATCATGAACATCTCGGGTGCCGAGGCCGTCGTCGCTGCCAGCTCTCCCTGGATTGGCCAGGGTGAGAGCGCCTGCTTGGTTCGGTACGCGAAGGCCGCTCGCCTTCCCCCTTTCGATTAGCTCAAATCGGTCCAGTCCTTATGCCGACCTCATGACCGAGTCGGAGATCCACCTTACGATGACCTCCGGTTTCTCCACTATTGCGGGTAGTGTGCTCTCTGCATACATCAGGTCCGTTTCCCGCCTTTCGATATCGCCGCCGGTCTAAACCTACTCCAGTCTTGGTGTTCCCCCGCAGAACCTGGTTACCTCTTCTGTAATGAGTATCCCCGCCTCCATTGCCATCTCCAAGATGCGCCTGCCCGAGACGGACGAGCCTGTCACCCGCGGCCAAGTCGTTGTTGACCGTGGCGAGGACAAGAAGGGTGCTCCTGCCAACGCGCTGCACGCGTTCAGCCAGGGCGCCGTCTTCGGTCTGATTGTCGCCGGTCAGATTCTGTAAATTTTGTCCATACTTCTGGCCTTCTCCCGGCTTACGTTCCGACAGGACCAACGTGCTCACCGTCCTCGCGCTCGTCGCTACGATCAACGGCCTTTTGACCTGGATTGGCCGCGGCTTTGGCCTGCACGATGCGCACGCGCTCACTCTCCAGCTCATCCTCGGATACGTCTTCTACCCCGTCACCTTCTTCCTTGGTGTGCCGCGCGCAGAGATCCTCAAGGTCTCGCGCCTCCTCGCCACCAAGTTTGTCGCCAATGAATTCGCGGCCTACCTCGACCTCCAGGCGCTTATGAAGACTGACGCTGCCCTATCACCCCGTGCCTACACCATCGCGAGCTACGCCCTTTGCGGTTTCGCGAACTTGGGCTCTGTGGGTATCCAGATCGGTGTGCTGGGTGCGCTCGCGCCGTCTCGTGGCAAAATCATTGCTCGTCTCGCCTTCTCCGCAATGATTTGTGGATTCTTGTCCACTCTTCAAACCGCAGGTATCGCGTATGTGTTTGTTCACTTCTATCCGCCGCTCATGCTCAGATGTCGTACCAGGGGCATGCTGGTTTGATTGGAAGTATCTTATGGCGCTTGTGGGTGTAAAATAGAGGTACTGTGTTCTAATGAAAACGATCAACAAACTCTCGGGTCTGTGGGCGCGTTGTGAGAACGTCCGAAGAAAGTAGAACTTCCGGAATAAAGATACAGATTGTATCTAGACGGTCGCGGGGAAAAAGCCCAGCAAACCATCATCGTCGCCACCCCCATCCGAGTCGAGCTCTAATTGCCAACTTTGCAGTCGCAGCTTCATGAGATCGTCCCAAAATATGGTAGCCTCGTTGTCGTTGTTGTCTCCCTCGGCCAAGAAGGTACGGATGCGACGTAGCCACCGTTTTACGACCCTGAACTGCATTTCGCCCGTAGTTTGGCGATCGAATGGAGCGAGGGACTCTTGGTGCGCCAGGATCGCGACCTGCACCGACGTAATTCAGTTTGCCTCAGGGTATGGAAATTGATAACAGCTAGTACCTGTCCCAGCCACCAAAACGGCAGCGCGTTTTCGACGAACGTTGGTTCCTCGTTCGTTGGCGGCCGATTGAGGACGAACGGGCTGGTGATCCAACTATGAAGCCAATTGTGCATCGCATGTTGCGCAACGAGAATTTTGCTATTGGGCTCGTCATCATCATCCCCGTCGTCGAAGGGATTCGGTGCATCGGGCTGACATGCAGTAAACAGATCACGGAGGATTGCATGGATAAGCACGAAATGTGAAAACGGCGAGAGGTTGGGGGAGGGAAGGTAGTCGGGGTTGGGGTTGGTCATCTTGTCCAGTACGGCGACGAGAGGCTGGCCCGCGACGCAATCATGCGGGCTTTGTATCGGGAGGGAGTTTTCAACCGTCTGCAGAGCGGAAAGCCACTCATCGGGGCTCTCTGCCCGCCACAAGGCGTTCATCGCAGGGGAGCCGCAGAGAAACCTCTCCGGGAAGATATGAGGGCGATTGTCCGAAATAAATGCTCTGGCAGCAGTCGTGCAGATAGGAAAGCAGCAATGCGCTAGAGTCGCGTTTAGTGCAGAAAATAGAGACGAGGAAACATAATAATCACCGTTTCCCTGTTTCGTACAGCGACCAATCCTTCCAGACATCGCCCGTTGCGGGTGGTTTCCACTCGCGCATTCGCGCCATTAATCCTGTTCGTCGAATCATGGCAACGACCCTGTGGTGGTATGACTGTGCTTTGGCGCGTTCCTCTAAGCGTTCGTGGAAGATGCCAATCGTCTGCAAGAGGACGACAGTAATGACCAGATGGATTTGCTCAACATGGTCGATGGATGCTTTGGCGAAGGCGACCTCAAGTCCTTCTTGGACGGCTACCAGCGCTTCGCGGATGTAGTTGGCCGCTTTGCGGGTCTTGACAAAGAGTGCACCGCAAGCCTTCATCCCTTTGATTAGATAAACAGGTTGTTCTGGAAACTGCGGTCAGCCCGAGCCAGAATCCGAGCTGGAATAGAAACCGTTGAAGTTGAATGTAGGCCCATGAACGATTGGGCTGTAAATTGTTAACACGAAATATGGCGGGGAGTGGAGGCCTACATTTGGATCTGGAACGCATTGAAAAACAGATAGACTGGAGAATTGAGTCTTGAGCTGTTGCCAACGACGATACTCACCATAATGCCTCGGGTCGGCCAACTTGAGTTCAAGATTGAAGAAATCATTGACCATCTGCTCCCGCGCCTTGCCCTCTGCAGGAGCATCGCCGTGGCAGACGAGCGCATGAAGCCATGGGGTCGATGCCATTGAACCTTGACGCGGAATCTCCTGCAGCGTCGGTAGTTGGAGGGGAAAGTCATCGTTCGTTATCCAGATTTGAGCGGGGTTGAACATGTCGCTGAAGAACGGCTGGAAGTCGTCCTTATAGTATGGAGCCAGATGACTGTAGATTGCGGGGATTGCGGGAGAGCCCGCAAAGCTTTGGGCGCGCATGACGAGTGACCCCTGCCGCTCTAGCTCGCGATCAAGACCCTCCAGGGAACGGAGATCGTCGGTAGGTAGAGATGCAACGATGTCTGAGATGATATCCACCTTGGTGGTATTGTCGGATAGAGGAGACACGACGGTGCTGCTCGGCGATTGGGAAGACGGGGATGCCCAAGCTGTCGGCTCGGGTTCCGCGGGTTCGGTAACCTCTACAACGCGCGAGTTTTTCTTTCGTGGCCCGTTGGAGAAGACGCAGGGCCGGCCGCGCGTTCGACAACGGGAGCAACCGTCGGGAGCACGGTCACACTTGACCTTCTGCTCAGTGCACGCGACGCAGGAGCGTAGTCTTCCGGGCTGGGAAGGGTCGCATCCGCGACGGTGGCGAGCTAGAAGATCGCTGCGAGTGAATTGTGCGGGGCACGTCTACGAAAGCCTTGAGATGGTGCAACGATGAAAGGACTATGTTACATCGCACTGAAAGTCGCGCTTCGCTTGGTGATTCTTCATATGCCGGTTCAAATGCGTTGTTCTCGTGAACTTGGCCGTGCATATCGAACACTGTTTATCTTGAGGGAGCGTAGTGGGCATGTTGCCCCTGTGCGCGCGCATCTTGCTAGCGGGCTGCGAGCCGTCCATCGGGCGAGAAAGGTCATTCGAAGCCGGGTTTTCCATTGGTACGCGCTCGCCGAGTAAGTACAGTGCGCGTGAGGTTTTAAAGCAAGAGTGTCACGACGATCTGCGGCTCCGACCGGCAACCTATGGATCTCCGATGACTTTCGTCTACAACTCTCCCATTTCTCTTGCAATCGCAAAACGGACCGCCTCCTCCACGTCTTCTGCTTGGTACGTGGGTCGATGACTTGGCTCCCCCCCAGAGAAGACACCAGTCCGCACAAGGATCGACTCCCAGCCCGCTCCGTTCGCCCCAGCGATGTCCGACTCGGGATTGTCCCCAACCATATAACTGGACATCGTCGGAGGGAGTACAATAACTCAATACCACGTACATTCGAGGTACCGGGTCGCGGATGCGGCCGAGTCGCATCAGGCGCTCCCGAAGTACTTCAGCGGCGAAATCGTATGTTGGTCGAGAGGGTTTGCCAAATTGCACATGCCTGTGGACTTGTTGAGAGCGATCCCAGTAGATTATCCACAACGAACGGGTAGTCCGCACCAGTCAAAGCCTAATGCAATGAGTTAGAGAACAATCCGTGCACACAACTGACCTTGAACACTCCCTGGAAAGCGGCTTTGAATCCGCCCTGCCTAAATAGCTTGGACATGACGAAGAGGATAAAGGCGCAGAACGAACGCACCCGAGGCGCGGACGGTCGAATTCAGACTTCCAGATAAGATCGGGGTTGCAAAACACGAGCTCGACGGGATGCTTCTGGTCCTTCACTGGCACGTACGGGCCACCGATACGTCCCTCCGACTGAATCACGTCGCAAATGACTTGGACTATGGGGCAATCGATGAGAGGCCGACGCAAGAGATGGTCGACCAACTATCGAGGGCCCAGTTGCGAGGGTCATGATAAACGAAAATAGCGGAGATGGGAGTTTTGGAGAAATCGAATGGCTTCTCTTGTATAAGCCTAATGTATGAGTTACATCGGGTTGTCTTACCCGGGTAGACGCTGCCTCTGCAGGACTGAGCTGATGGAATGGCCATACGCTGGGTGCAGCTTAGAATCCCGCAGCAGTAGAACCGAACGTCACTTGCGAGGGGTTCCAGGCCAAGACATCTAGCGTTGTGAGGGGATTTTGGAAGCCATAACTTGTATACAAGTCATTGAGTGCGCCGTTGAGTGAAGATGACAGACTCTGAAGCGACATTTCTGATTGCGTCTAGCTTGCCGCCGAGAACGAGCACCGAGGAGTCTTTGTATTGGGAGGCACGCGTCTTTAGGATCGTATGCGCTTGGATGTATTGCTCTGGATCGATTTGGACGCCGAGCTTCTTGGTTAAATTTTGACACCGTTCCCGCTCGCCAACGCCGCCTCCGTTGGTGAGCTGAAGGTTTGTAGTGTTTAGACGCGTGTCCAAATTAGCTTACGAGGATATATGGTATTTTTTGCCTGAAAGGATTGTCGCCTTCGAGGATGGAGAGAGCGCGTTTCGCGGCTGGTAGTACATGGGGCCCTCGTATCAAGACGCCATCCTGTATGACATTAGGGACTACCCAGTGGTATTTTCTGACCTTACAATGTCAAAGACGAAGACGGGAGGGCGTCTTGTACTTGTATGGAGGCAGCGATGGAAGTAAGGACGCATCCGCGGTCACGTTGGGATCGGGTGACTTGTGTTGAACCATCATGGTATCCAGTCTTCCTCTCCCTCCCTTGCTCACCTCCCTCATAGACTGGCGAAACACCTTTCCTCGAACGCGGTAAAATTCGAATGCGCGGCCATCCTCCGATCCCATTCACCCTCGCCCCTGCCAGCGCATCGCCCCGCATCCGCAGCCCACAAGGCGGTCTCTCCACTCTCGCACTCGCATCTATAATCCTCCTCGCTTTTGCGTCCTTGAGCAGCTTCGCTTTTGCGTATTATCTTCTAACCACACAGTGCGCGCTCGCCTTTGTCTCATACCCGTGCTAATCTTGCTCAAAGCCGGGCCTTATTATAACGTCTGCGTCAGCTTCGCTCCAAATTCCTGGGTCAGCTTCTCGATTGACCGTTTGCGACTCGATCGTCGTCGAATCCATAACGTCGGGATGCTTCAGACAGCCTAGATATGGTCGGCAACAGACCAGATCGTGGAGACGACGTCGACAGCCACGCCTCGTTTAGCGTTCTCGTGTACATCCAGCTGGACTCTCCGTGTAGTGGAGTATTATACACAGTGAAAGTGGCCTTGGAGTGGCTGGTGCTTTGCTTGAATATTAGGGTTTCAAACTTGTACAACAGCCAACAGCAGTGATAGGTCGTCGTCAGGGCACCGCATACTTGAGCTTGCCTCTTTCCGCTTCATTCCTTTCTCTGTCCGAGTTGACTTGGCTTCTTCAATGACTGCTCTTCCTGCTAGCCCCCAACCTCAGCTTGCTTCGGTCGAGCTGCAGGCTACAAATTCTCGTCTCAGCCCGTTGCCGTCCCCACGGCCCGGAAATGGCTTCCCGGCGTCACCTCGCTTCGCTGGTGGGCCAAACAAGCCCGAAGGAGAGGGCCTGGACCAGTGGTTTGAGGACCTTTCTAAATTCGAGGTTACACTGGTACGCTCTATGCACTTCATAGGACTCGGTGCTCATCTAATATCACAGGAAGCAATGGCTGAGGCCAGTCAGGATCCCAAGTTCAGTGAAGAACTAGGGACTATCGAGCAATGGTTCGGTGTACTCGGTGAGGCAGAGCGCACCGCTGCCCTCTACACACTTCTCCAGCACTCGAATCAAGTCCAGATTCGGTTCTTCATAACAATCCTCCAGCAAATGCAAACAGCGCCCCCAACGGGTACTGTCTTCTATTCCATTTTTGAGTCTTCTAACAAACATAAAAGGTGCACTGGAGGGCTCCTTCAAAGCCAAACAGGCCCAGGCTTCACGCTCTCTCCGCCCGCCCAATCTTAACATCGCGCCTCCCGGCACGCCCAAAACGCCGTCCTCACTCTCGGCGCTGCAGTCGGCGCTCTCTCCGAGCCAAGAGGTTGTCGCGGAAAGCAGCAGCTGGGCAAACATGGTTTCGACTCCAGCTGTCCCCATGTTCAATAAACCCGCCAGCAAACCTGCTGCCGAGAGCCCTCTCCCGCCGATGATGACGCCCGCAATGTACCCGGGCATGATGAACCCGCTTATGCTTGGCCAGATGGGCCTCACGAACGAGGCTCAACTGAGCCAGCTCCTTGCGATGCAGATGATGATGAGCGGCATGGTGCAGCCGGGTGTGCAAATGGCTCCCGCGCCTGGGCAGAAGAGCGGCGCGTCAAGCAAAGGCGCCAATTGGCGCACTCCGAGCAGCGGGACCGCGCGATACCCCGGCAGCGCACTCCGTAGCGCCGGATCCAAGAGTAGCGCAGGTGCAAAGAGCAGTGGATTGAAGAGTGCATCGTCCGTCGGAAGCGGCACGACTCCGCGTGAAGATGACGTTGACCCCGAGTTGCTCAAGGACGTACCGGCTTGGTTGCGCAGTTTGCGCCTCCACAAGTACACGGCTTCCTTCGAGGGGATGACTTGGGAGAATATGGTTGAGCTGGATGACGCTATGCTGGAGAAGAAGGGCGTCGCTGCGCTGGGTGCTCGGTGGGTCATGGCCATTAAACCTGAACTTTGCTTACCATCAACTTGAAGACGCCGTCTCCTCAAGACATTCGACCTCGTCCGGCGGAAGATGGGCATGGAACCGCTCCCGGGAAGCGAGGCGCTTAATGCGCCCGCGAGCGCTCTGCCCAAGGTCACACTCCCCGAGGATGGGAACAGCTCGCCGCCAAGTGCGGCTGCTTTGGCCCCGCCCAAGAGTGCGGCGCCTTGAAACTAACTGTATCCTGTACCTACGCAGTCGGACGATTCCTTTCCTTGTGTAGATATCGCCTCCCGTAGGACTTGCATCTGTATTTACCATCATATCTATTCTCTTTTGTGACAGGTTGTGTGACTTTTGTGGCGGAACTTCTTGATCCTTTCCATTATCATGGCACCCTCGGTCGCGGTCGTTGCTGCTGGTGGGACGCGTAGCATGCTGCTGGTCGTCTTCTAACCATGCATCGAGGTGCTATGGGCTCGGGAATCGCTCGTCTGCTTACCCGTAACGGGGTTACTGTGTTAACCAACCTCGATGGTCGCTCAGAGGCGACACGACGAAGGGCTGTTGAAGCTGGCATGCAGGTTAGCACGGATCATATTCGTTCGTTATCCCTTCAGCTCCGTCTAGGACGCGCCCTTTGCTGAGCTCAGGAAATGCCCGTTCATGCTGTCGATTCTACCGCCGAGCGATGCGCACTCTCTGGCTGAACGATATGTCAAGGAACCAGGCAACGAGACTCAGGACACCGTATTCGTTGACGCCAATGCTGTTAACCCCGTAACCGTGAAGAAGATCGCGGCCCTCTTTACTGGAACACGCGTCAAGTTTGTCGATGCCGGTATTATCGGCGGACCACCCACCGATTCGGGCTACAATCCGACTTTCTACGCGTCTGCTGACGATTCTGGAGCATTGGCCAGTTTCGAGCAACTCTCGGCCTTTGGTTTAAAGATATCTGCGTTGCGCGATAACGAAGCTGGGATCGGCGATGCGAGCGCACTCAAGATGTCTTACGCGGTTCGTCAGGCATGGCCTCGAAACTGATGAATGAACCCTTCTCGAGGGCATAACCAAAGGCACGACGGGACTGTTCACGACAATGATTCTCGGTATGAACCCAAGTGTGTCTTTCAGATTGCTTCCGCTCACGCAATTCTCCAGCCGCATACCAAGTACGAAAGTAATCCGGTGTAGCCAGAACTGATCGTCGCACAGGCTTCCCCTGCTACAGCGGAAGCCCTGTTGAAAGAACTGGCTGCCTCACAACCGATGCTGCTCGGACACATGTCGACGTCCATTCCACGCGTAAGTTGTCGAGGTATCCAACATCCTGTGCGGCTGAAATTGAAGCAGATGGTTCCCAAAGCATATCGGTGGGTCGCGGAGATGGAAGAGATTGGGAAATTTGTTGGTGAACCGTGCGGAGAGATTTATCGCGGGATGGCGAAACTCTACGGGCGTATCGATGAATCTCGCAATGGGGACGGACGCGACATTGAAAATTTGCAAGAGTTTTGTGGTAGAGCCAAATGAATGCCTTTTTTGACCCGGATCGACGTGTGATTTCTCTTCAAAAGTGCACCAAGACGCCGTCGATAGATAACAGCGAACACAAAAACAGCAGAACGAGTTCACAAACTGATGGTAATGAGCGTGGGGTTTACGGGGGAGAGAAGGAGTCGCAGAAAACACCAAAGACGAGAGACGCGTTTGCAATTCCTTGAACTGAAGGTCGTTAGTTAATACGGGTCTGATGAGGATAGGCGGGAAGAAAGAAAGAAACCTAGGCCACATCGGCGAGGAATGCCTCAAGGTCGTCAAAGTCCAAATTAGCACCGGGGAACTCCGCCAGGACGAGCTCCCAAATCCACTCGAAGAGAGTAGCGTAGGTAATGTCGGAGCTGTCCGTCGAGCTAGTCGGCCCGCCTGTAAGCATCGCGACAATCTCGCCGTTGGGGGTGACGATGGTGGATCCGGAATCACCGCCCCTGGAGAAGGCACCGGCGTCGTTTTCATGCGAGAGGATGGGCATCTCCAGCGACTCCAAATTGCCGGTGGAGAAATACTTCCGCCCATACGACTTGAATCTAGTGAGCGTGCCGACGGTGGTGTTGGTGCTGAAGCCGCGCTTGATTACGCGACGAATGCGATCGCCGTGCAGGTCCAAGGTGTCAGGGTTGTTGACTTGATCGGCGGTGAGCATGCCTCGGAGACGAAGGAGACCATCTTCAGGGTACTTGAACTCCGAGGGGACGTCGATACGTCCGTACGTGAGTGACTTGAGCTTCGACGGGGACAGCTCCGGACCTAAAAGAGAGACAGTATTTCGGATCAGCGTTGTCCAACAAAAACAAACTAGCATCGCACCAAGGCTCAGAACGTTCCCGATCATATCCTTGAACTTCTCCTTGTAAAGCTCGATGACGCACAAGTCGCGGGTATAGCCGTGAGGAGTAATATTGACACCGATGGGGGGAGCCCAGCGGACGAAGCCGATAACTCGGTCCTTGGTCTTGCTCCACCGCTTCTTGATTTCGACGAAGAACTGCTTGAGCTTGTCAATTTTGGTCCGCGTCTTGGCTAGCTCGGTCTCGTTCTCCTCCAGTTTGGCTTGCATGTCTTGGCCGCCGGTCCCGTCCTGCAACCTGGCCCTAAACTTACTGATTTTCGTCTCGAAAACTTCGGCCGCGTCGTTGTACATGTTGATAGCGGCCTGGATGGAGGCCAGGTAGTTTGTGAACGCGGCCTGACCCATCAGGAGAACCTCCTTCTTAGGAGCAGATCCTGTCGAGGGGACAGAGTTAAAAAGAATCTCAGATTCTCAAGGGCGTCAAGTAAAGACGTACCGTGGTGTCGATGCAACTCGTTGTCCCCTTCGCGCAAAAACACGTTGTGCCGCACAGTGATAGCGTAAAGCTTGTCGCCGACGTGGAAGTATGGACCGAGGGTGCCTTGCATAGTAGTCTTACGACCAGCAATGGAAAGGCTAAGAGGAACGGAGACGTTATCGATGACCTCCTTGAGAGGGTCGCCGTCTTCCACGGGCTTGAAAAGAGCTGGACCATGACCGGGTGACGTCTTGTAGAGCGACTCTCGGTAAGCGATGTCGATGTCATGGGCCGGGAGTGAGTCGAGGAAGGTACGGATGTCCTTGGCTGATTCGTGCGCAACGGCACCGGTGAGAGTCTCTGGCACGACGCCAATCCAGATCGTAGGGTTGGTATGGTACCGCCCACCGTACTCGGCGGGCTGAATGGGAGGGATATCATCGTAGTCGACGTCTGCATCTTCGTCATCATCCTCATCGTCGTCCTGGTCGTCGTCCCCGATCTCTTGGTCCTTGTTCTTGTTGAGCCAAGTAAACCGAACGAAGTCGACAGATGTGACTTTAATCTTTCGTGCGTCAAGTAAATCCACGACCTTAGAGCGAACATTAGTAAAGATTTTTTTTTGCGTAACGAGATGACCACGTACCTTGTCGCGAACGGTGTCCCACAGTCCATTCTGCCCGAACTCGTGGCTATCTGGAACGGAGATCACCCTCATGAGGCGCCTGTAGGCCTCAGGGCCATCGGGTTCCTCAAATTTGTCCTCGGACGTCCTATACACGAGCTTGGGCCCGCGTCCCTTCGGACCGACACCGGCGTAGTAGAGGCTTGCCTCTATCTTCGGAACTTCGTGGGGGCTGGATTCGACGGTGGTGGCAGTGGTCTCGCTGTCGTCGCTAGACCACAAGTCATCTTCGCCCGAGTGACTGCCCTCGTCGGAGGACAAAGCGGCGAGCTCGCGAGCTTTCCTGGCGCACTCGCGATCGAACGCTGGGGTCTTGACGAATTCCTGGAGGGCGGAAAGCTCGGCGTCGCCTACCAAGTGAAGAATACGAGCCGATTATTACAGAAGAAGATGCAGCAAAACGTATAAAAAGACTCGCCGTTCGGCGCAGACATAGTCGAGTCGTTTGCAACTGAGTAAAGTGCTGGTGAGTTTGGGGGTGAGGGAGAGCAGATGAAGCGTCAGCCTTTTATGTTTCGGAACTTAAGGCAAGCCAAAGGCAAGCATACGAGGTTAAAGACTAGACGGACGGGGACATTGAAAATTTGCGAGTTTTGTGGACGTCGGAGAGCCAGACGTGCACGTGCATATGTCACGTGTGACCTTTTGGGTTCTCCTGGACTTGGCCTCATGTCCTGCTCAAAGTAGGCTCTGCTATGGCCACAGAAACCCTCGTCTCAATCGCTGCCCGCCATTCCGCAACCTCCGCCCTGACCTCTCCTACACCCCGCCCCTCCACCAGCGCCCAATCGACCCCCAGCACGACCCCTTCTCCTGCACGCCGATACCAAAAGAGTTTCAGCTCTTTGTCTACAGGAAAAGAGACCGACGATGGCTCAGTCGGATGGGGTTCCAACTTTTGGGTAACTCTGAGAGGTCCGTCCCAGCGACCACTCACATTCCGCCATCCCCAATAACGCCTTTCATTTCAGATCCCCAAGTATGTCCTATAACACCTTTCTACACGATACCTATCTTTGCTGTAGACTCAAGCGACGTTCTATGCATGCCCTGCGACTGGCCAGGTTAGCTGGGACCCTCCAGTGAACCACTTTGTGCTCCCTCCCAGGCAAGCCATCCTCCGCATCGCCGATATCCGTATTGACGGTCTTCCCAGCGCCGATGGAGAGTGGTGGGAATTGTCGGACGAGTCTCGAGGTAAAAACTCCGCCGTTCGGTAACCCTTGGCACTTATTACGACCTCTTTAGGCGGTCTATCATACTACTACCAAACGCGTACGGGAGAAACCGTCTGGGAGAAGCCAGAGGCCGCATTCGTGATTCCCTTGGGCATTATACAGGTCCGTGTTCTCTTCTTTTTTTGTTCTAGCCGAAATGCTCATTCGTAAGTAGAATACCGCACTGGGACGGCGGCTTTCACAGGCCACGTTCACCAATTTCACGACCACTGCACCCAAGCCGTCGATAGACGATCCAAGACAATCCTATCGACGATCGCGTTCATTCACAGGTCCAGTTCATTCCGTTCAAGGCGCAATCCGGCGCTCTTCTTCTATCGACCAAAACCATGGGAGTCTACGTCTTCAGACGTCTAATCTTCCTACCATTCCTGGCTCCCCAGACAACACCGACGTCCCTTCGTCCCCTTCCTCAACTTCGCTCCCTCCAAATGGACGCGTCAAGGAGAAATCCAGCCCCAATGGCAAGGCTTCGCGTCCACCTGGAGAGACAAAGGACGGCAGCCCTTCTCGTACGCGTTCAAAGTCAACTCCGTACCGCCCACCACAGCCGCAGAGCCTAAACGCTGCTGCGGAGTTGCTCGCGCATTCGGACAGTGGTCACACGTCTTCTAAAGACACGGCTGAAAGTCGTTCAATTACACCAAACGGACGGCCCAAGGTGGCGATACCGTCTGGTACGCCGCGCCGGGACAATTCGAAAGTCCCACCGTCTCCTCGACGCCCGATTCCTGCGACTCCTACGGGTATGAATGGGCGTAGTGTCTCGGCGCCGTCTATCGCAAGGAAGGGAATAAGCGCACCGATCCCGAATCAAGGTAAACAAAATCCTCGGCTGTCTGGATGCTTTAACGCAAAAACTAGCTGCGACAAGAAATATGAGCCCAGTCAAGAACCGCGTGGCAGGAAAGCCTATCCTCGTCGAACCTCGTATCAAGTCTGCGCCAACGGGACTGGCTGCAACTTTGACTGTTGGAACCGGGTACAGGTAAAACCTAGCTATGATTATCTCCCTTAACGGTGTCGTCAGAGCACATCCCATTCTCCCTTTGGATCTTGCATCCGACATTCAGCAGTTCTCGGAGTCCGAGTATGCGCGTCGTTACTTCTCCACGCATCGCACTGGCTTCATCTTCCGGAGGCGCGTCCCCGTCGAGCAAATGATGAAGTGGCAAAAGGTTGGCGCGACTTGACTTCTGACGACCAAAACTAAAGCCTGAGCAGACACCTCTGCACTCTCCGCTACTGGCAATTGCGACGTCCGCTGCACAAGGACGCCGTCAAGGTTTTCAAAGTCGTCCAGCATATAATGGGCGACCGAGACCGCGACCGACCGGTCAATGTCCGGCTCAACAGCGACAACCATGTTTCTACCGTTGCGCCGATAAATGCGTCGACGACTTCGTTGTCGGCAAATACTGCAGCCATCGTAGAAGAGGAACGGTGGCTGCTTGGAGAAGGGCTGATGCACGGGGAGCTGCGCGATGAGATTTATTGCCAGACGATGAAACAGTTGACCGTTAACCCAAGCGCGTTGGTACTCATTTTGTTCACTTTGCTGGCATTGACGCATCAGCAGCGAGAGCATCTTCAAAGGATGGCAGCTTCTCTGCGTCCTTTTGATCACCTTCCCTCCCTCAAAGAATTTTGAAACTTATCTGCGCTCGTTCATCCAGCAGCACACGACCAAGTCCGAGGGACGGGTTGATGTGATGGCCAAGTACTGCCTCAAGCGTTTGGGCTTCATATCCAAGAAGGGCCCGCGAGGGAAACCACCTTCACCATCCGAAATCGAAACAGCATCGGTACGTTCTTGTTCTTGATAAGGTATTTGCGATGATTCAACAAGCTTGCCCAGGATGCGGCGTTTAATCCTTCGACCTTTGGGGAATCTCTCGATGCTATCTTCAGGCTGCAAGAACGGACCTACCCTCAACAAAAGGTCCCCATTATCCTCCCCTTTCTCGCCGACGGGATTTTGGCCCTTGGAGGGACCAAGTCTGAGGGAATATTCCGAGTCCCTGGCGACGGAGACTCGGTCTCCGATCTCAAGCTACGTATCGACAAAGGGTATTACACCCTGGGTGCGCCTGGTCGTCTTCTTGAAGGTATATCCGCTGATATCTACGCTTAGATGGTGTGGACGACCCGCATGTGCTTGCTTCGCTGATGAAGCTATGGCTTCGGGAGCTTCTGGATCCGCTGGTTCCTGAAGAAATGTACAACGAATGCATTACAAACGCAAAGGAACCAGCGGCGTGCATAAGTATTGTGGAGAGGCTGCCCACAATCAACCGCCGCGTTGTTCTCTTTGTGATCAGCTTTTTGCAGCTGTTCCTCGAGGACAGGGTGCAGGCCATCACCAAGATGACCCCCGCAAATTTGGCGCTGGTTATGGCGCCGAACTTGCTTCGGTGCAACTCCGACTCCATGTCGGTCGTCTTCACGAATGCTCAGTACGTTGCCTGGTCTCGTTGTTACTCCAACCTGACGATATGCACAGATACGAACAGTTGTTTGTCTTCAATCTACTCCTCAATCTCAACTGCAACACCACGGACGACCATTACAAGCCTGTACACGGGCGCGGCGCTGTATTATCATCTCCAACAAAGTCACCAGGACGGAGGCCAGGCTACTAACTAAATCATTTTCATTCTGCGCACTGAACTAAGATACCTCCGCACGAGTTTAGTTTGTATGTAGCACCAGCACCGAACTCTAGATCGTACTATTGGGCTTTCAAGCATGTATTATGTAGAATTATTCACCACCTATCGAACTCATAATTATCATCGTTGAGACCAGGCGACTTCCAGCGGTTCCAAGGCGCGCCCTTTTCGCGCAGGGCTCGTTTAGCGGAGCGCGGGTTTGGACGATGTGCAAGGCGGTCAATGTTGTTCAACATCTCCCAGACTCCTTTCAACCCAACCTCGTTCTCCTCGACCCACAAACTCCGTTCTCCAACATCGCGGCGGACCTTGTCCGCTATTTGACGTGTTCTGTCGTTGACATCGACGCCGTTCACGGACATTTCTTCCAAGGCACCATGCACGCCCTTGAGATCCCGGAAACAGTCCCAACGTGTGGTGATAAGTTCGTTGTACGCGCCGGTCGAACATCCAAACACATACGACGCGATCGAGAGGTGACGCGCGTAGTCGAAGATCGATAGCGCGAGGTGTGGGTCGTGGTACTTGTCGCGGAACGTGCGCATGAGCAGCTCGACGGTGAATGGGTATGTCGGGGGTTGGAGCATAGGCAGCTCAGCACCGTCCTCCGACTCATCCTTGGCCTTCATGAAGACGCGCTCGTACTCCTGCGACTCCCCAAACACGTCGCGTAGCGCCCATGAGAGCAGCTCCTGGTCGGTCGCGCACCGATCAATCTCGTCTTTTTTCGCGTCGAGCGCTTCATCCGAAACCGCAACGCGTTTCATCCGCTTCGAGTGCTTGCGGAGTGTGCTGAACAGGTCGGCCATTCCGGACCTCCCAATGTCCACGGACGAAGACGAGGTGGAGAGCGGGGACGCTTTGTCGCCGAGAGAGTCGAATATAAAGTTGAAGATCTCGTTGAAGGTGTTCATTTCTGCGGCGGTCATGGTATGTCGTCGTGGCCGCCGGGGACCTATGCCGCCATGAAATGGAATGGAGGGAGGGGAGCTGTCGAGGTTGGAGAAGAGGTTAAGATTTGGGTCTGAGCTAGTATTTCGGGGGCTGAGTGGGCGTGAATGGGTACGAAACGGACTGCGCACAATGGGGTGGAGGACATTAATCGACATGAAGCTCTGCGAGACGCGAGAATGCGGCAGACGCAAGTCGTGGGCCGACATAACATGACCGCCAGAAGAAGGGGGTAAATCGACAACCACAATGAGCCTCGTCAAAGGCAAGCTCAAGGCTGCTCGCGACGCCATTGGCAAGAAAGACTTTGCCCTCGCAAAGAACTCGGCAGAGCAGGCCCTCGCCTTCGACCCCACAAACTACAACGCGTACGTCCTCAAGTGCAGCATATCAGTATCCGACAACCTCCAGCAATGTCTTCCTCGGTTTGGCGTTGCTAGAACTTGGAGAACTCGACGAGAGCGAAATCGTACGCGTCCCTGCATCCATGTCGCGCTCTATCTGACCTTACAAAGGCTTACCGTCGCGCAATCGATGCAAACCCTGAACAGCTCCTCGCCTGGCAAGGGCTGTCCAAATACTACGAGCGGACAGAGCGATGGGACAAGCTCGCTGAAACCACGCGACGACTGTTGGATATCTATGCACAGACGTTAGGCCCCAACCTCGTTTAGATTCGACAAGCTGAACATGTGCAGCGAGGACGCCACCAAATGTGTCGAAGCAATCGAGAAGCTCATAGCCTTGCAGAGGTCCAAAGGAACGTCCGATGAGGTCTGCCTTACTCCCCCTTCCTGGCGCCCACATCGAACCATAGCAGCTCATCGACGCGTTGTCGCTCATTCTTCCCGACTCGCCCTTCAATGGCCTTCTTTCGACCCTCCCAATCCCCGACCACACCAATCCGGAATCAGTGCCGGCGTATGCGACGCAGGCAGCAGTCCACAACGCGCTTCCCATTCTCGAGGAGATTGTTGCGGTCCTCGAACGCAATGAAGCTAGCGCGTATGACAAGGAAGTCGCGAAACGGCGCACGCGTCTTGGTGCAGCAACTCCTGAAGTCCTCAGGAAAGAAGTGGGGGTCGAAATTTGGGGGTCTTCGCGTGTAGCTCGGTCAAATATTGTTCATCTACTCGCTAAACATCCGGCAGCTACCCAAATTCTATGCCGACATTCTAAATCACCCGCACACAACCGACGAGCTGCGACGCGCCATTGACGCGAAGCTCCTGCGCTATAAGCACCGATTTTTGTCGGCACTCCCCGTCACCGACAAGCGGAAGCCGGGGGCGGCACGTGAAGTCGATGAGCTCGTCGACGGCGCAATTACTCTCGAAATCCCAGACGAACTTGCCTGGTCGCTTTGTTTGGATGCCATCGATTGCGCGGAAATGAGTATAGCTCTCATCCAGTACTGTGTTTGTTCCTCATCCGCATCCAGCCGATTATCCATTACGCTTGTTACGCCAATACAACCAATTGTTTCCGACTGCTACCCTTGCTTCGATGTTGGCCGCATACATCCAGTATGCTGGTCTGGTGGACGACGATGCTGAGGAACAGTCTCCCTTGGCCGCCGACCCCTTCGATACAATACAGGCGAGTAAACTGCTTTTGCTGCACGATCATCTCTAACTGAAGTTTAAGGACGCATACACCTCCCTCACTAATTCCGTCATTGCAACACGGATTTGCGCGGACGCATACGTTCAGGAATGCGACTACCAGAACGCCATCGTTGCAGCCGAAAACGGGCTGTCGTTATTAACCAGGAATGAAGCCGAACGCGGACGGGCGTTTGCAAAGTATCTCGGCTTCCTAACTCAGAGACGTGTTTGACCATTTGCAGGACCCGCCAGGGCTTCAAAGTCGTCCTCGCGACTTCGCTGGTTCACCTCTTCCCACCTAAGCACCATGTACGCGCGCTGTCTGTACTCGACGAGGTTCTTGCGACCGCTCCGAACAATACCGCCTGCCTTATGGGCCGCGCATATGTTCTCCAACACGAAGACCGATGGAACGAGGCAGCTGACCTTTTCGGTCGTGTCGGTCGCCTCCTCCCAGACGATATGAATGTCGGCATCAGAGCTAAAGAGGAGGAAGCGTGGTGTCGAATACGAGTGGGCGAGCTAGAGAGTGGTATTGGCGGATTAGAAGAGGTGTTGGCCTTGTTAAAGCAGGTAGAGGACGCCGAAGCCGATTGTGCGCGCTGCTTGTGTCGCATCGGTAAAGGCTACTGGGAAATGGGCGGTACGAGCTTCTTGGCGCATCCACAATATCTTGTTCTGACATACATCAACAGACGACAAGCGGGACGAGTCCTACCGTTGCTTCATTTCGTCGCTCAAGCATAACGCTTCGTACGCGCCCGCCTTCTCTGCGCTCGGAATATATTATCTCGAAGCTGCCACGCCCTCAGATCCTACACGAGCATCCAAGTGTTTCCAGAAGGCGTTTGAACTTGACGCCCGAGAGAGCGATGCTGCTCGAAGGTTGGCAGACGGGTTCGCGGAGGAACGAGAGTGGGATCTTGTGGAAGTTGTGGCGCGTCGTACAATCGAAGGAGAGGGCGGTTTGGATGCCGGACTGAAAAACGAAGGATCGCGTCGGTTTCTGCCGACGAATGCCTGGGCCTGGAAAGCCGTTGGCGTTGTTGAACTGGTACTTTTCTCTCCGCTTTGGTCCTCCTGAAATCCTGACCAATCCAGGCGCGGTCAAACTATGCTGCAGCCATCCAGGCGTTGCAAATTACCCTCCGAGCTGAACCGGACGACCAGGTTTCTTGGCTTCGTCTCGGTGAAACGTACAGCAAAGCCGGACGACAGGCAGCTGCAATGAAGGCACTCGTTCGCGCTCAGGAACTCGATCCAGATGACTGGATGTGCGGCTTTTTCCTCGCAGAGGTTCAACGACAAATTGGACAGCTGCAAGAGGCAGTCGATGCTTTTCATTCCATCCACGCTCAACATCCGAACGAAGTTGGGGTTCTAGTTTCGCTGGGAGAAAGCTACCTGGAGCTTGGGCGCGTGCAGTTACAGGATGGGTTCGGCGCACGAGCTGAGCGCTCGTTCATCATCGCTATTCGCGTCGCATTGCAGACCATGAAGGAGAGTGCCGGTTTCCGCAGTCTTTCGTGGAAAACAGTCGCCGACGCGTTGTTTTTCTTGGCACGGCGGTCAATACTTTTTGAAGAAGCTGATGTTCGCGATGCCCTGGCAGCGGTTGTCGGGCTCCTGCCCCAGAATCTTCAACCGAGCCCAAACCTGCGCGGCGTCCTACCTTTACCCGATGTCGTTGCGGAGCCCACACTATCTCCGAAAAAGATCATTGAGGTTGCCGCCGCGGCCTATGACTATCGCATTGCGCTCGGCTCAACCGAGAGTGCTGCTCGTGCAAGTGCATGGTATGATCTAGGGATAGTTCTTCTCGTCTTGTCTGGCCAATTCACTATCAAGCGACCTCCAAGAACAAGTGCAAGCGAACGGAACACAATGCTTAACGAACGCCGTTCGTGAAGATCCGGGAAACGAGATGTACTGGACGGCGTTAGGAAATTCATATTTCAGTTTCACAACCAAAATCGGCGCAGCACGCATATATAAAAGCTCTTGAAGTCGATTCCAAGGTATGTGGGCTGCCTGTGGCATTACGTTTAACGGACTGCAAGTAGAACGCGTCGACTTGGGCCAACCTAGGATTGCTGTATTTTCACCAAAAAGACTTTGAGCTTGCGAACCAGGCGCTACTTCGTGCGCAAACCCTTGACCCGGAGTGCACCATTGCGTGGGCAGGACAGGCCCTTGTTGCAGCAGCAAATGGCCATTACTCGGACTCGGCGACGCTCTTGGATCACGCGGTGACGCTGGTGTCCGTTGTGGTTGGTCTCTTCAGTTTGAAATAACCACTTCTGAGTTGATTTATAGCCTCAAGTTGACCTCGAATATGCTGCTCGAAGTTTTCTCCGGTTCAAAAGCAAACCAAGCACACATTCTGTCGACGATCTACTTCCGATGTTCTTTGTCTTGGATCGACACTGCCAAACACATCCCGGTGACGCGTGTGGCCTTCACTTGTTTGGGCTCGTATGCGAAAGCCTCGGTCAACTCGAGAGGGCCGCTGAACTCATCGGCAAAGCCATCGTCGTTCTCGAGGCCGAGTACGAGGAAACCGAGTCGACAAGCGTAGAAAAGAACTTCACCATTGCCAATGCCAACATCGCGCGTCTGCGATTATCGCTCCAGGACTACGACGGTGCTATAGAGGCGTTCGAGAGCGTTCTGGGACTCATTGGCGAGGAAGAGGCCGACGATGAGGCAACTACGATGCGTGTTCAAGCACATTTCGGAATTAGCCTTGCTAGTTTCTTCCTGAACCAGTCAAACGCCGCTCTGGAACAAGCAGAAATGGCGTTGCAGGCGGCTGGGGAGAATGTTCTCATTCGTGGTCATGCTACCGTGCTCTCCGCACAGATTTTATGGGCCGCTGGGTCTCGGGAGGATGCCAAAGCCCAACTCCTTGACTGGTGAGTGCGTCGACCTTCTCTGTAATACCGATTGACGTGTAAAGTATAACGAAGGACCCGGAGAACTTTATTGCCATGAACACCCTTGCGGCGATGGGTATTTTGACCAACGACGAGGGTCTCGTCGAGGCAGCACTTTCGGATCTGCTATCTCTACCCGTCGACAAGTGCTTGGAGCTGGATCCTGAACGGAATCTCGACTATCTGTTGACACAAAGCCAGCTGGCTCAGGTACCGGGCATTCAGCAGCCAGCGTCTACTAACACTGTGCAGGGCAATCTAGACAAGGCGCTATCGCTCAAACAAGCAGGCATCTTTTACGAGCCCAGGCGCTCTGACACGAGGAACGAGCTTGCCAAACTCAGCTTACAACAAGGTGATGGAAAAACAGCGCAAGCGCTACTTTCAGCTTCAAAGCCAGAAGACCCGGACAGCGCACGCAAGTCACTCGCGCTCCAAGCGATCACCGAGTCGATAAATGGCAACAAATCCGGGGCAGCTGTTTCGCTGGCCCAGAAAGCACTGTTCTTGACGCCTTGGGATGCTCAAAATTGGCGGTCGCTGGCGCTGGTGCGAGGAGCTGGGTGATTAGGACATTTACTGTACATTAATTCCTGTATCTATAGAACTAACGTGAACCCAAGAGAGTGACAAGGAAAACGCGTCTTGCAATCGAATCCGTGGAGGGTGCATTAACAGATTTGAGCCACCATGCTAGCTTCTGGGTCTGTTGAGCGGAATCTAGTCCCCGCGGAACGCTGCAATTCATGAGCATTGCAGGGCAAAGAGCAGGATTAAAGCATACATCCCGCGCTCTCGCAAAGCTTGAGCCAGATCGGAGGCGGACATATTTCGGCTATCCCGCGAAAGGAAGCCGTCGTCCTCTTGTATAAACGACAAGTGCTTCTGAATGCGTCGTAGGCGCAGAAAGTCGGGACCCATGGTCGAAATCCCTAGCAGCCTAGGCGTCGTCGTCAGCAATTGGTTTTAACACTGGACCCACGTCTCGTACCCGCAAACAGCCTTTGCGCGGTCCTCGCCCTTGAGCGTATCGAGAGGTATTTGGCGTTCGTCGGTGGCGGCCCTAGCTAGCGCGCCAAGAACGTCGCCATGCCGGGTGACGACGTTGACAGCTTCGTCCGCCGCTTTCTCGAGTATTCGCTCGCGCTGCGAGGGGAGTATGCAGGTCGAAGGCAGCGAGCGAGGGGCCCAGATTATGATGAGCGGAATGAGTTCCTCGATAATGAGGGCTGTAACGACAAATGGGACCTGCAAGAGGTTACCCGGGAGGAAATAAAGAGTGCCAAAAAAAGCTACGAACAATCTTTTTGAGGTCTGCCGACTGCGTGTGCAGCATCCGATGCTCCCATCGCTCCAGAGGAGAGCCCCCGTTGGCTATCCTCAGTCGGATGTCGCGAGCAATGCCACTCCGCGTGTATACCAGCTTGACTCCGCGAAAGTAGAATTTCGCAAGCTGGATTCCCTTGTGTAGTGTACTTTTCGCCCAACCGGCGTCTGCGGGTGGCGGCTCGAGAATGCCATGCGCTTCGGCGTCGGCAATATCTCGACTAGTCGTTTCCTTGATTGCCTTGAGGGATACTGTCGACTCGGTTTGCACGGGAGGAGGAGGCCGAGGTGTTGACGTTGCAGTCTTTGGCGGTGGTTTGACGGGAGCGGGATGGAGCTGGACTGGTTGCTTTCGGGAAGGAGCAGACGGGGGAGGGGGAGCGTCGGGTTGCGTCTGCGTTGGCAGGGTTTGCAGCAAGCGACGACCGAGGATTCGGGAGTTGGAATGGACGCGAAAAGCAAGCATCAGCATTGTGACAAGAAATGGTTTGCAAGTAGTACAGCGAGGTGAGATATATCCAAAGCGAAATAGTAGTAATAACACTGCGATTTTGAGATAGCGTGAGCGGGAGAGCGCGAGGAGAGCATTGGATCTAGCGATGCGAAAACATGCAGCAACGAAAACATTAGGCGTGAACAGTCCAATTCGACCCAGGGTCGATGGGAGATGTGAGGGGCGACGGAGCGCGCGCCCAGGTGCCTCCCACTCGTCGAGAAGACGAGTGCGACGCGCCCGAGGGCGGAACATATTGTGTGGGTGCAGACGGAGGAGCCTCTGAGGGTCCGTCAAAGTTGACAAACTCTTGTCCAAAGTTCTCTGGCGCCGACTGCGGCTCGGCCAGAGCGAAAAGCGCCGCAAAGTCGTCCTGAGCGGGCAAGTGGGGCTGTGCAAACAACCCCAGGTCGGACAAGGGCATGACGTTCGAGTCGAATGGAAGATCGAACGGAGGGAAAGAAATCTCGAGGTTGCCCTCGGGATGTTGCAGAAGCGATTGTGCATCGAATCCCTGGAGTTGGAAAACATTGGCGTCGCCAGTTGACGCGAATAGATTATCAAAGTCGGAGGGCGTAGGATTGTTCCATGCCGATTGGTCGTACGGGGTGTTGGGGATGTCAAACTCGACGTATTGCTGCAGGGCAAGGTGAGTTACGATATAAACGCAGATGGGATAGACGCACCGAGTCCGGCTGGGGCTGCCATCCGTTGACGGGATTTTGAGCAGGCACGGGTTCTGGTGCAGCGTACGACGAAGGACCGATCGCGGGGGACGCGTAGGCGCTGACAGGGGTGTGGGGAAACGAGTCGACGCCCGGAAGCTCGACGTAGGAGCTCTCGGGCGACGCGGCAGCAGACATGGGCGGTGAAGGGCCATAAATGCCATGTTTGTCGTACATTTCGTAGTTGGGAGCTGGATGAGCAGGGAGCTCTTCGGGCATCGGGCCTGGTTCAGGTTGGACGCGGCCATGTTTGAGCTGCTTTGCGCGTTCCTTGTCGGCACGTTTCTCTTGGCGGATGCGCTCCTTCTCCTCCTTCTTCAACGGCTGGAACCGGTATTCCGGGTATTTGGCCTGGTGCTCTGCCTTCTTTATGTCGGCACGCCGTTCGTACTCTGCGCGGACAGCGGGCGACTCGTTCTTCCACATGTGCGAGATCTGCTTCGAGATATCGCCCTGAGCCATGCGGCCCCAGTCTTTGGCTTTCTCCGAGCGGTACAAGATCCACGCGTTGGGAGGTCGCGGGGGGTTGGTGTTGGCGGTGGGAGGAGACTTGCGACTGGTTCGCGTAGGGCCCGCCATTTTTCGGATGCGGAGAAGATCGTGAACGGAGGAAAACTATGTCTGGTGAGCGGTGGTTACTCAAGCAGGATAGACAGCAAGGTACGCACAAGGGAGCGCGTATGGTTCCTTGCGAGTTAGGTGGCAAGGGAGGGACGTTAGACGGGGCTGGAGTTTTGAGCCTGTCTTGTGGGTGTTGTCGAGCGCGACGACGACGAGGAGACTGCGACGACGCGTCTGAGTCGCAGGGAAGCGAGGGCGACGACGACTGCTCGTCGAGGGCGGAGTGTGGACCACTGGGTGGTTGTGGGGAGAGGTGAGAGAAGATCAAATTGTGATGGGTGAGCATACAAGATACAACATACACTGAAATCGACTACTAGCAGTACAGCTAAACCCAGGGACAAAGCTATAGACGACGAGCAAGGACAGTGTGCAGTCTCCGTAACATTTTTTCCGCTCAGTATTGAGGGTATCCGCCCCCACCGCCATTGCCGTAGCCTGCAGGTTTTGGTTTGCGTCGACCACAAGCACACTACGCACCTTGCTGGCCACCGCCGTAGCCGCCGGCCTGGTAGCCTTGTTGGCCACCACCACCATATCCGCCGCCCTGGTAGCCGCCTCCGCCCTGGTAGCCACCTTGCTGGCCGCCACCATATCCGCCTCCTCCTTGGTAGCCGGCACCACCGCCGCCATAACCTATTGCGACGTTAGAAAATTGTTTGGGAAAGCTATTTGAGGGCGCACCTCCGCCGCCGCCCGTAGCCGCCTCCGCCTCCTCCATAGCCTGAACGCGTATGAGATAAGGTCTGGAAGATAGACCGACCAAATACCTCCGCCGCCGCCACCACCAGAGCCGCGGGCATTGGCGAGATTGACCTTGATACGACGACCCTGAAATAGACATTGGTGATGGCCGCGACAGCCTTGTATGGGGCCAACATACATCCAGATCTGGGCAAAAAAAACGGTCAGCGGCAAAGTATGCAGCAGACTGCAGGAACAGACCAGCGTCGTTCATCGTGCTTATAGCTGTCTCAGCTTCCTACAAGCCACAGTCAGTCTCCGATTGACTCAGATCTGTCGGTGCAGAAGACAAAGTCCTCGTCTGACCACAACACACACCTGAGGAGTCGAGTACGTGACGAATCCGAAACCACGGGAGCGACCAGTCTCGCGGTCCCTCATAACGATGCTGTCGAGCACCTTCACAACGCTGAGCCACAAGCAGAAAAGCGAGAGGGAGACTGAGTAACCTGGCCAAACTCGAGAAAGGCCTAGCAGTAGCACATAAGAAGGAGTCCAGACAGAACGAAACCAGCCAACATTGCGGAGAACATCATCGTTCGTGTTCCAACTCAAGTTGCTACACAGCTTGTTAAGGGAGAACAGGCAAGCCGCCGAGACACGAGACTGACCCCACATAAACCTTGGACATTGCAGAGAAACGGGGTGGTAGCAGCAGGAAGCAAGTGGCTTAGCCCGTGTGACTGTCTTCCTCCTTCCTTTTATAGTCATAGTTCCGTCAAAAAACATGCATAATTTCTCGTAAATTTCGTGCAAAAGTGTCATCCCTAAGGAGGGCCCGTCTTCTTCTTGCCCTTCTTCCCCTTGTCCGACACACCAGGCGCACTCTCCACCGAGTTGCGGCCGCTCCCACTCCCATCATCAGCACCGCCCTTGTCAGACCGCTTCAGCCCCGGGATTATCGACGCGATAGACGAGGCAGATCCTTGGCGTCGGTTTCCCATCGAAATCCGTCGAGCGATACGCGCAAAATTCTGTGAACTAATCCGCTTCCGTTTGGGCTCCGACTCGGGATCCGGACTTGTCGTCGACGACGCCAGTCCAGGCTCGAATGTAACCCCGGGCGTCGACGGACGTTCCTCGGTGGCCGCCGCCTCCTCAGATACGGGGAAGGTCACCGGTTGTGATCCCAGAGGTGATTTCGGCGTCGCGGAAGATTCAGAAGCTGGTTCTGGGTCAGAACTCGGGAACGCAATGGGTGTCGCCATAACGGCCGCATGATCCTCTTTCGGGGCGAAAGTGGTCTCTGGCTCCGTCGCGACCGGTTCATCCAGGTTCGCCGCCGGTTCCTCAACGCTCATCTCCGTCACCGGGTTCTCCGGGCCGTCGAGCTGCTTGGCCTCCTCAGGTTCAGTCGAGTATCCAATGACATCCAGGTCAGGTTCGGCTTCTGGAACAATGTCCGCCACAGGACCACTCTCCTCCGTCTCCGGAAGAGGCTTGTCGGTGGGTGCAGGTGTCGGGACGTCTCCAGAAGTGCTGACTTGATCGGCCCACATGGCCGCGAAAATACCGTCCTGCGCCAGCAGCTCAGAATGCGAACCACGCTCAACGATTTGACCATCTTTGAGGACGAGGATGCTAGAAAAAGACAGCCGTTTAACGACCGCGATTAATGCAACGGAAGACACTGACATGTCGGCGGAAGCAATCGTCTGTATATGGTTAAGTTGGCGAATACCTAGGGGTTGCAAAAGACGCACCGAGAGCCGGTGGGCAATGGAAAGTGAAGATCGGCCTTGCATAAGGTTCTGTAGAGCCTTTTGGATGTCCTTCTCCGTTGTCGTGTCCAGAGCGCTTTGCCTGGATTAGCGGCAGCATATTGGTGAAGAAAGAGCAAACCTGGTAGCCTCGTCGAGGAGCAAGATCGGCGGATTCTTGAGCAGCGTTCGTGCGATAGCGACCCTTTGTTTTTCACCCCCGGATAGGCGAACACCGCGCTCTCCAACCCGCGTTTTGTAGCCTCGGAGCGAGTCAAATCTACGTAAGAAATCCCCGAAATGAAAGCAAATTACCGTCGGGGAAGGCACTTATCCTTTCGTGCATCTGAGCCGACCGCGCAGCTGCTTCGATTTCTTCGGGAGTCGCCCCAAACTTGCCGTAGCTTGCAAGACGTCAGAACGCGATTTTGGTCAGAGGCCACCATACCCAATGTTATATTCAATTGTGGTGTTGAATAGGCTCGAGTCTTGCGGTACAACGCCAATGGCAGCGCGCAGAGACTTTTGGGTTACGTCCCTGGGAAGTTATGAGAAATGTCGGAGGCAAGTAGCGACTAATGACCTTATGTCTTGGCCATCAATAAGGATACGACCACCTCCGAGCCTATGCGATAGAATTAGTGAGGACCATCAGCGACAAAGGCACATACGGAAGGTCATAGAAGCGATACAGGAGTCGCAAAATGGTTGACTTGCCGCTCCCACTTTCGCCAACCAAAGCAACTGATGAGCCTTTCGGGACCTTGAAAGATACACCGTTGAGGGCCGTTGTGCGATGGTCGTACGAGAATGAGACGTTCTCTGTGGTCGCTAAGTTGATGCCACCACAAAATACAGCGCAAGACCGACCGAATTCAATCTCTCCACCATCAACGGCGAGAGTGGCTGCATTGTCACTATCTTCGACTTCGGTGGGCTCGTTGAGGAGTTCGAGGAGTTTCTCGGTATCAATCAGCGTTTGGTTAATCGTCCGGTACATGAAACCGAGTTGGTTAAGTGGGACATAGAGCTACAAGTGTGGGTGATAAGCAGGGAAGGCCAAAGAACTGATTTTCCTTTTACCTGGGCCAGATAGGTGATAAAGACTATGAAGTCGGCCGGTGCAGATTCGCCGGTTGTGACGCGGTGGGCAACGATGAGCGAGCCGAAGAGCAACCCAGTACTCTTGAAAGTCCATCAGCAAGAGCAGTGGACAACACAGATACACACGATGATCAGGTTCTGGACCAGGTTCAAGAGGTTCAGAGACCCTAGACTGCGCTAAGTAACGAAAGCGCGATGTATTGTTTACGCACAGATGACTCGAGATTCCAAATTTTGATAATCCGAGATGGCTTCTTGGTACCGACGAGCTTCTTGCTCCTCTCCCGAGAAGTACTGGGAAACATATATGAGAAGGCGAATAAATCGAGACGCGTTTCGTTCTGTACCTTGACTGTCTCGTAGTTGAGCAAGGTATCGCTCGCGATTCCTCTTGTCACGACGTCGCATTCATTCATGCGTCGGCGAAGTCGCGTCCGCCACCGGGTCAAGACAACGCTCGCGGTCACATAAAGGAAAATGACGACGAATACGACAGCGGCAAGGACGACGCCAAAGGTCCAACAGAAGATGACGAGTGCGACGGTGATGTCGATGAATGTGGGCGCAATTATGAAAAGAAGATGCTAGAGCGATTGAGCCACAAAATGCATAGAAATTTAAGAATACCTCTAATGTGCGGTTGATAGCTGCTCCGCGATCTAAAACTCGGAGAACTTGTCCAGTATTGCGATCTAACGGAGATTTGGTCTTGGCCGTTTCTGAAGAACGCGACCTACGAGTATGGAAGTTGAAACTAAGTTGGAGTAAGTGGTCAAAGGCCAGCTGGCTCATCTCTGAAGGAGCGTGAGTTGCTAGAAACATACAAGACCACGCGACGTACGACGGTCGGAATATTGCATCACGGGCGTCCAAAGACACTGGGACGCGTCAGACGAGATAAGAAGAGAGCCAGGCCACATACATCACGAAGGGCGGCCAATCCCCCGCTGCCTTGTAGGAAGCGCAACAGAACATAGAAAAGAAGAACAGGCCAAACAGAGCGGGTCGAAGTTCCATCGAAAATCCGAACAATCTCTCCCAACGTGAACGGCAGGAGGGCATTGACGAAGCGTCCAACCAAGATCAACACAGCGCAAAGCAGCTATTTGCAAGTTGAGGACGCGTCCCGACTGTATATTGAAAACGTACCATCAGCAGCTGCAATGGGCGGCTCTTGGAAGGCCACAGATAAGGTGTCAGGCGCAAAAAACGTTGCCAAATTTCGCTCCAACTGGGGTCCAAAGATATTTCGGGTTTCTGGATTCCCTCATCCGGCACAGTGCCCGCGGAACGACGCGGACTGGGCATGCGCGAACCCGAGTTGGACTCTACTAATCCCGTACGGGGAGGCCTGAATGTTCCATACTTGCTCGACTCCGATGGGGCGTGCAGCGCGGACAGCGGAGAGAGACCGGTCGACGCCGGAGGTGCGAGGAGGGCGGCACTCTCGTCCTCCGCGCTATCTTGGGTGACGGGTTTGTAGACGATGATTGGCGACGCGAGGGCAGCCACGAGGATGACGCCAGCAAGGACCCGAAAAGATGGAAAGATTATCGCGATGGTCTGGTGGTTCAGGACCGGAAAACGTGCTACGGAGAGCTTAACGTCTGGCTGAGAAAGGTAAAATATGCGCCACTTACTCCTGGAGGCAAGAAACGCCACCAGTGCGACATCCACCGCAGTCGACGCCGCAATGGCCCATTTCAGACGCCGTCGAGACCACACTTCCACACCCTGGACCTCTTTCCAAGCGCCAAGAGCAGCCAAACCGGCATAGGCAACGACTACAAGAATGGCGTTGTACTCGATGCCGGTATTGTGTGGCCAGGCTTTGTCGATAACAGCAAAGGCGACGAAGATGAGGCCGTCAATGAGGCCCGAAAGAGCCAGGAGCGACAGTAGGGCCAATACAAGGCCGCGACGAGGGACGCGTTGCTCGACAACAATGTGGAGAATGTCCGAAGGTGTGGACGGGAGGGTGGGGCGTGTTCGGAGAAGGGACAACGACGCGAGCAGAGCTGGGAGGGGACCAGCTACGCGGAGAAGGAGACCAATGGACACGGCCATGGTGGAGGGAGGAAGGAAAACCGATCCAAGTTGAGCCGATCCAAACACACGAGGCGGCGCGGCTATCGGCACCGTGTAGTAATTATTTACCGGCCAAAGCCTCCACCAGCTCTGTCGCCTGCACCCTAACCACATCCACCGCGCTCGCAAGGGCATCGACCTTGCCCGAGTCGTGGAGCTTCAAAGCGTTGCGCGTTTCCAATTTGTATTCGTACGACCGCGCGACCGTTGCTTGAATGGAGTCGGCAGTTACAGGTGCCAACGGAGTAGCAGGAACGAGATTCCCAATGTCTAGACCGCTGGCGCGCAGCAAGGCCAAATCGCGGATTGTTTTGTCGAAGGCGAGTGGCTTGGAGTTGGACATGACGGGAGCAGGCAACCAATGATGTCTGCGCCCACTAAGTAACATGGATGTACTCTACTTTTTGAAACAACCAACCACAAATACCGAATAATGATAAATCGACAAAGCTATAAGCCCCGGAGATAGTCCACGAATTGACTGAGGAATAGAACCTGCTCAAATGTTTCGACGGCTTTGATACTCCTCTGTCGACGAGCCACGCCAATCACACGTTCCACCAGCTCCAGAGTATCAGGGCGAAGCCCGGGTGCCTCGGCGGGCACTTGGTCTATCCTTCCACAGAGGCCGAGCTTGAGCAACCAGCAACAGGCAACGACGCCTGCGCGTCCAACGCCGCCACGACAATGCACAAGGACGTTAAGTCCCCGGAGAGTGTATTCGTGAATGACACGCGTAAGGTGGTGGTCTAGCTCGGCCGGAGAGCTTGGTCCCAGCCCTTCTGGAATCGGAATGCGGAGAACCCACAGACCGACGGCTTTAGCAGCGCGTTCGTAGCTCGGCCATGGCGCGCCAAGTAGCTCCAATTCCGCATCGTCTAAGCAGCAGACGATGCAGCGAACAGAGAGTTTAGATATTCGCAGCATGTCCGCGTCGAGATCTCGGCATACGCCACTACGGCCTTTGACTGGACCTTGCAGCCGGACCTTCTTGCCTGGGCAGGAAGAAAGCAAGAGGTTGCCAAGCGTCAAAGTCGGCTCTGGAGGGGGCGACTTTTCATCCAGCGCCACTGCAGCATTGATTGCAGCGGTCAGTTCTTCGCTTAACGTCGCGTTATTTCGGAGAGGTGGGACGAATAGCTGGGGGGAATCGACGCGTTGCTGCGAGAGGACAACGCTGGGCAGGGTGTATGACGGCGGGATTTGGAGGGGAAGGGAGCTGGAGCGGAGAAATTGGGATATGAGGGCAATGTATGTCGGCGGTAGGATGCTTGAGATGGAGAGAGGGTGGGTATCCGAGGTCTTAATGTGTGGCCCATACACTGCGGGTCGCGGAATGTGCTCGTTCAATGCCGCGGCCAGGTGGTCGTGGAGCGAGTGTTGGTGCGGGGACGCGCCAGAGGGGCCGAGGATGAGCGGGGGTTGGGTTTGAATGGACTCGCAAGGCCACCAAGGGAACTACGACACATCTGCGGGCCTCGAGGAGGAGGAGTTGGTCGGGGCTGAAGGGGGAGTATTGAGTGGGTGCACCCGTCGGACCAAATTTGAGGGTATTATATGAGCTTTTTGGGTGAATTAGAGGGATATAATGGACGGAATGCATGCATGTACATGCCTGGTGTGGTGGTTGGAAGCAAGGCATACGAGTGCCTCAGCATACATGGCGGGGGTTGAGAAATATCAGTTTGCGTGACGACCAGTCTTCACTCCCTTCCTCCTCCTCCACACTCGTTTCGATGAACGGCGTCCGGTTCAATGCCCGGCCTCCGCAGTACAACTCAGACGCACCAATCCCCGTATCCCGCCCTCCCATACCCAGCTCAGGCACTACAGTTCGCAGGGCCAAGACCTTAATCCGACCAGAGCGCGGCGTAGCTGCAGTCCCATTAATCACCCCTGCCGGCGATGCTGGCTCCAACGCTGCCTCGGTCGCGAACAGCTCGGATGCCTGGCGCATCACCTCCCGAGTCCTCACATGTTGGGCACCCAGCTTCTCCCTCGTCAAGATTGGTGGAATGCGGGACAAAAACACGCAGCAGGCATGGCGAGAGAAGATGTCCCTCTGCATAATCATTGCCATTGCCTGCGGTGCCGTTGCCTTCATCACCGTCGGCTTTCAGAAGGTCCTCTGCTCAAACAGCCAGGCGACGAGCAGCGAATTCATTCGAGTTGGCTCCAGAGCAGGCACTCTCAGTGTCCTTGGTCGTGTATACGACATATCCTCAGCCAAAAGCCCCGCCAACCTCTCCTTCCCCGCCCTCGCGGCCAAACTCCCCGGCCAGGACATCACCCAATTCTTCACCCGCGCCGCCACCGACTTTCCTAGCTGTAAAGGCCTCACTGCTCGTGCAGCAGCCGAGCCTCCCTGTTCCAATGCAACCCCGTGCCAATTCGCAAATCCCAGGCTCAAAGCCACCTTGAACGACCTCGGTTTCAAAGCCACCAACTTGACAGCCGGGTTCGACTGGGACCAGGTTGGAAACAGCACAAACTATATCGTTCTCGATGGCGCCGTGCTCAATATGACGACCTACATTGTCAATCATCCGACTGCCATCCCATCGGACAACGTCGACAGGGCCATTCGGATCCTTCTCAGCAGCACGAATACGGCCAGCGGCAAAGGACGGCACCCGGCTATTCTCATCTCGCGCAGACCTCAAGCCGACAATTGCATGTCTGCAAGAGCGGTACTTCGCCGGTAATATCGACAAAGTCACCCCCGGATGCTTTATCACCAACCTCGTCCTCTATCTCGGTCTTGGAGTCATCCTGACCTTGGTTCTCATCCGCTTCTTCCTTGCCATCGCGTTTCGCTGGTACTTCTCCGCGCGCCTAGCGGGTAACCCTGACGCCAGGACTTTGAACCGCTCCGCAATCAGCCCTGCAGTCATGCCTGAAGGCGCCAACGTCTCTGTCGACAACAGAAACGGGACCGCACCGTGGGCAAACAGCCAGAAGAAACTCTCTAAAGGTCCCAAACCGTCGCCGCTTGGCCCTACGTCGGCGCCTCGTGCTCCATCAGGGACGGCTCCGGTCATGAGTTTGGCACAAATTGGCGCGGAGCTGTTTGCAGTCTGCCTCGTCACCTGCTATTCGGAAGGAGAGGAATCGCTCAGAACGACGCTAGATTCGATTTCACAGACGACCTACTCGGATGCACGCAAGCTACTTTTCGTCGTGGCTGATGGGATGATAACTGGCGCCGGCGAGAAGCGGAGCACTCCCGATATCTGTGTTAGCCTCCTCGATGCAGACCCGCGTTTTGGAGAACCTATCCCAATGAGCTACGGGTCAGTTGGTTCGGGTGCTCAGGCACAAAATCGTGCAATGGTGTATGCTGGTCATTACAGTGCGTCATGAAGACTCGTTCTCCCTCAGTCGCTTATAGTCTCTAGCCGTTGCTGGACGCCGTACTCCGACCGTCATCGTTGTCAAATGTGGCACGGAAGAGGAAGCGAGGACCAGTCGCAAACCTGGAAATCGCGGCAAGCGCGACGGACAACTCATCCTCATGAACTTTTTCTCTCGCGTCACTTATAACGACCGCATGTCCCCTCTCGACTTTGACCTTTTCCGGAAAATTCACGTTCTCATGGGTGTAACGCCCGACTTTTTCGAGGTTTGCTTAATGGTACGTTGGCAGCAATTCCGCGTATTTCTTCCTTACCACGATCAAGGTTGACGCCGACACGATGGTGTTCCCCGAATCCCTGCGGCATTTGGTCAACTGCATGCACCATGACCAAATGATTATGGGTGTCTGTGGAGAAACACGGATCGCCAACAAGCGGACTTCGTGGGTCACGGCAATCCAGGTGTTCGAGTACTTCATCTCGCACCACCTGGCCAAGGCATTCGAGTCGGTCTTTGGTGGCGTCTCGTGTCTCCCTGGGTGTTTCTCCATGTTCCGCCTCAAAGCGCGCAAGTCGACCGGAGACGACTGGGTTCCCCTCATCATCAAACCCGAGATCGTCAAGGAATACAGCCAAAGCGAGGTCACTACCTTACACCAAAAGAATCTTCTCTTGCTCGGAGAGGACCGCTTCCTGACGACCATCCTTCTCCGGACGTTTCCCAACCGGAAGATGATGTTTTTGCCTCAGGCTCGATGCAGGACGGTCGTGCCCGACACGTTTTCGGTCTTGCTGTCGCAGCGGAGGCGATGGATCAACTCGACGATCCATAATCTCATGGAGCTAGTTCTAGTTCGTGACCTTTGCGGCACGTTCTGCTTCAGTATGCAGTTCGTGGTGTTCATGGATCTCCTCGGCACCATCGTTCTTCCCGTCGCTATCGCCTTGACCTACATTCTCATCGTCAGCGCCGGTCTCAGCCCGCCCAAGTCTTTCGATGAGGCCATTCCTCTCATTCTTCTCGTTGCCGTACTCGGTCTCCCCGCCATCCTCATTCTCTTCACGACCTTCAAGCTCGTCTACGTTTTCTGGATGTTGATATATCTGCTCGCCCTCCCCATTTGGAACTTTCTCCTCCCGGTTTATGCGTTCTGGCACTTTGACGACTTTTCATGGGGAGAGACAAGGTCTGTTTGCGCAATAGTCTCTTTTCTTATCTCACATCTTTCCAC
This sequence comes from Mycena kentingensis (nom. inval.), assembly GCA_014461125.1. Classification (NCBI taxonomy): domain Eukaryota; kingdom Fungi; phylum Basidiomycota; class Agaricomycetes; order Agaricales; family Mycenaceae; genus Mycena; species Mycena kentingensis (nom. inval.). The sequence goes on along the minus strand of JACAZG010000007.1, from coordinate 839,998 downwards.
AGAAAGGTAGAAGGCGAGGTCAAGGATGAGGGACACGGTGGCGGCGGAGGTAGAGCTGGTCCCGAAGTTCCTCTCCGACGATGGGAAGATTGGGAACGGTCGCGCCTACGAAAATTACGACGTGAAGAAAGGAGGCGACGCGACTTTGACCGCGCCTATCCATCGGGATATTTTGGGGGCGACGGGGACATGCTGTCCGTGCAGGACTCGCGCAGCCAATACGATGGCTCTGACGCGTACTCTCTCGCGTCTTCCGATGATGACCATTGGGGTTTCCAAATCGGTGGCTACAACGAAAACAACGCCCAGTATCCGCCTCCGCCGACAACACTATTACTACCACACAACGAAGCATTAGAGTCGGCGGAGACTTTGGACAGCAAGGCGTTGGAGGCGATGTTGGAGATGGGGTTTGACGAGCCGTCGAATCCACAATCAATATCCCGGTACCAGCTGCAGGACGCGTCTACGTCGTCGCTACATGTGGGCAACGGAAACGCGCGCGGGAATGGTTACTCGCCCCTCGCGCCCGGTCAGCAACTACCACCTCCCAATGTCGTCTTTTCTCCGACGACGCCCGACGCGCCGTCCGGTCCTGGACGAGGGACGCAACGGACGACGTCTCCACCACGGGGTGGCGACGCACAATACGGACCACTCGGGCCTCTGGATCCCCGATTCTAGGAAGTTGCCCATACGATAATCTACCATACCCTTGCATCCGTCAGTCCAGTTGTGCTGCATCCTGCTCTATCGCATTTTTTTTCATTCATTTGGACGGCATACATACGTAGAGTGAATAATATCTTGTACTGTAGAGAATGAGGCTTTTGTCGAGTGACCATCGAGGAGTGCCTAGACATGACTTTACTACCACCACCACTGCTAGACAGTTCGTACATCCGTCGCACTCCCTGCACCTTGTAACCTCCTCTAGGGATTGTATCGACTGCAGTGGGCATCGACCCCTCACTCCGTATTGTGTTGCTCGCTCTGGGATCCAAATTGCATGCATCCGCCAGCCGTGTCCTCTTCCACACCGTTTCGCTGCCCGACGATGCGCGTCTTGCGTCACGTACCCAGCTTTACCCCCTCATTACGCGCCCTACCGCCGGATACGCCGCCAACGTTAGGAGAGTGCATGTCACCAACGCTGTTCTTCCCGACGACGGTGCCGCGCTTCAGGACGACGAGGGGTTGCGAGGGCTCGATGCTGAGGTTTTCACGTTTCTGAACGTCTGTCCTAACCTCGAGGAATTGATCTGGGAGTCCGCTTGGGCGCCTCCCGATGGTCTGGCCGAGGTTCGTTCTGCATGGGTTTCCAATCCGTCTCTTCAATGTCCTTTACGCAGAGTCTCTCCATCCACAATCCGCGCCTTTCGCGTATCTCGTTTACTCAACCTCCCTTGTCTCCCCGATGCAGTCTCAAGTGGGACGCGCCGTCACTGCCCTTACTCGCGACGCTGCCTCTTACCTCCATCCGCGTTTCTCGTCTCTCGCAGGCAGGAGCCCGTGCTTTCTCTCGACTATTGGAAGGGCTCGGAGCAGCCAATTGTTCCCTCGAAAATCTTTGTATCGATTTCGTGTGGCTCGATGAAACTATCTGTCAAACCATTGCTCAAGTCGGCAAGAAGCTCCGCAGTTTAACGGTAAGCTGGTCGAGCTCCAGCATCTCATCACAAAACGTCCATTCTAGGTGTCGACAGCAGGCACCAAACTCTCCGATGGTGGACTGGTCGCTATTCTTGAAGGATGCGAGGCTCTCGAAAGTTTTACCCTCGATGACGTTCAAGGTACTCGAATCGATGTAAGCTGTCGCGTCCGCACTCACCTCCTTTCCCGGTCGCCTCTCAAAAACCCTTTGGACCAAGCCCACTTGCTTTCCTCCTGCCCTCAGATCTGTACGCGTCGTAATTAACGAAGGCGCACCGCAACATTCGTGGGCCGTGGACCATCTCGAATCCATTCACGCCTTGCTCTCACTCCCAAACATCACATCCCTCGAGATTATCCGCCGCGAAATTCTGCCCACAATACACGGTGGCGTCGCCATCTATGACGGTGTTGCCGACGATACGGTCGCCTTGAAACCCGTTCCAACGGCATTTATGGACAGTATCAAGGACAGTCAATTGGCCTCTCTGCGCTGCGATTTTTGGTCTTTTACGCTCAGCGACATGAAGCGAATTCTTGACTGTTCGAAATTGGAGGTACGGTGTCGTTCATCGCCCCCTACTTGACCAAACGCGTTGATAGCATTTGTTCCTTTGTCTCGATGGTCCCTTTTCTTCCAAATTGACTGCTCTCACGTCGAGCTTCGCGAACTTGCGAACGCTTACAGTCTCCGTTCTGCCCATTCATGCTCCCGGAAAGCCGCCAGTGCCTTCGATCCCGAATAAACCTCACGCGTCCCTGCCAACGCCGTCCGACTCTCCAATATTGAAAAGCAAGGCCGTCCTACCTCCGTTGCTGGATCTGGACAAGCTCCAGCCGCACGATCCCTCAATGCCGCTATTGCGAGATGTCAAGAGGCTTGTTCGTAAATGCCCGCGGTTGGAGCTTCTCGGTAATACCCTCTGTATGACTGTTTTCTCGATGCTGATTCTCGCTAGACTGGTGTGGTCGGAACGGTCGAGGGTCGTGGGTCGTTGGTCGCCCATCAGCAACGGCCAGAAGCACGAACGTTGTCGTCGAATATGTTGCCCCAGAACTCGACAGCTCGGTTTGGATTGCCGCTAAACGAGAGCAGACGATCGCGGACGCTACTGCGCGAGGTTGGGGTGGGTTCGCGGAAATCGAACGACCAGGTTCAGCTTGGGTTGGCGCCACCGCGGATGCCTTTGCTGCAGAACGTCTCGCTGCAGAAAAGGAAAGGGAGGAAGCAGCTGCACTCGCTGAGCGTATGAAACCAACCAAACGCGCGAGATTGCCGTCAGTATCGATCTCAACGAAAGATACTGCTCCCCTTTCGCCTACGTCCCCCGTTCGACCTCAGGTTCCTTTGACGCCTCCCTCGTCAGCGTCGAGCGAAGAAGCTACATCGCCTGTTATGAAAACACGGACAACACAGTCACAGTCGAGTGGGCGTTCTCGCGCCTCAGGGAGATCACGGACCCAAAGCACCTCGACCGGAGCGAAAGAGTCCCCGAGCTCGTCGAACAATCGTGGCAATAAACCAGCGCGTGGTCGTGGTGGATCGAACTCTGCACGCGGGACCCCAAAGCAGAGTGGGAGTACGGACAGTGCCGGGAATGCTAAATCGTCTGGCTCGGGACGCAGCCGCGGCGGGCGTGTTTCGGGCGAGGGGTCGCGAAGGCAGCAGGCTCGCAGTGGTTAATTCTCAGTATAACGCAGTGTCATCTTGCAGAAGTGTACAAACCAAGAATTTCTTGTTGTAAATTTTTTTGTGGTAAATTGTCGCGACGCGACGCGTCATGGATACCTGGATACCCACACGTGAGACCTTGAGTTCTGACCACCATGTCGCGCGATGCGGTACGTCTTTGGCTTTATTACCTGGGCTGCGTGCTCAAGCAGCTCTCAAGCTCTGGAACGAGGGCCACGACGAATCGGTTCCGCCACGAGTAAACCTGAATACGGCCGGTGGGGGAGACGCAAAGTCTATCAAGGAGAAGGCTGCGCACAAGAAACGAAAACGCTTTCAACCGGAGGATTTGGCTGGTGCACAGAAGCGGGGTCGTAGCACGACGTAGCAGTGTATTTGTAGACAATCATTTCCTACGCCACCCACTTTTGCTTCCGCTCCTTGTTGTTGTCCCTCGTAGCCGGCCTACGCTTCTCCTTCCCATGCCCACTCTCCGCGTACTCGCTGGACCCTCGCCCGACGACCTCACACCGATAACCGAGCTCGTGAATCGCAACGTTGCTCATCCAATTGTTTCCACCCATTTCGAGGGCAAAGTCGTCGTCTTCATCAAGGGCCTCAACCAGGACGAGCATGCTTGCGACGACCCCGAGTACTTTCAACGCGCGGACCGTAGCGGCATAACATGGAGCATCCAGGTCCAAGGTTCTCGTCGCAAGGACTCCTTCGCTGGTCGTGTGCTAACTGCGCATAAAGGGCGTTTCCTGTCTCCGCTATCTAGCGATGATGTCTTGTTCGGCAATATCTTTGAACGGCCGCTGAAGCTGCCTTGGGGCACGAGCGCCGCTCTCAAGTTCATGAAGTAAGTACGCGCGAGGGGCTAAGCGTTTCGGTTTAACCAACATCGTTTGCAGGGTCATCGACCCAACGTTGGAACACGACCTGACGTGCAGCGCGACGCAAAAGCCATGGGCGCTGTCGCCGCTCGTCTCTACCATGCCACATCTGGCACATACGCGCCTCACGGGTGGAGATGTCATCCCAGACTTTCCGCGCCCATCCAGCATCGCAGACGACACGTCGCTGCTGCACCTTTGTATCGACGACACACCCGAGAGATCAGCAACACCCTCGTCTTCTTCGTCGGGATCTTCGCGCTCCAGCAGGAAGAGCACGAGTAGCAATGGAAAGAAGCTACCGAAACCAACTACAATACCGCCTCAAATGACCGCCTCCCAGCGTCGGTCCTTCTTTGCCACCGCTGCGAATCGCCGCGCCGTCGTTCTTGGTCCAGACGACCTCATCACCACGGATTTCTGCTACGGCTTCCTCCAGTTCTCGCCTAGCCTTCGGCTCAAGCTTCCTGGCGGGTTAGGTTTCGATTTGGCGCGGTATTGGGATGGGCAACCGGTACGGCTTCCACCGTCTGCTACAGCTTCACCGCTCAAAGTTCCCAGGTTCGCTTCGTTTGCTGCGAGCGCAAACGTCAAGACGACGCGTCTGAGAATCCGTGGGGTCGACCACTGTGGTGTGTTTCTATAGAGTTGGAAGAGGACGAGACCATTGTGGATTCGTCAAACGGGGGTGAACTCAAACGACGTTGTATAGTAGAATTTGTACATCCGGGAGAAAGCTAGTGATACATGTACTTGCGTCTAATCCGACATAACCGTGGTCTTCTCGCGCAAAGGTCCTCCATTGACTAACAGCATCGACATCGAGAACTTCTGTGACATCTTATCTATCCTCTTGACCGCCATGAGCTTCCATGAGCTTCCCCCAGAACTTGTATCCCGTATTGCGACCGTCCACCCCGGGGCTGCCTTAAAGCTACTATCGGTATCCTCGGTAACTCTCGTCTACATCTGCTAATTATCTGGGTATAGTTGAACAGTAAGACGCGCAAGACAATTCTATGTGATCCTACTCTCTGGACAAACCTGGCGAAGCGCTTCATTCCCGCTGTCGCGGGTCAGCTCAAACGTCCTCGCAAGATTATCAACTGCTTCCGGAGACTTGCCTACGGCCCGAGGGACCTAGCAGCAAACATCTTCAGCGAGTCCACGTTCGTGGAGACCGCGACCGTCTACGAGATGCACCCATTCCCGGACGGAGAAACTGCGCTGCTGGATTCTGGGACCAACGAACGCCCGTGCATTCACGACCTCACCGACGGCTTGGACGACGAGCCGATCTGGGAGCTATTCCGGGAAGGCGAAGGAGACTGCGTCCTTGTCGACCAGTCAGTCCATCAATGGCCAATGAGATTCTTGGTCGGGTCCGAAACAATGTGAGCCATAATTTGGCTGCTCTACATAATGCCCTGATACATTGCGAAGGATGTACTTATATTCATTCAACCCTACGCTCGACAACCCTGTCCTGCAACGCGCAAAACGCCGCGGCGTTCTTTCCTCTCGTTACACTGAACGCGCTCAACTTCACGGTACCGTCAGCATCTGTGGTGGGCCTGCGAGCTATCAGATAGTGCAGTGGGGGGACGACGCGAACGAACAGGATACGGTGGTGTCAGTGCTCGAGGATTCGCAGGTATGTGATACCGCCATCCATTGTAAACACTGACAATCTGCGCAGGCGTTTGACTTGCATTTGGTCGCCGAAATGGCCATAATTATCCGTGTCGACTCGGAGACAACGCGGCGCGTCACTCTATATACTCTACGAGATATATTCGGAACGGAGGGAGCCGTTCTCCAAGTCAGCTCACTTCAGCCCATCCGCGAACTCAGTCTTCCTGGTCGGTTTGAGGCAAACATGCAGTGGGTCCTTGAGCATCCCTTGGATGGGGACACCTATAGGATTATTGCTGTTGATACATCGGCCGCAACCCAATCGACAGTCTACTTGTAAGCATATTTATTATGGCCTATTCCATATTGCTAACCGATCTCAGCCATGATATCGACATGGCAAGCTGGAAGATTATCGAGAAGACAGCATCCGCCGAATTCTCCACCGCGGCTGCCTCAGCCTTATTTTGCCGACGCGTCTGTCTGTTCAATTCGACTTACGATGCAGGGATTTTTGTTCCCGGTGGGCAAGATTTCCCCAGCGCGTGGGGAGGCCCAAAACCCGAAGAGCTTATCACGCTCGTCATCGCGCCGTACACAGGTATTGCCTGCCTTGCGGGCCCGTACGGCGATGGATGTATCGCCATGGCGTGCCTTGCTGATGGCAGAGGTACCGTTCCGTGGACCGCTGGCGTCTAGGCGATGGGCTGAATAGTTGTAGATGAATTTTGCTATTGTTTTTGTCTTCATGTCAGGAAAGGCATGTCGCCGTTTGCATAACCCATCCGTATCACCATCTCGAAGCTCGAGGTCAACTCGAGGAATGTGTTTGTCATTTTCGACTCCCATCCTCATCCGACGCACCCAAATAATTATTCTCGCCCGTGACCACGCTCTCCTCGAGCTTTGCCAACGACCCGATCGACGGTATTCTCGGCCTCGCCTTCCCCGCCATCTCCAATCTCGGGCAGAACCCGTTCTTCTTCTTCACGGCCAACTACGCGGGTGCCGTCGACTCCAACCAGTTCTCGTTCTTCCTTGCCAGCTCAGGCAGCGAGCTGTTGCTCGGCGGGACCAACCCCGACCTGTTCACGGGTGACATCGAGTTCGTTGCCGTGCCTGCAAAGAAGGTGGTATCGTTGCTCATTTGTACGTTCTTTGTCTCCAACCGTCAATACAACTAACCGTTTTGTTAGGTTAACTGGAGATCATCCGGCTACCTCGCAGACTATTAACCCGACTTATGCTAGCCAATATGTACGCCCACCGTTGCCCTCTGGGGGCATTCGCTATATATTTCCACTGGCTGTACGACGACAAGAAGCTGCTAGATGTAATGTCGGACATCGACTCCAGCGTCAGCATCAAGTACGTCCCATCTCGTTTGGCTATTCTTCTATTCTTTTCTATTCATCTTCCAAGGTTTCTCTTATCCAAAGACCAAAGGCGCCGACGTCAACTCTGTTGCAAGGAGCGCCTTCCCCCGGCGTTAGAGACGCAATTAATCTCGCATGGACAATCAATCTTGGATGGACGGATGGAGAGGGGCTTCCCGCCGCTCCAACTATGACGCAGAGGCTCTGAAAGTTTGAAACTTTCAGAGGCTCTGCGTCATACATTGGAGCCGCTCCACAACTCGTCAGACCGCGTCTGCCTTGCGCGCCCATGACCTCCCCCAATCGCCCTAAGCTCGCAACGGCTTACCGCGGGTTAGCCCGTACTGGCTACTCTCTCAACGTACCCGCTCTCAGCCAGCGCACGCTTGCAGGCACGGACGGCCAAAATCCAGGTACGGGATACCAAAATATCAGATTCGACCGAGGCCTTGCGCTGATACATTCTTTGGTAGATCGGCGACCCTCTCTAAGCGCAGATTTGGCATTCTTTGGGTCGGGGCATATCGACTGGCTCGACCAGCCGGGGGCCCACGCGCGCGCCGTTCCCTGTATCCGCCGTAAAAAATAGCCGCTGTACCCGTCTCATACGTACGACCTTGAACCATCTTGAACCCATAATCCGGAGCTGCGGATTCCGATGCCTGATCGCGTTTCGCCTGTCTTCGTCCTCCATCTCCTCGTTCTCCCTTTTGTTTGCCTCAGTATGGACGCCGGCTTTGAACACCTTACGCACCCAAACCGCGACCCCGCCTTGCCGTCATTTTTCATCGTCCCCAACCACCCGCAACTGTCTGATCTCGTCGGGCCTTGTCGAGCGCTTGTGCACCTCGTTGACACCGCCCGCACAGCTCTCAAGGCCCAAGCTGAGTGGGCAGATAACCTCAAGATCCCAGCTTGCTCGACAGCAGAGCAGGCCATTGCCTTGGGTGCGTCTTCTTTTGCGCTGCACCAATGCTTCGGAACTCAAACGCGTCTCTGTAGGTCTATATGAGCTCAAACCCAACGACTATGTGTTTGCAAGACGTATATCGGGATCGCAGAATGCCGCGGACGACGTTCTAGAGGCTTGGGTTACTGGCCGGCACGTCTAGTCGCATCTCTCGAGCTGTTTGCTATATCTGACGCCTTCTTCAGGACGGTTATCACGCCAGCGATGGTCCACGAGTTCAAGGAGGCATCCCTGGACATCCTTGGTCCCAGGGATATGCGCGGTCCCGATGCGCCAAAGGATCCCAATGCCCCAACCGACGATCCATCCCCTCCAACCCCTCCGATGCCCAGCGGCGCCGCAGACGACGACGACGACGACGACGACGACACCCCACCCAAGAGGACGTCCAATGGCAAAACCGTCCTCGAGGGCGGGACACAATTCGAACGTTTGGCTAAACCCAAGCCGGTAAAGCCCGGGACGCGTTGCATCACCATTGCGAGCTCATTTGAGTCGCAAACCTCTATCAACGCGCCAGTGGCGTCTATAAAAGTCAGCCAGACGAAGAAGAAGGATCTCGGGATGCAGCGTAAACGGCTTACCACGGTACGTTGCTAAGTGCCTTGAACTGCATTGTGGATGCAGCTATTCTAGGCTGCTGCAACCATGGCTAAGGCTGCCTTTTCCCGAGCGACAAAATCAGCCCGCGAACACGCTGAACGAGTCGCGTCCCTCCACAATGTTCCCTCCGTCGGCGTAACCGACAACATCAACTATGCTACTCAGCAGCTGAATATTGCTTCAGCCCAGTGCCTTCCGGAGGGTGTACAGGGTGTGTTAATATTGCAACGCTTGCCTTGTCTCGGCTGAACTGAGTGATAGGTCTGACGCTGGTGAAGGATCTAGGCGATTTTGGCCAAGGTCATTACGACCGCAAAGACAACGTCGCCTGCTTCTCCCATATGAGTGCGACGTCAGATGCGCCAAACTGCACTCCTGGCCTCTTTCATCTTCTCGAGTTCGGGCTCTTCATGGTCCTCAACGACAACCACTCAATTAACTTCTGCGGACGTCGACGACATGGCGGGACACCGCCTGTCAGCTCATCTCAGCCCGAGCGTTGGGAGTACCGCTTTGTGGTCATATCCTATCCCCCGCACCGCATGCTCGACGGCAGCGGTCGATTCAGCCTGGCTGCTCTCCCAAACAACGGCACACTCTTCCTCACGCCGGAGATGATCAATATTGAGTTCGTGTTCTTCAGCTGCATGGCGTCTTCAGTGCTGACCCGCACAACTGCAGTAATGACGTCCGGACGGCTGACGGATTTTCGAGCGTGGCGCGCTGCAATCGCTCCACATACATTCACGACGGCATCCTCATTATGGACCCACACTCGCATTTCAAGTTCATAATCCGTTCCTTTCTGCTCCTCCTTGCCTTCCTCCTCGCACAACTCCCGACATCGTACAACGCACGTATGGACCCGGACCTCATCCTACAGGCGTTCACGATGCAGCTGGACGGCGAAGAGCGGGTCAGTGCTGGCGAGTGGGATCTAGCTCCGGGTCATCGCCGGAAGGGAGACCGCGGTTGGTCAACCTTCCAGCCAACCAACGATGTCGAGTCGCAGAGCAAGGTTCGCGGGGCTGCGTACCAGGAGATCAAGGAATATGAGGATCGATTCCATGCGCTCATACCGGACGCCGTCCGTAGGGGCCCCATTAACCGCTCTCCCCCGGCCCCGCCTCAAAAGAAACCGCGTGTTTGTAAGGATTGCAGTATGTGTTTCTTGCAACCTTTGCGTCCTGCTAATACCACTTACCACAGGCAATTCGTACGCGCCATACAACTCCGATGGTGAATCAGATGATTCTGACGCCGAGGACAATCCGCCGCCGCCACCACCCAAACCAAAAACAAAACGCAAACGCAAACCCAAATCCAAACCTGCTGTTGACCCAAAACCGGCGCCGATCCCCATACCTCAGCCGCAGCCGGGGCCGCGGAAACTCAAACCCAAATCCAAACCTGCTGTTGACCCAACACCGGCGCCGATTCCCATACCTCAGCCGCAGCCGGGGCCGCGGTCCGACAACGGTTGCGAGAGCGGAAACAATGCAGATAGCGAGAGTGAGAGCAGTTCGTCGGAGGAGGAGGAGGAGGAGGAAGAGGAGGAGATTGACAAAGGAATGGATTCTGAAGACCAGGATTACAAGGACAAGGAAGGTTTGTCCCGAGAGTGTGCGCAAGTATACCAGAACTAATATCATGCCTTCCAGATGAACTTCTACGATCAAAAGGCGGAAACAAACGCCTCGCAGCATCTAACTTTGGTACGTCCGACCTACACCTACTTGCGGCTCTGTCCTAAACATCGGCAAAGAGCAATCAGTAACCAAACGATTCTGCGTGGCAGATATCGGTGCGTAAACCAAGCTGGCCTGGTTTGTTACCTCATCTATCCCTAGATCTCAGTACACCTGTGTGGACACGCCGGGAATATGCACAGTCCTCGGCACACGCTCTCGGTTGCATCTTGCCGGGCCCGAGCAGCAGTGTTCAAAGTACTCGCAGCTCAACGCACGTCTTAGACTGGCAGGGAGTGCAAGAGGACAACGTAGACAGTGCCGACGACCCGCTGTTACTTACCTCACCAACCGACGTATACAACGGTGAGTTATATTTTGACAACAATATCGCAGCAAATTAAAAAACAAACCGAATGCAGCCGCCGCAACATGTATCCCATTCCTCCAGCGCCTCAGTACGACCTCCATTCTTTCAAATCGCGACATTCTCCAGAAGGCGTGGTTAACGCTTGCCCATATCCCCGCCGGCGACCTCGGAGCTCTACCCTCGTCATATGCTGCATTGGTTGACCGGCCAGACGCACAAAGTACGGCACTGGCTATCCGAGACCTGTGGCCCATGCTCGCGCGCCTGTCCGGTATTGAGGCATTGAACGTCCTCCGATTGCGGTTGGATCGCGAATGCATCATGTTGACGCAGCTGCTTGCGTGGCGTTGGCTATGCGCATACGTTCCTGCCCGCGTCATGTCAGTGGTTTCGAATAACCAAAACGTACCATTGGATCCCAGCGATTGGATTGGACGCCTCGCCCGCAACGTCAAGCTGGTGCTGGAGCTTAACGCCAAGTCGCGCGTATTCTCACCGTCCGACTACGGGCTTGCTCTCAACGACAAAGCCTACGCCTACTCGAACACCAACCAGCGGCGATGCATCACCGAGAACGAGGTCTCAGAGCGAGCAGTAACTGTTTGCACCCGGATTATCGAGACGTGGCTGGAGTTCCCTCAGGACGAGACAAGGCGCCAAGCCTGGTTTGTGTTTGCGGTCCTCCACAGTCTGGGCCGAGCAGCGCTGCTTCTCGATGAAGTCTGGTATGGGTACAACCACGTCCGCGCGGTCGTTGTTGGCCCGGGAGGCTCGAGGGCCAGAGGTAACTGGTCAGTCCGGTTCAAAGTGCTGCGCGAGGCGTTGAGACAACATCCCTTGCTGGATACATCCTCCCCCGACCATGCGGCTCTTGTGGAAATCGCCTCCTACGTCGACGGTTTACGGGAACCCAACTCTGGCGCTGCTACAACGTTGTTGGATTGGCGAGATAGCCAGGCTATGAACAAGGACATCGCCCCACGACCACCAAAGTCTACCATGGTTGTGGTCATTGGCAGCGACCCTTCTCGCCGTCCACTGGACCACGACCAATACACCTGATTTTGCCGTACTACCTGGATAGGCTGGACCAGCGGTTGTGCAGGCAGTGGGTCGGCAACAGGGCGGGTTGGTTGTGGAGGAGATTGTCAACTAAAGTTGTTCATCTGTATGTACATTATCTACATTTTTACGTGTGACGCCTGTTCTGGACTGCACCACCACCATGCCACCTGGTGAGTTTTCTCTTGGGGACATGTTCACGGCCGATAAGCTGGGTTTGAATTGCACAAAAGGTGCAGACGCGCCCAATTCCTTCAAAAATCACTTACGGGGACGGAAAGCCACTCATCCTTTTACTCGAGGATGCGTTAGTCTTCTGCGTGTTATTATCCAACCCGCGAGCTTGGTTGCGCCTGAGCTTGGTGCAGGATCGACTACGCCGTTCGGACTCCTTAGGCTGATACGTGGCCTATTTAAGGGACCCGAGCAAGCTGCGGTTGCAGCAGGAGGTACACGAGATGTACCGGCGGCGGTCTTCATTGTCGCTGAGAAACACGTACGCTAGAGGCGGCAAGGGCAGAGGGACGGAGAGGGAGGAACGGCGCACGCTGGACGCGGCGATGGGACAACGGAAACGGCGCACGCTGGACGCGGCGATGGGACAACGGAAACGGCGCACGCTGGACGCGGCGAGGGAGAACGGAACGGCGCACGCTGGACGCGGCAAGGGAGAACAGAACGGAACGGCGCACGCTGGACGCGGCAAGGGAGAACAGAACGGAACGGCGCACGCTGGACGCGGCGATGGGACAACGGAAACGGCGCACGCTCAACGCGGCGATGGGACAACGGAAACGGCGCACGCTGGACGCGGCGAGGGAAAGGGGGCGCACGCTGGACGCGGCGAAGGGACAACGGAAACGGCGCACGCTCAACGCGGCGATGGGACAACGGAAACGGCGCACGCTGGACGCGGCGATGGGACAACGGAAACGGCGCACGCTGGACGCGGCAAGGGAGAACAGAACGGAAACGGCGCACGCTGGACGCGGCGATGGGACAACGGAAACGGCGCACGCTGGACGCGGCGATGGGACAACGGAAACGGCGCACGCTGGACGCGGCAAGGGAGAACAGAACGGAAACGGCGCACGCTGGACGCGGCGAGGGAAAGGGGGCGCACGCTGGACGCGGCGAGGGAAAGGGGGCGCACGCTGGACGCGGCGAAGGGACAACGGAAACGGCGCACGCTCAACGCGGCGAAGGAGAACAGGGCGCACGCTGGACGCGGCGAGGATGCACATGGTGGTACGGAAGCAAGCACATGTCACACAACATCAGAACCAATGTCGGAGCCTGAGGCCAGCTACGTTGCTGCGCTGCCTTCCTTCTCACTTATCTTCCCCCCCTAGGAGCAAGTCATTGCGGTAGCGCACCTGTGGGAATTAGTCTGCGGCGGCAAGGAGTTGGAGGAGGGTTCGCTGACCGACGAGGAACTGAAGGCGTACCAGACCGCAATGGACGCGTTTTCCGAGGGCATGGTTGCATGGAGGTCGGAGCAACAAGAAAAGGCTCTAGACCGGCGGATAGTAGCGGCACGGAACCGCAGGGACGCGTTGCGGGCGCGATTACAGCGCCTGAGGCGCATGGGGGGCTGGTACGATATTATATATTCCTGCGACCCCAGGACGCTCACCCTCCTCAGAAAGAGGCGAATCATAGTTCGTACGCAGCGCTCGAGGATGACGATATGTGCTTGCGCCGGGGATTCCATAGTGACCACTGTCTCTTTCATTCCACTATCAACGATGCAAGTCCGACGTACAATGCAACGCAATATCCTAGACGGAGCATATTTGGCGACCGCCGGAAAGACAGACGACCACGACCGCCTGGCAGAGCAGATCGTGCAGCTTGGGGGAAAATGGGCAGGTCGTTTCGATCCTGCCATGACATGGCTCAAGGCCGTCGTCGTCGCAGAGGGACACCAACTCGAAACCAGGGAGACTCGGGTCGTCGGTGAGAAATGGCTGAGAGATCGTGCCAGAGAAAACAGTGCGTGCCGCAACGTCGAGGACTACAACCGCCAGATGCGCAATCCAGGGTACATCGACTACGAGCAGGAGAACAACCTCGACATGGGACCCAGCTCAGCACACTCTAGTTCAATGCCAAAGTCGATGGCATGGGAGGAAGACGAACTGGCTGAAAATGGACCGTCGCCTCCGAGCAGTCTACTCCGTGTTGACGGCGTATTTTGGGGTACATCCCTCGTCTTCGCTGGCAAGGCGGATACTCTGAAACGTCGAGAGCTGGCTATCAACGCCGGTGCCCGTATTGTCGAGAGTGAGGCAGACGCGGACTTTATCATAGTCTTGCTAATAAGGTATCGACAACTTCTCCCGATTTGCCTGGCTCAGCTTCTACAGCTCGTCTCTGGATCGGCGATACACGTTGCTGCCCAACGTTCGAACGCAAATATGGCTGCGCGAGTGCATCGCCAGCGGAGACGTCTTGCCAGAAGGCGACAGCGCGACCTATCGTCCACCAAGGAGTATGCTAGGTGCGCCTGCTCGGTCGCTTGAAACGTGTTCCTGACTTTTACCAGAGCAAAAGTTGGGCACACGCACTTTCCTGGTCCCCGGCATAGGCTACGAGCGCAAGCTAGGGCTCGCGTATCTAGCGGGACTCGAAGTGGTGCAGGAGTTGCGGTCCGCTGAGTGGCTGATATACACCAACTCGACGCACGACTCGGGCTGGCTGGAAACGGCGAGAAAGTTGTCGAAACACGCGGTGGCGGAAATAGAACTGGAGCGGTGGATTCGGGGAGGTGGTTCAAGGAAGCTTTTGCAGCACACTCGATTCTCCCATATCTAGCTTTCCACAGGACGCAATTACAGGCGGTATCGCATTGTCACTTCCCGTTCCCCTGCGCCTTCCGGGCGCGCTTCTTCTTCACTCCGCCGGCCGCAGCTACCTTCTCGACGGAACCTTCATCGCTGTTCTCCTTTTTCTTCTTGCCCCTTTTCTTCTTGCCACCAGGGTTTCTGTTTTCTGTTGTTCATCGCGCCGGAATCGAGAATGAAGGCAACACACCCAAGGGCTCGGAGCTCCAGGGGAATCCGCGCACTCTCGTAATCGACGACGGCCCCGCGGAGAGCATTCGCGTTCTGAGCTACGGTGAACCAAGACACTTGGAGCAGGATATCGACTACCGTCGAATGCCAACGGAGGGCGTCGACAACGTAGGGACCAGAATAGAGCCGCTGGATATCAAAGTCCCCTCTCGCTGCACAGCGGTGAATGGGCGTCAAATGTACCAGATTCAACGGACGCATTTCTCGGAACAGGGGGAGGGAGATGGATGAGGTCGGAACGAAGCCACAAGTGGTCACGACAAGGCCGGATCATTCGTCGACTACCCGGGGACAGAGGGTATATATAACCCTCAGGAAAACCCCAAGTATATTGGGACTACAAATACACCGAGGTCAAAGGCGAACCAGTACCTTAAATGGGTCGCATGGAGCCAAGGCCGGGAAGCCAACTAGGGGAGCTTCGGAGGAGTGCCGCCTATGCTGCGTGCGCTTCGCGAGTAGGCGCAAGCGATATCGCTGATTAGGACTCGCGAGCCGACGGGGTACTTTTGAATATCTATTACCTGCAGCTCCCACTCCAGGTAAGATATTTCCAACCAACGCAGTCCGACCACAAGGTGGACGCGGTTATAAAAATGGCGATCCCAGAAGGGGTGGTGTCTACACAGGTGAGGACATGCAAGAGCACCTAGAGAGAGTACACACATGTCTGTTATCACAACGGTGTCTGGACGTACGTGGTCAATGGCGTAGAGACCAAGTTTTTGGACCAGGTACGCCGCGTACTCGTACGCCGCGTCATCTTCTAGATAGACGAAGATACTCTGCGCGACCGGTCAGAGACTCGGGTACCACAAGGAGATTGCTCACCCTCGGCTTGGACCCGCGTACCGGCAGAGTTGCTGCCATCGGGAGCGGGATGCACAAAAGTGCATGTGGGGTCTCGAAGGGAGGGGTCATGCGTCCCTGTCGGATGCACTGCAGCGTCCAATAGGGCGTCGCTACGATGGCGGGCGGACGCTCAAAGCCGCACACCTGGCCGGCGACTTCTGGTGTCCAGTGGTCCGCGAGGAGTATGGTTGCGTCGGAGGGGTTGCGAATGAGCTGTGCTCCGAGGGAAGCGTATGTGGCGGCCAGATAATCCACCGAGCCCGGGTACGACTGTTCCGAAGGCACAACACTGGCCGACGCGTAGATCTTATGCGCCTCGAAGATCTTAGCGGCCTGGGAGGTTACGAGTGGGGGGGTAGTGCGGGCGTCGCTTGGGCTCGTCTCGAATAGTATGATCCTCGTCAATGGAGGAGGGAATTTTTGTGAAGCGGCGCGAGTAAGATGTAAGCGCAACGTAGCGGTTTTGGTATGAGTGTTCGAGCCCACGAACGCTATACTCGCGGGATACTTGGACTAGAGGGTCGTAGTCGAGACCGAACAGGTAGTCCGCGTCGAGGACGGGGACGAGAGAGCAGCGCCCTCCACCGGACTCAAAGTCGGAGGCTGCAAGAGCGGCCAAGGTACTTGGGACCTGTAAGACGGGATAAATCGTACTATTGCGAGGTACTGGCGCGTACGCTGGAGACGATGTGTCCTATTTTGCCTTGGAAGGCCATCTGGTCTTTTACAGGTGGGTGTAGAGTAGAGTAGAGTGCTTGGAAGCCGTTCCCAGCTAGTCACAAACTTGTATATTGCTGCTTGCAGGCGGTGTACATCGTCTTGCGAGGGCGGGAAACCCTTCTGCTTGCTTATATACCCGTATACCATGGCCAAAACCTTCACCGGGCCCCACGTTCACTGCTGCTCCCGACTCCGTAATCAACCACATCTCGTTGCATCCAGCCCTTCTTTACACGCGCCACCCCCTTCACGACGCCTCCAAAATGCTTTCAATGCCCTCGATCCGGATGCTGAATGGACCTTGGGCGTCTCGTATCACCACCACACCTAAATCCAGGCGAAATACAAAACGTCAAGGGGAGCTAAGCTGAAGACAATCAACGCACAAATTGTCTAGCCGCTTGAAGAATCTGATGGGGAGCTACTACGATCGCGAGTACGAGTCCGGGTACGCGTCTCCCGATGCTGCTGCTGTCTCTGCCCCTAAGCCTTTGTCTGAGTCGAGTTGGCGTTGAGACAGCTATTGTCTACCTACCTGCTGCGCATCTGCTTCAGATTCATGGCTTCCGTCTCGCCCACTGGCTCCCTGACTATCGTTCGCCTGCTCGCTCGTCGCTGTAGACTGTGGGGGTTGCACTGTACGCCCGACGCACCTGCTGTCGAGGGTACAAGGTTGACCACTCCTGGGGCGTCATTTTGTCGAATCGCAGGGATTGCAAACCCCCTCTCAGCCAACCGAGAGCCTCCGGGTCATCTCCAAGACTCGGCCGGGAGTCCAGCGAGAAAAAGTCTCGATGGAAGTTGTATATGGTGTACGCGCCTCTTAGTGTCTGGGCTTCACCGAGGGCGATGAGGAGATCATGATACTCGATCGACTTTCCAGCCACTTGTTGGCGATCGCCTTCGGCGTTGCGCCATTCTACGTGGTATGAGTCGCCTGAATGACATATGTTAAAGACAAACCAGCGGGGAATACGAGATCTTTGGTGTAGAACGTCTGGAGCTTGGTGACGGCCTCGTCGATGTTGAGGTATCTGCGCCTGTAGTGCCACATTCTCTTGGGGCCGCGGCTGGCGGGATAGACGTTGCCCGGCAAATCTTGGCGGAGGATGCGCTGGGCTGGCGACACAGCTGGAACTACCTGGAAGTGCGTAGAGGCTATGGCGAAGTGCCTGAGATATGCTGCGTGGCGCTCTTCTGGGGAAAAGATCGGTCCATGGTTGGTGATGTCGACCACGGGCGTTAGGCAGGGTAAACCATTTGCGCATGTCTCCGCATGACTGCATTCTGAGAAGCGCAATTGGCCCAGCACAAAGGTCAAGGCGCGGCAACAGTTCGTTCTCAAAAGGTTATCTGAATGGCTTTCAACATATATGTGGTCGGGGTTGATGCACCGGGGGTTGTTGCATGCATGGGATGCGTCCCACCGTCCTTCGGGTAGACCTCCAAGCTTAGCAATAATGACGAGCTGGTTCCGCCGATAAATTTTGCCATCGATGGGGATCCGCATTTGGCGATCCATGTTGCCAGGGATCCAGCAACCGCTGGCGAGGACGTAATATAGAACTTTTTTGAGAGCGGCGCGTGCGGTTGTGCGGTCGGCAAGGTCTGGGCGAGTCGCGAGGGTCGGTAGTTGCGGGGGGTGGAGACAGATGACCTGTAGCACACGGTTAATCTATAAACTCTCTTGCAATCTGCTCTTGCCCGGTTGGAAGAGCTGGACCGTCTTTTCGGCCAGTAGGCACTGGATGCGATTACCAGATAAACCGTGCATACATGGGAGCACGCGTAGAATCTGGACGCCGTTTGCATCGAGGACGTTCAGGATGTGTTGGCCTTGGCACGTTCTGGTCCTTTCCTGGATGGAGTTGACTTGAGTTGCATCATCGCTAATTTATGACTGACGAGGTTCCGGTCGCGAGCCTCTATGCACAGATGAGACAACGCAATGCACAAATCGCGATGGCATCGGTGGGACGCGTCGACGTCTTCTCGCGAGAGAGCAGACTTTGCCTGGTCACGGAAAGCAGAGACGAGAACTAGATGGCTGATTCTAAGCAGAGAATCATGGTCTGCATGGACCGCCGGTCGACTTGCGAACCAGGCGATGCCATCCGCCCAGCGGACGAACACGCAGCCGGAGCGATCCCGGAACACACGGCCCTGCAGGGACATCCAGAGAGACACAATCTGTGCGACGGACATTCCCCCAACGACGCGGTCCTCATCGATGGGGTTCAGCATCAAAGTCGGCAGGGTTGCTGCATACGCCTTGCGCACTTCTGCTGCGTCGAATGCCGCGCAGAATACTATAGATTTGTGAGAAACGCGGAAGTAGAGAACTAGTCAGACCGTACACTCGTCGCGTTCGTACATGTCCTGCGGAGCTGATGAGTTCTGTACAAGGTGGCAGAGCAAGTGCAGCGTACGGGGAGTACAACGTCGCCCGGCAGTGCGGGGATGTCGAAGGTTGGCTAGGCTGCATGAGTACAAACTCCGAGGGCGGGGAGAAGCGTACCGTAGGATCGCGGAAGTGGAAAGAGTCGGCCGTTGCGATCGCGGGCTGCTGGGTTTCGGGTTCCTCTTCAGCGGTGTCCAATTCCGCATCCCTGTTTCGTTTCAGCTCCCGAGCCAAAAAAGGTTGTAGATATTACAGTTGAACGGCGCGTCGTGCGAGCGGCTGCTGGGTTTCGGGTTCCTCTTCAGCGGTGTCCAATTCCGCATCCCTGTTTCGTTTCAGCTCCCGAGCCAAAAAAGGTTGTAGATATTACAGTTGAACGGCGCGTCGTGCGAGCGGCTGCTGGGTTTCGGGTTCCTCTTCAGCGGTGTCCAATTCCGCATCCCTGTTTCGTTTCAGCTCCCGAGCCAAAAAAGGTTGTAGATATTACAGTTGACCAACGCGCTCCTGTCGTTGAGCGGGCGCTACCTGGGCAATCTCGTCCCAGTGCTCCGGCTGCAATCGGGGGTATCGCGAGCACCATACAGTCCAAAAACAGATAACCTTCACTCGTCGTGAAGTGATGCTGAAGGAATGCCATGCTCGGTGTGGCTCGTACACGAGCGGCAGAGGTGTGCGTCCTCGGGCGATGAGCGAGACGAGGGAGAACGCTGGTGCTAGGATTGTTGATCAACGGCAGCTTGCGCTACTCTTCCACCTCTTCGATCTCAGTGCGTTCACCCAACCCATTAAAACGACGACCTTATTACGACCCAGATCTACTGCCGGCCCTGTGCGGTTGCCCGGTGTCGACAGTCGCGAAGTACAGGTCCACAGGCGCCATCATGCTACCGCGCGGAGGAGCACACAGCAAGAGAAAGCGCGACAGTGTCCACGGGACGGGGGTGGTAGCACAAGGGCAGGCCCATGGAGACGGACGAGGCTATGCGCCTGGAAGTGTGTCGTACGGGCGCAACGAGCAACCAGCGCCCATCCGGCAGCCGCAGCCGTTCCAGCAGTGGACATCTTATGGACCCAACGGGCACCAGCACCCGCAGCCGCCCTTCCAGCAGCCGCAGCCGTTCCAGCAGTGGACCTCTTATGGACCCAACGGGCACCAGCACCCGCAGCCGCCAATCCAGCAGCCGCCAATCCAGCAGCCGCCAATCCAGCAGCCGCCCGTCCAGCGGTGGACCTCTTATGGACCCAACGGGCACCAGCACCCGCAGCCGCCAATCCAGCAGCCGCCCGTCCAGCGGTGGACCTCTTATGGACCCAACGGGCACCAGCACCCGCAGCCGCCAATCCAGCACCCGCAGCCGCCAATCCAGCACCCGCAGCCGCTAGTCCAGGCGCCAGCGGGTCTGGCATCGCATCGTGGGTCCGATGCCGAGTCGCGTGGGGAGTCGAGCAGGCCGGACACAACTGGCGATCTGGTGCTTACAGTCCATGTCTATTGCGCGTTCCTGATCTAGTTTGTAGTACTTTCCGGCCTTCGGTGCGGCGCCAGAAGACAGCTCAAAGGGATTCGCGCTTGCCCATCTGGCAACGCAGCGTGCTCGCTTGGAGCGCCAACACACCGAACGAATGCGGGCGAAATGGGAGACGTTTGTGGGGCTCCAGGACGAGTCAAGGCGGCTTGAGGAGCAGATTGCCGAGGAGGAGGCACGTCTGGATGACGAACACGCGGGACTCAGGTCGGCGACGCGAGAAGTGGCGGAGAGAATGACTGCGAGCCGAGAGGTGTTAGTGGAGGCTCTCGAACGGACGGTGGGGCCAGGGCAGGGAGTAAACCACTCTTGGGTGAAGGACTGATGAAAGCGACGGTCAAGTGTTATCCTGTATTACTCCGTCAAAGTAATGAGATGAAGCTAGGCAGAGAAGGGCAGATGTCGCGGGGATCACGGTACTTTCACCGGCTTGCGACGCGCGACAATGCAGGTCAGTTGGTGAACGCGCAGCAGAACACGGCTGACTAGACAAGCACACACGCGGAAAGCCAAAGGAGCCCCACGGCGAAAGAGGAGGCGCCGGTCACGGAAGCGACCCCATGGCACGTTGTCTGCAGTAAGCACAGAAGACTTCGTCTAAAGCCAGTGTTGCAGAGAGACCCGGTGGAAGCCGCGCGCTGGATATACGCTCGCCAGACCGGAGATTGGAGCCAGATCAGGGACAGGGCTCAATGGAAGCTCTTTTACGGGGAGTACGACCGATGCACGGCTATGGAGGAGCGTTATGAGATGGAAGAGCTGGCACTGGACCAGGAGGTGGAAGTGGAACGGCGCCGCATCGCGAGGCTCCAGGATCGTCTCGCCTCAATCAAGGCGCGGCGGATTGCGAACCGGGAAGAGGTCCTCGCCATGCAAAGCACAACCAACAAGATCCGCAGCCAGAAGAGCTAGGGACTCAAGGAAGAAGTCTTTGGGCTACGTAGTCTCAGGGTATGGTAGTTGTAGCGCAAAGGAGTGTCATGGCCGAGTTCCGATATATTGTTCTGCTTCATGACAAAGGAAATGAGATCAAACTATTTTCAGGACTTGGAATCGGTGATCATGGTGCGCCCGTATCCAGCCAGTCGACTACATGTTGACGTCCTCTCAGCCTACTTCAGCCGAAAGACTTCTGGCGCCCGTCCAGAGATACACGACCAGACCGACGGGCCTCCTGAACAAGGACAAATTTGGCGTCTACAACATGGTCTGCCCATTCAACGCAGTACTCCAATGCATCGCCCGCACAGGACCATTAATAGTGCTCCTGCGAGAACATGCTTCGTGCCCGTCGGAGCGTTCACCCTGCGTGCTCTGCATGCTGCGCAGCGTGTGTTACAGGATGGAGGTGTCTACGATGCCCTTTTATGCACATGCATTGACGAGCAATATGGACTGTGCGTGCAACGTTGGTCGTCTGAACCCGAGTCAAACATGCCACAGTCTTGTCCTCGAATTTTGTGCGAGGTCGCCAGGAAGACGCGTGTGAGATTATCTCCGCGATCCTCGACAAGCTACCGGCAGGAGACGCAGAAGAAATCTTCAAAATCGAGATCTCGGTGCTGGCGAGGTGTGAACGCTGCAATACGTCTAAGGCGTACCGTCCGGCGACAATGTACACGCTCGCCGTCGGGCTGCATGACGGCTGTTGGAATCTTCACAATGACCCCGACTGGGACAATAGCGTCTGCCGAGACGAGCTCGAGGACGCGATTGGCAGACAGCTAAAGGACTCATCGGCAACTAACGCCGAGATAGACATTCTCGAGTCTTTCTGCTCATGCCCCGCCGCTACAAGGGTCAGGTCCGAAGAATTTTGCGGCCTACCGCTGGTGTTGGTCGTTCAGCTTGGGCGGTTCAATAAACGGCTGCTCAAAGCGACGGGCCGCGTCTCCTACCCCGAGAGCCTGTCCTTAAAAGACTACAGCGCCGCAAATGTCCCAACGTTCAGATATTCGCTATACGCGATCATCACCCACCACGGCGAAGACCTACTATCGGGGCACTACCGCGCAGTCGTCAAAGACCGTGGTTCATGGTACGATGTCGACGATGAAAAAGTCTCATTGCGCCCAGCGGCGCCCACCGACCTCAAGGACGCGTATGTCTTATTCTATGTCCGGGACGAGGAGCCGGAAGGCAAGTTTTGGGCGAGTGCTTGCTGGAGTTTAACGTGAGCCCAGAGCCATCGCCAGACGCGCACCGGGAGTCGTCTCCATTGAGCGATGTACCCGCGAGTGTGCAGGGCGTCACGAACGCGGATATGGCAAGCTCGCAATCCGCGCGTATCGCAGTCGAGACCAAGATGACACGATCGGTGAACGCGATGGACATAGATGATTCACCTAGCTCCGACGGTGAAGATGAAGCGCTCGCAAGCGAATCGGTGACGGCAGAGGTCGGGCCCATTGGTACGTTCATCTTGCCGGCGGGTATGGAAACCGATGAACGCTCTAGCAAAAGGTCGGATGAGGACGGTTCGCGTACCGATGAACGCGTCCAGCCAGGAATACGCGTTGCAGATGAAGCGCTTGCTGTCTCAAGAAAACGACATTTTGGGAAGTGACAATGAGTACGGCAAGCCACAGCGTTCTCGGGGCCGTAGGAGACGACGTTAGACGTACCACGCATTCCACGTCGCTCAAAGTTCACTTAACTATCAGTTTACGCTGCGAAATGATAGTGTTCTTGGGTCTAGCTACACAGACGAGACTCGCGTCTAGATATCTTGCAACAGGGCGACAATGCTCGGTGACAGGACTGGAAGTCTTTGTCCGTGCTGGGTTCGTTGTCAGTCACGCAGGCGGTGGGGATAGTTAAACGCACAACGATGGCGGTGAAAGTTTCTTGGGGTTTAGTCGTGCACAGCGCGACAAAAATAACCGCGGCCTGCGCCGTGGCATGTTGCGGGGGTGGCTAAGGAAAATTGAACTAAACAATCTTCTCGGATGTAAGATGTAAGACTTACGCAGAGGTGGACGACGTGGCAAGGACGTAGGTCCGGCGCCAGCGCTCGGGTTCTGGTCAGGGCGGCCTTCTCCAAATGGGTCACGATTGGTTCGGTTGCTTGCGGGTCGGGGCCGTAGAAGAGTACAATGGGCCTCGGAGGTCAGTCGAAGAAGGCAGCAACGGTAGTAGGATACCCTTCGCCCGGGGACAACGGAACCCAGTCTTCCTCGTCCTGGCCATGCAGCCCCCGCTCGTAGTTGTGAGCGAAGCCGTCCGACGCGGACAGGTCCATCGGGTCGTCGGAAGAGGGTAGTGCATCGCCTGAAGGAAACGCCGGTACCCAGTCTTCTTCATCCTGGCCGCCGAGCCCCTGGGCGTAGTCGTGGGCGAACTCGTCCGATGGCGACATGTCCATGAGGTCGTCCGACGAGGGTTGAGTGTCGTCCGTCCAATGGCGGGAATCAAGAATTTTGTCTGGGTGAAAGATGACGGTGACGGATGGACGGCCGCTTGAGGAGGTTAGCTTGACCCGGAGGTAGACGGATGCGTACTCGACGAATACGGGGATGACGGCCATGGCGGCGGAGAATAGTTGGGCCGCTGGTTCATCGACAACTACATTGCTAGCTTCACGCGGCGTGAACGGCAATCTAGGCGGACGGAGCTGGCCTACCGAGTTCACTTGTGGTATAACAGCAGGTGTCGTAGACGACGGTCGGAGCTGCCGGTCCAGGCCCGATGGATTCGACGAGGCTCCTGCAGACGAATGGGTCTTCTGCATCTGCGCCTGGAGGTCGTACCGCAGAGCCAAGTCCAACGATTCGGCGGAAAAACTGCTGTGTGGCGGGTGAGAGGTGGTGGAATATTCGGAGATGCCATCGGAGGTTCTATAGTAGTTGAGCGTGAACCACGTAAAGTGTGAGGGGAAGCTGCTAACGTTGAGGGCTCTTGGGATGGGGAGTTGGGTGCGACGGTGAGGCAAGACGGAAGGAGGGAGAAGGCGTATGCGAGGTCGTGTCGCAGAGGGTGCATTTGGGGCGTTTGGTCTGCGCCTACATCCCCCACTCTGCGCAGCTTGCGAGGGCGCTGGTCGTCGGGGTCGTCGTCGTACATGGTTGTTGGGGACAGGAACATGATCAAACGGACGTGCATATGAATGCTTGCATTATAGAGTCTACTCAGCAAAGCGACTATAGACGAAACCAGCTACGGCTAAGTCGATTTCATGCGGGCTCATACGCATGAGGGTCTGCACGGTCTCAGCCAAGGTGGACTGGCCAGGCATAGTAGGCACAACGTGCGCCGGTGCCTCCGTAGCGGGCGGACTGTGGGCGCTCGGCTCTTGTGAGGCGGGCCGGGGCAAGAGTTGTGGAGGGGGGAGACGGCCGGCTCTGGGACGGCACCAACGTATGCCGCACGGCGGCTACGTCCCGTAGACTAAGAGGCGGCGTCTGTAGGCGAGACCCGGGTGGCGGAGACCCGGGTGGCGGAGACCCGGGCAGGGACTCGAGGACGGCGTCGGAGTACATTTCTGCGACGTCCGGTTCGTCGGTGCCACTCTCTTCGTCGGAGAAGTATGGCGGTTGTATATGTGCGCTGCCGAAGCGAAGGTCAAGTGCAGGGTCGTCCTCCTCGCTGCCTTGATCTTCGTCGCTGTCGGACTGTTCTGGTCCGCCATGTGGGGTGCCGCTGCGACTGGTTGGGCTGGCTGGGGCATGCAAAATGCCCGGTGACTCCGGTTCGTCCTGTGCGCCTCCAGGCAAGGATGGCTGTTCCTGGGTTGGCGCATGGCCGGCGGGCTCGACTGCGGGAGCTTTGCCCCACGCCGATGCGACGGCGGGTAGAGGGACAGGTCGCAGCGTGTTCATGTTTGCGCGGGGCTTGAAGTCCGCAGGTGGCGACTCGTTCTGCACCAGATGGAGGCAGCGCAGCATTGCAGAGTGTGCTTTTGGTGGGCTGAGCAAAGGCATCGGGGAAATTGATGCGGAACGGTACCAGACCCGGAGCGAATTCCCGCTACCTAAGTAGAGGGTTTATACCCCAAGCGCCGATTTACACGAAAAATCTGTTTTTCGTGCCCTTGCTGTGTATTCACGTCCTGGCATGATTCATTCTGCTGTTTCCTGGTTGCTGCATACGGGCTGACGTTGCGGTGTAGGTAGGTAGCGGGCTCAGCCGGCTGTCGGGCGGTGGAAGTCAACCAGCGAGCGCTAATAGACAAGGTATTCATACCTCCCATTGGGAGCCGTTAACGCTGCTAACCTTGGGCACAAAGGTCCTTGCGCGCTACAGTGGTGTACGTCGTCCAATATGCGCGCTCTAAACCTAAACAAACTACAGGAATTCACGGTCTTTCGAGAATTGCTTCAGAACTCGGACGACGCCCAGTCGAAATCCGTCGAAATACACTTCGAATCTACAGCTGAGACTGGCGAAGATGGCAAACTCCCCGATCTCAAGACGGCCTTGGTGCGTTCTATGCTCTCGGCGACCACCCTTGTCCCCAACTAGTCCTGTAGTGTCAGCAATGGGTATTCCGTAACGATGGCATTCCGTTTCGCAAGGTCTGTGTTCCCTGCTACATACGTCGGAAATCCTGAACCGTCTGTGAAGGAGGACTGGGATCGCTTGAAGAAGATTGCAGAAGGTAACCCCGACGAGGACAAGATTGGGGCGTTCGGAGTCAGTCTCGTCTATTCCATGCTCGTCGTGTCCTGATATACTCCTTCGAGGTTGGTTTCTACAGCTTGTTCTCCATCACCGAGATTCCTTTGGTCAAGTCTGGAAACGAGTGGATGGGCTTCTACTGGCGGGATAACAAGGAAAGTTGTTTTACCGTGCTCTGCTATTGTCGGGATCTCATCCACGCACAGGACCAGGTTAGCAGAAGTGTGGTATATCAGCTAGCGCTAATCTATCGAGACAGCTGTACGCGCGACGCGGTGTATTACCGGAAGCGACAAACTACACCTCCTTCGAGATGCCTCTGCGCGAACCTATGCCGATGCCCATGGCGTTCGACTTTGCCCGGTTTCTGTGCTCCTCGATTACCTTCATGACCCATCTCGCGGAGGTTAGCGTGTATTTCAATAAGGACTGTCTGGTGAGGCTGCACAAGCAAAGCTTGCCCCTCAAGTCGCTTGGGCTTCCGAAAGGCCTCAAGGGTTCATCGCCAACTGGACATATGCTCATAACGGGACTCAACTCGCGCCCCGTTGATATACAGGCCACCATTATGCGATGGGTAGTTTCTGCCTCGAGCTATTCGCTTTCCCTCATGGTTTTAGGTTTATGCAGCGGGCAGCGTCAAGCCCAAACCCATCGTGCGACCGCAGGAGAAGACGGGTGGTAGCATTCTGAGCTGGTTCGGTCTTGCCGGGACGCCGCAACGTGTTGCAACTCCCTTGCCTCCTCCGCCCGAGGAACCGCTCGATCTATTATCGACGATCCAAACTAGCGTGTCGCTCTCTATATTTTCTGCTGATGTCAGTGTCCGCCTCGACAAAACGAGCGTCACGGAACTACATCGAGCGACAAAGAAAAACCCACCCACGAAGCTCAAATACGAGCTGATATATGTGCGTTGGTTTGAGTTTGAAACAATCCTGCTCAGCTACTTTTTAGACGGCCAAGGACCAATACGATGCGAGTAAGCAGGAAGACCAACAACAGTCCTTTGCAACGGGGAGTGTTTTCCAAGGACTACGTGCTGATCTAGATGGGTAGGCCTTTTGTATATTGACCATCCTCTCATCTAAACTTCACGCAGAGAAGGATCAACGCGGATTTTCATCGGTACCTTGACCCTAACGCACTGTTCGACGTCCTGAATAGTTGTAGGTCATGCGACAGGGCAAACCACTGGATTGGCTGGGCATATGTCCGCGCGATTCATCCCGACAGTCGAGCGAGAGTCCATCGATTTAATGTTCGTGATTTGTTGCAGCTTTGCTTTCGCTGACTGAACGCCAGGGATCGGCATGTTGCCAGTAAGCCGGCGCACTTCGTCTTTCGCCATTGGACTTAACCACTGCCAGGTTGGAACCGAGATCTACTCTGGGTCGGTGGATATCTGTCCAGGGCTGCCTATGAACGCGAATTTGACCAAATCGGAGATGAGTGGACGGCTGCGATCAAACCCGGTTCGCCGCTTGACAAAGTCGCTGAACTAAGGAAATTAGAGGCACGGAGTCTCCATACGCTGCGTTTCATGACCTTCCATCCTTCGACGCCATCTGCCGAGGTATCTCAATTGCTCCAGAACGCCTTCTTCGAATGTGGGCCCAGACATTTCCTCTTAATGTCGACCGTTGGCGTTCGAGAAGCCTCCGCAATCCGCTACCCCGATCCCACATTCGCCTTTCTCAAGGACCTTCCCCGTTATCCCGTCTGATGTTCTTACCGGCGCTGGCCGTATGGTGCAAGAATTGCTATCTCGCAAAATGATACGCAATATTTCTTTCCAAGACGTGATTTCGGCGTTGAATGCGGGCCCTCTCTGCGAAGACGACATGGTGGCCTGTTTGAACTGGTGGGCCAAGACATACTCGGCAAACCCCAGCAATTCGCTGCTGGCCATCCGAATGGAGCTGCTCACCGCTGCGGTTCTGCTACTCGGAGACCAGATTATTCCGCTCAGCACCATCAAACACTTTCTCAATCCTCGCAGCCTCATCCCGTCGGATGGGCCACTCCCGCCCAATCTGCTTCCTGTCGCGATCAGCAAACACCTCACGTCCACAACTCTTGAACAGCGCATTTCCTTGGACGGAATTGTCAATCACCGACTGGCTCCGTTACGCCTGCAGTCCGCAGGTGTGCGGGCCTTCCGCGCCGGTCGAGTTCAACTTGACTCTCTCGGCGCCATGGTCAGAACGAGTTTTGACCCTACTCGGCGCCGCATGGCCGTCGTTATCTAACCAGACCAAAGCGGAGGTCGCGGGAATCTTGAAGGATATCCAATGCATCCCCACCTCGGGCGGTCTCAAGACTCCCGGAGAGAGTTATTTTCTTAAAGCGGACCTTTTTCACGACCTACCGGTGGTTACCCTGGCGTCGGGGACGACGCTCAAGCCCTCGGTCGAGCGCCTGCTAGCAGACCTCGGGGTCCGGAAACACGTAGATCTGCAGGTGGTCTTTACTCGGTATGTGTGAATAACGGCCGACGCAAACAAACTGACGCGCTGCAGCATGATCAAAACACAAGAGTGGTCAATATTTGAATTGTCTAGATACCTCTGCGACGTCCGTGCAGTCAGTATATTCAAATTTTCCAGGCGACGAGCAGCAGGCGTTGACACTCATGCTAGGATCTTAAGCCCGGCTGAGTGGGCGAGGCTAAAGATGACGGCGGCATTTCCGAAGGAAACAAAGACGAGCGAGAAAAGAACGCAGTGCTGCGCGAAGGATTTGTACGAACCTCTGGAGGTGTTTCGCCAACTTGGGCTTCCGGTTTTAGACTGGGGCCAGCACAAGTGGCGTCCAACCTCTGACCAAGGTGAGTGGATCACTTCTTCTTGCTTTTGAAGCTGATGCTCGCGCAGCCAAGATTCTGTTCGATTTGGGACTGCTCCGCTTCCCTCCGCTCGATCTCCTCATTAACCTGTGCGCGGGATCAGACCAGCAGGTATTATGAACCCTGGCATCTATCTCGTCTCAACTAGGATGGCAGATTCGTACGTTTGCCCTGAAGTATCTTGTGGACAATCTCGCGACCCGCTATCCCAACTACGACCCGGGAGACTTTTACGAAATATCATATCTGCCCGCGCTCAAAGATAACAAACCAATAATGGGCTCACCGAAGGATGCAAGTAGTCACTCTCGGATATTGCACTTATTCATTTATGATGTCTAGGTCTTTATCAACGCCGACTACGCCGTCTTTGGCGTATTTCTCGTTTTTGCGCAACCTTCAGACGTAGCGCTTAAGCTCAAGGTCCAACAACACCCGTCGACTGCGCGTATTGTCACGCTGCTGGAATCTACAGCGCCGCAGGGTGAAGCAGAAGCCCGCAAATGGTTTGGAACGCTCGCAAGCCGTATCTCAGGTTGTTGATTTGAGAAAGTCCACTAAGTTGACGATTTTCAACGCTACGCAGACTTCTCTAGCGCAGAATTGAAACGGCTCTCTGTTGCGCCGATCGTCCCGACCCAGTCCAAGGACGAGAAGGTTATTTCGATGCGCTGGCTTCCTCCTAGCCAATGCTTTTTCGGCACTACCGCCAAGGCCGCGTTTCACTCCAAGATGTTTGTGTTCGTCGACTTTGGGACCGCGGCAAATGGATTTCTCTCGGCCTGTGGTACGAAAGACTCGCCGAGTATCGAGCAAGTAACCCAAATGCTGCTGGCTGAACCGGCTGGGATCTTCAAGATGGCGGAGGGCGTCGCAAAGTCGGTTTATTTCTCCAATCTCTCTATGTTGCTCAAAGAGCCAATCCAGCTATCTTGACTTCCTTCGCTCGATCGCTGTAAACCATCGCCAATTATCTTCTGCAACCATTGCGCGGATGAAGAAGGCGAGCATTCTTCTGGGCTCGACGCGGAAACCTGCTTCGGGAGACACCGATTACGACGACGATAATCCCATCGAGCAATACGATCTGAAGCGCGGGGACGAAATTGTCGTGGCGGATGATAATAACGCTCTGAAGAACTTTGGGGAATACCTGTTCGTTGCTCCACAAGAGGACATTCTCGAAGGTCAACGTGCTCGTTTCGGCTTGATGGCCGCTGACGGATGGCAGAATTCTATCTTCTCCTTGGCTCGCGCAGGCTCAGCGGCCTCGTCAAAGAAGACTACAAAACAACTGCAGAGCTCAAGGGCACACAACTGCCCGCCCAGATTCGATCATTGATCCTTGAGCGGCTCCCGTTGTTCCTCCACGAGCATACGCATGCTCGAACACGCGTCAGCTTCAACTGGCTCAACAACGAAGCCCATTTCATCGTCACGAGCTTTGGCAAGCTATCTGTTACTAAATCGCTCGCATTCGGAACCATACGCAAGTCGAAAACGCAGGAGGCGTCTGCGGTTGCGAAACGAGCTGGAAGCGGGCCTATACATCTCTGGTATGTCTCTTGGTCTCTAGAAGCACGCGTTGCGTTGATATCTAATCTAGGATCGCTGGGGTACGTCCTGGTCATTCCTACGGACGAACAGCGCTGACGATGTTTAGAACTCGCAAGTGGACATGTACGAAGTTGCAACTTCCCTCAACCGTCTCCTTTTCGACTCGCCAAAGACGAACGACGCTCTTCTCTTTATGACGATCCTCTCCACGGATCTCAAAGCATTGAAACGCCGGGGCTATAATGTAGACCGCATTCTCAAACATCAGAATGCGATCCGGCAAGCTGCGCTAGAGGAGCAAGCCAAAAAGGCCCAGCTCATTGCCAAGCCACCCGCGCCGACACTCCCCACGATCCCCACATCAACCACATCGCCATTGCCGCTTCCTCCGCAACAGGATCCTCAGGATGCGCCTCCTCCACCGGAAAAGTCGCGGCCGTTGAGCAACATGATGAGCACATTTAAGAAGAGATTCACACACGACGACAAACACGCAAGAGAAGGTACCTGGGGCACCTCCGATCCCCGAGCAGACACGCCCGCGGCCGCCCTCTAAATCCGTCACGCCGCGCAGCCATATTCAAAGCAACATCGACATGGCTATTCGCGCCTGCCGACCGGAATCAGGGAATCTGCTGCAAAATCGGGAGCAGATGCAACAGGTAAACGAGTCGCTCAATGAGGGTTATTGTGATATTTCGGGGCGGGTCGGGGATCTCATCGCGGTCGGAGATATCAGTGGGGTCAAGGTCTTTGTCTCGCAAGGTAACCGACAAACGAACGATGTGTTCAACCTGTTGACGCCCCGCCAGAGGTACCAGACCCACATACCTTCATGCCTCTCAAATACGAGCCGTTGACCCGCTTCGCGCCGATAATGAAAGGACTGGCAGAAGTTTACAGGTTGGCCTCCTTCTGGTTTGGAAACCTGCTAATTCATCGTTGCAGCCTTCCACTCGCAAGTCTCCATATCTTTTACGATTTAGACGGCGGCTTGATCGCCTTCAACCGCAATGGATCGATTTTCCTGAATCTTCGCTATTATGAGGCCTGGCGTACGCGTTCGCGCCCAAAACAGATACTCCGCTCACAGAGAATGATAGACGACGCAGAGGTGAAAGCGGGTTCAACGCGAACCGCGTACATCTCTTGGTCTGCATTTTATTTCTTTAATTAGCGCGGAAACTGACGCGTCCCAGGTTCCATACACTGGCGCATGAATTGGCGCACAACCTTGTGGGGCCACACAACTCTGAGCATGAGTTTTGGTTCAGTTCGATTTGTGAACGATATTTCGGGCAGATGGCCAATCGCCTTGCGTTGTAAAGTAGCAATAAAGTAGCAGTAGTAGTAGTCGCATGTGATCCGGGCTTAGTTGAATGCCGACCGCGACGACGACCACCTTGACATTGCCTCGCAAAAGTCTCAAGCCTGCTCCGAGTCCAGCGCTGGAATCGCTATACAATAGAGCAGCGCGCGCCTTCCTCTTGCGAGACATTCCTCTCGTCAGTTCCCTGCAGGAAGCAGCCTTTCCGCTTCTCCATCCCCCGGAGCATGGCGACTACCCGGACGACTTGGCGCCCTACCGAGCCAAGTGGGACCTCCTCCGCATAACCCTCGAAACAACCCTCTTCACCGCACCGACCCCAGATGTCCCCGAGTCCCTGCGCCAGCTGCTCAGCCAGCCGCCACATTCCCTCTTAACATCCACATACCACCGTTCGCTTCAGCTCTTCACCCCCACTAATACCGCGTCCAAAGCGCTGTATATCCCGTCGGCAGTAATCCTCACGCTCGTTTATTCCAGTCTCAAGCTCGATGCTGCGGATGCTGGCCGCATTGTAGTCGAAGATTGGCTTGCGACGCGCGCCTACCTCTCGCTTCCTTCTTCCAGTGCTGACGATGAGG
Organism: Mycena kentingensis (nom. inval.); assembly: GCA_014461125.1. Taxonomy (NCBI): domain Eukaryota; kingdom Fungi; phylum Basidiomycota; class Agaricomycetes; order Agaricales; family Mycenaceae; genus Mycena; species Mycena kentingensis (nom. inval.). Next base: position 807,568 of record JACAZG010000007.1, on the reverse strand, counting down.
AACGGAGCAACTACCGCAAGGTCGTCGAAGCCTACTGTCTGCACATCCTACCCAAGCTGGAGCAATGGGATTATGCCAAGGAGTTCCTGGACTATGAGTCTGAATTAGCACGGGATGCCAGAGAGGTGCGTTCTGCGCTTGTATGGTAAGAGTCGCTCATATGGTGGCCAGAGTATCCGTGTCGCGTTGGAGGACCTCTACGCGCAGGCAATAAGCGCGCGACTGCCCACTCCCCGTCCCCCACAATCTTCTTCTTTTTCCCCCATTCAACTCCCCGCCCCCACTCCCCGACCCCTTCATCGTCCTCGTCGTCGTCGCTATCGTCGACTGCATCGATGCATACCGTCGTCCCTGCCACTCCTCGGCCGCGCTCTAACCTGAAATCGGAGACGTATCGAAGAGCCTCGTCTTCCTCCGCATCGACCAGCACTGCTACGCCGCGCACGAGATCCAAACCCTTGCCAAACGCGTCCCCACCGCGCGTACAGCCGCAGCAACTTCTGCCCCGCATGCACAATCCCGGGGGCCTGCGGACCGCGCCACCGCCCTCTACATACGCTATCCTGAAAGCGTCGATTGTGCCCTACCTTACGTCGACGACCAGGTTGTCCGTAATCTCGTTCGCGTCGTTTGTGCTGCTACTTGTGCTGCCACTGATCCTGCGACGTCGGCGCGCGGCACAAAGTCGGCCTGAGATTGCGAGCGGCAACGCAGAGCTGGTGCGACGCCGATTGTTGGCGGCGTCTGCGGCGAGTGGAGGTCGAGCTGGGATACTCGGTCGGGTGCTGGCTGCGACAATACGTATCGTGGGGGATACGATTCGTATGGGAGGGTCGGGTCTGGTTTAAACTAAAATTTTGGGATACGTTAAGCCCGGTCGTACTTGCTATGCTACTACTCATGTATTTCATTCGTCGGAGTCTTTAGATCCTTGGAATGCTACGATTATGTTGTATTATTGCTAGTCTGCTGCTGCTGGTCTATCTCTTCGGTGGCTTTCAGGAAGGCTCTGGCTGTGCCGCATCAGCACTGATGTCTATAAATGGGCAACGACAGTGGCGGATCAATCTTAGAAGCTCAGAAGACTGACAGAAGAGTACGAGAAGCGTCGGAAGGTTGAGAAGGTGGATAGGGGTTATTGGGAGGCGTGAAGGTGGTTTTAGAGGAGCTGTTAGATGGGTGCGACGTGGCGATGGCACACAAATTGAAATGCAGTTGATGCTGTTCCAGTGCGTTACCCATGCACCTGCGATGGCGCAATCTTGCGAGACCATAGCGCAAACATTGCATACGGCCGGCCGTTGGCCGGCCGGCGGGTCAATCCTGCCGCGCTAACACGGTCACGTTCATCTCTGCCTTCCGCTCGTTTGCGCGCAGAACGCGTCGCCCCACGTCGGGCGCCCGCCCTCCGTCTCCCATCACCTCGGACCATTGACAGACCCCTTCCCAGTCGCGTTACGCCGCATTTCTGGGGTGCTATCCCTATCGCCGGTTTCCCTCCTCCACTTTCTCTGCACTACCTAGCCCTTACTGCTTACTCCCTGGCCTCTCCTCCATTCATTTGGCATTCCGCAGCAATTTCAGTGTGTTTCCTTCCAAGCTTTCCCCGTTTTTCTTGCCCTCGACGAACCATTGCCGAATTTCGAAATATACTCATCGGACGGCTCTTGTACACGTTGTGAACTGTCTCATACCTATCTAGACCGATTTACGTGGGCTCTTGGTATATAAGAACTCCCTCTTGTCCTCCCCTTCATCACATTCTACTATGGTCTTCCCCTCCATCGACCTGCCCACTTTCGACGACGTTCACCCTCCCATGCCCTCCCCACCCTCCTCCGAGTCGGACAACGACTCTCTTAGCACCCAGACCAGCGCATCGTCCATCTCGTCATGCACGGACAGCCTCGAGGTCGTCGCTGGCCACGTCCTCTGCCTCTTGAAGACGCTCAAGGACCTAGACCTGAGCGCTCTTTTCGACGAGCACTCTGACGGTGGCCTGCTATCTCTTGTCATCGCCGACGCGGAGGACAGACTGATGGCGCCCTCGTCTTTGCACGCAACACGTTCGGTATCACCAACAGCTCGTGGCGGTCCTCGTCTCCGAAATACTTGAGCGCATCTACCGAGGTCAACGTCGCCGAGAAATTAACCAACGTAAATAATTGCTCTGATGGAAGGCAGATAAGCTGACCTTCAAGTAGCCCTATACTACCAAGGCCGACCACTTACTTGCTCTTTCACTGCCGCGTCGCTGCGGTCGGTTATTTCCACAACCTCCGACTGCGGTACATTCAGTGCCTATATCGTCGAACGGCCTTTGGTTGCCTTCCCACCGATGTCGCGTACCCCTTCGTTCGGTCTGTCGAAGCAAGCCGCTAATGTCGGCAATATCCCCACCGTCGAGCAGTGGAAGACCCTCTGGCGTGCTTGGGACATGGTCACTCTCCAAATGATCCCTCAAGAGATGCTCCACCAAAAGCCAATCGACTTGCGCCACAAGTAAGATGATTCCTTTGTTCGCGAGTTGTCTACGAGCGACTGATTCCCGGTGCGCAGATGCCTCTTTTACATCGGACACATACCGACCTTTCTCGACATGCTACTATCCAAGGCGATTGGCGGCGAGCCCACGGAGCCTAAGCACTTCTGGAACATTTTTGAGGTATCCCTCTTTTCACGAAAGATTGTGATTAGAAAGAACTTACAGCGCATTGATAGCGCGGTATCGACCCTCATGTAGACGACCCCGACCACTGCCATAAGCACTCCGAGGTTCCGGAGAACGACCAAGACTGGCCGACCATCGAGACCATCATCTCGTTCCGAAATGGCGTCCGCGCCCGTTTGTTGCGCTTATACGATGACATCCAGAGTGGACGGCGTCCGTTGACGCGGAATATCGCGCGGACGCTGATGATGACGATCGAGCACGAAGGATGGCATGTCGAGGTAAACGCGGTCGCTTGTTGAGCTACAGGAAAAAAACTAAAAAATCTCGTAGACTCTACTGTACATGCTCATTCAACGCGCCGGTACGGGTACCCTGCCGCCCACGGGCTGCACCACTCCACCTTGGGCGCTGCTCAAGCAGCAATGGGACGCGTCCCCGAAACCCGCAACGCAGTCAGTCGTCGTCGGACCAGCAACCATCACCCTCGGTCATGACGACTCTGAGGGCGATGACTTCCTCCCGGGAGAGGAATTGCGCGCAGAGGGGCGCGAATATGGATGGGACAATGAAAATCCTGTGCGTCAAGTCGAGGTTGGCCAATTCAGGGCATCGTGGCGGCCCGTGACAAACGGCGAGTTCTTTGTCTTCTGGAAGTCGGGCGCTGTGGAGCTGCCCAAGAGCTGGGTCGAACAAGACGGGGATATCAAGGTAATATTATCGCGAAATCGTCGGTTTATCTAACTCTGCATTCCAGGTCCGCACGATCTACGGACTTGTGCCGCTGGATGTCGCTGCAGAATGGCCGGTTCTGACGACATACGAGGACCTGCTTGCGTACGCGCGATCCAAGGGCGGTCGGTTGCCAACCGAGACTGAACTTCAACTGTTCTTCGACACGTACGACGTCGGCTTTGAGGGCGGCAGCAATATTGGGTTTAGGAATTGGCATCCCGTCCCGTACGTCAACTCATCTTCCAGACCGCAATTGATACTGACGGACAAAATAGAGCGACGGCCGGCTTGGCGGGCCATAATGGACGCGGTTCCAACGGTGGCGTTTGGGAGTGGACCATGTCCGTCTTCGACACACACGAGGGACTGGTCCCGACCAAGCTGTTCACGGGCTATTCGACCGACTTTTTCGATACCAAGCACCAGACAGTTTTGGGTGCTTCGTATGCCACGATTCCCCGCCTCGGGAGGCGGACCGTGCGCAACTTTTGGCAACGCGGCTACGGATATGCTTGGGTCGGAGCGAGGGTCATCTGGGACATGTAAGGAAAGCAGCGTTGTGTATTATATATGAAGCGTTCAATGTTATGAGGCGAGAAGGAGCCGCCATGCACCAAGGAGGATATTAATGGCAAAACCGACAACCAGTCCCATTTGCATAAACTTGCTGCGCCGCTATTTAGCGCGTTCGGCCAAAAGTAAGACGCCACTCACGAGAAGACCACAGATCCTGCCGGTTCTTCCGCTGGCGTGGCTTCGTCCCAGAATATGGGAGGATGCGTGTTGCGGAAGAAGAAGAATGGTAATATAGGGAAGAAGAATCCGACCAGGACGCCCTGGAGGAAAACGGGATTGCTTGCGGAGGTGTTTTGGGATAGCGAGGGAGACCCCGCACCGTCCAGCGAGTCAATCCACTCCTCTTCAAGAGACCGAGCATGCTCATCGTCTATATTTCGATTGGTCACCCACAAAACAACGCTGGGACAACGCACATTCCTCCTCGGTCTCAAATTCGGTGTCGAGATAGTTTACAGCGGATTGGCTATGAAACTGCTGTCGGAAGTTGGCGATGTCCGCTTCGGAGAAGCCGACGGATGCGAGTCGGTCAAAACCCCGAGCTGGTCGTAATTGCGCTTTCTGCGACGGTAAGCAACCCGAGGACGTGGTGAAAGGTCAACACACCTGCTCGCTTCCCCTCTTCCGATTCGCCCTCCTGTATCTCGCGACCAACGGAGCATTGCAGCCACGTCGGGCTAGGTGACTGGTCATCCGCAGCCCCGACTTTCCGTTTCTCGTCGAGTTCAGTCAACCAGGAGAATACGACGGTAGTATCGGGTAACAGAGCGCCTGAGTGTATGAAGCGCAGGCGTTTGGTGGTGAGATGGGTACGTTGGCGGCGAATGAGCTGCTTGACGTTGTGGAGGGTGTCTTGTTCGTTTACGACGACGACGAGGTCGGTGGTGCCTTCACTGAGTCTGACAACAAGTTCGCGAGTAGTGGGCTAGCTCCAGAGGGTCGATAGCGCGTTGTTTTCCTTTTGCTTTCTCGCTCAGCATGGTCTGGTTCCAACCGCGGATCGCTGTCATCAACCGAGTTGCGTCTGGCCACCATGATGATCTTCTTCGTACCGTTGCTCGCATTTGCCTTGTGTCGTTCGCGCTGCACCCCGACCTCTCGTTCTTTGGCATGGCCTCGGCGACTCCGCAAACGCTCCGGGAATGCTTCAGTTTGCCGAAGAAATCAAAACAGGTCCACCCCGGAATCTTTGTTCACTCCATCTTCGTTGAAGACGACCTAGACAAGGACAGACAGGCGGGCTTCGTGCGTGACTATTAGCCCGTCACCGGGAAGTCTACTCATCTGCATCCAGTACGGAAACGTCAACGAGCAAGTCGCCCTTGTAGCAGAACAGCTGGCCGGCATCCCCGAGCTTGAAGGCGGTTTCGATGCGATTGGATTCTCGCAAGGTACTGGCACCCAATACCACCAAAATCTTGCTCACGCTGCTCTAGGCGGCCAGTTCCTGCGGGCCTACGTCGAGCGCTACAACTCACCGCCCATACACAACTTGCTCACATTTGGCTCCCAACACTTTGGCGTCTCTGACATCCCTCCTTGTGGACCCCGCGACTTTGTCTGCAGAGTCGCTCGACGCGTTGTCAAAAGCGCGGTTTACGGCTCGTACGCGCAAACGAACCTTGTGCAAGCCCAGTATTTCCGCGATCCCGAACAGCTGGACGCCTACTACGCCTCAAACACCTTCCTGACTTCAATCAACAATGAGATCTCCGAGACGCGCAACGAGACATATGCCCGCAACTTGGCCTCGCTCAACAAGCTCGTGCTCATTCTCTTCACCGACGATAAAACCGTAGTACCGAAGGAGAGCTCTTGGTTCGCGTCGGAGGTTGTAATAGACGAGCTCCCAGGTGCTCAACGCGTCTTGTCTGTGGTCGACCGACGGAGTGTCCCGATGCGAGAACAGCCGCTTTATCAGGAGGATTGGATTGGTTTGCGGTTACTGGACGAGCGCGGCGGGGTTGTATTTGGGGAGTGCGAAGGGCAACATATGCAGATTGGGGACTGCTGGGAGGATTTTGTTCGGGTGTACGTTGGAGGTCCAGTGTAACAAAACTTGTGACCGCTCTTGCGATGTCTTTACCTTCATCTGGTCAATTTCTGTCGTCCATCCGGTCCTCTGCTGCATCCGCAACCGAAAATGCAAACATTCGCATCGATACTGGTGCAGTCGATGTACTGCTAAAATCACCAGCATTCGCATCCTCGTTTACGCGACTCTCGGCTGGCGACACACTGCCTATGCCTCTCAACTTCCCATCCGTCGGCGATGAGCTCAACTTTTTTGGAATACTCGCTCTTCTGAACTTTGGAAGCGGCTACCGACTGCCGTTGCATCGCGAAACTGGTCGCGGGGCAGCCGACACGATGAAGATGCTGGCCATGGGCATGTACCTCTCGGATGAAGTCTCAGCAACAGCTATTAAATCAATCTCGGAGGCCAAGATCGCGGAGCTCATGGGCGTCAAGATACACATTGAGCGCCAGCATGAGACGCTGCCCGTCGTTGTTGGCGAGCTTGGTGGAGCGATGTACCAACTCGTCAAGTTAGTTACGTCCGCGCTCAACGAGACGGGAGAGATTCTGTTGAATGGTGGCTATAACGACCTCGGGATGTTTCTGTATGAGATTCTGCGAACAGCACGGTCAGATGTCGACGGGATCGTGGAACGCGTGCGTATCGACGCGTCGTTTAGGCCCTGTGCTCATCCCAATAGATTGTCCGTGCCTTGCCTGCTTTCCGGGACATGGCCGTTGTCGACGGACATCGTTGGTCGCTCTGCATGGATCATCTTTTGTCCCAACTGATACTCTCCCGCCAGCAATCTTTTGTTTCAAAAAGGCGCTTTTCTTATGCAAAGCCATCTCCATTCGCTTTGGGTCGGCGAATCCTCCGCCGTTCCCTGTGCCATCTACCACCTCGCTGCCGATTCTTAGCGATAATGTTGTCCCGTCGCTGTTGCTTCATTTGCGAGTGATCGATATGTCGGCCTCGCAGCAACTGGCTGGTATTTCGATGGGTACACCAGGATTGGAGGGTCTGCTTGGCGACGCAGCCGGGTCTAGCCCCGCTTCTGCTGGCCAACCAACAGCAGACGCGCCTGTGCTCTCCGCCAATCAAGGCGTTCCATCTTGCGTGCTGCGGCGATCCAAGCATGCGAGATAATGGTGAAGAGGGCAGCGCAACTGGGGTTAGAGGGAGTGAGCGCGATGAAACTGGATGGATGGTTGTGGAGGGTTGCAAAGGAGAGGCCGGACTACCGTGCGCTGCCCCGATTCGCGCTTCCAGGGACCATCTTCTTTTAGCGGTAGTAACGGGAATTGATCCATATAAGCGCTTCGCCGCAACCTTCCGTCCCCCTGTCATGGAAGAATATTTCTCAACACCCCCAACCTCCCCGCTCCCCACCGATACGAGAATCGCGCCCTCCTTGTCGCGTCGAACGTCGCGGCCGACCAACCTACATCTCGGATCGACGCCATCTGAATGGACATCCGACCTTGTATTGGAGGAAACGTCGCCAGTGACGAAGCTTAGTCCACCCGGCGTTGTGCGGGACAGCACGATTACCCCTACGTCGTCTGGACCAGCAGCGCAAGTCGCGAGCGTGGCCCAGCGACAACATTACTTTCCGGTAGCCTCACCGCTATTTGTTCATAGCCACCTTGATCAGGGTCACTCACTTACCGACTGGCTGCGGCTTCGCCAGAGCGGCATGGGCTCAACCGGCCAAGGAAGCCGGTCCTCGCTCTCCTACGCCTCCTCCAGCTCCGGAACCAGCTCTACCATCGATTCCCCCGACGATGATGACGATTTCTCTGGCAGCCTCACCAAGCAGCTCGCAGAGACTGCCACCGGTGTCCGCGAAATGAGTAAACAGCTTGGTTCGTGGCCCTTGTCCGTCATCCCCAATTTCTAACCCACAGCAGGTCGCGCACGCGTCCGGTCCAACATCCACAACGTGCTTATAATCACAAAGGCGCGCGACAACCGACTCATCAAGCTCACCCGCGAACTGGCACTGTATCTCATGCTCAAGCCCCGCGAGGACCACAGTCGCGGGCTCGTGGTGTACGTGCCGTGTTTCGCCCGGCATTGAGCGTCCCTCATTCGCCGTAGCTACGTCGACCACCAGCTCCGTACATCCAAGCGCTTCGACGCCGAGGGCATCGAGCGCGATCACCCCCAGCTCTTTGCGCCCGTCCCACGCAGGAAGACGTCCAGTGTAACGTCGCTACCGTCGATGGCCGCTTACAAAGACGAGCTCAACGGCAACGAGACGGGACAGCTGCGATATTGGACGAGCGATATGTGCAGCCACAGTCCCCATCTATTCGATTTCGTGGTCACTGTGCGTCCTGCTTGTTGTTCCATACATCGTCTCATCCGTTCCAAAGCTCGGCGGCGATGGCACCGTGCTCTTCACGTCATGGCTCTTCCAGCGTATCGTACCACCAGTGCTTCCCTTCGCTCTCGGCTCGCTCGGTTTCCTGACCAACTTTGATTTTGCCGACCATCGGCCAGTCATGGATTCGGCGTTAGACTCGGGCATCCGAGTTAACTTGCGCATGCGGTTTACCTGCACCGTCTATCGGGCGGTCGTGAACGAAGGCGGCAAGCGCCGCAAGGCTGTCAAGAAGGGGCATACCGGAGAAATCATGATGAAGAATGTGGAACAAGGTGGATGGGAGGCCCTGGAGAGCGGTTGGTCGGGCGGTCCCGAGTTTAGCAAGGCCACCTCCAAGGACAAGGAGATCAAATGTTTTACGACGCGAGCAGTTGAAACCTTCGAGGTTCTCAACGATCTTGTTGTCGACCGCGGTCCCAGTCCATACGTCAGCCAGCTCGAACTCTTCGGTATGCAGTGCTCTCTATCCTTTCTTGTCCGACCCAATAATCGTACAGGCGATGAACACCATATGACAACTGTTCAAGCAGACGGTCTGACCGTTTCAACGCCGACGGGATCCACCGCCTACTCCCTGTCTGCAGGCGGCTCTCTGGTCCATCCCGAGATTCCCGCCATTCTCATTACTCCGATCTGTCCGCACACACTCTCCTTCCGACCGATGCTACTCCCAGACACGATGGAACTGCGTATCTGCGTGCCCTTCAACTCCCGGAGCACCGCCTGGGCTTCTTTCGATGGTCGCGGACGGGTCGAGCTCAAACGTGCGTGATTATTATTGTCGAGAGAACGTTCGCAATATGACCATTCTTCAGAGGGCGATCATATCAAGGTCACCGCTTCCAAGTTCCCTTTCCCGACAGTCTGCGCGGACAACCAGTCGACCGACTGGTTCCAGTCTATTTCGCGGACCCTTAAATGGAACGAGCGGGAGCGACAAAAGTCATTTGTCATGGTCGAGGAGGACGGCCCTGCGAAACCGAAGGCGAGGAAACCGCGCCCACATGTGCCCGAAGTTACCGAAAATCTCGTCGATGATGATGAGGAGGACGAGGTATCGGAGGAGGAGGAGGAAAAGTTTGATATAGACGATTCATCGCCTGAGGCCGCGGCAGCTGCTGCTGCCGCCGCCGAATCGAGACAAAACGCCGCTGAGTCGAGGCAAAGTGCGGCCGAGGAGAAGCTTGGGAGGGAAAAGGCGCGAGAGACCGTTGAAGAAGATCGTCTTCACCGACTAGCAGCATCTGCGCTCAGGAAAGAGCGCAGTCGGTCCGCAAAATCGCGTTCTCGGTCTGGGCAACGAACGAACGGTGTTCGCCGTTCCAACACGCCGCACGTCGAGTTTGACCTCGACTCAACGGACCAAGAAGGCGTCCGAGACCACATCCGCAAGAGCGGTCGGACCCCAAGAGAGGCAGATCTTGACACTGTCAAGACACCAACAGTCGCCAACTTGGCGCCGCATTACGGTGGGCACCATGGTCGGGGCCGCGTACACTCGCGAGCACGATCCGCTGATACAGGGGCCCGTGCATTCGCTGTCTGGGGTCAGGACGAAAGCGATTCTAATGCGAGCGACAGCGATGATACCTAGATGATAGACTCGAAAGAAACCAAATGTACATTCTAGTTTCTATGAGGGGTCGAGATTAACAGATAATATACGATTAGTGCTCTAAAGTGAATTTACTTTTGTTTCGAAAGCATGTATTTTTTTGTAAGCCTCTTCGAGCTCGCGTTGGAGAGGCATCAAGGTCGGGAGGTGCGACTAGAACGACATCAGTACTCGGTGGATAGCTGCGCTGCAATGGTACCTTGTATTCCATGCTAAATTCGCCTTTGCCTTGCGTCGACCCACGGAGCTGGTTCGAATATCCGAACATGTCGTTCAGCGCGACGTCCGCGACGGCCGTAAACTCATCGTCCCGGACCTCGCTGTCGACGATCGTACCGCGACGCGTGTTGAGGCCGCCGATGACACTGCTCTGGAACTCGGAAGGCGCTACCACCTCGACCTTCATGACGGGCTCGAGAATTATAGCCCCTGCCGCGCGGAAGGCCTCGCGGAATGCGCCTATAGTCGCGTTACGGAAGGCCAGCTCGGAGGAATCGACGATGTGGTAGCCGCCGTCGGTCAGCACGAATCGGATGCCAGTGATTGGGTTTCCGCTCAATGTACCCTTCTCCATTGCTTCGTAGAAGCCCTGTGATTGCATTGAGCCAGGGCAAGACCGTCAGAAGGACAAAGAGCACCCTTTCGATAGCTGGAATGTAGTTGGACGGAATCGTTCCGCCAAGAATCTCGTTCAAGAATTCCATGTCTTTCCCAGTCTCGGGGTCCTTCTCCATAGGCTCGATGTAGCCTTCGACTTTGGCGTACTGGCCAGCGCCGCCCGTCTGCTTCTTGTGCACATAGGTAAAGTCGGCACGTTTGGTGATTGTTTCCCGGAAAGCGACGCGTGGTTTGCCGGTGGTGCAGTCTACGTTGTACTCCCGTCGCATGCGCTCGACGTAGATTTCGAGATGGAGCTCGCCCATGCCGGAGATGATGGTCTGTAGGAGGCTAAGCAAACGATTATAGGGAAACAAAAACGCGTACCTCTTTGCTCTCCGAGTCGAGATGCACACGGAAAGTGGGGTCCTCCTTCTGGAATCGGTTGAGGGCGCGCGAGAAGTTGGGCGTCTCCTGGCCGTTCATCTTGATCGCAAGAGAAATGACCGGTTCGGGGACGAACATGGACGTCTACGGGACTTGAATCATCGTTTTTAAACAACTGATTCGCGTACCATCGAGTAGCTGGTCGAACCATCCGTAAACGTGTCCCCAGACGAACATTCGACACCGAAGATGGCGCAAATTTCGCCAGGTCCAATCGATTCAATGTCCTGGGTCCGGTAAGCGACGTAGTTTGCTTGCAAGTATGCAACCCACCTCCATCTCGTTACTGTGCATGCGAACTAAGGCGTGGGACCTTGACCTTCTTGCCCGTCCGAGCATTGAAGATGAGCATCGACTTCTTCAAAGTACCTTGGTAGACACGCATATAGGTCAATTGTCCGAAGCGGCCTTCTTCAAGCTTGAACGCGAGCCCGAGAAGCGGCGCGTCAGCGGCAGGGTACAGAGGAACGGAAGGTGCGGAGACAGGTAGGTTCGTGTCGTGCGCTACAACCTGCAGCTCAGACGGATTGGGAAGGTAGGCGCAAACTCCATCCAACAGCGGTTGTACGGCCGTGTTCTTGATCGCAGACCCGAGGAATACGGGAGAAAACTTGAGCCCGATTGTGGAACGGCGAATGGCGTCCGCAATTTGCATGTTGGTTGGAAGTTCGTCGTTTAGGAAGAGTTCGCCGATTTCTTCGTCTACTTCCGCGAGTTGCTCGATGAGTTCCTGGCGCTTCTCTTTTGCAAGCGGCAGAACGGATTCTGGAATCTCTTCCGAAACGATAACATCGGTGCTAAAGCCAAATGAAGCAAAGAAGCGTCGGCGAAAACGCGACGTACCCTTTGTGTCCCTCGTTGTAAATAGCTCTCCAGTGAACCAAATCGACGACGCCGCGGAAGTCATCCTCTACTCCAATGGGAACCTGAACGGCCGGCGGCGGGTATACGGAGCTTGGACCGGATTTGACTGACGATGCGCCATGGGTTCGCGCCAGGACTGTGGGGGATAAATACGCGTGTTAATCGCGGGCAGCTATGCGTACCGGTCCATCTTGTTCACGAAAGAGATTCGAGGAACGCCGTAACGTCGCATTTGCCTGTCTACCGTGGTCGTTTGGCTCTGGGACAAGTTAGCAGCAGCATTGGCGCGTTTTTGTGTGCTATACCTGCACGCCTGCGACAGCGCAAAGGACGAGGATAGCTCCATCCAGAACACGAAGAGCGCGCTCTACCTCGATTGTAAAGTCAACGTGTCCTGAAATGGGGCTGAGTTGGACGAGGAAATGTGCAAATCGAATGCACCTGGAGTGTCGATGATGTTCACTGCGTACTTGGACTTTGAGCCGTCCTGCGGGTCTGTCGTCTCCCAGTCGCAGAATGTGGCGGCACTCTGGATGGTAATGCCCTTTTCACGTTCCAAATCCATACTGTCCATCTTTGCCCCAACCGCGTCGCGTCCCCGGACCTGTCCTCGTCAAGACCAAGCTGGCGCCTGGACGGGTTTGCGCACCTCATGAATTTCCCGAATTCTGCCGGTGTAAAAGAGGATGCGCTCCGTGAGGGTGGTCTTGCCCGAGTCGATGTGTGCGGAAACACCAATGTTTCGTTGGAACGTGAGGCGCTTGACGTCCTTGTCGGTGAGCTTATACTCGGGCGGAGACGGTATGGGCTTCTCGGCGACGGCAGCAGCAGCGGAGGCTGCACGAACGCCGAGACGACGACATGAATGCCGAAGCGGGAGATGGAAAAAGCCAAGAAGAAGCATAAGTTGATGATTTTCTACTACGACTTGGTGCTAGTCTTGTCCTCCTTCGGTTTTGGCTTCTCTTTTTCCTTCTCCTTCTCGGAACCTTCCTCCATCTCTGCGCGTCCCACAGTGGCCTTGTTGTCTACTAGCGCGTGCAGCGCAATGACCGCTCGCAACAAACTGCTCAAGTACACAACCAGCAACGCGTCGTTGGTGTTGGCAGAGAAGCTCTCCCGCAACGTGCGGTCTCCGAGGTCCGGTAGCAGATTGAAGGCGTCCTGCAGATGGTATACGATCTTGTGGTCCACGGGCATCGTGCCCTGCGCCACATCCACCAAGTACTTTTGGATGTCGGATAGACGTGACTGCAGTCCGCGCAGAGACGCGAGTTGCTCGGCCACGCGCGTCGCCAACGTCGTAGTCGTGCTGTCTTTGATATCGCGCAGCAGGTGCTCTACACCAATCTCCTCCGCCTCCTCGCCTTCGATTGCCGATGGAACGTGGACAAAGGTTTTGAGGGTCTCGGTACCGTCCTGAGCCGCTGTTAGTTTGAGGCAATATAGAATAGCATTTGCGTACATCCTTTATTTCGTCGACGGCAAAGTATGCATCGGTAGGGATTCCGACTGTTTGTGGACGGACATCGACGATGACCATGAGGGGACGCGCGACAAAACGTTTGAAGAGGTCGTTGATTTCCTGGTCGGACGCGCGTAGCTTTGGACCAGTATGGTACCATCCAATGAGACGCTCCTTGGCTGACTAGAATGAGACCGTGGATGGAACTACTAGCCAGGCGACGCACCGTTGACCTTTCGAAACATGTCGTACATTTCCTGAACGTAGTTGTGGTCCAAGAACCAGCTCTTGCTGTCCTTGTCGTCCTCCTCAAATGGAATACCGAACGAGTTGGCAACATTGATAGTTTTGCCATTATCCTGGCCGAGGAGTGCGCCTATTACACGCTTGTGGGAGGTGCGGGAGACGGAACGAGCATGATGGTCGGCTACAGAGAGAAGTACGAGGGGGTGGACGACAGCTAGCTGTTCACTGGGAGGAATGGGGGCCATTTCGCGCTGGGGATGGTCGTGGAGGCCGGGGAGGAGGAGACGCGTTGCCTGTCACGTGTGACGCGATTGGGCCAGCACCACTTGCCGTTGTATGTCAGGAACCCCAAACGCAAAGCCCTCGCTCTCCGGCGGTACGAGCTCGCCGTTGGGTATAGTGTTCTCTAACGTTTATCCAGTTCGAATCAAGGCTCGCAAAGGTGCTGTAAAGGCACAAGCTAAACACGAACCATCCGTCTTCAGAGACCAGCTCTACAAACACCTCGAGACCGTCCCCGAGAACGATTTCGACTCATTCGCAACAAAACTCGTCCAGGCTGGATCTACCCTTGAATTCCTCAAATATGCAGATGCCCTCTTCGAAATCGTCCTCGTTGGCGGTCTACTCCAGCCCGGTGGCAGCTACGTCGACGATGGTGCACCGGTATCCCCGTTCACCATATTCAACGTCAAGGAGCCCGCCGATGTCGACGACTTGAAGAAATACGTCGAAGTTCTCAACAAGCTCATTCGGAGGTCCGCTGTTCACAAATCTCAACCATTCCCTCTCAACTCTTCCGTCCAGATACAAATATCTCCAGAAGCCCCTCGAGGAGTCGTCGCTGCCGACGCTTATGCAGTACATCCATCGCTGGTCTCCTGCGCAGAAGGAAAAGCTTGCCTTCACCACCGGCTTGCTTCTGTCCCAGGGCCTCGCCACTGCAGCCTGTCTGCAGAGTCTCACCAAGGACCATCTAGTCAAGGACTGTGCGTGTATATCCATTATTCGCCTCTCGTCCGCTCATCAATGGCTAGTTTTGTCCGCTTCCGTCATCACTCTCATATTCAAGGCGTATCTCGTCGACCAATCCATGGATCATCTTGCGGGCACGTTGAAACGCGGCGGGATCAAGGATCTCCTCCTATTCTTCCCGCCCAACAAGCGCACGAACCAGGAGCTCGACGAGTACTTCAAGAAAGCTGGTCTCACCAACGTTGCCGAATGGTGGGGCAAGAAACAGTCTGCCGTGGTCAAGGAACGAATCATTCGGGATCTCCACGAAGCCCTCGAGCGCGAGGATGCACCAGAGCAGGTACTATTCCAGTTGCATTCTCGATCGTTCCTTCACCGATACTAGATCGTTGCGAGTATCAAATCGCACCAGGAGGAGAGCCCGATACCAGAAACTGACCTCGTCTCGTGCATCTGGCAAGGCCTCATGCAAGTGCATTGTTCTCCTTCGTATCCCGATCTTGACGTGTTTCTTCCAGGGCGTCGGTCGACTGGTCCGCTCGTCCCGACCAGATAGAAGGACTTGCGCTCCGCGAAGTCACTGTAGGTCCATGCTACTATCCCCTGCTCGCGTTGCTCATCACCGCAGAAATATACCCCAATCATCCAACCTTTTTGCAACGGTGCAAAGACCGAGGTCGCACTCATCAATGTGGTTCAAGTGTATTGTTACGAAGACACGCGCATTATCAAGGCATTCCCGCAAATCCTCAAAGTGGGGACGTTTCTACCGTTCGCTGCTCGGACTCATTATCTCATCAGGTTCTGTATAACACGGACTGTATTTCTGACCAGGCGATTATATATTGGCATCAGAAGGGTTCGAAGCCGCAGGGGCGCCAACACTTCCTAAAGAGTACCGAGACTCTTGTCAAGGTTCGTGCGCGTGCATGCCGACGGTCTCGCGATCTGAAACGTGCCCTAGTTCCTCCAAGAGCAGGACGACAGCGACGAGGAAGAAGACTAGATAGACTGACTGTATACGAGAAGATGGTTATACATGGCTGGTACACAAACTACGGAAACAACAGGTACCGATACAGCCGCTACCATGCCTCGGGCATTGGCGGAAACTCTCCCCATCCGTTGGACCCGTTCATCTGCAGAAAAATACCATCGGACCCGTTAACCGGCAGGCCCAGATCGCTTAAACTCTGCGGAACGATTCAGAGACAAATACGTGGACAAAGAATTGCGAACCTGCTCTTGCAGCCAGACAGGAATCGCAGAAGGACTGAAGATTCCGCGGTCGCTGGGCCATTGGAATCCGAGTTCTTCCATCGTGAAGGGAGCGGGTAAGGTTGGGTCGATGTACGTCGGTGAAACAACCAAACGACCGTCTGCTAGCAGTGGCGGCGGCGGCATGGTAGGAACAGGGGTGCTGATTCCGCTGTTTAGTCCAACTTTCCGCCGGAGGTTTGCGAGCATGATTCGCAGAGTTAGCGCATAGCGCTCCGCTGCGACATCGCTCATGAGTTGGGCAAGCTGCTCGACTTGGGCGGTGATTGCGCTCAGATCGAGTTCCGCCGGAAAGAGATGCGCCATTTTCAACAGAAATAAGGCGGAAAAGGCCGCTGTAACGAGGCTATCATGGACCGCGTAACGCAATGCGGCCCTAACAACTCTAAGAACTTTGCAAGAGGAGTAAGAGACAAGCGTACCGATATTCAGAGGAAGTGAGGAAGATTGAGAGGCAGTTGAACGCAGCATCTTTGGCCTGAAATGCGAGTTCTCGTTGTTCAAAAGGCATCTTGTCCCACTGACAAAAATTTTAGCTACCACAAGTTGAATCAGTTGCGACGTACCGAAACACCTCTGAGAGCGACACAGACGAGCCAAAGCTTCGCATAGTGAAGCTCCGCCGCAAGGATGCGTCTTAGCAAGGAATTCTCATCCATTGTTTGGCCTGGTTGGCGATGAGAAAAAATTGCGTGCAAAATGCAACTTACGATGCAGCTCATCACAATCTATGTACCATTTGTCGAGCGCGACATTGGCCCGCCGGATGAACGCCAGCGTATTGTGATTAACTTGACCATTGAGGGGTGCGAGTGTCTCGTAGATTTGGGCTGCGTCCAGATCAGCCTCATAGCAATGAAGCAGGAGGCTCCTACTCTTTTGAGCAATCAGTTCGACCTGCGAGATGAGGCGAACGTCGGTCGGGGAAGCCATTGGATGGGAAAGTAGAAGACGACAATGTCGGATTGAATTTTCGTCGCGAAGCACGATTGGGCGACCGGTGCCCAGGCTCATTCTGTCGAAGAATTAGACGGACCAGAAAAGAAAGCCGAATCCGACAGACTGGTGGTCAAACCAATATAAGCAAAGCCATATCCGCGCAGACACCACCAGGTCGCGCTCTTCCTCGTCGGTCCGCTTTTTGCCGTTGTCATCGGCTAATTTCTCGAGTGCACGATGGAGACCGAGGTCAAGAGCCATCCTCATCGCGTGGCCAGACGGAAGCCAGCCGTTGGTCGACCACGCAGCGAGTAATAACATCCCTGTTGATAGTTGACGGACTGAAGACCTGGTAAAAGACGAAAACCTGCCTTGGACTGCCTCCTTCCGGACCACAGGACCAAACAGCGACGACCTTGCGATACCTTGGGCTTCTTCGAGGCACTTGTAGAAAGTGGGGCTCAAAGGACCCTTTCCGCTCCTAATCTTGCCTGCGACAGCGAGAATTGCGTCGAATGTCCATGGGGTGCGCTCCATCAGACTCTCGTATGTGTCGGTTTGAGGTGAGAACAAAGGGATGAACATGTGACACCCTGAGAAGAAACTGCGAAAAATAAGCGTTCAGGAACCGAGGAGAGGTTGTTGATACATGTTGTAGAGTTCTCTTGCCTCCGCGTCGCTGACCAGACCCTGGATGTTCATTAGTATGTGCAAGGTGACTGAAAGGGAAGAGGATGCCTTTTCCACAACATGGGGGAAAGCGTTCTGCGGGATAGGTTCGGCACGTTTTCGCTTCTTAACCCTGTTATGCATGAGAGACGGGCATTGACAGTGGGGGGCGGACAAACCTCGGAGGAGCAGCAGAAGGGGCTGCAGCAGCCTCTGCAGCGGCGTTGGCAAGGCCTTGCAGTGCTTCAATTGGCGCATTCAGCGTGGCGCGTGGTAGAGTCTCTTCAGATTCATCGTCTGAAGACGGCGCAGTGCTTGGAACAATCCCATCTGCAAAAGTCAAACTCGGTACACACGCAGTTAAATACTCACATGAAGCATACTTGTGCGGCGGAGGAGCGAATCCAGGAAGTGGAGGGAACGCTTTATCCTCACGCGGCGGCGGCGGCGGTGGCGGGGGCTGAGCAGGCTGAATGGCGTTGAGGATGCGGTCCAGAGAACTTTGTAAACCAATCATTTGGCTTTGAAGGACGAGGTATTGGCCTTCAAGACGAGACAGCCGTCTGAACGATATTGAATATATAGCTCAAATGCAGCAGCAGATGACGCACTCGACGCCAGGAACTTGAGCAGTAGTCGTCACTTTCTTCTCTGGTTTCTCGAATACGCATGTACTGCCAGAGAGTACGCATCGCCTGGTATGGTTGGAAGACAGGTTCGAGGATGGGTAGACGGGCGTACCGACACGGTCCCTGCTAGCGATGAGTGGGCGCCAGAATGGTAAAGGAGCACGTACATCGACTCCCGAGGCGCTGGTGTCGAACTAGATATATTGGCCGGTGACCACCCGAGGATCTCAACTGAACGTACCTCACACCTATTCTTCCCTATCGGAATGCTTGAATACGCAAGAACGTTATGCTACGGCATACTTACCTCGTCGGCATTGCGTGCAGGCACTTTCTGGACTTAGCGCATTTGACAACGGTATTGTATAGATCGTGTACCGGGCGCCGCGCTTTGCGGTATGAGACTCCTGAGGTTCCGTGCGGCGCCGTTTGTGGTTTGGGGCCTCAGACTCATTCGTTGAAGCGGACGGGCTCAGGGACATGAGCGTTCGGTGTGAGATCGGTCTTATAAGCGGGCCGGCCAATGACGCCCTTTACAGGTCTTCAAATGTATCTTCCAACTCTAGCATCGCACGAAGCTGCGTCCCGTCCATCCCTCTGTCCGTGCAATTTCGAAACAAACTCGAAAAATTCTCCGTCCAGCGCTCCGCCGCCTCTTTCGCCAGCACCCCAGCCCGACGCTTCGCATCCAACTGCACTGGGTCGCAAGCACTCCAGGCCTGCAGCTCATTCTCCAGCGCCACGTGCTGTTTCTTCAGACTCGCCAGCTGCTCCAGTTTCGCTTTCCGCGTCTCTGTCTCCACTCGGTTCTCTTTCTCCGTGTTGACGTGCTCGTCCAGTTCCTGCTGCTGCTTCGCATACTCGGTCTTGACCTCGTTCTGCTCCTTCAGTTGATGCTGCAGCTGGTGTCCAGATCAGAGACGCGCGCCGAGTTTTGCTGCCAAGTTAAGTTGCGCACAAGAGCACCATGTTGACTGGGGAACGACCAGAAGACTGTGAACGCGTCGGATTTAGCTGAGACTGTGCATGGATGTGCGCACTGTTGCATGCGCCAATCTTGTCCGTTTGCACGAGCCCGTCGTCGACGAGGCCTTGGAGGATCTCTTTGACGCTCTGCGAAACGATTCCCTTGGACTTGGGTGCCAGTTTCTCCAGTTCCTTGAGCTGCTGTTGGTATTAGCCACCACCGACAAAGCAGACGCGTAGCCAGCCTGGTAAAAGTCGCGTGTCTCATGGAACAGCTCTGGTCAACTGGTAAGGTATGTACGCTCCAATATGAACTACCCACCAAGGAGCCGTGTCCGCTTTTCTTCGACAGAGAGTCCTTTTGCCATAGAAGAGGTCGAAGTTCCAGTGCAAAGCTTAATTCTGGCTTGTGATGTAACGAACGCGATGCTAAATGTAAACTATGTACAGGTACAAAAAGAATCAATGGTCGCGCAGGATATCCAAATGCTGGTCGTTAGATGGGTATTTGTACGCGACAAACTCGGCATCCTGAGCGACCAGGTCCAGCGGCCGCTTGGTCACAGGCGCCCGCCCACCGTTGATGCTGAATGCACTGTGCCGCGACGTCGAGGTCGCGTACACAGTGCCCACATCCTCAGCCTCCGATCCCGACCGCCGCATCGTCGGAAACGCCTGCGGACCCGTGTCGTCTAGCTTGTTTTGGGAACCTTTCTTGCCGAACAAAGACGACAGCCCAAAACGACTCCTCCGCTTGCCAGCAGTCGCGCTCCGCAGCGCAACGTGTTCTTGCACATTATCCAGACGACCAAGCGAGCGTCGGGATAGACCGTACTCGTCGTACTGCGAGGTTATCCCTCTCCGTTGATCGTACGCGGGTAGCGTCTGCAGAGCAACGGCTGGACGTGATGCTAACCCGCCAAATGACTGCCGACGCGTTTCAACCGTCCGGAATGGTGCTTGCGGAGGCAAAAAGTCGTGCGCAGGGCCCGATCCCGGTGGCGGTGGGTTAAAGGACATCACGGTGCGCGGCCGCGCTTCCGGTGGACGTGTAAAGGCTTCCATCGGTAATGGCGGGAGCGATTTGTCTCTGAAAGACATCACTGACTCGGGTCGGACCGCTGGTTTTATCGGCGGAGATGTTGGAGGAGGTGGGCTTTGCGAGGCACGTCGCATGTCCGGTTCCGAAGTCCTTGGGAGAACGTTGCGCGCCTGTGCTTTGCCAACCGTCTCGGGAGAGGCATCTTCATCATATGTCCCGTTCGAAATTCGTTGTTCTGCGATGTCTACATCGGGGCCGCGTGAGGAGGCCGGCGAAGGCAGAATGCTGGACGGAGCAGTGGGTGGGGACATACCCGGCGAAGACAATCCGAATTTGGGGGAAGTCGTCGACGGGAGCGATGGAGTCGACGAATGACGACCACCTTCCCCTCGGTTCACCAAGTAGGATAGAGGAGGTGGAGGAGCGAGCGGGGTATCGTCCTCCATCGTCACAGACTGTTCTTGATGGCTTTGCTGTTTGGACGATCCCGTCACCAGTCCCCAAATCTTGGCCAGCCCTTTCTTCTTCTTCTTGGCCTTTTCGGGTACCGCCTGCTCGTCCTGGTCCATTGACGGGAATAACTGGCTCCGACGAGCCGTTGTTTGGTCAATCGGCGAAACGACTCGACGGGGATGGTGGTTTTCGTTTTGAAGAGCGACGCTAGTGTTCTTGAGCAACGAACGGACAACGTTTCAAAACTGGGGACATACTGCATATCCATCATGCTTCCAGAAAATCCAGACGGAGCCAGACTGTCTTGACTCCGCCATCCTGCGCTTAGGTTTTTCATACCGAAGAAGCGAGTTCTTCTTGGGGAAGCCGACCCCAAACTATGAATGTCGGAAAAGGATGCTTGGGAATAGGCACGGGGAAGATCTGAACGATCGAGAGGAGCAGTCAAGACGCTTGTAGGGCGAGCGGAGCTTGACTGTGAGTATCTCGAGTAGGGCTTCAAGCCGACGCCACTGTCGGTGACCGGGTTGAAGCTTTGAGACGATATTATCGAGCTCACGTCTATCGCTGAGCTTCTCGATGACTTGCGCGCGCGCCTTTCTTCTTTGCGCTTGCGTTCCCGCGCCTCCTTCTCCTCCCGGCGAACGTCGATGTGCTCAACAATCATGCCATTCTCCAAGAGCGTGACCTCTCGCGAATGGGTGCGGGGATGGTTCGGCGACGATGGGGACTGGGGCGGCTTGATGCGCACTCCGCCAGTGTCCTCGGCTGGCGCTGTGGTCGCGCCTGCATCGTAGACAGAACGGCGGAGCTGCGAGTAGGTGTCGCGCATGCGACTATCGAGTTGTTTTGCCTCTTGCATCGCCCGCGCACGGGCCAGAGCTTCCGCTTCGAGTAACGTGCGCTGGGACTTGATGTAAGTATGCAGCGTCTGCTGTCTGGAAGCGGGTTCGCGAGGATTCTGATGTGTCGTGAATGGTAGGAGCTCGGCTAGCAACAAAACGAAACGTACGATGCTCAGCCAGACACGGAGATTTTGCTCGGTCAACATCCCGCCGCGCGCCCGCGGTCGGGAGTCGTCAAAGGGGACACCGTTGTTCTCGTCGTCGATTTCACGACGCAGGAGCTCGTCGAACATTACATCGCTCTCTCGGTCCCAAACACCTGGGCTGGTTACATCGATGTCGGCCATGTCCTGGTCCCGCATCGAGCATTCAACACAGACCTCCTCCTGCGTCAGAGTAAGGTCAGCGGCTTTGATGGAAGTGAGGTGAGAATACGCACCGGCGGAGCAGCGACAGGATTTGGGGCGGTCGGAGGGGTGATATACGTGGGCTGGGCGACGTATGCGCGAGGATTGGGGGAAACAGGCGGATTGTACCCCGGGGATGCACTCAGCGGCATTATAGGTCCGAAGTTGGCCTGTTTTGGGCTGGCAACTAGGACGGCTGGATGCCGGGGAGCGGAAGGCGGTACGGAGGATGGGGACAGGTCGAGAGGCGGGGACTTTGATTCCGGGGACGTAGCTCGGCGCTCAACAGAGGCTCGAGGAAGAGGCTCCTCGACGCTGAAGCGTTCTGGGTATGGGTCGGTATTAGAATGGTGGGGTGTGTAACTCCTCGAGGAGTCGGCAACGGGCATGGTAGCGGCGCGTGGAGTGGGGTAACGGGAGCCGTCTGAGTCGAGAAGTAGAGCCCGAAAAGCTGCGGACCCTACGGCAGCATTGGGGGACATGACGGCGGCCATAATGGAGCTACCGGGTCGCGGTTTGAGTAGAGTTGGGTGTGTGATCATGCTCGAATAATATTCTGCCTACTACTTCGAACGCCGTTCTATCTACCTACTTGCGATACCTGTAAATCCAAGTCAGCTACAGCCCAGAACGGCCACAGAATCCTAACCAGAGTACGCTCTTCCGGCTGCGTCGCATTTTGCGCTGCAACTGAAGCATCCCATACAACAGCGCTTCCGCTGTCGGAGGACACCCCGGCACGTAGATATCGACCGGTACAATCCCTAGACGTCGTTAGCACCACGTCTCATGCCCACCTTGTCCACCTACGGTCGCAGCCGCGCACCACCGAGTACGAGTAATGATAGTATCCTCCTCCGTTGGCGCACGACCCCATCGAGATTACCCAGCCTGCGAGTGGAGCTAAAGCATCGCTCTTGGACGAGAACGGTTCAACGTACGAGGCTCAGGCATCTGGTCGTAGACTTTGCGCAATGCAGGTGCCATTTTATTGGTGAGGGTGCCCGCTACAATCATAATGTCGCTCTGGCGCGGACTGGCACGGAACACGACTCCAAGACGGTCCTGGTCGTATCTTGCAGCAGCCATATGCATCATCTCGACCGCGCAGCAGGCCAGACCTGCAAATTGTGAGGAATGAGAAGAATGAGAGATGGAGCACGCACCGAAAGTCATTGGCCACATTGAGCCCTGGCGAGCCCAGTTTGCAACCTTGTCGAGAGTAGAGAGCACATATTCTGTGGTCGTTGGGCTGCTGGTCTCGAGAGAAAGCAGGGCACGAACCAGCCTTGTTCTGGGGCGTTTCGAGCGAGAGCTGATTGGAGCCTCTCTGCGCCAAAGCGGTTACAGGTTCCGTTGTTTGGAGAGTTTCTTGAGAGCGCGTCGCTGATGCATGCAAGGACCGATGGACGACGGGAGCACGGAGTGGTATTCTCGTTGCGGCTGTCTGGGTTAGTCGTGGCCACCGTTTAGACACTCGCGAACCTGTTCTCAGCATCGTCCAGCGGCAAGTTGCGAATGAGATCCGCGTCACAAATAAGGTAACGAATCAAATGAAGGTTATTATGCCGTCGTACAAAGCGATAATGCAGACAAAACATGCACTCTATCTAAGCCAGCGATGGGCGCGAACTTGCCCAATGGTCGCCCTCAGCTCAGGATCTGGCTCCAAACACATCCTCAACAAATCAAGCGCAGCGTTCGACACTTCCTAATAACCCGTCGTCAGCACGGTTCAACGCGGAGCAGTCCGGTATACCTTGGGACAGTCCGTTAATATAATGTTTCCAAGCTTGGCATCCTGGACAGTCGGAAACGGAGAACTTCCTGTGAGCAAGAACGACAACAAGACTCCCAGTGTCCAAACTTCGGCAGGCGGCGCGCGATATGGCTGCTTTTTCAGACACTCGGCGGATGCGAAGGCTGCGGTGCCGTAGAAGAGCGTGTAGAAACGCGGTTCGTCAGAATCCTCGTAGACGGCGCTGCCGAAATCGATGATCTTGACTTTGAAGTGCTCGTCAATGAGAATATTCTCGTCCTCGGGGCAGGTGAGTGAGATGCAGCGCATCGAGTGCGGGCACTCGCCTTGATGTCTCGGTGCGAGATACCATGCTGGTTCAGATACCAAACGGCCTCCACGACTGCACGAATATGAGGCCGACAAGGTAGCGAAAGGTGCGTCAGAAACACACCCTGCTTGAGAACAAAGCGAGCTTGGTTCTTCGGATAGGCGTTTATTTTCGCTTTGCTCGATGCACTCGAACAAGTCGTACGGCGGACAGCGACGCGTGAAGTATGAAGGCGCGTTTGGAGGGAGGTGCGGTTTCTTGTCGTCTACGCTGCGCGAGACTTGGGGGAGAAAGTAGGACGGCGGGGGCGTGGAGGGTTCGGAGAGAGTGAACGAGTCCATCGACACAGACGGAGAGAGAGACGGCAAGCTAGACGAGGGAGAGAGAGACGGAGATTGGCCGAGGAGTTTTTGTCTGCGCCACGGTGTGCCGTGTAGTTCTTGTACCTTGACGGAGATGAGGCATAGGTCAAACGAGGGACGCGATTTCGTACGACGTAAAAGTAGAGAGGATCTTGGAAGAGATCGATGAAGGCGACAATGCTTTCGTGCTCGATGGCGCGTAGTAGAACAATTTCGGATGGCAGTCGACCGTATTGCTGTAGCAGACAATTAGCATGTCACCAACGACGTGATAAAAGACCCACATCGTCGGACATCCAGGCATGGTCCGGGACCTTTGTTTTAAGGAGAAATTTGACGGCGACCTCGAAACCAGTAGATATGTGAAGGGCGGTGATGACGAAGGCGAAGCCACCGGAGCCGAGTTGCTCGCCTAGGGTGTAGGCAGCAGTGAATTGGGGATTGAGCTGGTGGCCGGGAGGGAAGGCACGGTGGGCGGGAAGAAAAGATGGCGACTCTGGCAACATCGGCGATGGCGACGGAGAGTGGGTTGGCGACGGCGAGAGGAACGACGGCAAGTTGGCGGGCAACGGCGACGGGGAGTTGGACATGGAGGGTGGACGAAAGCCGGAACGGTCACATGACTAAATTACACAACAAACATCTACGCGTTCTCCGCGTCCGCCAACGCCCACATGTAATACACTCCCACACTGGAAAACGGCTTCCACTTCTCAGTCAACTTATCCATCTCTGCCGGAGTCAGGAACGCCCCTCTAAAACACAGTCAGTATCCACCACGCATACGCACAACAACCGCTCACTTGATCTTCTTGCCGTTCAGTCGTGCCTTGAGTTCAGCAACAGAAAGCCCTGCAGCTTCGAGCGACGGTTTTTCCAACACAGGCTTCTTCAGTGTCCTCTGTATCGACGGGGTAAACGTCGGCGGCAGCGGAATCCCGCCGCTTTCTGCCGGCGGCGGGGTCTGCGGCCGAGCGTCTGCCGCTTCCTGTTCTACATCCTGCTTGGCCTTCCGAGGAGAAATGGGCTTTTTCTTCGGCGACCCATTGAACTCGTGCGTCGCATCGTGTTGGGATAAAATCCAGCGGACAATTCCACGTTGAACACCCAAGTCGCCTGCAAAAGATTTTAATCGCTGTAAAATTTTCAGGTAGGACGACACACCCACGGGCAGGATATCAGGACGGCGGAGAGAGAATATGGCAAACATATCCACAGTCCACTGCCCAATACCTCTCACTTGAGTGAGCTCGCTCCGCAGTTCGTCGTCGTCGCGATTCTGAATCTTTGCCGCCGACAAGCGACCTAGATAATGCAGATGAAGTTGCGCACGACTAACTCCAGAAAAAACTGACCGTCAGAGAAGCGTTCAGCGAGGTCCTTGATGTATTCCGCTTTGCGCTGGCTGAGGCCTGCACTCCGTAGGGTTGCGATCTCGGTTCGTGCAACCTGGCCAGGCTTGGGAAAGAATGAACCACTAGTAAATGGTTACCGACGCATTGTAGAGCATCGTCGTGACGAACGCGTAATCGATATACTTCGCCGGGAGGTCCAAATTGTAGAGACGGATGAACCTGTGTTGAATCGAACGTGCAGCGAGAGTGGAAATCTGCTGTCCCAGAACTGAGCCATGTCAGCGACGAGATAGCACCCTGTTATTCACATACTGGCCGATGCAAGCGCCCTTTTCACGTTCTCAGAATAGCGGTATACAATGTGGAGAGAAACTCACTGGAATGGGTGGACTTGCTCCAGCGGCCCTTCAAACGGTTTGCACGGGAGCCGGGCAAACACATCCGCAAAGCGCGGGTCGGCCGCAATTAAATGCTTGCGGGCCTCCTCGAGTTTAAACGTGAGGATAGCGTTGGCCGGGATGAAGTCTTCCTCAGCGCTGGCTCGAGTGAGCGCCGAGTATTGAACCCAGTCAAGTGTCGATACCTTGCGTCTGACTCGAGTGCTAGCTTGGATATGGTCTTGGGTTTTTTAGGTGATCTTGGCTCCGGGGACGTGCTGAGGTTGCGTTTGATTGCGGTACCTGCCTTTGCAGCTGAACGGGTTGCGGGCATGCTGGTCGAAAACAAGGTGGTGGTCGCTCTGATTAGCATCCCCAATGCTGACATAGCTTCGCGTGACCGAGGCTTGCTGATCACCACCATGTCCGCAGGTACATCCTCGGCCCATATCGTTTATATCTAATAAGTTTAAGGACGTTTCATCGTTATGTTCAAGGAAACGGCTTCCGAAGCTGAAATTCAGAAGTTCAAGGAAGAAGCCGTCTCAGACGGCGGTAAAGTCACCCAGAGCTACAGCCTGATCAAGGCAAGTCTCTGTATTCCTCAAGTACTGTATGCACCAACAGAGACTTCTGCAGGGCTTTGCGGCCGAGTTGCAGCCTCAAACCCTCACGCGATTCAACAACTTCAAGGCGGAAGAGGACAGTATTATCGACGTCATTGGTCGGCATATGTCCATTATCTGCCATCCTCCAACGCTCATAATCCAGAACCCGATGGTATCGTAACAACCCAGAAATAATAATGTATGCAAATGGAAGCTGTACAATTGTCGAATGCAGAGGTATCTTGTCGTTAATGTTCATGTCAAGTCATTGCAAGGCCCGGCGTGAGCACCTGCTTGGATGTGTGGAATACGGTTGGCGGTATCAGACGAGATCGAGGCGCAGGTGGAATGGTCGTAGTGGTCGGTTCAGGCGCTGGAGCTACCGCGGCGGAAGCCGGAGCATCTGTGTTGGGCTCCGAACTCGTGTTCATCTCTGGACTTGTGTTCGACTCTTTGGGCGATGATTCCGTTTCCACAAACACGGGCGTTGAGGGGAGTAGGACTGCGGGTGTTGTCGGCGCATCCTTTATCCCCGCGTCCTTCTTGGATGTCGAGTCTGGCGCAGTAAAGTCCCATGGACGAGGCACCTAATTGAAGAATGAGGACGAGCAACGCTATGGAGTTGGAATTGTCGCACCAATGCCGCGGGCATGATCCTGCCTAACCTTAGCCGAAATCAAGGAAAAAAAAGCGTCAAGACGCACCATGTCGATGCGCACACAACGCCCTGACCACGGTCTTGCGCTTTGATCAATCCAAACTCAAAATCGATGAATTGCGAGATGTATCGGACCTGTCGATGGATGAGTTCGAGCATTTGCTCAGAGAGCCGCATACGAAGGGGAGAATCTCGCGGACACCATTATTCACTAACGAGAGCGCGGTCAGGAAGTTGACCAGCGTTCCCGCGATAGACTTGGTGTTCTGAAAATGGGTGCGTTGGATTCCAGAACGAGAGGCTCGTGGACGCGTACGCTGAGGTATTCCAAAGTAGGAGGAGGCAGAACCACTTCAAGACCCCACCAGTCTACGTACAATCAGCTGGAAACCAAAGTGAGCATTGTTCGCGTACAAGTCAAAACAGACATGCGGTCCGTTGGCGGATGAACACCTATTGAGGTATGAGAGTTGTGCAGCTTGCTAGAAACGCGGCCAAGTACCTTTATGGTCGGGAAGGATGGCTTTTCCCGTCGCGTAGCCCAGAGCCATTAGCTGTGGCGTAATCTGCTGGAAGCCATTCAGAACCGCTCCCGCTGTCGGGACGGCTCCAGCAAGGAGGCCCTTGCCATTTGGCGGCTGACCCAAGCCAAGATCAGGAGCGGCGACGAGGTCCACGACTTGCATCTCGTTGAAGGCAACGACGAGCTTGTCGAGCGGCGCGGGAAGCAGAATGGCCTTGTCGGAATTGTCCTCGTCGAGCTTAGAAAAGTGCAGAGCATGTTCCTCGGCATCGGGATGTGCAAGACAAACAGCATGGATAGGGCCACTGGGGCGATTCTTGGCGTTCTCATCCAGTACAGGGAGTGCCCTGAGCTGCGCGATGACCTTGTTGGCCGAGTTCGGCTGCATGAGCTGTAGTTGTGCATTAGTCCGAGCACATCGACGGCGACAATGGCGAACCTCAGATTTGACTTTGCTCATCTGCGGCCGCGCAACCGCCTTGGAGAGTTTGGGAGCGGCGTAGTCGTCCGAGGGTCCGACGATGAGTGTCCGCAGAATCATCGCTGACTCCTTGGCCCGTTTCTCGGTATTGGCGGAGAGAGGCATGACCAAACGCTTGGTGAAAGCCTGCGCTGCATTGGCCTTCTTCTCGTGCTCCCGACCTTCGGACAGAGCAGTCTTGTGAGCCTGCGTCTTGGGAGAGGGAGATGACGCGCGAAGCGAGATGCGACGAGCAGCAGCCGGCTTTGTGGGCGTGTTCGAAGAGAGCTCGACACTCGACTTGGTTGTTGGGAGCTCCACACTCGGTTTGGTCGTTGGGGACATCGGAGGACTCGGACCTGGTTGAGAGACGTCTGAATCTTCCGAGGGCGCCAGCTTCACCACGGAGGAGTTCTTGGTCAACATAGCGAAAACCCGCATGTCGAGATGGTGGCGGGAGCCAAGAATCCGCAACGTCAAGCGATTTGATTTTGAGAGTGATGTTATCTGGATTCTTATACCTACGAGTCGGCTACAAAGACGAGGGTGCACTTATTGGTATTCTAAACGAGAGGGTTCCATTTTCGTCGCGCGGGAGTCGACCGCCGCAGAGGTTCGTCTGCAGCGACGGATGCAGTAGTCGTGGCGCGCTGAGTTGAGAGTCCCTTTCAGAGCGAAACGCGACAAAATCAGCCTCAGACACGCCTTCCTTGGCATGTTTATTGCTCTCCTTCTGCTGCGACACCGTGCTAACGCAGCGCGCCTGTCGGTCGGCCGGAGGGTAATCATGCCCTGTGTAGAGGCGGGTGCCCGGAAGAAGGGCCATGAGCCGTTGCATGGACTGGACCGATTTACGAGTTAGTACGCGTGCGCCAGGAGCCATAGATACACCGCACCGAGTACAAAGCTTGAGCATCGCCGCCCGGGAAATCGGCGCGAGCAGAACCGATGTCTGGCAGAAAGATGGAGTCGCCCGCGAATACGCAGTCGCCGACCATAAAGCCCAGATGATCAGGTGTGTGCCCGGGTAGGGCAAGCACGCGCAGTTTGAGTGTCCCCAGCGTCAATTCCTGCCCGTCCTGGAGGAGGAGATCAAATGCCCCATTGAAAGCAGTCGGACGAAGGCCATAGCGTTTGGCGAATACTGCTTGGACTGCAGTAATACCTTCCCCAATTCCAACAGGAGCAGCCAGTTCTTTCTTGAAGAACTGGGCTGCTGTCAGATGGTCTGCATGTGCATGGGTCTCCCTGTAGACTTATAAGACGCGTTCCATCGCCACCAAAGCCTTACAGGATATATCGCACAGTGAAGCCGTTAGTATTCACAAATTTCAGCAGCTTCTCTGCGGATTTGGTTGACACCGTCTACGAACATATAGTCAACCGCTTGGTACATGCTTATAGACTTACTCCAGAGGCCGGGTCGTAGTCGAGAACGGTGTCGATGAGAGCAGCTTCGCGAGTGAGAGGATCCGAGACGACATATTGCCTAGATAATGAGCTTTACCGACAGACGGTATGCGCTCTTACCAGGTACCGGTTTGCTCTTCAAAGAAGGGGCACACGAGCGGCGAAGAGGGGTTGTAGCTCGGGTGACAGGTGGCGAGTTGTCTGCGCAAGACAGCAGGACGGCCGAGGCGGAGGCGATGGAGGGGGAGTTTGGGAAGCATTGCAATTGTCGGAGCGCATCGGAGAGGAGACTATATAACGAGACAGCTATTCGGAATACCCAAATTGATAGAGCAGGTCGAGGCACCCGTTTCCCCGCCCGACGGCCTAGGCATTCGGAAGGTCGTAACCCGAGTAAGTCGCGGGCAGTGAAGGTGGTGAAGACGAGGTGCACGCGTCGTGATGTACGCCACCGGCACATCAAACACGACTTGGACGCGTACACCGTGCACGACTTGGTGCTCGTTATGCCGCCCGCAGGCTACGAGCCCCTGGCGTCCAACGACAATGAACTCCCTACACCTCGTCCTCACCGTCCCCGCATGGCCTCCGTCGACCTCTCCCACCTCGATTCCGCCTTCAAGCAGTGGACAGCAAGTCTGGCTGCTAAATTCAAGAAGCAGAAGTCTACCGAGACGTGCGTTTCTCCTTCCTCCAGGAATATTAGCCTACATCTCGCGCAGCGTCAAGAAGACCATACACAGCAGCATCTTCGAGCCTGTTGACTTTCAACTCTTGCTGTCCAACCCCAAGACTCTTGACCACAACCCTCCGTTGTCCCAAGCCACATTCGACGACATGGTGAAGAGTGTTCGTGCCGCGATCGCAGCGGGTGTGAATCCCAAACTCATTGCCAAGGGTACATGTCCCCCATTCCGCGTGTATCCACATCCTCATCCTCCAGGTTCGTCGGGTTCCTATTTTGCTCGCGCAAAGAATGCAGAGACTGTCCACACCGTCGCGTAAAGCAACTTCTTCTCCAGCGTAATGACCAAACTTAAACCCACTGTAGTGTGTTTAAGCCGAAAGACGAGGTGCGTGTTCTCGGAATTTGTGCTGTCTTCTTCCACGAGATCCCCTCAGGAGCCGTTTGGACGCCTAAATCCGAAGGTTGATTCCTCCAGACCTCGCCAAGGTTACAGCTCTGACGATCGCCACAGACCACTAAATATATCCATCGTCAGCTCCGCTGGCTTATTCCCTTCGGGAGGGCGTGCCTCATCCCAAATCTTTCGTACATTAGGTCCCTTTCTTCTCTTGTTCCATGGTCCATTCTCACATTCGTCCAGCGAAGGTGCTCGTCTGCATAGGTTATCTTCTCCTGGCTAAACCTGGCATAGCTGCGGCGTCCCTTTTGGACACGCGACTTCAGCTGCACATAGTTCCACGAACTCAACTGGTTTCTTTGTCGTCTCCCGTAACGTTTCCTCCTTCCTTCCGGCTCAACGGACTGACCTTCACAGGCGTTCTTCTACGACTGGTTAGACCGCAACGCAGCAAAGAAAGGCAAACCTTTGCCGGAGAAAATCGGAAGCATGCAGTTGTTCATGCACGGATTTGTACGCAGCGATCCATACTACGTCTTGTGCCTCACTTATCGCAACCGCTTAGACGGACGCCTCCGATTTTCTTCGCAAACATCCCTGGCCGGGACGTGCCATTGCAGATACCTTTGACGACAGTTCTCATCGAACTTCGAACCTGTCCAGACGGCTCGTTTCCGCCCTCAAGATCGTCTGCGGTCGTACGGGCGACCCTGACGATGACCTGTATGATGAGGTCGAGTACGAGGAGGAGCGTGTACTCTATGTTGCCACCGAAACGACAGAATCACGGCCTTTCTACTGGACTCAATCCCTGCAGGACTCCTTCCGCGAAGAATTAGAAAAGTTGTCTTGACCTGAATGAATTCCTCGTGGGCTGACCTATCTCAAGGCTTGTCATTTTGGACTACCTCATGCTCAACACGGACCGCGGTACGACTACGACCTCTTCATGATGTAACCCTCTCATCGCATACCAGGAGCCGATAATTACATGTACCGGAGGTTGCTCACGCTGCTTGGTCTAACATCTCTCTAGGATCAAATACTGTGACGGAGACCACGAAAAGTCCCTCGTTGACGTCGCACCTTCGCGTTCCTCCTCCCTTCCTTTTATGAGCAGGTCAGATAATCACGCCGGGCCGTCGTCTACGCCTGCGATGGGTCCTTCCGCATCCACCGGAAGCTTCTTTGGAGACGATCCGTATAGACGTCCTCATATGCACATTGCCGCAATCGGTTTGTCGCCCTCGTGCTTCAACTTGTCGTCAATTCTAACTTGAACTACAGATAACTCGCTCTCCTTCCCGCACGAGCACCCCAAAGGATGGCGCACCTATCCATACGGGTGGCGTAAGTTGCCTTGCTATCGCTTATTTAGATCGCCGACAAGTTGGTTACAGTTTACCTGCCTGTTAATCTTATCGGCTTGCCGTTTTCCGCCCAAACGCGCAATCACTTTCTTGCCCTATTGACGTCCAAAGTATGCGTACGGTTTGTTTGAATGGCTAGCCTGACTGCTTTACAGGAATGGTGGGAAGATACGACATACGAGCTGCAAAAGCTTTTCAAAGTTGACCCCGATTTCCATCCCAAGATGTTCGCGGTACGGCATTGCAAACGGCGCAGGATCATGACCGGCTCACTCCTTTGACTAGCGACAACTTGCGGTAATCAAAGGTAAGCTAACTCGCGACGTACCGCACTACCGAACTTTTCCTCGATGCAGGACAAGCCTGGAACATCGTTCAATCCTTACAGCACGACGTATGCTTGAACAACTTGCTCTGCTGATTCTAACACTCGCCTTAGGATGAAGGTGGTCTGCACCTGTTTTTAGAACGATTGCTCAAACTCTGGTCAGGGCCTTTAGAATTGACTCGCCGCAGCAAAGTCCTTGTTTGGGACGATGAGGTTGAGATATCAGAGACAGACGCAGACGAACCACCCGTCATGTCATCGCGAATGTCCATCAGCAGCGGTCCACTACCGCGACGTCGCCGCAGCCAAAGTTCCAGCAGCGACTTTCCTCCACCTATTAATCGGCGAGTGCGGCCTGTTCCACTAGCTACCAAATTCCAACGGGTGCATCCTGGAACAAAAGGAATCGATATCCTGGAACATCTGGAACGACTGGACGCAGTTGAGGCCAGTCTGCAGAGACTTGGTGTCGACGAGGAATATGACGATGATGAAGAGATTGACGTGGGCGAGTCCTCTTCTAAATCTACTGCCGCAGCAAAACCGCGCATGGTTTCGCCTACAGCTGCGCCTACATCACCTTTCACGCCACCTTCAAGTCCGCCTCTTCCCACCGTTCTAGAAGTGCCTTCGGCGGCTAGCTCCGACGTGGAGGAAGAGGATGTGGCCATGTTGTCTAAATCTTTGCCGGGTTTATCGCGTCTCGACGGTGCACCCAGTCTCAGCCTGCACGGCCGTTGGGCTAGTCACGCAACGGCGCCGCCCCCGCTGGCTCTCTTGTCGCCCACCGACGCGACTAGAACGGTCATTGTAGAGGTATCCATTATCGTACGAACACGCGCCGCTTCTAATGTGTCGATTACAGCGCCTAGAACAGGTTACAACGACGCCTTTGTGTTCATGTTGGTAGCTTTGTTGGTACTCTCCGGCGTTGGATGACATTTTGGTGATTACATACCATTGACTAGTGCTCTTCGCTGCTGAGCCCTTAGCTTGGGACGGCGGCTCAAATGATATTGAACTGCGGGTTTCGGGATAGGTGAGATGGCCGCCGGTACATCTCGACGGATCCAAGTTCGGGAGCGGGAGCTATGCGTAAACGCATGGCCACTCCGTGGACACTGCTAGATTCGCGATTGTTTCGTTATCACTTGCCGCGAAGTAGGAAACGATCTTGACAAGATCTCTCATGCATATATCTGGTCCAATCCGAACATCACATCTTTTCTTTCGACACCCACTCCGCGTCGCGTGCAAAAATAAGCAGGGGGGATCCCGACGACGGGAGTGGCAATGGCAGGCGTCGCCGCTCGCGCCGTTGCTCTCAAACACCATTCAGCAGCACATGGTTCCAGACGCGCGGCGTCACTTATTTTCATCGCGACAACTGCTTCGCTCTTGCATTTTGCTCTAGGAACAAGCGCAAAATTGGCAAGACGGCAAAGGCTGATTTGAACCAAAACAAACACTCGGTGACGGTTACATGCTGCAATGGGAATGCGCTCGGCGCCGGCCCATGAGCGGAAACCCGGCGGGAGTAGCAGGAGGGCGCGCACTGACGAAATATTGGTGAATGACAACACAAAGACGGCGTTCAGATAAAGTCGGCAGAACAAAGTCGCGATTCGGATGCCCGGCTCTCTTAGCCTGTTTCTGGTCTAATCATCCGACATCTCCGCGTCTTCGCCACCCTTGGCTTTACGGGCAGCTATTTTCTGCTTCATCTTCTCCTTCGCGACGTTCTTCGCATCCTGCAACTTGCCGGACTTTGCCAAGGCCACGACGAGGGCGTGGACGAGGCCAACATGGTTGTGTCTCCGGAGGCTGTTCTCAAACTAGGAGTCGTGCGTCAGGAACGCAAATACTCGGTGCTGAACATGCTACAAGGAAGATACCTACAGCCCATCGCTCGCGCTTCGAGGTCTCGGCGGAAATCTTTACCACAGTTTCGGCGGCTTCTGCATGCATGTTTGCGGCTTGGAGCCTGGCCAACTGCGCTTCAAGGGATGGAAGGGGGTCGTCACGGAGCGCTAATAGACTGAATTCAAGCTGTTTTCGATGCCGATTTGGTCAGCGGCAAGCATGGCAGTGGTCAAAACACATACAGAACCGGGAGGGTAGGTTGCTATTCGGGCTTCAATGGTGTCTCTGAGAAGTTTGAGACAAGATAATCGAGATGGCATTTTGCTGACCGGGCCTTTTTCAGCCATCCTTCGCCTGTTTCTTCATAGGATCCGTGGTTGACGGGAAACTCTTTAAGACCGTCAAGCTCGTACAGCGAGCCCATCGAGGGCGTGTATACGACGAAATGGTATGCGTCCTCGGACGTTTTTGGCAGCCCAAGACCGTCAAGACTTATCGCAGACGGAGGAGACAGCGAGTTATGGGCCTCCCGCAGCCAGTCAGAGCCTAGCGTGCCGATAAGTTACAGCCAGGAGGACAGGATGGAAGGACACCAACTGGTTATCACCATGCCACGCGTCTGTGGGTCAAGTTCAGCAGCAAACGAGAGAAGTTCGCGCAGTTGGGTGCCGGTGGTGAGACCAGGAATGTTTGCGATCCCGTTGAGCACGGCCAGAAGCCAAGTCAGCGACTTGCAACGCAAAATGCTGCTGGGACACATACTAGAGTGCCGCACGCGTTATTTACGACCTGGTGCGCGAAGAAGCCGCCGAATTCGCGATCGTATTGGCCGTGCATTGCAGTAGTGGACGCATTGGCAACCCACTTGAAGAGAAGGATGAGGGAATGGATTGGTTGGAGTGCTGCGAGTTCGTTTTGGTCCAAAGAGTAGAGGTCGTCGACGATGAGGGGCACCCCGAGGGATTTGAGGAGTTCTGTGAATACGCCGGGGTCGCTCTCTGTG
The DNA here is from genome assembly GCA_014461125.1 of Mycena kentingensis (nom. inval.). Taxonomy (NCBI): domain Eukaryota; kingdom Fungi; phylum Basidiomycota; class Agaricomycetes; order Agaricales; family Mycenaceae; genus Mycena; species Mycena kentingensis (nom. inval.). Next base: position 772,266 of record JACAZG010000007.1, on the reverse strand, counting down.
AGTTGCCAGCCGTGCGGGTTGTCGGACGCGTCCTCCATCTGGTTGAATGCAAGTAGGTCACATACGCATGGACTCCGAGTCTCAGTCCGACCCCAAGGTCGCCAACCGTGCCCGCTTCGAGCTTGAGCTCGAATTCGTCCAGGCACTCGCGAATCCGTTCTATCTGCATTCCTTGGCTATTCAGAACATACTCGACCAGCCTGCGTTCATAAATTACCTCAAATATCTCTTGTATTTCAAGGATAAAGACTACGCCCGCTTCATCCAGTCTGTTATTACCTTGTAGTCGGTCCTTCACTGCTCATCCTCTTCTAGCTACCCACACGCACTCCACCACCTCGAGCTCCTTCAACACGAAACCTTCAGGACGCAGTTGCGCCAAGACGGGTTTCGCGATTTTCTGCATGAGAAGCAATTCCAATTCTGGCGCACAAACAGGAACGGTGCGGCAGTTGAGCCAGGAGCAGGCCAGGAGCAGGCAGGGGCGCAGAATGTTTAGCATCAGCAATGTACTCGCCATCTTGCCCCCAACACCCATGTCGAATGCCGACTACACGCTGGCCGAGTCGCAGCCCTATCCGGACGATGCGCCTCCAGTGCATATGGCCACTCGAGAGGAGAAGAAACGGCTCTGGTGGCGCAACGCGGTCATCAACGGTTTCTTCATAGCATGCTGGTGCGTCGTCGTCGTCCTGCGCGGCGACGAAAGACGTCGTTGTCGTCCAGCGCGGCACCGAAGGTATCACTGACGATGACCAGGTTCCTCTTCTCGACAATCCTTTCGTTGTACAACAAGTGGATGTTCAGTCCAGAGCATTATTCTTGGCCCTACCCACTGCTTGCAAGTTCATACCAGTTTTCTGTGCAGGCCGTACTTGCGCTCTCTTTGCGCACGTTGTGGCCAGGACGCTTTTTACCACCACGGAAGCCCACCTTGAAGGATTATGGGTGAGTGACGGCGACTTACTTTTGTTCCGTTTTGGAATGCTATCCGCGGACCATGCGCGGACACTATTTCGCAACTCTGACCACTTTCATCAGCACCAAGGCTGTACCGACTGCGGTGGCTACCGGGCTAGATGTCGGCCTCTCAAATTTATCCCTCAAGTCCATCTCGCTTTCGTTTTTCAGTATGTCGACACCCCCTTGAGCTCGGTAAACATCCTCACGGACGTATGCAGCTATGGTCAAATCTTCGTCTCTTATCTTCGTCCTGCTATTCGCCTTTCTCTTCCGACTCGAGCGCTTTTCGTGGCGGCTAATCGGCGTGATATTTCTCATCTTCTCTGGCGTCCTTCTCATGGTTGCCACTGAAACCGACTTTGTCCTCGTCGGCTTTCTTCTCGTGATCAGTGCGAGCGCACTCGGCGGCTTCCGCTGGTCGCTCACCCAGATTCTGCTCAAGAACAAGGAACTCGGCATGGACAGTCCCGTCTCGACCATCTTCTGGCTTTCGCCCATCATGTCCTTGACGCTCGGCATAGTCAGCCTCCTCATTGACGACTGGTCAGCGTTGGCCCAGACCGACTTCTTTACGGGCATCAAAGCGCTGAAAACTGTGCTTCTACTCACTGCGCCGGGTTTTGTCGCCTTCTGTATGATTCTGAGCGAGTTCTCGTGAGCGTCTATACTTTGTTTACCGCACATCCGCGCTCATCAGACTCATACAGGATTATCCAGCGAGCTGGAGTCGTTCCGATGTCGATTGCAGGCATCGTGAAGGAGGTCACGACGATTAGCATATCCGCGGCCGTCTTTGGGGACACTCTCACGCCGCTGAATATCACCGGCGTTGGAATCACTGTTTGCGGTACGCCATGTCTGATTTCCGTCGCCGCAGCGTCCCATTCAAGGCGGCACACAGGTATCGGGTTGTTTACGTACCACAAATACCGCAAGTCGATAGACTCTGTGGTTCCTTTGGACGCACATGGCAACCCAATCTCGATGGACGCCCTGAGCGATGCGCGTACCTTGGGTGCTGTCGAGGTGGGTGAAACGGCGCGTCTGACCCGCGGTAGTGATGAATTCGACGCGGTACGTGACATGAACGCGACTGTCATGCTGAGCTGACTCGGCGACGGTTAGGACGATGATTCAACAAGATCATTCCAGACGCGGACATTGTTCTCCGCCGACCAAGACGACCAAGACGCGGAAGAACTGCGCAGCATAAGGTCGTCCAAGTTGAATTGGACAGCGCAAGAACACGATCACGAGCTGGTTCCTTGACGTCGTGGTGGACAAACTGCGCGCCCTGAGCTGCAGCAGCTCTCTCTGGCTGTCATATGGGTATCAGCACTTGGGACAAACTTGGGACCGTCGAGACCGGGGAGGGGATGGTTCCGGGGGAGGGCGAGTGTATGTTTCAATGAAGGGGAGGATACGTAAGGGCGCGGATGGTTGTACGGGGACTTGTTTCAGGCGTGGGCGGAGGACAAGGCAGTTCAGATCTCGAGATTGATGAGCGGGCGGACTTTGGTTTTTTCTGTCACGCGCTTTGTGCTTAGCTTATAACGGTCGTCGTCCCTCTTCAACTTGCCCTTTAACATGGACGACGGCTTTCAATTCATCATCGAATCTCCCCAGAATTCGACCGGACACAAGAAGCGCCCTCGTCTAGTTACTTCCTGCGACAACTGGTAAGTACCCACTCCTCCTCCTCCACCACCCTTTGACCCCCACCAAGCCGCCTCAAAAAGATCAAATGTCTCCAGTCCGCACCCGAGACAAAATGTGAGGCCTGCAGGACAGCAAAGATTTCTTGTCGCTTCAAGGACCGGGAGCGGTACTTTGCCGAGCGAAGTAGAGCAATAGCGGGTCCGCCGCCGTATGGGGATGATGCAAGGTGCGCAACAGCAATTCTGCAAACGACCGCTCTCAGACCAGCTCCCTAGTGGCCGTTCATCTACCAATTCCCCAAAGCCCTCTGGCGTCGTCGTGCCTGAGGGTGACTCGTATTATCCTTCTTCGGTTCACCGCCGTTCGGTAGACGCAAGGTCCGACCATTCATTTCCGTCCGGGATGCATACCGACGCCTCTGCATTCTTAGACGCGCTCCTCCTCCTCCTGCGCCCCATCCTGCTCAGAATCCGAGGTATAGTCCGGCGTTTCCGACTGGGCCCACATTCTAAGAGATACGCGTAGCAATGGACTTGGACAGCAACGAGGGCCGCATCTTTTCGACCCGGACCGTCCGCAATTCCCTCATTCCAACTACATGTCCCATTTCATCGCCGTTTTCTTTGAACATCTTGCAAACGACTTTCAATTTTTAACGTACACCGACGTCTCGAGAGCTTACTGGGACCAACTACTATCGCCTTACCTGGCTAATGCCATTGCCGCAATGGCTGCACGGTTCGTCTGCGTTTGCTCGAGTGGCCCACGCGTTCAACGCCACTGCGCAGATACTCTACACATCCGGACCTTGTTCTGAGAGGTGTTCATAATGTGGCAGACGCATATGCAGAGAATGCAAAGGTGAATTGCGTTGACCTCTATGCGAAACACGCTCATTTGCTCAAGGCGCTCTTCCCGAACGTTGCCCACATGCTTACGATGGACAATTTGCACGCAACGATCCTAATCGGCTGGTACGAATACAAGGTTAACCGACTTGCTGGTGAGCAGAACGCGTCTTTCAACGACGCGTCAGGCCTCTCATCGACCGTAGGACTAAGAACCTACGCCCAAATCGCGATGCGGATGGCGATGGACCAGGGCTTGACTGACGAGACAGTGGCCGATCGTCTGGCACTCGGAGAGGCCGAACGCCAGCGACGGAACCTCACCTGGAGCGGGGTCTACCAACTGCATATGACGACCCAGTCCGCGTGTAAGTTTTTTTTTCGTTTCTTGTTCAGCTTCTATGTATTGACTGTGCCTTTCAGTGCCCATGTCCCGTTGAACCGCAATAGATCCCACTGTATTATCCACGTAGCATAATTCACCCATAATCGTCCTCTTTCTGAGCATCCATACTCCGGTGATACCCGAAGACCGTCGTCTTCTTGAGAAGCAGAAGGTCTGTCGAAGCAGCTCTCACGTCAAACTGCTCTTGCTTCCAACCGTCTCGTTCGGGCCCCCGCCGCCGCCTGCCCGCATGAATGAGCTCCCAAGTCGCTGGTTTCATGCGAACGGCCGCTCTCGCTGTTGCTGTGTATGAGTGCGTCGCGCTTGTTACGCGTCTTCTCGTGATCAACTCTTTCTCCAGCTACCTCCAAACCGTGCCCTTCGAGTTTCGGGGCTTAGTTTTGGCCTGCAGGAACCGTCGCCTGTCGTACGTCTTCTATCTATCTACCCGCTTACCATCTTATTCAGTAATATTCAGGCAGTCTCTGGTGCTCTTCCTCTGCATTCGGTATACAAGCGTCGTCGCCCTCGTCATCTCCAACTATGGCTTCTTCGCCAACGACTTCTCCCTCCAATCTTGTACTCGCTACTTCCTCTTTCCGTCGATATTCAAAGGTAAGCAGCCTTGAGAATGCTCTTCGATGGTTCACGTTGGGCAGTCGTTCAAGCAATGGCGTCCCAAGCGATACTGGTGAGTATTGTCGATGCCATCCCCCGGCTTCGCTTTCTGACGTTACTTTCAGGGCGTCAGGTCGGTTCAGATGTCTTCCTCTATGCGAACCATCTTGAGACGCGCGTCAACAGGGCGTTTAATCTGTCTCGAAAATCTGCAAGCGTCGGTTATATCTTGCTTGCGATTTATGTCGTGTGTTGTACGGTGCGTGGTTGACATTGCCAGAAACTATGCTAACTTGTATCGCGACAGTTCGAATGGGTAACGACTATGTACAGTCGACAAAGTGTGTTTAAGTCGCATCCTTCGCTTCAATAAACCTGACACGCCTTGGCAAGTGGATTTCCATCCAATCCTTGTAAGACCCATTCCATCTCCGTTCCATTCCTCCTCAACGAACGACTTGCAGGGCAAGTGCGTGGTTATCGCTATCTAACCTTTCTAGTGCTCAACTGCTCACAGCTGCGCCAGCCACTCCCCCCCGAGGGGCATGGGGCGGCTGGGCCTTTTACGCTGTAGCAATGGTGTTCGATGCAATTGTGACGCTTTTCTGCGTCTTCTTTCTTCTTCAACTCAAGCCTTCCTCCGCATCGATGTAAGTGCTTGTCTGGTATTCATCCGTCCTGCTGATTCTCGGTTGCATCCAGAATGGCAAAAATAACGCGCCTGTATGGCCAATCTACATTCTTGACCATCGCCTGATAACTTTTTATCAGGATGCTACGCGACGGCCTGGCGTACTTTGTTGCCCTCGCCCTCATTAACGTGCTAAATCTGATTTTCTACCGAGTCGGCCAGTTTTCTGTTTTGCTAGGACAACTCAAGCTTGTCCGTAGGTCACCTATCTAACACTTTACGATCGTCAAACTGCATTCGAGCTCCAGGTCAATCCATCGTTCTCCACTCTCAATTGTCATTGTCTTAAGGGGATTGTAGACCGCAGCGGCATCCTTGGGTTATACTGTCACGTTCGTGATGAGCCAGAAGCTTGTAATTCATTTGCATGGCAAGCCACACCTGTCCTCCTTATCTGTTGCGCTAACGGTTGTCATTAGAGGCGTCGATTAATCGGGGGGACGAGTCAGCCAACACGATTGCGACGGTGTTAACGCAGCAGTTGACATCCCCGCGAGATGTGAGCCGTGCAATGCGGTCGCAATTTGAATCGAAGAGCGATGGAGGAGCGAACCTGACCGTGCCTGATTTGGAGTCGATGACCGCAGACAAAACGGAGGAGGAAGTGGATGTTCAAGTGCGGGTCGAACGAACAGTGAGGACGGAACCGTTCGGGAGAGTGTACGAGCTGGAGGACTACTCTAGGAACTATTCTGTTCGTTGATAATGCATGCATCATATCGTCGCAACGATAACCATCACCGACAGTCTGTAGCGCGTCTGGGGCAGATGGCCGTCTTTCCTTCAATCCCTCTTCCGTTCTACCACCTTCATCTTCTTACTTCAAGAGGGCCGGCCCTCTTTTCTTCGTTCGGTGCCGACCTCTCTCTCTTTTCCTTTCCTTTGCTATGTCGACTCTTACGGCTCCTTTGCCCGACGGGTCTGAATGGCTACTTGCTCAAACTTATTCGAACCGTGAAGTACAAGGCGTTACTGTGAGCGCTAAATCTCTTCATTCCCTTCGCCAACCTCGTCCAGGTCCTCGTCGTTATTTCTTGTATCTCCCTGTTCTTCGTCGTAAGCTTGCTTTCGGCGATCGCTGTGCGTCGATTTTGAGGACAACGCGCGGGGTATTTGACGCTCTATCTTACAGCTTTCCGCCTTCAATACTCGTTCTTCTCTCGACCAACATCTCTTTGTCCGAACTCATGTATGTAAAACACAACGCGTCGCAGTCTGTGTGTGACACTCAGTCAGGTCGCCGCGTACTTTGTGTCCCTTCTCCTCGGGGATATCTTCCAGGCAATCGGTTCCATCCTCAACGCCCGGTGGGTTCACGAGAGGGCGGTGGAGTTTGGTCCACTCTGCACCGCTCAAGGTGTCTTGAAGCAGCTCGCTGATGTCTCTACCGCGGTATGGACGACAGTAATCGCGGTCCACACCTTCTGCCTGTTATTCCTTGAGCTCAAATCGAGTCGCTTCACTCTCTTTGCGACTCTCATTGCTGGGTGGTTCGGCATCGCCGCCGTCGTTATTGCTGGTCCAGCGGCGTTGGACACTGCCCACCACGGGCCGTTCTACGGAATATCCGGCTATTGGTGCTGGATCGGCCCTCGTTGGATAGGCTCGCGGGTTGGGTGAGCGTTCATAACTTTCCTTTTGCCCAAGCGTTTAACTGTTCAAAGACTTGACTATCTATTTGTGAGAGGTGGAAACAGACGCGCAAGCCCGTTCTAACGCAGTTCAGATGTTCATGGCAGCGTTCGTCAGCTTCATTCTCTACACCCTTATCTTCCTGCGCTTCCGCGGAAATATCATCGTGACGGGTCGGCGAGTGACTTTTCGACTTCGCAAAGCGGCGCCGTGGCGCGGAAAGCAGTTCGAGAGGTGCGAAACCACTGGTTGCCTTCTACTCACCACTGAACAAATACTTCAGCCAGGCGTTGACGATCGCTCGCCAGATGCTTCTGTAAATTCAGCTCTTTGTCTGCTTGTAGCCCTGTTCATTTCGTCCAGGTACCCAGTCGCCTACACCGTCTTGATTTTGCCGATCGCCGCCTCGCGATTCAGCGACTTTGCTGGCGAAGAGGTGCCCTTCGGTGTTACTGTGTTTAGGTTTGTTCTATCCTTGTGCCTCCCTGCGCGTGTTCAATCCATGGATAGCGCGGCCATCTTTCTGCTGTCTGGAATTGTGAACGTCACACTTTTCACAATGACGAGGCGGATATTGCCACCAGAGTCGTTCCGCATCCCTAAATGGAAGATCTCGCAACCCAGGCCCATACCGGAGCTGAGCGTCAACTCGGACTATGGGGAGTCTTCCTACTACCAATCGTCCGGCTCCTACTCTCCATCGATTGAGGACAAAGAGAAGAGCTTGGGTTTGGATGTATCCCGCACCAGCACATGTTCCGCAGCAACCACCGCTGGTGCCTGTGCGCTTCAACTCGGCAGTTATGGCTGCAGAAAAGCCACTGCCATCCATCGATCTAATGCCGCCGCCTCCCCCGGAGGTTGTCCACCACCACCACCAACGCGACACCCGCGCAGAGAGCTTCTATGACTTGTACGACCGTGAATCGACTTCGGTCGTCCCCTTGACACCCAGGGACGACGGAGGACAGTCGCACATTGATCGAATGGCGTGAAAGAGCTTTGTTTGGTCGAGAGAACTGTATGACTTACGCGCCAGTACGGTGGATCGCGATGTAGCATTAATATTGGCTTTTTTGGTGGTTTAACGACGTCTGCCGTCGACGCGATGCTGTTTTGTGCACTTTCTTTGTCCAAAGAACAACAACCCATCATATTCAAACTCGCGACTATAATGGCCCCGCCAATCACTACCACGACATGTCTGCAGTTCTAACGTCAGCGAGAGACCGCGAAATCGCGCAGCACGTACCCGCTCCACGGCGTTCCTTGCGCGCCTGGTCCATAATGCGCTGGTTATGTCGGTCAAACATGTCGACGTAAGGTTTCAACGAAGTGCGTTCCCAATCTGCGGGTCATTAGTGAACTCCCATCTGGAGAGAAAACTACGCACCAGAACGCGATTCCTGGCCTTCCACCGCCATCTCATGATCGTCGTCCAGCTCTGTAAGCAGCTGGTCCACTGTGGGTACGCTGGCCGGGTCGAACTTGTCGATTTGCCGCGGGTCCACTGGTACACAGATGCGCCCGGTCTTGGGATGAACGCAGAACGGTGCCTTGAGCAAGTGGTTCCTCTTCTTGGAGACGTTCTCATCCAGGCGAGCGTACGTATACTGGAGGATTATATCCTCCATGGCGCTGGTTAGTTGGACCTGGGTATGATGTAGGTAAACAAATGGAGTTGGAACGGATGAAACGCACCCTCTGCGGCGAATCCTTCCTGTGTTTCTTGATCTCCGTCTTAAAACTTTGCCACTTTTCCGTTGAACTTGATTCGCGGGAGGACCAAGCTGCTCGGAGCGTATTGACAACATTGCCGTCGGGTATAAGTCTTAAGAGCGCTTCGTAGCCTTGCTCCGAGGCGAAGCAGTCCTGGTCTTCGAGGATGAGCTGTGTGAAGACGACCGCAAGATGGTCTAGCGCAGGTCTATGGTCTTTGAGCGCAATTTGGGAAAGAGAGAATGCGGCCACGCACCTCAGCGACGCCGGTAGCGCTCTGCCCGCTAGCCGTATATTCGGTCGCTTGCTCTCGTCTTTCTGCACTACCGACAACCAGTTGACGACCGACTTGCGCTGCTCATCCGTCAACAACATCGCCTCGTCGTCGGATATCCACAAGTGAATCCCGCGACGGCCCGAGTATACCCAAAGGAGGTGCTCATAGCCAAACTGTTCCCGGATGGCCGAGTCGAGAATGCGGACGGCGGCGGCGATGAATGCCCAGCAGCGGGTACAGATAGCTGCTCCGGAGCAACATGTGCGGATGGGGTCATAGTCGGTCATGTCGATATCGAATACGAGTTCTCGCGCGACGGGGTTGAATGAACCTGCGCGGGCGGTTTTCCGATCGCGTGGCTTTGGACCGGTCAACGGAGCCACGAGGGCAGACAGAAAGAGGACAGACTCTGGAGGTGTAGACTGGCCCAATCTCGAAGCGTGTAGGGTTGAGCCTGCATACTTGGTTCTTGAACTCATCGACGGTGAGGAAGGAGTTGTAGCGAAGCATGATTTCGCCGGGGAGGAATATGGCGAGCTCGCGTTTGGTGAAGAAATCTTCAGGAGTTGGAGCGTGGTTGAGCCAGTGGAAGATGGATTTGAAGGGGAATAGACGCCGATAGAACGTCCTCATTATTTCGGAATCCACTTCAGATGACATGACGGCGAGTGGCAAGATATCGTGAGACTTCAAGGCGCGTACCGTCACGCGTTTGATGGCACATTGCTTGCCCCGGCCACCATCCTGGCACGCGTCCAGATTCTTGTGCGCCCCGAGACCCATCTACTACAGTCTAGTGAACACCCAGTCCCAGGTCGCAGTAAAACAGTCCATAAATTCAAAACAGAGACAGCGGTCAACGATTCGTTTGGTAGATTGTTTAAACACTTTACGCTCCAGGAACAAGCGGCGCGCGTTCCGCGTCATCCAGACGCACACCACCACGGCTTTTGACAAAGACACCATAGGCGCCTTTGACGACCCAGACGAGGGCGAGGATTGCGAAGACAAGAGCCGACCAGTGCACGAAGCCGGAGCCAGTCTGATGAACGAAGATGGCCCAGAGCGACCACGCAATAGAGATGGACGCGGGGAGGTCGCCCTCCGCGGACGAGAAGGCGTAGCTGGCCGCCGTTCCCTCGAGGAAGAAGCTGAAAGAAGGTTAAGAAGCTTGAATCCGGCCGTAAAGCGACAATATTAGCGTACAGCGCGAGGAAGACGAAGACTTTGGTCCAGATACCGGCTCCATGTGTAGTTGCGTCGACTGAGGGATAAAATAAGCCGTAAGAAGCGAAACAAGAGCAGTACTGACCTCCAAACGCTTGGAATGCAGTCACGACGACGAGGACCTGTGCTATTATAAGTCAACGGAGAATGTTATGTCACGCGGAGACTCTCTTGAACATATCCATGGAGCGCTGAAAAAGGCAGATGAATGAATAGCTCGTCCCCGAGGCTCTCAGCAAGGTGGTATTTCTTCACGATGTAGTAGATGTGCTGTATAATTTAGCATCGAGGTGACGAAAATGACGACCCTTTACCGTAACAGAGGAAGATACCAGGAGCGAGAAGATGAAGGCGATTATGTAGTGTCCTTTGGCCCAGAAGTTGACCTGAGGCGGAGGATTAGTTTGCGAGAAAGTGCAAGGCCACAACTTGCAAAGATGCTGTTCAGAACCAAGAGTAGCGGGAAGCGCCAGGAAATGCCATCGATAATGACAGCCTTGCCAGCTGCCTGAAGATATGAGAGTTAATATGTTGTTACTTGAGGGCAAGATGGGTGCTTACGGTGAACTGGTAGACAAGCATACACAACATCAACAAGTGCACGAGGTTGAATATGGCTGCGGCGCAGTGAGGACGCAACCAGGTGACGCAGGGACCTTACCGTTAGCCCAAGGTGCGGGGGTTATGTAGGTTTCCTTGCCGCCATAGTACACGCCACCGGTGTAAGTGTAGATGTTTGAACCAAGGAACAGAAAGACGAAGAGGATGTTTATGACTTTGAGGAGTATTCCGTCTTTCCAGGAGGACATTGTTGTTATTTGGTTGTGGTGGTGGTGGTGGTGGTGGTGTGAGGGAGAGATGGTGAGGCTGCGGGGAAGCCTTTAATAGTGCGAACAGACGTCATGTATTATCATACGTCGGGTCAGCAGGTCAGTAGGGCGGTGATTCGGGGATTGTGCTCGTCCGAGTTGCTGGGCGCCGAGTGGTACGAGGATGAAGTCTGGCTGCAGTTTGGTCGAGTACTCCGGGGGTGGCGGTTGAAGCCGGTGGCGTTTGTCACGGTTCGAATTCTTGGTGTTGGTATGCCACCTGCGCTCGGCATCCGGTCAAGCCAAGCGCCTGCACGTCTACTGTACTCCATTTATGCCCTCCTCAACGCCTACTTCCGTCCCGTCCGCCATGTCCTCGCAAAACGAGAAGAAAAGTTCGACCCCCACAGCACAACCGACATCGTATTCGCAGTCCTAATCGTCAGTCCACCAATTCCCATCCCTTGAGCCCACCTAACTCTGCCAAGCCCGTCCTCGTACTGCTTTCCGGCCTCTTCGCAGGACTTACCTTGGGATACATGAGTCTCGACCAGACCCAGCTCAGCGTTCTCGCTTTGAGGTCAGCCGCACCACACTCCGTTTCCACTGTCTCAACATTTGCAGTGGTACACCCGAGCAGCGCAAGTACGCAGAGAAGATCATTCCTGTTCGCAAGAAAGTTGCATCCCTCCGCCTCTCGCCCTCCTCTCAACTCCTGCAGGAACGGCCACTTGCTCCTCGTAACGCTGCTTTTGGCAAACATGGTCGTGAACGAGACCCTACCCATAATGTAATTCTCCGTCCAATCCCCAGGTTTTACCGTTCTAACACGACAACAGTGCTGATAAAGGTGGCGTAACTTTTGCCCGATTTCCACCCTCGCTCATCTGACCGACACCAGTACTGGGGGGCGGAGGTTTGTCGTTCCCACTAGATCCCCACAGCCGTTGACGATTTTCGCTCATAGTGCAGGCCGTTGTGGTGTCCACTGTCTTAATTATAATGTACGACTCTTTCCCTACCCCGAAGTCTTCTAAATCGTTCTAGTTTCTCGGAGATCATTCCGCAATCTCTATTCACGCGTTACGGTTTATACCTCGGTGCTAAAGGCGCACCCCTGACACAAGGTTTAATCTACGCTCTGGTGAGCTCTCAGCATTTTCCAGGTGCCTGTCTGACGCCACTGTGAAGGGGATCGTCGCATGGCCAGTCGCAAAACTGCTTGAATTCGTCCTCGGAGAGCATCACGGTATAATATACCGGAGAACGCGCGTATCCCCCAACTGCGCCACACTCACAACGCTCAACCTGTGACAGCGAACTTAAGGAACTCATTGCGCTGCATTCGGATGCGCAGCACCACGGTGGTGATCTCAAAGTCGACACGGTGACGATCATTGGTGAGTGGTCCTTGGTCCAGTTCCGTCTGTTTTCAACGCGATTAGGCGCGACGCTTGATCTCCAAGAAAAGGTTGTTCGTGATGTGGGTCCACCTTTGATTGCTTTCTCATTCTCAGCTGATCTACCGCCAAGGCCATGACGCCCATTGAAGAAGTCTTCATGCTCGACATCGAGGCCCGGCTCGACTACGATCTTCTCAAGCAGGTAGTGGCAACTGGACACAGTCGCATTCCTGTTTTCGAAGAGGTCGACGCGCCTGTTACCGTTCGCGTCGCCGATGCCAAGGTTAAGCCGGCCCAGCCGCCCAAGAAGGTCAAGAAAATATTGGGCATCTTGCTCGTCAAGCAACTCGTTCTGCTCGATCCAAAAGGTATAATTGATCGTTTCCCTCCATGCCTCCCTTCATGCTTTCGCTCAGATGCCGTTCCCCTGCGCACTGTCCCGCTCAACATGGTCCCCTTCGTACCAAACAACCAATCGCTGCTTGGCATCCTCGACAAGTTCCAAGAAGGCCGCTCACATATTGCGATCGTTAGCCGGTTCAGCGTGGAGAAGGCTCGCAGCGTCAAGAAGGCCGTCAAGCGCGGTCTGACGCAGCGGTTGCGGGAAAAGGTCGGGATTAGCGACAGCAGCGACTCGGAGAGCGAAACCGAGGCGGACGATGATCAGACCAAGAAAGGTAGTGCAGCCGGGAGCGCTGTCAACGGAGCCGATAAAGTCGTCGAGACGGCGGAGCAGGCTGTCAATGATGCCGAGAAGGGCGAAGCGGGGACTGGTGTTGTCGTGAAGGACTATGGAATGAGCCCGGAAGGGACTCCAGTTCCGACTGGGCGCTATCGCTCTGCGTTGCAGATGTCAGGACTGGAGCAGAGTATGCCGGCCGACGCGGTTCTCGGTAAAGCCGATGCCAACGATGTACGTGCTCCCTCCATTTCATTACCCCAGTCTAACACAAGTCCTTTGTTTCGCTAGTTTTTGCAAGGTTTGGACCCAGCGGTTATGCCAGTCGGAATCATTACTCTCGAAGATGTTCTTGAGGAACTCATCGTAAGTTGAACAACATCGTCCAGATGTCATCTCACCAAATCCACCAGGGCGAAGAAATCTTTGACGAATTCGATGAGGAAGGCGCAAAAGGCACATTTTTGCACCATCATCATAAGCACCACCACGGCCACAACCATCCTCAGACTGGTACGCCGATTGATAAATCGGGAGCTGCACTTGCTCCGCCGTCCCAATTCCAGACAGGCCTACTCGGAAACTTCTTCCGCTCGCGGAGTACGCCGGCTACGCGCCGTTCTTCTGTCGACGCCAAGGCTCCTAGCGCGTCCCAGACCCCAGTGGTCGGTCCCACGACCGATGTCGCCGCAGGACCGCTCCCTTCGATCCTCAAAGACGGCGCGGAGTTGTCCACCGAGCCCGATGCTGCCGGTGCCCCCGGTGTGACGGTCGCCCGCGCAGTACCGACGCGAAGCGGTTCTCTCCCTCCCGGTGCCGATGTTCCCCTGGAGGCGGTCCTACGCGCTGGGTCTGGAAGACGCGGACGCGCGGCTACTCCAGGGCAGGTCATGGCAGCCCGCGGGAGGTTCAAGAGTACTCCCATTGGTGATCATGTCGCTGGTTCTGTTCCTGCTCCCGCCGCTGTTGCTGAAGAGACTGCGCCCCCGGACGCAAAAGTGCCGGAGGCCGCAATACCTATCGATGAGGCCCAAACTGGCAAACGGACTACTGAGTAAAGACACTAGCGTATTAGTAATGTAATCCGTAGGCATCTTATAGTCAGTAGCAGCATGCGTGCCCCCCGAACATGAAGTTGTTTCGCACTTCGCTACAGACAGCTCAATCTAAGAATACAAAAAGTGGGTATAGGTCTAGACAAGTACGATACAAAGCAGAGTTGGAAAAATTAGACGTCGTATGGTCGATAATGTTGGTGGGTCGCAGCGTGGGCCTTCTGTGGCTCTACTACGGTATCGCGGGAAGAGAATGGGGACGCGTATGGGTGCGGTGGCGCCAGGTACGACGATGTTGGCGGCGTCGACGACAACCCGGCGGGGCGCACGTAGTACGCGCTGGGTGTTGGAGTGTACTCGTGCTCGCCCATCGGTAGGAACGCGCCGGGACCGCTGTAGCTCACGGTATGCACTTGGCGCCTGAATCGGCAGGTGCAGCCCCCGCAGCGAGTCAAGATGAGGAATATTAGAGCTTATTAGAAGCTGTGAAATATGAGTCTAATAACATCTATTATGACGAATAGCACGAAAAGGCCTGTGAGCCGAACGTTTAGACATGGATACGCGTAGGATGGGTCGCCCATACCAAGTACGACCGCGATTATAATGAGTTTGGGCAAACTCAGTGGGCAGGCGATTAGTTGGTAGCTAGCCGTGCAATAAGTCGATACAAGCTTGTGCAGTGAAGTGAGAAGGTACTTTGAGTTGTAGCAGCGCGTGCCAATATACCGGATGGTCCGGGATTGCAGATTTTCGAGTATGGATGAGGACATGGGTGGTGTGAACACCGGAAATCTCCCTACTTATAACGCCCGCTAGTGTGGCGGTCCTGCATTCTTGGTCAAGGCAGTATATTCCAGAACAAGAAGACACGAGCTGTATGTAGAACGGTACAAATATGGCTGCTGTGGAACAGGCGCCTACACAGCACAGCACAACTTCCTCTTCAGAGCTCATCGTCAAAGTGGCCATACTCGTCGCCGTCGTCGAGGCTGTCCTTGACAGCACCCACAGCGCTCCGGAAATCTGCACGCGAATGGAGTCAATTTTGGTCAACCCTCGCGACAAAAGACGCACCGTCCAGTTTCTGTTCAAGCTCGTCAAGTCCCGCATCGGAACCGTGGTCCTCGATCCACTGGACATTGTCCTTGACGAGCTCCGAAATCTTTCGCTTATCCACCTCCTTGAGTTTGGTCGCCAGTCCGCCTTGATCTTCAAACTCAGCCTTGGTGCCATAAACAAACGAGCTGAGGCCGTTGAGCGCTTCGATCCGTTTGCGCTGCATTTCGTCCTGAAAGCGGTGAGCATGTCGCGCGATGAATGATGACAGAGAACGGACCTGGGCGGCGAATTGCTCGCTCTCCGCAATCATGGCGTCTATTTCCTCTTTACTGAGGCGACCGCCATTCTGAATGCTGATGCTCCTGGTGTTCCCACTCGAAAATGGTCAATATGGAACGGAGCATGGAGAATAGAGATGCACTCACGTTCCTTTGTCGGCCGCGCTAACACTGCAAAACGTCAGGACCTCGTCTATCGCCGCGATGGGGCTACTCACGTCAACATTCCATTGGTATCGACCGCGAACGTCACGTCGATTTGCGGAACGCCTCGAGGAGCGGGCGGGATACCGTTTAACTCGAATTGTCCTAAATGGTTGTTGTTCTTTGTCATCGGGCGTTCACCCTCAAAGACTTGGATAAGAACAGTCTGCTGATTATCCGCGTTGGTCGAAAAGCTGGGGAGACATGTCAATCATCGTCATAATGCCAGAGGAAGAACGTACGTCTGGGTTTTCTTTGTCGGAATGGGAGTACCACGTTCGATGAGTTTGGCGAATACACCGCCGGAAGTTTCGATGCCCAAGAGTGAGCGGCGTGACGTCGATGATAGTAATGTTGGTATCCTCGCCGGAAAGAACACCGCCCTGAACCGCCGCGCCATAGGCGACAGCTTCGTCGGGGTTGATTCCTTTCGATAGCTCCTTGCCGAAAAAGTCCTTGAGGAGCTCTTGGACTTTGGGTATACGAGTTGAACCACCAACGAGAACGATCTAAGAGCAGGGTCAGCCGAAGGATCGGGGATGGGGGCAACAGAACAATGAACCTCATCGACCTCCTCCTTCTTAACGCCCGCGTCCTTCAGAACCCTTTTGACCGGCTCCAGAGTCTTGCGGAACAAAGCCGCGTTGAGCTCCTCGAACTTTGCGCGCGTCAAAGTCTCCGAAAAGTCCTTGCCGCCCTCAAAGCTCTCGATCTCGATCCGCACGCTCTGCTGGTTCGATAGCGTCTTCTTAGCCCGCTCCGCCTCACGCTTCAACTTGCCCATCGCACGCGCATTGCTGCGAACATCGACGCCAGTCTTGCGCTTGTGTGTCTGGACCAGGTACTCGATGACGTTGTTGTCGAAATCCTCTCCGCCCAAATGCGTATCGCCCGCAGTAGCGAGAACCTCGAACACGCCGTCCTCGATCGAGAGCAGACTGACATCGAATGTACCGCCTCCGAGGTCATACACCAGGACTTTGGATTCTTCACCGGATTTGTCGAGCCCGTACGCGAGCGCGGCGGCCGTAGGTTCGTTAATGACACGGAGGACGTTGAGTCCGGCGATGGTGCCCGCGTCTTTGGTGGCGGACCGTTGAGCGTCGTTGAAGTACGCCGGGACGGTGATGACGACGTTCTTGACTGGTTCCCCGAGGTATGCCTCGGCCGTTTCCTTCATTTTCGTGAGGACCATAGCGCTGATTTCTTCCGGAGACTAAAAGTAACATGAGTCGGAGGGATCTTTGCGGGAGACAACGTACAAATTGGCGCTCCGTCCCTTGGTGGTTGACTGTAATAGCCGGTTTGCCGTGCTTGTCGACGACGTTGAAGGGGTATTGCTTGATTTCCTGCTTCACGATTGGATCGTCCATGGTGCGTCCGATGAGGCGCTTGGCGTCGAATATCGTGCCAGTGGGATTGTTGTGGAACGCGCTCTTGGCCGAGTCGCCGACGCTGCAGTTTAGAATTAGTAGAAAGATATACTGGCAACGGAGTACGAACAGACGCTCGTTATCGGTGAAGGACACCCAAGATGGAGTAATGCGGTGGCCCTGGTCGTTGGCGATGATTTCGACACGTCCGCCGCGTTGAACCCTAGAGAGGTGTTAGTTACAGGGTTCAAGTGAAGTACAAAGACGTACGCAACGCATGAGTAGCTAGAAGCGACCACAAGTCAGCAGAAACACAAGAAGTAAAACAAGTTGCACGTACGTTGTACCAAGATCTGTCGAAGGATAAGTTTTGCTAGACGAAGGGGCGAACAGTGAAACAGACCGATTCCAACAACGGGTCCAGTGGGTTTCTGAGCCTGAGCGGCGACGGGGCAGAGGCAAATGATGCCTAGAACGAAGAGGAATATGAGCGACACGGTGGAGAGGGTCTTTTGCGCCTGAGGGCGCGTCGGACGGCGGCGGAGGTTGCGGGGAAAGCGCGCTGGTGGCATGTTTAATGTGGAGACGGGATTCGCATACCGTCTTATATAGGATTGCTCGAGATCGACGAGTAGTCGTGTCGTTAAAATTGTCAACGTGGAGGTAGATTTTGCTAGACCATTGTAGAAGACGAACGTAGGGTCGACTAGTTGCTGACGCTGATATACGCGCCACGGCGGATGCACACACCACAGTCGAGTCTTTTTGTGCTTGGATGGTCGTCAAAGCAAAGGAAAGGAACGCCCACGTGTCAGATCCAACGCGTCGCATCGGTCACAAAGGAAAACATTAAGCGTTCATGCCAGTCCTTGTACAAGCGTAGGGTGTGTAGTAGATTCTACATTATATTGCCTCCTCCTCAAACCTGCGGCCCAGCGAGCCTCACTTTCTCATCCACATCCTTCTCGTACAATGCAAACGCCTTGGAGAACATTCCTGCGAGTTTGCGCACCTCGCGCTGGAACGCCTGCTTATCAGCCCATGCCATCTCGGGGTTGAGCAGCTCCCTCGGCACACCCTCAATGTTCTTCGGGATCGACAAGTTGAACACACCGAAGTTCTCGAACTCGGCTTTAGCTAGCGCCCCAGAATGAACAGCATCGACAATGGCCCGAGTGTACTTGAGCGGGCAACGGCTGCCCGTACCGTACTTGCCGCCCGTCCAGCCTGTGTTGATGAGCCAGCAGTCGACTTGATGCTTCGACATGCGTTCCGCAAGCATTTCAGCATAACGGCCCGGCTAGCAAAACGCGTGAGCCAGGTAGAGGAGGAGAATCATTAAGAGCGTACGTGGAGGACGATGAATGGCGCGCTATAGCACGTCGAGAACGTCGGGATAGGCTCTAGTACACCATCTTCTGTGCCAGGGGTTTTGCTGGGATGGATTAATGCACATAAAAGGATGGTATCTGTGGGACTGACGAGGTATAACCGGCGAGGAAGTGGTAGCTAGCCTGCTCCGGCGTCAGCTTGCTCACGGGCGGCAAGACACCAAAGGCGTCGCAAGTGAGCATGATAATGTTGCTCGGTTGACGGTCGACAACGCAAGGAATCTTGGCGTTGGGAATGAACTCGATCGGGTAGGCGCAACGGGTGTTCTCCGTGATGCTGACATCGTCGTAGTCGGGGAATCGAGAGACAGGGTTGTAGACAACGTTCTCGAGGATGCTACCAAAGCGGATGGCGTTGTAGATCTCGGGCTCCTTCTCGGCGGAGAGGTTGATACATTTGGCGTAGCACCCGCCCTCGATGTTGAAGACACCGGTATCCGACCAGACATGTTCGTCGTCACCGATAAGGAGACGGTTCGGGTCTGCGGAGAGAGTGGTCTTGCCGGTGCCCGACAGGCCAAAGAAGAGGGTGACATCGTTGTTCTGGATTCCGACGTTTGCGGACGAGTGCAGGGAGAGCTGGCCGAACTTGACTGGTTGCAAGTAGTGCTAGGGATATGTGAGCACGAGGATCTGCATAGAGCAAGGGCCGAACCATGACGGAGAAGACACCCTTCTTCATTTCGCCTGCGTATTCTGTCCCGAGGATGACCATCTCCATACGCTTAAAGTTAATCTCGACCGAGGTGGTCGAGCTCATGCCCTTGGTGAAACGGTTGGCGGGGAATTGGCCGGCGTTGTAGATGATGAAATCAGGTTCTCCAAAGTCGGCAAGTTGCTCTTCCGTGGGCCGGATGAGCATGTTATTCTGCGGATCTGTTAGAAGCCTCGAAATGGCTGAAGAATGTCATGACGCACCATGAACAGAGCGTGGTAGGCGCGAGCGCAGATGACCCGGACCTTGATTCGGTACTTGGGATCCCACTGTATTGAGGTGTCAGTTGGATGGTGCGTCGAGCAGACCGAAAATAACGTACGCCAGCATACCCGTCGAACACGTAGACGTTGTCGCGGGTGTTGAGGTAGTCGATGGCGCGCTCGCGGTTAATCTCGAAAGTGTGCTCGTCCATCTTGATGTTCACAGAGCCCCACCAAATGTCGTCCTTGCTCGTCTCCTCGAAGACGATCCGTTTGTCCTTGGGACTGCGACCGGTCTTCTTGCCGGAGAAGTTAATGAGTGCGCCGGACGAGGAGATGATAGCGCCCTCGTTGCGGATGGCGTCCTCATAAAGGAGAGCAACAGGCGCATTGCGCTTGATCTGGATACGGTCCATGTCGAAGCCCGCCTGGGAGAAGTAATCGAGGTCTCGGCCGATGACTAGGGACTGTGAGGGTGGGCGATGGGGTAGGGAACGAGCGTACGGTTTCCATAGGCCTCGGTGTCGTGTGCTTGGGCGTAGTTTTTGTGGAGGATGTGGGGGGTGACATAGGGGGTTTGGTGGGGGAGGACCATGGTGGAGTAGAGAGAGCGGGAGTGGATAGGGCGTGATTTGAACAGAGGTCTAGCGAGCTTTATAGGAACCCGTCGGAAATACATTCCGCTCTCGATCCTCCGGAATCGCCCGAGAAACGCTAATGCGGCTCCCCGTCTCTATCCGGCCATGAATTCCGCCTGCCGCCGTACGCAGCGACAAGCGCAGCCTGGAGATGGTCGATGTGGGCGGGAGGGAGAGCGTTGTGATTCCTGATGTCCCCAGCCTGCCAGTGTCTCCCCTTTCTCCAGTCCGCTAACCCACCCAAATACTCTCCCTACGTCCTCTCAAGGCCCAGGACGTTCCAGCCGTCTCTGAACTCCATGTCCGTCCCACCAGAACCCACGCTTCAACCAATGACCTCCCGGCTGCATCTGTTATTACAGCCCAATCGGGGTCTGTCTTGTCGCCGTGTCCGACGCTCATACGGGCCCCATCGCCGCAGTAGCATCTGAGGCTGGCGTTTGTGTGTCGGGGACGCGTCGGGATTAGGTTCTGTTAGCACGTGAAAGCCCATTGTTGTCTTTATGCCACCAACACCATCTACTGGATGTCCTCCCTTCTATGCCTGCTATCTCTTGAAATCCATTCAGACACCCACATCCACCGCGTAACCAACCAGCCTTACCCTGCGACTACCGTCTAAACAATACATGTACAGAACATACATTGGCAGCACTCCCCATCCCCCGCGCCGCATTCGGTGTGTCTGCATTCCTCTTTCGCGCGTCCTGACGCGTATTCAGCCAGCATAATGGCGAATTAACGCAGGGCGCTTGGAAAACACGCTCCAAGCGTCCTTGGATCATGTCCATGATTGTCTACGGCTTCCCGTCCAAATTGGTTCGTTCCGGCCTGTTGCGATTCTATCTTGAAGCCAAGTACAGACTGCTCTACAATTTGAATGGGCCTGGCAACATGTGCACAAGACTCGACACTTGCGCGATGCTAATGGGAAGGCGTTGCTTTCCCGTTCAAGTGGTCTGAACAGCAACATCCGGTTCGACTCGGCGTAAACTGCGCTTCCAAGTCTCAATTCTTCTTACAGAGCCGTCCGGCTGATGCTGGCGACGCATCCATATAGCACCTGGCCTCTGCACGTGAAGCTCTTTACCGACGCTGCAGTTAAAGGCTGGACATTGGCTCAAAAATCTGCACCTGCTCTCCCCCCTGGCTTTACATATCAAATCGAACTTGAAGGTGTTGACGGAAAGTCGGGAAAGGCCGGCTCAGGACGTGATGGACCTCTTGCTGTGGACGATGGTGTGTTCAAACCGGCCCAAGCAAAGTTTCTCCGCTCATCGGAAACAGCACAATTCACTTCCGTCCTTCTCGCAAAGAACACAGCACTACTCGCATCCTCCGGTGCCATCTCCTGCATCATATGCAAGGAGCATATTCCAAACTACACTGCCGTACGTTCTTCATCCTCTTCTTTCCGTCAAGACCACGAAACATACAGGATGCCCTCTCAACTGGGCTCTGCCCAGCGCCTTCATGCTCTGCCGTCGCGCATCTAACCTGCCTCTCGACCCGGTTCATTACAGAACAAGCTCACTCCTCGTCCGATATCCTTCCCCGCGGCGGCGATTGCCCTGTATGTGGGACCTACGCGCTCTGGGGCGATGTTGTGCGCGGATCGTTCCGACGCGCGGCAGGAGGCATTCCGCTAGAGCTTGAAGACGACGATGCGCTCTTTATGCCAGATAGCGAGAGCGATGGAGAAGCAGTTCCGACTGGCAAACCAAGCGCGAAGAAAGCGGCGCGCAAACGTCCTGGTGACAACTCGTCCGAGGGGGAGGAATTTGATTTTGCGGTCGCGGAGCGGCCTTCCAGCGAGAGCGAAGCCGATGCGCCACGAAAGCGACGGAGACCACGTCAAGAGAAGTTGCCCGCGTCACCACGAAAGAAGGCGAAATCCCAGGGGCCTTCCCCAGAAACGCGGTCGTCCGCCTACATCCAGGACAAACTCTCCCGGAGAGGCGTTTGACTTTGAGGGAATCTCAGCGGATTCTGCTGAAGACCGACCGAGCCCAAAGAAACGCACTCGTGCTCCCAAGCTCGCCCCAGATCCACAAACTCCCCGAAAACGCGGCCGGCCACCCAAAGCATCTACAGACTCCCCGGGGGAAGCATTCGATTTCGACCAGCTCACCAGTTCGAGTGACGGAGACGAAGCTTCCCCGCGAAAACGCGTCCGAACCCGGAAACCATTCACGAAGCGAACCCCACCACGCAAAAGTGGGTTTACGGATATCGACAGTAGCGATCTGTTCGAGTCGGACTCTGAAGACGAGGGACGACTTG
Organism: Mycena kentingensis (nom. inval.); assembly: GCA_014461125.1. Classification (NCBI taxonomy): domain Eukaryota; kingdom Fungi; phylum Basidiomycota; class Agaricomycetes; order Agaricales; family Mycenaceae; genus Mycena; species Mycena kentingensis (nom. inval.). Next base: position 750,154 of record JACAZG010000007.1, on the reverse strand, counting down.
CAAATAAGATGAAGGCTCTATCGGTGGAGGCAGAGGATGTTATTATTGTGTCCGATTGAGAGATCGTAGTTATAGGTCCATGTCTTCGCAATAGCTGCTGGCACCGCCCTCCCGTGAATCTTGCACGCTCCGTTCATCACCAGGGATTCCGCAGTTCATAGCGGGCTGTACCGGCCGCTTTCATTCCTCTACCATGAGCCTCGACCAGAACTTATTCACGCTGGTGCTCACTCCGTCCACCGACAATCCTAACGTCGTCGACCTCAATGATCCTTCGGGCCAGCCGTATTACCGCAAGCAGCGCGTCCCGGGGCCAGTTTATCGCATGGAAATGTATGGTACGCAGCTAGGATGCTAGCAATACGCGCATTGGGTTCATGGCTAGCTCAGATCCCCTCTCGCAAGCGTTGCTGGCGGTGCGGAGCTACTCGCGCATTTGTGGCGCTCTTCAACTCAATACTCGTGGCAGACGGCAACCGCCCCGTCCCCGACATCCAAGACCAAGGTCTTGGAGCTCATCAATCCTAGCGCGACCGTCGAACTCCGCTACACTGGGACCATATCCTTTCGGTGGTCATTCAGCTTTGAGGACCACCAATTTGAGTGGCGGCGGGAGGTATATCATAGTTTCCCGCTTCTTTCACATATACTGACGTGGATAGGAATGTTACATGTTGCGAAAGCCAGGTTCGCGGTTCCCTTTGTCCCGTGTTTTGCTCAGAAGCCGCAGATCCGCCTGTCCTCGTCGCCGTGACCAAAGAACGGCCAGGTCGCCTCACGACTAGCGCTGCGCAAATTCTCGACTATAATCTACAGAGGTCAGTCCATCCCGTTGCCGTGTCTAGCGATGCCTACATCCCGCCTTAGGTTTGACATTAACGACCGCAAAGGCCTCGAGATTGTCATCCTCACCGCGCTTCTTACTTTCAACGACCAGAATGAGGTGTACCACTCCCCCAGGGCTCATCGAGCTCGGTACCCAAGCGCGCTGGGTCAAGCAATGTAAGCGCCACTGCAACGCCCACCTCCCCGACTGCGCCACCGGGCCCTGCCCCAAATTTGCCGCCGAAACCTCAACGTAGTGGTATCGATCGCATTGCGGAGCTGCAAGCTGTTCGGGGACAGTTCAACGAGGTGACGGTAGAGGACGAAGGGAGCGTCGACGATTACGGTGCCTACGCTGCGCGTCTCTTTGACGATAACGCCATGCTCTTCATCACCGTTGTATCTGAGGCAGCTGAGCATGTCCCCAAGGTTGGATCCTTTACCTTATCTCCGGATTATTTGTTGAAGACGACCAGGTCCTCCAGGTGGTGGAAGAAATAAAACGGATTCGACATAAAGCCGGGGTAGACGAAGAATTGCACCAATACGTTCTCTATGATACGCAGCCGCGTAAAGGCCCCAAAAGAATAAATCTCAACGACACCCCAAAAGACAAGTACAAGCCGCCAGAAAGCCTGACAGTGCATTTGTCCAAGATCTCGATGCCTGAGCTCCAGCCCAAGGTGGCGGCCGTACCACCACCCCCTCCACCGATATCAGTCTCCGATCTCAAAAAGGAGAAAAAGGAACAGAAACGACGTGAGGAGGCGAAGAAGAAGGAGGAAAAGAAAGGTCGGCGGCAGCAATGTTTTAAGTACATGTTGCTGAGTTGCTCGACAGCCGCCAATGGCCCTCCCCCGCTACCGACCTGTCTCACCAGGCCATCGCCATCGCAGCTCAATAACCCCGGTATATATGCTGCCCCTCCGAACGGGTATCTGCGTTCTCCGGTTGGTCCGTCGCTGCGCCCACAGCCAACCGAGGATGTCCGCGCCCATCGCGTTTCGGGAATATTCGACATGTTCCACCGGCCCAGGTCAACCTCGTAGCAATGCAATGCAGATGGACTTGTAATGATACACATGTGTAGACACTAGAAATACAGACTGGCCAGCTAAGTGGTCGGGGAAGCCAGAACGTCCGAAACAGCAGAGTAAATCGCCCGTCCTAAGGTCCGTACAAGGTCACTGTGGCAGATCACGCCCGTGCTGAGTGGTACTATACGGCCAGTTGAGACAGAAGAGACGAGTGACTTGACGGCGTCGAGCACAAGTTCTTCGAAGCGCGGTATTGGTTGGAGACCCAACGCAACGGAAGCCTCGTCCGGCAGGGAAGGGCGCGGAGCCGTAAAGAGAACGCGATCCGTCGAGAATGAGGACCCGATGCTGGGATAACAATCGAAAATCCAAAGCGTGCCTGGTCTGGGTTTGAAAACGGAAAGAAAAGTAAGGAATGCTAAAAATACCTTGCATTTCCGAGCAACAGCCGGTACCAGCCAGCACTCTTTGCAAACACGTCGACGGCGCCCTGGCTCTCTCGCTGAATCTCGTCTAGTTCGATCGCGATAGGTAGCGTCTCCCGTAGACAGGTGATAAACCGCTGCAGTGTAGCGGCGAGTCCATCTTGTTTGCCGGCGCGTAATATTTTGCTCAGGTACGACTCGGCGGCATCGTGGGGATTGAGCTCGCCAGCGCTAGAATCGCAGCGAGAAAAACGTAGGTGGAAATTTCCGGACAAAGAGCCTCTGTCTTCGCATGATATTGCAACAACATAGTCCTATTGCGGTTTGGTTGGCAAGGTTTTGGTTGGACAAAGACAAGGCGCTTTACCGAAGAGTAGGCGAAGGAAACAGTCTGCAGGTCGAATGACAACAAGCGGATGTCGGGCCACAACTTTTCCTTCGCCATTTGCGCGACTATGGGACATGAGATAGCCATGCGGGGAACAACTACGAACGGACCTTCACGCGCAAACACGACCATTCTGGACACTCGGGTCCATTCCTCCAAGAACTCGTCGACACAGGTCTCGATGCTCTCGGAAAGGAATGAGACAACGGCATTGACTGGATCGTAAATTATCCGTTTCGAGAACCGAATGATCGAATTGGTGGTTGCGTTTTTGCCCACAGGTTGCTGGACGTATTTGAGCTTGACGCAAGTTACCACCTGCAGCTGGATTAGATGCGGTAGACAATGGTGTGCGGAAACAAACCTGAACGCGTTTTTCGTCCGACCACCAGTTCAAAGGTATGACACGTATATTGGGCATTGCGGCGTTGGCGGCCGGCGATTTCTGCAGAATATCCGCAGCCCGAACCAACATGCCGGGTATGAATCGAGAGAGATTTGACCGCAGCGGGCCAAACTCGAGTCCATGGAGGTTATCCGAGTCCCAACTAACCCATGCCGCGTGAATGCTGAAGCGCCCAATATACTGCTGTTGCACTTTGACATAGGCCGTCCGAGCACTATTTGGTGTCAATTGAGTGCGTGTTTATTTCCAACGCGTTAGACGCACCAGCAATAATCGTACAGTTGACGAATTAGTTGGGAGTCGAGATTGAAGCTGGCTTCGATCTTTGGCGGTCAGTTTACCGTCACAAGAAACGTCATGAAGCTTGTCCAGATCAAGCCATTGGACATCAAACATATTCAGGCTGGTCGCCATCGTGTGTTCATCCGTCTTGACCGTCGTCTCAATGAGAGCGAAACCGAAAGTCCAAGTCGTCGATCACAACGGCAAGATAGTGGGTTGGAAAATTGGTCAGTTGAATATAAACCGCAGTGCGGTAACTCCGGCCCAGTTTCCGAATTTCTATGGCACATTAGAGTGACAGAAAAGATGGAAGCAGAATTGCGAGCGAACCAATGGGTGGGAAATTACGCCGCCGGTAAGCGCGCAGGCCCAGATATGCAGCCTTTTGCATCGTGAGGTCCGTTATCGTCTAGGAGAGTAAGCGGAAATAAGGAAGCCAAGCAGGGAAAAAGTCACAGTATATCGGAGCGTAAGTAGCGCCTGCCAGAGCAACGTCGGATCGTCATTTATCGCATGAGTTATACGTTTAAACTGGGGTTCCTTTTCAGGCAAAGCAAGATCACTAGTGTCCCGCATTGTCAACCGACCGCTCCGCGAGTCCAGGGATATAAGAACCACTGCATCTGGGCAGAGCTTCACGCGCAAGACTTCGACTTGGTCTATGAGAGGCGCCTTTAGCGGTGGTAATGAACGCAGAGGTCGACTTGCCCTCCATGACAATGGAAACAACGCCTGGTGCAGAGAATACGTTCTGCCCCAGTTGCGAGCGCCGCTCGCAGGCAACCAAGATTTCATGTGTGTGTTTGCGTAGAACGCGGTTCAGCAATGCTTCAAAGTCGAGGTTGCTCGCGTCCTTATGGAATCAAACAACCAGCGGAATGACAAGAAAAAGCCTACGATTGATAAAAAGCCTTGAGCGACGTCGGGCGCGACCGTGACACCAAGAGCGCCTGGTGATGGCTCCCATTTAACCTCGAACTGTAGACTTTCGACTTCGTCTGACGGCCGTAGGTCGCCGATCTTGGCCCGCTGCTGCAGTTCCGAGAGTAAATGCAGCTTTGGTGTCCTTACTGGGACCGCGAGACCGCGCGTTTGGCTGCTCCGCGGTCGCGATTGAAACGGTCAAAGTACCGCCTATTTGGGGGACTTTTATGTGACGTTGACGAGGTGGAACAGCGGGGCGACTAGCAACGAATGATCAGTAGTCGAGAGCCAGACGGTATTCCGCACATCCAATATGAGACCGTCAACGACTTGCGATTATCACTCATGCCGACGGTCATAAACTCGGCCCAGCCCAGACTTCGCATTCTTTCGGCCTGATACCAAAGTATCTCGAGTTGGTACGAGAGAGACATCATTTCTGCAGACATTGAGCGCTGAATGAGACCGCGACCAGTGCACTGACGTAGGAAATTGAAAACCCGGACGAGAGGAGCGTCCACAACACCCTCCGGCAGCTGCGGCCGCGGAGGAATAACGACGCCGGGAGGTGGTGGAGGTTGTTCGTCAGGAAGTGGTAGATAGTATGCGAGCTGGGCGTCGGCTTCGTCCGTGATATGACGCTTCATGTGTGCTGTTGGAATACGGGGAAACTCTGTTGCCAAGGTCAGCCTCATGCGAAGGGCGGCATGCGGATACGGACCGTGAAGACCAGTGAGGTCTCCTCCAACCGTAATGAGAAACTCGACGTGAACGAAGAACCATCCATCATCCTTCAGTGCCCCGCGCAGGCAAAACGACGCTTCGAACAGGTTCGGCACCGTGAAGTAGACGCGTCCTCCCGCTGCAAAGGGTTAGTTTCGCCAACAAGACGCGCGCGACGGATACCGATTCTTTGCCGAGACATTTCGATGGGGATCACGTCGTGCATTCTTAGCCGGTACCGAATTACATCCTCCATTTGTGCAAGAGTCTTGAGTACCTCCGCGTCGGTCAAAGGCGTCGGCGGGACTATCATTTTCTATTACGGTCAGCGACGGTGAGGGGGATGCACGGTCGACGGCTACCTTGATAATGGTTGGGAGAGCATGGTAGGATCCTGTTGTGAGGACGTCGAGAGATGTGAGCAGGTCATGATTTCCGAAGCCTGAAAATAATCAGAGCGGCATAAGAGGAAGAAAGTGAGCACGCACCGCGAAGGATCCAGACTGTCTTTGGCATAGTTGAGGCCCAGGATAGTGTCCTCAAATTGCTGGTTTTGGTTCATGAGGAACGCTGTGATGTTCTTCTCCAGTCAGGCCGCGCAGAAGAGCAGGCGAGGATACGCACCATGCATTTCTGAACAGTTTCCGCGTCCCTCGACCATTTGACCACTGCATACAGCTTCACGACTTGTTTCTTGGTTTTGACGACCCAGTCCGGCGAGCGTGCGCTTGCGAGCAGCATCGGACATGTTTGGCATCCTATGCGCAAAGGTTCAAGAGGCATCCCGGGATACAGCGTGGGCGCACGTCTCTGCCAATTCCGACAATTCGGCATAGATTGACTGCACGACTCTGGTTAACAGCTCGGCGAGCGGAACCTGGCCGTCGAACACGACCGGGGAGATCTTTTTCGAGTTGTTCAATGGAAGGAGAGTCTGGAGAACCTGGAATTGGTGTGAGCAGCGGTGGAGGACGTCGAGAACGCGGACCATTTGGAATGAGGCTCATGGTCGTCATGAGGCTCGTGGTCGTCGGGACCAAGCCCCGGCATGACCGTGACGCTACTAGGAACTTGCGATGGACTATCTCAGAAGCATAGGCTCTACCCTTGGTGCAGAAATCTGGCCTTAATCTGCCCTTCACGCTTGGTTCCAGAGTCTCTGCATTCGAGGGTGTATGGACTCTATACGATGCTACCAAACGCGTGCGTCGTCTATGTCCCCATCTCATCCACATCCTCATGCTGCATTTAGGACGATAATACCCCCGTCTCTGTCTTCGAGTATGACTGCACCACCCGTCGAGGAATGCTCCCTCTTGCCAAGAATGCCCTCAGAAAGCTCAAGACCATGCGCCATCCCGACCTCCTCAAGCTTATCGACTGCGTCGAGACGGAAACGACCATCCAGATAATGACAGAACGGGTGCGGCCCTTACAGGATGCATTGCAAACATGGGCTTCACGCGGATCGCAAGAACGGGAGGACTGGCTGCTATGGGGTCTCCATCGCGTTTCTGTGCGTGTTCCGTCGTTCTACCGACGCGTTCCCTCATTGGGTCAGGTAGCGTTGGCTTTCATAAACGATTCTGCGGGTTCGACCCACGGAAATATACGCGTCAATTCTATCTTTCTCTCTCCTTCCGGAGAGTGGAAGCTTGGGGGACTGGAGCTCCTTAGCAATCCGAAAGAAGACAGCGCGATTCTCTACGTGAGCTCTCATAAACCTCAGTCTCGGTCACTGAATTCGACTAGACGTTGGGCGGTCAAGTACCAGATGCATCCAGTTGGGCTTCCCCCGAAGTGCGAAAAGGCGGTTGGTCGGTTTTGAAAGAGTATGTGGACTCCGTCACCCCCAAATAGTGCTAATTGCGAATTAGAAACGAACCCTCAGCCGCGGACGCATATGCCCTCGGGATTCTTCTCCATGCGGTCTTTAATCCATCGCATCCACTACCCGCCACTATAACTCCTCCACACCCCCTCCCCAACCGTCATCTCGAGGCGCCATCCCGACCTCGATCTTCCCTTCATTCAAAAAGCTCCTGAATCCCAGCCCCAAAGGCAGATTAACGCCAAACGGGTTTCTGGCCGTAGGGATGGCCGATACGGGTTTTTTTGCCAATAACCGTCTCGTCCAAGTTTGTGCCGGCCTAGACAACTTTGCACTGAGCAGTGAGGCAGATAAGAATGTCCTTCTTCGGTAGTTTCTCTCCGTCTGCCGCTTTTCTGCGTTGATGGGACTTTAGAACCCTGAACGAAACCGCCAACTCGTTTCCGCCCGAGTTTGCGTCGTTCCGCATTCTCCCTTCTCTTGTTTCTGCGCTTGAGTTTGGTGGCGCCTCTGCGGCGACCATCGTGCCGTTGGTCATACAATTCGGCAAGAACGTATCGGCGCAAGACTACTCCAACGTGATTCTCGCGCCTCTCGTCAAACTATTCGCCACCCCAGACCGCGGAACCCGTATGGCGCTGCTGGACCATCTCCACGAATACGCAGACAGGTTGGACAAGAAGACAGGTCGATTCTAAGATCTGGCCTCATCTTGTATGTCCTCGACCACATTTCTCTACTCTTCTGATGTCAATTGCATTAGCAAACTGGCTTTGCGGACACGGTCGCCGTCATTCGAGAAGCGACTGTAAAGGCAATGAGCCTGATTGCGCCTCTTGTATGATCTCTTGTCCGGATTACTAGTTTTGATTCTCAGATAATTCCAGCTCTCGGATCGAATTCTTAACAACGATCTGCTCCGGCATCTTGCCAAACTCCAATCCGACCCGGAAGCTTCAATCCGTACGAATACCTGTATACTCATTGGTCGTTTGGGACCAACGCTGGGGTACAATACGAAACGAAAGGTTTTGGTGCCAGCTTTTTCGCGGGCGTTGAAGGATACATTCGTGCACGCGAGGGTGGCGGGACTTATGGCGTTCATGGCTACAATCGATTGCTTCGATGTCGAGGATTTAGCCAGCAGGGTTATCCCAGCAATGAGTTTGACGCTGACAGACAAAGAAAAGTATGCCGCGCTGACTTCCCCGACCTTGCACTTACCACCTTTAGAATTGTGCGAGATCAGGCTTTCAAAGCCATGGAGCTGTTCGTAAAGAAACTCGCGATTCATGCTGATACGATGGTACAAATGCGTTTTCCCGTGGCCGGTTCTTTGTTCACAGTTTCTAGCCCGAGACAGCTGCGCCAGAGGCCAGTGAAGCTTTGGGTATCACCTCTCCCGCACAGGCAACGCTCGTCAACTCTGCTGCCGGCGCTGCGGGTGCTTTGGCTGGCTGGGCAATGTCATCCCTCGGCAAAAAGGTATACACGTTGGCACATCCACCACCAGCATCTTACTCTGCCGTAGCTCGCAAAATCCGACCTAGAGACGAGTATCGCGAACGTACCGCAGGTCGTCATCGAGCGTCCAGCGTCTGCGCCTCAACCGGGGAATGGCATTATACCAACATCAAGCTTGAATGGACCTTCGGGTATTCGCAGCGGTGTCGGATCCCCAACGCCCTCCAAAGGCAAGTCGATGCAGCTCGGTGCCCACAAGGTGAGCGCGGCTGCAGCGGCTGCCGCGTTAGCACAGCAACTCGCGGAAGAGGCTGCGGCCGACAATGTCGACGGTAACCCATGGGGCGATGATCTCATGGACGTGAATGCCGACGAGGACGATTGGAGTACGTTGCTCCAGTGTAGGATCCGCTTATCATCCTCACTACGACGCATAGGCGCGTTCGAAACGGCAACCAGGATTGCAAATAACGAGGCGGAAGGTTCGTTATCTCTCTGCCTATTCAGCGAGTTCTAACTATGCCAGTTGATCCATGGTCGACCCCGACGATACCAAGTAAAGTCGTGAGGGCCACGAGTCCAGCCTTCTCGACAAAATCGCCGCCGCGTGCACAAACTCCAGCGTCTCCTGCGGTGCAGCCCTCCACTTGGGATTCTGTCGGAGACTGGGATGAGCCGAAACCTGCTAAAGCAGGACCGGTTGCCGCTGCTGCTCCCGCTGCTCCACTGACCAAGGAAGAGAAGGCGGCAGAGATGGCCAGGCGAAAGGAGGAACGGAAGCAGGTTCGGTTGCACCCAGTGTCTTGGGGACGCATCTGACCATTCCTTCAGCGTATTGCTCAGATGAAGGAGCAGAAGCGCGCGAATGCTCCATGATTTGTTGTTTTATGTACGCACTGTTTGTTTATGATGTGGTTTGTTGGAGGGCATCTTCGAGCGGTCCCACAAGGTCTTCTTTGTTGACGCGGACGAGCCGGTGGGGGTCACTGGTTGTTTGTTCTGGTGATTCGTCGGAGGAAGTGTCTTTGGAGGCCACTGAACGCAACTGAGTATGTGCTACATTTCGCAAGATGAACGTACAGTAAAGGTTGAGAATCTGGAACATGCGTGGCCATTGCTCCAAGACTTGACCGTGAACTGGCGCGTTCAGATGAGGGAGAGACGTGTGTGCATGAAGAACTCACTTTTGCCCGCCTCAACCATAGTTTCGCAATCGTCGGCCAAGCTCTCGATGCGCTGGAGATACAGCGCCGAGGCCCTTTGCAGCGCGGACACTGCGTCGTATTCCTTCTTCTTCTCGATGAACTTCTGGGTAGCTTGTGCAGAGGCTAGTCGTACGCCATGAGTGCACGACAGCGAAAATAAAGGCGAGACGAACTGGCCGCGTTTGACCCGGCTGCGTAAGAAATGCGATTACCAGCGACGGACTGGCGCATGGTTGGGGTCAAGGAGCGTGGCATCAGCCAATGCTTTGACCTCGACCTGGATGCGCGATTCTACGCTGCCAGTGTACGAGTCTCGTCCCCCAACATGGCTCCCGACTACGCATAGTACCGCAGATATCGGCTATACCGGATTTCCACCCTCCCCGACCAGGTCAAGACGAGGATGTCCTCACTGCGGACAACGTTCGGAACGGATACAGTCTCCCTCAGTTTGTCCAGGTGCGTCGAAAGCTCACTCAGTAACCCGTTCTCCATCTCATTGGGCTGCAGGCAGAGCGGTTCAGCGCTAAAGAAGTCGTCTCCGAAACAATGCGTTCCGGCGATGCGCTGCACAAGCTCGAAGCCCTGATAAACGACGTATTCGCCCGTCGGGCAGACAGCGTAGCTGCAGTTCCGTGGGTTAACGTCAACCACTGGCTATCGTCGCAGACCGCTAATATTGCTCAGTCCAACGACGTTTCGGATGCCGACGAGAGTTACACTCAACGACTCGAAACGACAAGCATGGTACGCGGACCTAGCCAACCCCGACGTCCCCTTGGCGAAGCTCGGCAAGAGTGTTCCGCATGGAACCAAAGGTCATGACCTGCTTGACTTGTTGCATTCGAACCGAGTCGCCATTCCGCGAGCTGTGTGGTTCCTCCGCGTTCTGGGTGCAAACGAAACGGTGCGGGACCGTCCACTCTGTTTGAATTAATCTAAATCAGCTAGGCCGGCCTGCGCAATAAGCCCGGCTACAATCCGACGCAATATAGCGTCGACTGGGCGAACATAATGACAAACTACTTGAAGAAGCAACTCGGGGAGATTGCGCTGCCCAGTGCAGCTCGTGCGGGACTAAGTCATAAATCTACGTTCAAGGGAGTGCTCTCCGACGCCGACTCGCGAGAGAAGTGGATATCGCGCTTCGCCTATAGGTTCGTGGCCCATACTCTCTTACATCTTCCCAACGCAGTTTCAAGTCTGGAGCTATTGCGGCCCTTCTACACGGAAGGTCTCGTCGATAATCGCGTGTTTCTTGTCTGGCTGGTGCAACAGATGAACGCATCGACTTTGGCGCAAGCCGGATTCCTTGTACGGCTGGCGGAAGAGTATTTGGACGGCATCATGAGAAGCCGACCCTTGGCCCGCCCTTTCATCGATGCATGCCTAAGTAAGCTCGCAGAGGCACAAACAAGTACCGGTCAAGATTTCTTGACGTCGACCGAAGCCGTTTTGAAGCTCATGCTCCAGGTAGGGTGCCCATATCGACACGCCACGCTCTTTAATAACATTGCAGAGGATTTGTCTAGCGCTTCCTGACGCATTCGTGAGCCCGAAAATGTGGGCAGCACACTCGGGACTCCTTACGGAGGTACTCACAGAGAACCTTCTCGACATCTCTCCCGAAGCGCATGTCCACCAAAACTGTCGCGATATTCACCAGTTGTTGTTGGATTCGTTTGTCGATATCAAGCGTCGCAACGAGGCCATGTTGTTCTCCAACCTACCTGCCCACGTATCGGCCAAGCTACGGACCGTTGTTTCCGATGTACAGGTTTGTCTCTGCACTTTTTTGGTTTATTGGCAATTTATCCACAACCAGATGCTCAACTCGATTTCGAGCAAAACCGACATGTCCTCGGTTTCATTCTTTTCGACCGACCAGTTCGACGATGCAGATGTGTTCAAAGACAAATTGCAGATGCTCTTGACGTGGAGTGTAACACCTCTGCAGTTTGGAGACCATCGGCCAGCGGCGGCGGTAACGCTCATCCAGAACTGGCGCGATCGTGTCGGGGAACGCGCGACGAGAAGAGACTTTACGAGTCCCGACGACTTCTTGCAACAACAACTCTTCGATTGGCTCGATACATCGGAGATTGCTGGAGACCCCCACAACTTGCGCGCCGTTTGCGTCTTATTCGGCAAACTTGTCAAAGTCGATCTCTTCTCATACGCGGGCTACATACAACATCTCATTGCCCGGGGCGAGCCTGGCTTGGCTGTCGCAGAGGTTTGTCCGTCCCGTCATCGCGACTTCCTCCGTTGCCTTCCGATCTGGAACACCACCCCATCTCTCACAGCCCAGCGCAAGGTCACCCTGCACGGTGTTCGTGCCAGAGAGACGCCGGAGGACCGCCATGAGCGTGAAATGAGGAAGGAAATTCGCTTGTTACTTCCCCACTTGTTTGCAGCCGGTTCGCTACCGTTTTCATCAAAGCGCCCTTCCGTTTAAACAGAAACAACAGATCTGACGGTGGACGTCCCCGTTCCTGGCCCCGATTTCATGCAAAAATGCCCAAGCCTCGCGTCGGCATCCAGATTTGAGCAAGTGCGCACGTTTCGGCAATGGCTTTTGCCTATTTTGCAAAAGGCAATCACCGAGTATGTCGTTAATCTATTCTATTACCGCAACTTGAAATGAGAACAGAGGCAGTCGGGAGGTCAGTGCAGCCAAGCACCATGCAGTGGAAACACGTCCTTCCCTCGTTACATCTTTCGCCGTATGCATCGAGCTGATGGTGCAAACAAACTGTTTTCACTCAGCCCTCGAGGCATGATCCTTTCCCTTGCTCGAGTCGCTTCTTGACATGTTTGTAGCTCATCTTGTTTGCTCTCCAACATTCAACAACGGCCGATCTGCTTACGGTCGTCATTGACGCGCTCTACCGGTTCACATGTATCTGGAACTGCATGAACGTGACTGGGGACCTCGTCAGGGCACTGTATTCGACGCATAAACGCTGGAAGAAGATACGCGGCGGCGAATTCCGTGCCCTGTTGAACGCACTGGTGAATTTGGACGGCGGACGTTTCTTGGACGACGCGTCACGCATCCAGGTTCAAGCTGATATGGCTTCCTTCACGCTCGTGCGCTGGTCCCAACTGGATTTTTTGGCTGCTGAGTATTTTAGGCCCTCCAACCGCTCTCTGATCGACAAGAATCTGTCCCAGACGCTTTACCCGAAATCCTTCTCCTCGCAGATGATGAACGACCAGAAGCCGCTTCTAGCCTGGCGAGTTCTCTGTGGATCCGCTATCGGGTTTCCGCAGATTGGGCCGGCAAAGTCTGGGACAACGCCGTTGCGAGCATTCGGCAAATCCCTCTTATGTCTGGCGATGCTTTGACAAGACGAGAACGTGCTGTCCGATATGGCGTGTTTCTTTGGAGAGTTGACCAACATCTTCCGCGCGGCCTCGACGAGGAAGTCCTCAAGTGGTTTCTTGGACACGGCCAGTCGGAGGTAGCCAATCTCGGGGCAGAAGCTTGGTCGGTGTTCACCGTCGTGCTTCTACATCTTTCCGTCCACGGCGCCTTGCAGACGACCACCATCCTCCAAGGTCTCGTTTATCCCGCATGGCAACTCGGGTCTACTGTGTCTTCTCCGGAAGAAGGGCAATCCCGGGAAGTCCTGCTGCACGCTGTCAACGCCCTCTTCGAGCAGCTTCTCTTGCGTGACGACGGCGGGAACGAGCCCATGAACCTGCTGGAATCTCAGCGAATGCAGACCCGACGAAAAGCGGTCTACGAGGATCCGCACTTTCTCCTACTCATCTCGAGTATCCCGCTTCTCGTCTCGCTGGAGAGCAATGAACATCTTTCGACGGGAATCCGTCAAGCTTTTACGTCGCTACGGCTCACTTTGTCATCCCACCATGCCTTCCGGCAAGGAGCGTTTGGAAATCTCGATGCCATCCGCGATACATTCAACCATTCATTGCTGGAGGAGGCAGCGGATGATAATCGGGCCAAGGTCATGGTTGGGGCACTCCGCGCCCTCCTTTCCGACTCCTCGGAAGGTACGCCCTCATCTATTTTGCGTCAAGAGCCAACCGTCTTCCAGACGCGGCCATTGAGCTCTCCACATGGCCCGATGTAACGTCTCTGTTGAGCCCCTGGAAACTTACCGCGACCTCTATTGAGCTACAATTCCTTCTGCGACACATGGGACGCGCATTGTCATGCGCTGGGACGCAAGCCGCCGCCCAAGCGGCAGCTAATTTGGACAAACTCATTCTCATGATTTTTCACCACTCGATGACGTCTGAAGAAGCCTACTTTGTCGCTCAAATGGCGCGTGGAACTGAAGGTATTGTCGCTGCAAAGGTGAGCACGACTTCACATGCACTTTCGAACCGCCGACTGGCTTATTCCAGTTTATCAACAACGGTCTTAAACGCGTCACCGAGATCCTCCGCAACCTTGATATGGCATCTCAAAAGAGTTTAGGCGACGGGTTTGAGCGAACGGAGGAGTTGCTTCGCGTTATCGCATATGTTGCAGAGCCTCTGAGGGGTTCGCAACTACCGTCGCTCGACCAAGCCATTCAAGACGATTTTTTTGGCATTTTAAACGACAAGTTTGTGCAAGCCGAGCGCGCGCTCAGTGCCGAGAACAGCGAGGGGAACCTCCTCGACAAGCTTACGCATACCGCCATTTCCTTGTCGCGTCTTCTTCAATTTCATCTCGGTTTCCCGGTTAACTGGACACCGCAAATCAAGGATTTGAGCACCAATTTGTCTTCCACCATCTTACGCCTCGTGCTAGTTCGTCTTCTTCCTTGGCTCTCATCTACCTACTAATTGCTCTAGATGCATGGTAGCGGAGACCGTCTCGATCTCGGAGCGTACTCGCTCATGATCGATACACTGTATTATCTCTTGGATGGTAAGAACCTTTGCAGCTCTGTTCCAGTCTAAGGTCGAAACAGAACTTGCTCTCAATTCGAAAACTACCGCATTAGATCCTTTTGCTCATTCTCCACACGTTCTTCCCGCCGACATACCTGCAGACTTTCCCAGGGAGTACCGAAATCAAGTTCAAGCACTTCTTCGGCACCTTCCTCCTCCAGCGCTCGTGTCCCATCTCTCGACCACCCATCGAGATGCGTCCGGAGTCCTTGTTCATGACGGACCTGTTCAAAATCGCCCTTGGGAGTGGATCGAGAACCTGGGCGAACCCATTGTACCGGGGAGGATCCGGGAAAGCTATCTGCGCTCAAGAACTCGGGCTCCGTCTCGCTGGAGCTGTTCGGCGCTCGTTTGACGGGAGACGCGATCTCGGAATCCCAAGGGCATGCGCGCGTTGAAGCAGATATTCGCTCGTTCCAAGATGGGCTATCGACCGAGTCGTTGCTCAAACGGGATTGGCGCGAGACGCGGATGGAGGGAGACGCTGGATCACTTGGGGATAGCCATGTCGGAGCCCGTTTACGAGGCGATTCAGCGCGACCGGATAAGAAGCGGGCATCACCAGCGCTGTCGGCTTTATCGCGGTCGTCGGCCCATGGTTCTGTGGGATCGCAGCGAGCGAGTCCAACCAGCTACAACAGGTCATCGTTGTCGACCATTGGCGAGACCGAGGACGGGCACAGCTCGATGGATTCGATGGCTCAGAAGACAGGGACGAAGCGGAAGGCTTCAAATGGGGAGGACGACAGCACATCCCTGCGGAAGAAGGCAAAGCCTGTTCCGAAAGCGAGAGCCAAGAAACGATGATCAACTGAGCTTTCTGATTGTTGTATTTGTAGTGTACATATTGCAGTCTATACGATACATAGGGATCTACAACCCAATAAAGACACAAAGATAAACTACAATGACTTGGGTAAATCCTCAATCGTCTCCCGTATTATCTTTAATTGTCGGATCCTGGTCATAGAGGAATCTCGAACACACCCGGTTATTGCACTTGGCGGCCCAACACGCTCGGGCTTCGCTCCAGTGCAACAGCCCTTCAATTATGCTATCGCCGAGTGGGCGAACCTCGATCTCACGCAGAATGCGGCTCTTGAGCTCACGCCAGGTGTACTGTGGAAGGATAAGCACATACGCAAGAAAAGGGGAAACAACGTTCGTAGTCTATGAGCTGATGACACGAACTGCATGCAGCAGGGCTGGAGCTATCCGAGTTGACGAATGGTGGCTTATTGAGGCGATCCCGAAGCCTGGATGCGTCTAAGATGGAATCCATGCTGGTCAAGGCAAGGACGTACATTTCTTTGCGATTATGGTGAAGAGCAAGCAGATCGAGGACAGCGTCTGTCGATAGGCGGCGTAGCAAAGGACGCGTCTCTGGATCCAGAAGATTGTGCGTCAATGTTTGCGTTGAGGCAAACTTGGCGACATCTTTCCAGCCAAACCGCGTGGCCGCGGTGTATAGCCTGAACGGCTCCCCCAGCAAAGGCGGCATCATGACCAGCAGCCGGACGATGGAGAGCGGTCCCGGCATGTCATACTTCTCAGCTGCAAACAACACAGGCATCGACAGTGTCGAACGAGTCAATCTCCGGTACAGGACGTCCGCAGAGCATCTTGAACAACAGCTCTAGGGTCCCTGTGGGGGCAATTAGCCCGATGCTATTGCAATTGTCCGCGCGCACCTTCATCTTCCTCGAGATAAATGACTTCCAACGAGTGGTTCTGCGAGTCTTGAGGGAGGCTGAGCATAGACTTGAAGAAGCCGGGCTCATCCGGCTTTCCATGTTCTCTCTGCTCCGTCCACGTACCCTCCGCCTCGACCCTCGCGCTCCCCCGCATCCTCAGCCGCCTCATGTCTTCCCAATACACCCACATCCTCGTTGCAAAACCCGAACCCGCAGTCTCCCTCATCACTCTCAACCGTCCCAAGGCTCTCAACGCGTTGTCGTCGCCGTTGTTCGAAGAACTGAACCAGGCACTCAAAGACGCAGATGCGGACGATTCTATTGGTGCTATTGTCCTTACCGGCTCGGAGAAGGCTTTCGCCGGTGCGTGTATCGCGCCTCGACACGTCCGTGTGCTCATCTCGCTCTTAGCTGGTGCGGACATCAAAGAAATGGCAAACAAAGAGTGTGAGACTAGTCATTGCTGCTCTCCGGGTGTCTCTCTAACATCTACTAGACGCCGATGTCTTCAAGAACAGATTCCTCGAAGACTGGGGCCTAATGTGCAAGATCCGCAAGCCTATAATTGCGGCAGTGAGCGGTTACGCGGTTAGTCCCTTCTACGCGTCTAGGCCGCTGTTTATGCGTCTCAGCTTGGAGGTGGTTGTGAGCTCGCACTCATGTGCGATATCATCCTTGCTTCCCCGACCGCCAAGTTCGGACAGCCAGAAATCAACCTCGGCGTCATTCCCGGGGGAGGGGGATCCCAACGTCTTGCGCAGGTCATTGGCAAGTCGCGTACGATGGAAATGGTTCTGACGGGCCGTAACATCTCGGCCCAAGAAGCGGCGGCTTGGGGCATGGTTAGCAAGGTTGTTGGGGAGGGGGAGGGGCAGGTTGTGAAGGAGGCGGTGGAAATGGCAAAGACGATAGCGAGCAAGAGCCAGCTCGCTGTGCAGGCGGCGAAGGAGGTCGTGAATGCTGGTGCGTCCGCGATGTTGGGACGCGTTTCCTGTGCTCAGATGTGTTCAGCGTACGAACTCAATCTGGCGGAGGGTCTCCGCTTTGAGAGACGCATATTCCACGGATGTTTCGCTACTAACGACCAGAAAGAGGGTTCGTGTCGAATCGCTCGATATCTTTTGTTGACCGATTTTCAGGCATGGCCGCTTTCGCCGAGAAGCGTCCAGCCAAGTTCACCCATTCGTAAAACCCAGTGGTTGTAAAGCAAATTCATGTACATGTACCCTATTAGTCGGACAAAGCGGTGTCACTGTGACATACTCATGTCCTTATCGTTCAAAGTCAACCTCAGCTCGACCCATTTTGCACCTCGTCGTGGTCTTCTTCGACGCAATGCTATAGAAATACAAACTCCCGGCGTTTTGGCCACCACATCGCGCGGCGTAGTCCCTCATCTGTCCAGGGACCACGCTGCAAATATTCCTGCAATCCAGGTTCCATTCGAGAGCTTGTAGGGTCCCCGCCGCTGCATTAATCCGTACCCATGACACTCCCTTCCAGTCTCGAGCAGACACCCCCCCGATTCCGACTCTCGCTCCAGGCCCCCATCCGTTGCACTCCTTTTCTCGGCTTCGATCCCCGCAACGCAGCTCGTCTTCTTGACGCTCCGCGATCCGCACGATCCCCGCATCCTTCCTTTCAACACCGACTCTTATGTGACGACAAGTACTGGACGCGGCGTCCGGAGAGTCAGTCCCGACGAGTGGACGGGATATGCACGAGCTTGCGCCGCTGATGTCGTGGTCGCGCTTCCGGACATACCCTCTACCAGCCCTCCCTTCTCCCAGAAGCGTGTCGAGCGTTCGCTATCTCGAACAGCATCATGGCTAGCTAAGCTGCTTGCGCCAGTCACCGCATCGGAAACTCTCAATGTCGTTGTACATCTGGCTGGAGGCGTCAACATCCAGGCTCGACGCGCCTTCGCGTCCAATTTGACGGAAACTTTATATGATACAGATGAGCTTCGCCCGTATCGTTGCTTGGACGACGGTGTTGTCGGCTACATCGCAGATCTCGTCCCTTTGCGCGCCACGATTGCTGCAGCGCCCAGCAAGGCTCCCAGCCCAGTTGAGCTGCTGAAAGCATCACTGGTCTCACTGCCTGGGCACAAGCTTCGTCTCGTCAATTCGGTAACCTCGCCGCACGAGATGTTGCGTTTCATCCGAGACGTGGGTGTCGACTTGTTTGACACAAAATGGGCGCAAGACGCGGCTGCCGTCGGTGTTGCGCTAGATTTTGTGTTCCCGCCTCCACCTCTGAGTGGCTCCAGCCCACGACCGCTCGGGCACAATCTTTACCGTTCGGAATATGCTACGGATTTTTCGCGCTTATCCACCCCGTGTTCCTGCGCTGCATGTTGCCCAACTTCACCGGCAACGGCCATCTCACATAGCTCTTTCGACACATATACCCCGACGCCCGACCCCACTTTCTTCTCAAGAGCGTACATCCACCATCTCCTCCACACACACGAGATGGCGGCACACTCGTTATTGGTTCTCCATAATACGGCGGTTGTTCAATCGTTATGTGCTGGCGTTCGACAAAGCTTGGAGACAGATGTTGAGGGATTTAGGGCTCTGGTGGACGCGTTTGAAGCTGCTTACGATGATGGTGAAGTAACTATACGCGAGGCGACTGAAGTATGGCGAGAAGTAGATTTAGCGCGGGGGAAGGGTCGATTTGCTCGAGACAAACAGTAGCTGTAAATGTGATCGCGTGAAAATTCATTGACTCTCAACTAGATGCCGTCGTTCCTGCCTCTCAAACGCAAGTCTGACGCGTCGGACGTCGGTAGCAACAAGAGACCAGCCACAAACCAGGACTACTACTTCGTTGTCCAGTGGAGAAACTTCCAGTCAAAGAAACACAAGTCTTGGGAGGGCGATGGTGTCCTTGTCGTCAGTGGCTTCAAAAGCACCCTCTACGACTCTGAGGGCAAGGTGCGCTCCATTATTCCTTCTATAACTCACTCACCCGTTCCAGGTCCTCTCTTCCGGAAAGCGTGAATCATCGTACGAAGAAGGAGCGACGCTGGTCGTTGGTGGCAAGGATGTCGGTCTCGATCGAGCCATTCCTCGAGAAGAGTTCACTTCCGGAGAATGTTTCGGCAAAGCTGCAACGTCGGCCTCGTTCAACGTCATGGCCTCTTCGTCTCATTCCACTGCTTCCAAGGCATTCGTCGCTCCAAAGCCAAAGGCCGTTGTCGCGATTCCCCTGCAACCCGTCGATCTTCTTGGAAGCACCAACAAGTCGGTCAAGAAACCGGCAGTCAAGAACGAAGGAGGCGGAGAGACGTCGTATTGGACAGTGAATTGGTGCGTTTCTTTCCCGTACCTTGGTCGGTTGTTCACTCTCACAAGGCGAAACCCCAACCAAACCAAGAAGACGCTCATTTGGGAAGGGGACGCATTCATTTCCAACGTCGGTGGCAAGATTACGATGATGAACGACCAAGGGAAGATGTACGCATAGCCTGTCCGACGCGCATGCAATCTACTGACCTCTCCCAGTCTCGGGGCGACTCTTTGGAAAGGCGACTTGCTCTACGGTGGCTACCGCCTGTACATTGGCGGCAAGGAAGTGCAGCTCGACAACGAAATAACGCTCAAAGACCTCCCCGTCGCTGCTGGCGGTTCCGAGAACAGAGATATGCCTCCGCCACCGAAACCTGTGTCGCCTGCTGCTGCAAAGCCGGCAACATCTTTCTACGGAGCGCTGGCAAAGAAACCTAAACCGCCGAAACCGCTGTCCGTTGCTACCATTTCCGCTTCCTGTTAACTCACAGCTGAGCGTAGACACGATCCCGAGGCAGAAGGCGCAGTCGTGATGAAGGGACCCACGAAAGAACATATTGCACGGTACAACAAGAAGGAGCTGCCCATCGTCGACGTCGTGTTGGATCCAATAGTGTCTACGCGGATGCGGCCACACCAGATTGACGGTGTGAAATTCATGTACGAGTGCGTAATGGGTCTACGCAAGTTTGAGGGAAACGGGCAATCTTGGCTGATGAAATGTGTGTACTGTCACACAACACGTGCCTGTGACTGATGCGCCTTGAAGGGGTCTCGGCAAGACATTGCAGACAATATCCCTCATTTGGACTCTTCTCAGTATGTATAAAGTGCATCATACGCATGCCTCATTCATTTGGCAGAACAAACCCCGTACTTTGGAGCCAACCCAATCGTCGGAAAGGTCCTCATCGTCTGCCCAGTCACTCTCATCAACGCGAGCTCTTCACTACAGCGTTGAAAGCACTCTCACATTGGTTCTAGAACTGGAAAGCCGAATTCATCAAATGGCTCGGTCGCGATCGTCTGGGTGTGGTTCCGGTTAGCGAGAAGGACAAAAATGCCGTCCGGACATTTCTAAACGCCAAGAACCAACACGTCCTTATCGTTGGCTACGAACGTCTTAGAACTATCATGTATGCGCCCTCCCTTGCGTAACGCTCCGCTCACCTCTTTACAGTGAACAACTCGCCTATTGTCAGCCGCCGATTGGGCTCATTGTCTGCGACGAAGGTTCAAATTCCGAGTTTTATTCGAACATGCCCTGACGATCTACAGGTCATCGTCTTAAATCGGCCAACAGCAAGACCACGACCATGTTCGAGTCGCTCAAGACAACAAGGAGAATTCTCCTCTCGGGAACTCCCATCCAGAACGACCTCGGCGAATTCCATGCTATGAGCGACTTTGTTAACCCGGGCCTACTAGGTACATGCTCCAGGGCCGTCGTCATTTTATATCTCATATCTGTGTAGACGACTATGCGACGTTCAAACGTGTCTACGAGAACGTCATTTTGAAGGGCCGTGCACCTGATAGTAGCGCCAAGGAACGAGAGCTCGGTGAAGCGCGCCTCTTGAAGGTGTGGCTTTCTTAGGCTTAGCGCGATGCGTCTAATCCTTTGGTTCAGCTCAATACCGTCACCAAGAGCTTCGTCTTGCGGCGCGAAGCCGCTCTACTACTCAAATACCTGCCTCCCAAACGTGCGTGCTGTCTACAATCTCTTCCTTCTGCTCACGTACTGTCCCATTAGACGAATATGTCGTATTCGTGACCCCGACCAAGCTACAGCTCGGGATCTTCTCTGCAATCCTCAACCCAAGCAAGCTCGACGATCTCGTGCAGAGCTCTACAGCCGAATCGCTTGCGCTCATCTCGATGCTCACGAAAGTATCAAACAGCCCGATTTTGCTCAAGGCAACGTTGGACAAACGGAAAAGCGGGTGGCGACGACGCGCGTAACGCAGTCAAGCATGGAGGGGTTTATGAAGCTTTGAAGCTCTTACCTGAAGATGCTGAGATCGCAGACATGTCATTGAGTGGTAGGTCCGTCTGGCTGTTGTTTGCGAAACTTGACCGCGTTCACAGGCAAGCTTACTGCGCTCGCGAAACTCCTCAAATCAATTTACACTGTTTGTGGCAACGCCGCGGTTCCCACTCGTGCTCATCCCTCTGTAGACGACCGACGAGAAATGTGTCCTTGTGTCGCATTACACCTCAACACTCAACATTTTGGAGGCCTTCTGCCAGAAGAAGAACTACTCGTACTTCCGCGTCGATGGGTCAGTTTCCTGTTTGCTAGAGAGTTGCGGCTTACCTTTTACAGCCAAACGCCCACTTCAAAGCGCCAGGAATTCGTCAATTCATTCAACAAGTCGAACCAACGGAGCAGCTGTGCGTTTCTCTGCCTTTCGCGTACCATCCCGTGTGTGACTTTGTCTAGTCGTTTTCCTCTTAAGCTCGAAAGCCGGTAAGAGCCAATTTTTCATGTCCAAACCATATCTGATCTGAACGTAGGCGGTGTTGGAATCAACCTCATCGGCGGCTCGAGGTTATGCTTGATCGACTCAGACTGGAACCCCAGCCACGATGAGCAGTCAATGGCTCGCTGCCATCGGTCCGTCGGACCTGTCAACAATTCACCCCACTTATACAGTCTATTAGCGACGGTCAGAAACGGCCTGTCCATATCTATCGCTTCCTCACTACCGGCGCTATCGACGAAAAGATCTTTCAGCGCCAGGTCACGAAGCAAGGTCTCCGAGAATGTTCGTTCCTGTTATTTTTGCTTTTTGCAATCGAGTGTTGACGGACTGCATCCAGCTTTAATCGGGAACGCGGTCGGTTCCTCTTTGTTTCGGCCCTTCCCTCTCTCAATGTGTTTTTCAGGCGTCGACGGCCACATCCAAGAGCGACTCTTTCAGTCGGAAAGATGTACGTCGATCGCACTGCTAATATTCCGCATTACTTAATTTCGACAACGCAGCTCCGCGATATATTCCGCATCCACCCAGACACAATATGCAATACGCACGACCTTCTTTGTTGCCCCTGCGACGGCGACGGGCGCCAGAGAGGCGATGAAGATGTAGAGATGGACGAGGATGTCGACGGCGATGCGTCCAAGAGCGACTCGGAGACCGAGAGCGATACCGATGTCCCCAAAGGCTTCATGAATGCGTCCCAGATTCAACCCGAGGATATCAAGAAGATGGATCAGGCTGTGGGTTCTTTGCTGGTCCCCGTGGCGCGCGATGCTGAGCTAACAATCTGCAAGTACCTCAAGAAGAAACGGGAAGAGCTCGCATCACTCAGCCAGTGGAAACACATCAATTGTCTGCTCCCTGGGGCGCGGGGAGAAATCAAGGACGAGATGTTGCAAAAGTTGATATTTGTTCCAAAGCCGGAGGCGCACAAGAAGCACTCGCAATCGGGGTCGTCTGTGTTGGCAGCGCTGGACGCCGCTGGTACTACGTTGACGATGGGCGTCGGCGAATTGCCCGGCGGGTCAGTGTCTTTTGTGTTCCAGAAGAGCTCGTTAGTAGAAGGGTCGGATTCCAAGGACACGAACTAGAACTCGGAGTAGAAGTTTCGCACTCACTGTACAATATGCACTTGCTTCGGATTGCTGATTTGATCTTGTGGACCCACAACACAAGCCAAGGTTTGAAAATTTTATTGGGTATCGCCGAGGGCGCAACGGGATGCTCCGACCAGCTGAGTGCTCGGTAGCGACCGCCCCTGCGCCACCAACTGACCCGACAGGTTTGTGAATGGGTTACAAAATGAAGTGAGAGCTCAGCGGGACGGCGCGCCGACTCTGGTATTATTAAAAGAAGAGTTGAGCGCCGCCCCCCAAAGCCACCACCGTGGAGACTGTCGAAGATATAGTGATAAATAAAGAACGAGAGCCAGGCGGGACGATCACGGACTTTATACAGTGGCGACCACCCCCCGAGGCCACCGTTGACTGGGATTGCGCAATCAAAACTGCCCATAGACGGGTTCGCCGTCGATGACCGTCGCGAGAACTTTGGTGGACATGATTTGGTCCGCCGCGATGGTCATGATGTTCTGGGACAAAACGACAAAGTCGGCGCGCTTGCCGGCCTCGAGGGACCCGAGAGTGGTCTCGCTGAAAGAAGCATAGGCGGGGTCGATCGTCATTCCTGGGGATCTTGAGTGATTTTAAGGATAAAAGAGGGTGCCAAACACCTCTGAGAGCTTCGTTACGCGTTAAACGTTCCTCGGGGAACCTGATAGTGTCAGAGAAGGAGCACAAAGAAGGACCTAGAAGTCGTCTTACCATCCGTCGGGTCCATGCGGAGAGGTTCCTTCATATGAGAGGCGCGTAATCGCGGCGTAGAAACCCGAGAGAGGATTGGGACTTTCAACAGGAAAATCTGAGCCCAGGGCAATACGCGCTCCAGCAGCGACGATAGATCTAAACGCATAAAGATTCTTGACGCGTTCGGGGCCCTGATATCCTGCGTTGGTTTGCGGATAGAGCGGGAACGAGGTGCTTACAAGGCGATCTTGCGCATACCACATGTCGCTGATGCTGGAAGAAAGATCAAACTTGGGCTCGTCAAAAGCGGGAGAAGGGCGTACGCATGCGTGGGCTGCACGCTTGCGATCACTGCGGCCGTCAGACCGAATTTGGAGCCAAGGAACACCGCCTACCGCCAAGTTTTCCGAGGCGCTTTCGGTCGCTGGCAGTGATAATCTGAGCGTGCTCCAAGCGTGGTCGTGAAGCGCTGATATCGACTCCCTGTAGGACAGTCTCAAACACATCCAGAACCATGCCGTTTGCGCGGTCTCCAATGGCATGGACATTCTGAGGAAGGTGAACACGGGTGTAATCGCGTTCAAGTGGTACGCACAACTTGCCAGCCGTCTTTCAAGAAGAGCGGGATGAAATGATAGAGGACCTCTGGAGAGATACGCATGAACCCTTTCGTGGTCGGGTCGTCGGCGTAAGGTTCATACAGCTGTAGAATGAATAAGAGCGCGGTCATGAGGGCACTGGCCAGGTACATACCGCGGCACCACTAGTGCGGAGGGCGCCTATCCTCGGTGTTAGCGGTCGCTCTTTCTCAGCGCTAACGAGGAGCCCGCACCATCAGCGAATATCTTGACGCTGCGGGCATTCAGTTTCCCGTTGCCGGCGTTGACAATCTTTTCCGTTGTATTGCCCCAATACTCGCCATTTTCGTCAAAGTAGCTCATGCCATAAATGCGGATCTGAAGAAGGAAGATATCAGAACAAGTCTTGGAGAGAGAAACGAAAACCAACCGGTAGATTGTTGAGTTTCGCTTGTCTGCAATAAGGAGTTAAATAACAAAGAAGGCGGGATAGCATCGGACACGGTACACCTTGCAAAGAAATCGAGAGACGCCGGATTGAGTCCCGCATCGTGAACCGAGGTCAGGCCAAATGCTACAGCATCTCGGACCGCAACAGAGAACCGACGAAGAAGTTCGTCCTCCGAGAGCTCTGGCTGGGCGACGATATCCTGGGCATTATCGAGGAACATACCTAATAACAGGCGTATTAGTAACAGACGCCGAAGAAGCAATGAATACCCAACCAGTTGGCCGCCCAGAGTCATCCCTGACGACAACCCCGCCGTCGATGGCCTCTGGGAGAGGCAGACTGGCTTCGATTACTGCATTCGAGACCCACAGTGCGTGGCAATCTTTACTTTGGAGCACAATTGGACGGCCTTTGAGGACTGGATCGGCTTCTAGGTCGGCCTTGGTGTCCCTTCAGAGCAAGGGAGCGAGAAGGTGAGCGACGCACAGCCGTCGGCCAACCAACCGAACCCCAGACGGTGTGATCCCAGCCGCCGCCCCATACAAATTGGCTACCGGGGATTATCAGAGATAACTCAGGTGGTACAGGATCGCCGAAGGCAGGGTACCTCGCGTTATTCTTTACATCCGGGTTCGCAAGGACAAAGTCCCGGACACGGCGCACGGTTTCTGTACGTGAATATTAGGATTTATAGAGCAGTGGTATTAGAAATCGAACCCTTGATACTGGAGGTGCCTTCGAGGGGCAATTGTTTGCTAGCGCCATACTCGAGCAGGTGAACATGAGCGTCTGCGGTGACAGTGAGGTCGGTAACCAGACTAAACGGATGCACAGACCGCTCAGCCCCGGCACAACGATAGAACCAGCAGGTGTGCGGCGGACTTTGAGGGCCGTTGGCTGGCCGCCGTCCTCGCGCCAACGAGTTTGGACGTATTCTGAACGAGCTAGATTTATATAAAAATCCCTTCTCGATAGGAAGAACTTGCCCAACGAGCCCGTCGCCAAAATTTTTGTCTTGTGGACGAGAATGCAGTCCACATTAGAGTCGTGTTGGTCGACAGTGTATATTGCAAGAGGATCACCCGAGCACAAGGCATACGGCGCGTCGTAGCGGAAGGACGAAGAGCGGGTGGCGTATAAGATAGTGGCGAGCAGGAGGGCGCCAATTAAGATTGGGAAACGAGATAATTTTGTTGGTGGCGGCGGATGCAGCTTTGGAGGATGAATGTCCTGTTTTAGGTCACGCAAGGGATTGTCTGCCGAGACTGGACGCTGGCGAAGAGACATGGAGGGGAAAAAATGAGGGTTTTAGATGGACGAGAGAAGGTTAAATACACGAATGTCTTGGTAGGCGCCTAAGGAAGCGCCGGGCGATGTCGGATTGTAATGAAGACTAGTCCGGAGACCGTGTTGTCCGGTGAGTGTAGTAGTGGCCCCAGTAAGGACGTAAATACGGACGAGCAGGAGAACAAAAGTCCAGTTCAACTTGCACCCGAAACTGGTTCCGAACATGGCCAACGTGGCTTACGCTTGGACCACGTCCATGCCCGTCGCTCAGGCATTTCGCCAGGGCGTCGTCCAGTCCATAACATCCCACCGCATCCTCATCTACTCCCTCGTTTCCCTCCTCGCAGTCGTTGCCACAATCGCAAACGCATTGACAACACAAACAAACTTCTTTTCAATCGCAATCTACCTCTCCAAGAGCAGCCGTAGCGTCCTGGTCAGCATCCATTTCCATGCCCAGCTTCCCTCTGACTCAAATTCTCCAGGTCCTCGCAAATTTCAGCTTCCTGGTCGCGTTATTTGGTGCCCACGTCGTACAGAAGATATTCTTTGGCGCTCTGAGGCCGAGCGAGGTCGAGGTGCGTAGCCATCCCGCGGAATCAACTCGCTCTCACCGTTCCACTCCAGCGCCTGTATGACCGCCTCTGGTTCTTCATTACAGAGTCTCTTCTTGCGTTCACCATCTTCCGCGATGAATTCGACATCGCCTTTGTGGTTATGTTCGGCTTCTTGCTCTTTGTCAAATCCTTCCACTGGATAGCAGCGGACCGGGTTGAATGGGTGCGGGCTATCCTCCTCGTCGATTCAAAGTCTTGACGTGCTCAGATGGACCAACGGCCGTACCCAGGACCTCCGCTTCTGTTCCATGTCCGGATGACCACCCTCTTCCTCGTTCTCTGGACGACAGACCTCCTCCTCTTCATGATCGCAGTCGACAGTACCATTACTAATGGCGTCGGGGGTATGGTTCTATTCGCGAGCGAGGCAAGTTATCTCTATACGCTGCAACAGAGCACTCATTATAGTTCAGTATGGTATTCTCATGGCGACTGTGGCTAACACCGTCTCCAAATATCTCCTTTGCGCCTACGAGCTACGTCGTGCCGGTCAGCGGGGAGGGGAGAACGCGCCGCCATGGGAGAATAAGAGCATGTGGGTTTTCTACATCGAGCTAGTCACCGGTACGTGCCTCATAATTGGGGTTTTCTTTACTCATTGCTCACAGACTTCCTCAAACTGTCGACTTACATGATCTTCTTCACGATTATCATGACATACTACGGCATCCCACTCAACATTCTACGCGACGTCTATGTTACTGGACGGTCGCTCATCACCCGTCTCCGGTCCCTTCAGCGCTACCAGACCGCAACCCGCAACATGGACCAAAGGTATCCCAACGCGACCCCCGAGGAAATGGCCGCGCTGAGCGACCATACCTGCATTATCTGTCGGGAAGAAATGGTCTTGCCTCTGGCTCCAGACCCGGCAGATCCTGCTCCAACCCCTCCTCCGCCTCAAGATGGACCGAACACCACCCCAAAGAAGCTACCTTGTGGCCACATCTTTCACTTCAATTGTCTGCGATCTTGGCTCGAAAGACAGCAGAGTTGCCCAACTTGGTGCGAATTCCGGCGACGATATAAGTCATCGCTAACACTCTACAGTCGTCGCAACGTTTTGGAAACAACTCCGCAGCCCACGGCCGCCCCTGCTGCCCAAGGAGGTGCGGCCAACGTACCTGGGCAGCCAAATCCCAACAACGGCAATGCGAACAACCCCGGTCTGGTGGGCCACCTCTTTCCCCCAGGGCAACCAGGCGGGCCGCAAGCTGGGCAGCTGCCGCCAAATGTTGTTGTGCAAAATCATCCCAATGGGCAAGGCGGGTTTGTGATTGAATACCACATCCAGTATCAAGCCCAGCAGCAGCAACAGCAGCAGCCGCCGCCGCCGAACAACCAGCCGCCGAACAACCAGCCGCCGAACAACCAGCCTCTACAACCAGTTCCGCAATTCCGAGGCTTCCCGGGGCCTGCAGGCGCTTGGCAGCCCTGGCCAAACGCGCAGGATGCGGCACAACCAGCAGCTCCGACAAACGAAGCAACCGAAACAACATCGCCACAACCAACGCCTACCGTTGCAGTCGGCCCGGAACCGACCTCCACCATACCCGACCCACAGCCTACAACGGCGGCGGCGCCCTCCCCGAGAGAAGCCGCTGCATTGGCTGCTCTCCGTCGTTTCAACGGAAGCCAGGGAGCAACACGGCCTAACGAAGAGACACCAGCTCCTCGAACTGTGCCTTCTCCATCTCTAGAGATACCTGCTCCCTCCTCTAGTACTCCACCAGCAGTAGCCGGGAATCTTCCAACTCTTATCCCGCTCCATTCATCTTTCGCGCGATCTCCGTTGGGCCCACAAACGCGTATCCGACCGCGAGGATACAGCCCGCGAGGACCTATACCACAGCTTCCGCCGACGCTGACGGAAGAGCAACTAGCAACAATGGACTCGCTGACAAGGGAGGCGATTGATGAACGGTTGAGGGTGTTGGAGGGAGTTTCTGGAGCAGTGCATAGGTGCATTGACGATCTTATGAGGATGCGGAGTGTTTTGCCTGCTCGGATGCCACAAGAACAGCCGACGGAAGAGGCTGCAGAGTAGAACATTCTTCTGTGACTTTTCTGTGATTAGTGATGCAACCCCCTTTGTCGAGAACCGTCATGGCAGAACCATGGCTCGTCTTGACCTTGGTTGCGAAAGACGTTATCGGAATAAAGAGCTACGTTCCGGACCCAGTGGCGACAAGATATGATCCAAAGACCACTCTCGAAACTATCGTCACTCTCGCGGCCGACAAAGCGCTGGGACGCAAACTCGACCTGGCGTCCATCCAAGTCGAAGTCTTTTCACGAGTACGGGATACCGACACCACTGCACGGGGTTGGATTGAAGATTACCCAAAAACCGTCGGTGCAGTCCTCGCGCATAAATTCTCCATTCATCAAGGACATCTGCCGTCGACGCTCGTTCCCCGCCGCACAATCAAGCCCAAAGATTGGATAATCGCTCGTAGCGAGCCGCTCCGCCACCAGGACCCCAACTACGGCGAGTGGAGGGAGACTTCGACTAAGACAGCTGTCGCTGTGTTGGTCGTCTGCGAACTTGGGACCTCCGCGTCCGCGGTGGCGCATTTGCCTGCGCCAAATGAAGCCGGCAAGTGGACGAAAGACTGGCGCGACTTCCAAGCTGGACCCGCGTTCATCCACTGCGACGTTCAACATCTCAATCACGCGGCGGAAGACCTACCTCACAGTCTGCGGAGCGACGCCATTGCAGAACTGCAGAAATCTATCCAGAGGGCGCAGTATGCCGATGAGGAAACACTGTCGGCCATGGTTGATGATATTTTTCACGATGTCGTAGGCGATTGTCCCTGTATTGTGGTCTGGCGACTGACGGGCGGCTAGTTCGGACGGGACGTAGGTCTCTCAAACACTTTCC
Source organism: Mycena kentingensis (nom. inval.) (assembly GCA_014461125.1). Lineage (NCBI taxonomy): Eukaryota > Fungi > Basidiomycota > Agaricomycetes > Agaricales > Mycenaceae > Mycena > Mycena kentingensis (nom. inval.). The sequence goes on along the minus strand of JACAZG010000007.1, from coordinate 720,629 downwards.
TGCCGACTGCAGGGTTCATTTTTGGTCACAGGTCGATGTCCGCAAGGTAGTGGAACGAGAGAGCGCGAATTTGACGCGCGTCTCGCGCAATGGGCCTTGGAATGGTGACCAAGGCGTTTGGACGGACAACTTGGCGCGGATTCTGAGACGGATGATGCCGGGAATAAACGTCAGCAACCATTTATTCGCATATTCAAAGGGATGTCGAGGCGAAGACGAACGTCGAAAGACAGCCTCAAGGATCGCCCAAGCAAGGAAGAGGAAGAGTGTCGTAGCAATACTATCCGACGCGAGGTTTCTCGTGTTCAGATTGGACGAGTCGGAGGGTTCGGCGGGGCTCATGGAGCTCAAGCTGTGGCAGAGCGCTGGCGACGAAAAGGCGCAGCTCGCGGCGGCGTTGGCGCACAAAGCCCTCGAACAGGTAATTGTGCGTTTTTTTTGACGGGCTATACTGAACGAGCTGGTCAGTGTCCCGATGGAATGCGATGGCTTGCGGTCGCAATGGCCATTCGTGGCGCTACCGTAAGCGTCGGATCGTTTCTACAACACAAGGCTCCGGGTCAAGAGCAGCCCCAGCACGAGCTTCAGATGATCGATACGTTCGGGCTCACCCCCATCGAGGCTACTGCAGCACCGTCGCGCGTCCATTGCCTGCGAGTGGGGGCACAGATCGGAACCATAGCTCGCGCAATGAGAAAAGTCGCTGAGGAGAACAGACGCACAGATCCGCGCCATCTAAGCGACGGGATTATCAACATAATCAAGGAGTCGCTGCCGAAAGAAATGGAATACAAAGGGGTGAAGGTGGTGAGGCTACTGAAGGAAGGGGACCCATGTGTGCTGCAGGTTGAGGTGACTTCAAAGCACAAGCAAGGGGAGTCGCGGAATGGTTGTGGTCAAATTTGTCCTTGGGCGGTATGGGGAAGCCGAGCACAACGTACTGGCGGACCATGGGGTGTGTTGATTCGGTTTTGGTTGCGATGCTTGACTGAGCATGGCTAGTTCGCGCCCAAACTATACACCGCAAGGCCGCTGGCGGGTAGCTGTGGGTGGAGGATGCTTGTCATGGACTACATCCAACGAAAGCATGCTCCGCCTCGGATGCGCAGCTCACGAACGAGCACATAAAGCAACTGGAGGAGATCCGCAAACTCATGGCTACCCATAAGATTGTCCATGGCGACCTCCGTTCACCCAACGTCTTTGTATGCGCAGCAGGATCCGTCAAAGTTATCGACTTTGATTGGGCGGGGAAGGCTGGCGATGTGACCTATCCGCTAAATGTGAGTCCCAGGGAACGGTCGAGCAAGGCGGTGGGTGGAGGAAAAATTGAGTTGTCGCATGACGAGTATCAGCTTGCTGTTATGCAGAGAGAGTGGAGGAGGAGACTTGGAGACGGCGACGAGTCGGAGCTGATAATGCTGGACTGTGAACATTTTTCAAACCAGGACAGCGGAGAGGACAGCGAAGAGGACGATGACGAGGACGACGAGGAGGACGGCGGAGAGGACGACGAAGAGGACAGCGACGAGGACAGCGACGAGGAATAGGGATTGCATGACCTTTGTTTTGCTGTAACATGAGCTTCCTCTTGACCAATGTGTACCAAGCACTCGATTCGGACATCCCCGAGCATGCGACCCACCCTTTCTCTCCCCAGGCAGAGGAAGCCTGTACCAAGCTCTCCGCCCTCGTCCAATCCACTGCCCAGCTCTCGACCTCGCTCGACTCGTTCGCGATCATGTCCTGGTCCAAGCCAAAGCTCGTATCTCTACTCCGCCAGCAGACCATAACCGCAGAAACATTCCACGGGGTCCGCGCGTGCTCCCTCCACGGCTCTCGCTGAACTATTCGCGTCAGACTACACAGACTATCAAGCACATCGCGAACACGCTGCGAAGTCGCTCCGGGACCAACTCCGAGTACGGAGAAGACATTCCACTCGAGCCGCAGGCCATCGCGGAGTGGTGTATCGGCAGGCTGCAGTTCTGGGCCACCTCGGTAGGGCTGGAGGCATACCGAGAAGACGGGGCCAAGGCAGGGCTGTTGTTGGCCGGTTTGGTGTTTGCCATGGACGTCGAATTTTCCGTCGACACACTGGATTCGGCGCACCCAAAAATTAACGTCGCGACCGTCAAGACCGCGTATAGCGGTTCCAGCGACACTTCTCCTGCCCTCGACACCTTCATGGCGCGCACAATCCAAAGCTTCTGCGACGAGCTGAACAAGACTCCGGATGTACGCGACTCAAAACGCGTGGCGCGTTTAGGATCGCGTGTTATCGAGCAGCTGAGGTATCTTAGGATGCTCGATCCGCTTGCAAAGGCGGAAAGTCCTCCGGAGCAGGTTGACGGAGAGAACACGGGCGTACGGTGGTTCACCGACATGGACAAGCTCTACCCAGTTCTTGAAGAGTTTTCGCGGGCGGAGGCGGCGGTCGTTGCGTCGTAAGTGGGTCAACTACTCGAAGTCCTCAGCTAGAACGCGATGCAGGTCACTGAGCGCCTTACATGCCCCGCTGGACATATATCTACCCCGTTGCCACGCTCTCCCTCTTCCTTACCTCGTCTCTCCTTCAATCACCTTTCTCGTTTACCTCTCACCACAAGCCTACCTGTCGCTCAAGAAATCCGTGCCGTCCCCATCGTCCGATTCAAAATTCGACATTCCGCTGGACCTGCTTCGGTCGCACCTTTGTGTCCCACGAAAAGGCGCGACAATCCGCCACTCTCCTGCTCTCCTCGCTTTCTGGAAGGCAACTGTTCCCACCTTCGCTTTCCATGCCCGGGCTTCTCGCGCGCCCAACGTTCCCTCTCCTTCCCAGCGGCGCAGAGATCGAGCATCTATTTCCCCAGACGCCAGAGGCACCCGTACCGGGTCCAGCAACGGAGAAAGAGCATATCTGGATTCTTGACTTTACGCACGGAGGCGAGCGGCCAGGCGTCATCATGAGCCAGTCGCGCATGCGCGAGATCGAGCTTATTCTTCATCCGTTGGGCGGTATGGACGCGCCGTTGACGCTTCCAATGAACATGATGTCCTTCGGAACAGGGGTAGTTGGGCGGCGGGTTTGGTGAGCTTTCGTTCTCGATTACTCCGTTTGCTAAAGTCGAAAAGCTCAACCCAGCAAATCCTGTTTCTTCGGAGCGTTACACTGCTCTCTATGTACGCACTTCCTGCTCCGTGCAATCGTGAGCTAACAAGGAGCAGCGATCCCCGTCCAACTTGCATCCCCCGTTACAACTACGTCTGACGCTGCCAGAAGAACCAGGGTTTCTACTTGGCAAAGTTCCCGTTCACAGTATGAAGGAACTATGGGCGATTCTCGAAGTTGTGCGAGAGCAGTGTTGGCTAAACGAGATCCTCTTGGGATGTCATTGGTCGACTGAAGGCATCGCAAAGGACGCCGAGGACGTTCCTGCCGACGACACTGAGGCGACGGAGGAACAGTTGGCTGCGATTCTGAACGGTATTGCAGCGACTACTCGACGCGTATTGTGCTAACTGCAGACAGGTACGACGGTTCCGCGCAAAATTCCCGTCAACGTATCGCTACCCCAGCGTTCAGAATCGTTGTTCGACACGAGCCTGGATCCCATGAACATGCCGTCTGGCGACCGACGGACGCGAATTCTCATGACTTGCCCGGAAAGACCGCCTGCCTCGGGAGTGGTCGAGATTACCGTCGCGTATGACGAGACGCGTTCACGCGGCGTAGCTGTCGAGGTTACAGGCGCACTTGGATCTGAGGTCAAAACAGAAACAATGGAGGAAATAGTGCGGCGTGGAGGTGCACTGGGGCTAGCCGGTCGACTTTGGACACAAGCATCTTCGTAGCGTAGAGTAAGATTTTTTGCATGAAGCATACAACAAACGGCAGCACTACTCCGAGGGCACCTATAGTTCGTTTTTAAGCAACGATAGCGAGGGGAAAATGGAAATAGACGCACCTCAATTTCGCCGCTGTTAATGTCGTCGATAATGTCGTGAGGCGGCCGGCCGTCGACAGTGCACCCAACGCTCTGCGCCGTGCCGAGAATCTCCTTGACGCAGCCGGAGAGGTCCTTTGCAAGCGACTTGAACTTCATCGTCCGGGCGATTTCGAAAATCTCATCGAGAGGGATGTTTCCAGAGTGCTTAATGTTCTTCTCCTTCTTCCGGTCGCGCGGGGGCTCTGTAGAGCGTGAGCCATGAGCATGGGTAGGTAAAATACGGACCCTTGAGAGCACGGATGACGAGGGAAGATGCGGAGGGGACGATGGAGACGGCAGCTTGACGGTTTTGTATCGTCAATTGGACGGTGACCCGGAGACCCTTCCAGGCTGTCGTCGCCTTTGCGATATCTTCACCAACCTTCTTGGGGGACTGTCGAGGGAATGAGAGAGCTGGAGGCGAGGAAATGTAGGCACGAACAAGGCCAAGAGGACCGATTTTTGGGGCGAGCGCAGACGAGGCTCCGACTTCACCACCAGTTGCGCGGAGGTAGATGATTTTTATCTCATTGGGGTCGAGCTTGGGCGCCATTGGGAGCTGGAGGGCGTCAGCGACGACGACGAGGACGACGAGGACGGGTACGGACAAGGAAGAGACTGGCTAGGTCCTGATCTGGGCAGTGACCTGACCGTGACCCGTCAAACCCGCTTGACCTCGACGTTATGGGTCCATGGAGATTGAGCGCACTGTGGAGCTCGCGCAGAATTTCCAGGATGTGCACATCGACGTCCTCGTCGTGCTCATCGGTGCGCACACCGCCAGCAACTACCTGCTCCACCCTTACCCCCCAACAGCCGACATGCTCGACCGGCTAATGGCACACAACGACCTCATCCCCCTCCTCCCAGAAAGCCTCACCCGCTTTCACTCTCGCACTGCGCCCTCAATCTCGGTTCTTGACTATCTGCGTCGCATCGTCCGCTACACCAACGTCGAGGTCCGCCCCTGCTAGCCCTCAGCACTTCATCTACTAACATCCCCGCCTCCAGAAATCGTGTCTACTCCTCACCCTGCACTACATCGACCAGATCTGTGCCCGCGTACCCCGCTTCACGCTATCTTCCCTCACCTGCCACCGATTCATTATCGCAGCCATTACCGTCTCCTCAAAGGGCCTCTGCGATACCTTTTGCACAAACTCCCTGTACGCAAAGGTCGGCGGTATCTCCGTGCCCGAGTTGAATATCCTCGAGCGCGAGTTTCTCGACAAGATCGACTGGCGGCTTATGGTGCTTTACCTTGGCTTTGCTGGGATTATCTTTGACGCTTTCTAGTGCACACGCGAGATCCTCCAAGAATACTATGTAAACCTTGTCCGCACCCACACGTCAGGCAAATACTTTGTCGTCGGAACGACTCAGTCATCCGTCGGCAGCGCGTCCGACGATAGCGACGACATGGACACCACCCAATCGCGGCCGCCAACCCCGGCACCGACTGCTTCGGGTATCCTCATCGACCTCGTTCAGCCAGCAGAGGTCAAGCCTACAATCGAGCAAACAGTGGCGTTCGCGGCACTCTCCAAAGACAACTTAGATGGGCATTAAATACGACTGTTATTCTAATACCATACAAGAAACTTGCTAAAAGACTGTCTCAGTACGAGAGAAACGATAAATGAATGGAATGCTGGCAAGCCAGACCGGGAAAACAAGTCGCAAAGCAGTGGTGATTCGGCAGCTAGTACATTGCGTGCGTGGGCTGAACCTCGCGTCCTTCTACAATAGTTTGTGTCCATGGCGAACCGCGCTCAGCGACGCAGGGCAGAAAGCATCTTGGCCAAAGCGTTGATCTGTCCCTTGGGCACCTTCTTTGGCCCATCGCCTTCTTCTTCGCGTGGAGAGAGGCCGCCAGCCGTCAAGTCCGTCGTGCTCGTCGAAGCATCGCACCGCATCATGAACTCGGGCGATTTCGGTGCAGCGCCGACAGGCCGTTCAGTGATCGTGCTCAACTGGAGGTCTTTCGGTTTGCGCGGACGCGGTTGACGGACAGGCGGCGATCCAAAGATGTCGCCCTCAGGGTTGCCGGTGTATTGGCCACGAGGAAGCTGAGCTAGCTCCCAAGGAACGCCGTTCATGACTGGAATATCTGTTGAGACACATGCGACAGAATTGAATATTAGCAGACGCACGCTTAACGTTCTTGGGAATCAACACCGGCTGTGTCGGAGTCGTGGCGGTCGGAGAGGGCGGTTTGGGCGCGCGCCAGCTGCTGGCAGAAACGCTCGTGGCAGTGGTAGACACACTACGCATGCTCGCGTTGCTGTAGCGCGTAAACGCCGACGTAGACGTGGTCGCGCTAGACGTCGTACTCGTTGAAGTACGCCAGTTGCCCGAAATCATCGAGCTCGAGCTCGACCCGACGGGGCGGTGGCTACGCGTGGAATTGGGTGATACAGCGCGTTCAGAACGCAAGTCCGAATCGAATTGCCAATGGTCCGAGGACGACGGGTGTGGGCTCCGCGACGGATTGTAGGCCCCACGACGACCAGGCTCGAGACCGCGCCGACCACGGGGGAACTCCTCAGTTACTTGAGTAGGAGGTGGCGGCGCCGCACTGAGGCCCATGATGAGATCGGAGACGTTGCTGGCGGTGGCCGACATCGGGAGGTCTAGAACCGGGACCGTAGCTTCTTCCACTGGGGAAATATGCCCAAGCGTAGTGGCGCCGCTGCTCTTGCCAAAGCTGAGCTTCCACTTGGACGGCTTCTTGGGAATAGCCGTCGTTTGTGAAGGGGCAGGCACATTGAGCTTCGGGAGCGGAGGGACGGGCGGGATACGGGGCGGACCGAGAATCGGCGTCGGGAGAGCCCACATTACAACGGGTTCGAACGGCTGGCCTTTTCTGCTACCCTTGGACGAGTGCGTCGTCGTCGAGCGATACGAAGAAGCTCGGGACGTGGCGCGAGACGTTCGGCTGATCTCGCGAGCCAACGATTGAGAGGCACTTGCGAGGGTCTCGAGCGTTTCGTCCTTGGGCGTCGACGGGGGTGGTTGTGAACCGCCTTTCCCCTTGCGGGCGCCACGTTTGCGTCGCTTGTTGGTCGATGGCGAACGCGACTCTGCCTGGTCCTCGGTTGCATCGTTGACCTCTTCCTTGAACCGACGTTCCTCCTCTTGCTCTTCCATGTCCTGATCGATGACGGTGGAGAGCTCGGGCGCCTCCGGCTTCTCGTAGGTGGTTTCAATGGTGGGACCAAAGGAACCGGCACGAGATAAGGACCGGGATGGGATAGCGGGAGTGCGAATGGTGGAGGCGGTCCCGGAAGCCTGTCGCGAAGAAGGACGGTGCGAGATGGGGATAGAGCAAGATATCCGATGACCGTGGGTCAGAGAAGCGGTTGAGCCTGCACGCTGGTGTCCGGGCGACGGACTGAGAAGATCAGGTAGATCTTTAGCCCACATGCCGAACCCGGCAGCCGAGATACGCTCCGAATCGTCGTTGGGGTCGTCCAGAATGTTGAACACCTTGTTGGCCAGGTGTTCGGCGACAGGGCGGGTCATCCCGACAAAACGTTGCATGAAGAAGTTGACCGGCTGCTGACGGAACAAATCGAACGAGCTGCAGGCACCTTCTTTGGTATCGGTCCACGGGTTGTAATGGTACAGCCTGCGACGATGCATTAGCGGGAGAAGGTCAAGAGGTACGAAAAAGGGCATACATGTTGATGAGCACGATGCCCAATGACCAGACATCCGCAGCGCGAGGCCGATAACTCGGAGCGACGTTGTTGCGGCATTCTAAACACAATAAGCACCGACCCCAGAGGGAGGGGACGGACAACACACCGTAGCTCATGTAGGGCGCGCTCCCACAGTCCATGTCAGACGACTCGACGTCCGTCGTGGACAGACCGAAGTCGGTCAGCTTGACAATAACCTTGCGTTCTCGTCGGCCGTCCACATCGATAAAACCATCCGTAACGATGAAGTTTTCGGGCTTAATGTCGCGATGGAAAACTGCCTGTGCATGGCAAGCGGCTACAGCGTCGCACATTTGGGAGAACATGGACGAGATGAGGCGGAGACGGGTGCGCGAAAGCAGTTGCGACGAGTTCATGGTTGAGAGGAGGCTGGGCGTCGGGGGCGTACGCGACGACGAGTCAGCCGTTTCGGGCGTGTGTGACGACTCGTAGTGGTCATGGGCCTGTTCCAAGAAATAGAAAAGATCTTCTCCAGGAACATATTCGAGGAGAAGGAGCAAGAAAGAAGAAGTTTCGAGAGTGCGGTGGAGGGTGACGATGTTGGGATGTGAATGCAACGACTGGTGAATTGTGACCTGGGAGTGGCCACGATAAGGACCACAACAGGAACACAGATGATGCAAAACACACCTCGTCCATCTGTGCCCGGAGTGCCTCGTCGTCGAGATTGGCCTTGGAGAGGCACTTGATTGCATATTCGTGTCCATACCTCAGTCGACGGGGAGCGAACATGCTTCCCGTCGAAATCCATATGTCCCATCACCGAATGGCCATCTTCCGAGGGAGGGGCACGCTCAAGGACCTCAAGGACCTGATAGACGACCGCATAGCTGCCGGCTCCGAGCCTACGGACGACTTCAAACTCGCGAGCGGGTTCAGTGTCCGTTGGCCCATTGAGCGGTGAGACCAGACGGATCATCTCGCCCTGCAGCTCGACACCGTCGCCTACGATGTCGCCCGGCTGGAGAACATCCTCGAGAACCGAAGAAAACGAGGAGTGGCTTGATGGGGACTTGAAGGCAGGGCGTGGGGAGAAGTTGGCGGGGCTGGGACGGGAGGATATGTACGGGGAGCGAAGCTTGGCGGAAGGAGAGGGTTGTCGAGGTAAATTAGTCGAAATTGAGAGGGGAGAGGAAGGGGAAAAGTGGGAGTCGAGTTGGCGTTTGGCTATCGGGCGGGGGAAGAGGTCATTAGGGCGGGAGTACTCGGACGCGCAAAGCGGTGGATGGGGAGTCGGGAACTGCAACATGGGCGACGGGATGTCTGGACTAGAGCAGACAAGACCAGCTCTGCTTCAAGTCTTGAGCTGGTCGCGGCGCGCCAAACATACAGCTGCGGTAGGGACTTGGGGGGACGGTCCCGACACCGTCCAGAGCTGTGAGTAGGGGGAGAAGGTGAGGGGGGAGCGGAGACGAGCGCGGGACGAGGGACGAACCAATATAAGCGACGAGGGAAGGATCAAGAGGCGAGGCGAGCACCGCGTGGTTCACAATCCTCATCAATTGGGCACATGCGGTCACTACTCCGCAGCAAGTCCTATAAAATACGTGGCCCAAGACTCCGTACAGAACCTTCTAGATACTCTTTCTATACCCACAAATGAGCTACAAAAGTCCGTGAAAATAATTCCAACTTACCAGTGCAACATCTTCAACTTGCCCAGATAACGTTTCACAGAACCCGACATAGGCCCTGTAAAAATCTACGCCGCCGGCCTTGCACCGTCCCAACATCTCCTCATTCGCCCGTTGCACCCCGTCAACCAGTTCCGTTCCTGTGCGGCCATCAATGTGCCGCCGCGCGTATAGCGCCGCCGAACGCGCGTCGGTATCAGCGCGCCCAGCCAGCCGCCCATAGATCGCATCCAGCAACTCCCCGGGCACCTTGATAACCTCATAAATCAACCGCTCGAATAGCTCGGTCGAACATGGCGCTGTGCACTCAACAGTCAAACAACAGCACAACCAGCAAGGATCCATACCCTGTGAGATGACACTCTTCACAATCGCGCCTTGCATGATCCCCGCGCGTGCTTGCGCCTCTTCCGTGTCATTCTCCTTCGGGTCCAGACCAAGCACATCCCAACGTTTCCGAACACTCTCCATGAATGTCAGTTCCATGCGCACGTATTCCGTCCACAGATCCACGCTCTCCCCGTTTATGCGGATCCCGCGTTGCAGCAATGTCCGCGCTGCCGAAGGCGTGCCATGCTCCATTTCGTGTGCAGCTGCTAGCACGTACAGCGAAGCCTTGTCCGGATGCAACTGAATCGCGCGTGCTACCACGCGGCCCACCAGCGTCGAAGCTCCCTCCCGTTTGGCGACGTTGATATACTCGATCCATAGGTCGACGTCGGCTTTAAATCGTTTCAGGGCCCGTTCGAAGATGTTGAACTGTCGGCGGACGAGAGAATAGTCCGAGACGGTCGCTTTTGTCGTCGGAATGTCTAGGCCCGAGTTGAATACAAAGAACCAAGAAGCGCCATATCCGTACTTAACCGTTCGATGCGTTTGCGACGGAGCTGCTCCAGAGACATTTCGTAGGCAACGTAGCGTAGAAAATCTGCTTTTTTTGCGACTCGACGAACGAGAGCAGTTTCGAATTCGGTGCGTTTTTTGAGAATCTGTTTCGTTTCAGGCTTTGTGAAAACGCCCTTCTCGAGAAGATCTTTGAGCTCATCGAGCATCTAGGGCGCTTGAGAGGATAGCTGGGTAGCTACGGGTCTGGATTACCTGCTCTTGCTGATAATGGACGCGTTCCATCTTGGTTCAGAACAAGTAGGGACCGTGACCGCTTTCCTTGCTTCCGACGACCATGCCAGCCAAAGGACAACATCGCGCATCCGGCCGTCTCCATTCTCACTCGCGCACAAATTCCGCAAATCGTCTGCCGGCCACCGCCCAGTTCACGCAGAAGAAAATAGTAGTAGCCGTGCGTTGCTCCTCCGTTTGTCGCACATGCATCCCTCATCCAAAACAGCCTCGACAACAGCGACCCGGCTTCCATATTGCGACCGATCCGGACGAGGACGACGATGACGACGGAGACGGAGAGTGGACGAGTGAGAGCGGCGGAGTTACTCCCAATCCTCATGATGATGAGGAAGACTCGGACGGTCCACCGGATGTTGCACCTCCGCAGCTAGCTCGCATCCCTACTGCCCGCCCAGCAGACTACTCAACCCCTGCGGAAGCCGCTAGAGTGACGACTCCCCGCATGCTGGACACTGCCCGGCTCGTCGAAGAGCCGACGACAGCCCCTCCGTCCCCCGCCTCTATCCGGAGGCACTCTCGGCCCATGTCCTCGCACTCGATGATCCGCCCAGAACTCAGGCCGCACCCTCTCATCCGCGGACAGTCGTTTGGAACGCCCTCTATCGCACCCAAACCCTCGCCGCTGCTACCTGTTGTCGACACATTCGACACGGATGTTGTCCACCTCACCGCGTCCCCTTCCGTTTCCCTTTCCGAATCTCCGCCTTCTCCGCCAACATCCAGGCGTCGAACATCGATATCCTCAACCAGATCCGTGGCCACCGTGGCGACGCCGCAGCAAACTGCGCCGAAGCCCCGTCATCGGACGTTTTCGACGCTGTCCGCGACTTCTTCCGCGGTTTCCTCCCTCACTCATCTTCCACCCATCTCTCGTCCCGCGCCATATATTGCGCTGCTCCCCGACACGGACCCGCAGCAAGATGACCGCATTCATCCGTTGCTGCCCCCACCATATGTCGCCAACCACCTTACCGTAGCTGGAAAACGGTCATGTCGGGCACCCATCCGCGAGGGACTAGAACGCGTCCAACAGGCCCGGGTATCTCTCCGTATATAAGTAAATAGCAGGTTTTAGCTAGGACAATACTCATTTGCGTGTGATGCCGAACACGTACCTTCTCTTCTTCGGTCTACGATGTGGCTCTCCGATGCACAGAGTTTGTGGCCACCGGTGTCGGTTCGCGTGCTAAAGAATGGGCAGAAATTGGGGTGGCGCTTACGACGTTCGGCGGGCTGTTCATGTTGTTGGGTGTAATGCTTTTCTTCGACGGCGCGCTTCTGGCACTCGGCAACGTACACGCTCCCTCTCGCTCGCTCGCGCGTGGACTCAATCCCCTAGATTCTATTCGTGTCTGGGATTACCCTCATCATTGGACCCAAGAAAACGTTCTACTTCTTCGCCCGCAAGCAGAAACTGCGCGGCACGGTATGCTTCGTCGGCGGCATCCTCCTCGTATTCCTCAAATGGCCATTCATCGGGATGATTGTCGAGACATTTGGCTTCCTGAATCTCTTTGGGTGCGTGGCCGTCGCCGCCGTCCTCCTCCTCCGTCTCACAAGATTCCTCCAGCGACTTCTTCCCCGTCATCGTCACCTTCCTCCGGCAACTCCCATTCATTGGAACGGCCTTGTCGCTGCCCTATATTCGAGACGTGCGACATCCTGCACATGCGTAGCTCACCAACTGACGCGAAACTAGGTGGTGGATCGTCTAGCGGGTTCCCGCACCTCAGTAGTATAGACGCATATTTAGACTGGCTAATGGGAGTATGTTGGAATACTGGTTCGCCCCGCCCAGAAGACGAGGTCCGCGTGATTGCAGGGCTGGAAATGTCTGCTTCGTTCTCCCACCTACTCTCGGTCTGCTATCTTCTGCTGCTGCTTTCGCACTCCAACCGACACCTCGCAGCGCAGATTTGACGCGGTAAAAGCGCGCTATCCTAATGAGGAGAGCATAGCCCTGCAGATGCGCGTCCTCGGCGAATTCTGGGCTTCCAATCCGCAGTCTTTCGTCTTTGGTCCCGAACCCGACATTTCTGGCACAGACGCGGTCGTGAGTACCTACGAACGGCTTGCGGGCGCGTTCTCCAATGAGATGGGGATCCTTGTCCGTACAGGATTTCTCCGACCAAGAGGCTTGGGAGGCGTTCTGCGCAAAACTGCAGGTTTGTGGGTCCTTCATCGATTACGGGGTTTCACCACGCGCAGTCAGCGGAGGACGAGTTTTGCGCTGAACATGAAAATCCCGACGTCGATATGCCCGACGCGTCCGCTTCTGCACCTGCCGCTTCCGGCGCCGATGCCAATGCCGACTCGGACTCGGATTCTGACCCTGAAGCCAGCGGTATCCCGCGCCCAATCATCAAAATCGTCTCTCCGTCGCCGGATGCGCCCGCAGACCGTGCGCTGCTCACGGGCATAACGAATCTGCGGGCACTGCGCCTCTTCAGCGACAGCGTCTTTGTACGCGCACGCCCCCGGCCGCAGGGTGTTGCCCAAGCAACACCAAATCGCCTCGTCGATAGGAACGGCATGCAAGAATGCTACGAGGGCCCGACGATCTGGGTGTACGATACGCGTTCAAACGAGGATGGGTGCGCCAAGTTGGTCTACGGGGTAAGCGACGAGTTGTACGGCACCGCAACGTGCGTATCTGCCTTTGTTTCTTGGCACCCATCTCAATGTTTCTGCAGCGGCGATAGCTGGCGCGCGCGCGTCTCGCATATGATTGAACTGCAGTCCGAAATGGCCGTGAATGGGACCAACATTTCTTTCGGAGGGTTGGATCGGTACGACTATGCAGAACGGGCACGAAATCTCGCAGAGGCAGAACCAGGGGCATGATTTGGAGAAAAGCTTTTGTATTTTTCTGCAAGCGAGCCAACATACGAATACAAAAGGGTTGTTTTTATGACGAGACCGTCCAGACACGGATGGCGTTGTCGGTGAATCCAGCGAAGAGTGTCTGGCCGTCCGCCGACCAGGCAATGGACACGCACTCGGGCTCCCGGCCACCCTCCGCAGCCTCCGTGAAGGTGGGCTTGAGCTCGTCGACAATCGACCTAAACAGCTTGATGAGTAACAGAGTAAGAAGGACGGAAGCAAACACGTACTTGCTCTCAAGGTCAAAGATCTTGACGCAGCTGGCGGTTGCGGCGCACAGCCAGTAGCGGTTGGGGGAGAAGACGAGGGCATTGACAATGTCGCCAGCCTCGAGGGAGTAGAGATGCTTGCCCTCGTTCAAGTCCCAAAGCATGGTGATGCCGTCTTTGCCTCCAGAGGCGGCCAGCGAACCATCGGGGGAGACGGAGACGGTGTTGATGTAGCCGGTGTGGCCATAGTGGTTGGTCTTCAGCTTGAACTTTGACAGCTCCCAGACCTGGAAAGTTGTTGTGAGCAATGGCTCGAAAACGGACGCGAGAAGCAAAAAAAAAGTCAGAGATCTTGGTGGAAAAGTAGTCTCATAGGGCGGCGCCCTCTGAAGTAGCAAATATAAAGAATAACATCATCCCAGAGGACTGGACGCGTCGACTAACCTTGACAACCTTGTCCCAGCCGCAAGAAACGATGACGGGGTTCATAACGTTCGGGCTGAAGCGGACGCACGAAACCCTGGCCAAAAGTGAGATGGAGACTTGTAGAGAGTATGAAGACGCACCACTCAGTGTGGCCGTCCTCCTTGATGTCGTATTTGCATTCACCGAGGGTATTCCAGAGCTTGATCGTTCTGTCGCGGGCGCCCGAGACGATTTGACGGTTGTCGGCGCTGAAGCTGACGGAGAGGACGTCGGAGGTGTGTCCAACGAAACGGCGGGTGGTTGTGCCTGTGTTGAGGTCCCAAAGACGGAGAGTGTGGTCCCAGGACGAGGAGAGGGCGAACTGGCCGTCGGAGGAGATTACGACGTCGGAGACGAAGTGGTTGTGGCCATGGAGGATTTTTTTAGGTGTTCCGTAGCTGGACTCGTCGCGGGTGAGCTGCCAGACGATGAGAGTCTTGTCTGTAGTGGGTCAGCGGAGGTAGAATGAGAAAAATAGAAGTGGATACCCCTGGAGGCGGAGAGAATAACGTCTGGGGTCTCTGAGGAGGTGGCAATGGCGGTTACCCAGCCTTTGTGGCCCTTGAGGGAACCCAGGAATCGCAGACTCTCGCTCATCGTTAGGACAGAATTGGCGAGTCACACTAAAGTGACGCTCCTGCTTAGTTGCAACTCGCGGTCATGGCTCCCATTCCCGTTATCAGTTAGTCCAATTCCAAACAACCCCCCATCTAACCCTCCTAGTATCCACCGACCCCGGTGTAGACGACACCATCGCAATTCTATTTGCACTGGCTTCACCAGAACTCGAGATCCTAGCCTACATAACATGCTTTGGCAACACAGACAGCAGCACAGCTCCCAGTCAGTGGCGTTTGCTTCCACTGTACACCCTCAAACCGGTCACCAATTAGCTCAAATATCTTGAAAATCTATGCAACCCTCGCCCGCCATCTCGAGCAATATCCAGACGACGCGTCGCGGTTCCCCAACTTCCGCCAGGACGTCAAGCCGATCCTGGTGCGGGGAAGTGACGGGCCACTCCAAGGAGACTTGCACAGCGCGCAGTACTTTCATGGCCGGTACATGATAACTGCAATACCAACTATATCTTATCGTTATTGCGCAGGGACGGACTCGCAGGAATATCCGAACGCCATCCTGACCTCACAGCCGATGGCCATGCATACCTCACCCCATCGGACGACTCTGGTGTTGATATTAGCCTCAAGTTAATCGAAAGCCGTCCGCCACGAACAATCACTTATATCGCGCTTGGTCCACTCACAGATCTCGCACGGCTCATGGACAAGGCCGGTGCGACCGTCCGCGAGAGAATAGGACGGATTGTCTGCATGGGTGGGGCCCTCGACGTTCCAGGCAACACAACCCCGGTCGCAGAATGTTCGTTCTCCCGAGCTCCGGTATTGAGACCGCGCTTACTCGTCCAGTCAACTTCTTCGCCGATCCATTCGCGGTCAAGCAGCTACTCATCTCACCGAGCCCTCTCCTTCTCCCTCTCGACCGTTTCATCTTGCTCCCGCTCGACGTCACGACGCCGCACGAACTGCCCTTCCCCGCCTACAACACACGAGTCGACCCTAAGTTTACAGACTCTTCCACACCCTCGCGGGCGGAAGACAAATCCCCGCTAACCCACTTTACCTCGGCGTTCCTGGAACAGACAAGAGTGGTGATGCTCGAGTTTGGGAAAGACACGATGGAATTGCACGATATTGTCGCCGTCTGGTGTGCAACGCAGCACCCACCCGTTCTTGATGGCGTCGAAGACGCGTTCGCCCCGGGATGGAAGGCGCGCAACAGAGTCTTTGACGTCGAAAGGTTTGTGGGCGCATTTTTGTGATCTGATGATGGCTAACGCAAAGGTTTAGGTTCGGGGAGCTCACACGCGGGTTCTTGGTAGTGGACAGAAGAGAAGATGACCAGAGTTTGTATACCCCGGGCATGAACCGTTCAGAGGCGGTTCCTGCTCTCGTCGAGACAGAAGAACGGCCAAAGAAGAGTGTCTCGGAGGGCGTATTATGCTGCTATGAAACGCCAGGTCCAGCAGTGTTGTTAGACGCGCTGCTCAAGCGTGTTTGGGGCGCGTAGCACACGAATACAATATGATTATAGTTAGCGCTACACATCCGGTTTGTACATACAAAGGAACAAGGACCCTCAACGAGTAACTTGGATCTCGTAGGGATGCTTTACCAGCTCGTCGTACAACGGTGCGGGCAGGTCTCGTACAAGGGTAACAGCGATGCCAATCACCGGAAGCGCCTCGAGTGGCGGAAATGTTCGTAGCAGACGCATGGGGCTGAAGAGTGTTAACGACGAGATGAGACGAAACTTGTAACCGACCTCGAAGAGGCCATGACATCGTCGCGGATGAGCAGAAGTTGAGCGATTACACAAAGAACGTTGAGATGGACTCCGAATGCGAGTAGAAAGTCCCATAGTTGCAGGACCTGGTCAAGGGGTGGGGTGCACGCACAAAGCGTTAGAACGGCTGCGTCGCATTAGTCGCAGGGGCCCAGAAGCGACAGGACGAACAAGGGAAGGCGTAAATCTCTGCAGACAGGTTTTTGGAGCGCAGGTATGAGTATAGCTCTGGATCGACAATTTTGAGGCAACGATCCAACAGCTGGAGGGATGGGTCAGCGCTCACCCACCGAGGCAAAGCAATAGATACCTTCAACCCGCGATGGACGCCCTCCAGTGTTGGTTGCACGTATAACGGGCACGCTTCCTCGATGAATTTGGCGAAGCAGTAGAACGCCTCGACTTCAGAAGGCATCGTGTAAAGGAATGGCGCGGCTAGCACGTTCATGCCTTGAACATACGTGAAGCCTAATTGGTGCGACTCTTGTCGGTCTGAAGGAGTCATGAGCAAAGGTCAGTAAGTTAAGGAGACGGGCCGGACCATGGTTCCTCCATACAAAAGCATCGAGCAGCCGTATGAGCATGTCCTCCCGTACCCGCTCCTTGAAACCGCGATCCGTAGCGAGTGTTCTGCGGTAGATGAGCAAGAACACAAGCAAGGCATATAGCCACGGACCGGAATGTATCGTTCCGAATCTTTTCGCGGACTTCGCAAGGACCCCTCGCGACATAGTTCAAGAAGGACTCGGCGGACAGATTGTTTACTCGGAGGAGAATCTTCCATATCCGTGGGCGCAGAGTGGGGTCCTATGGCAATTTTAGGGCCTGGAAAGCTTGTGCGATGGGGGCTGCTTGCCGCTGCGGACGGGATTCCTTCGACGAGAATCATTCTTCGCAGCTTCTTGGTGTAGTCGTCGAGATCACCGGCGCGGGATTTCGAGGCAAACTTTGGTTGGTTGAGAATCTGCAGGATGTGAGACCAGCGCCGCTGAGAGCCGGCCAAAAAGGACCTTGTTGAAGGAATGTGCTGTGGTAGCCGCGGACGACATGCTGGAAGGAGGGCAAGCAGCGGATCTCCTGTGGTCACACAGGATAATGGACTTTACCGTTCCGTTCGTGTCGTCCGGCGCGCTCAACGCTGCCCACTACAAACTCGTCCGCAACGTCGAGACAGCGCCCGACCCTGAAATTGCAGACAGCTTTCTCCACCACGAAATCAACACTATTCGCTCGCAGCTCCGGCATCCAGCTATTTCGCTAGTGCGCACGCTGCTCCTGCACCATTCCAGGCTGCTCATATGTCTACCTCAGAAGCAGGTTAAGGAATGTCTGCTTGTCCTGCTCTACTGCTCTGTCTCTGTCGCGTCCAACACGTTGCCAAACACGAGTCTCGAGTTCGCGTTGCGAGACGCCCTCAACCTGGCAGAAGCTGGCCAGCGTGCTAGCGACAAGCGTATAGGTTAGAGCCATGTACCAGCGCTCAAATGAACGTTGAAAGTCGGTAAGGATACCTGTTCTGCTCAGAAATAATGTCTAGAGACCATGAGCTGCGGTTAATGCTTATAAACACCCTACGCAAGGTCTTCGATTTCTGCCGGCCGGTAACGGGACCTCTGAACCATGCAACAGGATCTCGAGTCTCCTTCTGACGCTCTGGTCTGTCTCGCGCTCGACAACCTCATTGCATCTCCATCGGAGGACATTATCCCAGCAGTCCAAACACGGCTACACGATTTGCTATCGAACAACAAGTTAGTATGTGTTAGAATACCGAATTGCGTCGTTCATCAAGCTGTACGCAGCCCAAACATTCGCAGACGCGCCGTGCTTGCCGCCTCAGCGCTTTCTCCTTACGAGTCCGAGATTCTGCGTCGGATAGCCGATAAGATTTACCAGAGAATACAAGATCCAGAGCCAAATGTTGCCTGTGCAGCTCTTGTCGCCTCGCTACAGCTGTCCAAGGTTGTCCCTCTTTGTCTGCCCTTACTTCGTTGACGCGAACCTAGGTCCATGAGCCGGCGGTCAAGCACGTCCAGGAGGCGATAGAAGCGCTACTCGTTGCGCGGCCGCCGCGAACCGTGCTTCTCCAGGTTCTGCACGTCTTGCGTACTGTTGGGTGTGTTCGTTTACTTTGTCTCAATGACATTCAACTAAGCGATAGGCTCCTCCCAACCCAAGTTCCCCATGTCCTGGAGATAATACAGATTACCTCCAAGTCTGCAGACCATCGTGCGTGATCTATTTGTTTTTATGTGCTCTCTGATCATCTTTGCAGCGCTTATGTGCGCGGCTTTCGCGTTGCTGGCGGAAGCAGACCTCGCCGCTGTCGTTGCGGCACAGGCGACAATGTCACTCTCTCCTGCATCGTGCTTGCGGTCTTTGATAAACTCGTCAAGCCCAAACGACCATTTCATCTTCCTGTCGTGCCTATCGCGTCTTGATCCTGTCCTGTGGGCTGGGACCGGCGACCTGCCTGCCGTATTAGACGAATGGGAAGTCGGCCGTGTCATGAAGCTCCTTGACTCGTCCGATACGATTATCAGACGAAAGGTACGCTTAGACCTAGGTCTGTTCTTTGTTGTTCACGAAGCAAGACGCTGCACATCTTTGGCACCATCGATGCAAACATCATCCAGTCGTACTACCTGCAATCCTTGCAAACGCTGCCCATAGATCTCAACGCCAACGCCCTCTGCGAGTATACCACTCGTTTATTGGAGATCATCGAGACGCAAACCGACGGCGAAGGAGAGCTTTATGGGCGCCATATTGTTGACCTGTTTGCCCAGATTGAGGCTCGTTCGCCTCGCTATGCGGACATTGTTATGGAAAACATCGTAGAGATGCTGCTTCTGCGAGCGCGAGATGGTAAGTTATAAGAATTCTGCCCAACTTGGCCGCTCAAGTAACGCAGCCGCCCCGGACTTTCAGCTCGCTTGTGTCACGATCGTGGTGACCACACTCGCTCAAGCGGAAATCTTCATCGGACAGACGCTGATGGTCATCGCAACGGCGCTGGCCACAGAATTCTCTGGTAAACTGGCCGTGCCTCCCAGAGACATCCTCCGCGGAATATCGACACGGCTTGGACTCTGTTCTGGTTAGTTGATTTAATGGCTGCTATTGGCTCACTGGCACGTAGTCGCAGTCCAAGACGCCTGTCTCTTGGCGATGCTACGCGTATCGGCAGAATGCGAAGAAGTGCCTCCCGAGGTCTTGCAGATTGTGGCCGACTTGCGTACAAAAGCTAAACGTCATATCCGACAGGTTCGTCTTTGTCCGAACTTCTTGGCATGCCTGCTGACGAAGGTTGAGCGCTGCGACGAGTTTACCTCTCTCTCGACGCAAAAGGATGCCCTTTCAGCGATTATTAAGAGCGCAGACTCGGCATCGGTAAGTTGGTTTTGCTACAAGGCTCTGGTTTCATCGGTTCTAGCTGCCCGACTTCCTGATGTCACTACAACGATACAAGTCCCAAGCCAGACGCGATGCCGAGCCGCCACATGAGCCATCGTCTCCCTCCGCATCTCTCCCTAGCTCTCGACTCCGATATACGGCATACGAAGCTCCTCCTCCCTCGGCACGACTACGTGTCCGGCGAAGCTCGAGTAGAGCCAGTTCCCAATTATCTGGATCTAGCGTCGAAGAGCCGCTTTCTAGAACTGTGACTGCGGGAGACCTGACCTTGGCGGCTGCTGCGGAACGGCTCGAGATATCCAGTCGGCGCGCTGCCACGAATCCAGTAAGGTCGATCGCGTTCTTGGATTTTATTCTGCTCACTGCGTTACCAGCCTGACCTTATTGCACTCAACGACTCTCCCTTTATTGCGGATCCCAGCGCCGAGAATTTCGAGAGCGCATGGAACGCGCTCAGCGAAGCTCCCAGCGCACGCGGTTGGTGCGACGCGTCGATTGAGGATGTGATCAAGCGACTGGAAAGGCTGGAAGCCTCAGTGAGGGTCATTTCCGGAGACGAAACCCCGTTCTTGGGTGCGTGGCCAGGTGCCGGTGGTTCAGTATACGATGACGAGACAGGGCAAGCCAAGATACTTTTGACCGGAGGAGCATTGGAGCTGCGGACAAACACAGAAGGAGGGGGCTGCTTATGGCGAATACGGAGCAAGGATGCGGGAGTCCGGGACCGTGTCAAGGCAGAATTGGACTCGGCGTAGTGGATTCGATTCAATGTGATTCGACCGGCCTTTTTAGTTAGCGCCAGCGTCACACTACTGGCAGTTTTCATCCCTCTTGGCTCTTGCCAACACTCGACAGTTCATGGTCCTTCCTCGTCAAATGTGGGTCCTCCTTGCCCTTATATGCAGACAACCCCGCCTCACCTCTCCCAAGTCTCACCACAGAGATTAGCACAATTTTCCCAGTCCTTGCGCTTGTCTCTGCTTTCGTTGACACCGACGAACGACCACCCTGAGCCCAGCTACATCCCCTCTACGCCGCCTCGCCAACTCATGGGATAAATTGCACTCGACCTGGCAATATAGAACAACATAGACAACCGGAAAACAACAACACATATCGATACCCAGCGCAATGATCACAAATACATTCAAGGCCCCCGCCTTTCTCCGGCCAACTAGCAGGCCCACATCTCCCGTTCCTCGACCGGACTCGATTGAGCGAACCGCTCGACCCCTCACAAAGCTCTCTTCTTTGAGCAACTTCCGACGCCCGTCTCCGGCTCCTACATCTCCGTCTCCCACTGTGCCCACTCCCTTGGTCCAAGACGGGTCCTACCTCAATTCGCTTGCGCTTAAGCTCAGCGAGGCCGTATCTCGAGCACTCGCTCAACCCACCGGACCCTCCGTCGCCAACGACGTCGTCGGTGGCAAGCGGCCCATTCCGGCAGGACGAGGAAAGGCATTCGGGGCCGTAATTGCGTCGTGCGTCCAACGTTTTGGCTCTGTTCCTTGTTACTGAGACTTGATGCAGCGAATTGGCCGCCACTCGCGAAAATCCGCATCTCAATCGGGCTATTCTTCGGTCCCTGCTGCGACCGCTCTCCGTTCTATTATCGAACCTCTCTGCCCATCTTCTCCCTGTTATCTCGTCGCCATCCTTCCTCTCTCCGCCTGCTCCGACCTTACTCGCTCAGAACCCGAACCCGACACAACTGCATGCTCTAGCCCTTGCGGCTTTTGCGGGAGAGGTCCTCGACGCCTTCGACGAACTCTCCCTCGGACTGGACGGCGATGCCCGCGGAGACGGCCTAAAGGTCGTTCGCGATGGCCTTGTCTCGATTGTCAACCGGGTGGTGACCCCTTTGGCGGCCGGTATCAAGGCTGAGATCCTTCCTCTCCTGGATAGCCTCGAAACACCGAATTCGTGTGCTCATAGTACGAAAATCGGTTCCGGCGCCAAGAATGCACTTGTTCAGCATCCGTCCATTACGGCTCTCGTTTCAATCGTCCCTGTCTACGCACGCGCTTTAAGGCGGTATACACCGTCTCGTTGCGCACAAGCTGCGTTGGCCCCGTTTCTCATTTCCGTCGTCTGGCGGGGTTTGGTGGCACTGGCTCACCGGCCATTCTCACCAATCTCCCGGCCGCCCTCTCCCAAACAGACCATCGCAATGTTGGTTCCGAAGCAACGCGGCTCGACGTCGGTTACGCCTCCAGTTACACCACCATCTGCTCGGTTCACCATCAAACTGCCTCCCTCACGTCCACCTTCTCCGCCGGCGCTCCAAGTTCCGGCTTCGACGGCGTCGGACGCCCGGGTTTTGTGCGAACTTTTGGGCACGCTTCCTCGCCCAGAGAGTGCGGGACTGGCAAACGAGGCGATTGTGGAGGCATTTGACGGCCTCAAGTCGCTCCCGCCCCTCCTCGAGGCTCTGCAAGTAGCCCAAGCTTCCGGCGCGGCATTGACGGAGGAAGAACTCGAAGCGTTAACAGAAGAGTTGCCTACTCTCGTAGCGCTTTCGGTGCTTCTAAATGCGTATGACGGCGGTAAGGCGCGGTCCGTGGCAGATATGCTCGGGCTCTCTGAGGCCGAATACCGCAAAGGATGTCTGTCTGGCTTTGGCCGGGCAGACGAGTGCGCTGGCGCAGTGGGCCAGCGAATTCTGGACGTCATGCGACAGCGCGGCGATGTCCCCGCTGTCGTTGTAGAGTGGTTGGCGGCGGAGATGGCGGACGAGTCGCAACCGTAATGTTTTTCTATCCATCTCGTTTATGTTTTTCCGGCCAGTACTGTAGATGCGCAATCTAACATTTGGTTTCTCGGCGGTCAAATGTTGCCAGTGTGAGCAACATAACATGTTGATAACTCCAGTATTCCGAACAGGTCGACCTCCGTGTCGACAACAACAGAAAACGAAGGACCACTGGACGCGTTGTTGCTGGATCCAAAGTGTCTACTTGATGCAAGAGAATTGTATAAGGCGAAGGGGGACCTGACTCTAGTCGTGCAGCACCGGCCATGGCAGAACGTCGTGAAATAGCTCGGTCTGCTTTTGCGGGCACCAGCCCAAGAGCGCAGCCAGGCGTGGATTTGTGAGTTCGTATGGAGGATATCGCGCCGCATAATTCCGTCGGGTTCGCTTGGACAGCAGGAAATCGTGGCACCCGTAAGAGTCCTCTGTAAAGGGTATAAATCCGTTTTCGAGCTGGGAAGAGTGAGAAAACAACAAATGGGATAGTCGAGCAACTCGCCTCTCCCTGTTGCGCGAGCGTGTTGTCACCAGCGGCGTCGATCCCAATGTACCCGAATCGGCTCTGGGGCCATCGAATGGCGGCGCGATGCAGCTGTTCGAATCGGGCGCGCTTTATTTCGAACCCAACGACCGTGATTTTGGTAGGATATCGCCTCGTAACTTCGAAAAAACGGGCGACAGAGAACAGCAGGTTTTGGAACGAGTCAAGCGCAAAGTTCTCCGACGTTGCTCGAAGATTTCCAGGGAAGAGGTCCATTTTGATTGCGAGCCGCAGGTACGATTCACCCTCCGTTGTGGTTGAGGCTGGTTGCGTTTGTCCGCTTGGCCCAATTAGTTTGGGCACGGAGAAAGTCGACGGCATACCCGCTAAACACTACCAGCGATTTATCGTCTTCCGCTGCGATCTGGGCGCTATTTCAGTCAGCCAAGACGTCGGTCGGGGCTATGGGGAACTTACGCCCGTACGATGTGTTTAACAAACACCTCGAGGCGGTCCGACTAAAGATAGCTTAGCGCCAATTCGATAATGTTGAAAGCACGAACGTCCTGGTTTGCGCCGAATGATTCAAAAGCCCACTCTGAAGCCTTTGTTCGGAGGTTTGGGTCGAACCCCTGCCAGATAGCATGCCCAGGGACGATAATGAGGTGATTGAAGTTTTGCTGGGAGTTGAGGGGAAGGGGAAATGGGATGCAGCGGAGGGGATCGTGCAGCTTCCTTGGTGGGATAGAGCGACAGTCGGATATTCAAGAGGAAAGACAAGGCGCAGAATGTGCTGAGGGCTATAACAGCCAAGTTGGTGGCCCTTGAGCGTTGAAGAAGAGTTGAACGGCGAAGATATGTGCGCTTGAATGAACTGGTGTGCAGCACCGGTGCAGGTAGCATGGACGCGCTGGTCAAGCGGCGCACGATCACGCATAGGATTATTATTACATCCGAATCGCTCAATGACACTTGTCTCCCTCCGAGAACGCAAGCACACTCTTCGGATCCTTGATACTACTACCAGGAACGTCCATCGCAGGGTTGTGGGTGAAAAAGGATACAGGCTTGAACGAAACGTTGACGTGTTCAACCGGCATGCTACGATAATTATCAGCCAAAAGCGAATAACACCAGTTGAATAAACCTACACTGGCCAGTCCTCTGGGCGCGGAATATGTGTGGTGCCTGTTGCTTTCCGTCAGGGAGTGTTTCGAGCACGATCACAACCCTCACCGATGCACAGGTACGCGAGAATGTCCTCATTTTCGACGCGCTTTCCCTGTTTAACCCACTCTCCAATCGAGTCTTCTGGCGCTTCACGCGTCTGTGGCACATATTTTCCTGCTGGCCACAGCCTACTTCCCTTCGAACCCTCCACATCTCGGCACACCCACAACGGCTTGGTTGCAAATGCAGCTCGTTTTCCAACCCAACCGTCCGGTGCCGCCATCAGTTGTACCGTAGACGACTTGACGTTGAGCGAATATCCTACGTCTTTGCCCGTGCTGTAGTGCTGTTTTCCTTCGTTCACGATCCTCCAACGGCGCTCGGTACCGAACGGTGCAAAGTCCAGCCCCGTTTCGGTTAAGATCTTGGTATCCGTTGCGATGAACGCGTTACCAGCAAAGTTCTCTTTGGAGCCGGTAGGGAACGGGGAGGGCGTAATGTCTTGCTGTACCAGTGTGTTCTTGATTCCGTCGACCATAGGATCGACACGCACACAGAACTCCAAAATCATGAGCTACGAAGAGAATATGAGAGAAGGAGCGTACGATGTGCTGGTGGTACTGGGCGTTTACGTTCGGTGCAACGAGCGTGCCATTTGGGGGCTGCTCTCCGTCGGCAGCGACGTAAACTTGAAGGATGCCAGTGAGACGTATTTCGAATTCAATGCTACCATCTTGGTAGAACATGAAATTGTGTATGTACTCTGGTTATAATTCAGCAAAGGAAAAGAAAGAACTAGAAGAAATGTGTACCGTAGTTGGCCAGAGTGCATACCATGCTGACGACCAAACGGCGGCGCCGAACCGTCTGGCTGCGACCGCCAGGTCGGTAATCGGTGTGTTTCCAAAGAACTCCGCTGTCTTCTTCGTGAATACAAATGCAGTTCTGAATTATCTGGGCCGTTCCATCATGCTTTACATGTGCACCGGGCTGGGCAAGCAGTTAGAGCTAGCGAGATCGCAAAGAAAATAACATGCCAAATAATGGATTTGCCCTAGGCAGTCGCATCCCAGTGAAAGCTCATTGGCCATTATACCCATCCCATACTCTCCAGAGTCGAACGCAAATTTACGCGCGTGAGGATATTCTGGAGCGCCATAGGGCACAACCATCTCGCTCAATGAGAGGCGATAGAAGATGGGGCGTAACATTCCGCCATCGTTGTATGTGATTGTCGATAGCACAATGCCTTCTCGATGGTGGAAGCCGACGTGAAAGCTCCAGTTCTGCCACTCGATTTGTTGGCCAGTGAGCTTGAAGCTCACGCCATCGGGCTGGACGACGCTCAGAGGCTTCAAACCATCGCGCTGCTTGAAGTTCTTGTCCGTGGCTTCAATGAGGTCCGGTAGGAAGTCGAATGGCTTGCGCGGAGGTGGGAGGCGCTCGCGGCCCGAGTGGGCAAGTGGCTCAGTATCGAGAGTCGGAAGCTTGGTTTCTGGAATTCGATGGTGCGACACCGTTCGGCGTGGACTGGTAGCGCGGAGGATAATCTACATGCAGAACCTTCTCCGCGTTCGAATCGTACACCACGGTAAAGTCCTGCGCAGAGGAATGAATTTGCAGCGCGAATTTCAACTTCCAAGCGTACCAAAGGGTGAGCGTATAGATTTTCGTGGGGACCTAGACGCGCAAAGAGCAGACCCTACCACGTATGAGACAGGTCTAAACGGTGTTGATAATTTACCTGCTGGAGACGACGAGAGGTGGAGAAGCGATCGTCCCAGCCAATAGACCAACCGTCGACGCGGATCTCTTCTGAAGCAATGCCTGGAGCGCGGTTTCAAAGATGGAACTGGATTGAACAAAGAACGTGACGGACCAACGTCCTTCGCGAGCTCTTGAACTCGTGGATCGCTTCGCACGACCTGTTCACAATGAACGAGTTCCTCCAGCGTGATGAGATGGCTGGACGCCCTCCGGAAGCTGCTCAAAGGTGTCGACCTTCCATCCAGCCTGTTCAAGCGAGAGTATGATGTTGAAATTGCGTCTAATCGGTTGGTATAAAACTATCGCCCCGTTGGATTGCTGGACGTACCCTCCGACAAGATCCACAAGCTAGCAAGACGAATCAGCGGATGCGGAACGCCGAAGGAAGAGACAACCAACATCGACCTCGGCTTTGCGCGTTATCAGAACCGGGGCTTCGGCCTTCTCGCCCGGAGCGAGTGGGATACCGAGAAACGCAAGTACGGCTCTCTTTGGCGGAGGTAACAGATAGCAGCTCATGAACTTGAATGCCTTGACATCGGTATCGGACGCAAGATGCTTGCGAACAGCAGAGCAGACTAGACCGATTTCTTGTGGCGTTAGAGGATCGAGAGGGTGCATGGACATGGCGGAGAAAGGAGAAGCCTGGCAGGGTGGGATATCGAAGATTAGCCATGATTGCTTCCGCGCTCAAAAGAAAAGAGTCCAAGTAAGTAGCAATGCGATTATGGCTGGGAGGTGTAGTACATTGTTGTTGTGTCCAGTCCAGTGTTTGAGATCCGCAAATAATGTATCCCAGAATCCGACAAGTCCGTTTTATTCCATCAAAGAAGCTCCTTCCAGCCAGCATCGCGGGCCCTTTTGACCAGTCGTTTCACTTCCTGCGACCGAGCACGGGTCGTAACCAGCAGAGTGTCGGGCATGTCGACAATAACAAGATCATCGACACCAAGGCAGGAGATGAGGCGACCAGATTGCGGGACGATGATACCGCCAGCAACTTGTTCAGTAAGAACTATGGACGGTGTCAATTAAAAAGCATGATCAAGAAGAAACAAACCGCACCATAGTGGGCGTCGCCAAGAATACGCGGTTGGTGCAAGTCTGCAGGTAGGAGCTCGGCGAGCGAAGAGAAATCTCCGACATCATCCCAACCTGTCGCCTTGATTAGCGCCATTCGGAACGAGTAAACATTAGCGACGCACCAAAGGTCGCTGGGACGACTGCGACGCGACCAGTTGATGCTGCTGGCTCGGCAATGGCATTGTCGATGGGAATCTTCTCCAAGCCCGACCACGTCTCATCCAAAACTTGCTTGCGCTTCTTCTCATCGTCCCAAACCTCCGCGATCTTCGTTAGACCTGCATGCAGACCGGGGTTGTACTCCTTCAAAAGATCCAGGAGGAAAGTCGCTTTTGTAACGAACATTCCCGCGTTCCACCGATAGGTACCCGTAGCGATATAATTGGCAGCTGTCCGAGCATCGGGCTTCTCCTTGAAGCTGGAGACGAGGCGCGCGTTCGGAGCATCCTTCAGAGGCAATTTGTCTCCCAGACGGATATAACCGAAGCCCGTCGATGGGTGCGACGGCGCAATACCAATAGTGACGAGATAGTCGCTGCGAGCGACCTCGACTGCCTCCGCGATCGCCGACAAAAACGCGTCGTCGCCGGAAATCATGTGGTCGGCGGCGAAC
Organism: Mycena kentingensis (nom. inval.); assembly: GCA_014461125.1. Classification (NCBI taxonomy): domain Eukaryota; kingdom Fungi; phylum Basidiomycota; class Agaricomycetes; order Agaricales; family Mycenaceae; genus Mycena; species Mycena kentingensis (nom. inval.). Next base: position 692,952 of record JACAZG010000007.1, on the reverse strand, counting down.
GAGCCGATTATGGCATGAGGGTCGCGTTTAGCGAGAACCGCAGCAGCGAGACCGATGGCAGCCATCGAGTCCTTTGGCCCCGGCTCGCAGAAGAGGTTTTCTTGGAGAAGTTCGGGAAGTTGAGAGTGGATCGCGTCGACGTGGGCTGGGCCAGCGACCACGGTGGTACGGGCAGCGGAAGTGAGCGGTAACAGACGGTCCCAGGTTGCCTGAATGAGGGAGCGTCCCTTGAGAGTGAGGTCGAGAAGGAATTTGGGGTGGTCCTCGCGAGAGAGCGGCCAGAGACGGGTTCCAGCTCCGCCTGGCAGGAATAACGACATAGAAGCCGGGAATGTCGCGCGTTTGTCCGAATTGGTAGGATGTCTGTATGCTGTCGCTGAGCGGCGAGGGATGGTAGGCTATGGATGGGACGATGGGGGGAATAGCGCTGTTCAAGAAGGGGGATTTGGCGCGTAGTTGTGGACTAGATGGTGGTTGGGGGGTCATGTAACCGGGCGTCCCGCTTCGGTTGTTCTAGGTGAGCGTCAAATGGTGTTTCTAGCCCGGCGTGGCGTTTACCTGGCCGAGCTTGAGCTCCAGGAGAGCATTGGCCTGGCGGAGCTGTTCACATTCGTGGCGAACAGCGGCGAGGTCGAGCGACTAGGACGGGGGGGTTAGAGCTACGGCGGACGGCGACGGCGAGAGAGACGATACGTTCTGCTGGACGACAGCGAGAATTTGCGCGAGCAGCGCCGAATCGGAGGACATGACGGTTCGGTACAAGATGAAGACAAGCTACGAATACAGTGATTGCCACGACTTCAGTCGCGAATCATATTCCAATCCTTTCCCAGGACGCTTCGCTTTGGCCAGAGGCAGAGGTGCGCCCTTGGCTTTATTCGTAGCAGGCGAATCTTTGTCTGTAAAGCGTGTTGGTAAATCCTACATAAATATTGCGTCGACGCACGGGGCTGTTCCGGACTCTTTCTCTTCTTCGCCGCCGTGGACGCGGGTTTATCGACTTGCACAGGCACGCCCGCCCTGCTCGCCTTGGTTGATGCTTTGTCTTTGGATGTGCTCGCTGTTGGACGCGTCAACGAGCCCCGACGCGAAGCGAAATACATACAGATGCAGAGTTGAGCTGGGGAGTGTACTGGTGTTCGCGCGGGCTTTCGATGCTTTGTGTGCAATCTTGTAGCGGGTTATTAGTTGCAAGCAGTCTAGCTTGCACGTTACTGACTCTGGCGAAGACCTTGAGGGCAAACTGCTCGGATTCTGCGGCGGACATCTCTTCTAAATCGACACGCGAGGGAGTCGTGGATGCGGGGCCCAGTATGAGCTAGACTGGGCTCAGTTAATGGACAAAGACGCGTCAACACGCACTCGACACGGTTGTTCGGTCTTTATGTTCAGGTCTCCCTCGAAATGACCTGCCAAACTCTTCGCAAAAGTCTCCAGTAGTTTCGGCTCAGCCTTCTTCTTCAGGTCCACGACGTGCGCAACGGTCCAGCTGCCCTTCCACCACTTGGGATCGTCCCCTGTGCGCGCCACATGCACATTCCACCGGTCGGTCTCTACGTCGGAGAAGACAATGAACTCGTCTAGGAGAATGTAACACGGTACGATGAGGTCTGCCAGAGGCCAGAAAGTAGCCTTGAGATCGATAGACATGGTGGCAAGTTGCAGAGACGTCACATATACACACAATGAGATATGTTACAACAAAATGCAGAGGTACAAGGTATAGGCTATGATTTGGCGCCCTTAATAGTCTGCATCAGAGACTTGAGCCCTCCAAACCGTTTACCTGGAGGCGTTTCGGGTTGTTTGGCTGCTTGGGTAGGTTGGAACCCCATCCGTGTAAGCTTGTTCGCACTCGCAATGTGTCGCGCGACGTCACGTTTCGTCGGGTTCGCCATAGGCGCGGTCGAAACCCGAGTCAACGTAGGACCTAACTCAGTGTCGACCGATTCGGGCTCCAACGAGCTTGCGCGGCTGAGTCCGGCGTCGGGATCTGGGGTACGGGCTCGACGCACACGGTGAGCAGCCTCAACGACCTCGGCCGCTGTCGCCGCCGTTTGGGCAACCATCGGAACCGCTCGCAAATCCGTTGTCGACGATACCGCGGACGTCGAGCGGGACGAATGATGTGTTACCCCGGATTCCGTGGACGTGGTATCCGTTCCGCTACTCGTATGCGGTCGTCGAGGCTGTTTCGGTCGCTTGCGCGGCGAACCATGTTTGACGTCCAAACTGTTCTGCCGTCCAACACCGTGTCCATTTCGTGGAAAGGTGTTATTTTGTGTCCGTTCAGACGTGTCTGGATGCAACGCGGTCGGAGTTTCCTCGTTAATGGGCGTCGTGATTTTTGTTTCTGACCGTAGTTTGCGCTCCAGCTCCAAACTCTCCCCATAAGCCGCCAGTCGAGCGCTCAACGGTGTCCATCCAGGAGTCCTTGACGTGTCGGGGGAGTTTGCGGGCATATCGAGAATATCCTTCAACTCTCTCTTGACCAGCGCTTCAGCTTGAGCATGCGACGATATCAGGCTATTGATATCGAGCGGAGTCGGTGTACGACGTTCCACAGACCGCCCGGTTCCCGCCTTGGGGCTGACTAGCGTCTCTGAAATAGTGTTATCTTGCTCTTCTGGCTCGAGCTGGGCCTGCAGAGGCGGCGGACTCGTTGGAAGCGGAAGATTCTCAGTGGGTTGGAGAGGTGTCATGACCGCAACGCTGCCACTGCCGCTGGTCGTGCCGCTCGCGCTCATTTGTGGGTTGATTTGGCTATCGGTTGTGCTCGTGCTGCTGACTGACGCGCCCCTCCCCCGGACGTCTGGCGATGCTAGACCGGGCGACTCGGTCTCGTATGGTATGGGTGGAGGATCGTCAATGCTGAAAGGAAGTCCAACGCTCGGTAGGGGTGGCGAAAGTGTCTAGTTTCAATCAGCGCGGATGAAAAGCTTAAAAAGGAAGATACGAACCCGTCGAGCAGCGTTAGCCATGATTCCGAGTCGCGAATTTGGCAGCGGGCGGCCGTATGCGTATTCATCCTCATCGTCATCCTCAAGAAAGTGTTTCTCCAAGGCCTCCAAATCGAAATCGGAAACGGCCGCAGGCGCTGATTCGGGTAGATCTCGATCCGAGTCTGCACGTGCCCGCGAAAGAGATCCTGCACTCGTGCAGCCTCGTAATCCCAACGACCGAGCAGGACTATCTGCTCTTCTGGAAGCCGTGTCCGATGTTGGGTCAAATCGTAAGGATCGAACAGCCGGCGGTGGCGCAGGGCCCGATATGCTCCGGTTGTGTGCACGAAGAATCCCAGGACGTCCGGCTTTGCTTGTGCCCTCAGCTGCATCGTCTTCTGCCGCCTTTCCTGCGTTGCTGCCTCTTGACCCGGATCTGTCCCTCGCATGTCCTGGGCGGAGCATATTGAGACGAGAGAAACTGCTCTGGGAGCCGGGGCTCCCTCCGGACTCTCCGGCCATGAACACGGTGGGCTCAAAAGGCGCACTAGTGTTCGAACCGGAACGTTCCCGATGCTGGTGTTGAGCGAACGCGTTGTGCAGATCAACAGCCATGGGAGGACGCGTCGGTGACTTTTGAGCACCGGGTAACGCCTGAGACTGTGTGGGGGGTGATAAGGTGGACGGTCGACGAACGAATGTCGATGGACCGTCTGGTCCAGATGAGTCCACTAGCGCAACGCTGGAAGAAGACGAAAGAGCTGATCCGGAAGGTACACCCGCAGATGTCTGCGACGCTGCCTCGGAATCTTCCTCAATCTGACCCTTCTTGAAAAGACCCAACAGCGAATATTTGCTGCCGAGTTTCCGGCCAGCGCCTCCGCGCCCGTATGCTGGCACATCGGGCTCCGCGCCGTTTCCTGCTGAACGCGGTCGACGGGACTTTCCGCGAGAAGCTGTGGACGCCTTGCGGTTAACTGTGGGCGGGGCGGGGTATGTTATCTGGGGCAGGGAGGGACGCCGCGAGCCAGGGTCGATGGGGCTGGGACTGGGAGAGTTGGAATAAAAAGTGTATTCTCCGAATGGACGCATTGGTGATGGCGGTGGAGTCGAAGACGACGACGAGGAGAGTACTGGAGGTGGGGGCTTCAAGGCCTCTGTGGATGTGCCTTTGTACAGCTGTTTATCGACAGACCGCTTGAGGCCGATCCGGCGTCGAGTTGATTCCGGTTCTCCTTCATCGGCTGGAAGTTCGCGCTCGAGGAGGTCTTTGTGGCGATTTGCCGACCAGGCGCTCAGCTCGTCCGCGATTTCCGGGAAATTGTTCTGTTGGGCGACCATGGACGGGGTAACGCCATGCTTGTCGGGGCGGTCGGCCAAGGCACCCAATTGAAGGAGAGTGCGGACGACGGCCATATGACCATTTGCGGCGGCAAAATGCAGCGGAGTCGAGCCAGAGGCGCCGATAATAACGTCGTTTCGGTTCTTTTCATTGGAGTATCGTCGAGGCAGGCTTGGGATTGGCAAAGTGAGTAACCCAGCGGACCCAAAGCACGATCGACGCACCGGAGCGCGTTAACGTCGGCGCCGCGGTCGACGAGAATCCTCACAACCTTTTCACTACCGCATGCTGACGCGACATGGATGGGAAGCACCCCGTCCAGGATCGAGTTGACCGGTTGGCCTCTTGCAAGCGCGAACTCGACACCGCCTACGTTGCCTGTAGCGGCCGCTTGATGCAGACCGAGGCTGGGGACTAGAACGGGTGAGTTTTGGCGGTGGGGAGGGCGGTGGACGCACAGTCTGCGGTGACATTGTACTTGGATTCTGCTTTGCCGCTAAAGAGCGTCGCGGGCATTGCCGACGCGGACGGCCGCCAAAGGCGTCAGTAGCAAGGTGTGCAGGCATCTGATTCAATTCCCCACATGCTCATCTCTACAACAAAAAACTAAACTAAACAGCCGCTGAACAGAGACTGCATTTCCGCTGCCGCCTTTGCAGCATCACCGACTTCGTCCTGTCCCAATCCGCCCGCACCCAAAATCGGCTCACACACATTAAAAAATTCCGAAAAATCCAGTTGCTCCAAGTTTCCCGTCTCGCTTGTCCATACCCCGCCACCATCGTCCGACCCCAGGTTGTGCATGAATTGCTCGAACAGCTGGGAGTCCATGAACGCAGCATCAGACGCTTCCGCCGGAGGTGAAAACACTTCTGGACTGAAAAGCTGTTCCAATACGTCGAGCGACGCGGACGCTTCTGGTTCCGAGAGGACGGCAGCCTCGGCATCTGCATCTGCGTCCCCTTCACCTTCCGACAAAGCGTGCGGCGTCGGAATATCGTCGTCTTCCCTGGGAAGTGTTGGTAAAAGATACGGACTCGACGGCGGCGGTGGGGACGACGGCGGAAGCCCTTCCCAGTGTTGTTTTGGCGGAAGTTGCACGTCCTCGTCGGTTTCTTCATCGTCCTCCTCCATTGCATGAGACGATGCGTCGAGCTGCTCAAACGCGCTGTCGAGTTCGCGGCCAAGAAGATCAGACTCGGGCGGCGGAGCACCACTGCTGCCGCTTGTGCGCGACGGAGTTTCTGGTTGTTGTTGAAAGGACAAAAGACGTCCGCTCTCCCAAGATGTCGATGCGGGCGTAAAAAGCGAATTCGCGCCGATGGGAGTGGAGATTGTGTTTGCCCTCTTCCGAGGAGGGGTACAAGGAGCCCCGTTGTTCTTTGGCGTCGTATCGGTAGGTTGAACGGAGCCTCCTCGACGAGGAGTTTGTGGTCCAAAAATTGAGAAGCAGCCGTTGGTAGCCGCTGCGATGGGAGCCGGTGCTGGCGCTTGAGCCACAGAATTTGCTGCCACAGCTGGTCGCGGTCGTGGAGGGAGAGGCCTCACCGGGACTGCTCACAATGCGCCCCTTCTGTCGGCTCTCTTTCATCTTCCGTCTCCGTTCTTCCTTCTTTGCCTCAATCTCCTGCCTTTGTTTCTCTTGGACTCGCTGCAATGTGTCCTCCGAAAGACGCGGAGTCAACGCGGTATTCGTTACGGCCCAGGCTGGTGTCGGCTTTCGGCGAAGAGCACGGACGGGTGACGACGCAGATATCGTTGCTCGTACTGGCGGCGGCATACCACGAGGTTGTGAAGGACCGGGGGAGGAGTTATGTGGCGCGTTCTCGGATTGTTCAAGTTCGCGGTAGTATGGCCTATGGGGTCGTGCCTCTGCCCCTTCTGTACTTGCTGACGCTTCGTTCCAGGAACGCTTTCGTGTGGCCGATGGCTGGCTGAGACTCGCAAGCGGCGACGGCGCTGTAGGCAGCGAATTACCGGGAGCGGACGATGATCCCTTGTCTCCAGTCCCTTTGCGCAGGAGCGTAGGGTTAACATTTTCCTTGTTCAAAGGCACAATCTCGTCCCCCTCCGACCCATTATTTCGCGCGCGAAACAACGCAGAACCCTCTGGCGTTGATTGACTGCGCGAAAATGTCGACGGCGTTGGAGGCGCGTTCTTGCGTATTTCGGACAGAAGCGACATGGCCCTGACAAGTTCGGGCCGTGCCTCGCCTCCGTCTCCGTGCATGAGTGCCAGGACACCCTGCAGCGCCTTGTTCCTTTCGGCCTCGTCGCCGGTCATGGCAATGAGAGTGACCAGGTCAATGAGGTCCTTGTTTGTTTGCGGCGGCGCGTTTGTTGATGCTGTCTGTTCACGCTGGGAGTGGAAGCCGCATTCAACAGATGGGGATGGATGGTCCCTGCTGGAGGCGGGCCAGCTGTCGCGGGAAGCGGCGCGGGTCGTTTTGCAGGTGGTTGTTGGGCAGGTTTTGAAGCTGCTGTCCTGTTCTTCGGTTTCTCAGCTTCAGTTTTGTACAGACCAGCGCGCGTCAACGACTGGTCAGACGGGTTTGCCTTGGTGTACGGGCGCGGAGCGTAATAGTATTGATATGCGGCGGCGGAGGGAATGGCAGGGAGGCTCCAGGAGCGAACGGTGTCGGATAAGGACGCGCGTTGAACGGGGATGGTCTAAACGACGCGTTCACGTCAGTGGCATAACAGACGCGTAAAATGGGCTAAAAACACGCACCTGGCGCAGACAGAATATCAACTCCAGCATCTCGCGCCCCGCGCCGGTCGTCTTCACGGTTCCCGTCACCGGTGTAGGGTCGGCCTCGTCAGTACTGAGGGCCCAAGACATGAGGCCGAAGCTGACGGCAATGGTGGGGTCAAGGGTGGTGGGAGGACCATTGGATGGGGCCGTGGATGTGGATTGGGCGGGTGCGGAAGCCTCGAGGGGGTCGAGAAGGTAGACTGAATAGTCGCGGGAGCGGTCCTGGATGAGCTCCGGGCTGGAGCGACACATTGTTTCGAGGCATAGCTTGAGAGAAGTAGTCGCGTAACGGGGTGGGGGTTCGGTGGAGGGTGGGATGGAGGTGGGGACGATGTCGACGGCGACGGCCTTGGGAGTACGGGCCAGGACATATTGTGGGTTGCCGTTTACTGTATAGAGGATGCGGAGGGGCAGCTTCAGCTGCGACCTGGACGCGTATTAGACCAGCACAAGACACGGCACAGACGCACGACATGGAAGCAAAAGACCCAAACAGAATGCGTGACAACGTCGTCCTCGGGAACACGGTCATTCGGCTACTATACTACACGACCTCAAACGACAACACAATGCTCGTTCTACGCTCTACATCGTTGGGAATCCGGACAAGTAACCCCGTCTCTCTCATCTCATCGTCAATTCTCCTTTTCGTGTTCGAGCAGTTACAGGCGCAACCAGCCATACACGTCGACTCGTGAATAGGCGCGTCTTCAGTCGCGAGAACGTTCGAGTTGGTCAAGCAGGGGCAGATGAAGCAGAATAACGTGCGTATCGGGAAAGGCGAAGGCGATTGGTCGATGTCGCGTGCCCAAACGTCGCCGTCGAACGCGCATACCGTGAGCGCGGCTGTACAGCTGAGGCCGATGGCATACAGTCCATCTGGACGTGGATAAGTGGGCGAGCGCAGCAAATAGACGACATACGGAGCGCAGTAGACGTTATGAGCAGAATTTGCAAGGCTAGAAAGATTTGAAGCGTTGACGCTTGCTGGTTCGGGGCGAAAACGATCGTCATGGTGTAGAGCACGAGGACTACGCGACGTGAGTAGTTTGTGGCAAGGATAGAGCACGCAACGCACTCAGTGCAAATGGAAACGACGCGAATGAACCCAGAACCTCCATCGCTACCGTCTGCCTGTCTCCGAAGATGCTGGACCGGACAATGGACAGGAAGCTTGGTACTGTGATTACCACAGCGCAGTCAAATGGCAAGCAAGTACCTCAGGAAGATTATGGCGTCAAGAATGCCGACGATGATATATCTTGCCCACGCTGTGAGCGAGTGCTAGAGGAAGCGCGCAGAAGCGTACACCGAGTTTGGATGGAGAAAGGCGGATTTGAGGTACAAGGCGAGACCGACACAGAGGAGAGACAAGGAGAGGATGGCGAGGAGGACAAGTCGCCGAAAGGTTCTGAAACGAATGGACATCGGTCGCTGGATAGGTTGTGGAGGTTGGCGGTCAAGACGTGATTGATTATGTAACAAAAGTAACAAGGTCCTTTGCTGCTAGACCATCCACCGCGGCCCATAGTCTCTCGAAGCTCTCTACCTGCCTGACCAGCGCACCCGTATCGATGAGCGTGCGTTCGTCAAAGTCATTGCCATAAACCTTCAACAGCCACGGCGGGCTCGTTACCAAGCTCACTTCCGGAATCCCCACTTCCAGGAACGGCCTTCCCTCCCCACTCTGTGCAATTTCACTCTTGAGCGGGTTGATAACCCGCGTGATATTGGGCTCCGCGCCTTTCCAGACCTTCTCCAGCAGCCCTGCGAGCGGCGCAGAACTCGCGAACAGCCATTCCGGTTCAATCGCATGCGTAGCCGTGTAGGTGTTGCGTGCGAGATCCTCCACAAAGTGTATGCCTCCCATATGCTCCACGCAGCTCGCAAACACTGCCGTGCCGTTCCACAGCTCCGGGTGCGCGTTCAGCCAGACATCCGTCGCGCGCTTCGGCGCAGGGACGAGCTGCCCGTAGTGCATGTGCCCCGTCACGAAGAGAAGGATGGTGGTTCGACGCGGAGGATGCGCTTTGAGCTTTTTGGCATAAGACAGCAACGCGATGTGGCCATTCTCCTCGAGGGTATTTACGCCGTCCGTGTGGGTCGAAATTATGGCGGTCTCATTGCCAAGAGCGCGGTCCGTGCCGGGAATGATGGTGTAGAGCGTCCGCGAACGCGTGTTAGCGACGCGTTTTTGAGGGAGGGTGAGTGTCACGGAGGCGCCAGACGCAGCTGCAGCAACGAGTTTATCTGCAGCGCGCGCAGATGAGACGAACACCCCGGGGAGAGCAAGATCGGCCTGCTGGAATGGGATATATTGATCATTGACGAGGTCGCTGGAGGCTCCATCCCAGACGTAGACGACGCCACGCACACCGGCGGCGGCGGCTGCGACCAGGTTTGTTCCGAGAACCGCGCTAATGGCCGGGACGCCGATGGTGGCCGGCCATGGGGTCGGGGACTCGGACCATGAACCAAAGAGAGTGTTAAAGTCGAGGACGATATTGGTGAGGTTGGCCAAAGCTACGGCATCCTTGGCTGGTGCCCAATTGGTTGTTGCGGAGACGTTGGAAGTGATTACATTGACGAGTTTGCCGACTGTAGAAGACGCGTTGGTGCCCGAGTAGGGTATGGCCCCCGCAAGCTGGATGGGCTTTTTCTGGCCATGAACAGTGAGAATGGGGTGGACGACAGGCGGATCATTGTAAGAGAATTGGATGGTGTCGGAAAGGACTTTGAAACCAATGTTGTGGAGGGAAGACTCGATGTGTGCGACCAGCTTGTTGTGAGTCGGAGAGCCGGTGAGGCGGGCCTTGAGTTTTGCCAGAAGGTCGATTTCTGACTGAACCCAGTGCACGTCCGAGGACGCAGAGGCGAGAAGAACGGCGGTAAAGGCGACGGAGGCGGGGAGCAAGACACGCATAATATTGCGAGGGGCAGCGTGAGGTATTTATTTGATGGTGAATTGCGCAATAGAGAGACCCGATGATCAGTAACCACTCCGACAACAAGCGGGGACAACGAGGATCTTCAGGGACGCGTCGTGTGACTATCACGAGGGTCGCGACTGTGACACAAGCCCTTGAATGTCGACCACCACCACCACCGTACTAACAAAACGGAAAAGGACGGAAAAACCTGTCCTGGCCAATGGAATTCTTATACTAACTCAAAAACCATACAAATGCGAATATCCACACTGCAATAAGGCATACACAAAACCATCCAGACTCGAAGAACACCAACGGTCCCATACGGACAACGTCTGTGCTCTTTCTCCCCTCTGCCTGCCCTCACCCTCACCAGCGTCCATTCTCCTGCGATACTTGCTCAAAGTCTTTCCTTCGCGAATCTCATCTCCATGCCCACTCCCGCACTCATCTCCCCGACTCCCATCGTCCCTTTGTCTGCACGCACGATCTGTGCCAAAAGAGGTTTTGGACTGCCCAGCACCTTGGCGTTCATCTCGACTGGCACAATGGTTCAAAACCCTTCATCGTGCGTTTTTCGTTCCTAGTATTGGACACGAATAACGCGCATGCCAGTGCCCCGAGGAGGACTGTACCGAGGCCTTTGCAAAGAACCACCAGCTTCGAACGCATAGGAGTACCGTGCACGCCGCGCCGGGTACTAAACCCTACCAATGCCTCCATCCCGGCTGCACGAAATCTTTTTCGACCAACCAACATCTCCGAACCCACGCAAAAGTTCACGACGGTTCGTCCCACTGTTTCGCCTTTTACGACGTTGACGATTGTCGTAGACAAGCGCTACACCTGCTCCAACCCCGCTTGTTTAGTTAACGGCACTTTGACTTTCTTCCCTACCTGGACGGCTTTGCAACACCACAACCGTACTGTCCACCCCCCGACGTGCCCCCACCCATCCTGCAACGGAAAGACTTTCACCTCACACAAGGGTCTCCGTGGTCATCTCAAGCTGCATGAGGAGCGTGCCGTCGAGGCCGAACTCGACGCGGCTGTATCAGACGACGAAGAGCGACCCCGCAAACGCAGACGCGGAGGAGAAATCGGACGAGACTGGAAGTGCGATGTCGAAGATTGCACGAAGGAGTTTAAATCGGTACGTATTCTGTTCCATGGCTTGGACCACACTGACAATCCGTTTATACAGAAAAAGGCGTTAACAACACACGTCAACATTGCCCATCTCGGCCGCAGAGATTTTTCGTGCGAGGAATGCGGGCAGACATTCGGCTATAAACATCTCCTCCAGCGCCACGTCGCGAAACATCACGCAGCCTCTACCTCCGAAGCCGAACCCGACTGGTCGGAAGGCGAAGCCGTTGTCCAGCCCCAACCAGCTTTGGATATCGATACGCTCACAGGCGCGACCTACGCCAATTCCGCACGGCAAAAGCTCGCCAAAGCGACGGCACTTCAATGCCCGTATCCAAACATGCACGGATTGGAACAAGACGCGCACCCTCCCTCCGCATCGACTTCCGTCCCCTGTGGCTACGTTTTCAGCCGTGCCTACGACCTGCGCCGCCATCTCAAGTCCGCGCACGATGTCGTTTTGGACAAGGAGGTGGTCCGGAGCTGGGTGAGCAAGGCAAAGTTGTCTTGATTGCGATTGTTCTGGTATGTATGTAGTCTGTTTGGGTATGTGGATGTTACTAGTAGACTTCTTGTACTGAGCGTAAACTTGTGTCGTTCCTAACGACAAGGAGACACGGGTAGGTATGTTGAATACCGTTTCCTATATTGTTGTCGGTGTTATCCACGTTGGAAGCGCCACAGGAGAACGTAAAGGCATTCCCGGTGCTGTCCTGGCCAAAGGACGTTTCGCCGTCAAGAGGAAAATTAACGCACAGAGAATGAGCGCTTCGCGTTCGCTTTGTAGCGGCCTCATAAGGCCTGCTTTAGCGAGCGGCCATCTTTGGGCGCACAACCAACAAAGGAAAACAAACATATATTCACACTTTCGCTAACGATAATACATGCGCTACGAGTACGGGGCCCAAAATCAGCTTTTCGTGTTTAAAAATACGTATAAATCGCTGGCCGCAACTATATTTTCCGACTCGGACTTTTCTATGTACAAGGGCCCATTCTTCCCTTCATTCCATGCTGCCGACTTGCTGCTCCGCCGCGCCCGCTTTGAGAACTCCGCGCGCTAACGGCCATGACCAACAGTTGAGGAACACCGGGAAATGGACGGACCTTTCAGCTCAGCTTGGCTGCGCTCGACCTGCTCCTGGACCATCTCGATGCTTCGGAAATAACGAACGGTCTTGACGTGAAGTTCTGTTGACTATTTTAGCGACCCCGGCCACATGGATGTAATAGGAGGCCACATACCGGCAGTTGCGTCCTCATCGACGACGATGAGGGCCCACGGGTGTAGCTGCAAAGCCGAGAGGGTCCACTACGGCATACGGGTCGGCAAGAGTTGACGCCAAAAACAAGGGAGAACGTACAAGATGGTTGACGCCCTCCTCTAGGATAATATGGTAAGTACAACGGGCAGAGTGGAACGATCATCGTACCGATAGCCTTGCTCAATGCGAGCGCCTTGCGCTGTCCAGTGACGACGACGACGACTTCGCGGCTGTCAAGAACGGTGGCGACACCGACCGTCAGCGCCATACGCGGGACCTTGCTGATATCATTATCGAAGAAGCGTGCATTTGCGAGAATGGTGTCGTATGCAAGTGTCTTGATGCGGGTGCGCGACGCTAGGGAAGAACCTAGACGGGTGGTGAGTTACGGGCCAAAATTTACGGATCAGGGAAAGGACCTGGTTCCTACGACGAAATTAGTATGGAACGGTGCTGCTGGAAGAGCACAAACATTGAAGGCAATGTGGCCGTCTTCTCCTATGCCGCCCAAGAACAGCTCGATACCACCAGCCGCCTTGATCTTGGCCTCGTACTGGTTGCATTCGCCAATAAGGTCCTCGGCATTGCCGTCTAGAAACGATTACGATGCGCCATCGCAGAGGTTCAGCGGCATACTGAGGATATTGACTTGGCTCGGAGGGATGTCGACTGGTCAAACAGTCAATGACAAAAAAAAACCCTTTGGAATGAGCGGCGCACTGTGCGAGAAGAACTCGCGGAACATAAACCTGGGCAGAGTTAGATCGTCAGCAGGAGCACTACAGGCGCTCGTACGTATGATACGACTCAGAGTGGTCGCGGGGGAGTCCCACATACTCGTCCATGTTGAAGGTTATGACATTTTTAAAGCTGGTAGAGTTTAACCGAGTGCGATCCGTTGAGCGCACAAGGCCTACGAGAGTTTGCCATCCTTGACGAGCTTGATAAGGGCTTTATAGGTCGGGATCGGCGACGAGCCGGTGGGCAAACCAAGGACGAAAGGGCGGTCCTGGGTGGGATTAAAGTCGTTGATACGTTTAGCGATGTAGTTGGCGATGTAGTCGCCAACGGCAGCGGGGTCGTCGCGTATAATGAGACGCATAGCAGAAGATGGTGGTGGAGAAGAGGCAAGCTGGATCCATTTGGAATCCTGAGTGGAAGCACATGGTCGAGCCGGATTCGTGTGGACATCGATTCAGCTGAAGAACGTGTCCTCCGCGCCATCAATCCGACATGCTTCCCCTTGTGCGCTCAACATCCCGGACCATAAGCACGACAAAAATACCAAATGGCCAATGGACCTCCCCCATTTACGCGTCGGAGCGTGTAAATCATCGCAAATCGTTCTTCATTGCACATGCTACAACCATATCTCAACCAGAGGATTTCCCCCGCTTTCTACAGCATCTCCGGGCCTGCACAAAGAATCCTGCTCATTGCATGTATGCCTTCAACTGCGCCGGTGTCGAGAAGGATCACGACGGAGCTGAAGGAGGCAGCGGTGAGCGGCTGGCGCGACTTTTGAGGTTTGGTGCCGCAAAAGATGTTGGGGTGGTCGTGTTCCGGTGGTACGGGGGAGTAAAAATTGGCCCAGAGCGGTGGAGGATAATAACATTGTGCGCGAAAGAGGCATTGGACAGGGGCGGTTTTCTAATTAAGAAGGGTAAATAGGCAGAGTACAAAGGCAGTAGTAGCTAGAAGCGACGCCTTTCACTAGAACTACTGGACACCGACTTGTCCCAATGACCTACGCCATGCAGTTGTCCTACTCTCTGCGCCGCTGGTGATGCTCCGGAGTTTGATCCGCCACCGCACCACACCTTGGACCCAACAATCACAGGGACTGACCTCATTCCTCTACCCCGAACTCGAACACACCAGCGGTCCCCACCATGGCATACAGGATCCCCCTCCTGGGACGTCTCTCATTTCGCGAGTATTTCGCCCTCGTATTCGGCCTGCTCTTTGTTCTCTTCGAAGGTGCACCCCATCCTACCAATTATTACCCTCTGAAACTCAGCCAGGAATAATCCATATAATCATCCTCTTCCTACCGAAATGGTTCATAAACATCTGCTACAAGCACTCGCGTTCCCTCTTCCACCGCATTATGGGTCCACCTAAAGTCAAGTCCGCCGAAAAGAAGCAAGCGGATCGAATCCTCGATGCCCGCGACTTTGGAGAGCTTTGCGCTCTTTACGGGTACACCCACGAGGAACATGGTCCGTCATAATACGTGCTTCACCCTCCCCCACTCACCCTCTAAAGTCGTCTTGACCAAGGACGGCTATCTCCTTACTGTCCACCGTTTACCGTCCAAGAAGGGCGAGCAGAAGGTCCCACTCCACCATTCTATTCCTCGTACCGTACTGATCTTGCACGCACAGACCAGCCCCGGAACTTCCACCGGCAAACCCTTGGTGTATCTTCACCACGGGCTTCTCATGAACAGCGAAATCTGGGTCTGTTTGACCGATGCAGAACGCGCTCTTCCTTTCGTGCTTGCCGAAGCTGGTTTCGACGTCTGGCTTGGAAACAATCGTGGCAACAAGTATTCCAAAAAGTCGATTCACCACGGTCCTAATAGTACCAAATTCTGGGACTACAGGTGTGTTGTGCGAGCAGGCGTCTACACTCTCTCAACTACCTAGCATCGACGACTTTGCTTGGCATGATATTCCCGACTCCATCTCGTACATCCTCGACTGCTGCCAGGCCAAGACGCTTGTAACACTGCTGCCCTCCGTTCGGGATCACCTCTCACTCGTCTCAGAGCTACATTGGCTTCAGCCAAGGAACTGCGCAGGCGTTTGCCGCTCTATCGATACATCCTCAGCTCAACCAGAAGGTTCGAGATCTTCGCCGTTGGGCTTTGTGCTCACGATTACTAGGTTAACGTCTTTATTGCACTCGCTCCCGCAATGAGCCCCGCTGGACTCGCGGCGTCCGTTGTAGACGGTTTGATGAAAGCATCGTACGTGTTGCTCTGTTTGCTTAATGCCGCATCTCATTTTTCCTTAGACCAACCCTCATCTTCCTTTTCTTTGGCCGCAAGTCTATTCTGTCCTCGGCCACAATGTGGCAATCGATTCTCTACCCTCCCATCTTCGCCAAAGTCATTGATTTGTCGCTTGGCTGGCTATTTGCTTGGAGGAGCCTCAACATCTCGACGCACCAGAAGATTGCTGCATATGCGCATCTCTACTCGTTTACATCCACGAAAGCCGTCGTCCACTGGTTTCAGATAATGAGATCGGCGACGTTTTCGATGTACGACGACGATGTCCAGTCGCCCGTCATGAACACTTCCGTGAGTTTTTCTCGTCGCCACGCATGAGGACTCATAGAGTTTGGGTCGTTTTAGGTCAGCAGCTACCGTCCGGCGCGTTTCCCCACAAGAAACATCGTAACGCCCATCGTCTTGCTCTACGGCGACTCGGATAGTCTCGTGGACATCGATGTCATGGTATCGCAGCTACCTATGCACACGATCTGCCGAAGGATGCACGGGTACGAACATCTTGACTTGCTCTGGGGCAAGCACGTCGACGTGGATGTCATTCCCGTGGTGCTGGACACGCTCAAGCAATACTGCGAGAACAAAGAGATGCTGTTAGTAAATGGAGGACCGTTGCGCGAGAAGACGACGGTTATGTCGGATTAGACGCAAGTACATGTATTACTAGCTTTCTCCCGGATGTACCAATTCTACTATACAACATCGTTTGAGTCCACCTCCCCGTCCGACGTATCCACAATGGTCTCGTCCTCTTCCAACTCTATAGAAACACACCACAGTGGTCGACCCCACGGATTCTCAGACGCGTCGTCTTCACGTTTGCGCTCGCAGCAAACGAACCGAACCTGAGAACCTTGAGCGGTGAAGTTGTAGCAGACGGTGGAAGCCGTACCGGCTGCCCATCCCAATACCGCGCCAAATCGAAACCTAACCCGCCAGGAAGCTTGAGCCGAAGGCTAGGCGAGAACTGGAGGAAGCCGTAGCAGAAATCCGTGGTGATGAGGTCGTCTGGACCAAGAACGACGGCGCGGCGATGTGCAGAGGTGGCAAAGAAGGACCGACGCTGGGAGGAGGTCATTTGAGGCGGTATTGTCGTTGGTTTCGATTGCTTCTTTCCATTGCTACTCGTGCTCTTCTTGCTGGAGCGCGAAGATCCCGACGACGAAGACGAGGGTGTTGCTGATCTCTCGGGTGTGTCGTCGATACAAAGGTGCAGCAGCGACGTGTCGTCTGCGATGCTGGTTGGGCGCGGAAAGTCTGGGATGACATCTCCACCCGCGAGGCGCGTATGTGCCAGATGTGGCATGGTAGAGACGAGCGGCGACAGCGCCCATGGCTTTTGCGTCGCGCTGCACGTCAGGTCGTGTTCCAACGTCGGGTCGATGACCCTGTAAACGATGTTGGTTAAACCGAAACGACTAGTCCCTCGCGCGTACTTACTTCATGAACTTGAGAGCGGCGCTCGTGCCCCAAGGCAGCTTCAGCGGCCGTTCAAAGATATTGCCGAACAAGACATCATCGCTAGATAGCGGAGACAGGAAACGCCCTTTATGCGCAGTTAGCACACGACCAGCGAACGAGTCCTCGCCACGACAAACCTTGGACCTGGATGCTCCATGTTATGCCGCTACGGTCCGCGCGTTGAAAGTACTCGGGGCTGTCGCAGGCTTGCTCGTCCTGGTTGAGGCCCTTTATGAAGACGACGACTTTGCCCTCGAAATGGGTGGAAACAATTGGATGAGCAACGTTGCGATTCACGAGCTCGGTTATCGGTGTGAGGTCGTCGGGCGAGGGTCCAGCGAGTACGCGGAGAGTGGGCATGGGAAGGAGAAGCGAAGCGTAGGCCTGCTACGAGGGACAACAACAAGGAGCGGAAGCAAAAGTGGGTGGCGTAGGAAATGATTGTCTACAAATACACTGCTACGTCGTACTCCGACCCCGCTTCTGTGCCCCAGCCAAATCCTCCGGTTGAAAGCGTTTTCGTTTCTTGTGCGCAGCCTTCTCCTTGATAGACTTTGCGTCGCCCCCACCGGCCGTATTCAGGTTTACTCGTGGCGGAACCGCGAACCCAAACGATTTGCCAACCTTGGCCAGGTCCAAGTTGTTCACGTTGAACACCTCCTTGAGTGAATATGACGCGTACGACTGCAGATACGCGCGATACCCGTCCTTGGCAGACTGGTGGAGGTAAAAGTTCTTTTGCAGCAGTTTCTCCAGCTGCGGAGTGTCTTAGCCAACATTCGGAAAACCGCACAGCGACGAACCTGGGATTGGATGTTTGCTATCCTGTTGGAGGGAAAGCTGAACTCGTTCAGCGGCACCTTTGCTTGTTTCAGATACCGCAAGAAGCCCAGTTCGCTCCGAAGTAAGAACAGTAAACTCTTTCCGCTCTTCCCTGCGCGGGCAGTTCGTCCAGCTCGATGAATATAGTCGCGCGGGTCGTCTGGAGGATCGAACTGCACGATCCAATCGACTTCGGGGATATCTAGTCCTCGCGCCGCAACGTCTGTACATATCAGGATACCCGACGGCGAGTTTTTGAACTCGAAGAAGGTGTTGGTGCGCTTTTGTTGTTTTTGCTTGCCCTGCCGAGATTTAGATGAGGCAATGCATCAATTTCGGGCGTACGTGAAGCTCTAGCACTGGGATGTCGATGTAGTTCAGCAACTCTGCATGATATTTGACAGAGTTGCAACTGGAGAAGAACACGATCACTTTCTTCTTGCGGTTTTTGGAGAGGAACGTGTAGAGGAGAAGGAATCGCTGGTCAGACTCGCACACGACGTATCCTTGCGCTAGCGTGTCGACTGTGCTGTTCTGTTCCTTGCCGTCTATGTCAACGCTGACTGAACCTGGCCGCAGCGATATACGGGCCAGATCTGCGACTTTAGTCGTTTGCGTCGCAGAGAATAGCATGGACTGCCGGTTTTCTTGGCGCTATGAATAGTCTTCTAGGTGGATGAATGGATGGACGCACCAGCAGGCAAGATGCTGATGATTTTCTTCATCTGCTCCTCGAACCCGATTTCCAGTATTCGATCCGCCTCGTCAATGACCAGCGCCCGCAGATTTCCTGCACTTGCATGAGCCTCCGACCCGCTCGCCAGAAGAGTGACGCACGAAAGACGAAACCCTTCGTGTTCTTTTTCGTTGTGAGCTTCCGCACAAACGTCCAAGTTATACACGCACCATAAGATGGTCCAGCAACCGTCCCGGCGTCGCGACGAGCAGATTTACACCTTTTGTGAGCTTGTCCTGCTCCCCGCGCATGTTGGCGCCGCCCATAACGATCCCGCACGTTTGCGAATGGAACTGCATGATATCCTTCGCGACGCCGAATATTTGTAGTGCAAGTTCGCGAGTAGGTGAGATTATTATGATTCCAGTTCCTGTAATCGCTTGCATGGGTAACAGATTGAAAGAGACGCGAGGCATAACGGACCGTTCATGGGTTTGAACTTGAGACGGTGTAGCAGTTCGACAGCGGGGATTACGAAGGCGAGGGTTTTCCGGACCCGGTTCGTGCTGCGCCGAGGACGTCCTTTCCGGTGAGGAGGATGGGTATTGACTGGGCCTGCAGAATAACGTCTGTAATCTGCAAACGCTAAAAAAGTTATGTACGGACCTGGATTGGGGTCATGGTTTTGAGTCCCATGGCATCTATGGCGCGCACGGTCTCATCGGATAGGTCAAGAGTTGAGAATGGGACTCTTTCCGGCGCCGTCGACGTCGATGCTTCTGCTTCAGACATGGTCGTCGGGAAGTGTGACAAGTGACATTAGATGCCGCTCTACAGACCGCGTTTGCTATTACAACCCTACTTCAGCCCACCACAAAGGTTCCACTGTTTCCCAAAGAATCCCAGCCACCTTGCTGCGCTTAGAGAATCGGGGTTGTAATTCACTTCCCCGCCGCTTCACTCCCGCCGGCGTCGTGTCGTCCTCTGCCGCCGCTGCCGCCGCTGCCGCCGCCTCGTCGACTACCACCACCGCCGCCTCATCGACTACCACCGCCGCCGCCGTCTCGTTCGTCAACATGGCTCTCATCCGCTCGATCATATATGTATCGTGGTCGAGTTCGATAGCCCCGCCCGCCTCCACAGTTTCGTGGTACAGGTCCCTGTTCAGCGCGCTTGGATAACGCCGCAGCGGAAGCGGGTCCCCCGCATCGCACGCCCAATCCCAGTCGATAATTTGCACCGACCCGTCGCGCATAATCAAGACGTTCGCCGGGCGCATATCTCCATGCAAAATCGCCTTCTCCTGCTTCCAGTTTTCAAACGCTGCTAGGCTCTTAGCATGAGCTTCGGTAAACACGTCGACCTGATTTTCAGCGAGCACCCGCTCCATAACCACAATCCGGTGGCCAGGAACCGCGGGAAACGGGTCCACCTGTGCTATGAACCTTGGGGCAAAGTGGGCCTGCAAATCATCAACGAGTGCTCATCGCCAACCTGGCCTCTTACTTGCCTCGTGCGCCTGACGATGTTGCTGTTCTCCGTAGCGGCGGTATAGGTATTTCAGCACCACCTCCTGCTTATTTCCTCGGGCATCGGTATAAACCCCATAGAGAATGCGCGGGTCTTCCGGATATGCGCGTCCCGTTATGACCAGCGTTACGCCGGTGCCAGCACCGCTGGGCACTATCGGCTTGGTGTCAGCTTCTGCATCTCGGATCGCCTGCGCCACGAGATCCACGACAATCCCGCACATTTCGAAATTGCTTGGAGAAGGCATCGAGGGGCGTTTAGCAAGTTCGGGCTGGGTTATGCAACGTGTTGAGACCGCCCACGCCAGTATGCGCTTGGCGTGCACAATATCGTCGCTTCCCGTGGTTGCGAAAGGAATGAGGTCGAACGTCGTGAGCGACCGGGCATGAAATCGGGGCGAGTGTTTGTTGTGGGCGTTCTCTTGGGCCAGCCACGGCATGAAGGTGACGGATGTACGAGTAATGGAAACAATCAGTCTGAGGTTGTCGGGAGGGTGCTTCCCGTGGAGGCCCATCTTGAGATTGGTCCAGTCGAATTCATGCGTTGCGAAACAGGACTCGCCTTCTCATCCGCCCAGCGAAGGTAAGCGTCGTACGTCCCTTGGTGGCCAGGGTCACCACCTGTGCGGAGTTGTAACTCGACGACAGCGGGCATCCGGTCGGTGTCTCCCGGGGGTACGATTCTTTCTCCTTTCATGACTAAACCCATCAGTTCCACGAAATCGTTGACATATGACGGTCGCATATCGTTCTCGGCGGCAAGCCGAGGATAACATTTTGCTTTCGAGACAAGCTTGAGTGTCTTGTGAAGTGCATCCGCGTGTTTCTAGACTAACATGTAGGTGGACAGGACGACAACATTGATTCAGACCTACCACCAGCGATGGCCCCGCAAACTGGCGATAAATCGCATCGAGGCGGTCTTCGGACGCAGTCGGAATTTCGGTCCACAAACGAAACGCCGTATAAACCTCGGAACGGAGGATGTACACGGGCAGACCCTCCCGCCGCACGATTTGGAGACCATTGAACGTGCCTTGGTTCCCTCGCTCGAGATCAACCACGTCCTGGGTCCACATCGCCCCGTCGCTCGGCCGCGGTCTATTCGCTTTATCGAGTATCAGACGTTCCAATACATGCGCAGGCAGCGGAGGCGGAGGCATGGCGCTGTCTCCATTGGGAGGGAGGCTATAGGAGCGAACCGTGTCCGAGAAGGACGCGCGCTGGACAGAGACGGTCTAGACGATCAGTGGCATAAAAGACGCGTAAAATGCACGCACCTGGCGCAGACAGAATATCAACTCCAGCATCTCGCGCCCCGCGCCGGTCGTCTTCACGGTTCCCGTCACCGGTGTAGGGTCGGCCTCGTCAGTACTGAGGGCCCAAGACATGAGGCCAAAGCTGACGGCAGGAGTGAGATCCACAGTGGTCGGAGGACCATTGGATGGGGCCGTGGATGTGGATTGGGCGGGCGCGGAAGCCTCGAGGGGATCAAGAAGGTAGACGGAATGGTCGCGGGAGCGGTCCTGGATGAGCTCCGGACTGGAGCGACAGATTGTTTCGAGGCATAATTTGAGAGAAGTAGTCGCGTAGCGGGGTGGGGGTTCGGTGGAGGAAGGCGGGGGTGGGATGGAGGTGGTGACGATGTGGACGGCGACGGCCTCGGGAGTCAATGCCAGGACATATTCGGGATTGCCGTTTACTGTGTAGAGGATGCGCAGCGGCACTTTCAGCTGCGACCTGGACGCGTATTAGACCAGCGCAAGACACGGCACAGATCTGAGACGAACGAGATGGACGACGGGGGCTCCGGCCAGGCATCGGCGCCGTCCTCTTCGGATGGCAGGATGAGGAGGAGTGGGTGGTTGTCAGAGGGGTTGGAGTCAGGAGCTATGTGGTACATGTCGGAGATGGGGGTCTTGACGATCTTTTCGAGAAAGCCGATGAGCTTGCCATGCTTTCGTGCTTTTTCGACCACTGTGCTGGGTGTACAGTCGCGGGCGACGGCGTGTGAGGCTACGTAGACCTGAAAGGCAGGGGCGAACTCGTTTCCTTCGGTGAGATGGTCACAAACGTCAAAGATATTGGTGTCGGGCGCTGTCCAGGATGTCAAGCGAAACCCAGTAGGTGTCCATCTCCACAGATCGAATGTGAGGGACATGGTGGGTGACTGTTCCCACGCCACCGTTACATCATGTGACATATGCTTTCTCCACCCTTCTCCCGGTCCATATCCTGCATCATATTAGGCCGACGCGCGGCGGTTCACAAACAGAACATCCAGTGTATGTTACGCATAGTTAATCTTTTCTTCGAAATTTTCAAGCATGTCACACCAAATTACAAATTTTGACTCTAAACTTACTACTGAGTGAGGGACTTGCGCAAATTCCGCCACCGCGTGACTGTCCCGATTTGGACGGTCACACTTCGGCTTGATCGGCACCATCGGCCCCATCAGACCCCATCACCATGGCCATTTCGTCGTTCCCCGCCTCTGGAGCCCGCTAGATACCACATGTAAAAATACAACTAAATACTAAGATACACTTGTTTGACCCTTTTTGCCTCCTTGACGTCGTACAGCCTTCTTCGGCGCCGGAGCTGGTCTGAAAAGCAAGTCAGGCATTGAACTTCAAGAAAAACAACCCCACACGCACTCGTTTTCCGATCCAGAGCTGCCCCTTCCCTTCTTCCGCTTTGCTGCGTTTCCGTTGTGTCTGGACTTGACATCGGGCATCATCTGCTTGGTCTCGTTCCAAGTCTTGACGTTTGGCGCGACTACCATCTTGTCCGGCAGCACACTCGTCGCCGACGTCCGGTCTGTCACCCGCTTCACCGCCTTCTCCAGCGCCTCAAGCTCGGCATCCTCAACTGCGTCGTCATTCGCGTTCACATCTGCATCCAGCCGAGCCGCCAACACAAGCATCTGTGCGCGTATCCTTGCGACACGAGTCCGTTTCGGGGAAACAAACACGTTCTCTGGGACTGGCGACGGAGAAGCAGCTGGACTAGAGGCAGCGGGGAACCAGAGAGAAGGAAGTGGTGCAAGAGTGGAGCGGGATGGTGTTGGGGAATTGGCTTGGGAAGGTGTTCGCCAGAGCCGCAGGTGGGAAGGGGGTCTGCATGGGCCGCGACGGTGTCAGCCATGGACGCGCTGTTCGGGAGGGTGGAGGAGGAAGTGCGGGAGACGCGGTTGCGGGAGATGTGGATGCCGGAGATGCTTCTGTGGCAGGCGCGTGCTCGGAAGGAGGGATGTATGTCGGGACTGTCTTGCTGGTGGTCGGAATTGGGAGCTTGATCCCCTCGTTCTCGAAGAAGAGGTTATTGACCGCACAGATATGCTTGCAGAACCTGATACGGGGAAAGTCAAGGCAGGTACACGTCTTGACCTCCATGTCAACGATGTACTTGGTCCCCGCGCTCGATTTTGACGCGACGTGAAAGATCTGCTGTCCGCGCGACTCCACATCCTCCTTCGTAAACAGCGCGCCACGCTCAACAATCTCTCGCCGCCGCTTCGTCTCCAAATCATCACCAACAAAACCAATTTCCTGCCGACGTTGCTTTCGCATGAAAAAGTGCAGGACGGGGTAGACGAGTGTGTGTACAATGTGGTCGATTCGACGGTTGCGCTTGCCCAGCAGAAACATCGTCTTGAGAAGATGGTGCCATCTAGAAACACGTTCAGTTAGTCGGCTGGGTGCAAAACAAATGAAACGCACGCTTCCACCAGCATATTCGTGTCCACATCTTGCCAAATATCGCGCTCGGTTCGATATACCGCCGACCACATCTTCCTCGTCTTCTCGTCCATCCATTGCTTCTCGAAGTACTCGATAAAGTTGGTAGGGAGTGTCTTCTTGAGCTCCAGCCAGGTCGTGTTGAATTCCGCCCCGTCTGTCATCCGCAACCAGCGCTGCATCAATTTCCATTCCTCCGGGTACTTGTTCTTGTTTAGATGTTTCGCCCATGCACGTAAAACATGCCACCAACAAAGCAGAACGATAGCCGTCGCGTACGTGGTAACGTTGTGCGTCGCGTCGAGGCAGAGTAGCTTCTTCCCGTACTTTCGATACATATCTTGCTGCCATTTCGTTTGTATCATGAGGCAGAAGAGGTCCGAGTCGAGTTTGGAGTCGGGCGGCGCCGGCATAGAGCGGGATTTGAAGAAGAGAACAGCATCGTGCCATTGGAGGAAGCTGACCCAAAGGAGTGTCGAAATCCCGTCATCCTTATCGCGTCTCGTCTTGTCGCGGTCTACGGCCTTTGCGATCCGATGGACGTCGCATAATTCGATACAGTCCTCGCGCGCGTTGTATGTTCCTTGGCGCTCGCGAATGGGTTGTACGATTCTCCTTGTATCTTCTCGAGAATGATAGTTGCTGGAATACCGTCGCGAGCTTGAGCAGCGATGAACTCGCGGGTTTGAGTTGAAATACGCGTGAATGGGAGATTGCGGTTGCCGATTTTGTGGTTGTGTTCATGCTCGAGCCATCCGAGAACACGAGAAGACGACGCGTAGATTTTGACGGTCAGCGTAACCGGGCAGTCGATAACTTTCGGGCCAAGGTGCTGCTTGCGCTGAGGTTGTTTGCGCTCGTAAACATGCACGCCACCCGTCCCGCCTAGACTGCACTTGAGGTAGAGACGTCGAGTACCGATTTGCGACGGCTCGCGTTCATTGACCAGCGCAAACTGCACACCCGTTTCCTGCTCGCTATCCTCCACCCACTCCTCAAAGTCCTGCCAAGATTCCCAAGACTCGGAGAATGTTCCCTCGGCAAGATCGTGTTCGAGAGACGAGCGTACGGGCTTCGGCGGAGAAAGCGAGACGGCGCGGACCTGGAAATTGAGCTCGATGCCGCCACGAGGGAAGGGAGAGGCCGGCTGGGGATGAGAAGGAGCGATGTCCGTAGAGCTTGAGGCGGGCGCGTCGAAAACGAGAACACCAGATCCGGGGGATAGAAAGCGCGTCAATCTTGGGCGCTCGCTTAGATGGGATCTTGACAGTCGGCGGTTTGGGAGGCGGCATAGGTGGTGGGGCCGAAGCGTGAGGCACAGAAAGAACGGGCTGCGGAGGGTGGGGCTGGTGCGACGGGATGGTGTGCGGGTACGCAAACGACGCGTAAGGATACAGCGTGTATGGGGGACGCGTACAAACTAGGGAGGCGCATTTGGTTGTTGAGCAGATGCTGGAGGAAGGGACGGCGGCGCGTATGGCGGCAGCCATTGCCCGTAGTATGGATGCACGTATGGGTGGTTGTGGTGCATGGCAAGAGCGATACACAACAGAGGCGAGTCTGCATTCACAAGAAGCTACAAAACTAGGCTGGGCTACATAACTAGGGCACACAAGAGAGACTACACTACACTACAAGTATCGTAAAAGGCCGTGAAAAGAATCGTGCAAGAGACATGTAAAGAACGGAGCTACTCTGTCCTAATCCGACCACGACCACGACGACGACGAGCTAGCCGCGGTGAGGGCGGGTGTCGAAGCAGAGGATGACGGCCCAGAGACCGGTGCAGGGATGAAGACCGCGAGCTTGGGGCGCTTCGGCACCCCTAGCTGCCCATCAGATACTGTTCGTCCGACCGTAGCCGTCTGTAATTAGAGCCTGTGCCTCCGACCGTAGCCGTGAGGTGCGTTGCGACGGCTGCGGCCGTCAAAAGAGTCTCCAGCCCCTTCCCCTTTGGGACAGCCTTTAAGCGACCTTCCTAACTTGGCCCCGCCCACATGCACCTTCGTCCCTGGTCGTTCGCTTACCGCTCAGCGAGATGCGGCCGCCTACCGCCGTCCTCAGATCGTCGCCCGGGCCAGAAAACTTCGGATTATTTTATAATTTCTCGATTTTACGCTGGAGAATAAAACACGCGCTCGATACAGAAAATGCGTCCGTTCCCCCCAAAGAAAATCTCCGCCTATACGCCCGCGCAACCTACCCGCAGCCTACCATGGAGAATAGTGCGTTCTCAGTCCCCTTCCCAGCGCATTATTGACGTGCTTCAGCACCCTGCGCCGTCGTCGTTGTGCGGTCGACACCGGCCAGCTCTTGCTTCGCAATCATTGACCTCCTCCTCGAAATCTTCCATTGGTTCCTCGGCTCCGTCGACGACTGGAGCCTTGACATCGTCCGGCGCATGTGTTTGCGCGGGGTTTCCCGTTACTGGAAGTTCGTTCTGGACAACAACCCGACTCTTTGGACGCGCTTATGGTTTACTGCACACATGGGTCCCCACTACGTCGCTCGCTCTTTCGAATGCGCCGGTCTCGCCCAAAAGGCGGTCTTCCTCCATCTTGGTGCCCTTCCTGTCGGGCCAGCCGACATCGTTGTCGCGCCTGGACACGCCCCGATGGTCCGGCACGAACACTTCATTAACCACCTCGCCAAATTCCTCGTCGCGAATGCGTCCACCATCG
This sequence comes from Mycena kentingensis (nom. inval.), assembly GCA_014461125.1. Taxonomy (NCBI): domain Eukaryota; kingdom Fungi; phylum Basidiomycota; class Agaricomycetes; order Agaricales; family Mycenaceae; genus Mycena; species Mycena kentingensis (nom. inval.). The sequence goes on along the minus strand of JACAZG010000007.1, from coordinate 666,638 downwards.
TCAAACTCTCCATCCATATGGGACGACTTCCAGCAGTGGAACCGTCTTGTCCGCCTCCTCAACGGGCGCGACTTTTCACCAACTCCGTGCGCTCGCGGTATCCACTGGTTTCCGGCGCCGATTCCGCGGGCAACGCCGTCTCTCCTCGCGCGCTTCCCCTTCCTCCGCGCTTGGACTCTCTCCTTCTCGACTATGTCCCCATCTCATGTGTTGGCGACTACTCCAACGTGGCCAGGTTGTCCTTGCATGGCACCGCCTTCACCGGCGTCGGGCTTTCGGTCGGTGTCACGGTTGCGCAGATATTGCAGCAGGCGCCTCGCCTCGAATCCCTCCAGCTGACGGACGTGGATTTCGACGAGGAAAACACGCTCCCGGCGGTGTCGCTTCCCAATCTTACACACCTCACCACCTTGTGCCACAACATACCGGACGCGGCCGAACATGTCTGTGGGCAGGTCCTCTCGGTCGTGGACACGCCTGCGTTATCGCACGTCTCCATCCATATCGCGCATCGGCGCGGAGTCAAAAATTTCTTCCGCCACAACGAAAAGAAGCTCGGCGTCGCCACTCACGTTCAGCTCAGCGGCCCCTTTTCACACTTCAAGTCGACGTCCGCTAAGGCGCCCGTTCTTTCCGCCATACGCAACGTCCGTGAGCTGGACATATCGCGCCTCATCCGAGTCCCCGAGCTCGGCGCCCCAAGCTGTCTTCCGGACGCAGCACATCCCAACTTCGAGCGTGCTCGCCAGGAAGCCGCCAACGCGCAGCAGTATCTGGACCTTCTCGTTGCCGCGCTCTCGCTTCCGAAGCTCAAAGCTCTCCGCATCGCGCGCGCTGCATACGGGACGGACACGATCGACCTCGAGGAAATGGTCCCCACGATGGCCTACGTCTTCCGGATGTCCTCGGGCCCAGATGGCGCCGTCATCGTCGAGGAGCATGGTCGCTGTCGGGGGCGTACCCATACTGCGTGCGCCTTCTACGTTCCGCATTGGTGCCCTGCATTCGACGAACCCCACGAAAATTGCAAATCCATCCTCGCCGTTAAAGAAGAATGTGTTATTAACGGTCTCAACCGGACGGAATGGAGCTGCATGGACACGGCGCATTCGAGTTGCGCCCGTGTATGGTCTGCCCGCGGTTTCTCGATCAGTGCGAGCGCGACTACCCACCGTACGCGTCGTTCGTTTGCCGGAAAGCTTCACCGCGACATTTTTCATAGCTGAATAGAAACTCGAAATCTTTGCTACGTACATACTGCTTGTAGCATAGAAACAATGCAGTCCTCGTCTGTTGTTCCCAAAATTGTGACTGGCATCATCACTCCTTGCGTTCGTTCCAGCATGAACAACATTGATCTATTGCCAGTGCTACCGTCCGGTCTCCTCACGATCCGACCCGGGCGACATATAGATGTGGACGCAGCGTTAGAAGCGTTCCTCCATTGACGAACCTCACTCAAAATCCCCCAGCTACACGCAGCATCTTGCTCGAAATGAGAAAGCGCGGATGAAAATGGCCCTGTATGTTGTCTGCTTTGCTCTGGAGCGAAACCCGACCTTTTGTCCAGTAAGCGCGCTGAGATTCGAGCTCTTCCCATTCCAGAACAAGACGCTAAAGCTGAAACCGCGCGGATGTACCGCGCCAAATACCGCGAACGGTCCGTCTTTGGATACGAGTTCCTCCCCCAATCTCATATGTCCTCCGTCACAAGCAATCGTCAAATACTAGAATATGGCGCCGCCGCGACGTCGGGCCAGGCTATACATCGAGCGTTTCGGGAAGGAGGCCTATGCCGCGGCGCTTCACAACGAGGCGCAACAAACTCAATACGACCCTCTGTGCCCTATTTGCGCATCTTCCTATGCTGGACCAGACGTCGCCGCCGCCGCACCTTCTGATCAGCAAGGTGGTTTACTCGGTCTGTAACGAAACCTGATGATTGTATTCTTGTACTTCTAGTATCTATTCGCTGGACCAAAATGACGCGCCATACCCTTCTTGAATACCCCAGAGGCATCTATCGACGCGAATGACGCGTCCCCTTGCCGCCAGCGACGCGTCGACAATCGTGATATCGGCCGTGCTTATAACTGTTGTGGTTGTCTTGTGTCGGAAACTGCAGCATCGCTTTTTCTTCTTTGTGGAACTATGTGAATCCCATAAAAGGGGCGAGTGTATTGTACATGTACTTGTAGCTTTCAAAGCGAATTTCAGTGACCGCGTGTATGCAAACGCGTTGGCAGCTCTCGCTGCCATTCTTCACACCGTGACAACCTCACCCTTAGCAGCTCTACTCTCAAGCCCGACGTCTACTATCCCCTCCTCTCGAAGATGCAGTCCACATACGCGGACCATGTCTTCCCAGTAGGATTTTCCTCCCCAACTTCTTCGAGAAAAACTCCCTCGGCGCAATCTCGCAGCACGACCTGCCACAGTACGGCTGAACTAACGGCGAGCAAAGTGAGGTTTCTACATTGCGATCTTCCCCAGCTCAAGATGCTCAGGCTCAGACCCCGGGCCAGACCAGCGACGGAGATGCAATCCACGTACGCGTACCATGTCTTTGGGATATTTCTTTCCAACTTCTTCGAGAAGAACTCCTGCGGCGCAATCTCGCCGCTCAACTCGCAGCTCAACCCGTCGCACTACGGCTGGACGGACGGCGAGCAAATCGAGGTTTGTGCATTGCTATATTCCCCAGCTCAAGATGCTCAGACCCAGATCAGCGACCCTCCCTTCGCTTTTCTCAGCGGTCAAAACTCTAGTACATTTAATCTCTATCCCCGCTCTCCTTCCCTGACTGTCGGGACTCGGGCGTATTTCATCCGTACCGTAGTCAAGACTGAAAAGCCAAAACGGTCAATAAGTGCATGTCCCTAAACAGAAACACGCATATTCAAGCTATCGACTACTACGAAACCACCCACATAGTAGCAACACACAAGCCCATCGACATCCATCGGCGGCACTGCAGGGGATCGAATGAGAAAGGACATGCACCTCCGGAAAGACTATACGCACCCATAAAGCCTCCCCGTATATTTACTCTGCCAAGTCAAGTCTAGAAAGAAATGGATAACCAAGTGTGAGCAATGCAGAGTCTCGTTTGAGTCTGACCGAGCAGTAAGCGGACGGGAACGGGAGCTGGGCGGGCGCAAACCGCGCGACCCCAACGCTGGGAGCGCTCGAGGTACCGCCTGGCGCTGGGAGCGCAGTGAGCGGGCAACAGTGAGGAGGGAAAGGGGATGGAGGGATGGGGCTGCACCGACGACCTTACCGCAGTCGTCTCGCTTCCCAGTCACTGGCCGCGCTCTATTTCTCCTTGCCCCGAAAACACCTAGAAGGACGGCGTAGAGTTAGCAACGGCAAGATGAGGAGCACTCACCAGCCTGCAGCAAGTGCCTGCAATGGTATGGTGGAGACGGACGCGGCAGGAGGGAGGTATGGTGGACGTCGAAAGGAAAGAAGCAATCGACAGGGCAGTTTCCGATCAACAAACGGTCGCGCTAATAAGTCCACAAAACTCAATCCAAGAAAACGAACTTGGCAGAAGGTAGGGAAAGTAGCATGGATAAATAAAAAGGACAAGTAAGAGTCAGCGCAGATAAATACCAGGACGGAAACACAACGTCTAGTCACTGTCAGCCTCCATTTCCGACTCGCCAAATTCTGCAATCGCTGGTCAATGGTCAATGGCGGGCTGCGGCAGGGTTGACGCGCGTGTGCAAGCGACTGTGCGCCAGAATGGACACTCACTGCAGAGTATAATCTCAGTATCTAGACTTGTCGCAGTCTTACCGAGCTTCTTACCGAGCTTCATTGTGCGCCTGCGTCAAGATACACTCCAGGTGAACCGCCTGAGATGGTCGCGGTATATTGAGTCGCAGTCGTCGCCGGCAGCATTCAATCTACAAGTAATTAGCGATGGCATTACGGGTGAAAAGAAATCGTGTACCGCCGTGAGTACGTGAGCAAATACAGGTTAAGGGAAAACAGGACCAAACAACTCGGGATGCATCGCGCCTTTGTCGCGCCCGATTGTTGAACCACATAATGTCGATAGTTTTCTGGATGATCTCGGCGCGGTACATGCCTTGCGTTGAGCGAGGGCCTCGGAGAACGTCTAAACTTCGTCAGGTATGAGAAGGCATGCCAAGCACGGAAAGCTCACCAGATACGCCGTAACCAATCTCGACCTGAATGCTGCCGGGCGCTTTCACGGTACCGGTTACGGCGCGTTGTCTGGGTGTTATAGTCGCTTTGGAAGCGGAAGAAAAGCTCAACGAGGGGACGTGTCTTAGTCTTGAGCTTGTACGGCAATGCAATGGTAGTAGATGGCCGACGCGTCGAACACCCATCCTCTTGAAATATAAGGGATTCGGCACACTGGCAAAGCCATGCCACTTGGCAAGAGCTTAATGCGATATGAGCACGTTCTGGATATTGCTTCAGCTGTTATAAACGAGCATGTCAGCTGAGGGCATGGCAAATGGTCGATCTCCGCACCTGCTGTTGTGCATTGGCCTCGTTCACGTCAGGTCAGAAAGCGATCGTCGTAGCCGCCGACGCGGAGTTTCGAGAGGGAGCAAGCGTGATGACTGGGCAGGCGACACAGGAAGACTGAATTGGGAGGCAATGGAGGAGACCGAAGGAGAGTTTGAACGGACTTGGCTTCATCCCCGCCCGTCTTTCCGGCGGTACCATTACAGTACAGCTCCGTACAGCTGTAGGATGAGTATTTGTGCACGATGGCAGAGCACAAATTCCCGGGCGTCTCGAGGGTTAGACGACACCGTAGTTATCGAGAAGTGAGGAGAGAGAGCAGCTGGTGCCGCGCAGCCTCGGGACCTCAAAGCCTGGAAGAAGAAGTTGGTATAGTCCGATTATAGCAAGGAGCGAGTAGTGCACTGAGAGCGGCTAGGGCGTGAAGCGATGAATCCTCCGGAGCATAATAGACCAGTTTGACACTACAGTCAGCCAGCCCCTACTTCAGGGTTAGTACAGCGAAACATGGTGGGGCTTGCACAACGAACTGTGGCGGGGATGAGGAACTTCTTCAAATTCAAGTCCAAGCCGCGTCGAAAGCTCGTCACGCTTGGACCGCCTTGACACCAACGTTGAACCGCAGCTCTTGAGATATAGCTTGAGAACGCGCCGACTTGTATGCATTCGTAACCAAAGGTAAGTCTAACTAGAGTATATATTGGAAATGTGGCTGAAAGCTTTTAGTAGCAAGGAAACGACGGCGGCCCTGGATGGCTGCATAAGCGCGCTGCTTCTGACGCGCCTTCTCGTCGCCGGCCTTGACCTTGCTGGCAAACTCCGCGTCCGACATCCCACCCTTCTCGAAATAACGCCAAACCGAGTCGTGAAGGAACTGGCAGATCAAGTACTGGTGCTCCCCCTCGCCGACTGGGACGAACCCGTAACGTGTCGTTCCCGCCGGAATGACGAACGTGTCCCCCGGCTGGAGCGGAATCATCTTCTGCGCATCGTAGAGCATGAGTTGCCCGACACGCCTGGGGTTCCAATTCCCCATGACCGTCACCACGAAGGGCTCCGCAAATCCGACCGCCCACTCTTTCAACTCCAACACTCCCTCCCGACTGTCGAGGTAGCGAACCTCACATGTTGAGAATACGGAGCGTTCGAAAGGCGCGTTGAACCCGTTTGCCTTCAAGGTCTCGATCTTGAACCGCAGCGTGCTGTAGATCTCCGGGAAGAAGTGCTGCACGACTTCTACCAAGTTGTGAGCGATGCCACGATCCACGCGTCGTAAGTACCAACCGTTTTGGACTGCGGAAATTTTGCTCAACATGGCGTTGCCGCCTAGGTTGTGCATAAAGTTGACAGGGAGATTCTCTGGCTCCTGAATCTGCTTTGGTTTGGGAAACTGGATATACGAGGTCAGCACATTCGAATCGCGCCGAATGAAAACTTCGCTTTAACAACGTTGTCCAGAGGCCGTTGATAGTTGATGCCCCAGCGCAACGTGCGGCCGTGCGCGAAGGCGTTGGAAATGCGGAGGAGGTGAAGGGTGAGGCCAAAGTGCTGGACTTGGAAACGCCAAAGCTGCGTATCCTCCGAAGGGGCATGGGTAATCGAGCCCTGGACGATGTCGCGTCGGTCGACAATCAAGGTAGCGCGTTGCCTAATATCGTTGTCAGTCTAATGCGTCCCGAGGCCTTTGAAAACACAAACGCGTCGGTTCGGGCCCACTCTAAACCGTATTGGGCCCGATATTCGGCGGGCGACGGAAGTTTTTCGTCCTCGTCCTCCTCAACAGCGTTGGCCGCCAGCCTATCGGAGCGGCGCAGAGGCGTCGAGGGGATAGCGACCTCGGCTGCTCCAACGCCCGCAACGCTGACTGTGGCTCTCGCCCCTCGGCGCCCAGTAACCGTCGCGCGCGCGCGACGATAGCACCGTCCCCCGCAGACACTACAGCAGTCGCGACGCGCGGCTCGGAGAACATACGACGAGCGCGAGCGTAGCTGCGCTGCACGCGAACCGGGCTCACGATTGGGTCGCTGTCGGAATCTTGCGCGTCATAGCGAGGGAAGTCTTGGTCACTGTCCGAGGACGACTGGGTCAAGTCGCTGTCGGAAATCTCGTCCGAGTCGGAAGCGACGCGTTGGTGGATGGGCGTCCCGGTGGCGACGGTGGAGGGAGACGCCGAGAGACCGCTGCTGGTTTGGACGCGTCCCTGCTCGATCACAGTGTCGGGAGTGGTCTCGTCGACGGCGTCCAGGATCATGGCCTCGCCTTCGCGCGAGAGAGGATCGTACGCAGGGGTTGGATCGACCTACGCGTGCACCACGTTAGCCTTGGACTTGAATGCTCTGGACAATGTGAAGATGCTGCGACTAACCTCGCCTCTATAGATTTTGTCCTGCACTTCCAGGTGGTCGCGAATGGAGAGCTGGCGAAGGAGATCGTCGCGTAAGCAAGTAGTCGTCTTGATGAGGTTGGCGGCGGCAGTACGCTTGAAGTAAAAACGGCCGCCCTTGGTACGACCGAGGCGATTGACGGATTGGTTAGGGTGCATTGTGAAGAAGAGTAACTGGGGCAGTCGTGGGGTTTACAAGGCATTTCACTTTCGAAGTCGTGCGCCTTTATCCTGTTAGGTGACCAATGACAGTAGGTTGTGTTGCGCTCGCCTGCGTAGCCGTGGTCTGTGAAGCTGCCGACGGATATGCAGCTGGTTTTGGAAACTTGATGCTTCTCGGCAAACCAGCCGTGTCGAAAGCTGCTGGTTGATTATTGCCACGGCCCGCGCGCATGGCACTTTCCAATTATGGGCCATCTTCGCGTATGCAGCCGTGCCATCTGGTATGTTTCATGTGGCCGTATTTGGTACTTGACTTTGCGGCTAGCCAGCCGTCCCATCGAACACTTCTTGTAGCCGCACCATCCACTTGCTACGGCTACCGCCGTGGGCTCCGTATGTTTCATGTGGTCGTATGTGATGCCGTAGGCTTGAAGCGGCAAGATGAACGATTGTCTACGTCGGCCTCACGTACCGCACCTTGCGGCTGCGCAATATAAGGCCTGCGGGAGGTCAACGCTCTTGAGATCCCATGCCCAAAGTTGCTCGTCAAAAAACGGCGGTCCTTGCGACTTCGCCTCCTAGTAGCCACCTCTCAGCCTCTGTTCCGGACCAGCAGAGTGCCGCCCTCACTCCACTACTTTCTCCATTGACGCGTATGTGCTCCTCTTGGTCAACAATCTCGACTAACAAAAATCCTACAGTGGTCGAGAATGCTCGCGATCGTATGTTTGCCCCATCCTTTTGACTTCGCGCTGAACACACCATAGGCGGTCGCAAACGCAACCTCGGAACCGGTTAGTCCAGTGCGCAATTTATTGCAGCAAACCATTTACTCTTGTGTGCATCTAGCTGGTTCTACTTGGCCCTACCGCCCTCGAGACGCAATCTGTCAAAAAGCATCCCGGCCGTTTCTTACTCTAGGTTCCAGCCCGTCCGGGCATGCCCACGATCGTCATGAGGGAACAGCCGCGCAAGACTCGACTCAAGCTCAATCGCCCCACGTCTTGCATATTGCACTCCGGCTGGCGCACCACAACCGCAACGGGAGTCAAGCGCGCTTCGGTCCTCCGCTCCGACGAGGACCCACCGTACATCTCTCCCATTGTCGCCCACCACGAATGCGGAATTTGCCGTGGTGTCAAAGTTCATCCCGTCGTGTTAGTACACTTCCTCTTTACTATTTTGTGCAGATCTGACGAGCATTAGCACCGACTGTGGACATACGTTCTGCTACCTCTGTGTTCGCGTGTGGCTTCAACTGAGCTGGAAGTGCCCCGAGTGCAATTCCGTTCTCCGTGCAGCTCCAGTCCGGAACCGAGACGCCGAGCGATGGTTAGCTGAAGAGTACCCAGAACTTGCGTGCGATACCAGTATTCCTACGTATAACTTCGAGTCGCTGGTGTTTCCGACGATGCTGCCCAACACCGTCGTGCAGTACTATTAGAATTTGTCTCCAAATAATATATATTGAATATCGGCGCGTGACCGCGTTAATCTTGTTCTGCACAAAAATGTGTCCCATCCACCCTCTCTTTACTCGACCATGTCCAAGCGTGGGCGCCCCGCGAAAAAACAACGGTGTTCAGTCGGGCTCTCGAGGACTGGCGGTTCCGCCCCACGCAAATCTACGGCACTAGACTTTCCTCCAGCGTCCCAATCTCGCGCCCCACACTCCGCAAGATAGCCGCTCCCCCTCCCCAACCTGCTGCCGTACGACCTGACGACCTTGAAGACCACCTCGCCGGCTGGCAGCCAATGCTCACTGCAGAGCAACCGGAGGACTCTGATTGCGACGCGCCTCTCGACACTGAGGAGGAGCCCTCAGGAAATAAGCGCAAGGAGCCGGCGCGCGACGTCGTACGCTGCCTACATTATCATCTCATTCTGGTTGCTTAACGGTGCATTCAGCATCCAAACATTCAATGGCGTGAATTCAAAAGTCTCTTCTTGGACGAGATCCTACGCCATGAAGGACTTGCGGACTTTTACGATGACCCTACCTGCGTGTCCTGCCATGCACGACTCGATCCCTCAACACCAGACTCTGTCCGACTCTTTCGTTGCGATGATTGCGGCAATTTCCCTCGCTGCAGGACCTGCATGATACGCGCCCACCAGCTCACACCTCTTCACTTCATTGAAGTGTGTATGCTTTTGCATTATCTTTCTACTCATTCACGTCTTGTATAGGAATGGAATGGCTCGTTCTGGACAGATGCATCTCTTGCCGACATCGGCCTCGTCTATCAACTCGGGCACGGAGGAATGGACTGCACTTTCCCCGACATGACCACGCATTCCATGACGGTAGTCGACGCACCATTCATCCATCGTGTTCGGTTCCAATACTGCGCCTGCCCGAAGTCGCGAGACACGCGCGATATTCAGCAACTTTTGCGGCATGGATGGTACCCAGCGACGGTGAAAAGTCCTCGAACTTGCGCGACATTCCGGACTCTTCGCTCCTTCCGCCTGTACAACGTGGTGGGGAACCTGAATATGACGGATTTTGTCTCTTCGCTGCAGAGGATGACGAAAGCTAGCGCTACTGGCGGCTTGGGCTCAGTTTCTGTTGGTATTTCGCTACGCAGCATCTTGCGTTCTCACAATCCTAGGACTGTACCAAGCAAATGCATCGCATGGAACGCCAGTGGTCTTTCCTTAGTCGTCTCAAACGCTCTGGACGCGGCCACGAGCCAACACCCCTGGACGAGCTCCCGCTTGGTGCCTGCGCCGTCCAATGTTGGGCATGCCCTCATGACGGGCGCAATCTTCCGGCCAATTGGAGAGACGTTAGCGCTGAATATCGGTTTGTTTCTCTATTCGGTGCCATAACCACCTATTTGACCTCAGATAGATTCCTTTACATGTTTATCCTTGCGATGGACGCTAATTTCCGCCTCAAGAATCGCATTCGCCCCCGAGAAGCGTTTGATCCCCCCGCTGGGCCGCAGCTTGGCGTATTGGGTCGACCATGGGCAGTACCAAGCACATATTCAGAAATATGTGACCGAGGCCGATGTAAGTGTACGATAGCTGCATGGTCCCGTGCTAACAAAAGCCGAACTAGATCAGCAGCTGTGTTTCATTCGCAGCTCTGGCGCAGAAGGACACTCGCGGGACCACTGGGTTGCGCGTCTCGGGCGTTGGTGGCTGCATTTGTGCGCGACATGAGTGTATGCGTCCGAACGGTCTTGGGGACCTTCAAAAGGGCGAGTGGTTTGTCTCTATCTTGCGCGAACAACTGTATGCCTCATCATCCGCAGTTATTGTAACATGGACTTCATCTTCTTTTCCGCCATCATGAGCCTGGTCATGCTCTGGCTCACCATCTCGTACGACGTTGCGTGTCAGTGGAAGCTTCACCTCCGCAACCGGATGGAGCGACTTCCTCCCCCGATGCATAAGAATCTCCAGGAGACGACGGTCCAGTTTGGGCTCCCGGTTTGGCATTCCCCGGCGCACAAGACGGACTGTCAAAATGAGAACGATCTCGCACTCAAACGCGGTGTCGGCAAAACCGACGGTGAGGGGATTGAGCGCTTCTGGTCTCGGATGAACGCGGCGGCGTACTCCTCGAAGGAGATGAGCTTCGGTCATCGCGCGGATTTTCTCGACGACCGAATTGATAACAACAACTATACACGAAACATGACCCTCCGTGCGTCTATACTCATTTGACTGTGCTTGTCACTAATCTCCTTGCTCAGGGTCAACACTACAAAGAAGATTGGTCGTTGCCCGCGCTGAATGCCGACGGCAGACCGATGCCTTTGACGCTGTTAACGAGGGGATTGATCCCGAACTTCAGCGAGAATGGGCGGCGGAAGTCTTAGCTTACGAGGCAGACAATACCAAGCCAAATCCATATGTTCTACGGGTGCCGGGTGAGCCGTAATGTAATCTCTTGCCCTTCCGCACTAAAAGCGCACAGATTGCCAGTCCGAGGCTCAAATTCGGCTGCAGCTGCAACAGCAAGAGAAGGCGCAGGACGCCCAAGGCTACGCGGCGGTAGCAGGCAGTAGCGCGACATCGTTCATTGCTGCGGGGATTGAGATTGAAGATGCTCAGTAGGCATTCGTGGTCAACTCGAAAAACTACAGCCTCTAATCTAGTACTTAGGCGGCGGCTCCACCGACACATTAAAACACCGTCACTCGTCACCGCCAACCACGAGCTCCGCACCGAAGAGCGACGGACGGCGCTGCTCAAGAAAATCGGCCGATTTCGCCAACTACAGCCCATATTCATGCCTGGCGCCAGCCCTCTTCTCGATGCCGAAGAAGAAGCCCGCGAATCCCATGTCCCCTCCCCTCCACCGGAGTCAATTGAGCTGCTTATGCCGAGCCAAATGCCGCTTGCTGCTGATGGTTCTGGTCCCGCAGGGTGCTTACGCGGAGTAGCAACGTTTGAGGAATGCCAGCGGGTTGCGCAATGCGAGAACTCGCTCTCCGAGCTGCGCTGCACTCTCCATGCAAAGCGGTGGTTAATCGGACATCGCAACGCCAACCTAACGGGACAGCGGGCAACCACCAAAGCCGCGAAGCTCTTTTCCACGATGACGGGCGAGACCAACCTGATTGTTGCGCGCTATCGCTGCGGGTACCGAGCTTTGAAGAAGCTCGGTGCACTCGAGCGTCATCCCCATCTCCGGGTTCTCCATGACAGCGATGTCACCATCAACGCCGACAACGCCTACGAGGACATCGACGCCAGACAGAAGCTTGCACGAATCGGCTCTCGCGCTTCGCGACCGTCGCGTAACATGCCTAGTCGCTCTCGCAGGATAATGTCTTGGATATGGACCGCTCCTGGTGCTTTCTGCGACGAGGAACAACATCTCCATGATTGTAAGTGCAGTCCTACGCAACCATTCTTTTCTTCATTAATCGATAGCTATGCGAGTTGAGTGGGCCCGAGCCCTTGCTAGAAAGGACCGCTGGACCGAAGAGGTTGCGTTGTTGGAGGAGGAGATGCGGAGGACCTTGCGCTATCTAGATTGGCAGGAAGAATGGTGGCGCAACCGGGTTTCCGCGCGAGACCGACTCGAACCCGGAACAGCCGCAGGTCTTCGTGCGTATGCTCTGAAGACAGCGGCGTTCTGCTCAGCTCTACGGGGCCATTTTGGCTCTTGCTGGGCGGAGGAGGAGTCCTTGGTGGTGCAGCGCCTCGCAACAGCCAGAGAGAGCGACTGTGAAGAGTAATGAGATCTGTACATGACTGTTATCTAAATATTCCTCCTGGCTCTCCGGCCTCTTTTCCGATTTACAAGTACTGAGTAGTCGTTCAAAGCACGCCGCTGTCGATAAACGAGTTAATCGGAGTTTCAGTGTTTTGTTAAGTATGACAGCTTTTCCGCGGCGCGGCTTGTGACCATTTTGGCTGCACTTCTCTTCACATCTACTACAGGGGCCCTTGCATAGCACGATGGTGCTGCCGCGACTGCTGGATGAAAATCCACCAGGGTGGTGCGTTTGCCGGGAGGCTGGGGCCCCTCTCTCAACTTCTATCCAAAAAGCCGGCATAGCTAGGTGCTGACATCCTCGACACTGCGTCCAAGAAAGGCGCCCCGGCCACTTCTATCACCTACGCCGTCAGCTTTGTCGGCCTCTGCTTACAAGTAGGATGGCGCGGTTGTTGCACTGTCAGGACCATCCGGGTTGTTGCATCCGCTTCCAGCAGCGCCTCCACAGCGTGTATTGTTCTCTTGTTTGTTTTGCCTTGCTAGCTCACAGCAGAACATGTTTCTAGTGTCCTACAAGCCTCAAACGCTATAAACTGCAGTCTCCGATGTTCACAACGTTTCCGCTCGTCCAGCGCTCCGTCCAACGCGTCGAAATCATTCACTTTGGAACCACGGGCGGGGTCGTCAACACCCTATCGGACTGGTCAGCGGGGATGGGTGGAACGAAACACCAGATCTCGAATGGGTGCGTTCTGAGATATTCCGCGCCCGTGGGCGTGTTTGCTGAAAATCAGTCGTGTGTAGTGCGCTTCGTGCCAATCTCACTCTGTCTCGACAAGCGAGGATAACCTTGGTGGAGATTTTGTTGTCGCTATGTTGGCAAGCAGGAGGTAGGCGCTCGTATCCGTCTCGACCGCGCCAAAGGCTCACGAAATCGTTCGCACTCGTCCAGCACTCTGCCTATACACGCTTGGGGTCGTTCAACGCGTCACCCTTGGAACCACGGGCAAAGTCGTCAACACCCCTATCGGACTAGCCAGCGGGGATGGGCAGAACGAGACACCAGATCTCAAATGGGTGCGTTCTGAGATATTCCGCGCCCGTGGCGTGTTTGCTGAAAATCAGTCGTATGTAGCGCGCTTCGTGTCAATCTCACTCTGTCTCGACGAGCGAGGATAACCTTGGTGGAGGATTTGTTGTTGCTATGTCGGCAAGCGGGAGGTAGGCTCTCGTATCCGTCTTGACCGCGCCAAAGGCTCACGAAATCGTTCGCACTCGTCCAGCACTCTGCCTATACACGCTTGGGGTCGTTCAACGCGTCACCCTTGGAACCACGGGCAAATTCGTCAACACCCCTATCGGACTAGCCAGCGGGGATGGGCGGAACGAAACACCAGATCTCAGATGGGTGCATTCTGAGATATTCCGCGCCCGTGTTTGCTGAAAATAAGTCGTATGTAGCGCGCTTCGTGCCAATCTCACTCTGCCTCGACGAGTGAGGATAACCTTTGTGGAGGATTTGTTGGCGAGCAGGAGGTATGCTCTCGTATCCGTCTCGACCGCGCCAAAGGCTCACAAAGTCGTTCGCACTCGTCCAGCACTCTGCCTATACACGCTTGGGCTCGTTCAACGCGTCGAAATTGCTCACCTTCAGGACATCCAACGCTACGATTGGGCTCGCGAGCGCAGATGAGATCCCGAATGGGTGCGTTCCGGGTTATTCGGCGCCCCTTGGTCGCCTGCGATGAAACTGGTCGTAATCATATAGGCCCGTATTCGTCCTGACCATACCAAAGACTTCCAAATTGCGCATCGGTTGCCTTACATTCCTTGTTGTCTTTACTATCACTATTTTGGCTCATGGCGTTGGTCGTTGCGTGGTTGTAATACTGCAGTATTTTCACACCCGCTTCTCTTGCTGGATTATCGCTTTGCATATGCTGTAGCTAGATGAGAATTCATTGTCAGAACCCGAGCCTGGGGCGTACTCGTATAGTGATTTCTGTCGAGAACTGATGGCTTCAGGTATTGCTCGCTACAGAAGCATTCTTGGCCGTTATAAATTTTTGAGAGCTGGTTCCAGGTGTATTCGGGTCGGTTGGGAAGAGTTGAATTTTAAGTCAACTAAAAATCCATAAAATATTATATACGGCTGAGCGTGCTCCGATATCTGAGCCTTGGACAAAAGAACCATCCATCCCAATACTGGCCTAGTTATGAGGCGATAGGCGCGGTTGGCGAGGCATGGTGAAGCAAACATCTGTTTATTTGTGTCGAGAACTGACACCAACAGAACAGTTATGGGACAACGTTAAGCACTCTCATACATGAATCCAACCTCAACATCTCATTCTGTCGAGAACGCATGGCACTTCCAACGATCCGACAATGAAAACCTGGAATAGTGTCCTTTCAGCCCATTACTCTGCCAATTTTGAGGCTGTAGGCGCAGTCGATGAGGCATGGTGAGGCGAAAATCTGGTTATTTGTGTCGCGAACTGACTTGTACAATTAGATATGACATTAAGCGGAACCATCCTTAAATTTGACCGCGAACTCGAAGGTCTTGCACTTGCACCTCTCTCGAGCTCCGTCCTCACTCCTACTCACACTGAAGATATTTATTTTTGCCGTTGGAGCAACGCCACCATTGGCGATGCAAACGACAAGAACATGCCCCGGCTTGTTTGCTTGTTTCTACCCCGGGCCCAGACGCCGTTTGTTTGCATGTGGAGACCGTGAAGCGCGCCCTAAATATCACATATAGTGCGCAACCACAGCGAACAGTATGGATAGCCCCTTGACTGAAAGCTTACAGTGCCGAGTCTCCAAGCAATAAATCTGTTTATTGTAACAGCCTAGCTCAATATTCCGCCAGAGGGCTGCCAGCTTTAACATGACCGCCTCTTTGCCCGCATCCCGTACACGCCCTGAATCTATGGCGCCCAAGCAGTTAAGCACACCGAGACGATCTCATTGACATCAAAATCTTCTCTCTTGTTACTGTCGTCCATGGGGCGACGCCCACTCAAGCCCAAGGAGCGTGCTGCACGACGCAGTGCGTCCAAAGCTCGATATGAAAAAGAGTGAGTTTACTCCTTAGACTGTGCGACGCTGAGAAGGCAGAAATCTCGTCAAGCGTCGCCTCGCTGCGAAGCAGCGCATGCAAGAGTAGGTCGTGGTGCCGTCTTTCCCCTTCGCTTTTAACGGCATATCACAGGTTCAGGGCGGCTCTTCAAGGCGATAAAAAGCGTCTCAAAGACTACAATGAACGCGCAAGCAGGTCTGCTGAGGCATATCGAGACCGGCGCGTATTTGAGCTTCTTCTTCTTGCGCCTCCGCTTATATGCACTAGAAAAGCGGAGCGCGAAAGACACGTCCGACAGGCCCGACCCCGACCAACGCCAATAAGCGCAACCAGGGGCGGAGCCTCCCACCTCCATGTTTCCGCCACCCGTTCTGCGCGCCCAACTCGGTCATCCGTTGCTCATACAATGGCAGTCCACCCCCGTCAATCCCGCGAAGCACTACATCCCGAACGAGCTTCTCCTTCGCGCACGGCTGCAGCTGCGACACCCGTTGTGCTCGTCCCGCCATCGCCACGCGTTACCCATGTCTCTGGGGCAACTCTACTACGGCGTCTCGATGCAACACGAAGGCAGTCAACCAGCTTAGCGCCTCGGCTGAAGCTACATCCCCATATCCCGTCTTTCCATCCTGTTGCGACCACTTCTCGTTCTCCACACAAAAAATCCTCGGCCGCTTCCGCGCGGTCACACTCGGCGATCATACCAACCGTCCAGGGTAGCTGCAGCGGAGATGGCGACGTCAAGAACGACGACACGGAGGACGATGACAGCGAGAGCGCGTCGGACGGGGAGTGAGACGGAGGACGAATGGGTGAACGAGCATGCAGATTTTCATCGCCTTACCTGGGACTACAGCCAACATCCCACGGAAGGCCGATGCGGGAACCTCCGCTGCAAGGAGCTATCATGCCCAGGCTGCGCGTGCGTCTGCCCAGGGACCAATATCTGGATTAAGCATTGGGGCGGGCACCACAGGACGCCTCCATATGGTTCCATTTTCGGCTAGACTTATGCTGTAACCCTATCAATGATGGTAATGGGAGTTTAGGAGTTTGCATGATGCGCAGATCTTCCATAGCTTCCATCTGCGACCGCGGGAGCTTTTTTTTTATTTCCCCGAGCTCAATAGGACGAAGCTGTGGAATGAAATTATTCAAAGTCCCCCGGGGGCTTCCTGTGCGTTCAAGGGACCGATAATATGCTAGTACATCTTATGCCAGTTCCGATATCAGCAATGCATGAATGTGCAGATCTACCGGGCCACCGCCAGCGGCCAGGCCCCACGCGCGTCTCAATGGCCGCCTTGCCGAATTTCGGGTTCTTGCACAACAACGTGAAAGCAAATACTGTACTTGTATCCATGTAGAATTTCTGGTGCCGGCCGTCCGGACATCAAAGCTGGGAAAGCACGCTAATGTTTCAGCGGGAGGTCCTCAGATCCCGATTAACGACGGGGATTTGAGACTCAAGATGCGGGAATCGCGCGGGAGCCCATTTTACGTCCGCTTGACTTACAGCAATACGTTCGGTCTCCTCGAGAACAAGCAAGCACGGGAGTTCACTGTAGGCCGATGGCTGAGCCGGGGTGGATGGCTTGGTTGCATGTCTGTGTACACTGCCCCCGTAAGTGACGCAGCACAACAAGCTCGCGTCTAACATACCGCAATTCAGAACCTCCGCCATTGTATCTAGCAGCTCTTCTTTTTACTAAGAGATTGGTCTAAATTTTCGTGCATCTGGGTGACTTGTCTGTCGATGCTGTTCGTGGTACGTTCCGCGTTGGATACTACTTAGTAGGCGTTGAGGCACAGCTGGAATTGAATCCGAGATTTCTCTTTTTGGTACAACCAGCCGAGCATTAGTCCTACTGAAGGGGTTGCGACAGCGTGATGGTGCTGTCCTTACCATCTTTTACACTTGCCGTCCAAACGTCCACCTAACTATGTGAGCTGCGCGTTGTTTCTTGCAGCATATGCTTACTTACTGGCTTCCTGAACCACTCCATGTCTATCTTGTCAGGTCTGCGAGCCTCCCGGCGCCGTATTGCGACGCAGGAGCCCGACACCACCGGTTGGGTCGCTGACGCGCGCCAGCTGTTTTTGGAGCCCTACATCCCTCACTACGCCGCGGCCCTCGCTCACGGCTTAGAAGCGGAGAACAAGATGCTGCACGGAATCTGTCGCGAGTACCATGCGCGAGTGGCGGCTGGGACAATCGCTGGCAGCGAAGGGGTGCAGCAGTTGACGCCCGAGCAGATGAAAGAGTTCAGCAGGGTGAGCCGCACGCGTTTTGAGAGTTGACGCCAATGAACTAATGTCTTCAGCGCGTGCGCCGCTGGTTCCGGTACCGCGCTACACACGATGCTCGCCGCAACGAGGCCAGCTTTGCCGCTCAGCAAGAGAATGCGGAAGAACAGACCGTTGGTTGCATGCATGCCTTCTTCGTCGTGAGTTTCTCGTTCCTTCCCGGAAACGCTATCCACTCACGCAGTAGTTTCAGTACCTCAAGCGCCGCGCCATGCAGCTTTTTTGAAAGAAATGGCGCGAGTTACTTGGGAGCGGCTTCGGTCTTGTAGAACTACACCTTTGTTCTTGATTATTGGCGGGTTCTATCTCATTTCCGGGTAAATTTGCAGACGGGCGGCGCAGCAAAGGTCTCAGATTGAATCTACGATGTCTTGCATGGGAACCGGTAGCCGAACTTTGGTACATAAGGGCGACTATGGCGATGATTTCTTGCTCCCATCTTTTTTACGCGCCATTTCTTGAGCACCTACCCAAACGTGAGTTGTCCGCCGTGTTAGTGCAATTGGGTACTGACCCGCGTGTAACACCAGAGAATGCCCGCCACTAATCCACCACCTGGTCGACGAGCTTACCAGCGGATCGCCAGATCCCAGCGGCAAAATTTGCGCCTATGGGCGGAAGGGGCGCGCGAGGCAATTCTGAGTCCACACATCCCCGACTACGCCGCAGCGGCGGATCGCGGCCTTGAGGCGGAGAACGAGTTGCTGCACCAGATTTGCTCCGAGTACAACGCGCGCATCCCTTGGTGGAGAGCCCACAGCGAAGAGCTCCAGCCGCACGTCGAGGAGTTGGAGCAGTTGACACCCGAGGAGATGGCCTTGAAGAAGCTTCAGGCGGCCGAGCTCAACATGGTGAGCCGCATGCATTTCGAGAGTTGACGCCAGTGAACTAATGTCTTCAGCGTGTTCGTCGCTGGTTCCGGTACCGCGCTACACGAACCCTTTATCCTCGCCGCAACGAGGCCAGCTTTGCCGCTCAGCAAGAGGACGCGGAAGAACAGACCGTTGGTTGCATGCATGCCTTCTTCATCGTGAGTTTCTCGTTCCTTCCCGGAAAAGCTATCCACTCACGCAGTGGTTTCAGTACCTCAAGCGCCGCGCCATGCAGCTTTTTTGAAAGAAATGGCGCGAGTTACTTGGGAGCGGCTTCGGTCTTGTAGAACTACACCTTTGTCCTTGATTATTGGCTGGTTCTATCTCATTTCCGGGTAAATTTGCAGACGGGCGGCGCAGGAAAGGTCTCAGATTGAATCTACGATGTCTTGCATGGGAACCGGTAGCCGAACTTTGGTACATAAGGGCGACCATGGCGATGATTTCTTGCCCCCATCTTTTTTACGCGCCTTTTCTTGAACACCTACCCAAACGTGAGTTGTCCGCCGTGTTAGTGCAATTGGGTACTGACCCGCGTGTAACACCAAAGAATGCCACCCATTCGTACACTACCTGGTCGACGAACTTACCAGCGTATCGCCAAGGCCCAACGACAGAATTTGCGCCTATGGGCGGAAGGGGCGCGTGAGACGATTCTGGGCCCATATATCCCCTACTACGCTGCTGCGATGGATCGAGGTCTTGAGGCAGAAAACAAGTTGCTGCACCAGATTTGCTACGAGTACAACGCGCGCATACCCTGGTGGACAGCCGACAACGAAGAACCAGTGCTTCGCGACTACACGCCAGGCACTGTATTCAACGAGACAGAGCAGTTGACAGACGACCAGAAGGTGTTGAAAGCAATTCGGCTGAAGGTCTTAATGAACGTGAGTGGTTGCTCTGCTCAAGTCGCGTTTGATGTGACCACCTCTAGCGCACTCGTCGATGGTACCGCTTATCGCGTCCAACGCTCCCACACCCTCCGCCGCACCTTCGGCTGCGACCCACGCAAGGACCCCTTCGCAGCCTTCATCTTGCGCTATGCCGGATGGCGCATCCCCAAGAAGCGCTTACAAGGCTACCAGCAGTACATGCGGGAGCATTGGCCTGAGCTTCTACCCCAAATCGACGAAGCATGGGCTCAATTTGTGGAACTCAACCCAGAATTCGAGGGGACGACGCACATGATGGGCTTCCGCTCAGAGTTTGTCCGTCCGCTCTTCAAGAGACTCTCGTCGGAGGAGCAGGCGGGTTATCTCAAACGAGCGCAAGAGTTCTGCGACGCAGCAAACGATCAGTACGATGCTGCGCTCCGCAAGGGGCCAGATCTCACTCCGGAAGGCATTCATAGGTGGGTCCGTTTGTGGCAACGGACATGCACTGGCTAAACTGGGCGCAAATTGCAGGGCGCTTACACACACAACCGACTTTGCGGGCCAGGTTATCAAGGAGCTCCACAACCACACCAAGAACCACTTCTTACTGGTCTATGGCGGCCCTAACCCACAAAACGGCGGTCAAATCGAGGTTCGATAGTGCGTTGACTCGTCTCCATGTACCTTGATCACTGCTGAAAACTCCCAAAGCTTGACCATTGGGCACGACATCCCGTCGCACAAGCACATTGACGAAGCGCGTCCGCAGGCTTTCGACGCGTTCCTGTCCGAATATGCGGCTTACCTGCAAAACTCGTTTAGTACGTGTTCTGTTTAGCTATCCACGTTCGCTGCTCAAGCCGCTCAACCAGCAAACGAAGATTGTCGCGACACCGCCCTACCTGGAACCTATAAGCCGCCCCGGTCATCGCTGCCCAGCGCTGTCGTCGCTCGCCCTCGCAACAAGGCGGCGTATGCAGATGTCGACTCGGACTCCGGCGAGAGTGATGATGACGACGTCGTGTACGATGACGAGGAAAACCTGGACATGGACGACGAGGATGAGGCTTTCTACCTCGACAATCTCGTCTCTCCTCGAATTCAAGTCCCGGGACCGGATACAAGGCGGCGACGAGCGCCAGATGGTGTCCATTCTCGCAAACTCAAGCCTCGGAAACAGATAAACACTACCACCAAAACGAACGCGACCGCCCAGGCGACTCCAACTGCTCCGAGCACGACCACCCAAGCGACTGAGCGGGTTCAACAGGCGAAGGGAAAGAAAGGGAAGAAGACCACAAACAATATGGACAAATTCAAGGCGTTTATGCAAACAATCGCGCCCGATGACGGGCCTGTGGCTCCAGCAGCACCTCCGGATTTCCCGCCAGACTTTCCAACCCCGACTTCGTCCGCCCCGGACTTCGCAAGCGAAGTCCTGGCGCCGACTCCAGTTGGGGGCGCGTCTGGCCACTATTCCTTCCCCGGACGGGTCTTTGTCTTCATGGAATGGATTTCGTGACGTTGATATGCCTTCCTCGTCCGTCAGTTCGTTCTCGTTGAACGACCGCGCTCCTGGCATGTCGTCCGACAACTCCATGAGCGCGTCGGCACCCTCTGCCGGCAGTTCTGGGACAAGATCTGGACAGACGGCGTCCAGGAGCATGTTCACTGAGTTTGCACCCAACGTGTCTTCCTCGCTCTCTATGCACGCTCCCGCCGGCGCGTTACCTTCTCCCTTACCCTCCAGCACTACATCCTACTCCTCGGAGAACGCCCCCAGCTCCGCATCATCCGTGGACGTTTTCGCCCGGTCGGCATCACCCTCTTCGTCCAGCGACTTACGGGTTGCTGCCGGTAGCTCATCAGCTCGGTTGACCGAGAACCCATCGTCGTCCTACTCGCAAACCGTGCAACACTTCCCCCAAACTCCGGCGTCTGGAGGACAACAACGTCCACTCTTTTTCGCGGAGACGCCAACACCAATATCGACCTTTTCTTCCCTGACGGACACTGTAACATACTCCAAGGTCCGATCCCCGGCAGTTCCCTTGTCAGCTGCACAAGCGCCTGTACCAGCGCCTGTCTTTGCACCAATTCCAACCAACCCAATCAACACGTTCAGCCACAAGAACTTCGCTACCCCAGGCGATGGAAATCGACGACGGACCAACCGATAGCTCGCATGTCAACATGGACGTTGACGCCCCGCCTCATCCTACTGTTCCCGATCGTCCGTTTGCCCGGCCCCCTTCCTCACGCCCGTTTTTGTCGAATGATATTGTCAACTCGGAGAAGACGTATCCGCAACTTCGGCGCGTCCGAGCCGCTGCCCGTTCGCCAATGTCGCCAACCCCGCGTGTTAGCTATCTATACGATAGCTCGGGGCGCGATACACCTAGTCCTCCAGAGGGGCATCGCGCGTCAGGGACCAACGCGAAGAAGAGGCCGTGTGCTGAGGCTGTTCGAGCCCATTCAGCCCCCCTACTTTGGCCGTCCAGCATCGCTGTTGTCTCCAAAAATATCGAATTCAACTGTTCCGAAACAATGTCAGGCCTCTGCCCTCTATTGTCGACGTCTACTTATCATCACTTCCAGCTTTGCGTCGATACAGTGGCCAATCGATTCCGGGAACTTCGGCTTTGGTTTCAAGTTCCAGCCCTGCGGCCCGGGACCAGAAGAAAACTCCGGCGCGATCAAACACACAGACGCCCAAGCGTCCTCACTCTTCCGCGACAGTATTCGAAATCTCTACCCCGTTGACCTACTCAAGCCACAAATCGCAGCCGGTCGTATCTGTTGCAGACACGCTAGAAACGCGTGTGGTCAATGGTGCTGCACCGACACGTCCAAGGACCGCCCGAATCTTATGGTGATCGGACGCCAGTTCTTGGTCAATCGCACTCTGTTCCTCGTCATATCCCGGATGCACGTGCCCATTCGGCAGGCACAGTTTCCGTTCCTTCGGCGCTGGGCCCCTCATTGTCGCGAGGAGACTCCACATACTTTGCGCCCCCGGAATATTGTGCCGACTCGGAACGCGCTCCAATCGACCATTATCCGCCGCAACCACATGGTCATGACGCAGGCGTACTACGTCCACCGGCTACTTCCTTCCCGCAAGACCATACACATAGTGCCCCGTCCGCGCCTCTCCACATGTCCCTCACAAACACCAATCTACCACCCAGACTGCGGGTCGTGAGCGGTGGAGAACGAGGACGACCCGGTGTCGATGTTCCCGCTCTGCCTTCGCATCCTGCACCACCTCCAGCGCCTCCGCGCCGTAGCGAATCGCCTGCGCCACAGTCTTTGCAACATACGCAAGAAAACTCTGGCCAGCGGCATCGTCAGCAACCGGCCCCGTCTCAAGCACGATCGCGAATGCCGCCGCCGCCGCCTCCACCATCTTCCCGATCGCGACCTACTCAACATCCTCCACAACGTCCTGCTCAATCACGTTCACAATATGGCAACGAAACCGCAGCGCCGGCAATACACAAACGTGCCACGCGCGCAGAGCTGCTGCTTCTCAACTCGGCGTTGACGATGGCAACAGCGCTCTGGCGTGGCCTCAAATCCCGACAAACGTACCCAGCTGGTTCCGCACTCTTTGGGATCTCCTCATTCACGAAGCCGCCATCCTCGGCGTCCATTACCACGCTCTCCTTAGCGCCTGGTTGCGATGCGAGCGGGCGTCGCTGTTCGCTCACAGCGAAAACTACCTGGCGGTGCAAAAGCGACCGTCGTTCATTCCTGAGTGGTACAACTCTAACGGCACTGCGTTGCTTCCTCCTGCACGACTCGCTACCTTCGCCGAGTCGATGGCAAGCTGGTGGAAAGACATCCAACCAACCCCGTGGCGGCAGCGCACTGATTCCTTCTGGCCGTACCGACCTTCCCATTATCCAAACACCAACCAGGAGGAAGACTGGTACGGGATGTTTACATGGGGTCGGGGAGTGAACGGTCTCGGAGGGATTGTTGCTGGGATGTATATATGGGGTCGCGCCGTCGAAGGGGACAACGCTGACTGGGAGTCCGCCATGGTCGATGTGGTTTGGGTATTTGATGGTTTGGCCAGACATTACGAGACCTACAACGGACGCTGGGTCGAAGTACCAGTTACTACTACTTCACGCTAGCAAGACGTCTTTAGATCTCTTTATGCTGTACCAGTACTTGACGGCTGTTTTGTTTGTTGGATCAATGGCAGGAGGAGATAACAAGAGTCAAATTATCGGCACAACCCGCGCGCGTACCATTTAAGATCCAAGTAAAGGAAGTCTTGCGCAGGGCACACGAGATATTCATGTTCGGCCGTGTGCCATAACAACTATGATACGTAGCCAGTCCAGCAGCCAATGAGAACCTCTGAACGGTCTTGAGCCCAGAGGAACCTTGCTACATGATTCATCCGGGGCAAGCATTCGCTTAGCTAGCCGTCCAGCGGCGTAACAAGTCATCCAAATTGGGTACTGCCCAATTTGGAATGTGCTCGCTTCGTTTGCCGTCTCCTGCATTCACCACGGCTACAACCGTCTGCTTCACACTCGCTTCGTGTGCCGTCCCCTGCGTTGGCACCGGCTGCAACTGGCAAGTCGTCCCGCCGCCGCAACGGTCTGAACGTTCTGCGTCGATGCACATGCCGGACCACTTTGGCCCATAAATAGGGCAATGAGCGGGAATTGGACAGTGCATCCCCTCCCACCTTTGCTCATGTCGACTGCTGTATGTTTTCTTTTTGTCCTCGCAATGCTTTATAACCGATTAGCAGAGTTCCAAGCGCGTCAAGCTTTTCTCTCTCGTCCTCGACGTATACCCTACCCCCGGATTCCTCGCAAAAAGGTCAGCTCCATAACCCAATGATAATTCGACAGTCTCATGTCCGACAGGTCCAACCTACCCGAGCGTTACTCTATCCTTGCTGCGATGCTGGTCCCATCCGCGTCGACTTCCGCGCCCATCCCAACCACCAAGCTATCACTCTCGCAAGCCGGTCGCTTCCATGGCTTCACGGCTCCCCAGCCCGATGCGAACAATGCATCTCAGCCCATCCATTCTTCTCTGTTGGTCCGGGGTGCGCTTTATTCGCCGTCTTTGTCGACTGTCCTCACCAGGCTCCTGCTCACGGCGCGACTGTCAATGTCGGGGTCCTGCTGGAGTTGGCGAATGGCGACCACGACCACCTCATTCCTGCACGCGCTCTGCGCCCATCTCTTGGGAATCTTGTCGTCGTCAAACTCCAGGACACGCGTCTCCAAGAGTTTGACCAGAACCGCGTTGGTGCCCGTGCGGTACCAGCCGTACGCGAGGTCCACTTCCCCATCCTCGATCTTCGCCCCGAGGACGATACAGACGCCGCGCATGCCGTCCGTAGGTTCCTCTACAACAGCCAGTGGAACAACATTGGCTCGTTGATACTCGCGCCGGAGGAATCCGACGACTCCGACATTGACGACGAGCTCGAGGCTAGCGGGAACGATACGGATAGTGATGAGGAAGTAGAGCAGAACAAGGACGAGGACGATGATTTTGACGATGTCGCTAACGGTTCGGACATGGAGCTGCCCTCGCCTCAATAGCTACAAGTTTCCCGTGTCAGTATATATAAGACGGGTGCACAAAACAACTCGCGCACAAAATTCACCCGCTTCTTCCCTCTACACCCTCATTCAAGACTTTGGCCGCTTTCCTGTTAAACCACGCCAACAAGTTTTCTTTTTTTGGTTGACGACATGAAACATTTACGAACTACGATCCACTTTCTGTTCACCTGCCCTAGGTGTTGTCGATGGAATATTAACTCTAGCAGCAGCGGTGAGTTATGACAATGGGACAGTAGAAGGCATACAGACCGTTTTAGATCCCCAAAGAGGGTCTCGCGCCTGGACGCGGACGGCCGCGCCATAGCGGGGACATCTTGTAGAGACGAGTTGGATGTAGCTGACTGTTGGCGTGCACTAATCGACTCTGAGACGGCCGGAGGCGGTTTCTGCGAAACCTTTGGTGCAGCGGACGCGCTTCCGCGGTTCGAGGTCGTCGCTTTATCAGGTCGGATGACGACCGCAGACACAGACGCCTTAGACCGCGGTGTATCACGCAGAGCGTACATGTATCGAGCGCCGGAACTTGAAGGGAGAGGTTTCAAATCAGCGAATGACGGTGTGTGCGTACTGGATGAAGGGGCTGCTGTAGATGGAGCCGTCCACAAGGATGGCACCGTTGGGAGGGTCGGGATGGGGCGCGTGTCCAGACGCATTGTGGTGGTCGAGCGCGCAGCTGAGCTCCCAAGCAGCTAATGCTCCGTTCCAAGTCAGATGGGCGGAGATGTTGTCGCGAGTCGCTCCTGGCGCGTTCAATGCCGCACTCCTGGACCACGCGTCGATTAGCAACAACGAGGGACGTGTTTACCACGTACAACACCGTGAAGATGCCCACCAGCGGCACCATATAGTAGAGTAGGCGGTCGGATCGGTCCTGCTCCTCAATACTGCGAAAATTGGGACTAGGGTAGAAGGGAGGCGGGCACGGAGCAATCCTACATAAGATGAGCGCTTCCGGATGCAGCACGAGTGTGCTTACCGACGTTGTAGCCTAACGCACAATGAGCTAGAATCAATGGCAGATGAGGAAGAGGTCAACCACAAGGCAGGTCCGAGTCACACTGCTCACGATGGATATCGGCGGGAAGCTGGCCAGGGACAAATCGACGATGGTCAGTAAGTAACAAGCACCGAGGTATCTGGAGCATAAACAGCTCACAGAAGACAACTAGAACTCGGGATAGTCTACCGTGTCGTCCAACACAGCAGAACTTGTATTGAACGGCGGCTGGACTCGGAAGGCAAAATCAAGTTCGAGTCGCGGTGCCAGGTCAGGCACAAACGCGCGCAAGCAAGAGAGACCAGATCATCTTCGGCAATAGCGAAGACGAGCGCTTGAGCACTAGTAGGCTAGGGTTAGACCACCGATTGACAAAAGTTTTGGGTCGAGACGCGCCAGGGTACTAGATACACAGTATAGAACGAAAGCAAGATGGGACATCAGTCTACTAGGCGCGCAAATGTCCATTCTGTTCATCTTGCTCTACTCCCTCTTGCCGCGCCTCCTCGCGCCATTGTAATTCCACTTCCTCGCGCCCATCCCTTTCATGCACCTCATCCAACTCTTGCCCAATCGACTGACGTTCTTCGTTCTCGTTTGCAGACCATCGCGGATTTTCTGGTGATGTTTCCTGAGGGGGTGTTCCCCAGCCACCCCCGCTCCACGACGCCGTATTTGGCGCCCGACGTGAACATTGTCCAATGACGCTGCGTATACGACGCCCAGTATCCTGCAGATGGCGCGTCAACCAATTCGAACCCAACGATGTCCCAGGTTCGTGAACGCTCCGTCCCCGAACTTGATTCTTGATGGTTTCTTTCAACGGCAGCCTCCGCCAGCGACCAAAAGCTCTCATAGCCCCATGCCTCACTTCGCCAGTACTCGTTGATATCGCCACTAATGAAGCAGACGCGAGGATCGTTGGCGAGCGCGCGAGCCTGAACGACATCTTTAATGCCGTCGTCCCAGTGCTCGGATTGCAAAACCGGGCCCCAACTGCTCAGAACCTCCAAGACCACGAAGACGCGGAGACGTTCGAGGCTTTGCAAACAAAGCCGCACCACATCGTACTCAAAGAAGGTCGAAACGGCTATGTGTGTGAGATTCGGCAGCCGAGTGAGCAACGAGACGGCCGCTGGCGAGTAAGAGCCGTTGATGTCCAGGTGCGTAAGGTTGGGGAAGGCAGCGGGCGACGAGAACGGAAACGAATTCGAAGGCGGGAACGTCCACGAGCTGTCCCAAATCGGCGCCGCCAGTGACTTCAAAGCCCTAGGTGTATCCCATATAGCCTCCAATAATGCCACTGGATGGTCCCACCAGGTCTGGATGCACTTGAAGCTTTCGAGACACGGTAGCAGGTCGAGAATGGTGCGGAGCTGTTGACCGTCCGCGCCGCAGGTTACGGATGCAGCGAGTACGCGAGCTCTGATGTCTCTGCCCTTAACAGACTCGCAAAATGCCTCGAATTGGTGACGTTGGGTCAAGCACACGACCCGGTATACGACGGGTTCAATCCTGGCGATAGAAGTGAGTTGTTATATACCAGCTGCAAGGTTCGTTGACGCACCATACTTTTGCTCTTCGCGCAACGTACAGAAGCGCGAGTCCTGTACGCTGGTCGTCCCAAGCGGCCAATTTGAATATCGCCTCTTCGAGCTCGGGCGGGCATTGGGGATTTCTAGACAGCGGGGTTTATTCTCTGAAGAATAATGCCATGGCGTTCCACGTACTCGAGATGCAGTTGCCCCGACGGCTCCAAATCGCTTTCAGTTTTCGCCTCTTCGTGACGGTTCATGTGCAAGAGAGATTTGACAGCAAGCGACTACTCGCGAAAACACACGACCTACTATGAGCGTTCCGATGGAGGGAAAACCCACTCCGGTACAACCAGAGGTGGACAAGACGGCCAACATTGTCCCTTCGAGAGAGAACAGCATTGCGTGCGTCGCTTTCACTCTTCGGGAAGTTCTAAGCGCCAATTCTCTGTGTTTCCTCTATACAGCTATGTCTCCGAACTTGCTACGAAACATATACAGCAGATGTCTGCGCACAGCTCGCAGCATTTGGCGGTCATCATGGGTGGGCCCGCTCCCTCGTCAATTGTAAGTCTGAGATCCAAGCGCTGCTGTATGTCTGACAGAAGAAGACGAAAAAGAGTTTCTCTTGAATCGTTCAAGACGCCACATAGTACCTTGGGGAGGAATCCACTCTGCTGTACAAACTTGTGTCTACGCAATGAAACTTTAGCGCTTTAGCTTCCAGCGCAACGACACCAGGACTTTTATGAGCGTGCCGATTTGAGTTTGGAAATGCTCGCAGTCAAGCCCATACTTGGGCATCCTGTCCGCGGACCACCTGTTCAGTGTACTCACTCGTCTAGGCAAGTACCCTGCTGCAGCTATACCCGCCGCCGTGCCGAGTAAGCCCAATCGCGGGCGAGAAAGCTGCTGCCGCGGAGCCCATGTGGCCCGGCGCGGATCCCTGTCCTGCCGAAGCCGGAATGCACGGTTGGTGGACGTGTTTTCAACGCGTTTTCGACGCGTTTGGCGCGCCGGATGTGGTCTAGCAGCTTTTCTGCTGCTGTACGCCCCCGCATCGAGGGCGATCGCGAGCGAAAGCGGCAGCTGCGTAGCCCCATATGGCCCAGGCGGATCCGTGTCCTGCCGAAGCCGGTATACACGGTTGTCGGACGCGGTTTCAACGCGTTTTCGACGCGTTCTCGGCGCGTTGACGCGCCGGATGTGGTCCAAGCAACCTCTAGCAGCTTTTCTGCTGCTGTAGCTCCGCCCGCCCCCGCATCGAGGGCAATCGCGAGCAAAGGCGGCAGCTACGTAGCCCCATATGGCCCACGCGGATCCGTGCCCTGCTGAAGCCGGAAGCCCGGAATGCACGGTTGTTGGATGCGGTTTTAACGCGTTTTCGACGCGTTTTCGACTCGTTTTCGACGCGTTTGGCGCGCCAAATGTGGTCCAAACAACCTTTAGCAGCTTTGCTGCTGCTGTAGCTCCGCCCGCCCCTGCATCGAGGGTAATCGGGTAATCGCGGGCTAGACAACTGCAGCCGCGTACCCCATATGTCCCACGCGGATCCGTGCCCTGCCGAAGCTGGAGCTGGTTGTTGGACGCGGCGGTTTCGACGCTTTTGGCACGCTAGTTGTGGTCCAAACAACCTTTAAGAGTCCTTACTGCTGCTTCTGCAGTGCTCCCCGCCCGCATCGAGGGCAATCGCAGGCAAGAAAGCGGCAGCCGCGTAACCCCATATGGCCAGCGGATCCGTGCCCTGCCGAGGCCGGAATGCTGTCAATTATTCCTTCATTAGGAAGCGTTTTTGGACGCGTTTTTGGACGCGTTTTGGACGCGTTTTGGGCCGAGTTTATCCCTGCAGGCCTATTTACCACCTGCCTGTGGTCAGCTTGAGCAAACCAGCTCGCGTAGGTGCAGATTTCCAGCAGCAACCCATCCTGAAACAGCGCACATACCAGCCAATTTGGCTCTTATCCCCATTCTGATGAGATTGTGGGCGGGATGCATGCTCCAGGATGGCAAGAAACGGACCAACTGGGTCTGTCAACCATAAACACTTAGCAGAGTTGCAGCAGAGAGTTAAGTACTTAGCAGAGCTATGTACTTAACACTAGTTATCCTTTCGTAAAGCTCCGGCGGATCGACATACACACGCCACATGGTTTTACGGCGGCCGATGGTTCTGGCCTTCTCCTGTTTCAGATGGCAGCCACGCGAGCCGTCCCAGAATGGCAACTCACTGAGCTGCCTATTTGGGACGAGACGGCTACAGTCGGTGCGACAGTCTATCATTCATAACGGCTACGGTCGGTGCCATTACTCTATTTGATGGAGCGGCGGCTCGCTTCCGGCACATGCTCCTCCTCCTCCTCCTCCTCGTCGCTCGAGTCGTCAATCTCAACGTAGCGAGATCCACGTTTGAGGGACGGAACGACGGTGAGCTCCTCCTCATCACTGTCAGCGATCTCAATGACCTCGACAGATGAGCTGCGACGTGGTGGGGATGGGGCGGTGAGGTCAAAGACGGCGGGGTCGGGTGCAGCAGCAGCAACACGGGGAAGAGACGGACTCGTCAGGTCGAGGACCGACGGCGCGCGTGGAAGGGGAGTGGTAGGGCGGGAGACAGTGTCCTCGATGACGGGCGAGTCCATGTCGAAGTATTCGCGGAATATCTCATCTTCGTCGATGCCGATGACGCCACGCTTGCGGATAACAACCGTCTTGTCCTGGTATAGACGGTGCTGGTAGTCGGCGGCGACATGCAGCCAATCTTGGAAGGTGTCGCTGTACGCTTCGTAATCCTCCGTCCAAGACGCGACCCAACGCGGCCAGGTGGGGACATTGTGGATCTCGATGACCCTGGCTTTGTCGCGAGAATTCGTCCAGCGTACGAGGGTGAATGAGGTGGAAGTCGGAGGGGATGGAGACGGTGTTTCGATGACGGGTAGGTGCGCCTCGGCAGCGGCTTGTTTGGTCTGAAGGCTTGCTTCGAGAGCGGCCATTGCACGCTCCTCGCGCTCTTGCCAGTCGGCGGGAATGGGGTCGTTGCGGGACATCTCAAATTCGGTTTGTTGGACGGACATGTGGCCACGCCGACGACATCCACCCGACGCGCGACAGTGGGAGGCGCACATGCCGCGCCCGCATTCCGACGAGACCTTGACGAGATAGCAGCCGTCGTGGGCGCAGACGCTCGCTGGGCGGTAGCCTTTGGGCCAGGCGTAACAGAAGCAGCCGGACTTGCACTGAAACATGCATTAGTACGGCCTCGCCAGCGAGAAGCAGCGACGCACTCGAAGTACCCAACATCCCTTGGTCTTTGCGAAGGGACTCTTGACGAACCAGAGGTACGTCTCTCCTCCGCAGCCTGGTTTGGTGCACATTGTCGGAGGATCGTTGATGTCGTAGAACGGAGCGCGCGCGAGGGGAGAAGGGAGGGCGGCTTTGCGAGCCCAAGTAAGGAGAAGCATTGGGAGGAGAGGGGGTATGAAGGAGAGTGGTGGTGGTCGCAAGAAGAGGGACGCGCGGCCTGTCAAAAGTCCATTGCGCCGGGTTGACGGCCATCACCGGCCATCAACGCAAAATGGTGACCGTCCCAATTCGGACGTGTGACCGGTGGCGGAAAAGCAATAAGTGAGTGAGGGTATCTTGATTGAGCGGATTGGGAGACACACACACTCTCTCGGTGTTGGTCAGACGTGTATTGTATTTATGTAGATCCCTGTTTCTATGAGCGAACCGGTTCAGAAAGATAAACCAGTTTTTTTTTATTTATCTCTTTACATATAGCCAATAAGGGGGCATAAAGCAATCTCTTTCCTTTGACAAAAAGCCTGTTGTCTTTTCTGGATACTTTTGGCAGGCAAAAATCCTAAACAAAATTGGGGATCATTTCCAGCCAGAAAGCTGTCTGTTTTTGGTAACATTTTACTCTGAATACTGTAGTGATTAGACGTCAAGTCTTGTTACTTGTTACAAGGCCCTCTGGACCCGGACTTACACGCTTCTTGTTACAAGTTACAAGCATTTTTTGGGCTTTGGTTTGTCCTCCAAACTACCCAAATAAAGCAATTTTTCCTTCCGGCTGTGCCGGAACTGTCAAAATATTGCCTTTTATGGTATTTTCTAATGCCATCAGACATGTTACATTTTGGGCTTGAATGTCTTACGGTTACACCTTCCGGACTTAAGGTCTAATCACTACAGTATGATTGATGGTAACATTGGTGGACTTTTCCCAAGGGGCATCCAGTCGAGTGAGCTGGAAGATCCACTGTCAGAGTTGGCCCGTGAGATTTTTCCTAATGGGGGTTTCAGCAACGCTCAGAGTGCTGCCTCTAACAGCGGTTGAGAGCCTAATTTTTTGCAGCGGTAGCACCCGAATGCCTAGAGACAATAGCAGCCCTTCTTGTGCGCCGCTGCTTCACCTTTGGCGACGAGAATGCTGCTAGCCCACCTTCCCCATAAGGCAAAATCTCACGGGTCAACCTTGACAGTTGATCTTGCCGCTAGCCGGAGTGGATGCCCCTTGACTTTTCCCTACTCTGACATTGAGTTGCGGCAAGAATTCAGTAGTTTTACAATCTATGATAGTTCCCAGATAGTGTTTCCTAAAAAGGGTCTGATTTTTTTTGGCAAGAAATAGTTTGCCCATTTCTGGAGGTATTACTCCCAACAAAAACACACCGAAAATTTCCAGATTTTTCAGACAAAAAAAAACCAATTTTAGTCCCCATTAGAGCTTATTAGTTGCCCTTCTAAAGGTCCCTTCCACATTTTAAAATGATATATTTTTTGTTGCAAAATAACCATTCAGTTGGCCTGCACTAAATGTGTGGAGCATTGAAAAACCTCGCAATTTCTGTTGCAAGAATAAGGCTGCAACTGATAAGCTCTATTATCTGGCACAAAAAAAAAAAATCCTTTATGTTTCTGAAGGCGTACTTAGTGGACGAGGGCAGCGGTAATGGATATTATTGTTAAAACTTGCGGGCAGCCCGTGTCTTTTTCGTCGGAGATCCATCAAGGGAACTTGGAAGATTGTTTGAGCATAGAGGTGGTTACAAGTGAGTGGGGGGACAGAGCAAGCTATGACCAGACCGGCCGCCCCCTAGCAGGGATGCGCAAAGCAAAGCTAATTGAGCCGAGACTAAAGACCGGCCTAGGCCAATTGCATCATGCCGTAACATCTTTTGGCCATCCCTGGGCTGTATAAGCACAACATCACTTCGTTCTGTTTGTGAATGTTCGTACCCTGCTCTACTAGCCTTTATTACATCGTGATGGCCCGATTAGATTAGTTTACTAGTCGCAGCAGGCGCTATCCTACTTCGTATGACCTTGATTATATACAACGGCAGTGCGCTGACCGCCACAATTACAGCCACTTTCCATGCGAATCCGACCGTGACGACAAAGGTCAGGTCTACAAATCCAGCAGTGAGCAGCCAATAGAACATAGAGACACGAAACGCTCACCAAAGTACTCTGGAAGGAACGCGATACTGATGATATAGAAGAAAAGCGTTACAATTTCTGAGATGACCATGTAGAGATGCCTGGGTTTTGGCGTCAGAACGCGCAGCAACAGAGGCTGGGCACGTACCAAGTAGTTATTTCCAGAGCGACCATGATGAGCTCGTTGAGAATGAGAGCCGTGAAGGAAATGGAGACGATGTGCAAAAATTCGGTCTCGAACAGGACGAGCGACAGAATCATAATCGCTGCGCCTTGGTAGACACTGATCATGAGCCACTGGAAGAAGGTCTTGTACGACAGCGCCCGGCCCTAACTGACATCAGCTATCGTTTTGACAAGGACAAAGAATAAACCTTGGTCGTCTCCTTGTATAACTCGGGGTATATGATCGCCAGGTCTTCGCTAACATCTCGATCTAGCACCAAAGAAAACACCGGCGCCATGGTGTAGATCGTCGCATACCCAACCATAAGCCAGCCCTGATACAAGGCAATTGGCGCAAAGAAGAATATCGCCGAGAACACCGCCTGCATCACCGAGATGATGAGGCCGCGGTGAATGACAAACTGGGCCAGCTTCGCGGAGCGACGGTACGAGTTGCGGCCGTGCCAGAGCAGAAGCTTGGTTAGGAAGCTGAACTGAGTGACTGAGAAATCTGCCGCCAAAGATGCTTGTTTTCCCTCTTTCCCGACGATACCGACCCCCACATCCGCAGCCTGGATCATGCTCACGTCGTTCCCGCCGTCGCCAATACAACAGACGCGTTTTTTGGTGTGTTTCCGGATTAGTCGAGCAACGTCCGCTTTCTGCGTTGGTGAGCAGCGACAAGCTACGACGGCAGACAGTTTGGTGGCGATTTCGACAAACTCATTCTTGAATAGATCCAGGCAAAGCTGTTTGCAATAATCAGTGGCCTTGGTATGGATACACGAAAAAAACCCGCCTGAAGGGATTCGCCATCGATGACCAAACAACAATCGAGTTTTGATTGGAGGAACTCGAGCTGGGTACGGACCTCATCGGAGGTTTTGACTAGTGGCGATAAGAAAAGAGAACGAGGAGAGTCCATAAAACCATACGTTTGGCGACCTCGTGGATGTACTGGTTGCGAGCGACGAGTTTGGTCGAGATGGCGATACAGCGAGCTGTCTCGATTTTATCTCCAGTCAACATCCAAATCTTAACCCCAGCATTCCGAAGCAGCTCCAATGTCGACTTGACGTCGTCCTGGAGTTTGTCCTCGACACCGGTCAGCCCCAGCAGCTCGAGATCGTGCTCCAGGCACTCGGCCACGACGCTAGCCATCGCCTCGTTGCGTCCATCGAGCCGCACACTGGCAGCGTTATATTTGGTCGCGAACTCCGAATAGAGCTGCGAAGAAAGCCGTTTCCTTGCCATGACGAGCGTGCGTAGCCCTTCTCGTGCCATGTTCGCCGTTTCCTCCTCGAGCCAGTCGTTTCGTTGCACGATCTTGCTCATGACAACATCGGCGCCCTTTTGGAGGAAGGTAATTTCGCCACTCTGGGCGTCCCGCACGACGATCCCCATTCGCTTTGACTCGGAGGTAAACGGGAAGATCTCGAGAATTTCGAATGACAGTCGGGCACCGGCCGGGGTTTGCAGCTCAATGCGCGTGCGATCGCGAAACACGAGGTTGAGTCCAATCGACTGCGTCCATGTAACGATGGCGACTTCGTCCGGAGAAGATGCTTGGAAGGTCACCGAACCGTCGTCGTTTGTAACCGGTGTGACCTGGCCAATATCATCAAGACCGAAGGAAAACTTAGGGATGACCCACATTGTGGCATAGAGCAAGGCTC
Organism: Mycena kentingensis (nom. inval.); assembly: GCA_014461125.1. Lineage (NCBI taxonomy): Eukaryota > Fungi > Basidiomycota > Agaricomycetes > Agaricales > Mycenaceae > Mycena > Mycena kentingensis (nom. inval.). Next base: position 631,830 of record JACAZG010000007.1, on the reverse strand, counting down.
AAGACAACATCCCGTACACGCGACGACATGTCTCTTCGTCCACGAGTCGCTAGTTGAGCACCTGTAGCGATAGAACCCGCTTTGCGATGTGCTATGTATCGTGTGAGTAGAACAGATGCTTCCAAACAGGCGCGTACATTTCTCTGCGCCAAACGCCACAGCCAACTGATGAGCGACCTCGTCCATCGAGTCAAAACCATACGCCATTGTGCCCATGTGCAGTTTCTTCATCTCCATTTCTGCCATCCTGTCAGTAGCGCCTTTTGTTGGTGATCATGCTGACCGTTCTGTGTTAATGTTCCTGTTTTGTCGCTTAAAAGGTATTCGATTCGTCCCAGTTCTTCGGGAAGAGTGCTCGTGCGGACAATCGTCTCGGGGATATCCTGGTCCGCCATGATTTGTCGCGCGTAGACAGTTTTGCCCATATCGAGGTTCACTCGGAGACTGCGCACAAAGTCAATACACGTAGGTCTAAGGAAGGCCCGAACAAACCTGATTGGGATAATCGACGAGAAAAGAATAAGGAACCGAACGATGTAGATGTATGCAGGACCGCGGAAGCCGTTGAGAGCGACAAGAACGACGGAAAGCACGAATGTAACGGTACAGAGGATCTGATAATGCGTGAGCTGGTGAAGGAGGACCGAACCTAGCCGACCTTTGCGAGGTTGTTTATTTCGTGGTCCAATAAGCCGATCTTTGTCTCCGGGTGACTGGTGTTCATGACGGCCCGCGTCTCAGGGCCGGTATAGACGACTAAACCGACGGCAGAACCTGCAGCAAGAACGGTGTTTGACCACAACATGTTCTCCGCTGTTAAAGGGACTACGGAGGGTATATGGTGCAGCGGAACGGATTCAGGACTTGGCGTAGGCTGCGCTGATACCGGTAAATTGAGAGTGAAGGTACCCACAAACGTGTGGATATCCTTAATCGGTCCGTCCGCTGAGAGCAGTGAGAAGAATCGCCAGACGTTGAGCAACACGTACCATACACCTCGGCGTCCAGATCGACCAACTGCCCTTCCTCCAGTTTCTGGCACTCGGAAACCGCAACCCGAAGCTTCCAGTCCGTCTCTCCGTCCAGCTGATCCGTTCGAATAAAACACGTCCCAGAAGAGTCGGACGTGTGGAGCAAAAGCAGGTCCGCGGGTACGCGCTGGTCCTTCTCTAGACGGACCAGATCTCCGACGCGTAGAGACGACGACGGGACAGCCCGGGTGTTCGCATGGGCATCCACGTACGCGGCCTCTAGCGCAGACGCGCTACGATCGTTCGACGGCGGGTCAAGCACGAGGTACTTCTGGGAATTGGCTTCCCGGTCGCGTAGATGCCGTTGGTAGTCGTCGTATGCCTCCTTGCCCATCGTGACAGACAGCACGAATACCAACGGCGCCACCGAGGTTACAATGAAGCCGATTCGGAGCGCGGGGATGAACTGGGAGAGGGCGACTAGCAGGAAGTATAGGTTGAAGAAGAACTTGAATTGTTCATAGAAGACGAGCGGGAGAAACGTGAAGACATTGTACTTCTGGTTCCGGACAATGTTGGGCGGGAAGCGGGATTGGAATTTGTCTTGGAGGAATTGTGAGCAGAGGGAGCGAGCGCAAGGCTGCCACGCACCTGGTGGACGAAACGGAATCGTCCGCGTCGTATCCTTCGACGCCTTGCGTCTAAACAAGGGCCGCGACGCCTGTGCCTCCAATCTGCGCTCCTCGGCTTCGTACACTTGCTCATCTTGCTCTACTGCACCGAGGAGACCGACTTGCTCATCGGGATCGTCGGTATAGCGGTCCTGCCGGCTGAGAATACGGGAAGAGGCAGCCGCGGCACGGACAGACGCGCGCATTGGGGAAGCAGGTTCCGAGTCGTCGTCGGCTGCAAGAGGCTGGTAGTTGGATGTTGACCGGGCAGTGAAAGTTTTGAGCGGGATCTCGACCATACAGTCACTCTCAGAAAGCACAGAAATGCATGGCATGAACTTCATATTGAGACCATACAGCCAACAGTAAACTACAGGCAGCAGTAGATTACAGCCCTTAGAAGGTTGCGGGGCGGCGCGCAACAAAGGTGGAACGGGCTTTGGTGATACGGTGCGGGAGAGGGAACCTGAGCTTCGGCTCAAGGAGCTGCTTGATGTACGGGCGGCGGATGTCGGCGGTCTTCTCAATCTCGACGACGCGGAGGATCTAGTGGAGAGTTAGTCGACATTCGCAATGACGGAAGGAGTATTTACATGGATCGACCGGAAACGAGCACGGTGGCGCGCAGCCATGTCCTGGTAGAGGCTCTTGACGGCGTCGGCACGGGACAATTCCCTAAACTCCTTGTACATGTTGTGGGTGCCGGAGCGCGAGTCGTAGCGGAGCCAGATGCCAAAGTTCTTAACTTTGAGCGGCTTCTTCTCGTGAATCTAGAAAAGGATTAAATCCCGACGCTTGCCTCTTGAGGGCTGCAGGGGGAGTCTACTGACGACGTTGACGCCGATAATTTCGCCCGACGCTTTTTTGACCTTGTTCAACTGGCTGCGAGGAGTAAGTAAACGAGCAAGGATAGTGTATGGAGGACGCACCGCAAGAAGTACCAGAAGCGCGACTTTGCGACGACCTCGTTGGGCGCGAAGATGCGCATGCGGTAAATTTTTGGGGTGGGCTCGGCATCGGTGGGGAGATGGCGGCCGATGACCTGGAATTCTTGAAGGCCCATTCTGGAGGAGAATAAGTGGGCTGGGGAGGAGGAGGAGGAGCAGGCGGACGTTGGATGGTTTTGGCTTGAGGGAAAGAAACTGGTCAGGCTTTGATGTAACACCTCACTCACGGCGTTCATGGCAGGGATTGCACTCAAATCCTTTGACCTCGCAAACGCAGTCCTTGAGGTCCAGCCAGGCGATGAAATATTCAAATTCGACTCAGAGGCCAATAGGCGTATAAATCGCGAGGCGCCATGGGCTAAGGACCCTCACTACTTCAAGTCGTGCAAGATCTCAGCAGTCGCACTCATTAAGATGGTATACCCATATCTATCTCCGCAATCTACTATCTAACCATCCCTAAGGTCATCCATGCGCGTTCAGGCGTGCCACACGAGATTATGGGACTTATGCAGGGCAAAGTCGTCGGAAACGCGCTCGTCATCATGGACTCGTTCGCTCTCCCGGTCCAGGGCACGGAGACTCGTGTCAATGCCGCCAATGAAGCCAACGAGTACATGGTCGAATACATCGACAAGTCTGAGAAGGTCTGACGCGCTCTTCTGTACTGATTCTTTCGAATCATTCATACAAACCAGGCCGGTCGTCTCGAGAACGCTATCGGATGGTACCACTCCCACCCCGGATACGGCTGCTGGCTGTCCGGCATCGATGTCAATACCCAGCTCAACAACCAGAAGTTCCAAGATCCCTTTGTTGCCGTCGTTGTCGACCCCAACCGCACCGTGTCCGCAGGCAAAGTCGACATTGGCGCGTTCCGCACGTACCCTGAGAACTACACTCCTCCCGGTGGCGCAACTGGGAACGACTACCAGAGCATACCTCTCAGCAAGATCGAGGACTTTGGCGTGCATGCTGGCCAGTACTACCAGCTCGAGATAGAGATATTCAAGAGCTCACTCGACAACGAGCTGCTTGGCATGCTCTGGAACAAGTACTGGGTCAGCACCCTCAGCCAAAGCCCTCTCATCTCCGTTAGTTGTTTTTATCTTACTGCCGCATTAGCTTACCCACATATTCAGAACCGTGCTTATGCCGTCTCTCAACTGGCAGATCTCCACCAGAAACTGTCCAAGGCTCAATCATCGGTATCGTCGACGCGCGCCAGCGTTCCCGTATTGCCCGAACACGCAGCCAAGAAGGAGAAAGAGGACAAGAAGAAGGAGGATAACCAGCTCGCGAAGAGTGTCCGTGACAGCACAAAGATTGCTGTAGAGGCGCAACACGGCCTCATTGCACAGACCATCAAGGACGTTGTATTCTCCTCCAGATTACGGCGCTCTGACTTGGGCGCCACCATCGACAGTGCCATGACCGACGCTTGACCCACTCGCTTGTAACATCCTAGATCGTGTAAATTCATCCTGTAACTCGCAACAACACTTGTCCAATATCATCTTGCACATTTTTCTCCATACCGGGTATACATTAAAACACGTCCATCGAATGAGGGCACGCATCCGCCAAATGCCCATGCGCCTCGCAATCGGTGCAGAAAAGCTCTTGGGGATCCCCAGCCGCGGAGGGACCTCGCGCATCCTTCGGGGAGTCGGCTGATAGCAAAGGACAAGAAAATATCTCGTGCCCTCGTTGCTCGCAAATTTCGCATACCGGCTCTCCGTTATCGGACGTCTCCGACGCGACACTTGCTGAACGCTTCCTCGTAGAAGGTTGCGGTTCAGTGCTGCCTTTGGACGACTTGCGTTGTTTCGCGAGTTTTTGCTTGGTCCGCTCGAGTTCTTGTTCTAGCTCGTCTTCACGATAGATCTATTCCAGGTGATTCTCATTTTTCTCGGTCGACAACGGTGACATACCTTGGACTCAATCAACGCTTCGAGTTCACCGATCTCTTTGTTGAACTGTTTGGATCGGTCAGAAGACAGATTCTACCAACCAACCAACAAACTTGCATCGTTCTTGTCCCGAGCATGTTTGCGTTCCATGTCCGTTACCTGTTTGCGTAGCTTCTCTGTCTCCATCTACAATAAGATGAATGGGGAGAGTCGTGGTCAGAGGTTTGCCGATACCTCAAACTTGGCTTTCTGGTCCTTGAGTAGTCGTTGGAGAGACGATGAATCCCCGGGCGTGTCGTCATGAGCCTCTTCTTCCTTCAACAAACTATTGTCCAAATTTTCTTCCAATATCTGAACCTCCTGTGACTGTGTTCAAAACGTGGGCAACTGAGAATCAACAAAAATAACCTGTCGCAACTGCTCGGTCTCCGTCAGCAACATCTGGTTCTCCGACTCGACCAACTTTGTCCTCTGAGTAGCTGCGAGATTCTCTTTCTGGAGTTCTTGGACGATGAGCCTATCTCACGTCAGCCTTTTCGTCTTCTCCGATAAAAATGACATACTTCAATCCTTTGATTTCTTCTCTTGCCGCAGAGAGATCGTGCTTGGACGGTAACGGAGAAGACGGTGCCGCTATACCGTTGTTGAACCCAACATCGCGGTTAGCCTTTTTCTTCAACGATTCAATCTCGGCGGTCTGTGCAGCAAGTGTCTGCCGGAGGTTGTCCGTTTCTTGAGAAATGCCAGAGTGACCGCGACGAGCATCCTCGAGGGATAGGCGGAGCTTGTCGATCTCGTCAGTCAGGCGTTGCTTCTCCGCGGCGCCACGATCTACGATTTTGGCGACGCGGGTATATAAATCTCCCGCATCTCCGTTATCGCTGACCAGACCATCCAAGTTCTGAAATGCATCAGCCGGCGATAAGACAAGAGAAACAAGAACTTGCGGCGAGCTCGTTCCGTAATCCTTCAACTTCGGCCCTGGCATCTTCCAACGTGGCTGTGCTCTCTTGAAGGGCCGCCTCGACCTCTTCTACGCGTCTCCGTGCGGCCCCCTCAGCCTTGTTCATACGGTCGACTTCCTTTCTTCCTTCGGTCAACTCCTTCTTCATCGCATCCTCCTTCTCTTTCAATCGACGCATGCGATCAGTAAGGGCTGCTTCCTCTCGTTCGGCGGCCGCTTGCGCATCCTCAAGCGCATCCTCCAGCTTGCCGACCTTCCTCTGCAAATGAACGACCTGCTCCCGGAGAGCTTCGTTGTCGATTTCGGTTGCGGATGATGCGACTTTCGGCGGAGGAGATGTCGGCGAAGGAGATCGAGCGGCTGCTGCCGCGCGACTCTCCAAGGTCGATACACGGGCTTCTAGCTCGTATTTGTCCTTCTCGGCATCATTGAGACGCTCCTCGTAGAGTGCGATTGTTTCCTAGTCGAGTTTAAAATCTTTTCATGCAAATTTTGAGAACTAAATACCTGGCCGGCTTGCCGCAACTCGTCGACCTGAGCTCCGAGCTCTGTTCGCTCTTCCTCTAACTCCGCTTGCGTTCTCTTAAGCTGCGCTTCGAGTCCAGTGAGCTCCACCTGCTTGGCCTTCAATTTGTCGACTGCCGCCCGCTCTAGGCTCTCCTTCTGCGCAACCGTCTCCTTCATAGACGACGCCAAAGCCGCGCTTTCGTCCAACTGCTGCTCAAGTTGCGCAACAAGACTGTTCTGATCGCTCCGTAGACGCGTTTGTTCCTCCAACTGCCCCTCCAATGTTCCGACTCGAGACTGCAGTTGCTGCTCGAGTTGCGTGATACGGTTGCTTTCCTTGAGTCCGTTCCTCCTCGAGCTCAAGCTCCAAAGCTTCGATGCGCGATTGTAAGAGTGCCCGTTGCTCTTCAAACATCGCGGACGATCGTACTGAGGAAACAGACTCGGGTCGAGGCGAAGGTGGAGGTTCTCGGAAGGCAGGGGATGCTGGAGGAGGCATGGCAACAGCGCTCGGTATCCGCGCACGGGGTGTACCTAGTGAGGGACGCGCGCTAGTTGTAGATGGTCGGCCGCCCAGGCTAGGCTTTGGTGTTGTGAATGGGGAGGCGGGCGGTCGGGTTGGAGAGGAAGTCGACCGATTCGTCAAAGCGGGGGAAGGAGCTGCTCGTGAAGGGCTGGCGGGCTCTAGGGATTGCCGCGATGGGGTAGAAGCATCGCGCGTACTGAGTTGCTTTGCGGTCATTGAAGCGTATTTGGAGGCTCGAGAGCCCGCGGTAAGCTTGTTGGTAAGCGGAGTTGGCATTGCAGTGGGCGTCTTTGCAAGAACGCGTGTCCTGGCGCGTGCTGCGGGTGTCAGACCGGGAGTGGCGCGTCCGGCGTAGGATGTGGAGGGGGTTGTGCGTCCGGACGGTGTTATGCGACCGGTCGATGTTGTTGGTGGCAACCTTGAGCTCGTACTGAACGAGAAGGATGAGGGTGTGGTGCGACCAGACACGGATGGAGTCGTGCGTCCTCCACGAGAAGACGCGACGGACGATGGTCGAATAACCGCACCGGGACCAACAGTGGGCGGAGAAAGCTTTGTTGTGGCAACAAAGACGCCGCAGCTGGGCGGGCACGAGAAGTACCGTTTCCTAGAGGGAATTAGGCGTTGAGCGCGGCAAGAGATTATTTACCCTGCGACGGAGCCGTCGTTCTTGCCTTTGCCTGCGAAGCCACCGGACAATTCGACGCCTGAGTCGGTTAGAGGTGAGGCGGTCTACTGACGCGACCGAAAGAAAGACGCACCTGCCCAGAGCCCAGGTTTTCCATCTATATCACCAAGGTAGCGGAGAGCGCCTTCGAAGCCGAGAGACTCGATTCGAACGTTGTCGCCAAGCTTGTACAAGCTGAGCTGAGCTGGAGGCACTGAGCGCGAAATCGAACCTGGAATGGACGGGGTGCTGCTCTGAACACGTCGGATTGGCGGGAGGCAGGGCGGGAGATCGAGGTTCGGTGTTGAGCAGGGTCGTTTGACTTGAGTGCTTCAGTGAATGCGCGGGACATTTCGGCGACATCGGGGACGGGGACGGGGCCACCCGCCGACGACGCGGACCTCGATCTGCTCGGGGTAGGAATAACGCTGCGTCTAGGTTTCATGGCGGATTAGCGCGAAAGTGGATGCGTGATCCCAACGTCAACTTGAATCCTGACCACAACGCCCAACGCACCTACATGTGCATACAGCTATAAGCACACCCCCTTCGCCCCACGACAAACAAATGGCTGGCGCATTGCAGAATGCCAAGATGACCCACGATTCCCCCAACGCACGCAGCAAGTCCATTACTACCGCAGAGCTCGACACCCACGGCGTATGTCGCCACTCCACTCCACTCGCTGTCTCAGCATCCTCCTAGGTCCTCAATCGTCATGCAACAAAAAACACGGCGTACCAGATCGGCGTCTCGGAGGACAAGGGCAACCGTAGAACGATGGAAGATGCCCACTCGTTCGTCGTAGACTTCGCCAATGTTCGAGGCCAGGGTTTCTTCGCTGTGTTTGACGGTCATGCTGGGAAGCACGCCGCCGAGTGGTGCGGGAGCCACTTCCACTCGGTGCGTCGTCATATTGTTCAGCGATGGTTCTATCGCATTAAACCATCCCAGTATCTGTTATCGTCCATGAACAGACACCAAGCCCTTCCCATTCCCGACATCCTCAACCAGACATTCCACGACGTCGACGAGAATCTTTCCCGGATGTGCGAGGAATCTCAGGGCAAGATCCACTCGGGCTGCACCGCTGTGACCGCTTTTCTTCGTGTTGAGGACGACCACGGCCAACAGTCTTTTGTTCCTGCTTCCGCAGAATTCGACGACCTCGGGAGTCTCAGCAGCACCGACAGCACCAGCAGCCCGTCTGGTGACGAGTCTGCAAACAAGAAGAAGAAGCGCCGTTCGTTGACCAGTAGCCGCATTCGCAAAGCATTCAAGAGTCTCGCGTCTCCATCCCACTCTCCCAAACCGTCTCCTTCTCCAACGCCCCAGACCCCTCGATCCCGATCCCCAACCTCGGCCGCCGTGGTCGTTCCTCCCACTACAGCGCGACGCGTTCTTTACTGTGCCAACGCCGGGGACGCGCGCGGCGTTCTATGTCGGGGAGGAATAGCTGTCCGCCTCACCTACGACCACAAGGGCTCGGATAAACAAGAGGCCAAGCGCATTATTGACGCTGGCGGTTTCGTCATGAGCGGCCGCGTCAATGGTGTTTTAGCCGTGACGCGGAGCTTGGGGGACTCTTCAATGAAGGACTTTGTGGTTGGTGCTCCATACACGACCGAAACCGAGCTCTGTGATGACGACGAGTTTCTAATCCTTGCATGCGACGGTGTAAGTGCTATCTTGCCCTACATCGTCTTCACTCAAGTTACCCAGCTGTGGGATGTAATGAGTGACCAGGCCGCCGTCGACCTCATTCACGACATTCCCGACGCACAGGCTGCGAGCCAAGTTCTTCTCAAGGGCGCGTTGGATGCGCATACTTCGGACAATGTAACGGTCTTGGTGATTCGCTTTCGGTCACCCAGCGCACCGAGTTCCTAGTGTAGCTTTACAGGCAGTGTAACCCACAGATAGTATTATTCGATTCGGACTGTTGTAGGCTTCGTTGGCGCGCAATCAACACGCATAGCCGACACGCCTGATCTCGACACCCATGTCTGGCTACAACATGGGCCCAGCAGCTCCCTATGCAAACCAGTATGCGCCGCCAACTGGTCCACCACCGAACCAGTATGGCCCGTATGCGCCTGCGCCGTCTACACAGTATTCCATGAACGATTCTAAGGGTTCGCTGAGGGGGAACAAGCAACACGACGGCTAATAGGTGACAGGGCACGGTGAACGGTTTAAGCCGAAGAAAAAGATTCAAGATCCCATCTTCCTTGTGCTCTTTCTGCTCCAAGTGCGTTTCCAGTTCCGCCGGGTCGTTCGCATCACAAGGTTTAATCGCCGCTCCAGTTCTTTGGTTTCGCGTGCGTGCACCATCCCTCGTTACAAAAAGGTCCTCATTCTCTAGCGCATTGTCGGGAATCGTCCTGACAAGTTGGGTTTCGGATGGTGGCAATACTGGCGGAGGACTCGGCAAGGGCAACACTGGAAGCGCAATCTCGCTTAACCAAAGCACGATATACTTGCTCCTGCTCGTTGTTGGCGCGGCTTTGGTCCTCTCATCCCTTTATCTGCTCCTGGTTCGCCTGTACACGAAGGCGATAATGCACGTCACACTCGTACTGTCGATTCTGCTCAACATGTATGTGTCTATGTTTCCTCTCTTTGGATCGGTGTAACTTTCTGCAGTGGCGTCGCGGTCTACTATTGGATAACCAAGTATTACTGTGCGCCTTTCTTTGTTTTTTTTTTTATCTGCTAACTGTGTCCATAAGCCGGCGCCATCATGTACGCTGTCGCCTCGAATTTCTTCCGTCGCTGACTTGCGCAGCTTTACTATCATCGCTTTGTTTTCCATTCTCTCCTACTATGGTTTCCGTTCGAGGATCCCCCTGGCGTCGCTTCTTCTCCAGGTGTGCATGGATGTGGCCAAGCATCATCGTAGCGTGTATATCGTCGCCTTCTCCTCCCTCATCTTGCAAGCTGCTTTGGCTGTGTCTGTCCCCATCTTTATTATCCACTAACCGCAGCTCACGATTACCAGATGGTTTACATTCACGGCGATTGCCACGTACAACTCTCTTTCTGTGCTTGAGAAGCGAGCTTATCTAACGCAGCTACACCAAATGGACGCCCGGAAACCCAGGTAATTACTTCGTTCATCGTGCTCTTTGACTTGCTGAGTGGTGTAGCTTGTGCCGATGCCGGAACATCGTGTTCGTCCGGCAAGGTCGCCGGCCTCATCTTCTTCGAGGTACGTTGGCCATCATCCTAAAACGCGTCAAATCACCCTACAAATAGGTCTTTTCGTTTTTGTGGACCTCTCAGGTTATCGGCAATGTTGCTCTTGCCACACTCGCTGGAGGTACGTGCGCTGGTGTACACCTGTCCTCGAAAGACCATCTCACTCGCACAGGACCGTATGGCTGCTGGTACTATTTTGGACCCCGCGGCGAGGGCATGCCAAATAAACCCACTTTGTCTGCTTTCGGACGGGCATCGACTCTCTCTCTGGGCTCCATTGCTTTCGGCTCGTTGGTTGTGACGCTTCTTGAATTGCTACGCATGGTTCGATTCATTTTAGCTTCCTAACTAAAGAAAAACTGACGACACAAAGATTCTGCGTGCAGCACAAGACTCCGCAAATGCTGACGGTCATCGTAAGTTTAATACCATCTCCGTTTTCGAAGTTGCTGATGTTTCTAGCCGTCGAGGCATGCTTGGCTTGCTGCGCTGCATGCTTTGTGGGCATAATTGAAAGCCTGGTCGAGTACATTAACAGATACGCATATATCGAAATTGGTAAGACTGCTTTCTGTTTTCCTCCGATCCCCATCTCAAACGAGATAGCACTCTACGGAAAGTCGTACATCGCCGCAGCAAAAGCTACATGGAGGTACTCGACCAATCTCCTCGATGTAACCTTGATCTTATAAATGAACAGGCTACTCCAAGATCGCGGCGTGTCTGCCTTGGTAAACGACACGATTGTGGGCATGAGTGAGTGCCCACCTTGCCATTGCAACGCTATATTAACTATCCTCAAAGCCCTGACGTGGGGCGGGTATGCCGTCGGTCTCATCTGCTCTCTGTTCTCGTATCTCTACCTCCGATGCGAGTCCTTTCAAGTTTGACTGCATTATTCGTGGACTAAAACGCGGATAGTTACCGAGCCTGCCTACAACGCCAACGGCGACTATACTCCCGCAGTTTTGCTGTTCGCATTTTTGATAGGTTTGCAGTGCTGTGAGTTTTCCCTAGTACATGGCTGAGCCGAGCTCATTCTCCCAAAAAGCGCTCACACTCTCGTCTGCTCTCGAGGCCGGAGTTTCAACGATATTTGTTGGTTTAGGTGAAGATCCACACATTCTAGCGCTTCGAGCACCCGCACTGTTTGGTATGATTGCGGAGGCGTATCCTGAGGTGGTTAGACCTGTTTGATAGTTGTTGGTACATATACCCACGAATGCATCTTGGACCTCTGCAATTATGGCCGGACAGTGGACTCCGCTGTCGCTCATCGTGTATGGCTACGCGTGCCATCCTCTCCAGGTCAGCTCGAGAGAGCAGAGCCGCTTCTCTGCCCGCAATCGACTTTCCACCGTAACCGAATCCTCCGCCGGAGACGACACTTTCCTCCACCGCGATGTGGTCTCCCTCGAAGTCGGCGACGAGATTTATGCCTTCGAAAAATACACACCGCGCGGCAAAGAGGTCGAGGGCGTATGGTACCGAGGGTGCGTTCGCTATCCCTTCCGCCGTCGACCTATCTGACCATCCTAGTTATGTCGTTACTACTACTCGTCGACCAGCCGTTACATGGGCCCTCAATTCCGACCCCTCCACGTCCACGAAACCTGCCCAAAAGATGGAAGAACCTCACCAGGTTTTCATCGGCATCTTTCCAGCTTCACATGTCTTCATTCGCGACGAATTCGCCGACGCAGAAGGCCGTCTCCCCCGAACTTGCTGCAACCCTCAACGGTGGCGGGTCGCAGCCATACGTCGCAGCCGCTGGAACTGGCTGGGCCTCTGGTAACGCGTCTCACGGAACTGCGAGCCCCGGCAGCTCCTTCGTCCAATGGCCGAGTAATAAACCTGCGTCTATCATGGGCAGTCTCCGGGAGGAGGACGAAGAGCAGGATCTCTCCGCGTCGAGAAAGTCGTTTCGCATCGGTCCACATCCTGACCTTTCGCGTTCTCTCCGTTCGGGACCGACCGTATACCCAGCAAGTCTGCATTCTTCGTCCGTCCGCTCGTCCTCCCCCGCGGAATCCCAATCCATGAAACCCTTGCCGCCCCGACCGTTACTCAAATCTGGCGGTGATACAGCGGCTGGCGCTATGCAACCCATACTCGACGAAATCGCGTCCGCCTTACGCGAATGGCATACATTCATGTTCCAGTATCTGGCCCGCCGCGACTACAAACTTTTCCATGTCGTCCGCGAACACATCGAGTATCTTCATCTCGGTCGTCGGCAACTGCTCGCGCAAACCCTCAACGCAGAGGAGGCCGTCCTCATGCGTCGCGAGTGCGTGATGCGCCTCGTCAGCGGGAACATTCTCCAAGGACTCGACGTTATTGTTCGGCACCCGACTTGGGGTGCACTCGTCTCTGTTGACGTCGAGGGTCAGGTAGACCAGCGGAGCTGGGTCAGCGCAGTGCGCATGTACTCGATGCAGGTCTCTCTCGCCTATCTTACGGCGACATACCCCGAGCTTCCTCTAGGCCTTGGCGCCAGCACCGAGCACGTTCAGACGGCCTCTCTTCAAACGCCGGCGCATTCTGCCTTTCCCGATTCATCCTACCACAAACCCCGATCACTTTCGCTGAGTATCACGAACGACTCTGCTCGACCGACCGCCAAGTTCTTTCACATATATTTGGATGTTCGCGCGTTCGTTGCGTCTCCGTGCGCACCCGGCGAAACTGCCGAGCTATTCTTTTCTCTCTACAAGCGTTCGGGCCAGTTTATTACCGAGGACTTTTGCGCCATCCTGAACCACAACGGCGTCCTTGCGCGCGATCCAACCAAACGAATCCGCACTCTTTTCACCGACCTTGCACCTTCGGACGTACAAGACCCCGTTTATCTTGTTTGCCGCATTGTACGAAGCGGAGCATTAAAGACTGCCGATTCCAACCGGCAGGACAGCGGCTACGGAGTGCGGTCAGACCCAGGCTGGAACGATTTGAATGGACCAACGAGCCCCCGAGGCAGCGCCATGGGAGGAGACGCGTCTTCGCCATTTCGGCGTCCATTCGGCTGCGCTGTCTTGGAGCTGACCCAGCTGGCCCGTATGAATGTCGAAGAGACGGACGTACTCCCCGCTCGCGAGTTTCAGATGACGATATATCAGCCTACCAACGAGGTTTCGTTTTCCATGATGCACCAGAATATCATCAGCAAGAACGCAAAGGAGTACGAGAAGACAAACCGGCAAGTTTTCTGGACCATCCGTTTACTATGGATTAACTCTCGCCATTCAGAGCCGACTCGATTGCAGTCACACTCAAGATCTTCAGAGGAGACTCGCAAACAATCGTTCGCGAAAACTCCTCGCTTCTACAAGAGACGCCTCATACGCTTCGTCTTGGATTTCCTGATGTCGTTTTTCCCGGCGATAGTCGGAATGAGTGGTACATCAAACTTTGGTCGGGAGAGTTCGCGTCGGTCAACTCGGGCACCGGCCGTCTCAGCGTCGCGCAATTTGCTCGTGGGCAGATGGGCCCGTCCTCGAACAACGTTCAGGTCACGGTCGAAGTAAGGGATGAAGATGGACGGGCTGTTGAATCTGTTCTTTCCCAGGGCAGCGGAGAACCGGCTATGACCCAGTTCCACTCGATGGTTTTCCAACGATCCAACGAACCAACCTTCGGCGAGTTGATCAAGATCCAACTTCCAACACAAGGACTGGCTCATTGGCACCTCTTTTTCACGTTTCGCAACCGAGCTGGGCGGGAACGCGGGGCGCGCGATCCGGAGCGTCCATTCGCATTCGCGTTCCTGCCACTCTTCCCTGACAGACGCGCTTTTGTTGAGGATGGGAGCCATACTCTGGTCCTATATCGCGCCGATAAACTGGGGCAGGTTCCGCCCGAAATCTACCTCTCCGCCACCGCGTTCCTCAACTCGAACCAACGCGCGGACCAGATTATCCTCCCTCCCGAAATGCAACGCCTCGCGCCTCCCCTTCGGGATACGCTTACGTTGCGGTCATCGCTATGTTCGACCAAGCTGACGCAGAATCCGGTGCTGCTCAGTCTCCTCAGCTGGGACAAGCTTGCAGACCGCGAGCTTCTCTCCACTGTTCTCACCAAGTTCACGTTTGTTGGAGAGGGAGAGATCGTCAAGTTCCTCCGGGATATCTTCGATTCTCTTTTCGGCATCCTCGTCTCCAACAACAATCTGGCGGGAGAAATGGACGAGCTGGTGTTCAACGCGCTCGTGACGGTGCTGGCCATAGTTCAAGATCGACGTTTCAGCAATTTTCAGCCGGTGCTGGACGTTTACATCGAGAGACACTTTGACTGTGCCGCTGCCTCTTCCCGTATGATCCATTCGATGACGCGGCTTTTGTTGAATCCGACCTCGACGGAAAGCGCATCACCGTTGCGTGCAGCCCTCAAGGTTTGGCACTATATCTTCAAGTTTATCACACGGGCGCGGGAGCTTCAAAAGGCAAAGGAGATTGGTATGGGCGGCGGAGCGACTGCAGACCATTTCGCATCCAACTTCAAGCGTGAAATCCGCTCTCATCTCGCCGAGGTGACGCGGATGATGGCCGCGACCTCACCGCCGTCTATTATCGGCACCCAGACCATCGCGTTGCAACACTTCAATTCCATCCTTCCGGAGCTCGCAAAGATATTCTCGTCGATCGAACTCGTTTCAATTGCTACAAGCGTCGCCAACGCCGTGACCGTTGGCAAAGGCAAGATTGTCATTTGGAAGCTGATCATGTACCTGCAAATCGTGAAAGGGTTCTTGCTCGACAATACCGACTCTCGCCCTCTGCTTGTAGAGGCTGTCGTGATTTGGATTAAGCCTCATTTCGGACGTTACGATGAATACAACTCCAGCGACTCGGAATCCGCCAAGGACGCCGCCCGCGTGAACTGGCTGGAGAGCATCCGCCTCTGTGTCACTATCATCGCCGTCATGCTCGACAAGCTTCAGCAGTACCTGATCTCTGCTGTCGTCGCCGACGACAAGACTGCCCTCCGACGAGAGCAGGACAACGTGGAGAACCTACTCGGATTGATTCCTAGGCTCGTCTCGCCCCGTCAAGTAGCTCCCTTGCTGATATGCTTCTAGACTATTGGAATCATATCGTGAGTTCCAAAGCCCCGCATCGCGCAGGGCAATGGAACGAACGCGCTCCTCGCTACCGCTCAAGACAACTGTGCCCGTCACCTTCCCGGAAACCTATCCTTTTTCACTTTTGGCGCAGTATCCCGACAGTCCACGCGGATCGGTGACTCCCGGGACGCCAGATGGAGAGAATGTGTTTAACCCGGGTCTGGGCGAAACAGCAACCGTCCTCCTCGTTTTAATTCTGACATCTCCAACCAAACACATCCTCAACTTTTTCGAGGTCAGTCTCGACATCGAGGGCCGCGATCGGTTTATCGCGCTACTCTCTATCTTGTTCAAAGTCGCGACGTCGATTCTGGACAACGACGCGTTCCCCAAGACGTGGCTAAATATCAACGTTCTTGCGCATCGAGTGCTCATCAAGATCATGGAGCCCATTTCGACGATTATGGAGAAGCACTTTGTACCTCGACAAGAGGACCAGGCACAGTTCAACTCGCAACTCTGGCGAGATGCCTTCCACATGTTCTTGAAATTGCTATCGTCTGACCAGCTTGTTATCGAGGAATTCAGCCCCCAGGTTCTTTTCTATCATGCTTTTTCTGCGTCTACTAACCGTTCTCAGAAATGTCGCGCCGTCTGGCGGTTAGCTGGCGACGTTCGAGGCGACGGTGCTTCAATCTTGCTCTCGTTGTGGCAGGCGCTCGGATGGGCAGAGCATGCATCGACAACTGGTGACCCTGCGACACGCTATGGCGGATACCAGGTGTACCTGCACCCCTTGGTGGGACAAGTCGTCAACCTCTGCTTGAGCCACCACGACCAACTGCGTAACAATGCGGTCCAAATGCTGTATAGCATGATCGTCTCCGAATATCACCAGTCGCACAACTTTGACGATATCGAGAACGAATTGGTCACTCGCCTCGACTCCTTGTTCATGTCGGATAGCAAAGGCGATGATATATCCCGCGCTTTCTTCATTGGGCATCTCCGGCACCTCTTCTACTCGACGGAGGTCGACGAAGCGCTCAGGGAACGTGTTTCCGTCTTTCTGGACTCGGTCGACCTCTTCCTAGAGCTGTTGCTCAGCCTGCGCGCACTACCTGACGGGGATGAGTATGCAGATGACCGCGTCATTGCGACGGTACGCCGGCGTCCCTTCTCTCTCCGCACATTCTCTCATTCTTGCTCTAGCTTCGCTTGATGAATTTCATTCGGCGAATCGGACGCGATGAAATCTACATCAAATACGTGCACCAGCTCGTCAACATGCACTTGCAGTCGCAGAACTACGTCGAAGCCGCGTTAACCCTCAAACTTCACTCAGACCTTCATGAATGGGATCTCAACACATTCGTCGGTCCCATGGAAGACCTCGGGTTGCCGCAACAGTCTCACTTCCATCGGAAGGAAACTCTTTGCCTGCTCATTCTTGATTACCTTGGTACGGCTCAGCTATCTA
This sequence comes from Mycena kentingensis (nom. inval.), assembly GCA_014461125.1. Lineage (NCBI taxonomy): Eukaryota > Fungi > Basidiomycota > Agaricomycetes > Agaricales > Mycenaceae > Mycena > Mycena kentingensis (nom. inval.). Next base: position 614,921 of record JACAZG010000007.1, on the reverse strand, counting down.
CCTGACATTATTTGACGCGCCGATAGGAAAGGGCAAGGCTTGGGAGAGCGCCATCGACATCTGCAAAGAACTTGCATTCCAGCATGCCGAGGTTACGTTCAACTAGTGAGTGTGCAGGAATTTACGAATCCAACTAACTCTTTCTAGCGGCCGACTGGCAGAAATTCTCCGTCATCAGGCTGCTCTCCTGGAACATATCGTCACCGACCAGCGATACTACGCAGACTACTACCGCGTAACGTTCTACGGCAATTTCCCCGCTGCACTCCGCGACAAGCGTTTCATCGTGAGTTTCGTTTCTTAGTTGCGAAGTTTTCTAACGCCGCTTCAGTATCGGGGTTATGAATGGGAAAAATTTGGCGCTTTCTGTGAACGAATGCTCAGCAAACACCCCGGCGCGCAACTGCTGAAGACACCGGGCGATCCGCCAGTGGACATTCGATTCGGCCACGACCAGTTCATTCAATGCACGGCGGTCACTCCCGAGCCAAATCGGACGCTACCTGTCTTCACCAACCCCGACGCGCCAGTACCAGTACGAACCTACTATGAACATTCGTGCGTATTCACAACCCACTTCGATCGAGGCTAATGTTTGTTTGTTTGTTTGCCCAGTGCTATCAACCTGTTCAGCTCTTCTCGACAAATCAAGAAGATTGGGCGGTCTGGTGTGGAGGAAATCTGGGCTGAAAAGAGCTACTTCACCACCGAAGAGGCTTTCCCGACCGTCCTCCGTCGATCCGAGGTCGTGGGGCTGGAGATTGTAGAAATCTCGCCCGTCGAAAACGCGCTGAGCGAGGTCGAGCTCAAGACCAAGGAACTCGCTGCTCTGAATCTCAGATACCAGGCGCTAGCCAAAACTGCACAGCCAGTGTCGACAAACGCGTTAGCGATGTCGTTGAACGGTGCGGTCGATGCGCCGGTGAACACCGGCATTGCCGCGTACCGACAAACGTTCTTCGATCCCGAATACGTTGCTCGATATCCCGAGCGCTCGGAGTTGGTTGAGAAGCTGAAGGCAGCAATTGACGAACAAGTGCGTGGTTCCTTTTTTGCTCCGTCCGACCTACTAACGTTACCCAGGTCGTTGTCATCGATCATTGCATGAAGCTGCACGGACAACTCTGTCCTCCCGAGTTCGTTCCTTTCCACGAAACACTAGAAAAGTTCTTTCGCAAGAACTTCAGAGACGAGATTATTCGTCTCAATCTCGATGTGCCGGATCCCACGTCGCCTTCCTACGCCGCCCGACAACCGTCGCAATACGCGTCGTCGCCGTACGAACAGTCAGTAAAACGCAGTCTAACGTCGACCGTCTCTACTACGAAGCCACGAGCTCCGTTCTTTATACCGCCGCTGCAGCTGGGCACACCCGTAATGACCCCTGCTCCGACGTCGCCACGTTCTCCCGTCAGCCCTCCGGATGTGGGACCACCGAAGCAGACTCCCTTACAACGACATCTTGCGCATTTAGCCCGACACGGAATCAATGGCGTTTCATCTGCTCCTGGCGACATTGGTGGAAGCGATTCGCTCTCGGCAGAGTCGCCACACAATTCCTTTGTGAACGTTGGAAATGGCGTCGATTCGGTGTCGGGTGCGAAGATGTCGGGCGCGTCTGTGGCGACCTCGAAAAGTTTCACCTCCTTCGGTTCCCTGAAAGGGCGGTTTTCGCGGTTGGGAAGCTTAAATTTCGGGACTTTCGGAGGCGGACGACGGAACGCGACTAGCTCGTAGTTCATCTGTATACAAGGCGGACTCCATATTGTAATTTACTAGCAGGATTGTACGCTACGACCATGGTGGATTTCTAACTGTTTTACATCGTACATCGCAGAAATCGTGAAACCTAAAATTGCATGCCCTCGTGAAGATAGTCGTTGTAGTTGCGATCATCATTGAACGCTGGGACGTCGAATGTGTGCTCCGGATCGTGTATGGACGGGAAGCCGTCCGAAAAATTGCTCCCCGAACTCGAGTCGCTCTCCTGCTTCACTTCATAGCCGGGATAGTGATGGTCGCCTTCCTCGAAGTGCAAGAGGAGCCCCAGAGGCGCCTTCTCGTCTAGGGCAGGGTCGATGGAGTTATCTTGAGAGAACTGCGGAGTCGTATCGGGAGGGAGGGAGCTAGTCGAATCGGTTGGCGAGGACGTGTAGATAGACTGGAAGACTTGGTGAACAGCCGTTACGACGACGAAAGAAAAACGCACATATTTCGACATGATCTTCTCGAGTGCCTGGCCCAAAAGACACCACTCGAAAACCTTCAGATCCTTTTCAATGTTGCGTGGCTTTGGATCCGGGAAATCCATGATGAGCTGGAAGAAGGCCTCAGAGCCGCGCTTATGTTTGGATACTGTCGTCGGACGGAGGCCCTCCAGATTGCGGCGGATGCGATTCTTCTCTTCCACGGGAAACTCGTCGTTGGTGAGGCGCTCGAGGAGGTAGATGATGTCGACCGAGGTAACATAGCACGCGCCAACCTCCTCGCGATATATGCACGAAATCACCGTGTCTGCATCGCAGTACTCGTCCTGCCGAATCGTCTCGCAAGAGAGAATAACCCGTCGCCCAACCTGGACCTTTTGAAACCGGACGAGACGACGACCAACGTTGAGTTCTGCAGCAGCCCATCCGGTGCAGAACGCATCCAGCGGCGTTGAAATCTCCAAGATGGGGGTATGCGCGTAGAGATTGTCTTCGACGGCACCAGAGGCCTGATAATGGCCAGTGCGAACGAGGGAAGAGTCCTTTATGGCCTTTGGCAGTTGGCGGCGCGGGCGGGTTTTCGAGCGAGGAACACGATCTGACAGAGACGGGGATGGGAGAGACGAGTAGTGTGGGCTGGCGGTAGGGATGTGTGTAGCCGCGCGCGGACGTCCAAGAAGTGGCGAATGGATCGCGTTGGGCTTGAGGTCCCAGTAGGAAAACTCGCCCACAGGAACTGAGTCGAGGACGAAGTTGTCGGCATTCAAGGCCTGTACGGTGACGAGGACCTTGTTGCTGTCGACGTTGGAGAGCTGGGCGAGGGCTGGGGCGGCAGCGTCCAGCTGCCAGCGTCCATAGTCGTGGCCCTGGAGCTCGCGGACGGCAGTATTGACTGGCTTATTGCCTATGACGAGACGGACGTGTATGGGGTCGTCGGTGTTATCGGCGTGGAAGTGGATGCGGACGGTAATGGGCGCGCCTTCCTCTCCTTCCTGGGGATTGAAGCCTAGGACCTAGACGCCGTCGTGGCGGGATGTTGAGAGAGGCGCAGGGGGCGGGCGACGGACACGTACCTGGAGCATAGTCGCCATCCTGTGGTTGAGGACAGAACGTCTCCATTCTCAAAGTCCGAATCGATCCAAGACAAAGCGGGTGTCATCAACATATGATATAGAAATTCATCGACTGCAGAGCGTGTGCCTCGACACCCATCCTTTGTTCCCCCACCCCCGTACCACAGGCGGTTCGTGCCCTTCAGCAGAAAGAATACGCCCACACTTGCTGCACCCGCGGATGAACGTATCCTCGTATGCTCCAAGCAGATTCTACGCTTAATCAACACTCCGTCCCACCGATGCGACACCACTCACCACCAGATTTTGGAACGACGTCCTTGGATGTGCTTGAAGTAGACTTGCAATGTACTGCGAAATGCTCCCATACACCATAAACCCAGATTGAGAATAAGGCGATTTCTGCAAGTAAGCAATCAGCCGTCGCAGGCTTCGACTACACAACCGCACCTTTTCTCTGGGGCCAAACGCTGTTACACACTCAGCTACAAGGGTAGGATCGTCCTCAGAGTAGCCGAGCGTTATATAAAAAGTAACCACGTCCGGAATGGTGAATCGCGCAACCACTGGGTTCCCTAGCGCCGATCCTTTTGTACGCGTCCAGATGTGCAGCTTGTGAGGATGAGTCGCGTTGAACTCTCGCATATAGTCCACAAGTTCGTCTAAGCGCAGTGGCCGGACGTTGTCGCCCTCGGGAGGAAACGGAGATGGCGCGTTCTTGCTGGTTCCAGCGTACGGCTGCGGTGACCCAATGGGCGAATCTGGTCGCCTACTACATGCTCGTTAACGTGCGTACAGACTCGGACGACGGAGACACCTTCGCTTGCGTCTTGCGTTGTAGCCGAGATCGGACTTGTCGTCTTGTTCGCTCTTTGCGGCGACAGCGAGTGCCTGCTGGACTGCCTCGGACGCGAAGAGGTCTGCAAGTTGGTGGAGACGCTTGAATTGTTCACGGACGGTCGTTATACGATACGGGTCGCCATGGGACTTAAGTATCGTTGAAGGTGCATTCCTGAGCGACGAAAGTTGCGTTTGAAGGTCGGAGAGCTTGTCAAGGTCCATTGATATCGGTCACACGAACAAAGTAGGCTACAAATCTTCTACCCGCTTCAACAACGCGTCGATCCGGCTCTCAAGGCTGCCCACATTCGCCTTCACAAGACCCCGGTTGTCTTCCAGGCTTTTTTCGATTGTTTCTACGGCTCCTTCGAGCTCCTTGAGGGCCTCGCGCATCTTCCGTTGCTCCTCCTCGAGACCCTCAAGCGTACTTTGAAATTCGGCTGCGGATGTGTGCAGCGTCGACAGGGTTCGCAGTCGGGCGAGAATGTGCGGAATATGTGGAAGCGAAGGGGACAGACGGGTGAGCAATGGCAGAACTTGATCGTGGATTTGGGACGGTGGGTTGTTGGATTGAGATGGGTGGCGTCGATGCGAGTGCTGCGACGCAGACGCACGATCCAGGTCAGAGAGGAGGAGTTTCAAACGCCGAGAAATGGAATCGATGTGTCGTGGTTGGGTCAGTAACGTCAATTGCGCGTTCAACCGCGTAACCAGAGGTAGCAGCGGAGGCGGCAGCGGCGACGACTGTACAAGGTGAGACGCTGACTAGACGGCAACGAACGACCGTACCTCGTCGATGGCTGCAGTAGAGGACCCAACGAGTTTCTCCAGCTCCCCGACGCGTCGATCCATTTCGACGATCATTCCGACCGACGGTTTGTCTGAGCCCGCGGACCCATCTTTCGCCGCCAATTCAGCAACTTTTGGCCCATCCTGCCCAAGTACAGCGCCGACCAATCTCCCTCGGCCCTCTTTCCCCTTCCGGATCTTGTCTAATCGACCGCGAACATCCACCAAACCTCGTATTAGTTCGCCCGGGTCGACGACGTCGTCAGGACGTTCTTGAAAGAGAAGTGGGTTGGCTGGATCTGCAAGTTCGGTCTCGAGAGATAAGAGCTCCGCTTGGAGTGCTCGCAACCGATGGGAGAGCGGAACAGGTCGGGACGGCGCAGACTCATCGGGGGATGTGGCGTCTGTTGGAGATGGCGGATATATGTACTGTGTGCGCTCTGAAATCGTTGGAACGCGCCGAAACGCATTAAGATACGAACCTCGTCGTTTCTCTGCCTTTCTAAAGCGTTTCGCAGCTTCGTCGTGCTGCATTAGATTGGAGGCGTCGAGTTCTTCTCTGGACGCGGCAGAGTCACCGCCGCGGCCGCCCTTGAGTGCGGAGCGCGAGAGCAGAGTCTCGTCGTCGCTGCCGGGTTCGGTTTTCTGTAGAGAACGTCAGCTATGCGAATTCTAGCTGTTAGAGACTCGCATTGAGGGTAGGCGGTACATCTTCCGTTTCGTAGACGTCGGGCGCGGTGTCCTGCGTCTATTGAGAAGCCGTTAGGGACAAGGGGCGCGACGGACGATATCAGGCAGCGACGAATATTTGGCGGACATGGTGATGGAAGAGAACAAGCCTTGTTCTGCCTCCACGATGGTCCTAGGCGCGTAACTCGTAGTCGGGCCTCGCTCCCGCTGACTGCCTACAGTCCTCATAATTGGAGACCTCATGATTCCGCATCGTGCGCACGATTTACCGGGAAAGTTTCGCAAGCTGCTCGTCCCCGGCAAGATCCAACAAATACTGTGTACCGGAAACGTATGCGACAAGGAGACGTACGAATACCTGCGTACCATCTGTCCCGACGTGAACGTTGTCAAGGGCGACTACGACGAAGTAGGTGTCTGCCTCTCCGGTCCGCAGCCATGAACCAACTCCCAAGACCTCAAATTTCCCTCTCTCCATTACCGTCGTTCACAATCCCATCAAAATCGGCGTAATTCACGGCCACCAGAGTATCCCAGTCGGCGACCTCGACTCTCTCGGAGCCATTGCGCGTCAAATGGATGTCGATGTTCTTGTGTCCGGCCACACTCATACGTCCGTTCTCACTCGATACCAGACCATCCGCTCACTCCAACCCTAGCTTTCAGGCCCGCGAGCACGACAATCGTTTCTTTGTAAACCCCGGTTCCGCGACTGGCGCGTGGACTGGCTCGTTCTCCGGGTACGTTAGTTGGTGCCTGTTGCGACCACTGCCCTAACGTCCATAGGGACCCGACGCCGTCTTTCGCCCTCATGGATATCCAAGGGCCCGTCGTAGTCACATACGTCTACCAGCTCATCGAAGGGGAGGTCCGGGTAGAGAAGATCGAGTGGAGAAAGGAGGAAGAGGTGCACCAGCCTGCAAGAAACGCGCCACAGCCGATGTCGAGTCCTCCACGTAGTCCCCAGCCCGCTAGCGTTTGGTGAATGGAACATTTTGAACATTCCAACGGTATATTTCATCGCGTCACGACCGAACAGTAACCTATTTCCTGCTAATCCCAACACAGACATTAACCCATCCGTCCGCGCCAGCCAAACACGCGCCCAGCCAGGCCATTTCCGACTCGAGTGGCGTGAGAACACCCTGTACGAGGGGATAAGCGAGTTCAGGCCGAGAAGGTGGTTTTGGATTAGGATTAGTTCGTGAGGGAGGTGGTGCGGGAGGCTGAGGTGGAAACAGCAGAGGCGCGTGTGTTGACAAGTAATGAGTGAGCGTATAAGGCGTGCCTAGACGCGTGTAAGAGCAGTGAACGAGTTAGGCGCGTGGACCTACCGTCTTCAAGCAGAGGCGGGACAAGATCCTGTACCACGGGTCCATCTGGTAGGTATAACCGAACGGGGACACTGCGGACATTGTAGGCGCCATCCTTTTCCGGTGGACTTGACGCGTCGGCAGACGGAGGTCTACCGTGCATCGATACGGAAGAAGGTGGTGGCCCTGGTGATTGTGGTCGATTCGCTGTGGTTGTCGGCGTTACCTTGGAAGCTACTCTCCAGTAGTCGTCAAAGTTGTCTAGGATCGTTAAAATGGAGCAAGATATGCGACTCGCCCACTAACGCTCTTTAATGCCTTCCCAGAGCCCATCCTGGTCAGCCTTGCGCAAACCAGTCATTCGTTTGGTGTTTCCCCAGCGAATAAAGTCGGCCTCTTTAAGCTGGCCCATGAAGGATTGCTTGCATGCTTCGGCGCTGGGAGCGAGAAGAAGCTTGTCGGTTGGAGGGGACGCGAGATGGAGGATAAGGCGCAGAGGCGTCGCGGAGGAGGTAGGCAGGGATGGACCGGAGCGTATAGTTGTAAGAATTGAGTGGTTATCATATATGAGGCCAATAGGCCAATGCCTGGGGACGATTAGCGACAGAACGAGGAAGATGGTTTGAGCGGACCATTTGAGCAGGGTTCCGTCGTCGCACTCGAACCACCAGTCTTCCTCTTTTAGCGCCTTGGCCGCTGCATCGTCAAAGACGACGTCCATGAGGAATCTGCGTATCTCCGGCATGAGCAGAGGCAGATAGCTGACTCTGGGTGCCTGTAGAAAGTAGGAAGCAAGGCCGCGTTCTGAATTTGCGGGAAGTTCATTGGGGTCTACGCGAATTTCGAGGGGCACCGAGCCTTCCCAGCTGAGGCGTCGGAATAAGGCGGTGTGGTAGTCGGTCGGCTTTGACGGTGGATGGCGGGTGGACATGGGGGACGGTCACAAGGGTCACGACGCGTCTGTTTATCCCTTTCTTGCCCGCCATCTATGGCGTCCCTCCGGCGCACACATCCTCCCCAGAAGAGGGCCCGCTCTCCAGACCACACCCACGACATCCCTCCACAGAAGCGCCAAAAGGCCCCACCAAAGGACGGCGACAAGGACAAGGCACGCCGCCACGCAGAGCGCGAACAGCAGCGTCTCGAGTTCAAGGACAAGTACACCAGGGCATTCCCTGGCTGGAAATTCTTCATAGACATCGACAACATCCACCCCGACAACGTCTCCAACGTAAAGCACGCCCAGGCAAAGATTCGCCAGCTCGGTGGCGTCAGTCCCAGTCTTCGCCCTTTCCTCCGCTTATTGTATTCACAGTCCATCGAATCCTACCCCTCCAACACTATAACTCATCTCATTACCGATGCACCCAATTTCTTGCCCTCTGCCAACAAAGAGAACGATATCCCCCGCCACAAACTACGCAGCCCATTCACGCTCAAAGCCCAGTGCGTTTCATGCAACTCTGCGTCTACTCGCGCTCACTGAGGCCATAGAGATACGGCGGATGACGACCCCGATCCAGTGTCCAAGACAAGGACCTTCGAAAACACAAAAGTATGGACTCTGGAGAAGCTCACGAGTGTTCTGGACCGCTGTCTCGATCCCGCACCCACTGCGGCTGCAGGTCCTGCTCAATCTTCGCGAGCAGCTCTTCCTCCCCAACGCTCCCTTTCGCGCTTGCTCCAGTCCGAACGCCTCCATGGCACAACTGAGCGTGATCCCACCCAGAAGCGCCACGACCACAAATATTTCAATCGCAATACCTACTTCCTTCTCGTTGAAGACCTCAAAGAAGAGCTCGCGCCGATTGCCGTCCAGGAGTACCTCATACCTCGCGGACGCGACGCTGCAACTGCCAAAGTTCCCTGGCCGGTGCTTTATTGTCATCCCAACGCACGCGGCCCATTTACTCAGTTTGACGAGAAAGAGAAGAAGCGGTGGGAGAAGGCGCAGCGTATGGAGCTGGAGGAGGCCGGCGAACGTGAGGCGCAACAACAGGAGCGGATGCGCCGAGCAATGATTCGCAAGGCCGAGGCGCATAAACAGGCTTTACACCAAGCTGGCGATCTCCGACGATCCGCGTCGATGAACAATATGCATCGTCGCGCTTTGGAAGATCAGCAATTTGTCGACCTCGATGCAGATGCAGACCTTTACGATTCTGCGCAAGGCAACGTTGCCGCCTCCGGTAACAGCGTTGGGATTACATCGACAACAGGGACCACGTCTACCACAGGTCTGTCGATGATGACCTCGCTGCCAGCCGCTCTGCGCGGCCGTCCACAAGTCATCACGTCGCGCAAGTCGATGGTCGCTCGACCTCCCAACGGCGGCGATATGGGTCCCCCCTGCTGCTCTACCGCTGCTCAAGAGATGCCGCAGTACCAATACTATACGCCTTCCAAAACGCGAGGAAGGCACCAAGCCTGGCTATTGCGAGTCGTGTCGGACCAAATTCGACGATTTCACTAAGGTAGATTCGCGCCGATATCAAGTCGCGATGCTCATACCATCTACAGCATGTTCTTGGACGCAAACATCGGAAATTCGCCGCCGACGATAGCAACTTTCTCGAATTGGACCTGGCGTTGGAACGCGTTGTACGCGTAACGCGTACTGCAAGTGAAACTGCGGATTTGGAGTGGCATCGGAAGTGTGCGCAGTCACGCAATGTCGATGAAGAGGACCCGTTGCTTTTGCAAGGTGATGGATATGGATTCTTTGAGCGCGCGCTGGTCGATTTGGACGCGTAGAACGAGCAGATGTTGTACATAAGTGTCACTATAAGTAAGGTGGCTGGGTTTAACGCAGGATATTGCCATCCCATCAGGTTCTTTGTTTCATCCGTTGGAACTGTTTTTACCTGTATGTTATTGCTGATTTCAAATTTGTTGTCGGACGGAAACTTTTCGAAAACATTTTGGTGGGCGGGGCTCGAACCCAAGCGTGGGATTCCTTGTCGGAATTTCATATACTTAAAAGGCAACTTTGTCATCACCGGGTTCGAGCCCCGCCTGGCTGAAATGTTTTCAAAAACTTTCCATCCGACAACAAATATGAAATCAGCAATAATGTAGTCGGCCATCGTACTCGTCCTCTGCGCCGGTCCTGGACATACGGTAATCTCACCGCTTCGATTCGAAACTAGCAAAAGCCAAATCGTAACCACCAAATTCGTAGTTAATCTTGTCTGTACGCCTGTATGTAGCCGGCCAATCATGCTCAATCAAGGCCACCTTGAACGCGCGCTGAGCGGCCTCGATAGCACTCTCCCCGTTGTCGTTCTCTTTATCCCCACTCGAGATGAAGAGGGTGAGGCTGAGGCGGCCGGGCTGGAAGATTGTGACGACGCGTCGAATGAGGGTTGGAAGGTCGGGGATATTTGTCGAATCTGGACCGGACGTTGGGGACGGTGGAAGCGGGACGTTGCACTCAAAGCTGGCATAGGACCAGCCTTGTTCGGGGGTGACATGAATAGTGTAGTAGCCCTCTCCCGGGCTGGCCGCAGGCTCGGTTCCCCATCTAATCAGCGCATTGGCTGAGTAACCGCATGGTGAGAAAGAGTAGGCGTCGAGGGTCGTCAAATGCGACGGAAATATTTCCGAGATGCCCAGCGAAGCAGACAACGCTTCCGGTCCAAAGGCCGGGTCAGCCGACGGAAAGAAGGCTTGTCGAGCCGGCAGAGCCAGATCGCTCATTAGTATTTCGATTGTATAGTCGGGAACGGCGTTGTGAATGAGTGTAGGCGAAGATGGAACCGGCTCTGGGCCAATTGGACCAGACATATACAGAAGCCAATGGTCCCCGTTGACTTTGCCGACAGTATAAGCCGCGCCGTTTGGGAAAATGTTATCGAGGAACTCGACTTCGTGTTTCCAATCCCGATGTGGGCCCAGCTGCCGCTCTGGGAACATGAACGACTTGCGAGAATAAAAGCATCGGTGTACAGTCGGGAGCTGACCATGGGTGGCCGCGATTTCGAGGATCCGGGGAAGACCAAGGAGATTTAGTGTGGTTCCACAGGTTTTGAGTATAATGCGATGTGGAGAGACGAACAGGGAGGATTCGCTGAGGACGATCTCAAGTTATCTGCAGCACCAGCTTGCGCTGCGGGCTCACCTGAGCAGATACGCGTCCATCTCATTGCCGCGCACGACACTGAGCACCTTGCACTTTACGATCTCCAACATTTCTTCCCAAACTGCGCGGGGGACAGCGCGCAGACCATCCGCACGGACATCAGCCGGAGAAGGGGCGAACCAGATCTCGAGTAACTTTTCGGGGCCCTCAAAAGGAGGGGCGAAGTTATCGGGCTGGACGACGCGGATGAGGGCGAGCACTAGGATTGAGGTCGGAACCTTACGTCGTTCATGGCGGGATGATGAGTGGCGCGTCGTGACCAAAAAATTCTTGAGCGCCAACGATGATATGGATTTCGCGTCGACTGCTTGGGCTGGCTCGTCTACCTTTCAGGGCGTCTCTTATGCGCTCGAAACCCACCCTTCCTCTTACATATCCCCGACCCACTCAATCCCGCCTCTTTCAAAACTTCCCTGCTCGCCTCGCACCACCGAAACCCGCAAGGTGCGGTTCTCGTTCGTCAATTCAACCCTTCTCAAGTAATTCGACCAGCTCTGAATACTCTCTTCCGCCCGATGCTACGAGGTTGTCGCATGCTCGCTAGCTGGTCTCTGCTCCAAGCTAAACACCATTCAAGAATGCAGCGCCTCAAACATCTCTTTCGCCACTTCGGAGCATATGCTCTGGGGGTGTATATCCTCATTAGCGTCTTCGATTTCGGCCTCGCGTTCGGGCTCATAAACATTGTCGGAGCCGAGCATGTCGAATCTGTCTCTCGAAAAGTCACCACCGCGGTCAAGGAATTTCTATACGGCTTTACGCGGAATAAACCACCAGAACCGGCGGGACTGGACGAGACGGACGGCGCTGCTTCGAGCGGCAGCCAGGAAGGTCTCTATGCGATGCTGCTTCTGGCCTACACCGTTCACAAGACCCTCTTCCTACCGCTCCGAGTAGGGCTTACCATCTGGTTAACTCCCAATCTAGTCGGATGGCTCAGACAACGAGGGTGGGCGGGTCGCGCGGGTACTCTACAAGCTGCTGCACACATGCGCGAGCGAATACGAAGTAAACGGGTTCCTCGCGAATAATCTGGTTGAATAGTACAATGGATAATACACGTCTTTGGCTTTAGGCAGACCCTTCTTCATCTTGAAGCGAGTCAATGACGGAAGGCTCCAGGAGTTGGCGACATACCCTCCGGCTTCTGCATGATTCCTTTGCTCTCTAGCTCCTCCTTTGTGGGGCGATGTGCGAGTGCATTGGACAGAGTATCTTGAAGCTGCGAGCGCTGGAGCTGCTCTCTCGCCACGACCAAGGCCGGAGAGACGCCGTGGTCGTCTAATGACCGATGAGGGCGAGGGTTGTAAGCCTGCCCGCTAAACTGACCTTTGAGAATGTTGCGTTCAACGAGTGCCTCCTTGGGGGGTCTCTGTTCCAGCTTCTTCTGCAGTTCAGAGGCATTTGCGTCGAGGGACGGCTTGCGAGGATGCGATGGACGGGTAGGAGCGTCGACCATAGCGAATGGATACAGACAGAAAGGTGTACGATCACGTAATAAATTCCAGCCATGCTCAAAGCGACGACCAGAGCAGTCGCTCTGCGCCCCGCATTGCTCGTCGCTCGGCGCGCTGCTTCATCCCACCACCACCCAGAAGATACTACTGTCTACCCGAACGAAGGTCCGTCGATTCCAAACACCGATGAACGACGCTGACCGCGTGTAGGGTTTGGAGCACCCATCTGGCGCAAAACTCTTGTAGCTGCCGTCGCAGCGGGCCTCTTCTACGAATACTTTGGCGCCCCCAGCGATAGCGACAAGCCATGGGTTCTAGAGCCAACAAAGTCCGCACTCGTGCCTCTGGTTGAAGACGGAGAGACTCTACGCGCTGCTCGCGAGATTCGCCTCGTGGAAGAGAGGACTTTGGTACGCTCCGCGACCCGTCCGGCGATGTATCGTACGCGGAATCCCGAGTAAGTTGCTTTGCATCCCCTCCACTAGTTTTCACTAACATTGACTAGGGACTTTAACATGGTGTCTACGTTCAGAGTGCCTATTGGAATGCGGGTTGAGTGGATAGATACGAAGCCGTAGTTGCCGCTGTAGAGTGGTCGTTGAGAAATTGACGGAGGATCAAGTGCGCGGTTGGTTTGTTACCACAACGTCCGAATGCTGCTTGTGCCAGTCCTGTTCGCTGGGCTCGCTCACGCGTCCCTCCCCCGCGTCGACTTTGACCGGATGGGCAAGGTCGGCCTAGCGGGCGCGTTTGCTGGTCTCGACCTCTTCTCGAATGCATCATCCCCCTTGGACGCCTCAACCTCAACGCTCTTCACCCGCGATGACCATGGCGCCCTCACTCGTCTCGCGTCTTCTAACACCGGTGGCTCCATACTTGCCGCGTGCTCCCTCGGGGAAGTCCTCTATGTTGCTGGATCCTTCTCCTCCATCGGTTCAACATCCGCCTCCAGCATCGTATCCTACACCCCAGCCAGCAACACCTTCGCAGCCCTAGGCTCAGGTGGTCCGGATGGCACTGTTGAAGCACTCTTTTGTGACTCCAAGAACGCCCAGGTCTGGGCAGGAGGCAGCTTCGCGGCTCCGGGCAGCAACGTCGCCGTCTGGGACACTAGAGCGTCCACCTGGTCAGCCCCACCGTTCAAAGGTCTCATTGGAGGAGGAGGGCACGTCTTCTCCATCAGCACAAATGCGTCCGAGAGCAGCCTCTTCTTTGCGGGGTCATTCGTAACCTCCTTCGTTGGAAACGGATCCGCATTGAGCGGTACAAACAACCCGAATGTACCACAGTCGGCAGGCGCTTCCCCCTTCTCGTCATCTCTCGTCCCTATACCCATTCCGGCATCAGCAGTCCTCCAGCCCTCGACGAATTCCAATGACCCCGACTTCGGCAATATTACCCACATTCTATGTCCGGCCGGTGACGACGGCCCCGGGAATACGTGGTTTGGTGCCGATGGGACGACATCCGTCATCTCCATAAACACCCATACCTTTATCGCTGCGAGCGGTCTTCGTCTCGGGAATACATTCCAACCCAATCATGGAACAACGGGATTCATGTGTGTGGTCCACTCCCTTTTCCCATTCTATCTGACCGATCCAAGCGTGACGACTCTTCCCGACAACAACGTACGGACGCTCAAATACCTCGATCCCACAACCGGCGAGAACAAGACCTGTTCCAACCCGTGTCCTTTGCTCACCGACGCGTCCATTCTCTATCAAGACTTTCTCTTCGACAGTTCCTTGTCTATAACTGGTGTCGAGATTCAGTTGACCGAGTTCACTGGTTCTGGACCTGGACTGCACATTCTCCAACTTCTTTCATCTGGCGCATTCGCCTCTGCCGTCAACTCGGAAAATGGTCCGTCTTGTTTCGCACCGAGCCCTTCCAATACGACGTTCTCCGGTACCTGGCAGCCCCTGCAGGCCGGCACGGGTATTCCGGGAACAGTTCAGAACGTTCTGGTCGCCAAGGTCAAACCTGGAACAACCCCCGCCGATGGGCCCACATTCACATGGAACCCATACGTGTCGGCGGCGGGGCAGTACACAATGAACATGCTCGTCCCTGGTTGCACTGAGCTTCAGGATTGTGCGGCGCGGACGTCGGTGAACGTCACTGTATTCCCAGGAAACAATCTCGACCCTTGGGTGACCACCATCTCGCAGAAGAACACCGAAGACCAGTCGACGGTTATCTACCAGGGACCCATTCTCCCTACCGCCCCCGATTTCATCACCACAATCCACATGAGCCTGGCCGCGACTCCTTCAGGTTCTGGCCTCGATGGAGAGTTCAACATGATCGCCAACAAGATCCAGTTGGTTCTCGAGTCTGCAACTGTTTCGACGACGGGCGCCAACAGCACAACGACGACGCGGGCGTCACGAACGGGCTTTGGCCTGTTCGAATGGCCTCTTTCCCAAACGGCCGCCGTAGATGGAACCGCAACAATGGCCAACTCAACAGAGACCGCTTTGGATGCCGCAGCGTTCGATTTCTTCGATGCTGTTGGCGGGAGCTCTGCGCTGACAACATCGGGTTCGCTCGCAATCGCTGCAATTGCACATCATCCATCCGGGTTGGTCATTTTTGGCGGCAACTTCTCTTTGTCCTCGGGCCCGGCATCTGCATCGACCAACATCGTTTCTTTTCACGACGGGGGACTGAGTACCCTCACAGGCAACGGGCTCAACGGACCCGTAACGTCGCTCGTTCTGCTTGGGGATGTTCTCTATGTTGGCGGGTCTTTCACGGACACAAAGACTGCGTCTGATGGACGTCTACGCGGGGTCGCATCGTATAACGTCCAGACCAACGAGTGGGCGGCTCTGGAAGGTGGCGTCGACGGCGTCGTGTCCAGTCTTGGGGTTGTCAACGGCGAGCTGCAGGTGGCGGGCAAGTTCACGAGTGTCTTGACTTCCTCTGGAGCTCGTGGCGCCACTGCCAGCGGCTTCGCGACTTGGGACATCAGCACCGGCCGATGGGTCAGCAGCGGAGGCTTTGTTGTCGGTGCAATGTCCTTGGTGGCCAACGGAACATCGTCTGGCTCACAAGTGGTCGCTGGCAATGTCCTCGCCTATCAAAGATTTGGCGCGTCCGGCATGGCCATGATCCAGAATGCCGGTGGCGACCTGCCGAATATCACGCCGCTCGGTATCGCGTTGGAGGCGGACGTCTCCGTTCAGAACGCGACGGCAACTCGACGCAAACGAGCCGCACGACATCTTGCTGGCCGCCTTGGGTTTCCTCGCATTCTCCCTTCGATCTTTGCGCGTCAATCCTCGTCACTCGACCCACTCCCTCCTGCACTCCCAGCTACCGCCCCCGCGGTTCTTGCTGGTGCGTTCTGGACCAACACATCAACGTCGGACGAGATGGTCATCATCGGTGGCAACTTCTCTTTTGTTTCTACCTCGTCCGAGTATGAAGCCTTAGCTCTATACAACACCAACAGCGGTGATACCACGGGGCTCCCAGGCGCTCAGCTGAACGGAACCGTCCGGTCCCTACTCGTAATTGACGACATGCTCTACGTCGGAGGGGAGTTTACCATCCCTGGCTCTCAAGTCAACAGCTTCGCCGTGTACGACCTCGCGAATCGGCAGTGGCATTCTACCAGTGTTCAAGCACTCCAACCTAGTTCCGGTTCCGCCGTTGTCGTCCGCTCCATCACCAAATCTCAGTCCAAGGACAACGTCGTAATTGTTGCAGGCAGTTTTGCGCAGGCCGGATCGCTTCGGTGTCAAGCTATCTGCTCCTTGGATACCACCAACAACCAGTGGAATACCCTCGGCGGCGGCGTGCAAGGAGAGGTTACAGCGGTTGCATATGCTGGTGTAAGGCACCTTTTTAACATTCTTTCAAAACCGGGCTTATCCTTGCGATAGAATGACCAAGAATATTTGATTGCCTCGGGCTCCCTCGCCCTCTCCGACAGTACAACCGCCAATGTTGCCCAATTTGACTTCACGAACTCGACATGGGCAGCCGTTGGCTCTAGTGCAGACCTCGCCGGACCTGTCACCGCCCTTGAAGTGAACGCTGGGAACATTAGTAGTGTTTTTGTCGCCGGACGGTTCGCATTGCCCTGGTTTTGAGCTTCACTGATCCTGGTTAAAGGTCTAGCGACGCCTCTTCGTCCTTTTTGGCTCATTGGGATGGTATATCATGGTCGACGTTGAGTATGTGCGCTTTTTTCTTTGCGTTCGATCCTAAATATCTTTCAGGCTCGACTCTTGAAAATAATAGCACCGTCGCTCAGCTGGCGATGGTCCCTCTTCAAGACAACCACGACGCAAACAGCATAATCCAATCAGATAGAATGCTCATGATATCCGGGTCGCTAGCCGACTCATCTTTCGGCGACGCATCGTCCGTCTTGTTTGATGGGCAATCCTTCTTCCCTTACATCGTGTCGTCTTCTGCCTCCGGGGCGGCTGGCGCCATCTCTGCTCTCTTCCACTCCTTCTCGACATTCAGTTTCGCACAACACAGTACGCATAATATGAATTTGAGGTCGCCTCTTGATATTCCTTCCAGAATTCCTCGCGACGGGAGTCGTTATCCTCATATCGATTGCCATTGCTGCGGGCGTCGTCTTCCTTTTAGCACTGGTCGGCATATTGTGGACCCTATTCTCGCGGCGGGATGACAAGGTCAACAAATTTGACGGTGCCGAAGAGGACGACGACGATTCCACTCATCACCGCCCATCGTCGCTTCTCGAGCACATTAATGCTGCCACGCGAACGACAATTATCGGAGCACCTTTCGGCTTCACTTCATCCAAAGAGGACAAACAAATCGATTCGCGTTCACATTCGCCCGAGCCAGAAGGATTCGTGCGCAACGAGACCCCTTCCGATGCTGTTGGTGCGATGTTGGCAGACGAGTTGAGTCGGCCTGCCCATGCGCGCTACTCATTCGATGGTACGGGTGAAGGTGAGTTTCCAATGGCTTCATTCTTCAACGTTATCTATCACCCACACTTCATAGGTGAGCTACCGATATCTGCTGGCTCTGCACTCGACATCTTGGATGATCGAGACCCTGCATGGTGGTTCGCGCGTGACCCGCGGACAGGACGCGAAGGCGTCGTACCAGCAAGCTTCCTGTACTAGACCATTTCTCCCACACTAGTTTCCTTGTGCATTTAACATCTCTCTCATATACCCGATAATTTTCATTGGAGTCGTTAAGGCAGACCATAACGGATGGAGTTCTGAGCTAATCCAATCCAGCAATTATAAACACAAATACTGGAGGTGTCAAATGCAGGTTCCAGCATGGCAAGAAGAATTGCAGCCCACTTAAGCACTGGGCCGTTGCAAGTGTTTTCCAAGTGTTTTCTCATCGGGAAAACACTGGATGACTTTTTGAGTATATCTCACATTTCCAGCGGTTCCAGCCTGCTTGCAGTCAAGGAATGCTTGAATATTTTATTCTATGTAGGGCCTTTCCATACGGTGCATATATTATACTCTACATTTATTTGCCCCTTTGGGACATCACTTGAACAACGGAATAGAGGTTCTTTTTTTTGTGGACTGGCGAGGCTAGGATGCCTCGGAGTGTCTACAAGTTTTTTTTTTGATTATCGGCGCGGCAGGCCAGCAAACCAGAATGCCAATGTCCCGCATGCTGTTATTGATGCGTCGAACAAGGTTTACTGAACATGAATACTTTGGAGGGGGGTCAGACCCCTCCTCCAAACTATTAGATACTCGAGGTTTTTTTAGCGTCAAATATGCTTTGGGGTCCTGATTTCAGGCCGTAATCTGTCCGGGATGTCGTCGAAAATACTTGAAAAGAGTTGTTTACTCTTATGGAAAGTCATCCACTTCTTAAAATGTTGGGTTTTTATATAACCTACTGCTTTTTGAATGTTTCTGACTAGCAAAAATTTACCTGAGAATCCATAGTTTCCCAAGCAATTTTTTTATGGCTCAGAAAAGAGCTTATTAGTAGATGTTATTAGCAATTGGCTTTTCACGCCAAGCCAGCCAGAATTCGGATGAAATTGAGAAGAAAATCTGGCGAGATTTTGGTGGTGCGGGGCACTGGGGCCATCTGCAGAACGCGACAATGGCGTGTTGTGTTGGCAGACAGGCAGCAACCACTTCGTCAGCAAAGGAGGGGTCCAAATGGGGAGCAGGCGTAGCAAGGGCTGAAAAGCCATGTTGCCGTTGAGAGAATTTCCGCTGCACAGTCAAGATTTGGTCCAAATTTCCACGGCAGGTCCGCAAAAATTGATAGCCATATTCCCCAGTTGCTAATAACCTCTAGTTCCAGCCTTTTTCTTGCCAAAGGAATTACTGGTTATTTCAACACTCCACACATCCCAGAAGAGCAAAACTGAATGCCCATTTTGCAACAAGCCATAGAAGATTTTAAAATGACAAGACAACCTTTCAAAGCACATCTAATAACCTCTAAAACAACATGTATTCCCGATGAGGCCTTATTAGATGTTTGTAATGCTGTTTATTCCTGATTTAATAATTGGACAAAATTGTGTTCAAAATGATGGGCCCCACAGCTGCTGCCTCTCCTCCTCGAAGCTGACAAAGTTGTGCAACTGTGGCCGTTTATGAACACATGGTGGAAACACTGAATCTACTTTTCACCCGTTGAACACTACTACTGCGTCACAGTCCTATTGACAAACACCAGCAACTGTCTGTGTCCAAGTCAGACAGCCCAGAGATGTACAAACATATTTGAGATGACCTACCTACCTGACTGGAATACACAGAACAGCTAGCTAATCTTTGCTCTGGGAAGCTGCTTTTAAAATGTTTAACACTGTTTCACATCTGCCGCATAGTCCTGAAAGTGTGTCAACATCTCCGCATTGTGCCTTGCCCGCTGCTGCTCCTACTGATCCATCCACACCAAAATCTGGTCATAAACACTCGAACAACACTGGCCATGACGGTACTTGATGGGTTGTTTATTCATAAGATTGATGATGGACACTGTTAAGTGCCGTGCGGAATGGGATGGAACGAGGCGGAGGAGACGGAGTTAGGACGGAGGGCACACGAAGGATTCTACAATACTTGCGGGAAGTGAGCAGCTGTCTTGGACCAACATTGTGTGTCGAAGAGGAGACAGAGACATAACGAGATGTCGGAGTCGAGGCGGAGACAAAGTAGGCAAAAACGTCTATAATCAAACTGCTGTACTCTATGTCCAGCAGTTGCTTATAACTACGAGGTACAAGCGGAGATAACTTTGCCAAACAATAAGGGTGGAGCAAATGCACTCATGAGATTTGGAAACATCTCCGGCTCTCAGCGGGGATTGATTTGCAAACATTACTGCTGGTCAGCGGGCTGGTTTGGGTTATGGTCTGGCTGGTTTGGGATATTGTCGGGCTGGTGATGGGGAGTGATGGCTCAATTAATGGTGAATTCTATTATGGTTATTAAATAGTAGTTGTTAAATGTTCAATATGAAATGGTTTATTTTATTATTTACTCAGAAAGGAAACACTCCATAAAAAGGAATCATACAAAAACGGCAATGCTAAACAAAGAATTCACGCGAGCTCGGTTTCAAGCATGACGTCGACGTCTCCAGCCGTCTGCGTCCCATCCCCTCCCGCCTTCGTCCCCGTCGTCTCCCCAACATCGGCATCCATTGGTTTGTCGGCCCTGGAAGAAAAAATATGTGAATACCAAGAAGAGAATGCACGAATTTCGCACCGTTTCAACTCGCTGAGAACCCACACAACGTCCTCCAGAATCGCCTCCCAAACCGCGTTCGGCTTCCCATCCAATCCGTCCAGCCACCATCGCAAGCACACAAACACATTGTAGAATCCGTTGATGCCCGGGGCGACGTTAAGGACGCTCAAATCTCCGTCTTCCTTCGTCAACGTCCCAGTAGCTTCGTTTTTCCGCCACGCCGGGTTTAAATCATACCACCACGCGGCGACCGACTTCCCAAATTTGACGACGTCGGGGATGTTTGGTTGATACGAAGATGGACGCGCGCGCTGGACCCAGTGAGCGATTTGCGGCGGGCGGTATTTGGCAGAGAACGATTTACGCTGAAGGATGTGTTGGTAAATTGAACGGCGACAGACTTTGAAACTTACCCCGGTGGAGAATCCCGTTGCTGCCTCCTTCTCGTACCACGCCCCCACGGAAGCCGTCCATTTATCAACGCTCATGCCCAACAGTAACATATCTTTCGCATTCTCGACCCACACGTTAGCCCCGCTGGGAGACGGGACCTTCCGCTGTCGCTTTGATTGGCGCGTTCCCTGTTTGACCGGCATCTCCTGGTTTTCGCCCTCGCCTTCACTCTCTTCGCTGCTCGAGGAGTCGTCGTCGACGTCCTCTCGATCTCCTTTCCATTCCGACCCATCATGACGCGCCCCTCTTTCACGCAGAACGGCTCTTGGGAAAGAGGTTCTTTGCACCAGACCATGTCGCCGACTTGAACACTATTCCGTTCTCTCCGGTCAACCCCAAGTCTCGCAATAGCTGCTGATTTTGAGCGATGTTACTCTCGCGCTCAATCTCGTAGGCAGACATCCTACGTAGCTCCGCAAGTCGATCTGCCTGCGCGATACCGCGGAGAGCAAGAACGGAAGCAACAAGGTGGGCTCCCGGCCGACCTTTGAGTTTTGAAAACAACTCCATCTGCTTGGGGGTAGCCGGCTTTGGACGCGACGCCGAAACAGCTTTGCCGCTCGAAGAGGCTGTCGCGTGGGGAGGAGGCTGCAGAGGACGAGGGTTGGTTGCCGCTGGTTCCGGAACAGCAGGCATTGGTGCGTCTGCAGGCGTTGCTGGCGCGCTTCCGGGCGGCGTTAGAGCTGACACGGCGTTGGGCAGGGTTGGAGCAGATGCGCCTTCGGGCGAGGTTGGCGCTCGCGCGCCTTCGGGCAGCGGTGAAGGAGATGCACCTCCAGGGGGCGTTGATGCTACCCCACCTCCGGCTGATGACGCGGGTGGAGATTTTGAGATTGATGACGAAGTGGATTGGCTAGACGCGTTCGAGCCGGGACGCGTTCGAGCCAGACGCGTTCGAGCCAGACGCGTTCGAGTCAGACGCGTTCGAGCCAGACGCGTTCGAGTCAGACGCGCTCATGCCACGCGTAGCGGTGTGGGTAGGCGCGTTGGTGGATGTAGTTTGAGGAGACTGCACTCCCTGGTCGATTAGATCTGTAAAAGATGTGAGGCGGAACCAATTCATGATTTCATTTGAACTCACATGCCTCCCGCGACGAAGGCAGAGAATGCCTTTGTTGCATTCTCGTAGTGCCGGGCCACTTTAGGGAATCTTCGGTGGTCTGGTGTCTGCTCGTCGGCGTATCCGGCGTGATAACTAATGCAGGCAGTGAGCAAAACAAAAACGGAACGACAGTCGAGTACTAGCCTAGAAAGCCGGACATCGGGAACGCCGCTGACGAGGCGGACGTCGGCAGCGAGCAGTGTCAGCTCGCCGCCAACAATTCGTTGGAGCGCGTCCAGGAGCGGCTGGACAGCAAGAGCGAGTCGGGATCGAGCGCTGCATGAAGTACATTATTAGCTTGGTTCCAATGTAACGGTCAAAGGAAGCATACCTGTCGCGTTCCTCGGCAGTACGACTGGCCTGTGTACTCGCCAAGAACTTGTACTCCTCCATAGCCTCGCCATATTCGGCCTCGATCTCTCGTGTAACCTCGCCCTTGACCTCGTCCGTCTCGGCTGCATAGAGGCGATTCGCGATCGAATAGCGCGGACCAAGCAGCTCTCTTGGTGTCTTCCCCGCCAGCCCTTGGGCCTCGATCTCGGCCGCAATCTTCTGCTGCGCGTGCGCAAATTTCATGTAGCATTGAGTAGGCTGGAGTCGACGCGGCGGCTCCTCCGGCGCCCGGAGCTCGCGCAGCAGATCTTGGAAGATGTCTTTGTTGGTATCGTTAGCTTTGCTCCGGGCACGCGTCCACCACCCCGTCAACTTCTGCACCAGAAATGAGACTCAGATGGCGGTAAAGCAAGGTAAGAACGGTTACCTTCTCGATCTCACGCATCTGGCGACTTGTCTCCGGCGAGGCGGCCAGCTCGTAGGTGGCTAACGTTGCAGGGTCGCTCGGCGGGTCCGTTTTGAGCGCTAAGCCGATGGGGAAACGGGCCCAGTATTCAGCATATGCGGCGCTGGTAGGGATGGTCGTCCGAGCTGCGTGAGCCTCGGCGCTTTTTGTCCTTTTGATGGAAGTATTCGTTCAGCTCGGGGAGCCAAGATGCGAGCCACTGCAGGCGTTGAGGAGAGAAGTCGCCTGGATTCCCCCGCTTCTTATCCCCCTTCGGCTTCTGCTTGGCTACAGTTGCGTTGACTGGGGACGTGGGGTTGGTGGTGATGATGGCCTGGACGATGTCTTAGATGGCGAGGCCGTTGTCCGGACGCGTCAGCTCACCATTTCAGATGTTCCTTTCGAGGCGACTATAGATGCTGTTGAGTCGGCGCTGCTCATTATCGACAGGTTGGTGAACTTGAGGCGCGTAGAATACGACGGTGATAGTTCGAGTAAACAAGGAGTTGTTTGGGTAACGACGCGCCCGTCACGTCTCCCTTGCGCGAGGGGTTAGCGAGGGCGCAACGAGCTCAGCATCCGAATGTCCAGTGCGTCGGAGTGCCAGACTTAGATTGAGGGTGGCGTCAGGAACAAAAGCGTCACGCACCAATCGACTTGATTTCTGCCTCGACCTCCTCCCCTCAAATCGCAGTGAACAATCTAAACCACACAGGCAGCACAGTCCACTCACCAAGACCTCAGTAATCTGCTTCCCCTCGCCTACGGTCGGACCTGCTCACGTCACCAGCACACTCGGCTGCAAAAACACGCATGCATACTGGAGTTTCTTGGACTCGACCTGTCGTCAGAATGTTCTTGGACGGCTCAGGTATCCAGGGGTTTGGTATCCTGTGGTCCTTGGCTCTTACCGTCATGAACCGAGGTCAGTTTCTCCTCCTCATCCTCCTCCTCGCGTTCATATCTCATACCTTGTCATACCTTGTCAGGTCGCGCCCCTCGTCGTGCTAGGCCCCTCTCTCCTACTTTTTCGAGCATTAGAGAACCATCTCCTGGTGCGTGTATCGTCGGGTGAACCACATCGCGCCTTACACGAAACCCAAAGATCCCTTACAGCTTCGTTACCAACTCACTCCCCGCCGCAAGCGGCGGGCTAGTCCAGAGGGCGTCGAGTACTGCTCTCCCACCAAAAAGGCAAGAACCATGGCGGGCTGGGGTCGCTGGCGATCCTGTCGCTCTCGTGCGTGCTCTTTTTTGCCCCCTTCCGTGCCATATCTCTCATCGCATGCGCTCAGTCTCCCGTGAATCCCACTCCGATCGAGACGACCCCCGCATTCTGCTACTCGAGCTCGAGCTCGTCAAGTGACTCTTCCTCTGCGGACGAAGGGGAGAAGGACGAAAATACTGCCGCACAAAAGCGCGCCCGCGCCATCGCACTTGCACGCCAAGGCCACCGTTCCTCCAGCTCGTACCCTCACGTTGCCCTTGATGCCCGTGCGTATTCTCGTCCATTCCTCTCTCTATCACCCCGCTAACTGCTAGCATCTCTCGCAGATCCTCTCGAGGGGTACGAGAGCGCGCTCCACAGCCTCATGCGCAGCGACGGGTTCGTTCAAGGCGTTCTAGCGAAGCAGAACGAAACGCAAAACTCGCTCAACGGGATTGCCCTGACGGTGAAGGACATTCGCCGCAGGTACATGTGGGCGGAGACATGGAAACGGGATTGTATCTGGGACTATGCGGTTGCGCTCTGGGACGAGCTTCACACCGCTGACGACGAGAAACTTTCTGCTATCGCCGCCACGAAGATCCAGGTGCAGAAGGATTTCGTCCGGTATCGCATCACCGCCGCCAGGTACCTCGACAAACTCGAGCTCAGCTTGAAGATGTGGGCGCACCTCAACAAGGCGGCGGCGGTGGAGCGTGCAGAATTGACGCGGCGCCGGAACGCATTCCACATGCAATGGTCTTCTATCGTCGAGAGCCTTGACGCGGATTTCGAGGGTCTGTAAGTAGAAATGTGCCGAATGTCGTAAATACAAGAAACTTTCTGCGGCTGCAAATTTCGTGCCTGAGCAAGGGATCGGAGGACGTTTAACTTGGCGGCTGCATTCGAGGTAGGTAGGTAGCATTTAACTCGGCACAACTCGAAAGTCATTTTGCATTTACCACAAGCCAACTACTTTGGAAGACGTTTTCCCTACTGTACGCGTACATAGCAACCAAGTACGTTGTTACATCTCCCGACACGGAGGGTCGTAAATGTCGGGAGGGCAGCGGTTGATTGTATAGTGCAGTCCGAACGCCCACGCTACCACTCGACGAAAGTCTGCTGATCCCAGCACGTACAGCGCGCCGAGGGAGAGCTTTTGGAAACGTAGATGGTCCCAAAGCTCGTTCCTAGAAGTCAAACAACGTAAGGAAAGGATATTGGAGAGTTGTGGTGTTACTTACTGGCTGCGGAATATGCGTTCCGAGCCCCACACAGCCCAGTAGTCACCGGTTGAAGTGAAGAGAGCATCGGCGTCGGTTGACACGTCGTCCACGGGGAACCGCAGGTTGGGGTGGTTGGGATGGTGGTGGGCTGCATCGTACCAATGGTGGATAGCTTCGTAGGCGTCACCGATGAGGCTTGGCCCGACGCTCTGCGCCGAGAGCGCTGAGTGCGATCTGACAGCGTCGATTTCGTCTGCGCGTCCGGTATGACTGGCGCGGGAGACGCGCTCGATGAGAGGTTGGGATCGAGCGCCGTGAGATGCCCCCGGAGACGGGACGAAGAACGACTGGCCAGAGTGTATCGTCGGAGGGAGCTCTCGGGAAACGAGGAGGGTCGAGGGCGACTTTGAGGCGTTGCCCTCTGACAGAGAACGAAGGAAGTCGGTTTGCGAGGCGGGATAGTGGATGAGAGCGGGGCTGGCGCGGTCGGCCAAGGATGCAGCCTCGGAGTCCGAGACGACGAAGGATCCTGCTCGCAGTTTGTATGACTGAGCGTCCAGAGAAGCGTCGGGGCTGGTGCCGATGGTGATATGGCTTGCGCTGGAGATCGACATCGTCGTCGAGAACGAGTCGACTCACGACGTGATTGGGCGTCTCTAGCGCGCTAATTCTTGGTTGAAAGACGCCGTCCTGTGCTGCCAGCAAAACAGATTAGCCTAATCGGGCGAAGAGTTGGGCCAATTGCCCGAGTAAACTCTATGAAATTGTCAACGGCCCATGGAGGCTAGAAATCCTTGAGGCAAGCTTGGGGGCTTCATAGTGTCAGTCGTGGACACTTTCCGAGTTGTATGAGTGCCTTTTAAACAAGAAAATAGCCTGTGCAGTCGCAGTTTATTAGCCAACAATCTTCCAAAAAAGGCGCCACCAACTAAGCGCAGATTTGGAGGCAGATCAACGACTGCCCTTGCCTCTTCCTCCTCCCCTACTCGCGATGCGTCTCTCCACAAGTAACCACGACCTCGGCGTCGACTTCCTCTCCAAATCCGGCGTCCAGTGTGTCCAGTCTCTCGACTCTGCTCCCCGATACGCGTTTTAACCGCTGTAGACGCGCCCAGCATCTGAAGCAACTTTTGGTGGACTGGGAGCAGGTGCAGTCAACTTTAATCCATAAAGCATGGGCAACTACCCGGGGAGGTATTGCATTAAATATGGGCAGTTGCCCGGGGGCACCCTGGGTGGGTGGACCATGTTGGCGGGGCTTGGTGGGCTGTCGGTGACCTATTGGTGGGTTGATGGGATTCATGATGGGATCACTTGAAAGAAATAAACTCAAATTCACAGCAGATGAATACAGAATTAGCAGGAATACCGAATAAGGAAATTTTCATTTCTTTGTATGGCTTAGTAGCACTGTGAGGAAAGAGCTCTACAAGCAACTGCCGACCATCCTACATCGACTCGTTGCCCGTCTCCGCAACCTGCTCTGCCCGGCAGACAGCCCCGCCGCCTCCTTCGCCCTTCCAGCTGTTTGGCGCAAAGCCCTCAGCGGTGATCTCGGGACAACAGAGCTCAAGCGTCTCGACTTGTTTGAGCAGCACGTAAAACACTTGCGCAGACGATCGACCGTGCCGCCTCGCGCGTTTCCGGCTCTGCTTCCGGATAAGGAACGATTGCCCGAATTGACCCACTCGTTCGCGCGCCCGACACAGTTGCGCAACGACGCGAGCTGCAGGAGCGGGTAGTTGATCCGGTCGCCCTCCGAATAAAGCGCGCGCAACGAGCGCAACAGTGGGCGCCCATTCCCGCCGAGGACCTTGCCGAGCTTTGTCTGGCATCCCGAAGGTGTCTTGGCGCGTGTCGCGACCTGGTCGAGAATCTCCGCGAGCTCCTCGTCCGAGAACCGCTTCCGGGGGGGCGACGTGGTCGTTGATTGGCCGTTTGCAGAGAAGGTTAGCGTGTTCGACGCAGTGACGGTGTTCTTATGCGAGCTGGGAGAGGTAGCAGAATGTCCTCTCCTCGAGAACCTCCTTGATGTTCTGGCCGCGCGCGACTTGTCGGTCCCGGAGCTCACGGTCCGTCATTTCCTGGAGACCCGCAAGAACCCTAGAGGGGAGCTCAAGCCTGTTTGGTAACTGTCGACAAAAATAACATACCAGATCGCGGTCTTAATAGAGTGAGATTGTTGCGTTATCGAGCAGCTCGTCGTGCGAGAAGACAGGAAGTTTCCGGTGCTCGCGGTAACGCTGGACGCAGTCGCGGCCGAACGGCAGACAGTCTGGGAGCGCAAAGTCGACCACCTCGTTGAAGCTGAACTAGACGCATCTGTCAGAGCGAATTCAAGTCAAGCTGCGCAGAAACGTACACCACATTTGAGCTCAGCGTGATACGACTTGGGGGATGTTATGACAAGCTCGCCCGGCGCGTTGGTTGCAAGCATAAACGTGTACTCCGGCATCCGTAACACGTTTGGGGTTCGTGAGCGTTACAAGCTGGAACAGCAGGTCCTGCTGCGCCTAGAAAAGGTCGGGCGCCTCTGACTCGATTGCCGCCTCAAACTTCTCCGCGTGGGCTCCGGGGATACCATAGTACATCTTTGTCTCGCCCCAATGTACTAAAACAGCCATAAACGTGAGCAATGGAAGAGCCAAGAACGACGTACTATAGTTGATGGTATAGGTCGTTGTCCTAGACAGGAATGAGAACGAGGGTTCACGATTGGAGAGAGAACGGACCTTGTTGTGCCAGCAAAGGTTGAGAACGTCATCCCCATCTACGTCCAGGGCAGTTATGCTAGAAATATCCGACTTGATGTAACGAAGGAGCGAGTCGGAGACAATGGGGATGTTGTTCAGGTTCGATAGATCGCGCGAGTACGGATTGAGTGGGTGTGTTTCGATAGTCGGTATCGCGCTGGGATGAAGTCAGATTGAGGTCCAGAAGCGATGTGCAAGCGACAAACCTTCCATGCGTGGTCGAATGCACGTCCGCACCGTACTCGACCTCCACAGTCTCCTCCCGCGTATCCACCAAGCTCGGTTTTCAAATCGGATTACGATACGATAACCTCACCCATGAGGCTCAAGGTTGGGTCGTCGATGTCGGGGGATGCGACTCGAACCAAAGCTTGCAGAACTCGGTGTCGCGAGCTTGGAAACTGGCAAGACTGTGTTCGTCGTCATCATTAAACCCATAGTCGCCGCCCGTCCCAGCCAAACAGGTATATCAGAGCCGGCGCCGGGATTGGCGACGCGCGACCACTCATACGAGTGCTACGGTGCGGTCTAGCCTTGGGCTCCTCAGGCGGCTCGGACGTGTTGCTGCTCGTTGTTAACAGGTTCTCGGGCGTCTCTTCCTTGGAGAGCGAGAGCGTCGAGAGACGCTTGTCGACGCCGCTGCCGTTAACATACACGGGTTTCTTGGGAGACGGTGGCGCCGCTTTGTTCTGCCTCCCGGCAGTGACGGAGCGGTCGGAAGGGTCAGGCAGGGGAGGCGAAACGAAGGGATTTCCGAGGCGGGAGGGAGTCACCCGGGCAGTAGAGGAGGAGCCATCGTTGCTGTTCATCGGATAGATCGTCGCCCTCAAAAGGCGGACAAGAACTAGTGGCGTCAAAACTAGCGACCTAGCACACGTTTTGACCCAGCAACCTTGACAACGAGGTGAGACCTGGTCCAATGGTAGTAAAGGAGACGCGACGGACGCGTTTATCGCGCGATTGGCTAGTGAGGTGCCGGTTTTCGGTTAAACAGAGTTGTCTTTGGAGCGCAGGGGCGATAACAGACACGGTACCGGAGCTACAGAGGCATTCAGAGTGAGTATTAAGAATAGGATATTAGTACGCACGCTTGCAGAGCTAGAATCATCTGCAGAGTAGGCTGGACCAGGACCGAGCGGACCGCCCTAAAGATGCATGCATGGCAGCTTAGAAAGGCTTGCTTTGAGGAGGTAGGCGTGTGGCGTGTGTGCGCTGTTCGCGAGTAGCTTGGGCGGTGGATCTTGGGCAGTGAATTTAGACGGCGTCAAGCCTGGTGAAGGTCAAGAGGAAGGAAGGATGATTCATCAAACAGTAAACAGCCAAAATTCGGACTCCGATTCGTTCCAAAGATCCTATATATACATTCAAAGCAAAGACCAGGATAGTACTCGATTAAGACGCGCAAAACTGTACTTTTACTTGTGCATTCTGAAGGGCGCGCCACATGAGATCGAAAACTAGAACTGTGACAAGCCGTCTAACCAACCACCATCTCCTGCCCATCCGCGACTGATTTCCTGTCCTAAAGGTAAGCTTCAGCCGATTCCCGCCTTCTTCATTTTCACCTAGCATCTGCTTGTATAGTCTCTGCGCCGTTTTCCGTGTCTCCGTGCGACGCAGGCTCGTCCAACGTCCATCGCTCTTCCAGGTTCCATCCTGTTTAAGCATTCGAACCCATCTAATTTGGCCAACAGAACCCGCACCTTTTCAAGTCTTTCAACGCCCGACACGATATCTTCAATTGTGGCCGTCCACTCCTCACAAGCGCCCGCCTTCTGGTACCACCAGCGCATGCAGGCCATGACGCTGTACAAGCCGTTGATCCCGGGCACGGTAGACAGCGCCTTCAACCCTTGCGTGCGCTCTTCGGCGCTGGTCCTGGGGACCAGAATTGACCACCACGTTGCGACTTCGGAGCCGAATTTGGCGGGGTTGGGGATTGGTGGAAGGGCATCGGGACGGGCTCGAGCAACCCACCACGCAACCTGGGTCGGCCTCTGCTTGGCGGACAGGAACTTGCGCTAGACAGCGGTGAGCAATATCAACGGCGTCGTTCCTGAACTCCACTCACTGGAGACACAAAGCCATGTGCCTGCTCCCTTTCAAACCACATCGCAACGACCGCCGGCCAGATAGTAGGCGCCCCGTCCACATCCAACAACATCGTCTCCCCCTCCGTCGCCCAATTCCGCTTTGGCTGGACGGCCACCGTCGCCTGCGCTTCCGCGGGTTTCTTCCGCGAGCTTGCCCTCGTCGGCGCGGGTTTCTCCGATGCACCGACGTCTTCATCCTCTTCATCGCTGCTTTCCGACTCGGACTCGGAATCTTCCCACCTGCTCCCCAAATCATCCATGCGGCGTCGCTTCCTCTTCGGCTTATTGTTGGCTTTATCCGCGCCGCCCCACGTCGACGCGCCGGCGATACCTCCACCGTTCTTATCTCCCAACCCCAACTGGCGCAACAAGTCGTTGTTATGTGCGATGTTATTCTGTACGCCCAGCTCGTACCGAGACAACAGCCGCATCTCCGTGAGCTTTGTAGCTCGTTGCTCGGGACCCATTGCCGCGATAGACGCCACCAGCAGCTCGCTTGGCATTCCTGCCTCTCGCCGTTGGTAAAGGCCAACCAGCCTTTCACGGACATTTGAAAGGACGGTCGGACGTTGGCCCTTCTCAACGCGCCCCCCACTCGCTTTCTCCCCGTCGCCGTCTCCAACAGGTGCCGCGGAATCTTCCGCCTCGTGGCCATTTTGGACAAGCGCTGCGCCATCCTCCGCCCCGTCGCTGCTTCCGACGCGCGCCGCGCTATTCTCGGGAGACTTTGCCGCCGCAACGACCGCCAGTAAGTCCGCTTCGTCGACTTCTCGGGCTGCGCCAGGACCAGGCGATGTCTCTACGGGACCTTCCGACTCGTCAACATCTGCTCCTAGCGATGCGCTCGGGGGCATCGGAGAGCCTCCCGTCGAAGAAGTTGATCTGTCGGGCGAGGCAGCTTGGTTTTGGGTCTGTTCTGGCGCTCCTTGTTGGTCATCCGTTACCGGTGGCGACATCTTTGCCCCGGACGCATCACGCATATCTGGGTGCGTTCAGCCAAGTTCACCAGCAACCCATGATAACAATAAACTCACAGGCAGAAGCAACAAAACCGGAAAAGCTTTGCAGCATCTGCTGCAACTTTTCGGGTGCCGCGCGAGGAAGTTTCCAGTGATCAGGTACGTCGTCAGATTTTGCGCCATCGTGGAAGCTAACAAACACTTGTTCAGTCCGAGCTGTTGCGTTCGATAAATAAACACCCGACCTTGAGACGCGCACATCCGGAACGCCCGACGTCAGATTGATGTGGGCACCGAGCAACGACAGTTTACATCCCGTGAGTGCAGCAAGTCGGTCCAAAAACGGCTGCACGACCACACTCAGATTCTGCCGAGCTCTGCGCAAATCAGTGTGGCTCGCCATCTTGTCACGGAAGAGACCCGCCTCTCTTGCTCGCTTTCCGAGCGCGCTTCCTCTACACGCCCCACCTTCTCCTCGTATTCCGCGACTGCGTCGGCGTGTTCGGCATCCGCAGCTTGCCGAACGCTCTCTCGAACGTCTTCGGGCTCATTTGCCAATAACTCCTTCGCCACCAAGTAGCGGGGATTAATTTGCTGCCTCGATGGGAGCGCCAGAATACCACGCCGCTCAAGTTCGGCGCTGAACTTTGGCGCGAATTCTTCGATCTTCATATACGCGTGAGCGTCGTGCAGTCGCTTCGGGCGTACAGGAGCTCGTCCGAGCTCTTGGAAGAGGTCTTGGAAGGGATCTCTTTGGGCCTGGTTATCCTTCTGTCGCGCACGATTAAACCAGTTTGACAATTTCTATCGATTCGGTAAGTTTCCGGCCCTTTCGCCGCCCACTCAATTCAAGACTTACTTTCTCGACCTGTAGTTTCTTCTCGACGCTCGCAGCATCTCCCTGGCCGACGTCGTACTTGGCAAGCTCGACCGGGTCGTTTGGTGGGGACTTGGTCAACGGAAGTCCGAGAGGAAACTTCTTCCAGTATTCGGGGAACGCGCGCGCGTATACGGCCTTGGAGACGGAAGCGTTGGTGTTCTTCTTATCCGGCTGGCCGTCCCCAAAGTGCTTCTTCACCTCCGGTAACCAGCTCTGCAGCCACGCGATCCGTTCTGGGCAGAGGTCGCCTTTGTTGCCCCTCTTTTGCTTTCCCTTGACGGCAGGTACCTGTTTCGTTTTTGAG
The DNA here is from genome assembly GCA_014461125.1 of Mycena kentingensis (nom. inval.). Lineage (NCBI taxonomy): Eukaryota > Fungi > Basidiomycota > Agaricomycetes > Agaricales > Mycenaceae > Mycena > Mycena kentingensis (nom. inval.). The sequence goes on along the minus strand of JACAZG010000007.1, from coordinate 582,953 downwards.
AAGTCGCCACCCTGCTGAATTTTAGTTTGCTGTTAGCCTCGGCAGGAAACCGCCAACTTCGCCGTCCGAACCGACAGGTCGTTCATCCCCCACACCCTGGTGCAAAGGCGGACCCCGCTCTTGGTCGTCATTCATGGAGGGTCTCAAGGTGTGGTGGCAAAGGTGATGTTGGGTCGGGTCCAAAATACGCGAAACTCACAGACAAGTAGACGCTGTCCGAACATTCGCGAACTGATTAGAGCCGGCTTTGTGAATGGAGGACGCCTTCCGACGCGTCCCAGTTGATGGCAAACGCGTCCCAGTTGATGGCAAACGCGTCGCAGTTGCCGGAACTGATCTTGAACAGGTCCAATCAATGTGAGTAACCTCAAATGATCCTGAGCCCGGCTCACCCATAAAACCAGCAGATGTCGCAGTGTCGTCCCACTCTGCCTTTCATCTGCCTCCCAAGATGGCTACACCAAAGTCCAGCTCGTCCTCTCCCGGTCCATCGTTTCTCTTCACTGGCTGAACAACACGCTCACATATCTTAAACAGCTCTTGGACCTCGTCGGGAGCGCGGATTGCCGCACTACCGGGAGCATCACCATCCGTACCGTCGCTCCGCCCAACCGGGTTGGACACGATACAAACCAAGTATGTCCGTCGTCTTGGTCTTGGGCTCGAGCTAACAAACGTTAAGAGCACATCGAGGACGACGCGGCTTCTCTACCTGCTTCCGACGAGGTCCCTTCGTCGGAGGACGAGACTGGTGGTGGTCCTTTGATGCCACGGGTTCCCGGTCGGGGTGAAGCGCCCGAGGTCACCCTCAGTGCGTCAAACGCCCTTTTCACAACGAATACTAACTTGTTACAAGCGGACACCCTAGCTCCATTCCGTGACGACCTCCTCAAGATCATGCAACACGATGCGTTCGTCCAGACCACCATTGCCGAGGTCGACGAATTCGATATGACCGCTCGCAGTCTCGAGCTCGTTCGTCGCGGGCTCGTCATGGTGTACCGCCGGAACGGCTCCTTCAAGCTTCGACTGTGTTTGGAAGTACGGCCTCGGCGCGTACAATGAAGAGCTCGCCAAGATCGAAAACCACGACGGCAACGCCGCCGTTGCCAAACGCGACCAGCGCGTTAGTCATCGCGCGTTCAAAACTGCGCAGCACCTCTCGTCCTTCACTCTCGGCCAGTATCACGCCCTCACTCTTGTTGCTCGATGGATGGCGCCGATGCGCTTCCCGCTCCTTGCAGAGCTCCACGCCCACCGCCCGCGCCGTCGACGACCTCTGGGGCGATCTCCTCACCGAGCTGGAATAGCGAACGCGCTCCTTATGCATATTGTATACCCGCTACCTACGCCTTCCGCTCTGTCTTGTTTTTGTGAACGCTCTACTACGGTACCCACTACTATACACGTTCTACTTTTCCTTGCACCGTCTCCGTCCGTCCCTGTTTTAGTAATCTAGCCGTTTGTAAAATCGTAATTGAAAAATCTCATCTTGCTCACGATCTCGGGCTGCCGCGGCAAACACGTCTTTGTTCTACGTTGTTGACCTTCTGCAATGGAGCACCGAAAGATTTCCGGGTGGAGGACATCGAGTGGCTAGATACCGCGTTATACGCAAAGCCTGCCGTCGCGTTCAACTATATGACTATGTGAAACAGCAGCAGCGCATCATCCCTCGCCCATGATCCTATCCTCGAGGCAAGCTTAACGGACGGGCGAGTGGAGCCCATCCGAGGTCGAGAGGTCAAGCTTTTGGCTCAGTTTTCTGAACTAGAAGGGCATTCAGCAATATTATAGCTCATGGCGCGCCGCCAGAAATAACAGAAATAACAAACGCGCCGCCAGAGATACAACGCGATGAAGGTTGGGGCCCTTGGTCTGTGAGTGGACGGCATTTAAAGAAGCCATAATTCCGTATGGATAGCCGAGGCCCACAGGTTCGGGCCAGTCGTCACAATCTGCTACTCGCGGTGGTCACCCCCTCCCTCTCTCTTTCTCTTCTCTTCTCTCCTTCTCCCTCCCTCCCTCCCTTCGCTTCCCCCCGCTCAGCTGCTCTACACAGCGTCCCTCTCTTTTACTAGCCATGCCTCTCTACGGTCCTGGGCCCGACTACACCGTATGGCCAACGTTGGAGGAATCGCGTACTATACCCTCCTACAACGACTTCCTCAACACGGCCGTTGACTTTGCGAACGAGGAAGAGCAGAAGTGCGTCGTCTCAGCCAGCTTTATGTGTTCTGACCGTTTCTTTACAGAGAGTGGCTCTACAATCTTGACCAGGTCATCTACGCCCACGTCCTCAAAGTCAAACAGAAGGTCATCGTCCCCATCACCGGTACCCGTCGACAACGCACAATATTGCCAGTATTCACGCATATTACAGACTTCGACGTCGCTACCCACAACTACTGCCTCATCGTGGCGAACAAGCTCATCTACCACCGCGCAGCACAGAGAGCAGAGGTTGCACGCGCCTCGGTCGTGACGGCGATGCGCCGATCCTTTGAGCGTGAGCGCGTCCGCTTCTCTAGCCTATTACTGCTCACGTTGCTCTCAGAGAAGACAAAGGACGAGGCTGAAGAAGGTTTCAAGTTTGCTGAGTACTATATAGCTGCCCTCGACGGCAACATCCATGTCGACCGCGTCTTGCTCAACATCCGTACGTCTCCATCTCCCCCTTCAACGCGTGCTTGTACTCACCTATCTGCAGAAAGAGCCGATTTCATCACCCGCAAGCTGAAGATATTCCAAGACTGCCGCACGGAAGCCATCGAGAATGACCAGCAGCTCGCCGAGGAGCGCACCATTCTCGCAAACATCTGCTACGCCATCCACGGCGCCCTCCATCCTCCAAGCGCAGTGCATCACCCTCCACAAAATCGCCCTCCATGAGCGCGTCTATCATCAGACCGGAAACGTCGGCGCCCCGACGTATTCGCTGCGTCGCTTCCACGAGGACGCCATCGGGACGGCGATGCTAAAAGCCGCGCGGATGGAGAACCAGATCGCCGTGCAGCAATACGGGATCAACGTTCTTCACGTCCTCCGCCAGGCAATGGTGCAAAATACGACCGAGCGGTTGGAGTATAGCATTGGAATGAATGGGATCGGGGCAGCTGCGTCGCGCAGCGTGAACTGGCTGGCTGCTTTCTAGCCGCGCGGCGTCGGGAACCATGGAACGGGGATACATTTTCGTGCGCGCTGAATACACTTGTTGGTATCGTACCGGCTCGGTGTCAACCACCGAGCCTACACTCATTTAATGGACTGGTTTAGCTTGAACTTGAGTTTCTTCTTGAAGGGCGAGGAGCGCGTGGGTTGCCTCGGCGCGATTCCGCTTCTCTTTCTGGCTGGGGTTGTCAGCAAGGTGCTTGAATGGCCACGACGACGCACCGAAGCACATAAGCCCGATTGGACAACTTGGCGCGGGTTAACGAGATGACACTCTGCAGGGAATCTGCCTTTCGAATGCGCGCTCGGAATCTGGAAACGTTGAGCTGGCTGCTACTTCGCTTGTCGACTCCCCACTCCCGCATACGCTTTCTATCATTCTCCCGACGGAGCTCCAGGCGCTTGCTCGTAGCCATGTTTTCGGGCGTCGCCTCGACTTGGGAGTTGGACTCGTTCTGCTCGGGTTCGTTCATGTCGACCGTGTTTGGCCAAGGTGTTGCGCCACTGAAGGGTGATCGGAACTCGGAACTTAGTTTCCGTCACCCCCCTTCGAGTCAACGAACCAGTTTGGTAAACCAAAGAACAAAGGCAACGTGTGGGGTAGAGCTTGCAGCAAGTACAGAGTGCTAGGTTGTATTTTGCCAACCAATATTCGTGCGCTTTCCCATCAGCATGTACTCACTTCTGGTGCGAATGCCCCGAGATTTTTTGGATGCTTGAAACAGCGGCGAGCAGGTAAAACATGTTGCGGATAAGGAAGATTAGTTATTAGGAGTGTAATCGTCTAGAGAAGATAATTAATTAGAGTGTCTCGAGCGGCGCCGCAGACATAGATGTCCAAGTTTCGAAACTACACACAGTCTCGAGCACGCCGCACGCGCAGACAAGTGGGAGATGTCCTATGGGCAGTCTAGAGGTCGTTTGTGAGGTCTGAAGACCTATCTGAGGGAAAAAAACAACGGAGCACAAATTAGAGCTGAAGATGGTCAAGTCACTATACTGCCCCATAGCCTCGATTCAAGACAAATCGAGGCCGTTTGCAAAATAACTTCAACCGAAATTGTCACTGAATTTTCCACAGATGAATTCGACTGACTATACTATATGTCTAGGGTGCTTTTCCGAATATTCTGAGGGACTTGAGCCCCGTAATGCACGAATCTCTGAATCCATGTACAGCCACCTTGTGCCTGTGATTAACGAATGCTCATTGGCTGTAAGTCCTGTCACCCTTTCCGCTTGTCTGCTCCGTCCACTAGCCTGTCGTTTGCCGTACCTCTCATCGCGACTCTTTCGCATGGGGCGGAGGGCGAAACACCTCACAACAGAGGCTCGCCGAAAAAGTCGGCGCGAGTACGAAGGGACGGTTAGGTGTGTGCAAAAGTCTGTCCATGCAAGGGCTCACTCCGCTCAGAGCTAGAGCTATTCGCACCACCTATCGGCAGAATAATCCACATCGCCCCGCGAACCCTCTTGCGCAACTTCGGCATTCCTCCTCTCACCCCAGAGATTGCGCAATGGGCCGACTTCAAGATTCCGTTTTCCGACCCGCACTTCCAGCATGGATGCATTATGGACGTCGACATTCTATGGCCCTACACTCTCGCACCCCCCTACGCCCCCTCCGATTTCGAAATCTCGGGGCAAACCCAACCTTTCCGCAAAGTCTGCGAATTGGAGGCTATGGTCCACGGCGCGCTCCTGCGGGAGGAGCGAGAGAAGGAGGCGCGTATGAAGGAGGATTGGGACGCAGACTCGTCTGCGGAAGCGTACGCGGACCTGTGTCGGAGGAGGCTCGAGCTCTTTGCGCAGTTGCGGCAGTTGATAGACAACGAGGACGAGGATGCAGGCGTCGACGACATCTCCGTCTACACGCGCGCCATGGTGCAACTTCACTGTCGCTGGGTGGCGCGCTCGTTCTTACGTTTGCGATCTCTCGCGTTCCTCAAGTCCAAAGCGGCACCGTTGTTCCTGTCCGGTGCGTATCCCTCATTGTTTTCGCGGGCGCTCTTAGATAGCCTATAGATACCTCCGGCTCTTCGCCCCGCGGCAAGAGCGCCAGATCTCTTTAGGATACGAATGTGCCCGTCGCCGACCGTTGTTTTCTCTTCAAGAACGGTGCGTTGCATCCCACTCTTCTTCATTGTGCCGACCGTCTGCAGATGGCTAGCGAACTCCCTTCACGCAGGAAGTTTCTCCTACTCCGGCGGTCTTGCCTATCGCGCGCTCTACAAGGGTCAGAAAGGATCCGCTCCGGCAGCACCGGTCGACACACCTGCCACCGTCGAGAAAGGCGTCACAAAGAACTGCGGCAAGCGTCTCGTCTCCGCCTGCAAAGCTTTGCGCTTATACTCCGCCGACGACGTCCGCCTGCCCCAAAAGAGCTGCCAATCGCCTAAACCCACCGCGCTGCGCTCCTCCATCACCCCCGGGACCGTCCTCATTCTTCTGGCCGGTCGCTTCCGTGGCAAGCGCGTTGTGTTCTTCAAGCAGCTCGCAAGCGGTCTCCTTCTCGTCACTGGTCCCTTCAAGATCAACGGTGTACCGCTCCGACGGCTGAACCAGGCGTATGTTATTGCCACCTACACCAAGATCGACCTCGAGGGCTTCACCGTGCGTTCTGTCTACCTTAACGATTACACGGATTACTTATCTACTCTTCTTAGGTCGATGAGAAGCTCAACGACGCATATTTTGCTAAGTCGGCAACCAAGGGTGCGGGCTCCGCTGAGGCCGAGTTCTTTGAGGGTGGAAAGCCCAAGGCGAAGGAGGCGTTCCCCGAGTCGAAGGCGGCGGACCAGAAGGCGGTGGACAAGGCGATCATTGCATCGGCGAAGAAGACGGAGAATCTTGTCAAGTACCTCGGTACCAGCTTCGGGCTGTCCAAGGGCCAGTTCCCTCATGAGCTGGTCTTCTGAGTAGTTCACAAATGTTTTACATGTTCTACCTACATTCCTGATACCTACCCAATCCGCCCTTGCGTTGAAGTTCTATTAGGACAAGTAGCTCACAACGGTTCCATATTTCTCTACCTACAAGCGCGCGCTCCTTTGCTTTGCACTCTAGTGTTCCCGGTACGATACATCCATAGCTCCTAGTGAAATTAAGTGTCTTGTCGTTGGATGTGACCTGTGTGACTTGACGTGTCGGGCTTGTTTATTGCCACCATCTCGCATGCCGCCCATTCGCAATAACCAGAAAGCACCACCCTCAACCCCGACGGGCTCTTCGAACACCTTCAACCTCGGTAAGCCTCCCCAAGCTCTTTGCATTGCATCTTTTCTTCTTCGTCCAATGGGCGCCGCACTCTGGTGCCCGGCGGGTCCTTTTTTTCCTGCATTTCTTTTGCGACGGAGGCCCCACAAGGCTACCCTAGCTCCTTCATATTTTATACATCTCTTTTTTTACGCCTCCGCCTTGCCCTTTGCCGACTAACGGGGAGTTTAGGGCAGGCGTTCACCACGCGCGAGACGCGTTCGGGTGCTCGCTTCTCACCTTTCGCCATCGTCCTCGATAACGTCGACCTTGAATCCCTCTATTCCCGACGTCTCGATGAAAAAGCGCGTCGCAAAGACCAGGGTGCAGACGACGTGGAGGTTCTCCCTGGCGAAGCGCTTCCCGATGAGGCGGACAACTCGGAGCCGCGTTCCCCTACTAAGGCCTCGCCCCCCCCCGGCTTCAGCCGCCCCTTCGTCTTCCTCGCCGACCGTCCCTTCTCCCCAATCGGGCCCTTCTAGTTCGGCGAAGCCGTCTAGAAAAGACACCGTACCCCGGCCTATCTCGCGTTGTCGAACCCCTCTAGCAAGCCCCAACCATCCATCCCCGCCGCGCCTCCCATCAGAGCCCAGTCGCACTTCAACAGCCCCCAAAGATGCGACTGACGTTCGCGCAGCTTCCCAGCCTGCGTCCCTCTCGGCCAAGGAAAACTCAAAGCGCAAGAAGGCCCTTAAGCGCGCAAATTCTCGCGCCGAGAGTCGCGCTGCGTCATCAACACCGTATCTAAAGGGCATAGGCCTGCAGCGCGCGCGCGATGCTCTTAAGAGCCAGGTTCGCGTCGCGACGGATGCGGCCGAGTTGGGGCACAGCGTGCCTGCATGGATAGGCTTGAAGAATCCCGAGAACGGCCTCGCCGATGAGGCGGCGGAGATTGACGTGCAAGCTAGCGTTCTAGAGGGTAAAGAGTACACGCAGAAGGAGGTTGATGAACTGGCCAAGGCGTATGGCTTGCGGTACCTGCGATGGAACGGTCGGTGTGTATGCTCGTTGCTTTTATCGACTCCGCTAACTAAAACAAGGCAAACAATAGCTATCGTGGACCTTCGGCGTCGGCTGCTCGCGCTTCTCGGGGGCCAACCTGGTGGTGCTAACTGGTTGCCCGTTATCGAGGGTGCCACCGTCGCCCTTGAGGAGCGCGCTCCCCGCGTCAAGTTGGCGAAGGAGAAGATGGAACACCGGCGAGCAGGGACGCCGTTTTGTCCTTTGGCGCGGGGTGTTAGCCACGGCGGCGGCCAAACGGTAAGCTTCCTACTTCTTATTGCCCAGCCTTTTATACCTTGAGCAGGAGCCGGGTGAGCTGATTATGAAGGGCGAGAATCGTCGCGTCACCGACGAGCTTCTCGAGCACGACGCGTTCAAGAAGATCGTCGGGTTCACGTCCTGTAGGTTTTTACCCCCTCCGCTCCCCTTCGCTGAATAGTTGCAGACCTCTTTTGGCTCTGGATGCCCATGCTCTATGCCGCCTACTTCGTCGCGCGAGAGCGGTATGCGGACGAGATGCCTTGGCTCCGGTTTCCATTCGAAAACAGCGTCTTTGCAGCCTGTACATGGAACTTTGTCACCACTGTCTGCGCTCCCCACGTCGACTTTGCGAATTTGGTCTGGGGATGGTGCGCGATAACCGCGCTCGGACGATTCGACCCAGACCGCGGCGGGCATCTCATTCTATGGGATTTACGACTTATCATCCGATTTCCCCCTGGCGCCCACGATTTTCATCCCTTCCGCGTTGCTCACGCATTCAAATACGCCCATTGGCCCCGGAGAGAGTCGCAGCTCATTTGTGCAGTACAGCGCGGGCGGTCTGTTCCGTTGGATCGAGCAGAGGTTCCAGACACAGGATGCCTTTTGGAGGACGGCGTCGGAGAAGGAAAAGCGGGAGGCGGAGGAGCGCGCAGAGGGGCGCTGGGCTTTTGGTCTTGGTCACTTTAGTATTATCGACGACCTCTTCAAATGATTCTATAATATTTCTGCTCTGTACAGGGTGCTGCACAATGGCAATTGACCCGAATTCGGCGAACTCGCTGTGTTGAATTCATCACACCAACCTTGTTGACAACCAACACCTCTCCCTTCTCGTTTGCGCGGTTTCAATATTTATGTCCCAGCCTTCGTCTTTCAGCTTCAAACGCAAACGCCCCCGCCGCCTCCAGCCAAACCAACTTCACCTCTTTCCCCATTGCAACGTCCTCAGCTCCAGTTCCGAGTTATGTCGAGACGGTCTCGGCCGACAATCGTCGAATCCTTCGCGAACCCCTTCCCATTCCACCAGACTCCCCAATCAAGCGTCTCCGACGTGCAGCAGCAGGCGATGCTCCGCCCCTTCCGACACCGCTGGCGACCGACGCGCCGGACGAGGTGCCATACACTATGTCGTTTTGGGAGAATGAAGAAGAAGAAAAAGAAGCTCAGCCACCTCCGCGCAAACGGAAGCGGGCCGCAGTCGCGGTAAGCTCGGTTCTACTACCGTTGTATTCGCCTCATTTCTGTGGTAGGACGAATCTATGAGCAAATGGCTCGAGGAGTACAGAGACGGGTACCTGGACGCGCTGCTCTGGCTAGATGGGCGGGGCCTGCATCTGAATACGACCCAGTGCACGGAGTGCGGCTCATCTCACGCCGAATACCGATGCACTGAGTGCCACGCCTACGGCCTCGTGTGCAAGCGCTGCGTTGTTACTATGCACGCGTACTCCCCGTTCCATTGGGTGCAGGTTCGTTTACTTACTAACACTGTGTATTATGAGGCTAACATTGGCTTAGAAATGGACTGGCACGTTCTACAAGCGTGTTCCTCTCAAGTCGCTGGGTCTGAGGGTACAGCTTGGGCATCCCGTCGGCGAAGAGTGCCCGTCACGTCTTTTGGGACCCGCCGAGTTCCTCGTCCTTCATCGAAATGGTATTCACGAGGTCGGCGTGGACTTTTGTGGATGCCATGCGCACGGGCAAGATTCCTTCCCTATGCAGCTTCTGCGGGCGCGACTATACCCCGCAACAACAGAACGTCCTCAAACCTGCGTCACTCTCGACTGTCTGGATGACTTCCACTCCTCTTCGCTCCACACGAAGTCGTCCGCATACGACTACTACGCCTCCCTCGAGTCCTTGACGGATGGGTCTGGTTGCAATAGGCCGCCCAATCGATATAAAGCGTTCATGCGGATGGCGCGCCAATACCGCCATCTCCTCCTCCTCAAGAGACGCGGGCGTGGCCATGCGTTGTCGGGGATTAAGGGCACGGCTGCCGGAGAACTAGCGCTTCGCTGTCCGGCCTGCCCGCGTCCGGGCATTAATCTGCCTGCCAACTGGGAGGACGCATCCCCCGCCGACCGGTACGTTTCCTCTATTCCTCACACATTCGTTGCTCATCTACATTAATAGGTGCTTGTACGTCGTCTATCTCGCTCTCGACGCCTGCTTTCGACTTAAGCGTCGATTAATGGGAAGCGATATACGAGATCCAGGCTTGGGAACGGGCTGGGCGTATTTTGTTGAATGGGAGGCTTACCGAGCCTATTTGAAGACCATAACAACGCAGAAGGAGGTTAGTACGATTTCGATTGAAACGGGCGGTACTCATTGTCTACAGATGAGCACTTGTAGCGGACTCGCGGCTCTCGACCATGCGAACACCAAGTTCTCTCGCGGCTATGCGGCCACTGGTGTCGGCGCTGGCATCTGCGCGCGGCACGAGTTTGTGCAGCCGAACGGAGTCGGAGACCTCCAACGCGGCGAGCGGCATGTTTTTTTTCCCTATTCCTTTCGTCAAAAACTAACCTCATAACAGATACGGCAATATGGACTACATCCTTGCTTCATTACTGCGCCACATACATGCACGGCTTCGAAAAGTTTTGTCCTACGATATTGCATGCCAATGGTGGAAGGACCTCAAGGAGCGCCTCGAAAAACTGCCCCCTCTCGTCCGGCTCCACCTCATTCTGTCCCTCACGCGCTTTGTGGTGCCTAAGATGCACATCATCGCCCACATCGTGCTTTGTCGACTTCTGTTCGACCTACGCCTTGTCCCCGGTAGCGGCCAAACCGACGGAGAAGGAATTGAACGCTTATGGGCGTCAATTGCCGGTCTAGCTGCCAGCTCAAAGCTTAGTGGGCATGGAGCTCGAGCGGACCTTCTCGACGACCACTGGTCGTTTTGGAACTGGTGCAAGTTCGTCGGCTTGCCCGCTCTCCTCCGACGTCGACGCGACAACGCCCGCGTTCAGCTACAGAAGCAGGAGGAGTCTTTTGCAGCTTTCTGCGTCCGCCAAGCGGAAAATGTTCCCAAGTGGCTCAAGATGGTCACGGATTTTGAGGCCGATGGGACGATGCCAAACCCGTACGCAGCGGCTGAGGCAGATGGGTTGACCGAGAAGGAGGTGAAGGACCAGATGGAGGCGGAGGAGCAGGAGGAGGCGAGTAAGGGTGCTATCCCAATCCACGCGGTAACGCCAAGCGAGTTTGTGGCGTTCGGGCTGGAGCTTGAGGAGCAACAGTATGTTTGCTACCGAATCTGCAAATGGCTATTCACCGTTCCTAGGCGGAATATCCGAATTCAAACCGCTCTCAAACGCAGCAAGGCGACAGCGGAGAGGATTAGGCTGAAGCCGCTCCGTCGGAAACTTCGACAAAGGCATCGCTCGATTCCGCACACTACAGGCAACCTATACGCCTTCCGCCCTCGTCCATCTGGCAGCGCTCCAAGTCAACGGCGACCAAGCGCCCGAAGACGCCAACCTCCTCCTCCCTTCCGGAGTTCCAGAAGCGATGCGTGGCCGCGAGGGTTGTAAAACCTCGATAATCGAACTGGAAAGGCGCTTGCGGCATGCTCAATGCAGGGACGCCTTGGTACGCCTGCGACAACAACTGCAGGCCAAGCAACGCCTGCTCATTTACAAGAAACGTCACTCGCGTCATCAAGGCGCGAACACGCGGTCTCGAGGGCTCATTGCCCAAAACGAGTCCAAGATCAAGCGTTTTTCTGACCGGTACCAAGCGTGCAGGGCTGCATTATCGGTTCTTGAAGGGGCGGCACTAGTTTGGCCGGAGCTCCGCGCCAGCGACATTCGTGGTTTGGAGGATGCGGACGAGCTCACGGAGCGCGAGGCTCGAACTTCGTCGCCAGATCGACCGCCGGCTGCAGAGGGAGCAAGAGCTCGTCGAGGCTGGTGTTTTGGTGGAAGAGGCGCTTATTGCAGAGAGCGAGATGGACGACATGGAGCAAGATGGTGCCGAGGATTCAACTTTGCGCAAAAAGGCGGGCACCGGCGAAGGACGGAGAACAATATCCTGGATCTGGACCCTCGCAGGAACTACGGGTTCGGATGCCGCTATTCAAGACGGTGAGTTCAGTTTTGTCGACGTCGTGGATGTGTAGACGTGAACTAACGGAACTCTAGGCCTCCGGATTGAATGGGCCAAAGCCTACGCTCGGGTACGACGCTGGCGTGAGGAGGTTCGGGTCCTCGACGAGGAATGGCGTCGATACCCCATCTCGACATCGCACGAGCAGGAGCAATGGATATTAAGGGGCGCGGCCGCCGCCTCACTCGGAAAATCGGCGCAGCAAGTCGATGGCTTTGCGCGCATACGCCGCAAAGCAAGCAGCCATGTACAGCGATCTCATACTGCGCGCAGAGGTCATCCGGACGGAAGAGTGGAAGGGCAGGGGTTACAGGGCGACGCGCGAAACAGGTCCCGTCGGAGATGGAGGTGGACGTCGAGATGGACGAAGGCTCGTCTTCCGTCGGCATGGATGGGGCAGAGCTGGCATTCTTGGGCGGAGACGGCGGACGACGATGATTTAGATTGGGCTGAGGACGACAACTCAGACACGGACGACTCGGATGCAGATGAAGATGACAATGAACGCATAAGTTATTCGGAGGAAGAGGACAACGACGACGACTTTTTCAATTGACTTGTATCCTACTCGTTGGTGATTTCGTATCTAACCAAACTTACTTCCGAATTTCGTAATTGGGACTGTTTGTCTGTATATAGCCCTATCTGAACGGAAAACACTCTCCCCGAAAGGGAATTACTTTTCAAGTGATCGCCGACGGTGCCGGATTGCCGCCCAATATCTAGTACACCCCAACCAACCCAAAAAGGGCTGCCCGGGTTAATGCAATACCCCGCCACCCACTATCCAGCACACCCCAACCAACCCAAAAAGGGCTGCCCGGGTTAATGCAATACCCCTCCGGGTAACTGCCCACCATTTATGCATAAGGCTGAGTGCATGAGGTGGGACTGGGACGTGAACGAGGCGTGTCTGGGACGGTTTTGGCCACTCACAGGTGCGCGACAGAGGTCCTACACCGGTTTTTGAGCTGACTTTCCTTTCAAGCTGGTCCAAAACCCCTCCTCAAGCTGTTCATTGACCGAGTTACCTGGTCCTTGGACGACGACATGTCTGAGGACGACGGCCAGTCGCCGACTGAGATTGTTTCCCAGTACCTCGGTGCGTTGACAGCCTCGCATGCCTGCTTTTTGACCTAGCGCCCCAGATGTCGCGGAAGAAGAAAAAGCGGAAATCGGACTGGACACCAACATTGACTCCACTCGCGTCTTGCACAAGTTGCGACGACTCTACGACTACACCGCCGCCGCGGCTGCACACACACAATCCAGCGCGAAGCGCCTCGCTCTCGTCGACGCCGCTGACAAACACCTTGCTGGCATCTCCGCCGTTAGCGGAACAGCGACACGGGCCGCGACAGACGCCCTCGAGGAGCTCCGGGCTGCCGAACGCGACGTCGAACGCGTTCGGTACTTTGCCCATGGAGATTTCCAACGCGCGCGAGCGCGCTGTCGCTGATGTACTCGGCGACGGGCAAGATCTCCTCCGCAAAGACCGAATCCGCCAAGAAATGGCCGACGCGTTCGCTGAAGCCGACAAAACGCACCTTCAAATCCTCTGGGTGCGGGGACATGCTGCGCGCCATCAGCGCGCACAATCGCGCGATGGCGGCAAACAAGTCGCTGCATGCGACTGGCCTTGAGAAGGCTTGCGAGGCCGGACTGAAGCGGGCGGAGGAGATTGGGATTCCGGAGGTGCGCACGATGCACCAGTACTACGGCGAGTACGACGAGGCGACGTTCTTGGAGGAGGGGCAGCTTCTTGAGAGCGATGTGCTGAGACGGCGCTGAACCGGCGAAGATGGTACGAGTTTGGATGTTGATGCGCTCGACAGCCTCGATTTCAGACTACAAGAATGTACAGCGAATCCGAATGCGAAGACGGTTCCCCGCTATTGACATGGGCACGACCCGGCGCTGAGGTTGAGCAGCAAGAGGGAGGCACGTATAGCTTCGTCCCGCTGGTGCCGCTGTTGAGCTCGCTCCGCCCGTTTCTTTTCGACCTGCCTTGAAACTCGATGAGAAAGAGTCCCGGGTCCCGAAAGAACTCACTTGAACTTGTAGCGTCGAACTGCCTCTCGCGCGGCGATTTGGAAGGGTTTCTTTTCATCCGGCGGGAGTTCTGAGACTGCTTTGCGGTGTCTGGCGGACTTGAGTGCCTCAGTGACTCAGTAGAGGCAAAACTTTTACCTCGCCATTTGCGCTTTGGCCTTCTTGCGCCGTTCTGCGGTACGGTCGAGAGGTGCGACTTGTTCGGGGTGGCACTCCATGTCCATGAGTAAGACGAGCGCCGCTGTGACAGGCACTGTGAGCTGGCTCAAGCCATGAGAAATCGGCTCGTTTCGCATCAACGCGGGAGTAGCCCGGTTGCGGAGCCGTGGCCAGCCAATCAGCAACGATATTGTCGCGCAATATGAGGCCTAGAAAGGCGTCGATCAAAATGAGAATAGAAATATCTGGGAGAGAGTTGGCCCTCCGAGAATTTTTCATGGCATACTGGAAGGTATTCTGAAGACTTCTACCCAGAAAAGCCGCTACTCACTGAACAAGTTTTTTGAAGTTGTTGTCAGAAAGTTGCTCAAGCTGCCTAACGGGCCGTACGCGAGCCCAGTCCAAAGTTCGACCAAATTCGAGCACGCAGAAATTTACAGTATTCAGATTAAATCGATGTAGCTCAGGAGGTCATGAGAAACAGGTCAGGGGGACCAGGCGTGAGTGTTCCCGTCTTTGTTTCATTTTATTTTGTTATTCCACAAGCCACCGTCCAAAACTTAGCAGTCTGCCACATATTGCGACGCTTAAACAGCTGCTGATTGGCTACAGACCCCATGGCCGTGACCGCGATATGCGCGGGTGCAATACCTTCTTGACTTGTAACCCCGTCTTTCAAGGTCGGGGATTCGCCCATCTCGTGTCGTCCACCCCGTATTCAACCAGGCCTCAATGGGACGTTCTGCGAAATACTTCACCATAGCGCAGCGGCGCGAAGAGCGCGAAAAACAACGTAAAAACTACGAGAAAAGCACACAGTGCGTTCCTAGTGCAATGTCTTTTCCTCACTAACTTCTACCCCATAGTGGAAAACAAATTCGAGAACGATATCGTCTGAAGCTCTACCCGCATCTTCAGCTCCGGACGGAACTCGAGGGTGCGCCGCCAGTCTCGGCGTCCATGCGGACTTGGGCCACATTCATCCTACCTTCGGAGGACAAGTTCTTTAAAATCGGCGCGAATGAAACCACGGACCTCTTCCCCTATGACATGCCGCCACCCTACGCGCTCAGCTACTTCAAAGATATCCTCCCGCTTTTTCAGCGCCCGTACCAAACCGCGAATGAGCTCGAGAAACTGCTCTATGGCCGTCTCTGGAGCCGAGAGCGCGAACGCGACGAAGAACGTCGCATCTCCTACGATGTCGGGCCCAAGCAGGAGGTCATCGACGCCTGGGTAGCCGAGGCTCGTGGCATGGAACGCGTCTTCCGTGAGTTGGTGCGGCTCCAGGAGCACGACATCCAAGACCGGTTCCTCCGCGCGGCCACCAAAGTTCATTGCCAATGGACCGCGCACAGCTTCATCCGGCTGCGAGGGCGGTCCTTGCTGAGGGACGAGTAGCTGACGACGGTGTTACAAAAGGCAATTCAATTGTGTGCATTGCATGAACTACTCGATTACAGACGCGTCCGCCAAGTGAAAGGTGAGACGATGTACTCTTCCTCGTAGTCGGGGTCGTCCCAGTACGGGGGGAACGAGAAAGTCCATGCCCTCCGGGTCTCCGAGGTTGCCGTTAATCCAATGAGCGACGGCAGACCAGCATCGGTCGACCTCGACGTCGGCAAGCGAGATAATGGGAAGATGGAATTCGATGTGGGGTACATGGGGCAAGTCGGGGTAAAGTGGGGTCCCGGGGTGCGGTGCGACGCTCGGGAGTTCCTTCGAGACTGGAGAGGGCGTGCGCGTTGGCGGCGGGGCTGTTGTCAAGCTTGACCACTGCGAGAGAGCCAAGCGTGGTGCGGAGATTGTTTCGGGCGGAGGTGTGGATGTAGGTGGCGACGCAGATGTTGGGGACGCGCTCTATCCCATCCGGCTCGTGGGGACAACGGGGTAGGACAGCAAATACCGAGTGCAGTAGGTCTGGGAACCGTACAAAGGGCATGGTCTTTTGGCACGTTGGACAATCGACAAGTCGATCGTGCAACGGTGTGTTGGTTATCGTTGGCGGGGAGTACGCGCGAGCCCCAACCAGGGAGCGAGCAAGCTCTGGTTGTCCATTATTTTCCCCCATCTGGAAGTACTGAATGTATCTGTCGTCGCCCTGGTAGGGTTGAATGCTATAAAGGCGAGACACACGTGCTAGAACTTACTCGCGCTTCGCGAAACCTGGCTTGGAGGGGACTAGGATATGTGCGGACTTTAGTCGCTTGTCTTCGCATTGTGGTCGGAAGCCAAGTTGATATCTGCACCCGGTCCCATCGAGCGCGGTCGAATTCAAGAGAGGAACAGAATCGTGCTATTTTGCATTGCGGAATACAAGAAAAAACGCGATATAAGCAACTAGGATTCGTACTAGCCCGCGCGCCCTTTACACTCTTCAAAAAGCAAGTCAGCTCCAATAGAAACGAAGAAGAGCGACCCACTGGTTTTATTCGGAATCTTCGCTCGATTCGTCGTACTCAGATTCATCCAACTCGTCCGCTAAGTTGGGGAATGGAGCCACCGAGCGCGAGGAGGTATAGCTTGTCACCGAGTATGAGATCGAAGCGTCGACATCGAACGGGCGCGGCGGAATCAAGAACGACATACGCTCCGGGTCCCACTGGCTGTCACGGAGCCAGGCGACGACGGCGCGCCAGGCGCAGTCGATGTCGTCGGCGGTCATTGGGATGAGAGGATAACCAACCTCCGGAGCAATTGTGCGCTCCGACGGAGGGGATGGGGGAGGCGAATGCGCGCGCCGTCGGCCTCGGGATTCTGGCTGATTGTAGTGTCTACCTTGACGACAACGACGGTTCCGAGCGCGGTGCGGAGGGTAGAGAGGGCGATGCCATCGATGCTAGTAACCTGCGTCTCGTCCTCGAGTCGATGCTCGATGCAGACATTGGGATGACGCCGGGCACCGAGTTCCCAGTGACCGCATGGAGCCAAGATCCCGTAGGCAACGCCCTGCTGGTCCGGGAGACGCAAGAATGGCTCCGTGGACCGACACTGGTCGCAGTCGCGGATACGATCTTGCCAAAATGCGCCAGTCGGGGTATTGAGGAGCGTCGAAGGGAGGCCGGGGCTGGGGGTTGAGATTATCGACTCGATCCGGGGTTGTAGTCCGTGTTGGGGGAACTCTACCACCCCAATAGGACGAGCTACGGTCTGTGGAGCTGTTTAACAAATGCGCACGGAGTAGAACATGTAAGCTCACGTGCTGCTGGAAGGCTCGCCGTCTTGAAGCAGACATCGGCGTGGAGAAGAGCAACAGATGCTGAGACAGACCAGGCACCAGCGCATGCGCCCAGAGTACGTGAAGCAGACGCCGCTTGCAATTGTGAACGTCGAGCACTCAAGTTTATTGAGCAGAGATTGGAGCCGAGATTCAGGCACCGAATAGGTCTCAGGTTGATATCTTCATGGATTGTGGTGTCTTCGTTGGTTCGGTAGTTGAGACAGAGGAGGATGGTCGACGCAGGTTCTAAGGTGGAAAAGCGTGACATCGGTATGTTTCCTGCCTCCAACTTTCACTTCGTCGACCGCAATGCGGCTTTAACCTCACGGCATACTCGTACCCGCGTGCTTTTGTTTCGACCCTCAAATTCGCCCTGCGGCGCAGCGTATCCACACTATCTCTGACCAACACCACCACCATGTCGAACTACGCTTACAGCTTGGCCCGCGGTCTCGATGCCCCCGCTGTTCCTTCATTCAAGGGCGAGGTGCGTCCATCTTTGCCTGCTCCATAGAACCCTAGTCATGCATTTTCGCAGATGCCCCAGGGCGCAAAGCTCACGTTGTTGTACCCGTGCAGCAGCGAGACCGCTCAGCACGTCCCACTCGAACTCGGATCCCTCCAGGAGGCTATCCCCGGTCTCGGAGTCCACTCCCTCATGTGCTCCCAATGCCCTTTGCTCAACATCAGCGACTCCAAGCACCTCTTCGCCGTCGTACTCAGCTGCGCTCATCATCCCGAGGCCGCCCTTGGGTGCTTCAACGCATCCATTGCGCGCATGTTTCCCGAGATCCTCAAGCCCGCCATCACTGCGCCGCTGGGCAACGCGATCGTCGTGAAAATGAAGATCCCAGCGTCGTTTGCCGGCGCGACCCGCGAGGTTCTACACACTCTTCCCATCGTCAATGTCCTTCCTTCGGACATCAAAGGCATCCACCCCAAGGTCGTCGCGTACGTCTCTGTCCATTCTACTGCTTGCCTGGACTCAACTTCCTTTAGAATGCTTTTCCAAGCTCAAGGCCAGGACGCAGTCAAGTTCCTCGAGATCGTCAACTCGAAGGACCTCGAATGGCGCGACGAGTACGGGAACCCAATCCAAGGGAACCCATTCAAAAAATCGGCGTAGCGAGTGGGGTCTTACTGCGAGCGTGCTCAGCGCTGTTTACTACCAAAATTTGTTTCTTGTTCGCGTCTTGCTTGTCTCCGCGTGGTATCTTTGAGTAGAGAGGTATACCTACTTGTTATCTCTCTGTAGCAATCCTATATGCCAATTGGCGTGATATCTGTGTGACCAAGCGTTTCTGTCTTCGTTTTCGACCACCAACACGACCTCTTTCACTTCGTTGTTTCATTCTTGAATATGGCCGAGTCGCGCCCGCGCGCCACTTTCCACCGACGCGCTCGTCCTCTCAAAGCCGTTCCCTTCCAACCCACACACTCGTTTGCTGTCGACACCGCTGGCCCCTCCCTGCCAATATCAGCCCCGATGGTCAATTCCGTCGAGACGGTGGAGCTCGTAGGGCGGAAAACGACGCGTCATCGTCGAGCCAATACCGAATATTGACCCAAATTCACCCGTCAAACGTGTTCGTCGCTCCGACACGCGCCTCGACTCCGACGTGACGAAGCCTCTCCCTGTATTCCCGTCCCCGGAGGCGTACACCATGACCATGTGGGATAATGAAGATCCGTTCAGCACTTCCGACTCTCCAAACCGCCCAAAGCCCAAACGCCCCAAAGTCGCCGTATGTATCCTTGCTCGCGCGCTGGTACTTGGTGGTGCTGATTTTGTTTGCTTAGGACCGTGCTATGGCCGATTGGATCCTGCATTATCGAGAAGAATACCTCCAAGCCATGGTCTGGCTCGATGGACGCGGGTTGTCCAATAACCAAACAATCTGCCCTGGCTGTCGGGAGTCGACGAACGCGCCTCAAGTATCGTTGCGTGGATTGTAGCTCTACAAGGCTACTCTGTCGCAAATGTATTGTCCGCGATCACAATGCTAATCCTTTCCACTTCATCGAAGTCAGTTCTCTTTCCATTTGCCCTCCTTCGTCTTCGTCTTCTAATCTCATCTAGATTTGGACCGGCGTCTTCTTCGAGCGCGTCTCCCTCCGCTCGCTTGACCTACGAATCCAACTCGGACACCCCCTCGGCGAATCTTGCCCTCTCCGTCAACCAGGTCATCGCGATTTTATCGTCATCCACACCAATGGTATTCATGAGGTCGCAATCGACTTTTGTGGGTGCCAACACTACGGTCGAGCTTCTAATGCTACCCAACTCCTCCGGGAGAGACTCTATCCTTCCACTGGGGCATGTCCTCAAACATGCGCCACGTTCGCCTGCCTAGAGTCGTTTCACGCGTTGTCTTTGCACGGCAAGACATCCGCGTACGACTTCTACCGTGCCCTCGAGTACCAAACCTCGGGACGCGCTGCTCGCCCGCCCGATCGATACCGACCTTTTCTCCGAATGTCGCGGCAGTTTCGCCACCTTCTACTCCTCAAACGCAGGGGTCGTGCGCATACAACTGCTCCAATAGTCGCCACCGGCCCTGGTGAGCTGGCAATTCGGTGTCCCGCGTGCCCACGGCCGGGCGTCAATCTCCCGGATAATTGGAACTTGGCGTCTCCCCAGGACCAGTAAGTTATTCCATGTTCTTGCTCTCGACGATCTAACTGTGGAATACAGGTGCCTGTATATCATGTTCATCGCTATTGACGCCTGCTTCCGGCTCAAACGCAGGCTAGTCGGCAGCGATCTTCGAGACCCTGGTCTCGGCACCGGGTGGGCGTATCTAGTCGAATGGGAACCCTACCGCCAATATCTGCTCACGGTAACCGACCAGAAAGAGGTGGGCGTCCTTGAAAACTGTGTTAGAACTGTCCTAATTTGCACGCTCTTAGATCAGTACCTGCACCGGCCTCGCCGCCCTAGATCACGCGAATACCAAGTACGCCAGTGGGTATAGCGCAACGGGGGTCGGCGCCGGGGTCTGCGCCAGACACGAGTTTGTTCTACCCACTGGCGTCGCTGATCTTCAACGAGGCGAAAGGTGTGTTTGCAATCTCTCTAATTTCTTCGACTAAACAACGAGGGTAGATACGCGAATATGGACTACATTCTGGCGTCGCTTCTTCGCCACATCGACCCTCTTCTACGCAAGATATTCTCCTACGACATTGCGTGCCAATGGGGCAAGCATCTGAAGGAACGTCTCCTCCAACTCCCTCCCCTTGTCCGCCTTCACCTCGTCCTGGATCTTTGTCGGTTCGTCGTACCGAAGATGCACCTCAATGCCCATATTGTGCTATGCCGGCTTCTGTTCTCCCTCGGGCTGATCCTCGGCAGCGGCCAAACCGATGGTGAGGGCATCGAACGCCTCTGGGCTGCCATAGCCGGAGTTGCAGGGAGCACCAAACTTAGTGGACACGGCGCGCGCGCGGACCAATTAGACGACCACTGGTCGTTTTGGAACTGGACGAAGCTCGTTGGACTGCCCAAGCTTCTTCGGCGGCGTCTCGATAATGCGCAGGCGGAGCTGGCAAAGCAGGAGGCAAGCTTCCGCCTGTTCAGCGCCCAACAGGCCGAGCATGTCCCAGCTTGGTTGGAAATGGTTCGCGCTTTCGAGGCAGATGAGTCGAAGCCGAATCCGTATGCCTTGGCAGAGAAAGAGGCGGTGAACGAAGCGGAGGTACGGAACGAGTTGGAGGAGGACGACCGGAAGGCCGTCGAGAACGGTATGGCGCCGCTTCATGCGGTTAGTCCCCCGGAGTTCATTGCCTTTGGCATGGAGCTCGAGGAACAACAGTACGTTCCTCACATCTTGTTTTATGCTCCCGCTCATACTCCGTGCCAGACGACATCTTCAAGTTCAAGTCCATCTCAAACGCTCAAGCCAGTCAACGGGCGTGTCCATTCGTCTTAAACCCCTTCGCAAAAAACTCGCAAAGGGTATTCGTCGTCTCCGAGAGCTCCAGGCAACGTATACACCACCGGCTCTCGTTCGCTTCCAAAAACTCGTCCTTCCAGCGGACATATATCCCGAGAACATACCTCTCCTCCTCCCCTCGGCTCTCTTGCCTGCGGAACAGTCTGGTTCCCGCGTCGGCCTCGTTGACATCGAACGTCGTTTGCGCCATGCGCAGTGCAAGGCAGCATTGGCGCGCCTCCGACATCAACTTCATGTGAAGGCGCGCTTGTTAATCTACAAGAAGCACCAATCCCGGAACCAGGGAATGAACACCCGTTCGCGGGTATTGGTGGCTCGTAACGAGTCGAAGATCAAGGCACATTCCGACACCTACCAAGCCGCCCGCGCTGCACTTGCGAACATCGAGCCATCGATGGTCTGGCCGCCGCTGTTGGCGAGCGATATTCGATGGTTGGAGGACGGGGACGATATTTCCAAACGCGAGCAACGCAATCGGCGTCAACTCGCCCTCCGATTGCAGCGCCAAACGGAGCTTTTGGAGGAAGGGTTTCTGTCACCCGAGGATCTTGCCTGCGCGCAGACGGAGGATGCTGGGGATGACGATGACGAGGATGAGCTGGCTGGAAGCAAGAAGACGTCGTCCGGCGAGAGCAAGCGGTCTATATCTTGGATATGGACCATGACTGGAACTACCGGTGCAGACGCCACACTGGAAGACAGTCTGCGTGTTGAGTGGAGTAAAGCTTACGCTCGTGTCCGACAATGGCGAGAAGAAGTACGGATATTGCAGGAGGAGTGGCGGCGCTACCCACTGTCGCTTGCTCACGAGGAGAAGGGAGTGGGAGGACGCGCGGTCGCGTGGTGACCGAGATGGGAGGCGAGGAACGTCTTCTCGAGGGACGCATCGCCTATGCTGCAAAACAAGCGGAGTTGTATAGCGACCTCATTCGGCGGGCGGATATTACCTGGAACGAGAAGCGGAAAGGGAAGGGCTCCCAGAAGACCAAGCAGACCCCCGGGTTATTGCCCATCGCGCCGGTCGCGATAGAGGATTTGATGGAGGTCGACGAGGAGGTGCATCCCGACGTGGCGGAGGAGGGTCGGAATAGCAATGATGAGAGCGACGACGACGACGAAGAGAGTGTCGCGGCGGACGACAGCGATGAGGAAGACGACGAATGAGGAAGGGGCGTATAGTGCACCCGTACCTACCGTACCTACCTTACCTACAACGCTCGACGCTGCCGAAAGATGCCGAATGTATCTCCGATAGAATTACATCCGAAATTCAAAAAAAAAGCCTCGCCGATGCTCGGCGCCGCTGCCATCATTCATTTTAACGCACCCGCGACACACCCACAGGCACCCGAGCATCCACAACAGCCCGACATTACCAAAACGGGTGCTGCCAGATGATTTGGAATTCATTCCCCGCTAAGAGCCGGGGTATTTTGCAAATACCCGGCTGCCTCAGGTGAAGGGTGACAGTAGGTATCACCGCGTGTAGATGCGGAGGTAAACATGAGGCATGCAAACAATAAGCACAATAAGAGATGAGCATATGGAGATGGATAAATGGAGTGCGTAGAGTAATAAGTGCGTACGAGTTGAGGCGGAGCATCTCCGCTTGAGGCAGAGTTGGCAGAGTCGAGTCGTACCAGACGGGAATTGGCATGGATGTGACAGACACTGAAGATGTCACATCTGTACATAGCCACCTCGGCGGGGGATGTCACATATGGTCACATACATCCGTCACAGACCCTGGAGCTTATCCCAGATGTTCTGGCCAGTCCGCTCCAAGTTCCATTCCACCCAAAATCCTTCCGCCCTCACTTCCGATCCTCTTGATGTTACAGATACCAACCTCCACTCTGACTTCCACTCCAACATCAAAATATGATGGCGGAGGTCGCATCAAAAGTTGGATCAAACATCGGAGATCATCGGAAGTTGGAATTCAAACAACCACCCACTCGGAAACGACTACTAAACATCTACAACAAATCCCTATGCGTTCCGCCTCGAGTACATCTGACTCCGCCCAAACTCCGCCTCCGATATCCATCTCCGATGCTCCGCTCCGACTTGGAATCGAGTCCTGAGTCTCTTGTACGCATCTATGAACCTATGCCTCCAAATATCCCTCCACATATGCTCCTCCCTCCACTTCTCCTTCTTGTCTTGCCCCGCCTCATGTCTTCTCACCATCTACATGTGGTGATTCCACCTGTCACACTTATTATTTACCATCATTCCTGATTAGGCATTTTCCCTATTGTCTGTCTACACCTTTATTGTCTTATTGTCTTGCCTTGCCTTATCTGTTCCTGGTACTTTTTGTATAAGTAGGACTGGAGGCCCTTCAGGACTCCAGTTTGATTATTGTAGTTGCTTCTTATCATACCTCTCTGCTTGCACTGACCTCCTGTGAACTTGTCTGGACTTCAATCACAGCCTACAACGACTCCGACATTCTGCTTTGTTGTTACAAGCCTCTGGCCTCATGCTTGTCTATAAGTTCCCTTTGGTACTTTTGCTCTGACTTCCGCTCCGCTCTCCTCTGACCTCCGCTTGATCTCTGCCTCTACATTCCCATGGGTCGCTGTCGAGCCGACAATACTTCGGCTGCCAACTTCCTCCAATATTGTTAGAAGTCCGGAATTCGTTGGTACGAGTCGTTCGTCTGTTCCTTAAAATGTTGGTCCAATCCAGGACGCCTCCGCTCCGTTCCGACATGCGGAGGTGACCTGTGATTTTCCCACGTCCTCCGACGTTGCGCATATATGCGTTTGGACCTCATATCTTTGGGCGAACAATACTCTACTCCGTTTCCGCCATGTCACTCCGCTCCGAGTGATCTCCGATCCCTTCATGGGGCGGAGATCATCTCCGACTTTCCCATGCCTTCTGGCGTTGCACACTTGGTGTGTTTTGGATTGTACATGTGGTTTAAACTTCGAAGGAGAATAAACTCCCGATTCCTCTGCTTCCGCTTCTCCGCCCCTAGCTCCGTCTCCGTTCTGATGGTCACGAGCCAAGACGGGTCGCATTGCAAAAATCCAACCATCCTCCCGCCACGTGCACGACGCGTAACACACGTGCACAACGTGTAATAGAAGAGGATGCAACAGTGTTGGGTGTAGCGGCACCTTTGTCATTGCTGTTAGCACCTAAAGTTTCCACAATGCCCAACTTATTAGTGGGAAATTTCTTAGTTTTGGTATGACTGCATAAATGCTCAGGTGGCACGTTAGCACTGTCACAATGCTCATCATTGCTCTCGGACACAATGCACAAACTATATATTTAGTGTAGATGGGCTCTAAAAATACAGGAAAAAATATAGTGAGTTCAGAGAGCAAAAAAAACAAACAAAACAATAGTATTGATCAGACACCTCAGGAGTCTCAGAATTGCTCAAAAACACAAGAGCATTTGGGAGTGCTCAGATTGTAAAACTGGATTTGATTATGTCCAGGTGTGTCGGGCACTCGGAGTTGCCAAAATAGGAAAAAAAAATCACTAAATGGCAGCATATAAATCCCTGCTCTACAAGTGGCATTGCAGTCATTCTTGAGATATACCTAAAATACAGAAAATGAGTCCTGGACTCAAGAAGACTATGTGTCAAATTTTGAAAATCTGAAACAAAGAAGGTCTACCTACTGAGAGTCTGTCCCTCCTCCCAAGATACAAAGCCAAGTGGGGTTGAGGCTGTAGAGCTAGAGTAGAGAGTGTAAAATCAGAGCCACATTATGTCACGGTTCAAGCCCGGGTCAACCCCGGCCAACTCCCCATCATGATATCATCACAATGGCCGGCTCTGACACCTGGTACAACCCACAAGGGGCGTTCGCGACAACCTGGAAGCCCGATCAGGCGTACAGGGTTATCACTATATTACATACAGTATATAACCCTACTACAATCTCAGGAGAGGCTTAACCTCTCCCTTGATCACTATATTACATACAGTATATAACCCTACTACAATCTCAGGAGAGGCTTAACCTCTCCCTTGTCTATACACTACTTTGCCCTTACTGGGGTCAGCAACTGTTCTCAAACGCGGTCTTAATCCCAGTCTCTCAACAGCATCCAGTCCCTCGCCGGCAAGCCCGACCTAGTCCTAACAGAAGGGAGAGGTTCCCCCAATACCACTTGGACACGCCTGCCATACTCGACGGATGTGTTCCTACTGGGTGTAGGAGCAATCTGGCACCCTTCCTCTTCCTGGAAACCAGGGTGCACAAAGCAGCAAACCCCGGGAACGACCGATGTCTGGTCTGCCCAGACACTACTCCTCACTGCCCAACCCGGTAGAGCCATAGTCGTAATATCTGCAAATATGCACCCAGCCGTGGCTCCTAGTGCAGTCACCAGAAATCAACAAAAATAAGCCCCGAGAGGTATCCCAGAGATACCGTCAGTATATCTGAGGTATCTCCAGAATATCTCTGGCCTGTATTCCCCTAGAATTATTCCAGTGATACAACTAGTATCTCTCAAGTATATCCAACATATATCCCGGGGTCCATTCACCGGGCTTGTCATTTTTTGGTTTTCGGTGTTGGCTCTGGAGTCTGCCCCTTGCGTCCGCACCTCATCACCTCAATACGTCGCGACTCCCCCCCTCTTCCCTCGCATCCCCAGCTCACCCAGGCCATGAACTCATCGGCCAGGTCCTGCAGACGGTCCGCGCAACGCGTCGTCTCTGTCGGGAGTGGATGATTGGCGCAGGGTGTTGCAGCTGAGCTTTGGCCTCGTCGCAGCAGCTGCACTCAGGATTAATCCATTAATCAAGGGTAGTTAGCGTAAAGGCTATTGCAACTATTGAGGGTAATTGCCATGTGTCACTGGTTGCTCCTCTAGGGAAGGTCCCCTATGTGAGGGAATGAGTTCAAGGGTTTATTAGTATTTATTGGGGGCCTATTGGAACTTAGGTCAGGACACCCCCAAGGTTTTTTAGGTCTGGCTTTCCAATGGTATAGTCAGCTAAGCCTGTTCATGACCCCATCAGTCCCTATCACACTTTTCTTTCTACGTCCCTACTAACCTAATCCGAACCCTAACAAACCTCTAACCTAATCCTGACCCTAACTAAAACTAATCCTGACCTAACCTAACCTAATCCTGACCCTAACCAACCTAACCCTAACCAAACCTAACCCTAACCAAGTGTATTCCCCAATATCAGAGCTCCCATCACAGGTTTGTCCCATTTTTCCCACACTCAATTTTATCTTCATTTTATCTATACCTTTAACTTTCCTAATTAGACCATATGCTCAATCTCAAAAACCACTAAGTTACAGCTGTTTTGTGCCTCAAATTGCCTAAAACAGAGTTACCCTCAATTATTGCAATAGCCTCTACGCTAACTACCCTTGATTAATGCATTACCCTGAGTGCAGGAGGTGCCTTCCAGCCCGTGGCTACTACGGGACCCATGACTTTAGGATGTGTCCCCGGGCACTGCCCATACGTGTGATCCCCCTTTTGCGTGCGCCGACCCTCATGCTTTTTGCAGCTCGCGGCCGATGTCGCATTCGCCAAGGCGCCATAACCGAAAACACGAGAGGTACGTTGTGCCGCGTTCTCTCCCGTCTGGTGCTAATTCAACGTCTTTGCAGGTCTTGAACCGGCGACGCGAGAGCTGCCGAACCAAGGTCGTAGTGTTCTCGAAAGCGGAGACAACCAATGCATGGGAGGTATGTCGGGTCGCGTTTGCGCTCCGCACACAGCTGACTCGACATCTAGCAGCTCTGAAACCGGTTACCCGCGAGGCCGAGGATTCGAATACAGAGTCGCGACGTCGGTGTCCGCAACAGCCGATGCCCGAAAGGTACGTTGCGTCGCGTTTGCTGTCGATTGAGGGTCTAACTCACGTCGGTGTCTCTACAGTTGTTGTACCAGCGACGCGTGCGGCAGACTGGCCTTATCATAACGACGGAGTTGGGGCAGCGGCGACTTCGAACGTGGTTGGTGGGCGCTCAACGGACTTAGATAGATGTGTATGGTAGTTAAGAATGGACTTGTATTCGCGATCTTTGTGGTTTTGAATGATATCGGAAAGGCGGAGGGAAAAGTGCCAATTGGTGGTCGGGAGAAAGGGATATCTGGGAGATACCCCAGATATACCGTATCATTCTCTGGAGTTTCTCTTCGGGGTGATCAGGTAGATATTCTGGATATATTCGGGGTATACAGCATGTTTCTCTAGTGTATCCCCAGCGGTATACTTTCGCTGATCTCCGGTGAGTTGTAAATTGTGCTAACCAAATTATCTTGCTTGAGCCACGGTTCGGGCAGGTTCAAACCTATGTTGCGCTGCAATGCCAACACATGTTCAAACCTGCAGGAGCCCTCCACTCCAGCCAGGTTCGAACCTGCAGCAGCCAAGGCTCCAGGCAATTGGCTCCAGGCAATTGGCTGCCCACAGGTTCAAACCTGCAACAACCATGGCTCCACTCTCTGATATTATTGCCCAAACCTTTGGTTTGGCTCCATATAGCAAGCTGGTTTCCTTTTTTGGTCAACCTAGGGGGCAGCTATTAGCTAGCACATTTCCCATGTTCTAATTGGGACAGCTCTGATGTCGGAGTTGGTCTGAGATTTCAGATGTTAGGGTCAGGCTATACTTGGCTGGGCTCTGTAGTGTCTTGAATTTAGCTTGAATACAACAACATTAGAGCATATCAGTTGCGGCCTTTGGGCCAGAATTCCATGTAACAACTTTATACCTGTTCCAATTGAACCCAAGGCCAGATACCTACAAAATAATTAGTTGGGCCTCCAGAAGTCTTTTTGACATTTTGAAATCTTACATTTTCCATTGCAAAATGAGCATTCAACGCTACCGCTTGTGGGGCTCTCATGGAAGCTGGACCTGCAGGAGAGGCCGCTGCAAACTCTGCGCGCCTCCTCCAAATCACTGAAGCAGACACGACCAGCCCTCGTCAAGCACATCCATGTTGGGAATCAGTAATTCCCGCGCTGAGCAATGCAATGCTCGGGCATCGGCCCCGGCTCACAGATTTCCCGCAGCCCCAAATATTCTAGCACTTTCTCATTTACTGACTCAGATCCTAGTAGAATATTCTAGATACATTTCTATGTAGTATATAAGCCTACTGGAATGTAGGCGTTGGGCATCCGTTTGCCCTAACACATTGATCATTAACCCGATTGCGATTGCAAACGAGAATCTCTTCTCCCGCGTCTTGTTCTCCCGCGCCTTCGTAACCCAACAGTCCAAAGGTGGTCTTTTCTGAGGCCAAAGTCCGTGTCAAATTCAGCTTCAATCCGACCATTGCTGCACAGCTCTGACGCATCAACAAATGGGTTATACAACCCGGTGGTCCCAAAAACCAACATATGCTACATGACAACACTGTTGTTTCTAACATCCGCTCCAACAGGAATACAGCTTTTTCTAAGTGCTCCCTCAAGCACGAGAACACGTTCATAGGTGCCTACGGTACTTCCCTGTTCGCAGGTGGAGGTGGAGTACAGGTGGATATGGACAAACTCCGGAGCGAGTTGAACCAAGCCTGGTTGGAGAGCACCAAGGCGTACAGCCTGCTCAATACCGCGCTCAGGCAGAATACCCCCAAGCCCGATAGCCGAGTCCGGGTTCAAGTCTCTCGCCCAAAGGAGTTCTCGGGGGACGCCAAACAGGTCGACAGTTACCTCGTGTTCATGGCCAACGAGCTGTAGTGGTAATATCCAGCCTAGATTCAGAGGCTGTAGCTTTACAGGTGCGTGCCTGGGTCCTGTAGCTTAGCCTAGCTGCAGCTTAGGGTATTGGGCTAACTGCTGCCCCAATTCTAGGAAGAAAAAGGTGCATTTGAGGAGGCTTTGGCCAAATCCTACAGCTATGGGTGCTATACCACCTACAGTGACTGCGAAATCAATGTGTAGCACCATAGATAGAAGTCTGTTCCCACGACCATTGCTTGCCTCTCTCCTGCACAGTTCTTGCACTATATATGCCCGCCTCACCTCCTACGACTCCCAGATCACTCGAAAGGCACCGGAGGCTGACAAAAATGACCCCGACCAAGCGCGCAATTGCGGCAATGCTGCATGACGTTGTGGGGTGGAGCTTTCCGCAGATTGCGAAGCCCGCTCTGTTCAAGGAGATCCAGCCGCACACAATTAACAAGCACTACAACCTTCTTAAAGCACACGGAGGGGACTACTACTACAACGGAAAGAAGAAGAAGGCGGGGCGGAAGCGGAAAATTGGCAATGAGGAATTGGCAAAGGCGGCGCGGCAGATAGAGTCTGGGGAGCTGAAGGACGGCGTGGAGGTCCAACAGGTCATGTTTCCGGGCATTCCTGTCCGTACGGTGCGCAATAATACGCGTCCTCTCCGCTTCTCGGACTGAACAAAGCTGCATTTCCAGGTGCAGAACACATTGACTAAACACGCACACCTCAGCGGCTACGCTCAATGCAAAAAGCTGGACCTCCAGATTATCTCACCAACCGCAAAATTTTCATCTATAACCACCGCGAGTGGAAGGACGACAAGATGTTTGCCGCTGGGGTTCCAATCAACTCCGATGAGACGAAGGTTAACCTCGCCGCTTCGGATGGACGCCCGCTGGGTCCGTCGTCGCCGTGGGTGCGACGTGGTTGCCCCGCGGAGTGTCATCAGGCACCTAGCGCATGGCCGAGGCAAGGTCAAGCTCAATGTCTGGGGTGCCATCAGGCCGAACAGCGTCAGCAAACTCATATGCGTGTCTCCCCGCCGTCCAGTACGTCGAGATCCTTGAACAAGGTCTCGTCCCACTCTGCGACTTCTACAAGAACCGGCGCCACACGTTCCTGGCATTTCAGCAGGACAACGACCCCAAGCACAAGTCCAAACTTGCGAAGAAGTGGCTTCGCGACATGGATATCAATGTCATTCTGTGGCCGGCGTACTCCCCCGACCTTTTGCCAATCAAGGATTGCTGGGCGGAGCTGAAGTGCCGGGGCGCGTCGGGATCGACGCTACCACCGCATGTGCACGGAAGAGGAGCTATGTGCCCTGTTACAAGAGATATGGTACTCGGATTCTTTCCGGCGCTTTGCTATCAAGACATATCATTTGTTTCCAAAGCGGCTCCGCCTCTGTGAGGCTAAGAACTACGCATGGGTTAACTACTAGCTGTAATCTACTCCCTGTTCAAATTCTATATCCATCCGAGCCCTGTGCAATGA
This sequence comes from Mycena kentingensis (nom. inval.), assembly GCA_014461125.1. NCBI lineage: Eukaryota > Fungi > Basidiomycota > Agaricomycetes > Agaricales > Mycenaceae > Mycena > Mycena kentingensis (nom. inval.). The sequence continues at coordinate 552,557 of JACAZG010000007.1, read as the reverse complement.
GAACAAGCGGAAAAGCACCACAGCGCTGACCCTGGGAACAAACTTCTATCTATGGTGCTACACGTTGATTTTGCAGCCACTGTACAAGGAGTTCGAGGAAGCCTTCACGGGGCACACAATCAAAATTGTGCGGCAGCAGAAACTCAAAGCACTAGTCCAAGGCCGGGATACCAACACGACTACCTTATTCACGGTTATGGACTCCCTCAATAAGGTCGCCAAGTACGACAATGTCAACCTCATCTGTCTTATTAACACTGGGGGCGAGCATGCTTTTTCTACAGTGGAAAATGCATGGAAAAGCAATGGAAAATAACTTATTTTCTTGGTATATACCCAGTGTTTTCCACAGCAGAAAATGTGTGGAAATATTATATTTAACCATGATTTTCACATGCGGAAAATGTGGTGAAAAGAAGTTCTATTCATACCATTTTCTTAGCATTTGATTCACATTTTCCGCATGGGAAAATCCCCTGTTTTCCCATGTGGAAAATATCAAGTAAATAATGAAGAAGTCTTCCATATATAGTAGTATTGGGATTGCTAGGATTCTTCCAGGATTCCTTCCTACTATGGCAACTTCTGAATACAGTACAACAGATTCTTTGGAGTCTCTGAGCAACATGGTAATGTCATTGATAGATGAGGCATATGCTGCTGCAAGTCAATGTAGGTATGCTGCTCCACAACCATGGAATTCTGCCACCCAAATCATATTGCATATGGACCTGTCAAACACTGGCTGCAATGACAGTCAAATTGAATGAAACATCTTCGAGCACTTCTAGCACAGAGATCTTTAGGCCAGTTTTAATTGACTGTGCTTTGCATCCATGTTCTGTTGGAATCCCTGTTCTGTTATAAATAATATCATCTTAAACATCTAATCAAAGTGCAAGATTGTTTACTTCTCCTATCAAGCTGTTGGTAACACATTTATGTACCATAGCTAAACAGCAAAGTCTAGATATTGTGAGTTAGATTTGCCCATTGGTCCATGATACAATTTCTTTGTCTAAGTCACAGGATTAGAAGTTAGATATCGAGCGTATTTTTGACAGTATTGTCTTAAAGAAATTTTTGGAACAGATATAAGCAAAGGATTATCCAATTATCATTACTTCTTTTTGCAAATTGAACCAATCAAACTGCACGGATGTTGGTCAAGATTCCTGAATTTTATGCTACAAAACCAGCCTCCAACCAGGCATATGTCGTCGTAAAACGCAATAGCTACGCACGCAACTGTAATTAAATTCAAATTTTTTGAAAAGGCACCCGACCGAGATTTGAACTTCTGCCATTTCTCTTTTTTGGCAACTATTTCCCACAGAGTACAGATTTACGACGATGAACACCTGGCACCAAAGGGAGTTCCCACCCCCCTGTCCCAAGTCGAACTTGGTGGTCCTGGCATGCCTCGGAGATTACAATGTCCCTAAACCTTACAATGCACTATACTACACATCCAACCACCACATTGTGTGAGCTAGTTGCATATAAATAGAGGTTATCAGTTTATGCAGCTTTATGGAATGCTGGCATTGAGTAGCTTGAGGAGCAGACTAGTGGCTTAATAACTAATGGAATTACCTTGAATACATTGAGACAAGTTAATCTTCACCAGAATTGCTCTGCCTCTGGCCTCCAGCCCAAGTTTGACTTGGGACTGGGGCGTGAGAACTCCCTTTGGTGCCAGGTGTTTGTTGTTGTAAATCTGTACTCTGTGTGAAATAGTTGCCAAAAAGGGAAATGGCGGAAGCTCGAATCTCGACTGGGCGCCTTTTTCAAAACATTTGAGCTTAATTACAGCCGCGTAGCTATTGCGATTTACGACGACGAATGCCTGGTTGGAGGCTGCTACAAAACAGACCCCACAGCAGCACAAAGGAAGCAAAGTTTGAACCATCTTGCCGATAGTCAATTGCAGGGAGTACATCTACTTCAGAGTTCCGATTCAAGCGGGCCACCAGTTATGATGCTGAAACCCCTAGTAATAGTTGTCATGTGGACTAGCGGTAACCCTCTCTGTCTGCAAAATTGCCCTCGTTCAGCCCGTGCCTCTGTTTGATTCTCGGTTGGGTCTTTCTTTTTGCTAGCTGAACTCACTATATAGTGGTAGCATTGCGCCGGGCACGACACTACGTCATTTTGATCTGCGGCTCCCGGTCTGAGGGAAACCCAACACATTCTGCATGCTTTCCGCTGCACCAGGAGTCCATTTTGTAGCATAAAATCCACACAATTCGATTTTCATTGTTGCAAATTGATCCAATCAATTTAGCTAGTGATATTGACAATCTGTCTCCCTCCGCTCCTGACCTGTGCTTCAAATAATCTTGTCAAGAATGCTTCCTCACAAGTACAAGATACTGGCTTACCATAAATACATGAATAAATGTGTATATGTATATATAACAAATACAGGTACAGCTGATTGAGTAGTCAATGAGATCGCCAGTTTGTTTGAAAAAAAGTTACTGAGGCCATTGCTCTAAAATTAGTGCTCACTTCTTTCACAGCTGGGTATGTGGTCTGTGCGCATTTGAAAATATATCCTCGCCATAAATAAATGTCTAAAAAAATATCACATTTTCATATTTCACTTAATTTGGCCCTGCTTGCCTGGAATCCGGCCGCAGACGGAATCCTTGTGCCCTATCAAGGCTGCAGTTAGTGCACAGAATGCAGGTACTGCACAGGATCCCATTGAACACACTCAAGCTCACATTGAAGAAGCAAGGGCTCTAGACATTTGTTCTTTTCTTTTGATCAAACATGTACCTCATGAATTATGCAATGAGCTTCTATGTTGAGCAAAATAATCCGGAAATCCTGTGACCATCCAGATAAAGAAGAAGAGCTATGTGTTTTCATAAATCTTGACCATGGAATAAAGCTGTTTAGCAGCCGCAGATTTGATTCTCACAAGAAAAAGATGAATTGGGATGAATTGCTTTAACCTGTTTTATGTTTGGAAAAAAATAAACTTGCAGGGAATCTGAATAGCTCTAATGCCACAATGCGGTTGTAATGCAAATACTAGCATGGGTTTACCTGCTTTAGATATTTGACTGGATGTTGTTGGAATCATGTTGTTTACAGCAGAGCAGGGACGCAAGTTGACTGAGACTACAACCTGATTATCTTTGCACAAGAGAGTATCTCATTCTATTTGAACAAGGCATAGTGGTTGCAGCTCAAAATGTTTCTGATGCACAAATTTTGAACCTACAGAAAGTCAGATTTTTTCTGGATTGGGCATCAAAGAGATGCTGCTCAGAGACCCCAAACAATCTGTTGTACTGTATTCAGAAGTTGCCATAGTAGGAAGGAATCCTGGAAGAATCCTAGCAATCCCAATACTACTATATATGGAAGACTTCTTCATCATTTACATAACATTTTCCACATGGGAAAACAGGAGATTTTCCCATACGGAAAATGTGAATCAAATGCCAAGAAAATGCTATGAATAGAACTTCTTTTCACCACATTTTCCACATGTGAAAATTGCAGTTATATATGAAAAATTTCCCATGGTTTGCTAGAGCAGAAAATGGTGGCAGTTAAAGAGTATATTTTCCACACCTTTTCTGCAGTGGAGAACACTGAGTAAATACTGAGTATATAAGTTATTTTCCATTGCTTTTACATGCATTTTCTGGTGCAGAAAAAGCATGCTTGCCCCCAGTGGGAGCAACTCGACGACCTGCCAGAAGTCAAACGAAACAAAGACCACTACCCCCATGGTCGAAAGGGACGCGAGCGTGATAAGGAGGCAACACTGTGTGCAGAGAATTAGGGCAAGAACCCGAACAAAGGGGAAGAACGGCTCACCACACAGGGCCACAGTCCTTCGGCCATGTACTGGGTCCTGAGGCTGTCGCTGCTCCAATACCCCAGAATTTCCGGCCAGAGGGGGTCGTAGTCAGCAAAGACCCGCCAAATGTCCGACTTGCCCCCGAAGGGAGAAGAAACCCAATCGGCATTGTCGCCCAGGTTGATGATGTTGGAATCGGAAAAAGGATTGAACAGGTCAACGGACCCGAGGACAATGAAGCGCCGCATCATGCGACCAACAGGAAATGACCATGAATCCCAACTCGGACGATAGGGAGTGGGGCGAGCCTTGTCGTCGGGATTGGAGGCGGGTGTCTCTTTAGAGGGAGGTTGGGATGGCATGAAGGAAATGGGCGAAGAAGCAAAGGGTCAGGATCACGACAAACCTGCGGGATTAAATACCCCAGCGGGCTTTGAGTCATCCCGAATGAAAGCCCGGCGCGAACTTCTCCTGCAGAAGTTTAACCTCCCCTGAAACAGAGATCGAATTCAAACTCCCCTGAAACAGAGATCGAATTCAAATGACAAACATGTGCCCATACGCTGTGGGAACTGCAGCCAAACAAACTTGCGTTTGCAAATTCAAAGCCCGTCAAACGGGAATGGAAGCCCGAGAGAAGCGAGAACCCTTGCGGTCGGTGCCTCGAGGCAAGGCAGAGGCAAAATAGCCCCTTATCCGTGTGGCGTGAGAAGCTAGGGGATGAACAAAGGATTTCCAAACGACAAAAGATTTGTTGACCAGTGTCTACCCCGAGAGGGGAAAAGAAAAGTGTACAACTCGACAGCCGATAACCGGTGACGATCCAACTGTACACCTGCACCAGCTAGATGCAGGAGAATTCTGGAACAACGGAGACAAAAGGGGAATTTTGCAAACGACAAAGAAAGTCGACTGGCCTCTACCCCGAAAAGGGAAGAAAAGTGTACAACAAAGACAGCCGAGACCTCGGTGACGGTCCAACCATACACCTGCACCCGCCAGATACAGCCAAAACCATAAAAACACGTGCTCCACCGTTGTGGATGGTAAATAGCATAGCAACAAGAAGACAAATATACAAAATTATGAAAACTAGCGCCAACGCCCGTGCTCTGCCGTTGCAGGTGGTAAATCGAGGACGGGACATCTTTGCCGGTGCAAAGTTATTATTCTCCCGGTGTCACATCCATGCCAACTCCCGTCTCCGTGCGACTCGACTCCGCCTACTCCGCCTCAGGCGGAGTACTCCGTCTCGACTCGTACGCACTTATTACTTCATGCTCTCCGTTTATCCATCCCCATATGCTCATCTCTTATTGTGCTTATTGTTTCGCACGCCTCATGTTCTCCTCCGCATCTACACGCGGTGATACTTACTGTCACCTTATTGTTTGGCAAAGTTATCTCCGCTTGTACCCCGTAGTTATAAGCAACTGCTGGACGTAGAGTACAGCAGTTTGATTATAAACGTTTTTGCCTCTCTCCGTCTCCGCCTCGACTCCGACATTCCGTCGTGTCTCCGTCTCCTCCTCGACGCACAACGTTGGTCTAAGACAGCTGCTCACTTCCCGCAAGTGTTGTGGAATCCTTCGTGTGTCCTCCGTCCCCACTCCGTCTACTCCGCCTCGTTCCGTCCCTCTCCGCACGGCACTTAACACCCGGATGGAGCAACACAAAAAAAATTGAAATAAAATCAAAAAATCCCCCTCCTGCAGGGGTTAGCACATATTCTGCCATTGCAGACTGTAAAACACTGCATGTCCGAGGAAGGTCCACACAAAGAATCAGCAAGGAAATACTGAAGATGACCATGAAGGTCGGATTCAATGCCCAATACCCGAAAAAAAAAAAAATCTGCCGAATCCCGAAAGCTAGGGGACGAGCTACCTTGAAGGGGGTTGATGTCACGGTTCAAGCCCGGACCAACCCCAGCCAACTCCCTATCATGATACCATCACGATGGCCAATCACCAATACCCGATACAACCCACAAGGGGCGCTCCTGATGACCTGAAAGCCTGATCGGACGTACAGGGTTATCCCTATAGCACATATCATATATAGGCTATCCCTAGCACCACTTTGGGAGAGGCTTAACCTCTCCCTTGTCTATACACTACTTTGCCCTTACCGGGGTTAGCGACTGTTCTCAAAACCCGGTCTCACTCCCGGTTCCTCGACGGCATCCAGTCCCCCGCCGGCAAGCCCGACCTAGTTCTGACAGAGGTGGCCCTGTTGTAGGCAGGCACAAGAGTGCACCTCTTTTTTGTTGGCACTTTGTGCCTTTCTACCCTGCCCGTCCTCCCCTCCTCCGTCTCCTTACACCTTCTCTCCGTTGAGCACCGCCTGCTGTAGCATGCAATCCTGGGTGTATATCTGCCCAGGATTGCGCTTACAGCTGCCAGACAAAAATTGTGTCGAGATGCATTTCTGCCTTGGTGAGTTGTTGGCAAGTGTCTGGGCAACGGCATGCCACGAGGCGGGGCGGAGGGAAGCGGACCCGACTACACCGCCAACTTGCCGGCGCATGGCTGAGATGCGGGTGACAGGACAGGGACGCAACACCAAGCTGTCACGGATTGATGATGTGCGGTGTACAGATTCCGTACTTTTGTGCAAGCCGATACCAGCTGAAAACTGTTCTCGCAAGGAATCCATGCTAGGTCTCCGCGCAGTTTCTGCATATATTATCATGCTGGCTCAGTATTGCAATCAAAAAATGGGCAGTTTCTCATAATGGGACCACAGAGTAGAGAAAATATGTCTAGCATTGCATGGTCTATCTACCAACAGCAGGTACTAAAACAAGGGGCATGGATACAAAAGAGGGCGGTAGCGCGAGCGGAAGAAGCATTGGTTGATGTTCTCGCTTGAAAGATGCACTTGCGGGACTTGAAGCCTTGAGGAACTTGAAGCCTTGAGGGGACTTGACTGATTTCAAGGAGCTTATGGAAGAGGGAGACCAAAGAGTACGAGCGTTGAAGGCGCAAGCACAGTGCCGGAGACGCGAGTGCGGCGGTGTCAAAAGTGCGGGCCGCGAGCAAACACAGTGCTGGACGCGCGAGTATGACAGTGTTCAAAGGCGGATGGCATCAGCGAGAGTGCAGGGAGCGGACATTGAGGGTGGTTGGTCGGATGGGTGCTGGCGGTGAAGGTGGGGGGCGCGTTGGGGTCAAAGGAAAGGAGCGATACAGTGGGAACTGGGTGGCTTCACTTTAAATGGCTCGCCGAGGCTCTCTCACACCTTGACTGATGCGCTGCTAGATTTGAGTCAAAAATGTATACTTTGTGGGCTTGGTATCCGCCGACGGGCGGAACATTTGGAGCTGCCCATTCATGCCCATGCCCGTTCTGCATGTAGGTCCTCTGAGAGAGCCCGAGGTCCAATAGACAGCTAGAGTAGTCTTGTACTCTATGTTATATAGAAAATCAGTTGAGACTCAATGCTGATATTCTGTAATTATTTGTAAAGACCCTCGCATGCAGAAAGCACAGTGCCAGGCTGGCACAAATCTCATCTTCTAGCTTGGGCGGAATCCATGCGCCCGCATCCGCATCGGAAATCACGCAGAGACAGCAAGTGCTACCGCATGTCAATTCACCTTGACGCCGCCTGAATTGCCGGTGTTAGATCAATAAGTTGGCGGGTTGGTGGTGAAGCATAGGGTGCGTATGGGAGTTGGGTGTTGTGGAGGTCGAGGAGGCTGTTGCTGAAGAGCCATGTAGAGATGCTCTGTCCTGGGTATCAAAGTTCTTGCTGAATCCGTATAATAGACATTCTCTTGGTGTGGCGAAGCTGATAACATGTTAAATTGCAAAGGACTACTCTGCACAGTAGCTAGTAAGGTATTGGACATGCACGATCCGCGAGCCTACATCATTCAGTCCTTTTTAAAAAACATTCTGAAGAATGGAGTCTCCTTGGTGTTCTGCAGGCACCTGGAGTTTGGTGAGAGCTATACATTGACTTGGGATGTGGGCCCAGTATATATACCATAAATTGTAGTTTTTAAATCATTATTTGGTGACCTTTTTTTTTTTGCCTCATGCGCTGCCGCTGCCGTTTTGACTGCTTCCAAGTACTCTGGCTTTTTTTTTTTTTTTTTTTTTTTTTTTTTTTTTTTTTTTATTTTCATTTTTGCCCAACAAAGTCCGTGGATAGAAAGGTCGCTGACGGAACTGAAGCCGAGCCAATACAGCCCAAGGACACGGTAAAACCCGCGGCTCAGCATACTCTTGCATATATAGGCCCTGCTGGGGCTCATTTGATTTTTTTATTATTTTTTCCTTGCCGCAGCAATGACAAGCTACGCATGACCAGCTACGCACCTTCAAATTTGTTTGGCTTTATTTAATGTGCCATGCTGTCGACTCAGGTGTTTATTTAGATGTTAACCGTGCATTTGACACCTATAGAGTTAGAGAAATTGCACAGCTGCTTGGGGAGTTCGTGGCTCTAACCACTGCTCAAAAAATGCAACCACCAACAATTGTTGAACGCTGTTCAAAACCTCAATGTGCCTCAAAGGCAACTTGTTCTCGTTTGCAGCTACACAAAGGGGTACAAATCAAAATTGCTTTTCTCGTACAGTGCCTGGATCCAATCTTCCTCAAACAAAAGCGCAACAGCTGCCTGTGGAATTGGAGTCCCTTGGGAGCATTCATACTGGAACAGTGACTGAGTTGGTTGATGGACCAATTTTGCAATGAGCGCCAAAGGAAATTACTGAAGCTTGCATTGCTTGGTATATTCTTCATTGACTCTACCTACATAGAGTTGACAATGGTAAATAAGCGGAATGGTGCGATTGTTTACCTCACAATATGGGTACCAAGCTCTCAAGCTCGACAACGCAACCGCACAGACATGTGTTCTCATTAGTGGGCGGGGTCACTGCAGTTGACCGTCAGTCTGACCAGAAGAGTTTCTGCAGAAGAACCTTTATACTGCACTCAAGGACAAGCCCGTCTATTGTGGTGTCAAAATCTGGGGGAAGACCAGGGCGACTTCTTATATACCCGCCCGGCTACGAATTGAAGCTGCATCCTTTGGCAAAGTTTCACTTAAGCGAGCCCTGGTGCTCGAAATAGCTGCCAGTGCGCTCAACTGGACACAGTTTGCACCTCTGCAAGTACGCTGCACCATTTATCTACTAACAGATCCACTACTAACTCTTACAGAACTGCCTCGGACTGTTCAAACCATTCATTTGCTCGCGCCCTGATGCCAGCAGAGATGGTGGGCCAGATTACTTTGCACATTAAAGCAGCAGCAGCAAAGGTGACAGCCGACCACTGTCCGGAATGGATAAGTAGACGCACACTGCGAGGGCAAGAATGTGTACATTTGGAAACCAAATACGTGTGAAGGTGGATCCTCAGGCTGCTCGGGCATGAAAAGGTCTTATGTATTCGCGTTTCTCACTTGTGGACCGGCGCTGTTTACCAGTCTCCGGCAAGCGAACACTGATGAGGGAAGGTGCGGGGTGAGGCGCGTTGTGCGGCGTTGCACAGGTGACTGGAAAATATTCCGGAAACAGATCCCGGATGCTGGGGAGGGTTATGCTGGGCATTTGCGTGACACCCGTAGCTGTAGGATTTGGCCAAGGTTCCAGGAATTCATAATTTAGCCCTTGGCTAAAATCCTAGGAGCTCCTGGCCCCAGCCAAAGAAGGGAGATATAGTAGCATCATAAAGTGATCGTTAAGATCAAAATTGATGGGAATGATCAAATACTGATGGAAAGATCAAATATTGATGAATTTCATCAAAAATGATTGATGCTATCCAATATTGATGATAAAGTTATATTTAAAAAACTCTTCTAAACAGCAAAGAACCCGGAGAATCGTGTGACTTCTCTGATACAGACTGATGTGGACATAACACATTAAAGCTCATTACACCATTAGAAAGCTAGACCAAAAAAACCCCTAGGGACACTGCCACTACGGCTTATATAATATAGAACAAGTACTATTAATTATATATCTTGCAAACAGGGCTAGAACATAGGGGGTATTACCAAAAAGAGTCAACCAGGAGTTCCTAGGGATTTAGGTAACGGCTAAACCAGGAATTCCTGTCAAACTCTAGGCTAGAAACTACGTCTACAGCTCCTGCGTGAGGCGAGCACTGACCTTGACTTGAAAGACGTGTGGCGGGGAGTCCTCTCGTGCCGCATCTTAGATGTCCTTACCAAATCAGGTCATAGATCTTCAACCAATGGTGTGGATTCAGAAGCATCTACTAACAAAGGGCCACAACACCTCCGTGTCGTGGCCATCGGCGGGACAAGCGTGGCCAGAACTTGCAGTATTTAGTTAGTAGCTAGTCAGTAGCTGGTTGGAATATGAGCTCCTCTTTCTCACATTGCACACTGAAGCATTTGCTCCAGCAGCTCTGTGGCGGATTGCTGTAGCTTACAACGCTGCTGGGGTGCTCCGCACTACGTGTTGTGAACCGAAACATTGGCCCAATAGCCCAGAAGCACATCTAAACTATGACGAAGGTAAGATTACAATTTAACTTCGGACAATATAATGTACAATGCCGCACAACAACCGGTCAGCAACGTTGTGTTGACGCGTGGTCGACGTAGATGCGGGGAGTAGTGATTGCTGCACGTGAACTTCAGTATGCCTACAGCGCCGAAGGTGAGAAACCCGCAGTAAGTAAATTGCATGGGGCAGCATGGCCAAGGAATCAGTCAGGATATGCGTGCGTACATACCGGAACTACCTGCCAACCAATGACCTGACCAGAGCACCTCCGCCATCTAGCCCGTCCCCCATCCTACAAACCCATCAGTACGGTGTGAGGAGTTAGTGGACGAGTTAGTGGGTGCCACGTATGGTAGACGGATCATCAATCCGCACAACAGACAAAAAGAATAACTTAACCTGGCCCTCAGCGCCCAGTTCCGCTGACTATTGGTAGATTCATTATTTTGCTAATATAGTTTACAAACTTGTAGCTGTACTGTACCACCATGCGCAAACCGCAGAAAAATGATTATTTAACTACTGTAGTATTTGTAAGGGGAACTCCCGGTGCGCCATATACCCTTGCTTTCCTTTTTCCTTTTTTGGTCTCTCTCCCTTCTCCGTTCCCCTCCTCTCTGTACATATATTGGGTGCACATATACGTCTCCGCACCCCGAATCCCGTTCCTCTACCTACTGTACTTATAGTGGTACGATACAAGTTTCTATCTCGCTGTTTCCTCCATTTTGCAGTTACACCGTCGATTTGCTCCTTTTCCTCCCATCTGTTTCGTTTCTATCTTTGTACACATATGGGGTACACATACATGCATTCGCACCCCAAGCCTTGTCTCCCTATCTATCGTACTTATGGTGTGGTTTACGTTTCTTTCTGTGGCTCACTTGACCTGGTCTGTGCACAGTCATGTGATCAGGCCCTTAGACGAGGCATCACTGGCAGCAGAGGCTCCTTAGACTTGTTATCTTTGGATCCCTCTGCCTGGTATGCCCTCAGTAGCCTTCTGTACATGTATTAGTGCTAATATACTTTGGATCCCTCTGCCAGTCTTGTCTGTGTAGCTCTGAGCATACAGCAGCTGGGGAGTTGCCCTTACAGTCTGAAGCCCATTGTCATCTACAAGGGGTCGGCATTTCAGACAAAATGGAGGCAAGACAATCCGCTGGAATGCTCGTACGCTGCCTGCCTTTAGAAGACGCCCAGCTAATATGGTGTAGAATCACTCACCAAGGCAAGGGCTGGACGGACACCAAAATTGCTCTCGCGCTCATCAAGGACTTTCACGAGCAAACCAAGGACCGCGCCGATGGACGCGTCCGTATTTTGCTCCTCGATGGACACAATTCGCACTATGGGCTCGCCTTTTTGACATTCGCTCGGAAGCATCGAATCCACGTCCTCTGCTACCCCGCCCACGCCACCCACGTATACCAGGGCCTTGACGTTGTCATCTTCTCGCCACTGAAGCGGTACTGGATGGAGGAGAAGCTGAAATTTCGGAGGGAGACAAACAAAACCATCAACAAGACAAACTTCTTGCTCGTCTATGCGCGAGCGCATCGGCGGGCTGTTACCGAGGCCAACGTGAGGGCAGCGTTCAAGAAGACGGGTGTCTGGCCATTCAGTCGCGACGTTGTTACCGAGGATATGATGGCCTCGAGTCTCGAAACGTCCGTCCGCGGCAACCTGCCCCACCTCATGCACTCAGGTTAATGCATTAATCATGGGTAGTTACCCTGAAGTCTAATGCATTAAATAAGGGTAACTTACCCTGTGGGCCATTCTGAGTAGTTTAGAGTGAAAAACAGCTGTAACTTTGTGGTCTTTGAGATTTGGGATATGGTCTAATAAGGAAAGTTGGACATATAAATAAAATGAAGATATAATTTAGCGTGGGAAAAATGGTCCAAAATAGTGATGGGAGCTCTTATAAGGCCTGATATTGGGGATACGCTAGGTTAGGGTTAGAGTTAGGGTTAGTTTTAGGTTAGGTTAGGTCAGGATTAGGCTCAGTTAGGGTTAGGATTAGGTTAGAGGTTTGTTAGGGTTCGGATTAGGTTGGTAGGGATGTAGAGGAAAAAAGTGTGTTAGGGAGTGATGGGGTTATCAACATGCTTAACTGAGTGCACCACTGGAAAGCCACACCAGAAAAACCCATGGAGAGAGTCTTCTATCATCATAGAATGCCCCACAGTAAATACTAATAAACACCTGAACCCAGCTGCCTAGATAGGGGCTGCTTCCCACAACCACCTTTTGTGACCCCAGGGTAATTTACCCTTATTTAATGCATTAGACCGCAGGCTAACTACCCTTGATTAATGGATTAATCCTGAGTGCAGCTGCTGCCTGCCCGTCCCTCTGAGCACGCCCATCCGGGCAGTGACCAACTTCATCACCGACGCGCATCGTGCTAAACGCCAGCGCATAGACAGCCCCGAACGCGACGAGAGCGACAGCATCTCCACAAGCGGCGCCGCGTTGCTCAATACCCTGCGCCATAGCTCGTCGTCGTTCTTCCTCAGCTCACCTCCCATACCCGCGGCAACACACGCTCCCTCCTTCACCGCAGTCCTTGTCTCTCCCCAAAAAGCGCGTAAACAGCGTTATTACGCTGCGCTCGCGCGTCCACCAGCAACACCAGCAGAAGCAGATCTGCAGCAGATCGTTCGCGAGCTGCTCGCTGATCGCGAAGAGCTCAAATCCAGCCTTGTATCCATTCAAGCCAGCATGGTGCTAAACGGCGCCTATTGTGACGTTCTCCGAGGGCAGCTTGAGGCGCAAGAGGAGAGACGAAGGAAGAAAGCTGAGAAGAATGGCCGCCTGGTCGGCGACGGGATGCCTTGGCTTTTGACGGCTGCCGAGTTTGTGACGCGAGTTGAGGTATTCCAGGCGGCAGCGGCAGCGAAGGAGATGGCGGTGGCAACACGCAAGGCAACCAGGGCGGAGTTGAAGCCGCTGTTGGACGAGTGGAAGGAGCTTGAGGCAGTTCGGAATGCCTGGAATGCGGAGGTGCGAGCAGATGTGAGGGAAGAGGTTGCGGCATGGGAAGCGGAGAAGAAGCTGGTGGGAGCGCGAGCAGCAGGGAAGAAACCGACTGCAGGCGATAGACTGATCGCGCAGCTTCCAAAGCCCACGCTCACGACCGTCCGCGGAGATGACAATGACGGCGATGAATCTGAGGCCGAGGATGAGGACGAGTAACTAGATATGTACAGTAACCACTGTCGCATACACCACTGGCATCGAGACATGGACAAGCTCGAAGGCAAGGGGCTGTTGATGGGAAGTGTCACACTCGGCTAGCAGCATTCAGCCTGTGTCTCGAGAAAATATTTAAGCAGCCACTGGTAATGCAGAAGATAGGATCTACAGTGTTATATGGACTGGGCGAGTGCCCTCGGAACAATGCAATGTTGTCGGGACTATATTCATGGAACAATCAATGCAACTGTGTCAGTGTGTCGTTGGGCCGTCCATGACTGTAGGTTATATGCTGATCATATGTTTGAGCATATGTTGATCACATACAAAGTATACTTCACATATACCCATAGGTTATATTATGTTTTCTCCGCAGTGACACCTTGAAGCGCACATCTCACACAACCTTCCGCCTCTGCGGGTGTTGTGTGCCCCGTTACATCCTTACATGTTTCAACCCGAACTGGTGGCTTGAATCCCATAGATACAAAACTATCATCGAAAGTTAAGAGACTCAAGGACAGAACCATCCTTCTGAGGTGTCGGATCCTTTAAACCAACGTGTTGCTCCAGAGTATCCGTCGCCGGTGCGTCGCGTCGAAACACCTCTACCCCCGCATTACGCGAAGCTACGAGATACGCCGCGGCGAGCTCTTTCTCTGCGAACTGCTTCCCATTCCTGGGTAGCCCAACCCCGTTAACCCAAAGTAACCCATCACCCCTGACTTCTAACTCTACAGCCAGACCTTCTAACTGCTCTCTCGGGCCCGCCGCCAAATCGCGCGTCAATTCTGCCCAGGCCTCCGAAAATCCACTTCCGTCTCACGCCACGGCTTCCGGATGTATTGACCACGGAAATAGTCGGGATTGTCCAGGTCCTCGGCCTGGCCCCACGCTCCGTCTTCCGATCCGCTTTGGCAGTCCGGTACCTCCCTCCACGCGTTTGAAGGTGTCGAATCACTCGGGCTCGATACTCCCTCCTCTCTGCGTTTCCCGGGGTACAAGTCGTCAAAGTGTGTTCCTAAATGAAACACACCTTTGACCGAAGACGCCGTGCCTTTCTTTCCACTCTCGGAGCTTCGGGCCGGCTTGCGTGTTTCCGCATCTTCATCATCGGTAACTTCCTCCACAGTGACCTTCCGCCGCTGTTTTTGTTGGCTAATACAACGGTCCACGTCCGTAGGGAAATGGACCTACCTGACCGTGCCCGTCTCCACCTTCGCAGCCGCCGCAATGGGGCTATTAGTGACTAAGGGTTTCGACCCACTCTCCGGTTGACGGTGAGAGTTGGCGATCGCCCTAGCTCCGCGGATGGTCGTAGACATCGTCCGTTGCTGGTTTGTATTAGGGTCCCTGATAGTAATTTCTTGAGTCCCATCCCGTCGATTGACAACTGTAGACTCCGTAATCACATCGAAAGGCCTTCCCAACAAAATATCATACGCGGAGTCCTCAATAACATGGACCTGTAAATATATCGCTATGTCACCAAACACAAACATTACATTCCGAGCGATTCCCGCGGACTGCTTAAGCTGTCCATTGGCACTCTGCATGTAAATCTTCACGTCTGGGTCATATACGATATCAAGTTCCTCAGCCAGTTTCTTGGACATTGAAACAATCTGGGAACCACTATCTACTACACTCTCAACTCTTCTGCGATTCGCGACCGTGGGGTGTACGGTCCTGAGAGACGCGGACTCCGCACCTGTATAAACCTGCCTCGGCTCTTGGTCCTCGGGTAGTTTATTCAGGTACATGAGTACCTTGTCTCCCACCATGGGAACCTCTGGGTCTAAAGAGTTATCCAACGGATCGGGGTGAACCGCATAGTCGCAATCAGGTAAATCCCTGATGTCGACCGCGTCTCGCCTCAAAACGTGTAGTATCTCCTTCTTCCTCTAGCCTAAACGGTAAATCGTCTTCAACCATCTCCTTTATTAGAGCAGCCTTGACATTTTTCCGTTTACCGGTGAGTGTTTCTCTCAGACTTCTCGCGAACGCTGGTAATAAACTGACCAACTCGCGCATTTTAACGCCGTCCAGTGCTGTATCCCCAGTCCTCTTGAGCATGTTCTCGATTAAACCCTCATCGTCCCATTTCCGTACCACCTTGTATCCTTTGTTCTTGTGCGGTTTCACAGAAAACGGGTGTTCACGCGTTTCCTGTTCTGAATTCGTGAAACCCTTAGGATGGGTTAAAGGATTAACAATACCGGATTCCCTCTGGTTTCCACCCTTGGGCCTCTCCGTATTATTATTCCTCCTTTCATCCCTGCTAGACGCCTTGGTTGCCACAGTCCGAACATCAGTGTCGCTCTCCCCGTCATCCTCTTCAGTGTCTTCCTGTATGCGTTTCCCGCGGTCCGTCTTCGTCGGTATCAAAACGTTGTCCTCCGGAAGCTTGGATCTAGCTGCTTTTCCTCTGCTCGCTGCCTCCTTTCTCGGACGACTCAGAAACCCGACGACGAGT
The DNA here is from genome assembly GCA_014461125.1 of Mycena kentingensis (nom. inval.). Classification (NCBI taxonomy): domain Eukaryota; kingdom Fungi; phylum Basidiomycota; class Agaricomycetes; order Agaricales; family Mycenaceae; genus Mycena; species Mycena kentingensis (nom. inval.). The sequence continues at coordinate 536,548 of JACAZG010000007.1, read as the reverse complement.
CTTGAGCGTTAGGCTCCTTGCGCGCCGCCAGATGCGTAGTCGCCATCTGCTCGTACAGGTTGTCTCCCCCAGACGCTCCGAAAGCCTTCGCAAAGTTCATCACCTCCACGAAATCCTTCACGCTCATTCATCTTATCCATCACCCCTCCCGCGTTTCTGCTGGAATGAGCCGGACCCGGTGAGCTTGACGCGTAAGGGTTCTCACCCCCGGAGTTCGAAGCTCTTGGATCATATGCGTTTTGGGGTGCACCGTGGCCCAAACCACCCATGAACGAATGCATCACTGGCATACTATTCATGAACGTTTGCCCAACGGATGGCAGCTGGCCGTAGACACTGCGGAGAAAACATAATATAACCTATGGGTATATGTGAAGCATATTTTGTATATGATTAACATATGCTCAAACATATGATCAGCATATAACCTATGGGTATATGCGACGCATATGTGAAGGATATTTTATATATGCTCAACATATGCTTCGCATATGCTTCAACATATGCTCAGGGCATGAGGCAGAGCATATTTTAATGAATGGCAGGATTCAGATTGGGATTCGTCCTCATGGTGAAGCGCGGTCGTTAGTGGGTCCCCTGGGCTCTTTGAGGTATCGATCCTGTAGCGCAAAGCGGGGGGAACAAGACGCAAGTTACCGCGTATTTGTAGGTGTAGCCGTTCCAGAGATATTCGCAAATTACTATGGCATGTGGCAGCCATGAGGCACACAGTAATTTGCGAATATCTCTGGAACGGCTACGCTTACAAATATGCGGTAACTTGCATCTTGTTCCCCTCATTCGGCGCTCCCATGAGAGACTGAGAGCTTCCAGCGTACGCTGGCGCGTACGGGTTTGTGCTCAAACCCGCATGCATCTGCGCGGAGAGAAGTTCCAGATTAGACACCCCTTCTCCTTCATCGGTAGCCATCCTGTCCATGAGCATTTGCTGCCTATTGCCCCCCATAACTTGATCCATTCCCTTCCGCTTCCAGTACTCGTCTATGCGTTCCTTCTTCGTCATACCTTGTTCGAACAAAGTGTAAGGGGAACTCCTGGTGCGCCATATACCCTCACTCTACTTTTTCCTTTTTCGGTCTCTTTCCCTTCTCCGTTCCCTTCCTTTCTCTGTACATATACTGGGTGCATTGCATTCACCTCTCTCACCAAATTCCATCTCTCTACCTACTGTACTTATAGTGCTACGATACAAGGTTCTATCTCGCTGTTTCCTGCATTTTGCAGTTACATCGTCGATTTGCTCCTTTCCCCTCATCCGTTTCCTCTCTATCTTTGCACACATATGGGGTGCACATATACGTCTCCGCACCCCAAGTCTCGTCTCTCTACATATCGTACTTATGGTTTGGTTTACGTTTCTTTCTTTGGGTCACTTGACCTGGTCTGTGCACAGTCACCTGATTAGGCCCCTAGACGTGGTGTCACTGCAGCAGAGGCTCCTTAGACTTGTTGTCTTTGGATCCCTCTGCCAGGTGTGCCCACAGTAGCCCTCTGTACATCTTCTAGTGCTAATATACTTTGGATCCCTCTGCTAGTGCTGCCTGTGTAGCTCAGAGCATACAGCAGCTGTGGAGTTAGTTGCCCTTACACAAAGGGAGATGTATTCCTTTCGGCAGCTCCGGATAGCCACGGTCCAGGGTTATAAGCCCCTTTCCCACATACTCTGCTGCATCTATACAATCGTTTAAGTAGTGCGGCCCTCCACAGAACCAGCAATCGTTTGAACGATTCATGTTGCCCCGAGCCTTGGGAAACCCGTTACCCCGGAATCCACCACCACTCGAATTATTATTCGATTGGGGATACCTCTCATGATCCACTTCTTGCGCCATAACACAGAACCAGCAATCGTTTGAACGATTCATGTTGCCCCGAGCCTTGGGAAACCCGTTACCCCGGAATCCACCACCACTCGAATTATTATTTGATTGGGGATACCTCTCATGATCCACTTCTTGCGCCATAAAGGAAGCCACCTCATGAGATCCGCGGTTTTGCCCCCGCTGGTTATGCGTTTGATCGTGGTGACCCCGACCATAACCTTGAGTTGGTCGAGAGTCAGCCCTCTGTCCCTGCAGTGCTTGCTGCATTGAGGCAAAACTACTCTTCATCTCATCAGACAACAACTTGAACTGTACACCAATCTGTTTCTCCTGTACAGCAACCGCGTCCTTAATCTGCACAACCTCGTTGGACAAAAGGTTAAGTCGCTCATCTACTTCCCTCTTGAAGCGATCTGTCTCAGACACCGTGCCAGTACCAGGAACTGTCGCGCTGTTCGGAGAACGTGAGAATTCTGTAATACCAATCGACGATCTCTCAGACAAATACTCAGCCACCTTAAGCACTTCGAGGTACGTCCACCGCTCCTCTCGCAGGACAATGCCCGCAGCGTTCTGCCTCGGCCCAATAATTGTTTCGACCGACGGACTGTCCAGCAAATGGCGTAGGCTATCCGCGAAATCCGATGTAAGATTTCCATAGATCATTCCAACCGCATGTGCGTTTGAGATCCTAGGCCCGTACAACAGATTCGGCGCATTACACTTAGCCACCTGCTTGATGAACGACACTTTCCACCTGAGGAAATGGCCATGGTCCGTCCGACTAATCATGGGGTAGTCTTTATTGACCTTCTCCACACTTCGGATAGAACCATGCTCCTCTTCATCCAGCTCCGGGTAGAGTTTTAGGACCGTGCTTTTAAACACGTTGTAAGTCCCTGCCGCGAACTCTGGTAAAGACTTCCACTTGTCCTTTATGATATCATCTTTCAGATATCCCACCATCAAACGCTTGCGCTCCGCTTCATCCTCTAACCTGCCCTTGGTAAACAACGCATCACATTGCTCCAGGTAACCCCTAAGGGTTTTCTCCGGGTTTCGACTGGCCATCAGCATTCACCACCTCGAGACGCGCACTGGGGTTCCCTTCACGCTCTACACGCCCATTCGCGGCTTCTGTTATCCACTCCCTACTCGTCTCTTCCAGCCAACCGCACTCGAGCAGCTCCGTAACTCCAAGTGCCGTGTCCCTACACACACGATGCCGCAGAAGGTTCCCTTCAACAACAAAGAGGTCCTGCGCGTGCTCGGCTTCTACGACTGGGCGACGGACCTTCCGCCGTTCTTCATGGTCGTCTCGGCCCCCATTACCCCCGTCAACATTGGGAGTGTTGTGTTCTTCACCGACGCCCTCAGGGGTGCCTGGAAGCTCACTGGGGTCAAGCATCGGCACTGGGTCTGGTGCGACGCCTTCTTCCAGAGCGAACAGGACGGAGCCATGGTCGTAGTCCGCATCGAGGCGATGGCGTGCGGCCGCGGGTACGCCCCGACGTGGTACCGTTTTGCCGGGGAGCTCTCAAAGGAGGTGGGACACAGCATGGCGACCTCAACTTCAGCCCTCCTTCGTCGCCTCTCAAGCCGCCCCACGCGCACTCAAGGAGAAGGTGATGGGTTGGTGGTGCTCGTTCCAAGGGAACAAAGTTGTCGTGACCGAGGCGTGAATGGACACAAACGTTCCGCAAGCAAAAAGTTGACTCTCCTTGGATGCTTTCTTCCTCTCTCTCTCTTGCTTTCACCAACCAGCTTTCGATCTATGCTTTCCCTTTTGCTCTCGTTACGATATCTTGGCCTCCGTGTACAACTTACGTCTCTGTTGCTCGTTGCTTGGATGGACAACACAAATACGATGCTGTTTTTGACCTACAGCATGGGGATTTTACAGCGAGAAAGGAAGAGCAAGAAGGGTGATGGCCTCAAGCTAGACACTCTTTTTGAATGCTCGAAGCAGCATGACTTTCAACTTTCCATCTCGACAACTGAGGACAGTTGAAAATTCTGTTCGCCGCGGATGTTGTGGATTAAAAATAATTATCAACAAGCTGGAAAGTGGAAAGTCTACTTGCATCTCGCATTATTCGAAAAACTCCATCATGCACGGTCACATGACAATCATGTGATTGGATGCGACCACGCCACCATCCCTAGCAGAGCAATCCGCAGCTGCAAGTAGGATCTGCACAGCAATGACATCATGCGGAGCCACCCGCAGCACCCGCAGCGTTTTTGCTCCACCCGCAGCGCTTTGGCTCCACCCGCAGCGCTCTTTCGACAGATGCACAGCGACTGTGCATGACATCGTTGCAGAGCTAGCAGAGGTATATAAGTAGCACTCGCCCGCCTGTAAATATACACAGAAAAACTTACCTTCAAACTTACAACCTAAACTTGTGTGACATCTGAGGGATCCCAAATCCCTTTACACCAACACAGAAAGAAACCGCAACCTCCCTTTATTTGTGAAGGGCACACTTCTTTAAGTAACTTACCGAGTTAAGTTGACTTATTCTTTGTGCCTCGGGCCTTGCGACAGACAGCCAAGGACTTTACAACAAAGCGACTTTATCCACTAAAATAAATCGGGCGTCGGCTTGAGAGTTCTAAAAGTGTAGACTACTCATCCGTTCAATTTTAAATTACTGGACCGCAACCTCTTTCGACCCCCTAAACCCCCAACACACAAATCAACCCCCAAACTCATCCTTTTTGGACAAAACAACTCTTCACCTAGTTCACCGAACTTTGCGTGGAGTTCTCGAACAAAGCCGCTTCCAGAACTCTTTGTTGGAAAATAAATTTTCCAGTCATCAACAGAGCGAAGCCCGGCGAAGAAAGTTCCGCCGCCCAAGTCGAAGGGCAAGAGCCGCAAACGCTCAACGAAGGCGAGCAACACGGACGGCGACGAGGCGGAGGAAGGGAGTCGAGGCGGAGTGGGGCGGAGCAAGACGCTGGCGGACCTCGTGGAGCGCATCGAGCGTCTCGAGCGTCTCGTCGAGGGCGAGGGGACAAACACGGACCGGTGGATGAAGGACGAGATCGCCGTCCGTCGGATTCACACCCGCAAGGCGCAGACCGCCATTGCCCGCCTCCACAAGGCCATCAAGGACCTTGGCGGAGAAGTCGACGGAGACGACGGGCTTTTCGCCGAGGCGGAGTCGACTCCCGACCCCGAGTCCGTCCGGTTGGAGGTTGTTGACGACGGCCACCCGACCTATGACGAGCACCGGGAGGATACTCCGTCGGAGGCGGGGAGTCGGAAGACGGAGGAGGACGCGGAGGACAACGACGGATGGGGTTTGTCGGGGATGGAGACAGCGATTCGGGTTTCCCGGACTCGTCGGCAAGCCGTCGTCTTGTCTGACGACGACTCAACGAAGACGGAGGCGGAGAAGGAGAAGGAGAAGACGCCGGAGGAGAAGACGGAGCCGGAGAAGGCTCGGGCCGCCTCGCCCGAGGTTATCGTCATCTCGGACGACGACGAGGCGGAGGAGGCGGAGAAGACGGCGTTGGGGTCAGGCGGGCGGCGTCCTGTCCTGAAAGTCGAAGAACCCGACGACGTCGAGATGCCCGGGCCGCCTTCCGCTGCCACCAGTGCTGCCTACGAACAGCAGCAGGACGAGTTGTCGGAGACGCTGGTTGCGGCGGAGGCCGAGGCGGAGCGGAGGCGGAAGCGGAAGGAGGAGAGGAAGCGGAGGGAGGAGGAAATCGCCCAAGGAGGCAAGGGGAAGCAGAAGGCGATGAGTCCGGAGGAGGATGAGTTGGCGGAGAATTAGGTAGTAGACGGAGACGGAGACGGAGTATGTAAAAATAATGGGCCCAAGGCCATATTTATACGTATGTTGGCTTTTTTTTTGTGCGTGAAATGAATTGTCGGAGGGAAAAACGGAGGACGGATCACGGTATCGTAGAATGTAAGTAAGAAGGAAAATGAAATAGAAATGGAGGTGAACGCTCAGAATACTTCATCGCGAACACCCCCTCCGTCTCCGTCGCGGCGGAGTGAAGCGGAGACGGAGACGGAAGAGAAGATATACGTACTAATAGTCGGGACCAGGCTTGTTTGGGTGTTGACGATGGAAGGAGTCGATAAATTCTTGAGCGTCCAAATCGTCAGCTCCGACCCAGTCGTACTGGTCGGAGGTGTTTTTGTAACCAAGCCACTCAACTTTGTACCGAAGCGGAACGCGGAACCGACGGTCGAGCTTTTCGAGTCCACAATTCCCTTGAGTTCGTAGTGGGCGGAGCCCTCTTTGATCTCGACGGGAGGCGGAAGCGGTTGCTCGCGACCGGGGAATGGGTTCGGAATGTGACGTTCGAGTTGAGAGACGTGGAAGACGGGATGAACACCGCGCAACCCCGACGGAAGGCGGAGTTGGTACGAGGCGGAAGACGGTTTTCCGATAATTTTGTACGGACCCAAATACTGCTCGGCGAACTTGGCGGTAGGTCGAGTAGTCGAGATGTTCTCCGCATCGATGTACGCCAGATCTCCGACTTGGAAATCTGGGTCGGGAGAACGCTTCTTGTCGGCGATCTCCTTATAACGGTTCGAGGCGGAGGAGATTTGGGTGCGGAGGAAGTCGTAAAGGGAATCAAGGTCGACGGCGTAGTCTTTCGCGTTGGCGAGGGCGACATCGCGACTAGCATGAACGACGAGCGAAGGATTGTAACCCTTGTTGGCAAAAAACGGAGAGATTCCGGTGGCGGAAGACGGAGCGTTGTTGTAAGCGAACTCCGCCAGAGGAAGAAGAACGTGCCAGTTGTCCTGGAGGTACGAGACGTACATGCGGATGTACTGCTCAATAGTTTGGTTGGCGCGTTCGACTTGTCCGTTTGCCGATGGGTGCCAGCCCGAAGTGTAGTGCAGTTCCATGTCGAGGAGAGTTCCGAGCGAGCGGAAGAAGGCGGAGACGAACTCCGATCCGCGGTCGGAGGAGACATGAGACGGAACGCCGTGTTTGGAGAAGACGTGAATAAGGAAGAGATGGGCGAGCTTTTCGGAGGTGAGATTCTTGTCGCACGGAATGAGAATCGCCTGCTTCGAGGAGCGATCAATGATAACGAGGATAGAATCAAACTCGCCCGATATCGGAAGACCTTCAATCAAGTCCATCAAAATCGAATGCCACGGACGGAGTGCGGTCGGAAGAGGGTGGAGCAGTCCGAACGGTTTATGACGGGGAACCTTGTTACGTTTACACGCAACGCAGGATTCGACGTATTTCCGAACGAACTTCCGCACCTCCGGCCAAGTATACTCGCGGCGGACGATCTCGAGAGTCCGGTTTTGGCCAAAATGACCTGCCGTGATATGATCGTGGCAGTTCTGGAGAACGCGGACTCGGAGGATCTCGGAGCGGTCGGCGGAATAGGGAACATAAATCCGTCCGTCAAGTCGGAGAAGTCCTTCCGGGTCAATGGACCAACGGTCGGAAGTTCCAGACTCGGCGGAGGCGATACCGGAGAGGGCGGAGGGATCATGGGGATAGGCGGAATGAATGTCGGAGTGAAGGGATTGGATATCCATGATGATCGAGGCACGGCACACAACCTCCTCAAGGAGAGTCGCGCGCGCGGAGAGAGGCGGAGAGCTGGTCGGAAGTGAAGACGGGACGGAAGTTGTGAGGATTAACATTTGCGTCACCTGAGGTTGTATCATTTATATATCGGCCCTGGATACAGCCATGGAAATTGATTCATTCCACCCTGGGTCCATCAACCGGGTGGCTGCAGCCACGCATTTGCCTTCCTACCTCTCCCAGCCTGTCGGCGCACTCCAGGACGGCATCCAAACATTCTCGCGCATCACCAAAGAGATCAACGGGCCGCACCGGCGATCACATTCCAATCCTTTACCGAAAATGCTATCTACGCCGCTTGTGACGACGCTGCTCGCCCCCCTCGCCATCGTCGTCATCCCTACGCTTGCGTTGAGGCGTCTCCGACGTCTCGTCCGCCCCCGCCCCCGCCCCCGCCCCCGCTCCCGCCGCCCCGCCCACAACCGTGTTGTCGGATTCAAGAACCTCCACATCCACACCCTCCAGCAGACTCCGCAGTAGCGCCGCATCTTCTGCGGCAAACTCAGCCACCGCCGCCTTGGCTGGTTTACTCCAATCCGCCCAAAATGATTCCGCCACGCGTCGATGGAAATCCACCTGCCGCTGAGCATACGCGCGCAATCCGTTTGCCAGCGCACGATCCTCGGTTTGGCGTCGTGTAGCCCGCGCAGTCCAATCCCTCTGCGTCGCCACCAAACTACGCATAACCCGCTTCGCTTCCTCCCTCAGCAACGCGACCTCCTCCCGCCAACGCTCAACACGTGCGCCCGCCTTCATCCATTCAACTCGCACCGAGTCGTGTAGCTCTGCCGCGCCTGTGTGCTTTCCCACTCGCCAGATCCACGAAATGACGGCGTTCAGGGCGGCCTGTGTTGGTTCGTTCCGCGCTGCTCGTGTGGTTTCGGCCTCGCGTAACTTCTTCATTGACATGATATCGTTCTCGACCTCCGTCCTCCCGTTCACATCCTCCGGTCGCAGTTCCTGGAACTTCGGCGGCAAACGCCGCACCCTTCAACTTCCGCAGACCCTTCCACGCGTCACGGTACTTGTTGGCGGCCCGCTCAATTCGTTCCTTCACGCGCAGCAGCAACGTGGCGGAGCGTGTAGCACTCTTCTGCCCGGCGGAATTGACGTTCCGCCACGCGATCAAGTGGGCCTGCACATACAACGCTGCGCGCAACGCGACAAGTGCGTCGGAGCACTGCCCTTGGCGCAGCTTGGCCTCCGCCTCGTTCGCGCCGCGTAATGATGCTCCCCGTCGTTGCGTGTCGTCGAGACCCGAGGGAAGGTAGATCTCGATGTTTTCGGCCTTAGGTGGGGGAACGTTCGGGTCGCGACGTGCATCGTCCTCCGCCCGAATCTCGGAGACGCCGGGCATATAGGTGAGTTGTAGCTTCTTGAACGTCTTGATCTTCTGCAATAACGAGAACCGCAGTTCTTGGATCTCGCTCGATCGGTCGGCGGATACGTGCACCCTAGAGCTCAACTCAGACCGAATGCGACGTCTGCGCTCAAGTAAACACAGATTATAATCCAAAATATGAAGAACTTACTGAGCGTCCTCGATCTGCAATCCTGCCTTGATGAACGCCGCCGCCGTCATCTTGCCCTCGACCAACGGCGCTCGTCCCGCGGCTGCCTCAGCGAGTTCTTCCTCCTTCAGATGTTCCATGATCTGGCGCTCCGTTAGGCCACCTTGAAGCTAATTAGCAAGCAATCGAACGAGTGCCAACACAAACACACCTTCGTTCCCCACCTCCTGCACCTGGTTCTATGCATTAAACCCTGGTAACAGCCCAGGAGTCTAATGCATAAAATAGATAGGTCACATGTGACTCTGATGGCATCAATCAAAATTGATCATCTGGATCAAAATTTGATGGAATGATCAAATATTGATGGGAATGATCAAAAGTGATCCAAACAATCAGCATTTGATAGAATATGTTATCTAGAGAGAACTTTTCTAACAAGCGAGAACCCGGAGAAACGTGGGACCTCTCTGATATAGAGTGATCAAGGCATGAACTTGTTAAGCTGACAACACCATTGGAAAGCTAGTACCAAAAAACTATAGAGAGAAGTGTTAAGTAACTAGAGAACACCTCTAAAGTGTCCTAATAATTAAGTAGAAATAACATAGAAGAGGTCGTATCAAGGAGAACATACCAAAAGGGGACAGAAAAGGCCTTGGGCAGCACTTCAGAACTTGCCAGCTATTTTATGCATTGGCTTGTTGGGCACTTGCCAGGAATTTAATGGTATGGGTTCAGTGCACTGGCTGCGTTCCCCGGCAAGAGCATAAAGGGATTTGGTTTGGTTCTATCCGCCTTCCATTCCTCATAGATACGTTGCCACTCGTCTCTCGTCTCCCTCTTCAAGCTCTTGGTCAGCTCTTTGTACTCGCGCTCCTGCGTTATAAGCTCCGCCTGGGCGACGATAAGTTTGCGCTTGATGACACCACCTACAGCCAGTTAAGCACGTATAATAATCCGCATAGGCGACGCGACGTACCAATTTTAGTGTTCTTCTCGAAATTGAGGTAGTCGATCTTGTCTTCCAAGACGTCGTGTCGCGCGCCCTCGCCCATCTCCTTCGTCGACCAGCTGATCGGGTTCAGCAGTGACCACAACCTCTCAATGCCCTCCCCATCCGTCTTCCCGACCCCAACGGCGAAGCTGATGGAGTTCTCCGTTCGGCACGCTATTTCGTGTGCAGCTGCATGCCAGACGGGCAACACATACTGCATCTCGAATTTCGAGAGATCGGTTGTCGTTCCGCCCCGCCCTCGTATCGCCTGCGCGCGTTGGGGTAACAGCTTGTGCCATTGGCACACAACGTCATACGATATTGTTATGGCGATTACTCTTTCGTCCTCGAGAGTTGCAAGGATGATGAAGTCGATGTTTGCATAACTGAAGCAATAGATGAGCATCTGGTATGCACGCAGACAAAGTAGACGTACCGTTCACCCTTCTGTAGGTCGCCCATTCCCTGGCGGCGAACAAGGCCATGGCGTGCGCAGACAACGCCGCCGACACCGGAGACGCGCAGCCCCGTTGACGTCTTTGTGTCCTTGTGGAGGAGAGCGGCGAACGACGTGCAGGAGCTCACCTACATGGGCGTGAGCGACGTATATGACCACACGCGCATGAAACCTTACATCTTTTTCGCTGACGTAGCTCTCAAGATGCTTCTTGTAGCGGTCCCCGACGAAATACCCCTTGCCGCCAGCTAACGCGCGGTCTTGATGCTCGTTGGAACGAAGGCGATTCTTGAGCCTGAAATTGGCGTCGGCGGCGAGCAAGACCTTATATCAATATCTTCGCTTGTTAGTCAAAGTTACTGTGGTAGTAGCCCAGCAACGTACTGTTTGCTCGGCGGTACGTCTCGCCAGCCTGAGGGAAGATTGAACCCGTCCTTCGCACGCCCAACAGACCAGAGCGAGGTCACCCGCCTCCATCTGTGTCAATCCATCCTCCACGTGTCCTCGTCCGACACGTTTGGCACGGAGAAGATGTCCATATTGACGACTAATACGAAAGAAAGCCTTGTCGCGGTCCTGGTATCGCCCATTAGCGCGTCAAAAACGCCAGCGAGACTGTACACACCAAGGGTTTCCGCAGCTTTGCTGGATCTGTCAACCGCTGCAGCGTTGCCATAACACTGCGGAGAAAACATGATATAACCTACGGTTATATGCAAAGCATATTCTGTATATGCTCAACATATGCTCCAACATATGATCAGCATATAACCTATGGGTATATGCGAAGCATATGTGAAGGATACTATATATATGCTTAACATATGCTTTGCATATGCTTCAACATATGCGCAGGGCATGAGGCAAAGCATATTTTAATGAATGGCAGGATTCAGATTGGGATTTATCCTCATGGTGAAGCGCGCTCGTTCCTGGGTCCCCTGGGCTTTTTGAGGAGTCGATCCTGTAGCCCCGAACGGGGGGAACAAGACGCAAGTTACCGCATATTTGTAGGCGTAGCCGTTCCAGAGATATTCGCAAATTACTGTGCCTCAGTGGCAGCCATGAGGCACACAGTAATTTGCGAATATCTCTGGAACGGCTACGCTTACAAATATGCGGTAACTTGCATCTTGTTCCCCTCATTCGGCGCTCCCATGAGAGACTGAGAGCTTCCAGCGTACGCTGGCGCGTACGGGTTTGTGCTCAAACCCGCATGCATCTGCGCGGAGAGAAGTTCCAGATTAGACACCCCTTCTCCTTCATCGGTAGCCATCCTGTCCATGAGCATTTGCTGCCTATTGCCCCCCATAACTTGATCCATTCCCTTCCGCTTCCAGTACTCGTCTATGCGTTCCTTCTTCGTCATACCTTGTTCGAACAAAGTCTTGGTGTCGACGACGACCATACCTTTGGCCGGTCCCGGGTTGGCGCAACGGAAGCCGTGGTGTCCGAGTTGGTATTCTAACCCTAGGCCGCCCTCCGATGTCGGCGCATGCATGTCCAGGTCGCTCCAAGCCTGACCCGTCCATTCCTATGCGCGGTGAGCAAAACGAAGCGGAACGAGACATCCGACGTATACCTGGATAGTGTGCAGCGGCCGACGCGCGTGTTCGTGCAGCACGCATTTGCCGCATTGCAGAAAGTCTCCGCAATGACGACAGCAAAACATACGGACGTCCGCAGCCCCATACTCCTTGGGGCAGTACGCGCACACAGTTTTATCGACAAAATCGCCGAGCCCGTCCCGCCGAAGAAGCTCGTCAAGGAAAAGTGGAGCTTGGGGAAGCCAGACAGACATAGGGTGGTCCTGTGTGTCCTTGAATATAAGGTGGACGCGTTTGCGTGGACCGACATACCGAGCTTTGATACCGTTTGCGTTGTGCTTGAGCCAGTTCTCCATCGCAGAGCTCCGGGTCGGGTTCGACGTCGTAAGACGAGATTTGGTGTGCCAGCAGTCGCTCCTCGGCGTCCAGTGAATCAGAGGGCAGAGCCGTCCATCCGGTCAGGCGCGGATCGGCCTCGACTATGGGCTGCGGGACAGGCGCGGCTTGGGACGCGACAAGGTTGTCGAGCTCGGTGATAACCCGGTGGCCGTCGGTGGACACCTCGAAACGGCGGTCGGCATAAACGGGTGCTCCGCGAAGGAAGGTGTCTTGCTCAAAGTCGGCGAGCGCGTCCGCTTTGCGAGGCCGGCCGCGCTTCATAAACGTCGGTGAGCAGTCAGTCAGAAGGCCCGAAGGAGCGCACCTATCCGGGTCTTGGTCCCTTGCCTATCTCTGGCCGATCCTCGTACCGCATGCTCAGGCTGGGGTGCAGGGCGCTGGACCTGGTTGTCAAGCAAGGCACGCCATGCTGATGCGCATTACCCAAAAAGGGTAAAGGCGTTGATTTGCCCCAATTCTAGCTCGTCTTAGCCTAGATTCTGTATTACGCGAACACACGACGATGAGGAGTATTCCTAGAAGCGCTACTGGTACCGACGCGTACACTACTCGCAGCAGCATCCGCGCGTCTCAAGGACAAAAGACCCGTGTTGCCCTGTGTGCAACTTCCTTTGTGTGCCTGTCGCTGGGTTGGGACAATGCTGCCCACCATGAGGTCCGAGTTGGTGAACAAAGCCCAGTTTGCGCAGGGCGACGCGCTTCCAGTTGTCTTGTTCCCAATACTTCTGGCCAGGGTGGGGCGACCAGCTCGGGTTTCGAGTCAGACGCGAGCGCGTCGTCATCGATGTCGGGATCTGTTTCGGACGCGAGCGCATCGTCGTCCAACTCAGCGCCACCAACAACCGAGGATGAGATGGACGTGGACATGGACGATGCGGGCGAGGAGGAGCGGGAGGAGGAGAACGAGGAGGGCGGAGTTAAACCCGATTGCCCGTTCACGTACGACCTTCCGGACGGTGCGCCCGCATGGCTACGGTTCGCTCTGGCGGAGCTCGCTCGCTTCGACCTTGGCAACACCTTTTGTCTGTTGGTGAACACCGTGGCGGCGCTGGAAAGGGTGTACGAGTTCCTCGACGAAGGGCACAAAGTCCCTCTCAACAATCGTCCCGCGCAATTGGCCACCTGGATCGGGAACGGGCGGAAGTGGAAGCCCAGCGCCAAGATGCGCTTCCACCACGATATCGACGCGTTTGCTGCGTCTTTTTCGGCGTTGGTGGTCAGGGATGCAGCCTCTTTGGAGGGAGCAGGGTGGAACTGCGCGTGTTCCGCTGCCGGAGGGAGACGACTGGGGTAGTCTAGCTGCTCCCGGACGACATGGGATGCTCGTCGTGGTCGCGGCCTTGGGCTGGTGGGGGCGAGAGTTGCACAACACGAATGCGGACCTTTCTACGGACTGGTATGAAGCGGTATCGGATGTACAGTTTGTATTGGAGGGTCTCATCGCAGGGGCGGCGGCGACGTTGGCAGCGCTCAAGTCGCGCAAGAAGTCGAGGAAGCGGAGATAGTGGTGCAAGTGTAGGTAGTCGTTAGATCTGGATTGAACGCGTTTCCTTTGCGGTTTGTATCAGGACGGGGACGATTGGAGACACTTGACCAGGATGGGGACTTAGTGTCTTGCGGCTGTTGTGATCGTGGGACTGGGGACTTGGGGCAGCCATGAGGCACACAGTAATTTGTGAATATCTCTGGAACGGCTACGCTTACAAACATGCGGTAACTTGCGTCTTGTTCCCCTCGTTCGGGGCTACAGGATCGATTCCTCAAAGAGCCCAGGGGACTCAGTAACGACCGCGCTTCACCATGAGGACGAATCCCAATCTGAATCCTGCCATTCATTAAAATATGCTCTGCCTCATGCCCTGCGCATATGTTGAAGCATATGCGAAGCATATGTTGAGCATATATATAGTATCCTTCACATATGCTTTGCATATACCCATAGGTTATATGCTGATCATATGTTGGAGCATATGTTAAGCATATACAAAATATGCTTCACATATACCCATAGGTTATATTATGTTTTCTCCGCAGTGTCTCCATGTGTTTTAGGATATATATTACAGCATGGGCTCTTTGCGTAGCGTTTATCCCCCTCTTTTGGATAGACGTCCCATCGTCTAGTGAGTGCGTCGGGCTTTCCGCCAAGCCGCCCGGGGCGGAAGCGGATAAGCATGTTGAACCGACAAAGATATTCCGACCAACGGACCTGCCGTCGCATGAGAACCTTCGTTTCAGCGAAGTATTCGAGGTAGTGCTGGCCGAATACGAATATGAATACGACTTTTGTATATCATATTCGTAGCCATATTATAGTCAACCAGCTCGAATATACTCTGCCTGTAATTTATTCATAGCCATATTCTAAATGAGAATATGAATATATTCTGAATATAGCCAAGTCATATTCACTCGCGAGCGCGAACATAAGCCATGTAGTCGACACCTTCACCGAGCCCGCTCTTCAACCATTCCTTTGTCACTATAGTCTTTGTCGCATTCTCCGCTGTCATCGAGGACCGCGAGTCCGTCAATGTATGCTTCAAGCTTGAGAAGAACCGTTCCACCGATACACTTACGCCTGGAACGGCCAGGAGATCGCGTGCAATCCGTGCCATTATAGGCAGAGTTGGCGCCATTTTCTGCCAGATATAGCTAAGCGCATTATCGGCTGCGGAAAATGCACAAACCTTCCACCAACCAAGGGGGTTGTCCAAATCGTTCTGAACCGGCAAGATGTTGCCAAGGTAGAGGGCGACCTCCGCGGATCCATCGACCGTCGCCGCCGCCTGTTTCGGAGCCGCGCCAAGGGACAATGCCATGCTGAATATAGAGGCTTTGGGGGCAGCGGCGTCACCAGGACCGGCGGCAACGGTGGGAGGTTGCGCGACTGCAGCAGCATCTGCCGCATATCTCTTGACAATGCCGCGCAGGAGAGATTGTGCGCGGACAGGGATAGCGATGTCCCAATTCTCACCTTCAAAGTAAGCGACGCGGATACGAGGATCGAAAACTGGGGTAGAGAGGTCAAATGACGAGCAGCGTCCTATGCAGAAGAACATACCTGCGCCGAGGAGCGGAAGATCCCCGAGGAGGGCCTTGTGAATATACTTTGCGGCCATGTCTGCGCCTGCGCGGAAGGCGCGACCGAGGGATGCAGTCGCAGTGGCGCTGTTGAACTCGGTGGCAAGAGCAAGAAGCCGGACCTCCATGAGCTTGTAGAGCGGGAGGAGCATGCAGATGGTCGGCACATCCTTCCGCGAGAGCTGCAGCGTGACATCTTTCAAGACCTGTACGGAAATAAATTTTGCTTCAGCTGAGCATGAAGCACAATGAAGAAATATACCTGTAGCCCCTGAATGAGCTTTTTGATGAACACTACGGGAATTTACAATATAACCCTAGGTTATATGGCAGGGATATTCTGCATATACCTGATATATGCCTCAACATAAAACCAACATATAACCACAGGTTATATGCAGGGGATATGCCGGGCATATTATGTCTGTGCTCAGCATATCCCCAAGATATGCCCAGTATATAACCCCTGGGGATATGCCGGGCATATTCTGTATATGCCCAGCATTTGCTCAACATATGCCGGGCGGGCATGTGTTGAATATGCCGGGCAGGCATATGTTGATACTGATAAAGACAGGATTTTGATTGGGATTCGTCCTCATGGTGTAGCATGGTTGTTACTGTGTCCCCTGGGCTCATCGAGGGGTCTATTCTGTAGCGCCAAACGAGGAGAATAAGACGCAAGCTACCGCGTATTTGTAAGCGCAGCCGTTACAGAGATATTCACAAGTTATTCTGTGCCTCATGGCTGCCACATGTTCTACAGCAGGAAGCGCTGCGCCCCTCAGCTTCTTCAAGGGGTCTATTCTGTAGCGCAAATCAAAGAGAGTACGATGAAATTTACCGCGTAATTTCAGGCGCAGGCGTTGCGGAGATATTCACAGATTACTCTGTGCCTCATGGCTGCCACATGTCCCAGAGCAGTGAATACTGCGCTCCCCAGCTTTGTCCAGGGGTCTATTCTGTAGCCCAGACCAAGCAGAATACAACGAATGCCACCGCGTCTCTGCAGGACCAGCCGTTATGGAGATATGAATCAATTACCAGCCTCGGCCATGCGGCCAAGTAATATTGCCCCAGGGTTCAACTTACTCTGCAGTCAGTTGGTGTACTTGGTAAGTTCTTTGACTTATCGCCTTCGCCCTGAGGTCATTGGTTCAATTCTGTGTGGGGCCGAATTTCTTTCAGAGTTTCTTTTTTATTTGAAACTCTTTTTTACCAACAAACAAGCGGGCTCATCCTGCTGCAAGAGAAACCAAACTTATCAAATAATCCTCTGGGCCGTAAAAATCACGCAATTCTTCTGGGTTGCTACGTAGCGTTTATCCCCCTCTTTTGGATAGACGTCCCATCGTCTAGTGAGTGCGTCGGGCTTTCCGCCAAGCCGCCCGGGGCGGAAGCGGATAAGCATGTTGAACCGACAAAGATATTCCGACCAACGGACCTGCCGTCGCATGAGAACCTTCGTTTCAGCGAAGTATTCGAGGTAGTGCTGGCCGAATACGAATATGAATACGACTTTTGTATATCATATTCGTAGCCATATTATAGTCAACCAGCTCGAATATACTCTGCCTGTAATTTATTCATAGCCATATTCTAAATGAGAATATGAATATATTCTGAATATAGCCAAGTCATATTCACTCGCGAGCGCGAACATAAGCCATGTAGTCGACACCTTCACCGAGCCCGCTCTTCAACCATTCCTTTGTCACTATAGTCTTTGTCGCATTCTCCGCTGTCATCGAGGACCGCGAGTCCGTCAATGTATGCTTCAAGCTTGAGAAGAACCGTTCCACCGATACACTTACGCCTGGAACGGCCAGGAGATCGCGTGCAATCCGTGCCATTATAGGCAGAGTTGGCGCCATTTTCTGCCAGATATAGCTAAGCGCATTATCGGCTGCGGAAAATGCACAAACCTTCCACCAACCAAGGGGGTTGTCCAAATCGTTCTGAACCGGCAAGATGTTGCCAAGGTAGAGGGCGACCTCCGCGGATCCATCGACCCGTCGCCGCCGCCTGTTTGGAGCCGCGCCAAGGGACAATGCCATGCTGAATATAGAGGCTTTGGGGGCAGCGGCGTCACCAGGACCGGCGGCAACGGTGGGAGGTTGCGCGACTGCAGCAGCATCTGCCGCATATCTCTTGACAATGCCGCGCAGGAGAGATTGTGCGCGGACAGGGATAGCGATGTCCCAATTCTCACCTTCAAAGTAAGCGGCGGATACGAGGATCGAAAACTGGGGTAGAGAGGTCAAATGACGAGCAGCGTCCTATGCAGAAGAACATACCTGCGCCGAGGAGCGGAAGATCCCCGAGGAGGGCCTTGTGAATATACTTTGCGGCCATGTCTGCGCCTGCGCGGAAGGCGCGACCGAGGGATGCAGTCGCAGTGGCGCTGTTGAACTCGGTGGCAAGAGCAAGAAGCCGGACCTCCATGAGCTTGTAGAGCGGGAGGAGCATGCAGATGGTCGGCACATCCTTCCGCAAGAGCTGCAGCGTGACATCTTTCAAGACCTGTACGGAAATAAATTTTGCTTCAGCTGAGCATGAAGCACAATGAAGAAATATACCTGTAGCCCCTGAATGAGCTTTTTGATGAACACTACGGGGAATTTACAATATAACCCTAGGTTATATGGCAGGGATATTCTGCATATACCTGATATATGCCTCAACATAAAACCAACATATAACCACAGGTTATATGCAGGGGATATGCCGGGCATATTATGTCTGTGCTCAGCATATCCCCAAGATATGCCCAGTATATAACCCCTGGGGATATGCCGGGCATATTCTGTATATGCCCAGCATTTGCTCAACATATGCCGGGCGGGCATGTGTTGAATATGCCGGGCAGGCATATGTTGATACTGATAAAGACAGGATTTTGATTGGGATTCGTCCTCATGGTGTAGCATGGTTGTTACTGCGTCCCCTGGGCTCATCGAGGGGTCTATTCTGTAGCGCCAAACGAGGAGAATAAGACGCAAGCTACCGCGTATTTGTAAGCGCAGCCGTTACAGAGATATTCACAAGTTATTCTGTGCCTCATGGCTGCCACATGTTCTACAGCAGGAAGCGCTGCGCCCCTCAGCTTCTTCAAGGGGTCTATTCTGTAGCGCAAATCAAAGAGAGTACGATGAAATTTACCGCGTAATTTCAGGCGCAGGCGTTGCGGAGATATTCACAGATTACTCTGTGCCTCATGGCTGCCACATGTCCCAGAGCAGTGAATACTGCGCTCCCCAGCTTCGTCCAGGGGTCTATTCTGTAGCCCAGACCAAGCAGAATACAACGAATGCCACCGCGTCTCTGCAGGACCAGCCGTTATGGAGATATGAATCAATTACCAGCCTCGGCCATGCGGCCAAGTAATATTGCCCCAGGGTTCAACTTACTCTGCAGTCAGTTGGTGTACTTGGTAAGTTCTTTGACTTATCGCCTTCGCCCTGAGGTCATTGGTTCAATTCTGTGTGGGGCCGAATTTCTTTCAGAGTTTCTTTTTTATTTGAAACTCTTTTTTACCAACAAACAAGCGGGCTCACCCTGCTGCAAGAGAAACCAAACTTATCAAATAATCCTCTGGGCCGTAAAAATCACGCAATTCTTCTGGGTTGCTATTACTGAGCAATGTGGGGTCCAAAAATCGAGGATTATCTCTCTTCAAAACCCGTCTTCTTTGGTTCCATTATCTATGCAATATAACAGAAAGTAAAATTATGGATTTTTTTTTACTGAGCTATAATTTCTAGCTTTAGGTTGGATCTTTGTGGAAACCCTCCCTCCACATACACAAAGAATTGCACATTGAAGACAGGCAAAAATGGAGGAGCAAAAAAGAACCCATGGAAGACTTGAACCACTTTGGCAGCTCATCCTAGAGTATCACAGCCTGAAAGATGAGCCTCTGGATTTTAAGGTCATCAGCATCCAGTCCGTAATTGTTGGCCATCTCTTGGACGGCCTGTCCCAGCTTTTGTGAGGCACGGCGGTGAGAATGGGCACGAGCGGCACATCGAGCACTGGTTCCAAGTCTAATGCACCTGTCATATGTAATCAGCCCCATAGGATATTTTGCCACTCCTCAACATTTGACTTCCTATGGGTCATGTTAGTCTCTTTGCATTTCTACTGTTCCATAGTGTTTTTGCTCTTCCACCACCCTTGTATCTGTCCAAATGTCCGATGTCAGAAATTTACATCTGCTTCCTCCGCTCCGGCGTCTGGCATTCCAACAATCAAAACCCTTTGATTTTTTTTGATTACTCCCAGCTTCCTTGGCACTCCTCAAGACCTTCCATACTCTTAGCTTTGAACTTGAGATTATGTAAGGTCTCCTGATCACTCCTCTGACTGTTTCTCTGGGTTTTGGTCACCTCCAATCCATCTGTCCCTGTCCTGTCTCCAGAGCATATTTGCCTTCTGTCGCAACTCTCATCTGTTTCCCCCACTACCGCTGCCCAAATTGTGAATGACCAAGGGGAAACATTCCTGTCTGCCCCCTTCCCGATTGACATGGACAGCCGTAACTGGCCACTCACCTCCTTGGACAGGTGGTACTCCCCCTCGGGCCCAAGCCTGGAGGCTCGGGACTGATCCCTCCTCCTTCCCTCCAAACCCGAACCAACACAATTCAGATGTATACCCAATTCGGACTATTGATTGCTTGATTTGAAAAACTAAGGAACCCAATCCCAAATCTTATGTACTCTGCAATCGGAACCCCAAACCCCGCCAGGGGACCCCCACCAAACCTACCCAGCAAAAGAAAGTGCGAAGAAAGTCAAAAAAAGAAGAAAAAGGGGGGGGATGCAATATCGAGAAATACAACAATGCTATCTACAGATAGTCTTACATATCAGTGCCCTTGCCCTTTCCAACCCCGTCTGAGTCCTGCATGTCGTCTATGTTTGTTCTCTCTGGCCAAATCCACTTCCATCCCCGTGTCCAGCATTGGTTCAGGAGACCCCTGTTCTTAGACTAGCCACCGTGTGAGGAACATCTTGTAGATACCTGTGCAAATAACCCCAAAGTACCAGAAGAAGTCCTCGGACTCTTCAGATCTCACCACACACCCTAGCTTCTCCATCATGATGAGCAAGTCATTCCAGTGAGATGGCTCCTTTCAATTTGGGAGAAGAGCCCGAGGAGCGATAATTCTGAGTCACAAGGATTCCCCGTGAAGCACCAAAGCCTGAAGCAGTAGGACCCCAACTCCAATGTTGGGTTAGGGTTAGGGTTAGGGTTAGGGTTAGTGCCGCAATGTTTGCCCGGCTAACGATAACCACCACCGGCGGCATGTCTGCGGGTGCTACCCTGCTAACCAAGGTTCACCTTTCCTTTTTTTGCTATACAGAAGAGCGCTTCCAATGTATCTGCATAGATTGAGCAATTGATTCAAGCCTTGCACCTTGTTCCACCTCTGTTTATGGCCTGACTCGGGTTCTGTGTAAGCCGGGCAGTGAACTGAACCAGAATGATGAACCGGAACAAGACAATGATGGCAATTGAGCTGAAACATGTTGTGAATAAACCAACGTCAGTCAGATGTTGTCGAAGTGACTTGTGGTGTGGGGATTAAAAGTGTTTTAATTTGTCACAAATCAATAGATATGCCATACACAAATTATATTCACAAAAATGGCCACTGGTCACAAATTTTGATTAACAGGCCGGCGCCTCTAGGTGGGATGTGCCGTCTTGTGTGACAAAAATACCCCTGGTTTCATGTGCCATGATTCTTGTCAGTTGTGGTCTCCTCCGCCTGTTCCAGAATTTGCCTGCATCCAGCTGGTGCAGCAGGTGTACAGCTGTTGTGTTGTACTTTTCTTCCCCTTCCTATGCAGCCCCGGAGCACCACACTCAAATGATGGATCCAAGGGGCTGGACCCCAAGCACCACCCGCGGCCTGGTGTGAAAATCCTTGTGCTGCAAGGCAGTTGAGCCACCGTAGCTGAGTGAACCCGCATATATTTGGCATAAAACAGTATGAGGGCTTGTACCGTCTAGATGTGATGCTGCTAGAGGCTAGTCCTCAGCCAACATTTCCTATCTGTCCACTGCCCAAGCGGTAGGCTGTCCTCTCCCTGCATTTGCCCTGTTTTTATTAGCTAGCCCATGGTTTAAATCCTGTGTCTGCTATTTCCGTAAAAACAGCCTGACTCACACCATCACATGAGCACTCCTGCAGGAATGATGCTACCTTTCACACAGCCAAAGCAAAAATACCTAGTTTTATATTCTGTATGCCACAGCACCCAATGTCTCAGCCATTACAGTAGACCGCACCATCTGCGGCACCTTAATGCAGTCCAGTGCTCTGCTGAAACTGGTGTAGTAGCTCCTCTGTCATATAGTGGTTGAGCGGTGAACCTGCTCCTAGATATGGACCTACTATTTTCCTTCCTTTTGATTACTGTTTCAAGAGTGCACTGTACTTACAAGACTGAGCCAATCACACACAAATTATTAGCACAAACACTTAGATTTCAAGGGCATAATCTAGAGCAAGGCTAGGGCATGATTGATGGCCTGTTTTCTCTTTAATCATTCAAAAACCTCATCAGGTGTTGCTAGTTTCCCTCTGCTTCCCCTTCTTTTCCCCCTCAAACTCTGCCTTTAACTCAACAAGATCCGGAAGCTTGAACCATTTACAGAACTTTTTGCACTTGTGCTCATTTGGGAACACATCGAATAACAACAGCAACCCCAACATCCACAAAAAAAGAAGTCAGGGACACAATTGAAATTTGATGAAAATAATCTTAAAGCCAGTACCGTCGCAAACCCAGATCCGAAACAGACCCGGATGCAAAACCAGAAGGTTTTGATCAGATTCATGTAGCATCAATATTTTATAATCAGTGGACATTTCGGCTCCATACACTGTGAAAATTTCAAAGCTGATGCCAGTCCCTACACTGAGATATTGGCCATTTTCCCCAATTTACTATATTTTGTTTCTTTCCGTGCTCAAAAGGCCTCAGTGAGCTAGGGTTCGATAATTTATGATCTCGATTTTGCGAGAGTTACAGTCGGAAACCCACAACCAGAACACACCATAGAATTATGCTATAACATGAGCTTCAATTGAGGTCTTGACTACAATGTTTCCGGATATTTCAAATTCCATGTTCAAAGCAGTGTCTTGCAAAATCCTGGCACACATTCACCATACGGTCAGCTTTTACGAGGAGCTTAATATGATAACTGACATCTGAGTTTGACCCACATCCGGAATGCTTCATGATTTGTGCTCCAAATTAATGATGTACATCAGACCTGGATATGGGGAGGTGTAGAGGCACCCTTCGGCTCCATCCAAATCAGTTATTGTGGCTGTTTGAGATGTGCCCACCCCGCTAGTCATCAGGAAAATACAAAACGTCTGGCGCGTCTGGCGCCAGGCGTGCCGGACTGCCAGAATTTTGTCTGGCACCATTATTAGATGGCTAGCTCCAGAATCACATACATTGGTATATAGAGCATCTCAATCTTGCAAGATGGGAATGTGTTGGACTACAGAGAGTGGACGTACCAAGCAGCAATGGCGCGAGGCACAGGCAAAGGACGGTTGGCTTTGCCTGTGGTTGGTTCGAAGCCGCGGGGGCGAAACAGTTTGAGGAGGGGCAGAGCGGTTTGCGGCAAGGCAGAGCGGTTTGCGGCAAGGCAGAGCGATTTGCGGCAAGGCAGAGTAGTTTGCAGCAAGGCGGGGATCCCAAGGGGCGCGGCTTGCAGCGGGCGAGCTTGACACGGGGCTGGGCAAGCTTGAGGCGGGACACAGGCAGGAGGGCTTGAAAAGCGGGTTGGCTTGCGTGGAGCAGAATGGACTTCATAAGCGGAGTGTGACGTCGAGGCACGGGGAAGCTTGGTGCGGGGGGTTCAGCAGGAGTTGCGCAAGAGGGCGCGGAAGGGAGGAGAAGGGCGTAGACGGGAGGGGCAGGGGCTGGGTGAGGCTTGGGCAAGGCAGGCAGACGCGCCAGCCGCGCCAGGCGCCGCCAAAAGAATTGTATTTTCCTGATGTATCTTGCTCACCAGATTGTAAAATTCAAGATGAGCCAGAAACTGAAAATACACAATTACTCAACAAGGGTTGATTTTTTTGAATATTCTTCCGCAGAATAAATATGTACAAATGCATCTCTACTTCCACAAAGTTACAGCTTACATGATACCGTCAATGCTGCCCGTTCCGGATGTGGGTCCATTCCGGATGTGGGTTTCCAACTGTACTAAAATGCATGTTTCTACGGTCATAAAAATTTTGAGCCAAAAAACTGCTCCTTTTGGGCCGTGGCGCCCTTTGTTTTGGATCTGGGTCAAATATTATCTTTTTGGTTCCTACGGTGGGTCACATCTCAACCTTCGGTGCAGGCATGGATGTGGCTCAGATTGTGTGGGGACATGAATGATAGTTGCCTGCAACACATGTGACTCTCAAATAGTGCATAGCCACCATCATTTCCCCATGATTTGTGATGTAGTCGGGGCGTTTCGGATCCGGGTTTACAACGCTATAAAAAAAACTCTTCTACTTAGCAAAGACAGCAGAGAGTTGTGTGGCCAAGGAAAGATACCATAGATCTAATCATTAGGTCTACAGGTAATATGCTAGAACCCAAATTCTTGATAACAAGAGTTTAAGCCTCTTCAAATGCATCTTTTTCCACCAGGAATATGGGGTAGAATATGGCTAGAGGCCTAAGCTGGAGCCTGGCAAGCTACAGGTAGCAATTTAGCCAAGCAGCTCTGAAGCTACAGCTTAGGAATTTAGGCTGTATATTACCACTAGGGCTCAAATGTTGGCTGAGGACTAGCCTCTAGCAGCATCACATCTAGACGGTACAAGCCCAGCCTGCAACCTTTTGCAGGCTCCTTCGATAATTTGATTGCAGGCAACAATGCACTACTGCGCCAGCCTCAAACTCTCCTGGAGGTGCTCATTCTCGCCCAGAATCTGGGCATGTGTCCGATAGACGTTGGGATAGGGTGAGGAGGAGAGGTTCCAGTCAGGAATCAGGAGGAGAGGCAGGTTCTTGAGCACCGGTGAGTTCCAGACATTCTGGTGCGCTGTTTTATCCTCTGGTGGGACAGCAGCATCAAGCCTGCAGACGTCCCACTCAACGCGCTGTACCGTGACAGGCTGCACATTCATTTGCTCAGGGTGAAGAGTCCTGGGTCAACATTTTTTGTTTCCCACGCAATTCTGTGCCAGTGTCAAAGCGAGAGAAGCGGATGGCATGTCGAGAACAAGGGTGTCCGCATGTCAGCCTGGGCCCTGCTACAGGAGCACGTGTGTGTGTTGAAGGAGACGTGTCAAACTGTGTGGGCGGGTTCGTAGCCATTGCGGCCATGATTGCACGGATGGGGCTGGACATTGGAAGCGGTAATAGGAGGCCCTGGAGCCCATGTGTGCAATGCGGCCCTCAGGGTACACAAAGACAACGATGTTGTTCTCCCTTGCGTAATGGAGGAACTCAATGGAGTAGTGGGAGCTATGGCCGTCGACGATGAGAACGCGCCGTTGGCAGCATTGCGTGTAGCAGGGTCAAAGACAGTGGAGAGCCAGAGATACCCAAGCTCACAATCTGTCCAGCCATTGGCCGACCGCGCAATGCTAGTGAAGTTTAGCAATTGTAAGTGAATAGAACAAAACTCACTGCGCATTTGCGGTGTTCCCGTTTCCCCAGTTCCAATTAAATTTCTTCTGCCTGGGAAAGATGAGCATTGGCGGGACGTCCTTCTCTCCATCTCTGCGGATGGTGAATATGGCGGTGATTATCTGGCGGTCCGCCCCGCCCACTTTATGTTGTGTCTTTGTTCCCCGCGCACCGACAACTGTCTCCTTGCCTGTATAGCCCATTTAAACCCGCTCTTGTCCATGCCTTAAACCTGGTCCAAGTGAATGTCAGCATCAACGATGTGCTTCTCGTAGAGCTTGAACCTCGCTCTAACTGCTTGGGGGTTAAGAATGCGGGCATCGGGTGGCTTTGAGAAGTGTGTCAAGATCTGTTGGTGGTGGCGCGTCATGAATGCAAATGTCCACAAGTCAGACAGCTTCTCGCAGTCACCCCAAACCCTTAGGTGAGCAAGTTCACATATTTCAGAGTGCTTGAGTGGCTGCCCTTGGTTGGCGGACACAAGAATCATCTCAACATTGATGAGCTCTTTGCTGACAGTCCATTCCTGTTTTGTGGTGTTGAACTTGTGGATGCTCCGAGACCCATTGACGCGCCGTCCCAGGCTAGTGTGGTCCACCCCAAACTCCCTTGCAATGTCCCAAATTGAGCAATTCTTCTTCTGGTGCAGACCGACTTGGTTGGTGCGGTATTCATGCATCACTTTTTGCATCTGGTGTTCCGCTCTGGCTGCGTCAATGGTGCGCCTGACATGTTGTGAGGCTGCGTGTTAGCCCATTGAGCTGTTCTGCTGCAAAGACGCCCGTTGGGGAGGTTGTGGGAGGCCGCGGGATGTGCAATATCAACAAAGTTGGGATGGTCATGCTGATCTTTATGCGCACATTTTGAGCTCAATTCCCGAACCAATTATTCTGAATTGGGGTCATGCAGGTACTCAGGAAGGTCTTTTATTACACGCAAGTGAGATTTGGTTGCTATCATGCCTGAGGAAAGCACAGATGGATGCAATAAATCTGGATTGAGCAAAATGATTATCTTAAGCACATAGATGGTTGTCGTTTGACTGTGTATTGCCTCGAGGACACGTGAAATTTGCAAGGGTTATGTGTAGTCTACAAGCCTATCTATAGAGCACCCACGGCCGGCAGTCCGACCCAAAGTACGCCAGAGACCATGTCCTTGTCTCAAGGAACCGCGATGTCTCAGGGAACGCCAGATGACTGTACCGGTGGATGAGGACTTCTTTTTTTGGTGCCTGCTCCGTCCCCGTGGTTCTGAGACCCTAGATGTAACACTGAATTTGAGGTTACAGCCACACTGGTGACCGAGGATGGCCGTTGGCTAGTTAACGTTGGCTGCTCGTCCATCTCGGAGGGCACCTCCCTCGTGTCCTTCACCTGAATTGTCAACAGGGTGCTGACAGCGACATCCTAATAGATGCTTTGGAGTAGGACATTTGGACGCAGCCGCAGAATACCAACTCGGAGCGCAAACATCGCCATAGACATAGACATTTTGGCAGTGTGCCACAGGCCCGCAATCAATCTGGCTGTTGCGTCTCCCTTGTCCAACTGCAGATGCAGCACATGGTACTCAATGGAAATTACGCTGCATTGATGGAATGTGATCTCAATTCAAAACAATTCCATAAGCAGAGATAGGTTCGGGGACCATTTGGTGCAAGTGGTCGTAGCGAGAACAGCTTGTGCTTAGTACAGCCATCTGATGCCTAAGCAGACCACATATTTTCACTACGGAGAATTTACGATATAACCCTAGGTTATATGGCAGGGATATTCTGCATATACCTGATATATGCCTCAACATAAAACCAACATATAACCACAGGTTATATGCAGGGGATATGCCGGGCATATTATGTCTGTGCTCAGCATATCCCCAAGATATGCCCAGTATATAACCCCTGGGGATATGCCAGGCATATTCTGTATATGCCCAGCATTTGCTCAACATATGCCGGGCGGGCATGTGTTGAATATGCCGGGCAGGCATATGTTGATACTGATAAAGACAGGATTCTGATTGGGATTCGTCCTCATGGTGTAGCATGGTTGTTACTGTGTCCCCTGGGCTCATCGAGGGGTCTATTCTGTAGCGCCAAACGAGGAGAATAAGACGCAAGTTACCGCATATTTGTAAGCGCAGCCGTTACAGAGATATTCACAAGTTATTCTGTGCCTCATGGCTGCCACATGTTCTACAGCAGGAAGCGCTGCGCCCCTCAGCTTCCTCAAGGGGTCTATTCTGTAGCGCAAATCCAGGAGGGTACGATGCAATTTACCGCGTAATTTTAGGCGCAGGCGTTGCGGAGATATTCACAGATTACTCTGTGCCTCATGGCTGCCACATGTTCTACAGCAGGAAGCGCTGCGCCCCTCAGCTTCCTCAAGGGGTCTATTCTGTAGCGCAAATCCAGGAGGGTACGATGCAATTTACCGCGTAATTTTAGGCGCAGGCGTTGCGGAGATATTCACAGATTACTCTGTGCCTCATGGCTGCCACATGTCTCAGAGCAGTGAATACTGCGCTCCCCAGCTTTGTCCAGGGGTCTATTCTGTAGCCCAGACCAAGCAGAATACAACGAATGCTACCGCGTCCCTGCAGGACCAGTCGTTATGGAGATATGAATAAATTACCAGCCTCGGCCATGCGGCCAAGTGATATTGCCCCGGGTTTCAACTTACTCTGCAGTCAGTTGGTGTACTTGGTAAGTCCCATGACTTATTGTAGTCACCCTGAGGTCATTCGTTCAACTCCGTGTGGGGCCGAATTTCTTTCAGAGGTTCTTTTTATTTGAAACTCTTTTTTTACCAACAAACAAGCGGGCTCACCCTGCTGCCAAAGAAACCGAGCTTTTTAAATAATCCTCTGGGCCGTAAAAATCACTCAATTCTTCTGGGTTGCTATTACTGAGCAATGTGGGGTCCAAAAATGGAGGATTATCTCTCTTCAAAAACCCGTCTCCTTTGCTTCCATTATCTATGCAATATAACAGAAGGTAAAATTATGGATTTTTTTTACTGAGCTATAACCTACAGCTTTAGATTGGATCTTTGTGGAAACCCTCCCTCCACATACACAAAGAATTGCACATTGAAGACAGGCAAAAATGGAGGAGCAAAAAAGAACACATGGAAGACTTGAACCGCTTTGGCACCATAGCTGAGATAATAAAGCTCATCCTAGAGTATCAAAGCTTGAAAGATGAGCCTCTGGATTTTAAGGTCATCAGCATCCAGTCCGTAATTGTTGGCCATCTCTTGGACGGCCTGTCCCAGCTTTCGTGAGGCACGGCGGTGAGAATGGGCACGAGCGGCACATCGAGCACTGGTTCCAAGTCTAATGCACCTGTCATATGTAATCAGCCCCATAGGATATTTTGCCACTCCTCAACATTTGACTTCCTATGGGTCATGTTAGTCTCTTTGCATTTCTACTGTTCCATAGTGTTTTTGCTCTTCCACCACCCTTGTATCTGTCCAAATGTCCGATGTCAGAAATTTACATCTGCTTCCTCTGCTCCGGCATCTGGCATTCCAACAATCAAAACCCTTTGATTTTTTTTTTGATTACTCTCAGCTTCCTTGGCACTCCTCAAGACCTTCCATACTCTTATCTTTGAACTTGAGATTATGTAAGGTCTTCTGATCACTCCTCTGACTGTTTCTCTGGTTTTGGTCACCTCCAATCCATCTGTCCCTGTCCTGTCTCCAGAGCATATTTGCCTTTCTGTCGCAACTCTCATCTGTTTCCCCCCACCACCGCTGCCCAAATTATGAATGACCAAAAAATCCTGGCACACATTCACCATACAGTCAGCTTTTACGAGGAGCTTAATATGATAACTGACATCTGAGTTTGACCCACATCCGGAACGCTTTGTGATTTGTGCCCCAAATTAATGATGTACATCAGACCTGGATATGGGGAGGTGTAGAGGCACCCTTCAGCTCCATACCAATTAGTTATTGTGGCTGTTTGAGATGTGCCCACCCCGCTAGTCATCAGGAAAATACAAGCCATCTGGCGTGTCTGGCGCCAGGCGTGCCAGGCTGCGCCAGACAGGCGCCAGGCGTGCCGGACTGCCAGAATTTTGTCTGGCGCCATTATTAGATGGCTAGCTCCAGAATCACATACATTGGTATATAGAGCATCTCAATCTTGCAAGATGGGAATGTGTTGGACTACAGAGAGTGGACGTACCAAGCAGCAATGGCGCGAGGCACAGGCGAAGGATGGTTGGCTTTGCCTGTGGTTGGTTCGAAGCTGCGCGTGTGGGTGAGGTGGTCCGGAGCGGAGTGGTTTTAGGCAGGACAGAGTGGTTTGAGGTGGGACGGAGCGGTTCGAAGCGGGATGGAGTGGTTTGACAAGGAGCAAAACAGTTCGAGGAGGGGCGGAGCGGTTTGCGGCAAGGCAGAGCAGTTTGCGGCAAGGCAGAGCAGTTTGCAGCGAGGCGGGGATTCCAACGGCGCGGCTTGCAGCGGGCGAGCTTGACACGGGGCGGGGCAAGCTTGAGGCGGGATACAGGCAGGAGGGCTTGAAAAGCGGGTTGGCTTGCGTGGAGCAGAATGGACTTCATGAGTGGAGTGTGACGTCGAGGCACGGGGGAGCTTGGTTCGGGGGGTTCAGCAGGAGTTGCGCAAGAGGGCGCGGAAGGGAGGAGAAGGGCGTAGACGGGAGGGGCAGGGGCTGGGTGAGGCTTGGGCAAGGCAGGTCATGGTTGGAAAGAGGAAAAGATGGTGCCATCTGTCAATTCTCTGACACTTCAAACCATCATTCGGACTTATCATTTTGGGGCTGCACGCATTCAACATTGTGCGCAATGGAGACGGAAGTTGCGGACAGAGGAAGTTAGCGGAAGGGGTTCTATTAAGGCTCACAGTACTCCAGACTTCAATTGAGAGCAGTCTTCCGCTCGAAGTACTTGCGCCAGCTGCGCCAGACGCCGCCAGAAGAATTGTATTTTCCTGATGTATCTTGCTCACCAGATTGTAAAATTCAAGATAAGCCAGAAACAGAAAATACACAATTCCTCAACAAGGGTTGATTTTTGAATATTTTTCCGCAGAATAAATATGTACAAATGTATCTATACTTCCACAAAGTTACAGCTTACATGATACCATTGGCGCCCTTTGTTTTGGATCTGGGTCAAATATTATGTTTTTGGTTCCTACGGTGGGTGACATCTCAACCTTCGGTGCAGGCATGGATGTGGCTCAAATTGTGTGGGGACATGAATGATAGTTGCCTGCGACATGTGTGACTCTCAAAGAGTGCATAGCCACCATCATTTCCCCATGATTTGTGATGTAGTCAGGGCGTTTCAGATCCGGGTTTACAACGGTATAAAAGAAAACTTTTCTACTTAGCGAAGACAGCGGAGAGTTGTGTGGCCAAGGAAAGATACCATAGATCTAATCATTAGGTCTACAGGCAATATGCTAGAAACCAAATTCTTGATAAAAAGAGTTCAAGCCTCTTCAAATGCATCTTTTTCCACCAGGAATATGGGGTAGAATATGGCTAGAGGCCTAAGCTGGAGCCTGGCAAGCTACAGGTAGCAATTTAGCCAAGCAGCTCTGAAGCTACAGCTAGGAATTTAGGCTGGATATTACCACTAGGGCTCCCTGCAAAAGGCTCCTTCGATAATTTGATCGCAGGCAACAATGCACTACTGCGCCAGCCTCAAACTCTCCTGGAGGTGCTCATTCTCGCCCAGAATCTGGGCATGGGTCCAATAAACGTTGGGATAGGGTGAGGATCGAGGAGAGGTTCCAATCAGGAATCAGGAGGAGAGGCAGGTTCTTGAGCACCGGTGAGTGCTAGACATTCTGGTGCACTGTTATCCTCTGGTGGGACAGTGGGGACGCGCAACACTCGATTGACTGATGGCAGGCTGTGGCTGTGATCTTTGCTTTGACCGAGCGCAAATCGATGTTCCCTCAAATTCCGGCTTCCACAGACACATTTCGTACATGGTCTAAAGACCAAATATGTTTGTACAGTAGTTTAGCACTCAGGGCAACAATAAAAATAAAAATAAATTAATCCTCTGTGTCGTCGTCGTCCCAATCATCATCCTCGTCTTGCGGGCTATTATCCGCGCCACTATCCGCGCCGGTGACATCGAACTTTGCTGCCCGACTGGGGTCCGCATCCTTAGAACAGGTTAGCAGAAGTTCGAACACAATATCTGTAAGCACACCTCCGCGCGATTTCACGCAAGCTGCATTGCTTTTATACCTCTTGGAGCAACACCAGCAGCATATCGTCATTGTTCCACTTCTTTGCAAGCAGAAACTCATCCCCGCGAACGTCCCGATAACAGG
This sequence comes from Mycena kentingensis (nom. inval.), assembly GCA_014461125.1. Taxonomy (NCBI): domain Eukaryota; kingdom Fungi; phylum Basidiomycota; class Agaricomycetes; order Agaricales; family Mycenaceae; genus Mycena; species Mycena kentingensis (nom. inval.). Next base: position 505,109 of record JACAZG010000007.1, on the reverse strand, counting down.
GAAGCTGCGCTGTGAACTCGCCCTCTGTCATCGAGTTGTAGCTTGGCCAATGGAACACCTGCGCCGACGAGACCCAAGCTAGTGCGTACCATTCCGGACAAAATACACCTTTATCCCTCGGCCTCCACACTCGCGCCCGCTTGTAATCCTTCTCCAGCTTCTCCAGCGACAACTTGGTGTTTCGTTTGTGCTTCTCCGCAGCGTACAGCCTCTGCCGGACAGAGGTAACGATATCCTGCTTTGCTTTGACCTCGGATTGGAGCGAGTAGACGTGGCGGACATGGGAGGAGATTGTGGAATGAGTGGAAGCGAGCATCGACTCGAGTCGGAAAATGGTGGCTGGTTGTTCGCCGAGTTGGCTGCGGAGGTCGTCGATAACGGCATGGAGGGAGTCGGTGACGGTCGTATTGCTGTCTGACTGCGTCTCCAGCTCATGCTCCAGCCGCCTGACCCGTTTCTTGTGGCTCTGCGTTTCCATCTCCAACTCGTCCACCGCCTGTCGCTTCGCCTTGTCGATCCTCCGCTTCTCTGCGTGCAGCTCCTTCCTCTTCTCGTCCAGACCAAGGTACACCTCCTGAAGTGCCTCCAACTCCTCTTCTAAGTCCTCCGTCCGCGACCTCGCGCTCCAACTCAACTCGAGCACCCGCGTATGCGCATATTGAGGGCATGGATCTCCTCGTCCTTGCGTGCCAGCTCAGCCCTGGTCATGTCCCGTTGTGAATTGCGTTGGTTGGTGTTGGTTGTCAGAGGCTGAGGCACGTTCTCGACGCCGGAAGACGTGCCCATCTCATCATCGCTCCCTGCTTCTGGTGCGACAAGCCTAGTTTCCGAGTTTCTGATGCCTCGTCGCAGGTGCCATTGGTGAGAGTAGCTTTCATGGAGGGAGAGCCGCGAACTGGGGTAGAAGACGCGGTCCGAGGGTGTTTGGATGGTGGTGCGGAGGAAGATTGTGCGTGATGCGCCCGCCACTGATATCGCAGACACGTCCCGCCGTAGAAATCTATCAGCACCCGCAATTCTCCTCCAATCGGCACAAGTAATAGAGCAAAGTTGAAGAGAATTGTACTCTCTATTGAATGTTCATTTTTAATTTCCTCCGCCTGGTTGAGAATTCAACGATAATTCGTCTTTTCTGGAGATGCGACTTTTCTCCGTCAATTTTGACTCGAGTAAAAATTAAAGATGGTAGGTTTATTCTAGGCATTCTGATATACAACTTTTGTCTTCTGAGTATGTGGGGAAAATGAGACGCTGAGGCGCTGATAGACTTGCGCGCGCGGACGACTCTGATTTTGAGCTTTTATTGCGCCAGTGCACCGCCACACTCTGCCATCACTCAATCGAGCGTTGCGCGTCCCCAGGGACAGCAGCATCGAGCCTGCAGACGTCCCACTCAACGCGCTGATGCGCTGCCTGGGGGCCGCTGCGAGCGGCGCGAGCAACCAACACCAAGAATAAAATCAAGATGCCAGCCGCCGCTGCTACAAGCAGGGAACAGGGGATGCAGGGGGTGTGCGGGTGGGCAAGTCCATACCCAGGACTCAAAGGTAAAGTAGGGGAGGTAAATACGGGGAATATGGAAAATGGGGATGCGGTATGGAGGAAGGTGGTCCGCTGGAGGACCGGGACGATATGAACGAGAAAGAACGTAACGAGAGCAACGACAAAGGCTTCGCGGGACGACATCGCAAACGGCGAGGGCGACGAGGTCAGAACATGTATTCGAGGGACGGCGACGAGAATCGAGGAGAGCGGGGAGAACTCGGGAAACTGGGGAACTGTATTTTGTAAAAGTAGTACATGCTATATAGAGAGAAAAGAAAAGAAAATAGAACAGGAGGAATGTGATGACCGCAAGGATCAGACAAAACCTCGAACCCTAATAGAAGCCGTGAATCCATCTCGGAAGCATGCTAAAAATGTTGTTGCCAGTAATCAGCCGCTGCCGAAGCTCAACAGCGCTGTACTGTGACAGGCTGCACATTCATTTGCTCAGGGTGAAGAGTCCTGGGTCGACATTTTTTGTTTCGGACGCATTTCCGCGCCAGTGTCAAAGCGAGAGAAGCGGATGGCGTGTCGAGAACAAGGGTGTCCGCATGTCGGCTTGGGCCCTGCTACGGGAGCACATGTGTGTGTTGAAGGAGACGTGTCAAACTGTGTGGGCGGGTTCGTAGCCATTGCGGCCATGATTGCACGGATGGGGCTGGACATTGGAAGCGGTAATAGGAGGCCCTGGAGCCCATGTGTGCCGAACTGTGTGGGCGGGTTTGTAGCCATTGCGGCCATGATTGCACAGATGGGGCTGGACATTGGAAGCGGGAACAGGAGGCCTTGGAGCGCATGTGTGCAATGTGGAGGGTACGCAAAGACAACAATGTTGTTCTCCCTTGCGTAATGGAGGAACTCGATGGAGTAGTGGGAGCTATGGCCGTCAACAATGAGAACGCGCCGTTGGCAGCATTGTGTGTAGCAGGGTCAAAGACAGTGGAGAGCCAGAGATACCCAAGCTCACAATCTGTCCAGCCATTGGCCGAGCGTGCAATGCTAGTGAAGTTTAGCAATTGTAAGTGAATAGAACAAAACTCACTGCACATTGGCAGTGTTCCCGTTCCCCCAGTTCCGATTGAATTTCTTCTGCCCGGGAAAGATGAGCATTGGCAGGACGTCCTTTTCTCCATCTCCGCGGATGGTGAATATGGCGGTGATTATCTGGCGGTCCGCCCCGCCCACTTTATGTTGTGTCTTTGTTCCCCCGCGCACCGACAACTGTCTCCTTGCCTGTATAGCCCATTTAAACCCGCTCTTGTCCATGCCTTAAACCTGGTCCAAGTGAATGTCAGCATCAACGATGTGCTTCTCGTAGAGCTTGAACCTCGCTCTAACTGCTTGGGGGTTAAGAATGCGGGCATCGGGTGGCTTTGAGAAGTGTGTCAAGATCTGTTGGTGGTGGCGCGTCATGAATGCAAATGTCCACAAGTCAGACAGCTTCTCGCAGTCACCCCAAACCCTTAGGTGAGCAAGTTCACATATTTCAGAGTGCTTGAGTGGCTGCCCTTGGTTGGCGGACACAAGAATCATCTCAACATTGATGAGCTCTTTGCTGACAGTCCATTCCTATTTTTTGTGTTGTTGAACTCGTGGATGCTCCAAGACCCATTGACGCGCCGTCCCAGGCTAGTGTGGTCCACCCCAAACTCCCTTGCAATGTCCCAAATTTAGGGCTCGGCACCGTATCCGTATGGGTACGGATACGGACGGACGGTACGGCACGGTAGCCGTACCGTATCAGCTCCAGATGCGCCCGTATCTGTACGGTACGGTACGTTTTGACTCCGTATGCGGCCGGGAGATGTCAAAATAAAACAAACCTTCTGTTCTCGGCTCAGATCGGCGTCGCGTCGCGCCTGAGCAGCTCAGATAAATAGCAGGATAGATTTCGGAACACTGACCATCAGAATTGATGGCATCTGCGGCGTTTTCGGCGACCGTATGCTCCACCGTACCCTACGCCGTACCGTACCGTGAAGCCGCTGAACAGCCCCGTATGGGCTGTACCGTACCCCGACCGTATCCGTACGCGCCCTCGGCTGTCCGTACCGCATACGGTACGGACGGTGCCGAGCCCTACCCAAATTGAGCAATTCTTCTTCTGGTGCAGACCGGCTTGGTTGGTGCGGTATTCATGCATCGCTTTTTGCATCTGGTGTTCCGCTCTGGCTGTGTCAATGGTGCGAGGCTGCGTTTTAGCCCAATGAGCTGTTCTGCTGCAAAGAAGCCCGTTGGGGAGGTTGTGGGAGGCCACGGGATGTGCAATATCAACAAAGTTGGGATGGTCATGCTGATCTTTACACACGCGTTTTGAGCTCAATTCCGAACCAGTTATTCTGAATCGGGGTCATGCAGGTACTCAGGAAGGTCTTTTATCACACTCAAGTGAGATTTGGTTGCTATCATGCCTGAGGAAAGCACAGATGGATGCAAAAAATCTGGATTGAGCAAAATGATCATCTTAAGCACATAGATGGTTGTTGTTTGACTGTGTATTGCCTCGAGGACACGTGAAATTTGCAAGGGTTATGTGTAGTCCACAAGCCTATCTATAGAGCACCCACCGCCGGCAGTCCGACCCAAGGTACGCCAGAGACCATGTCCTTGTCTCAAGGAACTGTGGTGTCTCAGGGAACGCCAGAATGAGGACTTCTTTTTTTGGTGCCTGCTCCGTCCCCGTGGTTCTGAGACCCTAGATGTAACACCGACTTTGAGGTTACAGCCGCACTGGTGATCGAGGACGGCCGTTGGCTAGTTAACGTTGGCTGCTCGTCCATCTCGGAGGGCAACTCCCTCGTGTCCCTCACCTGAATTGTCAACAGGGTGCCGACAGCGACCTCCTAATAGATGCTTTGGAGTAGGACATTTGGATGCAGCCGCAGAATACCAACTCAGAGCGCAAACATTGCCATAGACATAGACATTTTGGCAGTGTGCCACAGGCCCGTAATCAATCTGGCTGTTGTATCTCCCTTGTCCAACTGCAGATGCAGCACATGGTACTCAATGGAAATTACGCTGCATTGATGGAATGTGAACTCAATTCAAAACAATTTCATAAGCAGAGATAGGTTCGGGGACCATTTGGTGCAAGTGGTTGTAGCGAGAACAGCTTGTGCTTAGTACAGCCACCTGATGCCTAAGCAGACCACATATTTTACCTTACTCTGCTCCCATTGACCTGGAGAAATTCCAGAAATTGCCCAAAATACTTATTGTGGGTGAAGTAGGGTGCTGTGAGTAATTCCCAAAGCAATTACTTACCCTGTTTCGGAAACCGGTATTGAAAACCGGGGTGTTTTGAAACTGTTTTGAAACCGGCCACACCAGGCACTGCTGTGATGGGATGTCCTTAGTGTGGGCAACACTCAATTGTTTTCTTGTCCCTACTTATTCATGGAAAACATGAGATCTTGGTCCTGGTACACAGAGGGACACAAAGAGGTGCCATTACCAAATATTCATCCACATCAGAGAGTTTTGATGGCGCTTTGATGCCATCAGCTGTCTGATTTGTGTTTCAAAACCACCCAGTGCCAGAATTTATTCAAAACTTACCGGTTTTTAAATACCGGTTTCAAAACTGTTTCAAAACCCTCAATTGCTCACAGCACCCTAGGGTGAAGCCTATAGTGTGAGTGCCATTTTTGGCAGCAAGTTATGTTTCAATCAATTGCCTGCTCCATCGGCAATTCTGGTCTGTTCTGGATGATTGTAGTGCTGTTATGATCAGTGCAGAGAACACATTTTATCTAGGGGTAACACAAGGCACTGGGACCTTTCTGCTTGGCCATATCATGAAGTGATAGGTTTTCTCTGCAATGAAATAACTAAGGGCAACCAGGGTACAAAAAAGGGGTAAATGGTATCCAAAGCTACGTCTGACCCAGCTAAATGCTGATGATTCAGAATATTGTCTGATTTGCAAAATCGCATTTGCGGTTCGAAGACCGTCAAATAAATGGGAATGTAGGCCCAGGATAAGCGAGAACCCTTGCAGTTGGTGCCTTGAGGCAAACAGAGGCAAAATAGACTCGCTTTTGACGTGCAGCATGGGAAATGAAGAAGGAGCAAAGAACTTCCGAGTGACAAGGGACCTGTCTATCAGCATCTGCCCTGGAAGGTATGAAGCCCCGAAGCACCACGCTCGCTGACAGCCCGGGACTGTGGAACCCGGGCACCTGAGTGGGTCTGTACGGCGGTGAACAGTCAACAGAGAGTCACCCATAACAGAAACAGCTTGCTGCAGAGGTGTGGCATCTGTGCCTGGATGATCTTGTGGGGACTGTGCCGTGTCGAGAACTTCACAGCTGCCACAGTAAACCGGCTTGTCGTTGGCTTGTGTAATGGTTACCGTCTTCTGGTGTATCAATGGTGGTTCAATCTGCCTTGTGTCCATTTTAGAAGCTCAAGTACATATTTTTTGGGCTCGAAAATATTCTGTCACAACACTTCTGAAATCAGGATCAGCCAAAAAATACTATCAGTACCCTCAACCCACTGCGGGACCCGCGTATCATGTTCATGGTCAAGCAAATTGACCACCTCTTGTTTGCCGGACACGGGGAAAACCAAACACAGAGCTAGCATGGCGGGGCATATTGTTTCAGGGGTATGACCCTGTTTCCGCAATGAGTACAGCCCCAAACTCTGTCGCATATTGCGGAATTTTGTGAGCCTGTTATGAATTAACACCTAAACAAATGCATGAAATATTGTTTTACTTACCCGAGGCAATAACCCTGTTCTAGCCCTGCTTGCTTGCAAGGCATTGGAACTACATTATCACGGTCGGACTGCCAATGAGGATGGCTGATGCTTGTAGCTACCGTTTCAGCATAGCTTTTCCTTTTGTAGATTGGCGGATGTAACCCTCCGCACCACCTTTTCTGAAAATTGGACCATGGGTGTTGTGTCCATGTGTCTCCGCTCAGTGAAGGAGCTGGTAATTGATTTTGACCAAAATATGTCACTTCCATTTCTACCGCTAAAATAACAAACAATATTATCACACCCTTGTGATCAAGCAACAAGCTGACCAACCAGAATTATGCACTGTGTTTACAGGTGGCTGCCTGTAGAACCCACACAGAACAAAATCACCATGCCAAGTTGCATTGAACATTCAGTTATGTTGATACTACCCTCTGCTCCTTAGAATCACAGGGTTGGGTATAAAGCAAATGTCAAAAGTTTGCGTTTAGTTGGATCACGTCTCTGCAATGTCTCTGCAATGTTTGCCATGAACAGAGCCAGTTTACGGAGAACCATGCACATCCAGCAAGGTATGTTATTTCCCCCCCATTAATCATTTTTCAAGTTCATGGCAGAGGTTCACAGTATATTGGACAACACCTGCAACCTGGCCTCATGCTTCCCCCTCTAATCGCGGCTCGTCCAGCTGTATCAATTCCCGGATACGACCCGTCCTTCTCATATAATCCAGCCCAAAGTGGGGGTTACACGGATGCACACTTGACATATGGCGCTGCTCGAGCACAGATCGCGACAGTATCTCTTCAGAGTGTCCTGCCTGAGTTCTGCATCGTTAGCTATGCACTTGTATGGGAGATAGCAAGCATGGCTAAAAATGTGCTCGGTCATGTGTGTGATGTCCGAATATGTGTTGTTGCATGCTGACATGTTCCCAGAACATCAAGATGAGGAGGCACAATGTACCACCCCACCAGCACAAGCCACACCAGCTATGCACCATCAGTTTGGCATTGAGCTACTGAATCCCAAATGGATGCAGAAAGTCTGCGGTATTATGTTAGCTTGGCACTTAAGTAGACTAGTGGAGCTGCGGTTGTTTGTTGACCTCTCGACAGTATCTCCACAAAAGTGTACAGTAAGACAGCTAATATTTGGTTATGGCCCTACCGTACACCTGCACCCGCCGGATGCAGGAGAAACCCAAAAGACCAAAAAAGAAATTCAAGATAACCAAGAAAACTCTCTGGCAGGAGCCTTTCCTAAGGGCCATATGAAGGGCACAGCGTCAGGCTAAGGGTTAGCAAATAAGGCCTCCTTTCTTAAGGCCTTAAATTTCTTTTTTTTGGGGAAATGTTCTGATGGAGCACAATATTATTCCACAGTGGTTTCTGCGTGGTTTAGAGTGAGATGTCATTTCTGCAGGCAAGGCTTCCACCAATAAATGAATGTGGTGCTCAATGGTGTCCTTCCTCAGGCGCACAAGAGATTTTCCCCCATCCGAGTTGGGTGCTTCAGGCTTTGGTGCTTCACGGGGAATCCTTGCGACTCAGAATTGTCGTTCCTCGGGCTCTTCCCCCAAATTGAAAGGAGCCATCTCACTGAAATGACTTTGCTGGTGGCCGACTTTGAGCTCATCATGATGGAGAAGCTAGGGTGTGTGGGATCTGAAGAGTCCGAGGACTTCTTCTGGTACTTTGGGGTTATTTGCACGGGTATCTACAAGATGTTCCTCACGCGGTGGCTAGCCTAAGAGCAGGGGTCTCCTGAACCAATGCTGGACACGAGGATGGAAGTGAATTTGGCTAGAGAGAACAAAGATAGATGACATGCAGGACTCAGACGGGGTTTGGAAGGGCAAGGGCACTAATATGTAAGACTATCTGTAGATAGCATTGTTGTATTTCTCAATGTTGCATCCCCCCTTTTTCTTCTTCTTTTTGACTTTCTTTGCACTTTCTTTTGCTGGGTAGGTTTGGTGGGGGTCTCCTGGTGGGGTTTGGGGTCCCGATTGCAGAGTACATAAGATTTGGGATTGGGTTCCTTTGTTTTCCAAATCAAGCAATCAATAGTCCGAATTGAGTATACATCTGAATTGTGTTGGTTTGGGTTTGGAGGGAAGGAGGAGGGATCAGTCCCAAGCCTCCTTGGGCCCGAGGGGTAGTACCACCTGTCCAAGGAGGTGAGTGGCCAGTTACGGCTGTCCATGTTAATCGGGAAGGCGGCAGACAGGAATGTTTCCCCTTGGTCATTCATGGGCAGCGGTGGTGGGGGGAAACAGATGAGAGTTGCGACAGAAGGCAAATATGCTCTGGAGACAGGACAGGGACAGATGGATTGGAGGTGACCAAAACCAGAGAAACAGTCAGAGGAGTGATCAGAAGACCTTACATAATCTCAAGTTCAAAGATAAGAGTATGGAAGGTCTTGAGGAGTGCCAAGGAAGCTGAGAGTAATCAAAAAAAAAATCAAAGGGTTTTGATTGTTGGAATGCCAGATGCCGGAGCAGAGGAAGCAGATGTAAATTTCTGACATCGGACATTTGGACAGATACAAGGGTGGTGGAAGAGCAAAAACACTATGGAACAGTAGAAATGCAAAGAGACTAACATGACCCATAGGAAGTCAAATGTTGAGGAGTGGCAAAATATCCTATGGGGCTGATTACATATGACAGGTGCATTAGACTTGGAACCAGTGCTCGATGTGCCGCTCGTGCCCATTCTCACCGCCGTGCCTCACGAAAGCTGGGACAGGCCGTCCAAGAGATGGCCAACAATTACGGACTGGATGCTGATGACCTTAAAATCCAGAGGCTCATCTTTCAAGCTTTGATACTCTAGGATGAGCTTTATTATCTCAGCTATGGTGCCAAAGCGGTTCAAGTCTTCCATGTGTTCTTTTTGCTCCTCCATTTTTGCCTGTCTTCAATGTGCAATTCTTTGTGTATGTGGAGGGAGGGTTTCCACAAAGATCCAATCTAAAGCTGTAGGTTATAGCTCAGTAAAAAAAATCCATAATTTTACCTTCTGTTATATTGCATAGATAATGGAAGCAAAGGAGACGGGTTTTTGAAGAGAGATAATCCTCCATTTTTGGACCCCACATTGCTCAGTAATAGCAACCCAGAAGAATTGAGTGATTTTTACGGCCCAGAGGATTATTTAAAAAGCTCGGTTTCTTTGGCAGCAGGGTGAGCCCGCTTGTTTGTTGGTAAAAAAAGAGTTTCAAATAAAAAGAACCTCTGAAAGAAATTCGGCCCCACACGGAGTTGAACGAATGACCTCAGGGTGACTACAATAAGTCATGGGACTTACCAAGTACACCAACTGACTGCAGAGTAAGTTGAAACCCGGGGCAATATCACTTGGCCGCATGGCCGAGGCTGGTAATTTATTCATATCTCCATAACGACTGGTCCTGCAGGGACGCGGTAGCATTCGTTGTATTCTGCTTGGTCTGGGCTACAGAATAGACCCCTGGACAAAGCTGGGGAGCGCAGTATTCACTGCTCTGAGACATGTGGCAGCCATGAGGCACAGAGTAATCTGTGAATATCTCCGCAACGCCTGCGCCTAAAATTACGCGGTAAATTGCATCGTACCCTCCTGGATTTGCGCTACAGAATAGACCCCTTGAGGAAGCTGAGGGGCGCAGCGCTTCCTGCTGTAGAACATGTGGCAGCCATGAGGCACAGAGTAATCTGTGAATATCTCCGCAACGCCTGCGCCTAAAATTACGCGGTAAATTGCATCGTACCCTCCTGGATTTGCGCTACAGAATAGACCCCTTGAGGAAGCTGAGGGGCGCAGCGCTTCCTGCTGTAGAACATGTGGCAGCCATGAGGCACAGAATAACTTGTGAATATCTCTGTAACGGCTGCGCTTACAAATATGCGGTAACTTGCGTCTTATTCTCCTCGTTTGGCGCTACAGAATAGACCCCTCGATGAGCCCAGGGGACACAGTAACAACCATGCTACACCATGAGGACGAATCCCAATCAGAATCCTGTCTTTATCAGTATCAACATATGCCTGCCCGGCATATTCAACACATGCCCGCCCGGCATATGTTGAGCAAATGCTGGGCATATACAGAATATGCCCGGCATATCCCCAGGGGTTATATACTGGGCATATCTTGGGGATATGCTGAGCACAGACATAATATGCCCGGCATATCCCCTGCGTATAACCTGTGGTTATATGTTGGTTTTATGTTGAGGCATATATCAGGTATATGCAGAATATCCCTGCCATATAACCTAGGGTTATATCGTAAATTCTCCGTAGTGGAAATCCCAGTCTGCGGGCGACATCTCCCACTGGGTTTTCCGCTTCTGCGCAACGTTGCGCGGTTTTCCTGTAAGTCCTTCGGGGAGGCGGGAAACTATGGCGTCGAACGCCTGGAATATTGTGAGGGCGGAGCGTAATCATGGGGGAGACGAGGACATACAGGTTGTAACTTCTCTGCACGCTCAACCTCGGCAAGAACCGTGTTCCAACGAACAGGCATGCTCTTGCAGAAGGTCAGATGCCGAAACTGGACGGGCGCCTTCTTGCGTATGATGCGAAGCGCTAACTTGCGCCGCTTTTCAGAGCGGAGGACAAAAACGACAGTGTTGTGGATCTGCTTGCTGTTAGATCTGAACGGAAAGCAACGGCACCAAACCTTATCTATGACGGTGAACGCCTTCTTGCGCTTTGTCTGCTTTGCTGGCGTCGCCTTCTTCTTCCCTCTGCTCATATCTACCTCGTCCTTGTCCTCCCACAAGTCCCCGTCGTTGTCGTCATCCCCGTCCCCATCATCTAGGCTACTATATCCCGACTCCGAGTCATCGTCGCTCGACGTGTCGCTCTCAGCGTCTACCCCCGCCGCCCGGTCTCCTGTCTCACCTTCCTCATCCTCATCCTCGTCTGAATCATCATCTTTAGATTTCAGCTCCCGCTGCATCTCCTCGGCGTCCACCATGACCTCCGGGTCCATCTCAGGATCGTAGACAAGCGGGAGAGCACGATTGGCATCGTACAGGTCAATCTGTGAGACTGGTGGACACAAGAACCTCGAATTTCGAGGTTCTTGTGGTCCGTCACGAGGTCGATGCGGAGCGGAGCACCTTCGAGGTAATGGCGCCAGGCCGTAAACGCATCGAAGATGGCGAAGAAGCTCCTTATCGTGGACGTCGTAGTTGAGCTCCGCTCCGGTGAGAGTGCGGGAGCGGAATGCAACCGGATGTATATCTCCGTCGTCGCCATCGATGGATAGGATGGCGGCAATCGCATAGTCGGAGGCGTCCGTTTCGACGGTGATTTGACGGTCGGGGACCCAATGGTGAAGGATCGGAGCTCGGGCGAAGGCGTCCTTGAGGGAGCGGAACGCCTTCTCGCAGTCTTCTGACCAGTTCCACTTCACGTTCGAACGAGTGAGGCGGGTGAGCGGAACGGTCATGTCGGAGTAGTATGGGATGAATCGACGGTAGAAGTTGCAGAACCCGAGGAACGATTGGATATCCTTGACTTTCCGCGGAGTCGGCCAGTCGGAGATGGCGGCGACCTTGTCGGAGGACATGCGGAATCCATCGGGGGAGAGAATGTAGCCGAGATACTCGCAGGACGTGACACTGAACTCGCACTTGGAAAGTTTGCAGAACAGGCCAGCCTGGCGGAGCCGTCGGAGAACCTCTTTGACGTGGGCGGAGTGAGAGGCGGGGTCATCGGAGTAAATGAGAATGTCGTCCAGATAGACCACGACGCAAACGTCCAGCATGTCGGCGAAGAGACTGTTGACGAACCGCTGAAAAGCGGACGGAGCGTTCATCAGTCCTTCGGGGACAACACGCCATTCGTAGGAACCATAGCGGGAACGGAACGCGGTCTTCCACTCGTCTCCGTCCGCCACGCGGAGTAGATGATACGCATGGCGGAGGTCAAGCTTCGTATAAATACGGGCTTTTCCTGGCGCATCGAGGAGATCGGAGATGAGCGGAAGCAGATAGCGGTCGCCTTTCGTGATTTTGTTAAGCCCGCGATAGTCGACGCAAAGCCGGAGGGAACCGTCCTTCTTTTTGGCGAAAAGAATCGGAGCGCCATGCGAAGATTTGGACGCATAGATGAAACCGGCTTTGAGGTTCTTGTCGATGAACTCTCGGAGTGCGGAGAGTTCTGCCGGAGAAAGGGAGTACAGGTGACCGATCGGAGGAACTGCTCCGTCTTCCGTCTCGATGTGAAGATCGAATTCCCGATGAGGTGGTAACGAGTAGGCCTCTTCTTCGGAGAAGACGTCGGCGAACTCGTGGTATTCGGGCGGAAGAGCGGAAAGGACTTTGGAGGCGGAGACGGAGGCGGAGCGAGCTTTGAGCTCTTCCGCTGTTGGTTCGGAGTGAGTCCGGATCGTATACTGTACGGTTCCTTTCTGGCGTATGGCGGCAGAGTAACCGGCGGCATTGACAAGGGAGATGGAAATCGGAGGAGAAGATGTCGAAGGGATGTCGGAGCCGTCCGACGCCTCCCCCGCGGAGGATGAGACCCCCGGGTCGGGGAGAGTCGAATCCATGGCTAGAGGAGACGACAGTTGCGAGAGGTGCGGAGTGCCCAAAGTCGGCATCGGAGAGGCGGAAAAGCCATCCGCGTTCCGATCGATAGAGGAAGAAGGTTCCAGGGCCGGGTCAGGCTCGAGAGCCGGTTGTGTCGACACAGATATACCAGACGGAGTAGAGCGGAACGAGATACTGCCTTCCGACCAGTCAATCAACGGATTGAAGCGGTGGAGCCAGTTGTATCCAAGAACTAGATCGCTAGGCGGATCAAGACGGGTGACATAGAAGTCGAGGATTTGCACATCGCCGGAAGGGAAGATCAGCGGAAGACGGAGTGCTTCTGTGATTTCCGAGGAAGAGCCGTCGAGATATCGGAGCCTCACGGGCGGAATCGAATACGGGACAAAGTTGTACATTGCACAGATCGCACGAGATACAAAACAGTGTGAAGAACCCGAGTCGAGTAACGTTCGGAGGCGGAAGTTGAATTCCGACAGCATATTGGCGAACGGTGAGGAAGCCAATGTTGAATAAGCTTCCGCTCGAAGGTCGGCGGAGACGGAGCGGAGAGAGTCGGAAGCGGATATAATACGAGAGGAAGAGGCGGCCAAGAGATCAAGAAAAAGTGCATGAGGGTTGGAAAGAGTGGACGCGTTGAGATAGACCTCCGATCGAGCGCAGCAGGAGTCAACGCGGCCCCGAACCAGCGCGGAGGCTTCGGGACCGCTGTCTATTTTTTTGACCCGTCAGTAGCAGCGGTTGAGGTTTTGTCGGAGGCGGAAGCGGAGTCGGAGGAGACTTTACCCGCACGACCACGCGGCGCCGAACTGCCTCCTTTGCAGTTGGCTGCGCGATGGCCTTTGCCGCCACAACGCATGCACAAACCCTCTTTCTCCCGCCGAGCCCGCTCCTCCGGTTTGAGTTTTCCGTCCGCTCCTAACAAGTGCGCGTTGGGGTTGGGACGAGCGCCACCACCATTGTTTTGCTTGTTCTGCGGAGCGGAGGCTTTCGGAGCGGAGGGAGCAGAGGCGGAAGACGACGATGAACCAGAAGTTCCGGGTTTAGACCCAGAACCCGAAGAATGCTTGTGATTCTTCTTCCCACCACCCTTCTGGTTCTGTAAGGGGAACTCCTGGTGCGCCATATACCCTCACTCTACTTTTTCCTTTTTCGGTCTCTTTCCCTTCTCCGTTTCCTTCCTCTCTCTGTACATATATTGGGTGCATGTCAAGCGCCTCTCATACCAAATTCCATCCCTCTACCTACTGTACTTATAGTGCTACGATACAAGGTTCTATCTCGCTGTTTCCTGCATTTTGCAGTTACATCGCCGATTTGCTCCTTTTCCTCTGATTCGTTTCCCCTCTAACTTTGTACACATATGGGGTGCACACATACGCTTTCGCACCCCAAGTCTCGTTTTTCTATCTGTCGTACTTATGGTGTGGTTTACGTTTCTTTCTTTGGCTCACCTGACCTGGTCTGTGCACAGTCATGTGATCGGGCCCTTAGACGAGGCATCACTGGCAGCAGAGGCTCCTTAGACTTGTTATCTTTGGATCCCTCTGCCAGGTATGCCCTCAGTAGCCTTCTGTACATGTATTAGTGCTAATATACTTTGGATCCCTCTGCCAGTCCTGTCTGTGTAGCTCTGAGCATACAGCAGCTGGGGAGTTGCCCTTACAGCATAACAAGTCTCTCTCTGGGTCCCATACTGCGTGCCTGAGCCTGGCTGGAGAGTAGGAGAAGCTTCCTGGACAGCTGGAGACTGTCCCAGACCCCCAGTACGCTTCCCACACCCAGTCTGCCACAACACCAGTGTGCCACCCCTTCCCCCGTCTATTCCTCTCCTCCTCCGACCTCTCTGGCCTCCCTGGGCCCTTTCCCTGTCTCTCCCGACCCCACACTACCCCCACCTCTCGTTCCTGGGCCTTATCTGGCCTTATCTCTCGAGTTGAGCTATCTGCTCCTCCTCCCCCCACTCCATTCTCGCTCCTCGGGTTTCTGTGCTTGGTGTGGAGCTTCAGAAGCTTGCACTGGATACACTCCCGCTTGCCCCACCCCTCCTTCACCGCCCAAGTCTTCCTGAAGTCCAACCCCTGGCCTTAGTTCGCCGGTTGACTAGGACCTCTCTGTGATCGCTATTGTCTGTGAACAGTAGTTTGGCGGTTCGAGTGAAGTGACGTGGACTTGCGTGTTTGGACCTCCCGTTGCCTGATTTCTGCCCCTCCCCCTTGTTACTTGACTCGATGGACCCCTCCGACCCTCCGATCGGAAACTCGCCCTGTCCGGCCCCATGGCTGCCGTCTTCCTTCTACGCCGTCACCTACAACAACAAAACCTACCGTCTCCGACCCATGCTCTCCTTCTTCCTTGCCCACGACTCTGCATATCGGCGCAACTATGCTCCCGATTTCGCTGTCTGGGTTCAAGGGTGCGCGTCCCAGCATCTTGTGTGTCGCACTTGCGGGGGCAAGCACTTCACGCAGGATTGTGGGGAGGACTTTGGTCCCTGGGACAGCGCACTCTTCATGGAGGAGCTGACGGAGTTTTGGTTCTGTTGCGAGCAGTACAGCCGTAACTACGAACTGACTCGGACGGATTCGACGGTTCTGCCCTCGGTGCCGGACACACCACCCCTCTCTGCGCCCTGCTGCCTGCAGCGGCCCCGCCCCCCTGCTGCCCCTCTCCCGGTTCCTGAGCGTGTTCTACCACGCACAACACGCCTTGCTTCAACCAACCGGTTTGCTCCTCTCCTGTCTTTGGACACGGACCCGGTTGTGGACACCTCTGTCCCTGAGCAGGCTGTTGTTGCTCCTGTGGTGCTTGCACCGCAGCCGGCTCGTCAACCCCGTCTCTCCAGGATGGAACGCTGGCTGCCTCGCAGCATCACACTCGCAGCAGTGAACCCGGCTACCTCTCTCCGCATTCGCGTTGAGTTGCAGTCCACAGTCACCCAACGCATTGTCTCTGACTTTGCCTTGATTGACTGCGGTGCTACTGGTCTTGGCTATGTGGATAAAGCCTTCGTGACCGAACGCGGCATCCCGACTTCTACCCTCCAACGACCGATTCCAGTCTTCAACGTTGACGGTTCTCCCAACGAAGCTGGTTCGATCAAGGAAGTTGTGGAGGTCGTGCTCGGTCATAAGGGTCACTCAGAGCGTGTCATCCTTGCGGTCACCGGCCTTGGAAAGCAGAACATCATCCTTGGCTACGGTTGGCTGAGGGAGCACAATCCTGAGATTGACTGGGAGGCTGGCGACCTGAAGCTCACCCGGTGTCCCGTTCACCAATGGCCTCTCCAGTCTTCTTTGTCAAGAAGAAGGATGGGAGCCTGCGGTTTGTCCAGGACTACCGCGCGCTGAACAACATGACGGTCAAAAACCGTTATCCTTTGCCGTTGATTAACGACTTGATCAACCGGCTGAAGGGCGCGTGGTATTTCACGAAACTCGACGTACGTTGGGGATTCAACAATGTGCGCATTCGTGAGGGCGACGAATGGAAGGCTGCCTTCCGCACCAACCGGGGTTTGTTTGAGCCATTGGTCATGTTCTTTGGCTTGACAAACAGTCCCGCTACGTTCCAGACCATGATGAACGATATCTTCCATGACTTGATCATGGAGGGTGTTGTTGCAGTCTACCTCGATGACATCCTCATCTACACCAAAACGCGGGAGCAACACCGCGAGGTCACGAGGAAGGTCTTGGAGCGTTTGCGCGAATACCGGTTGTTCTTGCGGGCGGACAAGTGCGAGTTTGAGCAAACTCGGATCGAGTACCTGGGAGTCTCATGACCACGTTGAGATGGACCCGGTCAAAGTCGCAGGTGTTGCTGACTGGCCTAAGCCTACAAACAAGAAGGAGGTGTCCGCCTTTCTGGGCTTCACCAACTTCTACAGGCGGTTCATCGAAGCGTTCTCCCATGTTGCTCGTCCCTTGTTTGACCTCACGCGCAAGGATGTCGCTTTTGAGTGGTCTTCTGATGCGGATGCTGCCTTCAAGGAGCTGAAGCAACGGATTACCTCCTCTCCCATTCTCCGCTTGCCTGATGACCTGCGTCCGTTCCGAGTCGAGTGTGACAGCTCTGACTTTGCAACGGGTGCAGTGTTGTCTCAGCAAGCAGAGGATGAGAAGTGGCACCCGGTGGCATTCTACTCCAAGTCCCTGTCTCCTGTGGAACGGAACTACGAGATCCACGACAAGGAGTTGCTGGCCGTCATTCGTTCCTTTGAGGAGTGGCGACACTTCCTTGAAGGAGCCCAGCACTCTGTCGAGGTCTGGACCGACCACAAGAACTTGGAGTACTTCCGCACTGCACGCAAGCTTAATCGTCGGCAAGCTCGCTGGTCCCTCTATCTTTTGCGTTTTGACTATTCTCTCCACCACCGTCCGGGGCGCTCTATGGGCAAGCCGGATGCGTTGTCCCGTCGTGCAGACCACGACGACGGGGCCAGAGACAACGAGGACGTCATTCTGCTCAAGCCGGAGACTTTTGTCATTGCAGCTCTGAGCAGCCTCTCTGTCTCTGGTGGAGAAGTCGAGATTGTAGACGACATCAAGGATGCAATCCGCGACAGCGAGCTCGACGAGCCAGCTACACGTGCAGTAAAGGAGCTGAAGAAGACTCGCAACCGTTCTGTCCGCAGCGCTGAGTGGGACCAGCGCGACGGTTTGCTCTTCTTCCGGGGCAAGGTGTACGTTCCTCCTTCTGGGGACTTGCGCCGGCGCATTGTGGAGCAGCATCATGACTCCAGAGTCGCGGGCCACAAGGGCAGGTTCAAGACTCTGGAGCTGGTGAGCCGCAACTATTGGTAGCCGCAGATGTCTCGGTACATTGGGCAGTACACGAGCACCTGCGACATCTGCCAACGGGTCAAGCCTCGTCGCCGTCTTCCAGTTGGGCAGTTGCTGCCTACTGAGACGCCGAAGGAGCGCTGGTCTCGAGTCTCGGTGGACTTTATCCCTGAGCTTCCAGACGCCAACGGTTTTGACAACATCATGGTGGTTGTGTGCAGGCTCTGTAAACGAGCCCACTTCATCCCTTGCCACACCACTATCAATGCCGTTGGCGCTGCGCGTCTGTTTTACACGCATGTCTGGAAGCTCCATGGTCTGCCTGACGATGTTCTCTCCGACCGTGGTCCGCAGTTTGTGGCTGAGTTCACCAGGGAGCTGTACCGGCTCCTTGGAATCACCATAAGTGCTTCTACAGCACATCACCCACAATCTGACGGTCAAACGGAACGCGTCAACCAGGAACTCGAGATCTACCTTCGTGCCTTTGTCAATGAGCGCCAGGACGACTGGAATGAGCTTATCCCCACTGCCGAGTTTGCATACAACAATGCGGCCCATGTTTCCACCCAACACTCTCCCTTCCTCCTTGACACTGGCAAGCACCCTCGTATGGGCTTTGAGCCTCGTACTGTGCCAGCCAAGGTTGAAGGTGTTGACGAGTTTGTGGACCGCATGCGCAAGGCAGATGAGGAGGCTCGTGCAGCGCTCACCAAGGCCAAGGACGACCAGGCGCGGTTCTACAACCAGCGGCATGGCCCCACACCGGTGTACAAACCGGGGGACAAGGTGTGGCTGGACAGCTCTAATGTCCAGACGCGACTCCAATCCAAGTTCTCTCATCCTTGGATCGGACCATTTGAGGTGGAACGTGCTGTGGGCACTCATGCCTATCGCCTCAAGCTTCCTCCTTGGATGGGTCGCACCCACCCTGTGTTCCCTGTGGTCAAGCTCGAGCTCTCCCCGCCGGACCCGATCCATGGTCGGGAACGACCTCCCACTCCTCATCCTGAGATTGTGGACGGCGAGGAAGAGTGGGAGACGGAGGACATTGTTGACAGCCGGTGGTATCGCAACAAGCTGCAGTTCAAAGTGTGGTACAAAAACACACTGAGAACTGAAGCTGAGTGGCAGCCGGTTGAAAACTTGGGCAACTCGAAACCACTTATTGTCAAGTTCTATGAGGAGCATCCTAATGCGCCTGGAAAAGAACAGTGGTATCGAGCCAACTCTACGCGCCCAAACCAACGCTCTGTCCGACGTCTCTCTGAGGCTGACTTTGCCACACTGTGGTACAACCGGGGCCTTGCAGATGCAAGCACCAACTGGCGGTCTAAGCGTCGGGACGCCGCTTCCTAGAAGGGGGGTGATGTAAGGGGAACTCCCGGTGCGCCATATACCCTCGCTTTCCTTTTTCCTTTTTCGGTCTCTTTCCCTTCTCTGTTCCCCTCCTCTCTCTGTACATATATTGGGTGCGTTGCGACCAACTCTCCCATCAAATACCATCCCTCCACCTACTGTACTTATAGTGCTACGATACAAGGTTGCATTACGACGTTTCCTGCACTTTGCAGTTTCATTGTCAGTTTGCGCCTTTTCCTCTCATCCGTTCCCTCTCCTTTCTTGTACACAGATGGGGTGCACACATACGCTTCCGCACCCCAAGTCTCGTGTCTCTACCCATCGTACCTATGGTGTGGTTTACGTTTCTTTCTTTGGCTCACCTGACCTGGTCTGTGCACAGTCATGTGATCAGGCCCTTAGACGAGGCATCACTGGCAGCAGAGGCTCCTTAGACTTGTTATCTTTGGATCCCTCTGCCAGGTATGCCCTCAGTAGCCTTCTGTACATGTATTAGTGCTAATATACTTTGGATCCCTCTGCCAGTCTTGTCTGTGTAGCTCTGAGCATACAGCAGCTGGGGAGTTGCCCTTACAGAGTCGGAGATCGTTGATGTTCCTCTCTCATGACCCATATTCCTCGTATCACTCCTACGGCTCCTACGGTTCATCCCTCTATGCTTCACGGTCTTTCTCCGCTAGGTCGTCCGACTGTTCCGTCTATTCCGAGCGGATACACTCCGCTACTCCGTGCTCCGAACATCACTCTCCGCTCTGATCAGTTGCCCCAAGTTACCGGTGGCTATCTTAGTACTACGGCTATCAGAATGTGTCGTCTTCCGCCCGCTCCGCCTATTCCTCCTGCTCCCGCGTTTTCGGGAACTCCCTCCCGAGGACGAGGACGACGACGAGCCGGCTCTCAGCTACATCGATGGTTCGGAGATTCCGCAATCTCATCCCCGTCCTTCCTCCGCATTCGCTCCGACTGAGCGACAAACCACTCCGGGACCTGCTCCTCGTTCAGAGACTCCTCGTACTCGTAGCTGACCATGGCATCCTTGATCCGACGCGGAAGACCTTTGTAAAATTGGGAGCGGAGTGCGTTCTGATCCCAACGAATGATCGCGGCGAGACGATTGAAATCCAAGAGGTACTTGGAGATCTTGTCGGAGGGCTTCATGCGGAGGTCACGGAGTTGACCCTCCGCATCTCCGGTCAGGTCGCGAGGTCCAAACGCCGCAATCAACTCGTCGAGGAAGAGGTTGAGGTCCCCATCCCAGTACGGGACGGAACCCTCGTCGGAGTTGAAAAGTTGCGGAAAGTCCTGCGGACGTTCCGCAAAATGAAGCGCGCACGAAGCCAAGAAGGTCTGGAGCTTGGACGGGTCGGATCCATCGAACGGATCAGGATTGCGGAGGTTCGACCGCGTGGAACGCGGAGGCGGAGCGAACCTCGCATTGTGCGTATTCCGATTCATCTCAAGTAGCACCCGATTGAGGTTGTTGATGCCATTGAGGAACCCCTGAGCCAGACGTTCCGGGAAAACCGGACTGTCGGGACGGTCTTCGCCTGGCGGATCCCCACCTGGAGGACCTCCGCCTGGCGGGCCACCTCCGCCACCACCACCTGGGCGGCCTCCGCCGGGGGAACCACCACCCGGGGAACCACCACCAAAAGGTGAACGTCCACCGCCTCCTCCGCCTCCGCCTGGGGTTCCAGGCGGAGAGCCACCACCGCCACCTCTGCCGGACGCACGGCTCTGGTGGGAATGATGGGAACCAGCCTCTGAACGAGGAGCAGGTCCCGGAGTGGTTTGTCGCTCAGTCGGAGCGAATGCGGAGGAAGGACGGGGATGAGATTGCGGAATCTCCGAACCATCGATGTAGCTGAGAGCCGGCTCGTCGTCGTCCTCGTCCTCGGGAGGGAGTTCCCGAAAACGCGGAGCAGGAGGAATAGGCGGAGCGGGCGGAAGACGACACATTCTGATAGCCGTAGTACTAAGATAGCCACCGGTAACTTGGGGCAACTGATCAGAGCGGAGAGTGATGTTCGGAGCACGGAGTAGCGGAGTGTATCCGCTCGGAATAGACGGAACAGTCGGACGACCTAGCGGAGAAAGACCGTGAAGCATAGAGGGATGAACCGTAGGAGCCGTAGGAGTGATACGAGGAATATGGGTCATGAGAGAGGAACATCAACGATCTCCGACTCTGTAAGGGCAACTCCCCAGCTGCTGTATGCTCAGAGCTACACAGACAAGACTGGCAGAGGGATCCAAAGTATATTAGCACTAATACATGTACAGAAGGCTACTGAGGGCATACCTGGCAGAGGGATCCAAAGATAACAAGTCTAAGGAGCCTCTGCTGCCAGTGATGCCTCGTCTAAGGGCCTGATCACATGACTGTGCACAGACCAGGTCAGGTGAGCCAAAGAAAGAAACGTAAACCACACCATAGGTACGATGGGTAGAGACACGAGACTTGGGGTGCGGAAGCGTATGTGTGCACCCCATCTGTGTACAAGAAAGGAGAGGGAACGGATGAGAGGAAAAGGCGCAAACTGACAATGAAACTGCAAAGTGCAGGAAACGTCGTAATGCAACCTTGTATCGTAGCACTATAAGTACAGTAGGTGGAGGGATGGTATTTGATGGGAGAGTTGGTCGCAACGCACCCAATATATGTACAGAGAGAGGAGGGGAACAGAGAAGGGAAAGAGACCGAAAAAGGAAAAAGGAAAGCGAGGGTATATGGCGCACCGGGAGTTCCCCTTACATCACCCCCCTTCTAGGAAGCGGCGTCCCGACGCTTAGACCGCCAGTTGGTGCTTGCATCTGCAAGGCCCCGGTTGTACCACAGTGTGGCAAAGTCAGCCTCAGAGAGACGTCGGACAGAGCGTTGGTTTGGGCGCGTAGAGTTGGCTCGATACCACTGTTCTTTTCCAGGTGCATTAGGATGCACCTCATAGAACTTGATGATAAGTGGCTTCGAGTTGCCCAAGTTTTCAACCGGCTGCCACTCAGCTTCAGTTCTCAGTGTGTTCTTGTACCACACTTTGAACTGCAGCTTGTTGCGATACCACCGGCTGTCAACGATGTCCTCTGTCTCCCACTCTTCCTCGCCGTCCACAATCTCAGGATGAGGAGTGGGAGGTCTTTGCCGACCGTGGATCGGGTCCGGCGGGGAGAGCTCGAGTTTGACCACCGGGAACACAGGGTGGGTGCGACCCATCCAAGGAGGAAGCTTGAGGCGATAGGCACGAGTGCCCACAGCGCGTTCCACCTCAATGGTCCGATCCAAGGATGAGAGAACTTGGATTGGAGTCGCGTCTGGACATTAGAGCTGTCCAGCCACACCTTGTCCCCCGGCTTGTACACCGGTGTGGGGCCATGCCGCTGGTTGTAGAACCGCGCCTGGTCGTCCTTGGCCTTGGTGAGCGCTGCATGAGCCTCCTCATCTGCCTTGCGCATGCGGTCCACAAACTCGTCAACACCTTCAACCTTGGCTGGCACAGTACGAGGCTCAAAGCCCATACGAGGATGCTTGCCAGTGTCAAGGAGGAAGGGAGAGTGTTGGGTGGAAACATGGGCCGCATTGTTGTACGCAAACTCGGCAGTGGGGATAAGCTCATTCCAGTCGTCCTGGCGCTCATTGACAAAGGCACGAAGGTAGATCTCGAGTTCCTGGTTGACACGTTCCGTCTGACCGTCAGATTGTGGGTGGTGTGCTGTAGAAGCACTTATGGTGATTCCAAGGAGCCGGTACAGCTCCCTGGTGAACTCAGCCACAAACTGCGGACCACGGTCGGAGAGAACGTCGTCAGGCAGACCATGGAGCTTCCAGACGTGTGTGTAGAACAGACGCGCAGCGCCAACAGCATTGATAGTGGTGTGGCAAGGAATGAAGTGGGCTCGTTTACAGAGCCTGCACACAACCACCATAATGTTGTCAAAACCGTTGGCATCTGGAAGCTCAGGGATAAAGTCCACCGAGACTCGAGACCAGCGCTCCTTCGGCGTCTCAGTAGGCAGCAACTGCCCAACTGGAAGACGGCGACGAGGCTTGACCCGTTGGTAGATGCCGCAGGTGCTCGTGTACTGCCCAATGTACCGAGACGTCTGCGGCCACCAATAGTTGCGGCTCACCAGCTCCAGAGTCTTGAACCTGCCCTTGTGGCCCGCGACTCTGGAGTCATGATGCTGCTCCACAATGCGCCGGCGCAAGTCCCCAGAAGGAGGAACGTACACCTTGCCCCGGAAGAAGAGCAAACCGTCGCGCTGGTCCCACTCAGCACTGCGGACGGAACGGTTGCGAGTCTTCTTCAGCTCCTTCACTGCACGTGTAGCTGGCTCGTCGAGCTCGCACTGCGTCCAATTAACATTATAACCATAGTGCATATGTTGAGAATATTCGACATATGCACAACATATGCACAACCATATGCACAGCATATGCCCCACGTGCATATGTTGTGCATATTTAAAATATTCTCAACATATGCACACCATTTGCACAGCATATGCACCATGTGCATATGTTGTGCATATTCAACATATGCTCAACATATGCTCAACATATTATCCATGTGCATATTCAGAATATGCACAATGTGCATACATTGTGCATATGCGCACTGTGCATATGTTGAAAGCTGTGCTGAGCAATCCCAGCAGGATTTGATTGGGATTTCTCACAAGGAGACTATGCAGGCTAGTTCACCAGCAGGCAAGAGCAGTGGCAGACAACAGGGGATCATGTATTCATGCAGCAGACATACAGGTGTGAATAAGTACAGAGTCTCTAGGTAGAGCATGATACAGGTAAGGTGTAGGTAAGGTGTGGGATAAGAACATCCAAAGAAGGGTGTAGAGGGTGTATAGAAGCAGAGTGATAGACAGTAGGGGCATGGAGGAGTGTGGTGGGCAGGTGGGGACGAGCAGGAGAGGGGTGTGGCAGCAGAGGAATGTGGGGGGGTGAGAGGAAGGGCCAGTGAGTGTGTGGAGAGTGGGGAAGAGTGCTGGGCAGCTGGCTAGGCTGCAAGGAGGGGGAGGATGAGGCATCTGGGGTGGGTGTGGGTCAGTGGTGAGAAGTGAGAGGGAGGACTGTGGTTTGGGCGTACTTGGGAGGGCGTGGGAACGACTCTGTGGCGTGGGAACGCGTTCCAACGAAGCAGGAGAGGGTAGCAGAGCATTTGCAGGAGCAGAGAGAGTTGGAATTGAGGCAAATTCGAGTTTTTCGGAGTTTTTTGAGCTTTTTGGCAGGATTTGAGGATGCAGAGGGCCTTGAGAGGTGTTGGAGGGTTGTGGAGGGTTGCCTGGAGGTGGTGAGACCAGCTAGAACGTGCTGTGAGGGCGGGGCAAGCCCGGGAGGGGGTGGGGGAGGGGGAGAAGAGGGTGGGAAAAAACTCTTCCAAACTCGGCCAAGGGCCTGTTGTGCACAGACCAAGGGGGGTCACATGATCTAAAAACATTGCCAGGAAAGCTAGTTCTAGCTCCATGTTCTCTGCTTTGCTATTTCCAGGCCAGTAATTCACTTGGTGGATGTACCAGAGAGATATTTTCAGGGTTGAGCCAGGGATGATTTAAAATTGCCAGTTATGACAAGCGATTGGAGTTACTGAATTATTTACCAAGTGGTGTAGCGGGTGAGCCACGAGGCAACACCATGCAACTATTATTACAATATTAGTTTGCTGGCTTGTTCATTTTTTTTTTTTTTTTTTAGGCTGCCTTGAACAAGAGGCCCCTCTGGTTATGGTACACAGCAATTTCACTTCCTGTCGGGCTGTTTTAATTTCTTAGATTGCTTTTTCCCCCCCTCCTGCGCAACGCCACTGCAGATTGAAATACTGCCGCAATTGCTGCCCAAAATCCGTGGTGCATGGCAGAATTTGGAGTAAAATAAATCTGTAATCCATATACACCATTTCACAGAAATAATTTCCCAGCAAAGACTGGTTTTTTGTTCTAGTGTTATCTACAGCGGTAAACTCAAGAAACTTTGGCGGCTTGAATTTACAAAAAAAAATGCTCCAAAAAAAGGAAGAAAAAAAGAAACAAACAACGGCTACTTTACTAAGAGATCAAACCTGAGCAAACCTTGATCTGTTGCTGCTTGTGTGGTATGTGTGGCAGCCACGCAAATAATGAGAACACAATTTCCGATGATATGAGGGACTTCAGGCATGAAGTAAGTACTGCTGAAGGACCAGGGGAAACGTCGGCGGACAGGGGTTTGTTCAAGGTAGTGTGTTCAAGGTAGTCAAGGCAGCTGTCGGTCCGCCACCCGTCCACCGACCATCGGCCGACATCCGCCGACGAGCAGCCGCTGAAAAAGTGCAGGTTTTTTTTCCCACATTTTCCTACCTTTTTCTGCACCAAAAAATCTGACCTTTTTTGGTTTATTTTTTCCACATAAATTCAGGCCTAAAAGCCATGATTTTAGTTCTCTCCGCTTTTCTTTGGCGTGCACATCTACATAGTTAAAACACACCACTGCACTCACCTAGTGTCATACGGGAAGCTTTGAGTCTGTCCCTGTCCCTAGGCCATGGTAGCAAAAGGTGGGCTGGGTTAATCCTCGGAGAGGCCTACTGCAGCAACACTGGGCATGTAAAGAAGAAGATCAGCCACCCATCAATATCCCATGCACGGGAACTTGCTCACTCCGTATTCCGCTTGATTTGGCCTCCGCTTTCTCTGATAATTCTGTCAGAACACACCCCAGTCCATCCTCATCTCCCTTTTCCCTTTCCATACACCATTTTTGCCATTTCTCTCCTCCGTCTTCTTTGGCCTTTCTTTTCTTCAGCATGCACACCTACGTGGTTGAAACACACCACCGCAACCGCCTTTGATTGAGTTTGCGGGGAACCACTAGAGTGAGCTGCACCTATGTCACGGACTTGCCCTGACACCCGTCCCCCGGTCAAGTGCCCAAGCCCGGTACCCAAACCCCGAGAGTCAGTACCACACCCCTACTTCCTCCCTGTTCCCCCTATGTCTATGTCCGTGTCCGCGCTCACGTCCACGTCCCCCTCAACGCTATGTTCAACCCTGACTACCTGATCCCAATGCTCCTTTGTTCCAGACTATATAAAGCCCAAGTAGATGCCCAAGTACCCTTAGGTTTAGATCGGCTTAATCCAAGGATACTGCTTGTCTACCTTGTTGCTACCCTTTGCCCTATCATGCAAGCCCATCCATCACTAGTTGATTGACACCATCAACCTATCAACGACCTCGTTGCTGACAACCTAGTAGTACCCTATGGGAAACGTTGAGTCCGTCCCAAGGCCACGGTAGTAAAAGGCATGCTGGAGTAATTCTTGGAGAGGCCCACCGCAACATTGCCAGGTGTGTGTGAAGAAGACCCGGGGAGTTTTCACCTTCAAATGGTTCTCCCTGCTTTTCTTCTGATTTTTTGTGGTTGCTCCGTTTCCGCCTCCACTTTTGCTGCTACTCTGCTCCGCCACTTTCCGTCAATATTCCATGCACTCTTGAGGCCTGCCGTCCCTCTTTAGTGCATTGGAGCTTGCGGAGGTGTGGAGTGACCTCCAGCGTGTCAGAGTATCTCCGCTGTACATCTGGAGATTTGCAGGCATGCATTTTGGACCATACCTGTGTATTACGCTTTCTGCACTGGAGCGGAAATATTTGGACTTGTTCACCTTAAGATCTTGGGGTCCCGGAGCTCATTTCTGGTTGTGTTGAACTCGTCATTTCCACTGTCTCAGTTGCAACTGCTCCAGTCAGGACTGTCATTCCTTCCAGTCCACAACGTTTGGAATCCCCTCATTCCGACGTCCTCCAAAGTCATTCCGCTTCCTCCATCCAACTTTACCAATCTCCAATCAAAATTTGCGCAAAATGTGGCTCCTTGTCAGTCATGCCCATTGTTTTGATGGAAGCAAACTTCTTCAAAATGGTTTGGAGTGTTCATCCCTTTCTGCTCCAACCTTTGATGCTCTCTGCCGTTCCTCTGGAGTTCATCTGATGGGATCATTCCGATATTTTGATCTCATCATTGGGTATCATGTTGGAAATCATCTCTGCTTTTCCTCTGACGTGCCCTCTGAGCACTTCCCTGGCTTCTGCCCTTTTAGAGTTGAGTTTGCCTCCTCCTTCTGTGGTTCATGAATTTTGGCCTCGGAATTAGGCTCTGGAGTTTTAGAACACTTTTTCAAACCAAGGGCCAGCTACGCTGACAAAGACCTTGCTTTGGGGCTTTGAACCCCCGGAACAAGAGAGGACCAGTTGAATGTCCCTGAACCTGTAAGAACTTGTCGTCCCATTTAAATGGTTCATAAATGATGTTCTTCTTTTTTTAAAAAATAATGATAGCAATTTGAAATGAACAAGACCAGTAAGCAGGTGGTGCACTTTGTAGGGGGCCAAGCTTAAGTACCCCCCTGAATCCAGGCAAAATACCCTGTCGTATTTACTATTTTTTTTTTTTTCTTTCTAATTTGGCGGAATGTCAAGGCGTCCGTCACTGAACTCTTAGTCGCTATAGTACAGCATCTTCAAAGCTTTCCCAGCTGCCACGGGGGCTACCCGTCAGATCCAGAAAAAAAAAAAAAAATCTCTTTCGTGGTATGTGCCTGTTCCCTTCTTTTCTTCCCTTTATTCTAACTTGAGCACTTACAGCTTCGAATGATTGGATTCTGTTGGCATGGGTCCAGTAGGTGACAGTGAGATATGCCGATATATTCATGGCTTGAAGCAGATTGGGTGTTGGCAAACTATTAGCTCGACTTGAGGTTCTACCAATAAATTGATGGGTATTATTGCGGAACATGGCCCTGCATCAAGTTTCCCATTCACAGTACTGATACTTATTGGGCAACTGCTGACTACGGACTGATCCCGACAACACCAATACCATCCTGAACGGACGGAAGATGCCTCACCGACAAGCCAACCCCCGCTGCGGGGCTATTCAAGCTGTATCATAATAGAGTAATTACAGGTTGAGGGGACGCTTGGTGCAGTGGTATTCCACGCGTCTTGGCCTTTGAGTAAAATCAAATGCCCTGGGTCCCGCGAGGGTTCAAACCCCAGCAAAGCCGCCTAACGCGGGGTTCTAGTGGGTATTAAGAACAAAGAGCCATTGTGCCATGTTGCTTTGAGTCCCACACTGTCCAATCACAAAGAATGATTGTTCGTGCATAAATGCATTCCCCGCGGAGGGGCAAGCGGACAATGATCTGCTTGCTTTGGACTTCACTGTCCAAACTTTACCAGAGTCTTGTGGGATGATCCATTATCAACTGCACTTGCCACTCACATGGTACCGCTCAAAAAAAAAAAAAAAGAGTAAAAAGAGTAATTACAGGTTGATTCTGAATATTTCCAACAGATGCTGAATAAATCCGAGGACTGGCAGTTTGGCGGTCAGACCGACTGTGAATAGGAAAAAATTTGTCCTAACTGAAAATGAAGGTGAAAGGATAACTTTTAGCACAAAGCTCAAATCTGTTCTGAAATAAACCTTTTCAGACTGTTGGAAGTCGGAGAGAAAATGAATAGTTTCTCATCACATTGTCTTTTTGGTGGAAATTGAAGTGAAAACAGAAAGTGGGTGCCTTCCCGTAAAATAAAAGTATTCTAAAACAATAGATTTTGAATATTTTCTTGTACTTTTTGTTTGCCAAATCCTCCGTCGGGACCCCATCGGGTCCAGATCTTGCTTGAGGCCTCTTTCAAATTTATAAAATTCTGAAATCTGGTCGGGGGGTAGGGACCCCCCTTCCAGACCAAAATCTATGCAAGCACGACCGAATGTGGTAACTCCGTGTTCTCATCAAGATCTCTTCCCCCTCCTACCCTCGTTCCCGTCCCGTCTGGGTGTCCAACTCCCTTCATGCCCAATATCAGTGAAACCGCAATGTCACCGAAGCCCGTACGCACCGACGATTGTGATGGCGCGACCGTGCGCTCCATACCGCTTGCGCGTTCCTGGCGCTCAAGCATGCGTGTTGGACTCCAATTTCGCGTCCCCGGGCGCCCCGGCAACTCGATTGGCCATACGAAACTTCTCGACTGATGAGCTAGCCCAAGAGCGCCGAATAGTGGAATATTTAAGAGGTGCGGGCATTTGAGGTACAAGGCTGTCATGCCGCAGATTCCCCAAAATGCCCAAAGAATTCTGTCTTGCGCGAGGTTGCAGAATATCTTACAGGAAACTGGCATGCAATAAACAGGTTCAAGAATATAGTTCACGACATTGTTGGCACCGCTCGTATATGTGGACAGAATAAATTTATCTTACGGGAAGGCACCCAGTTTCCGGACAAAGAAAATTGATGAGAGAACTTCGGCATTTTTGATTCTATTGTCAACTGTCAGGAACTTTGGATTCTCCATTGGCCGAAACACATGGGGGAATGTGGTTTGTCCCAACATGCTTTCAAACACTGAAAAGATAGTATTTCCAAAAGCATTGCCTTTCTTTGATCACTCACCGTTTTGAAAGTGCTTTTGGAAACAATATATTTCCAGTTGTTTGCAGGTATTGCGAAAACCGATGTTTCCCAATGCCTTTCCGCCGCTGGGAGATCTCAAGTTCGGAGTCACAACTGCATCACTATCTTATCTGTTTCCTTCTTCTGAAAACTTTCCTTTTTCAGTTCAATTTGCACTAAAAAGAGAATGAGTCAGAAAACTATTCATGTTCTATCTAACTTTCAACAGTTGGAAACTCTTTGGAAACGGTGGTGTGAATATTGTCCCGCCATATTTAAGGACACACCGGGTATGCTCCGGAAAATCACCTGTGAAATTTGGCGGAAGGAGCTTGTTTGATTTATCAGGGGCAGCACTGCAACTGTACCGCAAAGCTGACAAATAAGATTGTACTTGTTTGTCCCTAATTATGGGAGTTGAGCAACAGGATTCCCGGACTGGCATCACTAATGGTAGGCATGTAAGCAGCACAGTTTTGCTGACACACAAGATTGCACTTGTTTGTCCTGTATTTATGGGAGTCGAGTGACAGGGTTCCTGAAATGTGGCTGTGTCAAGCAGTGCTATACATTTATTACCTAATTTAGACCGTGGGGGACCTTGCCAAAGCAAGGTGACTGGTTCATTTATGTCAATTCATCAAGTCCGAATTTTGATGTTTCATCTCCGCTTCTGTTCCGCCAAATTCTGCGAATTTTGTGGTTATGATCATTTCATCTTCCAACATGTCCGCTGGGTCTCCACCTCCCGCTCGGAAGCTCCAACATCTGGCTATGCAGTTTGCCTCTGATGTAACTGCGCTCTGGCTGCCTTGTGCTTTCTGTTCAAGCTTTGACTCGGGTTCTCATCGGAATATATCTCCGCATATGTATCTTCAAAATCTCTGAAAGGAAAATTGCATTGCTCATTATGCATTTCTGCTACCATTTTTCCCTCAATTCCGCTGTGCTCCGACGCTCCGATGTGAACCTCCAACATTATGTAGCCAATGGGACATCTATCTTAAAAGGGGATAAGTGCAATATTTGCATCTGTTCATTCCGATACTCTGCCGGGACTCCGTCAAATTCCGCACCGGAATTTTTCTCAAGGATTGTCTTCTGCTTTCCCCCGCTTACTCCAATGTACTCCACTTCATGTCCGCCTGATCTCCGATCCTTTGGGCATCTCCTCCCCTGGTCCACCAGACTTTGCCTTCGTACTCTGAAACTTCTCTGGATCATTCTGTGCTGGTCACATCTTCCGCCATCAGCAGCTGGAATTTTGCACCTCATCTTTATATTCATTGGAGCCTCTACAAAACTCTCCTCAACAGGTTTTCTTACACTGGACCCTGCCAGGCAATTTTGGGCGCTACTCTGCACCACTAGATATTGGTGGTTAATTGGTCTTCAATCAACTCCGAGCAATTCCGATCAACTCCAATCCATTCCGATCCAAAATTTCCATCTCTTCCGTGGCTTCGTCTCTGTGCCTAGGTCAACTTTTTGCCTGCATGTGAAAATAGCAAAGATGCTCTCCGAGAGGAAGACAGAGCTGCGTGTCATTGTTCCTGTTGGGTGTTTCGCCATTATTCAACTGCAAGCAGTTGACTTCCTATGGTGTTTTGCATTTCCGCAGAATTTCACCTCTGCATCCTCTGCTCTGACCTCCAAAGTTCCGACAATAAATTTCTTGATCATTTCAATCACCCTCGGCCTCCTCAGCACTCCTCGAAACCTTCTATATTCTCGTCTTTGGACTTGAAATTATGCAAGATCTTCCATTCACTCTTCTGACATGTCTCCATTTTTGGTCACTCCCAATCTATCCATCCCCGTCCCGCCTCCGGAGCATCTCCACTTTCTGCTTTAACTCCCATCCGGTTTTTCCGCCTTCCTCATCCTTTGCAACATCCAAGCACACCCTTGTTCTTCCTTTGCATTACTCCATTTTTTGATACCATCAACGCTGCCTATCTCCCCCCATCTCCGATTTTTAACACATCAAATATTCCTGATTCCACCAATCCATCTTGTTGGAAGCTGAAATGGGCTTTGAATGGCCTGCCTCCCCATCCAAGGGCCTTAGAGGGACTGGTTCGGGCTTACCCACCCTTTTCTGACATTGCTCACTGTCCAAATCATTGGATGGCTGGTGCACTTTTGGGGATGAAAGACCCGCAAACACAACCACAACACATGGCTGACACTGCGGAGACGGAGTCATGGTGCAGAGTGGAGTGGAAATAGTTGGAAATGCAGCCCGAGAAGTGTGTGCCATCTAGGTTCAGCAGAAGCTCCCACAATAATGAACATTCCTCATTGCAATGACCAGGGTATATGTTAAGTGCCGTGCGGAAAGGGACGGAACGAGGCGGAGTAGGCGGAGTGGAGGCGGAAGACACACGAAGGATTCCACAACACTTGCGGGAAGTGAGCAGCTGTCTTAGACCAACGTTGTGCGTCGACGGGGAGACGGAGACACGACAAGATGTTGGACTCAAGGCGGAGACAAAGAGTAGGCAAAAACGTTTATGATGTCAGAGCGGAGATGGAACTCAGCAGAGATGCCCAGCAAGTAGAAATGATCATAACTGCAGAAGTCAACCCAGTGCCGAGAAGAGAGCCAGAGACAGCCCCAAAGAGTCTGAATGCACGGAACCAAGGCGGAGGTACGTGCGGAACAGAGTGGAGGTGCTCAAGAAGAGCCGGGAGGACTCTACTAGCAAGTCGGAGCATCCGGATTGGACTGAGGTTTGCGTTAATTGGAGAGGAGTTGCTTGGAAATAAGCAGAGATGCTCGGAGAGAGCCAGGATGCCCAATGTGATGCAGGTCAATTGATAAAGGGAGAGCAAGTTCCCTTGCAGGCAAGCAATATTAATTCAAACTGCAAGGCAGGAAGCCAAGAAGCTGTGCACAACGGGAGCAGAGGCAACCAACTGAAATGGAAGACGGTAAACTTGTCACTCTCTCAGCTCAACAAAGTCAAAGTGAGGGACGTGGCTGGTTATCCAAGATTCAGAGCGTGGGCCAGGACGGAGGAAGCAGAGTAAATTGGAGAAAATCCGGAAGGATATTTTGGGTATTATCACCATGAAGGCGGATGATAGAGTTGTCAAAGCTCCATATAACATTGTAGAAGCACATCAGAAAATGTCAGAGAAAAAGCGGAGATAGCGAGGTATTTCCAACAGAAATGTTTTTTGAGACTAGGTATATGCAGAAGGTCTCATGATCAACTGATTTGATCAGAGAGCGGAATGATGGTGGAGTTAGGTCAGACCATTGAGCGGGGGACTAATACTAATAATATTTCTAGATAACAGGTATATGCAATAACTTATGCATTTATAAAGGATAGATGAAGTAAAATGCAAACTTGATTAAATCATCAGAGATCATCAGAGTACAACACGGAAAGCGGAAGTAAAAAGTTCCTGCCAGGAAATAGCAAACAATAACCCGCAGAATACAATTCCGAAGCGGAGAAGAGAACCAAACGTGAGCGAAGTAGAATCGGACAGAACAAAGAAGCCGGCAAATATCCCAAGACCAGATCTAAAACCTTTTTTTGCAAAATTATCGGAGGACAATTTTGGAACACGACGGAACTGGGAAATTACAAAAAGCCAATGTTTGGAATTGAGTACTGTTGGAGCAGCAAGCCGACGCGGTGCATCAATTTGATGCGCCTCGGATCGGATCTTGAGTCAGCCCTTCGGGCACTCCAAGTTCTACCCGTTTGCATATGTTTTCGCTGACTGAGATAGCATAGAACTTTCCAGAATAATTTTCCCAGTATATAGGTTGGCTGTACTTCGACATAGCATTACAAGACTTTACTGCTCTACCCGATTAAACATCCGTTCTACAAGTACGGCCAAAAAGCACGAGCTTGGGGAAGCATCAAACTTTGCAACATCGGAAGCAATGTGGAAGAACGGAGTGCTCCAAAGGTGCAGAGAAAAATTGAGAACTCAATCGCTAGATGTTTGGGAATCAAAACTGCAAATTCACAGCAGAGCAATGCCAGCAGAAGTCAGAACAGAACAGGTCCAACAGAGTTTTGGAGCGGAACGAGTCCAAACGGAGGAGCAGGGGTAGACATATGCTCCAGGAGAGTCTTGGAATACTCGTATAGATGAACTACATTGACAGAGTGTTCTAAAGTTCCAGACTATAGTTCTGAGGCTAAAGTTCCAGAATCACAGAAGGAAGAAGGGAAACCAAAGGTGCACCGGGATGCATTCTGACAGAATAATTGGCAGCTGGCGGATGCAAGGGACGAGTGTCCGCCAGCGAGAGATAAGCTGGCGATGGAACGCTCGGTGCCCAGCCACCTGCAGGCTGATGTTCCTAGGCTCGACGGGCTCTGCTCGGTACCACAACCACCTCGCTTCGCGCCGCCCTTTCACGCGCTCCCTCCCGCCCTCCTCGCGCACTTCTTCACGCGCCTCCCACCGTTGCTTGTCTTTGATTTTCTCCGCTTGTCTCCGCCTCCCAGCCAGCCTCTCTCTCGCTTTCAACGCGTCGTCACTGCTGCCACGTCACCCCCGTCGCCCTAGCCGCCAAGTCACCTCCAGACTATCGTTTTCAAGCCCTCGGCGGTCCCTGCCTCTGTCCGCGGGGTTCTGGTGTGTTTTAATCCCTCTTTCCGTCTTTTTATCCCCTTCTTCATCCCCTTCCACCTCTTTTCTTTGCGCTGCCCTTCTCCATCCTCCCTCCTTCCCTTCCCCTCCCCGTCGCCGCGCTCTGGTTTGGGGGGCCCGTTGCCTCCGCCGTTGCTGCCGGCCGCGCTTCGCTTTGAGCGCTTCGCTTTGGAGCGCCACTTCTTTTGGGGGGTCCGGCTGCTTGTTCTCGGCGTCAGCAAAGCCCAGTCCGCGTCGCGCTGGCTGTGGGTCACAAGCGGGCATCGTCTTCAGCCCGGAGTCGCCTATGTTGCGCTCTTGGGATTCGGGAGCGGTGTCTCGTGCAAGCGTCTTCCAGACGGAGTGGTCCATTCTGGCCCACATCTTGGGAGCGTCTTGCGGTGGCCTACAGCCACGCTCACACGCAACGGACTTCTATGCTTGGGCATGCATTCGCACCCAGCATGAATTTTTGCATCCCCGTCTCCTCGGAGACTTACTTTACTTTACCTCCACTTTCCATTCCTACACCTACATATCTATACTATACTACGGGGCACAAAGAGCGGGACGAGTCAGCTTATTGGGGTAAAATTGGAGCCTGGGAGGTGCTTGGAGGGCATGTTGGAGAAAAGACAGAGATGATTTCCGATGTGATACAAATGATGAGATTGAAAGAGCAAAATGATTACATCAGATGAGCTCCAGAGGAACCGCAGAGAACATCACCCCGAACCATATTGAAGAAGTTCAGGGCTTGATTCACAAAAAACCACATTGTGCACAAAGTTTTCTTGGAGATGATAGGAGATTGACAGAGCTGGACGGAGGATTCAGAACAACTTTAGAGGGCATCAAAAATGAGGGATTCCAACGTTGAGGACTGGAAGGAACAACAGTCTTGAGTGCAACTTGGGGAGCAGTTGAGGCCGAGATAGTGGAGATAATGAGTTTGATGCTAGCCAAACCGGATGCAAGGAACGAGCACCGGTTTGGAATTAGGTAAGACGCGGTGGAGAGTGGGACTAGCTTACATGAATATTTCCATACCTCGAATATTAGCTTCAACAGGATCAAATCCACATTCAACTTGTCATTCACCTCCATCCTATTCCATTCCACCTCCTTCAATTGCTCCATTCACGCATGCCCACCACCTCCTCAAGCCATTTTGTGCAGAGTTCTTCCCAGAAATCTGTGTTCTCTTCCCATGAAACCAATTTGCGGCTGATGCGTAGACTGCTGAAACGGTGAGGGTTAGGGAGGCGTGCCATCGCAGAGTCACTACAATTGCTTGCCCAGGTATAAGGTGGCGCGTGTCTATGTCGTGTACATTGGTATAGTCTCGGTGTAGAACTATGGCAACTCCCTTTGTGTGAGAGGCTTCTGGGTCACCACAGTTGAGGATCTTTAATTTCTTACCAGCTGGCAAGGCCTCGATCTCGTCTACGTCCTGGCTGGTTAAATGTGTTTCGCCGACACCAAGAACCACTATCCTTTACCCTTTCATCATCCCTGGTATCTCTCTCCATTTGTCTTTGCCGTTTTGACGCCTCCCGTTTATGTTCAGAGCTGCAACTCGGATTGTCGCGCTGGTTTTCTTTGAGATTTTAGGGTTATGTAATTGTTGGCATTTGCGTTTTCTGGAGAGGAATGCAGCGGCGGACTCATCATCTGGAGGTACATCAAGTCGTACGTAACACGCGCGGAGAGGGACAAAATGTAATGTTCGTATTGAGGAAACGGGGGACGGCGCCAGGTACGTAGAGGATGGGGGCGAAGTGACAGGGAGTGCAGGGAGGCTAGCCGGAGCGGTAGTTGTTTTGGTGCTAGTGTTTGCTGCCGCCGCTGCCGCCTCTGCTGTTCCCTCCGGCGCGATTGTCCGACCAGAAGCCCTTTCCGCCACCACCGCTGCTGCTACCTTCACCGCGGTTATCGTTGTAGTAGCTTAGCGGAGACGACAAGGGCCAACGCAGAGGGGTAGCTTGGTGGACGTCTCTTGTCGCGTGGACGGGTCGGTCTGCGCCGCATCTCGGCTCCTCTTCTCCAGTTTGCGCGAGAGCCTTGCTAGGGTCTAGGCTGCCCGCCCCGGGGGTCTTGTCCTTGCTGTTGCCAGCGGCAGAGCGAGCAAAGGCGGACTCAACTGCCTCCGCAATCTGCATCGTCTGGGCATCATCGTGGTCTTCCTGCTCGTCGTCACTCGGCATCGAGCCCATCTCCTAGTCAAGGAGACTACTCTGGTTTGTCTTGTCAAGGTCGGGAAGGGAGGATGGGGCGCGGAGGGTTCCCCTTCCTTTCCCCTTGTCGTTCAGCGGGGCGGGAGTGGTGTGGTGAGAGCGGGTTCTGGTGTTGGGGCGCGCGATGGCGCGGCTGGCGCTTTTGCCGGCGGGTCTTCTGCTGGACATGGGGGTGAAAGAGAGAGGGAGGAGAGGGCCTTGTGTACTGCTTGTACATTCTCGCCTTCAGCGTTGGCTAGAGGCCTCGTTGGGCGGTGACGAGATGTGTGAGAAAGAGCCTCGTTTCGCAATCTCGTGGTGATTTGTTTTGGCCAATCAGCTCGTACTAGTCTGCCGCGCTTTGGGTAACGGCGCACAATACTAGTCTGCTGCGCTTTGGGTAACGGCGCACAAAGCTACATTGTTCTCGTAGACACTCGAGAAATGGGTGTCTACGGGACGGCAGGGCTTATCCCTCTCAGATCGTCTTTGACGACTCCTTCTAATCGCGCAGTATACGGACCTAGGCGCGTTGAGAGTGCAGGGGTTCTTGCATGCGTTGTTTCGGCTCCGTCATACCGGTGGCATTACGGGCTTCTCTTCTTTCCGGAGTGGCACGGGGGCTCGAACTCCTTCGCGGGGGGATGATGCGAGGGGGCGTTGATTCCGGTTTGCGAATGAGCTTTGGGCTCGGCTGGGGTGCCTCGCGAACCTCCCTACTCCGCGCCCGTGGCGTGGGAGTAGTGGATCAAAGGGAGCCTTTGCCATCCACTATTTACTTTTACTGGAGGACCATTACAAAGGATTCACCCTCATATCTTAGTCCCACACCTTCACCAGCACCTTATCCCATCTGGAAATGAGTCCTGGGACCCGAAGATCTCAAGGGGAACAAGCCAAAACCCACAAAGAACTCTGCTGTAGCACAGAATGCAAAACAATGCAGCTGGTCAAAATGCACGCTTGGAAATCTCCAGATATACAGCGCAGATACCTTGTACACATCAGAGATTGCTCTGCATCTCCGGAAGCTCCAAATGGGTGGCTGACCTTCTTCTTTACACACCCATTCTTGCTGCAGTAGGCCTCTCCGAGGATTAACCCAGCCCACCTTTTGCTACCATAGCCTAGAGACAGGGACAGCCTCCAACCAGTTGCTCTCCGTCACAAATCGCGATAGCTACGCGGGAGTATAGTTAGACAAAAAATAAAATGGGTTTTGGTCGGGATTGAACTTGGGACTTCCGAATATAGAAATGTTTTCTCATCCCCCAGCCAGAGTTCAAGATTTGGGACTACGAGCATCTGGTAACAAATGGCAATTCCCACGCCCCTACAGAGAGCATGAAGCAGAGGGAAGTTTGAACCCTAGATGGAGAACAAGCAGGCCAGGGCAAGTGAGTTGATTATACTAGCACTGCAGCAATTCAAAAAGATAAGAGGGGATTTTTTTGGAGTTTTTTGGTAGCCAAAAGAGTAGCCTAAAAGCAATGATTTTTTGTGTCCAAAAATTCTGGGACTTTTCTGGGTACTTTTGGCGGGATAAAAATCTGACTAAAAATTACAACAAATGATCTTCTGCCAAAAATCCATCGATTTTTGGTTCACATATATGTGGAATATAATCAATGCTAAAGCTAGTAAATTTTTATGAACTAAAATCATGGATTTTAGGCCTGAATTTATGTGGAAAAAATAAACCAAAAGAGGTCAGATTTTTTGGTGCAGAAAAAGGTGGGGAAAATGTGGAAAAAAAAACCTGCACTTTTTCAGCGGCCGCTTGTCGGCGGATGTCGGCCGATGGTCAGCGGACGGGTGGCGGACGGACGGCTGCCTTGACTAGCTTGAACACACTACCTTGAACAAAACCCCTGTCCGCCGACGTTTCCCCTGGTCCTTCAGCAGTACTTACTTCATGCCTGAAGTCCCTCATATCATCGGAAATTGTGTTCTCATTATTTGCGTGGCTGCCACACATACCACACAAGCAGCAACAGATCAAGGTTTGCTCAGGTTTGATCTCTTAATAAAGTAGCCGTTGTTTGTTTCTTTTTTTTCTTCCTTTTTTGGAGCATTTTTTTATGTAAATTCAAGCCGCCAAAGTTTCTTGAGTTTACCGCTGTAGATAACACTAGAACAAAAAACCAGTCTTGGCTGGGAAATTATTTCTGTGAAATGGTGTATATGGATTACAGATTTATTTTACTCCAAATCCTGCCATGCACCACGGATTTTGGGCAGCAATTGCGGCAGTATTTCAATTTGCAGTGGCGTTGCGCAGGAGGGGGGGAAAAAGCAATCTAAGAAATTAAAACAGCCCGACAGGAAGTGAAATTGCTGTGTACCATAACCAGAGGGGCCTCTTGTTCAAGGCAGCCTAAAAAAAAAAAAATGAACAAGCCAGCAAACTAATATTGTAATACTAGTTGCATGGTGTTGCCTCGTGGCTCACCCGCTACACCACTTGGTAAATAATCAGTAACTCCAATCGCTTGTCATAACTGGCAATTTTAAATCATCCCTGGCTCAACCCTGAAAATATCTCTCTGGTACATCCACCAAGTGAATTACTGGCCTGGAAATAGCAAAGCAGAGAACATGGAGCTAGAACTAGCTTTCCTGGCAATGTTTTTAGATCATGTGACCCCCCTTGGTCTGTGCACAACAGGCCCTTGGCCGAGTTTGGAAGAGTTTTTTCCCACCCTCTTCTCCCCCTCCCCTACCCCCTCCCGGGCTTGCCCCGCCCTCACAGCACTTTCTAGCTGGTCTCACCACCTCCAGGCAACCCTCAACAACCCTCCAACACCTCTCAAGGCCCTCTGCATCCTCAAATCCTGCCAAAAAGCTCAAAAAACTCCGAAAAACTCGAATTTGCCTCAATTCCAACTCTCTCTGCTCCTGCAAATGCTCTGCTACCCTCTCCTGCTTTGTTGGAACGCGTTCCCACGCCACAGAGTCGTTCCCACGCCCTCCCAAGTGCGCCCAAACCACACTCCTCCTTCTCACTTCTCACCACTGACCCACACCCACCCCAGATGCCTCATCCTCCCCCTCCTTGCAGCCTAGCCAGCTGCCCAGCACTCTTCCCCACTCTCCACACACTCACTGGCCCTTCCTCTCACCCCCCACATTCCTCTGCTGCCACACCCCTCTCCTGCTCGTCCCCACCTGCCCACCACACTCCTCCATGCCCCTACTGTCTATCACTCTGCTTCTATACACCCTCTACACCCTTCTTTGGATGTTCTTATCCCACACCTTACCTACACCTTACCTGTATCATGCTCTACCTAGAGACTCTGTACTTATTCACACCTGTATGTCTGCTGCATGAATACATGATCCCCTGTTGTCTGCCACTGCTCTTGCCTGCTGGTGAACTAGCCTGCATAGTCTCCTTGTGAGAAATCCCAATCAAATACTGCTGGGATTGCTCAGCACAGCTTTCAACATATGCACAGTGCGCATATGCACAATGTATGCACATTGTGCATATTCTGAATATGCACATGGATAATATGTTGAGCATATGTTGAGCATATGTTGAATATGCACAACATATGCACATGGTGCATATGCTGTGCAAATGGTGTGCATATGTTGGGAATATTTTAAATATGCACAACATATGCACGTGGGGCATATGCTGTGCATATGGTTGTGCATATGTTGTGCATATGTCGAATATTCTCAACATATGCACTATGGTTATAATGTTAATCGGACGCAGTGTCGCTGTCGCGGATTGCATCCTTGATGTCGTCCACAATCTCGACTTCTCCACCAGAGACAGAGAGGCTGCTCAGAGCTGCGATGACAAAAGTCTCGGGCTTGAGCAGAATGACGTCCTCGTTGTCTCCAGCCCCGTCATCGTGGTCTGCACGACGGGACAACGCATCCGGCTTGCCCATAGAGCGCCCCGGACGGTGGTGGAGAGTGTAGTCAAAACGCGAAAGATAGAGGGACCAGCGAGCTTGCCGACGATTGAGCTTGCGTGCAGTGCAGAAGTACTCCAAGTTCTTGTGGTCGGTCCAGACCTTGACAGAGTGCTGGGCTCCTTCAAGGAAGTGTCGCCACTCCTCAAAGGAACGAATGACGGCCAGCAACTCCTTGTCGTGGATCTCGTAGTTCCGTTCCACAGGAGACAGGGACTTGGAGTAGAATGCCACCGGGTGCCACTTCTCATCCTCTGCCTGCTGAGACAACACTGCATGTAAGGGGAACTCCTGGTGCGCCATATACCCTCACTCTACTTTTTCCTTTTTCGGTCTCTTTCCCTTCTCCGTTCCCCTCCTCTCTCTGTACATATATTGGGTGCACTGCAACCACCTCTCCCATCGAATACCATCTCTCCACCTACTGTACCTATAGCGCTACAATACAAGGTTCCATCTCAATGTTTCCTGCATTCTGCAGTTCCATTGTCAATTTGCGCCTTTCCCTCTTATCCGTTTCCTCCCTATTCTTGTACACATATAGGGTGCACATATACGTCTCCGCATCCCGAATCGCGTTCCTCTACCTACTGTACTTATAGTGCTACGATACAAGGTTCTATCTCGATGTTTCCTGCACTTTGCAGTTACATCGTCGATTTGCTCCTTTTCCTCTCATTCGTTTCCTCTCTATCTTCGTACACATATGGGGTGCACGCATACGACTCCGCACCCCAAGTCTCGTCCTTCTACCTATCGTACTTATGGTTTGGTTTACGTTTCTTTCTTTGGGTCACTTGACCTGGTCTGTGCACAGTCACCTGATCAGGCCCTTAGACGAGGCATCACTGGCAGCAGAGGCTCCTTAGACTTGTTATCTTCGGATCCCTCTGCCAGGTATGCCTTAGTAGCCCCTCTGTACATGTTGTAGAGCTAATATACTTGGATCCCTCTGCCAGTCTTGCCTGTGTAGCTCTGAGCATACAGCAGCTGGGGAGTTGCCCTTACAGCATAACAAGTCTCTCTCTGGGTCCCTTACTGCGTGCCTGAGCCTGGCTGGAGAGTAGGAGAAGCTTCCTGGACAGCTGGAGACTGTCCCAAGCCCCCAGTACGCTTCCCACACCCAGTCTGCCACAACACCAGTGTGCCACCCCTTCCCCCGCCTATTCCTCTCTTCCCCCAACCTCTCTGGCCTCCCTGGGCCCTTCCCCCCGTCTCTCCCAACCCCACACTACCCACACCTCTCGTTCCTGGGCCTTATCTGGCCTTATCTCCGGAGTTGGGTTATCTCCTCCTCCTCCCCCCACTCCATCCTCGCTCCTTGGGTTTCTGTGCTTGGTGTGGAGCTTCAGAAGCTTGCACTGGATACACTCCCGCTTGGCCCACCCCCTCCTTCACCGCCCAAGTCTTCCTGAAGTCCAACCCCTGGCCTTAGTTCGCCGGTTGACTAGGACCTCTCTGTGATCGCTATTGTCTGTGAACAGTAGTTTGGCGGTTCGAGTGAAGTGACGTGGACTTGCGTGTTTGGACCTCCAGTTGCCTGATTTCTGCCCCTCCCCCTTGTTACTTGACTCGATGGACCCCTCCGACCCTCCGATCGGAAACTTCGCCCTGTCCGGCCCCATGGCTGCCGTCCTCCTTCTATGCCGTCACCTACAACAACAAGACCTACCGTCTCCGACCCATGCTCTCCTTCTTCCTTGCCCACGACTCTGCGTATCGGGCGCAACTATGCTCCCGATTTCGCTGTCTGGGTTCAAGGATGCGCGTCCCAGCATCTTTGTGTGTCGCACTTGCGGGGGCAAGCACTTCACGCAGGATTGTGGGGAGGACTTTGGTCCCTGGGACAGCGCACTCTTCATGGAGGAGCTGACGGAGTTTTGGTTCTGTTGCGAGCAGTACAGCCGTAACTACGAACTGAGTCGGACGGATTTGACGGTTCTGCCCTCGGTGCCGGACACACCACCCCCCTCTCTGCGCCTGCTGCGCCTGCAGCCGGCCCTGCCCCCCTGCTGCCCCTCTCCCGGTTCCTGGGCGTGTTTTACCACGCACAACACGCCTTGCTTCAACCAACCGGTTTACTCCTCTCCTGTCTCTGGACACGGAGCCGGTTGTGGACACCTCTGTCCCTGAGCAGGCTGTTGTTGCTCCTGTGGTGCTTGCACCGCAGCCGGCTCGTCAACCCCGTCTCTCCAGGATGGAACGCCGGCTGCCTCGCAGCATCACACTCGCAGCAGTGAACCCGGCTACCTCTCTCCGCATTCGCGTTGAGTTGCAGTCCACAGTCACCCAACGCATTGTCTCTGACTTTGCCTTGATTGACTGCGGTGCTACTGGTCTTGGCTATGTGGATAAAGGCTTCGTGACCGAACGCGGCATCCCGACTTCTACCCTCCAACGACCGATTCCAGTCTTCAACGTTGACGGTTCTCCCAACGAAGCTGGTTCGATCAAGGAAGTTGTGGAGGTCGTGCTCGGTCATAAGGGTCACTCGGAGCGTGTTATCCTCGCAGTAACCAGCCTTGGAAAGCAGAACATCATCCTTGGCTATGGTTGGCTGAGGGAGCACAATCCTGAGATTGACTGGGAGGCTGGCGACCTGAAGCTCACCCGGTGTCCTTCCAAGTGTGGCAAGTGCAAGAACGAGGCTAGGACTGATCTCCGCAACCTCCGTCTCAAGCACGAAGCTGATGCAAAGGCACGTCAGGCCAAAGCGCGCAAGCGCAAGGACTGCTGCCGAGGCCCGGAGCCACGTGTGGTTGAGCTGGAACAGGAAGACGACGATGCTGGTGTTTCTGACGCTGGTGTCTTTGGCTGCGACTCCGATGATGAGTTCCCTGACAACTCTCAAGTCGAAGATGGGGATCGTGTTTTCATGACCTCTCTTTGGCCTGAGAAGGAGTTCATCCGCGCCACGTCTACTGTCTCCCAACGCCTCGCCCGAAGCATATGCCAAGAATGCGCCTCGCAGCGTCAAGGGACGACCTCCCTGCACACTTCTATGACTTCCAAGATGTGTTTGCAAAGGAGTCGTTTGACGTTCTTCCAGACCGGAAGCCTTGGGATCATGCAATTGAGCTTGTACCAGATGCGAAACCTGTCAACTGCAAGGTGTACCCCGTGTCCCCTGCAGAGCAGAAGCCTCTGGACGAGTTCCTTGCTGAGAACTTGTGCACCGGTCGCATTCGCCCGTCCAAGTCACCAATGGCCTCTCCAGTCTTCTTTGTCAAGAAGAAGGATGGGAGCCTGCGGTTTGTACAGGACTACCGCGCGCTAAACAACATGACGGTCAAAAACCGTTATCCTTTGCCGTTGATTAACGACCTGATCAACCGGCTGAAGGGCGCGGTACTTCACGAAACTTCGGCGTACGTTGGGGATTCAACAACGTGCGCATTCGTGAGGGCGACGAATGGAAGGCTGCCTTCCGCACCAACCGGGGTTTGTTTGAGCCATTGGTCATGTTCTTTGGCTTGACAAACAGTCCCGCTACGTTCCAGACCATGATGAACGATATCTTCCATGATTTGATCATGGAGGGTGTTGTTGCAGTCTACCTCGATGACATCCTCATCTACACCAAAACGGGAGCAACACCGCGAGGTTACGAGGAAGGTCTTGGAGCGTTTGCGCGAGTACCGGTTGTTCTTGCGGGGCGGACAAGTGCGAGTTTGAGCAAACTCGGATTGAGTACCTGGGAGTGATTATCACTCATGACCACGTTGAGATGGACCCGGTCAAAGTCGCAGGTGTTGCTGACTGGCCTACGCCTACAAACAAGAAGGAGGTGTCCGCCTTTCTGGGCTTCACCAACTTCTACAGGCGGTTCATCGAAGCGTTCTCCCATGTTGCTCGTCCCTTGTTTGACCTCACGCGCAAGGATGTTGCTTTTGAGTGGTCTTCTGACGCAGACGCTGCCTTTAAAGAGCTGAAGCAGCGGATTACCTCCTCTCCCATTCTCCGCTTGCCTGATGACCTGCGTCCGTTCCGAGTCGAGTGTGACAGCTCCGACTTTGCAACGGGTGCAGTGTTGTCTCAGCAAGCAGAGGATGAAAAGTGGCACCCGGTGGCATTCTACTCCAAGTCCCTGTCTCCTGTGGAACGGAACTACGAGATCCACGACAAGGAGTTGCTGGCCGTCATTCGTTCCTTTGAGGAGTGGCGACACTTCCTTGAAGGAGCCCAGCACTCTGTCGAGGTCTGGACCGACCACAAGACACTGCGTACAATTAACATTATAACCATAGTGCATATGTTGAGAATATTCGACATATGCACAACATATGCACAACCATATGCACAGCATATGCCCCATGTGCATATGTAGTGTATATGTTGTGCATATTTAAAATATTCTCAACATATGCTTAACATATGCCCCATGTGCATATGTTGTGCATATTCAACATATTCTCAACATATGCTCAACATATTACCTATGTGCATATGCAGAATATGCACAATGTGCATATGCAACATGTTCTCAACATATGCACATTGTGCATATGTTGGAAGCTGTGCTGAGGAATCCCAGCAGGATTTGATTGGGATTTCTCACAAGGAAACTAGGCAGG
Source organism: Mycena kentingensis (nom. inval.) (assembly GCA_014461125.1). Lineage (NCBI taxonomy): Eukaryota > Fungi > Basidiomycota > Agaricomycetes > Agaricales > Mycenaceae > Mycena > Mycena kentingensis (nom. inval.). Next base: position 460,366 of record JACAZG010000007.1, on the reverse strand, counting down.
CTGGTTCACCAGCAGGCAAGAGCAGCTTCAGACGAAAGAGTATCATGGATTCATGCCACAGACATACAGTACAGGTGTGAATAGGTACAGAGAGGTGTAGAGCATGATATAGGTAAGATGCAGGTAAGGTGTAGAATAAGAACGTCCAAATAAGAGTGGAGAAGGTGCAGAGGGTGTATAGGAGCAGAGGGATGGACAGTAGGGGCATGGAGGAGTGTGGTGGGCAGGTGGGGGGACATACAGGAAAGGGGTGTGGCAGCTGAGGAGTGTGGGGGGTGAGGGGAAGGGCCAGTGAGTGTGTGGGGAGTGAGGGAGGGTGTTGAGCAGCTGGCTAGGCTGCAAGGAAGGGGAGGATGGGGCATCTGGGGTGGGTTTGGGTCAGTGGTGAGGAGTGAGAGGGAGGACTGTGGTTTGGGCGCACTTGGGAGGGCGTGGGAACGACGCTGTGGCGTGGGAACGCGTTCCAACGAAGCAGGAGAGGGTAGCAGAGCATTTGCAGGAGCAGAGAGAGTTGGAATTGAGGCAAATTCGAGTTTTTTGGAGTTTTTTGAGCTTTCTGGCAGAATTTGAGGGTGCAAAGGGCCTTGAGAGATGTTGGAGGGTTGTAGAGAGTTGCTTGGAGGTGGTGAGACCAGCTAGAAGGTGCTGTGAGGACGGGGCAAGCCCGGGAGGGGGTGGGGGAGGGGGAGAAGAGGGTGGGAAAAACTCTTCCAAACTCGGCCAAGGGCCTGTTGTGCACAGACCAAGGAGGTCACATGATCTGAAAACATTGCCAGAAAAGCTAGTTCTAGCTCCATGTTCTCTGTTTTGCTATTTCCAGGCCAGTATTTCACTTGGTGGATGTGCCAGAGATGTTTTCAGTGTTGAGCCAGAGATGATTTAAAATAGCCAGTTAGGACAAGAAATTTGAGCCACCAAATCATTTACCGAGTGGTGTAGTGGTCAGCTATGTGGCAACACTGTGAAATTATTACTAAAATATTATTTTGCTGGCTTGTTCTTTTTTTTTTTTTTTTCAATCCTGTTGCTTGCTCAAAGGCTCGGGATGACGCTGCCTTGAACAAGAGGCCCCTCTGGTTATGGTACACAGCAATTTCACTTCCTGCCGGGCTGTTTTAATTCTTTAGATTGCTTTTTCCCCCTTCTGTGCAACGTCACTGCAAATTGAAATACTGCCACAATTGCTGCCCAAAATCCGTGGTGCATGGCAGGATTTGGAGTAAAATAAATCTGTAATATTGTAAACCCACCCGATATGCGTGTTTCCCGTGTTTCTTAGATTAGATGCCACATAGATTAGATCAAGACTTACGCTTGATCTCGACCACCATCTTGTCCTCCTGTATCTCGATAGTCTCTTGACGATATACCAAAGTTTAGTTGGATTTGGTGATCTTTGTGAGTTTTCTTCCGAGTGTTTTTTGGCGCATAGTGCCGGTTTCCACTTTTTTTTCAACTTTTAACTCCCTGAAACCCAACAAACACAAATACACGACCCAAAAACCCCCACTGTCGACTCGCCAAGCACAGATCCCTTGCCAAACGTGTCTCCTCAGTCTCCTCAACCTTGTCCTCTTTCAAGTTATATTCTTGTGTCCGACTCGCTTCTCCTCAACGTGAACTTCGGTCCCCTCGACAGATAACTCGACCCTCGTTCTCCTCCCCACCCCCACCTCCCTGCCCTAACACGCGCATTCTGCAAACGCCAAGAGATCTTCACCGCAAATCCCGCTTTGACTCGATGACTTTAAAGGGTGCGGAATTGAATTATCCCGTTCACGAGAAAGAACTCCTGGCAATCATTTGCGCATTGAAAAAATAAAGGAACGACTTACTTGGCGCGGAGGTCTTTGTCTACACTGACCACTGCACTCTTGAGAATTTTAATGCGCAACAAGAGCTCTCCCACAGGCAAGCTAGGTGGATGGAATTCATGAGCCAGTTCGACCTCAAAATCATCTACGTACCTAGCGACAACAACACAGCTGCGGACACTCCGTCTTGCACAGACTTTGATTCTACTGGTCTCGATTTTGGAGCCATCCCACTCGTAGGCGCAGTAGAACCCGGGTGGACTGCATGCAAATAGCTCACCGTAACCCACTTACTGGGGTCGCTACCTGGTCTCAAAAACAGGAATGGCCTTTGGTTGATAGGCGAACGCTTAATAATTCCGCTCGCAAACAATCTGCAAGAATCCCTCTTCCACCTCGCTCACAATTCCCTCGGACATTTTGGTTTCTACAAGTCCTATGCAGCCCTGCGCAATAGTTACTACTGGCCGCAGATGAGAGAAGAGCTTGAATCGGCATACATACCGGCCTGCCCCAAATGCCAGCGGAACAAATCCTCCACCAACCGCAAGCCAGGACTGCTACATCCCCTGCCGGTGCCCTACAAACACTGCAAATCTGTGGCCATAGACTCCATTGGCCCACTACCCGAGGATTCCGGATACAACTGCATCGTGACCATGACCGACCCCCTTGGCTCCAAATACCGCTTTGTCCCTACACGCACAAATGTCACGGCGGAGAGTTTTGCCCTACAATTCTGCGACAATTGGTACTGCGAGAACGGATTACCCGGTGACTTTGTCTCGGACCGGGACAAGATTTTCATGTCCAAATTTTGGCGTGCACTCCACAAAATGACAGGTATAAACTTGAAGATGTCAATGGCATATCACCTAGAGACGGACGGATCCAGCGAACGCACAAACAAGACACTCATTCAATGCTTACGCTTCCACGTCTCGGCGGCTCAAAACAACTGGGTCCGTTCCCTGCCCCGCATCCGTTTCAATATCATGAACACCGTAAACACGTCAACGGGCTTGACGCCCTTCCAATTGAGGTACGGCCGCAGCGCATGCATTATACCGCCCGTATTTGATCACCCAGACAACACGACAGAAGCTCGGACATAGCCGACAACTTAGCGGAGGCACGCCATAATCTCTTAGCCGCAAAGGCGTCCCAAGCTACTCAAGCCAATAAGATGCGCCTCCCAAACCCGGAATACAAGGTTGGCGACAGGGTTCTTCTCATTACCGGCAAGCGGCGCAAGCGTTATCTCCAAGCCACGCGCCACCGCGTCGCAAAGTTCCTCGGTCGCCAAGAAGGACCGTACTCCATTACTGCAATACATCCCGAATGCTCCACTGTCACATTGGACCTCAGAAACCAACCTCGCATCTACCCGGTTTTCCACGTCTTTGAACTTGTCCCGTACCATGAAACTGACCCTTCCCTCTTCCCTGATCGCAAACTCACACGTCTCGAACCGATTGTGGGTTCCGACGGAGAGGAAGAGTATCTCGTTGAAAAGGTTTTGGATAAACGTACGCGTTACGGCAAAACGCAATACAAAATCCGTTGGCGCGGCTACGGCGCCGAGGATGACGACTGGATTGACAGCGAGGAACTCGAGGACTCGGCGCACATCGAGGCTTTTGATGCCGGGTTACCCCAGGACGAAATCCCGCTGCAACTTGACCCAATTAACGATGACCCGGTCCCCGACACCGCTGACGAACCGGTATTTGCACACATCGAACCTTTATCAAGGGCTCCCTCTCCAATCCCCGACCCTCCTCTCGCCGTCGTTGTTGCGCGCAGGCAACTCCGTCCTCGCGGCACTGACGGTCGAGCCCTACTTCCTGCCTCTTCTTCTCGCCTGTAGAAATTCCTCACCGCCTTCCCGGTTCGTGTTCTAAGTGGGGGAGGGTGTAAACCCGCCCGATATGCGTGTTTCCTGTGTTTCTTGTCGAGCTGTAGATAGATTAGATGCCACATAGATTAGATCAAGACTTACACTTGAGCTCGACCACCATCTCCTCCTCCTGTATCTCGATAGTCTCTTGACAATATACCAGGGTTTAGTTGGATTTGGTGATCTTTGTGAGTTTTCTTCCGAGTGTTTTTTGGTGCATAGTGCCGGTTTCCAAATATAGATAGTCATTTCACAGAAATAATTTCCCAGCAAAGACTGTTTTTTTTTCTAGTGTTATCTACAGCAGTAAACTCAAGAAACTTTGGCGGCTTGAATCTACATAAAAAAATGCTCCAAAAAAAGGAAGAAAAAAAGAAACAAACAACAGCTATTTTATTAAGAGATCAAACCTGAGCAAACCTTGTAGTAAGTGATCTGTTGCCGCTTGCGTGGTATGTGTGGCAGCCACGTAAATAATGAGAACACAATTTCCAATGATATGAGGGACTAGAAGCATGAAGTACTGCTGAAGGACCTGGGGAAACGTCGGCGGACAGGGGTTTGTTCAAGGTAGTGTGTTCAAGGTAGTCAAGGCAGCCGTCCGTCCCCTACCCGTCCGCTGACCATCGGCCGACATCCGCCGACGAGCGGCCACTGAAAAAGTACAGGGTTTTTTCCTTATCCAAAATTCCACATTTTTCCCAAGTTTTTCTCCACCAAAAAATCTGACCTTTTTTGGTTTATTTTTTCCACATAAATTCAGGCCTAAAATCCATGATTTTAGTTCATAAAAATTTGCTACCTTTAGCATTGACTATATTCCACATATATGTGAACCAAAAATTGATGGGTTTTTGGCAGAAGATCATTTGTTGTAATTTTAGTCAGATTTTTATCTCGTCAAAGGTACCCAGAAAAGTCCCAGAATTTTTGGGCACAAAAAATTATTTCTTTTAGGCTACTCTTTTGGCTACCAAAAAACTCCAAAAAATCACCTCTTATCTTTTTGAATTGCTGCAGTGCTAGTATAATCAACTCACTCGCCCTGGCCTGCTTGTTCTCCATCTAGGGTTCAAACTTTCCTCTGCTTCATGCACTCCGCGCTCTAATCAATTCCGCCTCCGATTCCTCTGATTATTCCTTCAGAATGCATCCTGCCATATTTGCCATTTCTCCTCTGACTTCTCCGACAAACTCCGACATTCTCCGCCTTCTCTGATGCTCCAACTTCTCTCCGCTTTCCTTTGGCGTGCACATCTACATAATTAAAACACACCACTGCACTTACCTAGTGTCATACGGGAAGCTTCGAGTCTGTCCCTGTCCCTAGGCCATGGTAGCAAAAGGTGGGCTGGGTTGATCCTCGGAGAGGCCTACTGCAGCAACACCGGGTGTGTGAAGAAGAAGATCAGCCACCCATCAATATCCCATGCACTCTTGAGGCCTGCCATTCCTCTTTGGTGCATTGGAGCCTGCGGAGATGCGGAGCAGTCTCTGATGTGTACAAGGTATCTGCGCCGTATATCTGGAGATTTCCAAGCGTGCATTTTGGACCAGCTGTGTTGTTTTGCATTCCGTGCTGCAGCGGAGTTCTTTGTGGGTTTTGGCTTGTTCCCCCTGAGATCTTCGGGTCCCAGGACTTATTTCCAGGTGGGATAAGGCACTGGTGAAGGTGTGGGACTAAGATATGAGGGTAGATCCTTTGTGATGGTCCTCCAGTAAAACGTTGGAGCGGGATGTAGTAAAAGTAACCTGCATTATGCAAATATATGTAGGTGGATTTTGTATAGTGGGTAGAAAGGCTGAAGTAGGTGTCGCTGCGGGAATAGTCACACCGAGCCTCAAACTCAGAGAATGTGAGTTGGGTACTAGGGACGCATCCTGCAAGACACAGAGAGGGTAGAAGGACCGAGCAAGAAAGCCGGACTACCCAAACCGCATGGAAGGGAGGTGGGTGGGCATGTGTGAATAGAGCAATTGAAGGAGGTGGAATGGAATGGGATGGAGGTGAATGACAAGTCGAATGCGGATTCGATCCCATGGAAGCTAATATTCGAGGTCTGGAAATATTCATGTGAGCTAGTCCCACTCTCCACCACGTCTTATCCAACGCCAAACTGGTGCTCGTTCCTCACATCCGGTTTGGCTAGCATCAAATTCATTATCTCCACTATCTCAGCCTCAACTGCTCCCCAAGTTGCACTCAGGACTGTTGTTCCTTCCAGTCCTCAACTTTGGGATCCTGATTATTCTGTCAGAATGCATCCCGGCGCACCTTTGGTTTCCCTTTTTCCTTCTGTGGTTCTGGAACTTTAGCCTCAGAACTATAGTCTGGAACTTTAGAACACTGTGTCAATGTGGTTCATCTATATTCCAAGACTCTCCTGGAGCATATGTCCACCCCTGCTCCTCCTTTTGGACTTGTTCCGCTCCAACACTCCGTTGGACCTGTTCTGTTCTTGCTCTGCTGTGAATTTGCAGTTTTGATTCCCAAACATCTAGCAATTGAGTTCTCAATTTTTCTCCGCACCTTTGGAGCGCTCCCTTCTTCCACATTGCCTCCGATGCAAAGTTTGATGCTTCCCCAAGCTCGTGCTTTTTGCCCGTACTTAATTCCAAACATTGGCGTTTTGTAATTTCCCAGTTCCGCTGTGTTCCAACATTGCCCTCCAACATTTTTGCAAAAAGGGTTCTAGATCCGATCTTGGGATATTTGCCGGCTTCCTTGTTCTGTCCGATTCTGCTCCGCTCACGTTTGGTTCTCTTCTCCGCTTTGGAGTTGTATTCTGCGGGTTATTGTTTGCTATTTCCTGGCAGCAACTTTTTACTTCTGCTTTCCGTGTTGTACTCTGATGATCTCTGATCATTTAATCAAATTTGCATTTTACTTCATCACCATTGTATCCTTTAAAATTGCATAAATTACTGCATATACCTGTCAGCTAGAAAGATTATTAGTCCTCCGCTTAATGGTCTGACCTAACTCCACCATCATTCCGCTCTCTGATCAAATCAGTTGATCATCAGACCTTCTGCATATTCCCAGTCTCAAAAAGCATTTCTGTTGGAAATACCTTGCTATCTCCGCTTTTTCTCTGACATTTTCTGATGTGCTTCCACAATGTTATATGGAGCTTTGACAACTCTATCATCCGCCTTCATGGTGATAATCCCCAAAATCTCCTTCTGGATTTTCTCTGATTTACTCTGCTTCCTCCGTCCTGGCCCACACTCTCTGAATCTTGGATAACCAACCACATCCCTCACTTTGACTTTGATGAGCTGAGAGAGTGACAAGTTTACCTGCCTTCCATTTCAGTTGGTTGCCTCTGCTCCCGCTATGCACAGCTTCTTGGCTTCCTGCCTTGCAGTTTGAATTGATATTGCTTGCCTGCAAGGTCACTTGCTGACTCCGTGTTCCGATTAATTCGGTCTCCGATTGCTCTGATAATTCTGTCGGAACGCATCCCAGTCCATCCTCATCTCCCTTTTCCCTTTCCATACACCATTTTTGGGATAATACTAATCACCTCACCAAGTGTGACACCTCACCGGTGAGATATGAAGTAATTACTATTCACCTCACCGCTAAGACCTGAATTGTGATTGGTAACAAGGGTCACAGCTCGGGTTGCTGAGGTGTGATACAAGTGCGGTAAAAGTAAGGTCTTAGCGCTAGCTATACACTGAGGATCAAGAAGTATATGACTTTCATACATACACATGTATCATGCTGAAAGGATGTGACATTGATGTGAATTTCATGATTCAAGACCATGAAATTCACTGCAAAGTGCATGAAAATTTCCATATACCTACTGCAGCACTTCACAACCTTTTTTCATGCACTTTGTGTGTGACATTCACTTCAAGAGGAAGTGAAAATAATATTTGGTGGGTGATTCTCAAAGTGTTTGAATTTCATGCCGTTTCCAACGAAGTCACTAATTTTGATGGATTTGATGGGGTAATCAGATTGTAAGCTTATGAAGGTCAAGTGACACAAATGTACTTAGAGTTGCATCTGTAGAAACTGGCTGGGTCACACATGTGCATAACCCCTGGGTCTGTGCCCCGAGGACACCCCCTGAGTTTTGTAGCGTGTCCCGCTCAGTGCCAGTGCCCAGCAACAGCATGAAGAGCATGAAATTTAATGGGTGCATGAAATTTTGATTCATCATCCTACATCATGAAATCCATACACCAGGTGTATGAAAGTCATGCACTTCTGGGACCACAGTGAGCACTGAGCTAGCTCGAGGAACTGGCATCTAGTATGAAATGAGTGATGGAAACGTGATGGGAATTGATGGAAATGTCAGGATGTTTTCTCTAGGGTAATTTTGGTCAAAGAGCAACCACGGTCTACCCACTGCACTAGCGCCGGTCACAACCAGGCCAATTATTGTACTATTCCGAAGTCAAGTTCGTCAATGTTGAGTTTTTTCATGCCCAGGAAGCCCGAAAATTTGTCTTTTGATTTTAGCTAAATTTTAACAATGAGTTTTTCTTGAGCTCTTACACATTATTAATACTTGACCTTGGAATAATACAGTATATCCTCTTGGTGGCACTCTGAGCTCTTGGTTTTTTTTTGTCCGGACTCGAGGTGCCTGACTTTCATATGTGACAGTTCACTCCATCACACCTCAGCGGCCCAAGGTGTGACTTATGTTAACGACCATTGGCAGTGAGGTAAATAGTAATCTACTTCACATCTCACCAGTGAGGTGTCACACTGTGAGGTGAATAGTATTATCCCCATTTTTGCCATTTCTCTCCTCCGTCTTCTCCGGCTTTTCTTTTCTTTAGCATGCACACCTACGTGGTTGAAACACACCACCGCATTGGAGCTGGCGGAGGGTGTGGAGTGACCTGCGACATGTCAGAGGTATCTCCGCCGTACATCTGGAGATTTACAGGCATGCATTTTGGACTGTACCTGGGTTTTGCGCTTTCTGCACCGGAGCAGAAATCTCTGGACTTGTTCACCTTAAGATCTTGGGGTCCTAGAGCTCATTTCTGGTTGTGTTAAACTTGTCATTTCCACTGCCTCAGTTGCAACTGCTCCAGTCAGGACTGTCATTCCTTCCAGTCCATGACATTTGGAATCCCCTCATTCCAATGTCCTCGAAAAGTCATTCCGCTTCCTCCATCCAACTTTACCAATCTCCGATCGAAATTTGCGCAGAATGTGGCTCCTTGTCAGTCACACCCATTGTTTCGATGGAAGCAAACTTCTTCAAAATGGTTTGGAGTGTTCATCCCTTGAAAGCTGCTAGCTCTCTGCCGTTCCTCCGGAGTTCATCTGATGGGATCATTGCGATATTTTGATCTCATCATTGGTGATGCGCGTAGAAAATGAGCAGTGAAGCCTATAGCAAAAACTACAAACTACACTAAACACTAACTATAGCTGGGTGAGTTCGGGGATTTGAGCCGCAGGAAACGACTAATGCGAATTCAGGGTTTTTATATATTCTTAGGCTTAATTGAAATCTTGGTTGTTCACAAATAAACTCTCAATCAATCAATCTATTTATAGCTTGTTGTATGTTGTTTGTTCTTGCTTGTACTTGTTTTGCACTTGTTCTTGCGGTGCACTTGCCTTGCTCTTGTTCTTGCACTTGCCTTGTTGTTGTACTTGTTCTTGCGGTACACTAGCTCTAGCACTTGCACTTGCACAAAACTGAAATTGTTTGGTTAAATTTCCAGCGGGCGAGCGGCGACGTTGGTGGTGCCTCCGACTTCGATTCTGGGGGGATTGGATTGTAGCTACTCGAAGTACAGGCCGCCTTATATACTATTTGACTATGGGTCACGTGACCGTATTGATCCTATCTAAACTGACTCCAATTGACTAGATTCGCTTCTGGAACCAATTGGGTTGCTTTCTGGCGCCCGGCGCCGCTGCGGGACCTGCACAATACTGACTCGAATTAACTAGGCCTTTTACGACTCAGAACGACTCAGAATGTTCTGCGACGTTCTGTGATGTTCTATGATGGCAACGTCACAACTGGTAAGTCTTCAACTTGATCACATGTCTGAGCTGTAAAGTTGAACATGATGTAAAATATAATTGGTATGTAAAATGTTGTATAAATGTGAAAATCAAAAGATTTCAGGGTGTAGTCAAGTTACTAGCTCATCATTGGGTATCATGTTGGACGTAACTGTGCTCTGGCTGCCTTGTGTTTTCTGTTTAAGCTTTGACTCGGGTTTTCATCAGAACACTGTGTAGTGGTTAACATTCCAGTCTTTCATAGAATTTTAGGAACACTTATACCTCCGCATATCTTCAAAATCTCTGAAAGGAAATTTGCATTGCTCATTATGCATTGCTGCTACCATTTCTCCCTCGGAAATTCTTCCGCTGTGCTCTGATGCTCTGATGTGAACCTCCAACATTACTTAGCCAATGGGACATCTATCTTAAAAGGGAATAAGTGCAATATTTGCATCTGTTCATTCCAGTACTCTGTTGGGATTCCGTCAAATCCCCTGCTGGAATTTTTCTCGAGCTTGCATTTTTGGTTCCGTTTCTTGCAGTTTGGATCTTGCCCCGAGTAGTTTGGATCAACTCCACTCCTCCGACCATTGATACGACTGTTCCCGCTCCACTCCACACTCAGGCCCAGTCTCCGCACTGTCCGCTATGGATGTTTTGCAATTCTTTTATTTTGGACCTTGCGACTCTACCCACCCTGCTCTAAACTGGATTCCGGGCACAGATCAGAGTGTCTTCTGCTTTCCCCCCGCTTACTCCAATGTACTCTCCTTCATGTCCGCCTGATCTCCGATCCTTTGAGCATCTCCTCCCCCGGTCCACCAGACTTTGTCTTTGTACTCTGAAACTTCTCCAGATCATTCCGTGCTGGTCACATCTTCCACCATCAGCAGCTGAAATTTTGCACCTCATCTTCATATTCATTGGAGCCTCTACAAAACTCTTCTCAACGGGTTTTCTTACACTGGACCCTGCCAGGAAGTTTTGGGCGCTACTCCGCACCACTAGATATTGGTGGTTAATTGGTCTTCAATCAACTCCGAGCAATTCCGATCAACTCAAATCCATTCTGATCCAAAATTTCCATCTCCTCCGTGGCTTTGTATCTGTGCCTAGGTCAACTTTTGGCCTGCATGTGACACTGCGGGCATGAGGCCTGGGATTTGGCACAACTAGTATGTCAGGCGGAGGTCAAGCGGCCGCCAGGCAGGTCCATGACATCATAGTTTTGGACTTGGCCAAATTTTCGGCCAGAGGCAGCCAAATATATTGATTTTCAGTGGGAAAACTGTCTATTTACCCGAGAAAAAAATGGAATTATCCTATCCAGCACTGTGAGGCCCCTCCAAGGTGGCATAGCAATATTTTGCCCACCTTCCGGGCTTTGCAATGTCAGGCCCGGGACACATGGTTTGCGCATGGTGTGCCATGTGTTCACCTCATGTCAGCCACAAGAAATAAACCCGTCTGTCATTTGAAGCCTCTGGCTCCACCTGTCGTCCGTCTGTTCACCGCCTCAGATGCGAGTCGTGCCTCCAGCACGACATCATGCCCCCAGTGTAAAAATAGCAAAGATGCTCTCCGAGAGGAAGACGGAACTGCGTGTCATTGTTCCTGCTGGGTGTTTTGCCATTATTTAACTGCAAGCAGTTGACTTCCTATGGTGTTGTGCATTTCCCGCAGAATTTTACCTCTGCATCCTCTGCTCTGACCTCCGAAAATCCGCCAATAAATTTCTTGATCATTTCAATCACCCTTGGCCTCCTCAGCACTCCTCGAGACCTTCTATATTCTTGTCTTTGGACTTGAAATTATGCAAGATCTTCCAATCACTCTTCCAACCATGTCTCCATTTTTGGTCGCTCCCAATCTATCCATCCCTGTCCCACCTCCGGAGCATCTCCACTTTCTGCTCCAACTCCCATCCGTTTTTTTCGCCCTCCCCATCCTTCCCAACATCCAAGTACACCCTTGTTCTTCCTTTGCATTACCTCCATTTTTGATACCATCAACTCCGCCTATCTCCGCCCATCTCCGATTTTGATTCACATCAAATATTCCTGATTCCACTGATCCACCTTGTTGGAAGCCGAAATGAGCTTTGAATGGCCTGCCTCCCCATCCAAGGGCCTTAGACGGACTGCTTTGGGCTTACCCACCCTTTTCTGACATTGCTCACTATCCAAATCATTGGATGGCTGGCACACTTTTGCTGATGAAAGACCTGCAGACACAACCACAACACATGGCTGACACTGTAGAGACAGAGTCATGGTGCAGAGTGGAGTGGAAATAGTTGTGCCATCTAGGTTCAGCAGAAGCTCCCACGATAATGAACATTCCTCATTGCAATGACCAGGGTATATGTCCTTTATTTTGGAGAGAGTAACCTCTGAGCTCCGGAAGACAGCGGAGGACAGCAGAAGAATTTGCGACAAGTGCCAGGGAGGGGAATGTCAGAACGAGGCCAGGTAGGGCTCGGCGACGGGGTCGGGGTTCAGGAAGTTTCCCGATAGTTTCCCGACGGGCGGTCGGGTTTCGGATACGCGGGACGGAGAAGGATAGTTTGAGCCCCAAGTGGGGTCGTTATTAAGACGAGATAGAAGCTACTGTAAGGCTCTATCGAGTCGGGTTAATATACTAGTGGTTTCCCTTTGTTAACCCTCTCCGTCTGACTGTCCTCCTTTGTGTAACCCTTTATGTTACACAAAGGGATGTTGGTAGTTGTTGATCGGTGATGGGGCGTTTCATGACATCACCCCCCATTAAGGGGCGTTCGTCCCGAGCGCCGTGGATATGCCGGAAAAGTTCCGATGCCGAAAAAAAAAAAATTTATGTTGGCCTTTGTTCTCGACGGTCGTCGCAGTTCTTCCGAACCCTCGACGGTTCCCGGAGTATTTCAACAGAGCGTTCTCGACGAGTTAAACCTCGGAGTATTTCAATCGCTCGGCCCTATCAGCAGAGGGAGGCAATCTCCCTCGCATAATCCAATCTTTAGCGAGTCGTTTGTTCTGAGCAATACCGGGTCATCCCGGGGTACCCCTTCCACGCGTTGCGTGCCTGGGCGGCCATTAAGCTCGAGGCTTCTTCGCTTCTAAACCTCCGAAGCTTCTAAAGCTTCTTATGCTTCTCCGCAGTCTCCATATTCCGAACCCGACTCATCGTCGGGAATGTATCGGTTTAGCCTTTCGGCTCCCACGATGCTTCCATTGATCGTGTCTTGGTTTCCTTTATAAAAGGTCGAGTCGGGTTGTAGTTCCTCCTTTCGCCATGTCCTTCTCGCGTCCCCCGAATCCCGAAGTAGTTCGCCCCGACAGCTCCCGTCTCTCCGACGAGGTTTGGCGCCCCCACTCCGTCACGTTTCTCGTTGGTCCATCCCTCTGTTTATCCTGGTCTCCACCACCGAGTCCTCTCCGCTTTTCTCGATTGCGAGGACCCCATCTGGCCATTTGCTCCTTCGGCTCACCCCATAATCTTTCGTCCAATCGACGAGTTCAATCCCCACTCCTCCGCCACTTATGTTCCGGTCACCATTCCGCCCGTTTATACGACGGCACCTCCTCCGTCTCCCCCAGCTCCCTTCGGGTTTCCCTCCCGTCTCGTTCGTGATCTCGAAGGGCTTCCCTTCTGGGACCGGGTTCGTGTTTGGCGTCCAGCGTCGCGCCCCTCCTGTACTTTCTCGACCTCCACCACCCCTCCTCGTCTTTACGACGCGTCGACGCAGGCATGGGAGGATTTAGGCGATTGGTCGCGGGAGGATTATTACCACGCGCAGTTCCTTGCCTATGCGCAGGCGATGTGGTGGGAGTGCTGCGTCCTAGGGCCTTACCAGCGTTGTGCTGGCGTAATCTTCGATCGGTCTAACCCCCGTCCTTCTATCGAGGTGGCCTCGCCGAACCCAGAGACAGGATCCACCATCGTCTCCCTCGACGTGCGCGAGGAGTTAGACACCCGAAACGACGCGTTGCTGGAGGCGTGGCGCCCGTTCTGCCGCGACCCGACGGAGGATTCCGTCGCTCTCATTGTTGAGCCTTTGGTGCGTGTTGGTTCTTCGTTGACCCTGTGTGCTGACCGCTCCTAGCTCTCCCTCTGGCACCTCCTCCTCCTCCTTGCCCACCTGGGATTCCCCGTGTTTGTGTCGGAGCGCTTCCTTGCCGCTACGGACTTTATAGCCCGTCTGGCGGGCCCCGTGCGGCTTCGACCTTGGCCACGACCCCACTCGTTTCGAGTTCAACGAGGAAGACCCGTCGGGTTCGATACTCCGCTTCATATCCCCGCCGCCCGACAGCCCGTTCTACCACCACGCCTGGCGGGGTTTCTGCAGTTTGCGGGACATCTCGGTTGTCGATTTCGCCGACCCACGCCAGGTGTGGAACGAGGGGCGTTTTGCCGGTCTCGGAGCGGCTACGGGATTTTGTTTCGACGGGATGCTCGAAGCATTTGATGGTGCGTTCCCGTATCCCTTTGTCTAGCCCGCTCACTGATTGCCCTTCTCTAGCGCTACTTCATCCCCGGTTCGGGGCCGATAACGTTACCCCCTGCCCCGGGGCGTTCCGGCCGGTGGCGGAAGAGGAAGCCGACGCTCGGTGTTGGGAGGAAGGGGGTGCCTTGTGGCGATTCGAGCGCGACACGCGCGCTCCCTACCCCCTTCCCGCCGACCCCGCGTTCGTCGAGTACTTGTCGGGTTTGACCCCGCCTCCATCCCCTTTGCCGACACCGCCCTCTCCTGTTCAACCCCCGGCCCCGTTAGCGCCCCCTGTCGCGCCCGCATCCGTTGACGAGGTGACGGGCGCCCCCGACGACGTGGACATGGCCGACATCGCCGTCGAGCCTGCCGTCTCTGGCCCGTCCTCCGCGCCTCCGCCTCACCAGTCGCCCGAAGTCCCGGATTCACCGGGTTTTATCGAGGTGGATCCGCCGACCCCTCCTCCGAGTCCTCGGCGTATTCGGATTCGACATACCCGGTCGCCCGGCGGCACGGACCGCGTTGAGGTTATTGACGAGGCGTCGGGCCACGGCTCCCAAGAAGGAGGAGGCACCGGGCCGTCTCCTACATCCATTGTGACTCCGAACTCCTCCGCCCCCGGATCCCCTCACCCTTCCTCCTCGCACAAACGCCGTCGTTCCCCATCGTCGTCCTCCTCTTCCTCCTCCGAGTCGGCTCCCGACGACGAGATAGCGGGGGCGTCTTCGCGCCCGTACGGAAAAGTGGGCCCAGGCGAGGTCTGTCGCAGTTCAATTGCGACCAACCCTCGTCTGAGTCCCCCTCCTCTCCGTCGTTGCAACCGGTCTACTCCCGCTTGGGCGCAGGATTTCGCAGGAGGTGTGCCCCGGGCCCTCGTCCACCAGCCGCTCGGGTACCGTGCGTTCTTTCCAGGGGAGTCGCATGTGCGGCCTGTCGGGCGAATCGTTCGTACCCTGTCGCCCAGTTGCGCTCGGTGTCGCACGCAGCACCGGCTCTGCGCCGTCGGGGAGTCGGGCCCAATTTCCACCAAAGCAGGGAAACCTCGCTCGGCTTGCGACAGCTGCAAGCGCAACAACAAGTCGTGTACTTCTTGGGGCCCCATGAAGTCGGCGTATGAAGCCGGCAATTTGGCACTGCTGGGTGGTTTCGCGTTCCAATATTGGCAACACGTCGGCGAGCGGTGGTACGAGCTCATGGAGTACGATTTCCGCGCCCGACTGGTCCTTACTAGGTGCGTCGTGTCGGCCGCTGTTCCTTCGGGAATTACTAACGACTCGTTTAGTCGGGAATCGGGTTTCTTATGCGAGTTTGCTGTCGGCGTTGCAGCCGCGGCATAACACCGAGCGATCCCCCACCAGCGCGCCCAGCAGCGTCGTCCTCCGGCGGCCAAGCGACAGCGACGACAGTCTCCAGCGTCGGGACCCTCCGCCCCGAATCCTTCGGCGTGGTATGGCGGGGCCTTCGGGCTCGTCGAGACCTGGTCCGACTCGCCCGCCCGGGTTTCCCGTCGGGTTTCCCATCGGGTTTCCCGTCGGGTTTCCCGCGCTCCGATGCGGGATGGGAAGGGGCGCGGGAACGTCGGACTCGCCGCTCTGCGTCTCCTCCTCGGCATTCTCCTCGCTCTCCTTCTCCCCGTCGCCGCCCGGACTCCCCGCCTCCTCGTCGCCGTCCTTGCTCGCCTTCTCCGCCTGGTCGTCGGCTGAGCTCTCCCCCTCGTGTTCATAGGGCGGAGCGGCCCACGGCGCCTCAGCGCGGTCCTTCCCGTCCTCGGTCCCCGCCTCGCGGGCCACGTTTTCGGGGTCCCATGGTCGGGGGTTGGCTCCGCCGATTGGAACCTTCCGCGTGGTCCCCGGGCTGAGCGAGGTCGTTCTGCGTTCCCGGGAGACTCCCCGCGTGTCCGTCCCTCCACCCCGGCCCCCGCTCCTTCGCCAGCGTACTGGGAGCGGCCTCGGGACGCAAGGCGCCCCTCACCGGGATATCGGGAGGCTCGGCGTCCTCGCTCTTCTTCCTTCGCCTCCTCGCCGTCGTTCTCCGATCCCGAGTCCTCCTCGGTGGCTTCGCGGGCTCCCTCTCTCCATCCTCTTCTCGCCGCAGGCAGGCGAGCGTTCCTCCCAACAGCGTCGACGACCGCGGCTTGTTTCCCCGCTCGATGCTGACCCCCGACCTCTCCCGCCTGGACATCCAGGTTCTTGACCGGGTATGGGGTTCGATGTCGATGCCGGGTCGCTTAGACCGCCCCGATCCCGAAGCGGGGATGATTAACTTGGACGTGTGCCAGGCCGCCGTGGATGCGGCGTCGCCCGTCGCTGGTTCCGCGCCGTACGGTCAGCGGTTGTCCTCTTGGGGGCATACGATGCTGCAGACGGATTACGAGTCGTTGAATCCTCACTCGGCGCACTCGCTGCTCAGGATCCCAACATACGTCTTTGCTCCCGCCCGAGCAGTTTGGGACTTTCACCTGTCGGGCGGACAGTGCCCTGCTAGTCGCAAGGGTAAGGAGAGGGCGCGTTGAATTCGTTCGGGTTTGTAGCGGTGTCGTTGTGTATATTTTGCATGTATCGAGTATTTGTTCTTTTTTTACTTGTTCCGCTTTGTAATATATCGATTCGGGCTATCGCTTTTTGAGCGTGAAGAGAAGTGGAGTTGTAGCCAACATAGGTAAAGGGTATCGGGTTTCTCCTATGGGGTTTTCAAGGCTGGCGCCGTCGACTAGGGGGCGCTCTTCCTCTCGGAGTTTGTTGCCCATATCCTCCATCGGGGATGATGGTCCTGGGTATCCACACCCGACCATTACAGCCAACTCCTTCGTGGGCTGGGCAGTGGCATCGGTCCCTCTGATGCATCGGGTACTCGGTGACCCGAGGGGGAAGTTTGTCGGGCGTCGGGTTACGGGATTCCAACAAAGGGCGGAATAGGCCCCATAGGGTTCGTCCGACCCCAGCGCCCAGCTGGAGTATTAAGAGGATTCGCAGCAATTGCTCGAGCCGTTTGCTTGGCGGCATTCCCGGCTTTATTAAGGGAGCTTCTATCTTCTGTCAGAACGAGGCCAGGTAGGGCTTGGCGACGGGGTCGGGGTTCAGGAAGTTTCCCGATAGTTTCCCGACGGGCGGTCGGGTTTCGGATACGCGGGACGGAGAAGGATAGTTTGAGCCCCAAGTGGGGTCGTTATTAAGACAAGATAGAAGCTACTGTAAGGCTCTATCGAGTCGAGTTAATATACTAGTGGTTTCCCTTTGTTAACCCTCTCCGTCTGACTGTCCTCCTTTGTGTAACCCTTTATGTTACACAAAGGGATGTTGGTAGTTGTTGATCGGTGATGGGGCGTTTCATGACAGGGAAATGGTAACAGTGGTGCATAATGAATGATGTGATTTTTTTTTGTCTTCAGAGATTGTGAAAATATGCCGAGGTATATTCCAACAAACTCGGAATCAAAGTTTGAACAGAGAAAGCAAGGCAGCCAGAGCACAGTTGTGTCAGAAGCAAGGATTGGTTAACTGCCTAGGTTTACGATGTCAGAGTGGAGATGGAGCTCAGCAGAGATGCCCAGCAGATAGAAATGATCATAACGGCAGAAGTCAACCCAGTGCTGAGAAGAGAGCCAGAGACAAACCCAAAGAGTCTGAATGCATGGAACCGAGGCAGAGTACGTGAGGAACAGAGTGGAGGTGCTCAAGAAGAGCCGGGAGGACTTTACTAGCAAGTCGGAGCATCCGGATTGGACTGAGATTTGCGTTAATTGGAAAGGAGTTGCTTGGAAATAAGCAGAGATGCTCGGAGAGAGCCAGGATGCCCAATGTGATGCAGGTCAATTGATAAAGGGAGAGCAAGTTTCCTTGCGGGCAAGCAATATTAATTCAAACTGCAAGGAAGGAAGCCAAGAAGCTGTGCACAACGGGAGCAGAGGCAACCAACTGAAATGGAAGACGGTAAACTTGTCACGCTCTCAGCTCAAAAAAGTCAAAGTGAGGGACGTGGTTGGTTATCCAAGATTCAGAGCGTGGGCCAGGACGGAGGAAGCAGAGTAAATTGGAGAAAATCCGGAAGGATATTTTGGGTATTATCACCATGAAGGCGGATGATAGAGTTGTCAAAGCTCCATATAACATTGTAGAAGCATATCAGAAAATGTCAGAGAAAAAGCGGAGATAGCGAGGTATTTCCAACAGAAATGCTTTTTGAGACTGGGAATATGCAGCTATTTTAAATCATCTCTGGCTCAACACTGAAAACATCTCTGGCACATCCACCAAGTGAAATACTGGCCTGGAAATAGCAAAACAGAGAACATGGAGCTAGAACTAGCTTTTCTGGCAATGTTTTCAGATCATGTGACCTCCTTGGTCTGTGCACAACAGGCCCTTGGCCGAGTTTGGAAGAGTTTTTCCCACCCTCTTCTCCCCCTCCCCCACCCCCTCCCGGGCTTGCCCCGTCCTCACAGCACCTTCTAGCTGGTCTCACCACCTCCAAGCAACTCTCTACAACCCTCCAACATCTCTCAAGGCCCTTTGCACCCTCAAATTCTGCCAAAAAGCTCAAAAACTCCGAAAAACTCGAATTTGCCTCAATTCCAAGTCTCTCTGCTCCTGCAAATGCTCTGCTACCCTCTCCTGCTTCGTTGGAACGCGTTCCCACGCCACAGCGTCGTTCCCACGCCCTCCCAAGTGCGCCCAAACCACAGTCCTCCCTCTCACTCCTCACCACTGACCCAAACCCACCCCAGATGCCCCATCCTCCCCTTCCTTGCAGCCTAGCCAGCTGCTCAACACCCTCCCTCACTCCCCACACACTCACTGGCCCTTCCCCTCACCCCCCACACTCCCCAGCTGCCACACCCCTTTCCTGCATGTCCCCCCCACCTGCCCACCACACTCCTCCATGCCCCTACTGTCCATCCCTCTGCTCCTATACACCCTCTGCACCTTCTCCACTCTTATTTGGACGTTCTTATTCTGCACCTTACCTGCATCTTACCTATATCATGCTCTACACCTCTCTGTACCTATTCACACCTGTACTGTATGTCTGTGGCATGAATCCATGATACTCTTTCGTCTGAAGCTGCTCTTGCCCGCTGGTGAACCAGCCTGCCTAGTCTCCTTGTGAGAAATCCCAATCAAATCCTGCTGGGATTCCTCAGCACAGCTTCCAACATATGCACAATGTGCATATGTTGAGAACATGTTGCATATGCACATTGTGCATATTCTGCATATGCACATAGGTAATATGTTGAGCATATGTTGAGAATATGTTGAATATGCACAACATATGCACATGGGGCATATGTTAAGCATATGTTGAGAATATCTTAAATATGCACAACATATATACACTACATATGCACATGGGGCATATGCTGTGCATATGGTTGTGCATATGTTGTGCATATGTCGAATATTCTCAACATATGCACTATGGTTATAATGTTAATTGTACGCAGTGAGACAGGGGGCTCGGGGTCGTCAACAGATTTTTGGCCAGTAACGCGGGTCGCCCTCCAATGACGCATCCTCGACGAGCACCGACGGCTGGCGATGCACGTGGTTGTCCCTGGACGTCGCCTCGAGTTGCTTGGAAAAATCTTGACGCGAGTCGGGGACGCCAACACGCATCGAACGACTGGCAACGCCACAGTCGTCCAACGAGAAGGAGGAATGTGCTCTTGCCTACGTCTGGCAAAGCCATGGACGTAGGAAAGGCCAAGGACTCGAGGTTCGACGGAGGTGGTTTTGCGACAAGGCGCTGTGATTGCATCATCGTCGCTTGATTCCGGACTATCACCACACAAGTGCTGCGCAAGACGAAACCCACCGCAAAAACTCCCGCTTCTCCTCTAGACTGCGACGTTGTCCAGCTAGACGAAGTTGATTGTGAACGACGACGGCGTTGCCTTGCGTTCAGCCGAACAATCTGGCGACCATGCCCAAAGCTTTGAAAGAACGCGATTTGAAGTCCGTGTCCCGGTAATTGCAGCATTTAACACATTAATGGGTTTTGTTCAACGTCCAATCAGATACACAACCGCAGAGCATGAAGGATTTGTCGCCTACCTCGCGAAGAACTGGCCGGCTGGCCTGTCGCGAACTTCCCTGTCGGGGTACGAAAAAATGACCAAGGTAGTGATTCTGGTTTCCACAGGTCTGCAATGTCTTATGCACATCCTCCAGTGTGCCTGGGCCAAAGGCCGCTCCAAGGAGAGTTGGCTGGGGTGGTACAGACGTTACCAGACGCAACTTGACAGTGAGATCGCGCAGTACCAGCAGCGCCATTCTATTGCAATCCACGAACCATTGTATGCGCGAAAACAGAAGAAAATGACGTTAATTTTTTTAGCCGCAACCGAATCCCATTTACTGATGTCGATGGGGCTAATCTCGTCAATTTCCTGGCCAGCGAGAGCCCAGACGGCCGTAGCCGCTCGAGCGTGGTGTTATACAGAAGCTTGGTAAACGATGTGAGCTTCTCGATCCGCCCACCGCTCGACAGAATCTAATGAAGGTCTAGGCAGACGGAAAGTGGCCATGGGGGCAAAACCACACAGAAAACAGTTGGTTAAGCTACTACCGGACAAATGCCGCCGAAATCGATGTCCTTGTCTCAAAAGTGCAAGCTAAGACGGCGCAACAAATGCGCATTTGCCATCGTTCAGTGCACGACAACGACCGAATGGACGTTGATCGCAAGGATAACGCAAGGTGCGCGTTTGTCGATATGTGCTTGACCTTTCTTGAACTAATCGCATCTTCTAGTTCTGTGGCGGCGCTCAAGCAGGGGCATACGTCTCAGCGAATTTCCAAGCAGAGCCGCACAGCCGATCAGCAGCCGTCTCCCGTTAATGCAGCCCCAACGCAACAGCCCGCCATAAACCGGCAGAACGCCCATGGCCAACCACACTGCGTCCGATTAACATTATAACCATAGTGCATATGTTGAGAATATTCGACATATGCACAACATATGCACAACCATATGCACAGCATATGCCCCATGTGCATATGTTGTGTATATGTTGTGCATATTTAAAATATTCTCAACATATGCTTAACATATGCCCCATGTGCATATGTTGTGCATATTCAACATATTCTCAACATATGCTCAACATATTACCTATGTGCATATGCAGAATATGCACAATGTGCATATGCAACATGTTCTCAACATATGCACATTGTGCATATGTTGGAAGCTGTGCTGAGGAATCCCAGCAGGATTTGATTGGGATTTCTCACAAGGAGACTAGGCAGGCTGGTTCACCAGCGGGCAAGAGCAGCTTCAGACGAAAGAGTATCATGGATTCATGCCACAGACATACAGTACAGGTGTGAATAGGTACAGAGAGGTGTAGAGCATGATATAGGTAAGATGCAGGTAAGGTGCAGAATAAGAACGTCCAAATAAGAGTGGAGAAGGTGCAGAGGGTGTATAGGAGCAGAGGGATGGACAGTAGGGGCATGGAGGAGTGTGGTGGGCAGGTGGGGGGACATGCAGGAAAGGGGTGTGGCAGCTGGGGAGTGTGGGGGTGAGGGGAAGGGCCAGTGAGTGTGTGGGGAGTGAGGGAGGGTGTTGAGCAGCTGGCTAGGCTGCAAGGAAGGGGAGGATGGGGCATCTGGGGTGGGTTTGGGTCAGTGGTGAGGAGTGAGAGGGAGGACTGTGGTTTGGGCGCACTTGGGAGGGCGTGGGAACGACGCTGTGGCATGGGAACGCGTTCCAACGAAGCAGGAGAGGGTAGCAGAGCATTTGCAGGAGCAGAGAGACTTGGAATTGAGGCAAATTCGAGTTTTTCGGAGTTTTTGAGCTTTTTGGCAGAATTTGAGGGTGCAAAGGGCCTTGAGAGATGTTGGAGGGTTGTAGAGAGTTGCTTGGAGGTGGTGAGACCAGCTAGAAGGTGCTGTGAGGACGGGGCAAGCCCGGGAGGGGGTGGGGGAGGGGGAGAAGAGGGTGGGAAAACTCTTCCAAACTCGGCCAAGGGCCTGTTGTGCACAGACCAAGGAGGTCACATGATCTGAAAACATTGCCAGAAAAGCTAGTTCTAGCTCCATGTTCTCTGTTTTGCTATTTCTAGGCCAGTCTTTCACTTGGTGGATGTGCCAGAGATGTTTTCAGTGTTGAGCCAGAGATGATTTAAAATAGCCAGTTAGGACAAGAAATTTGAGCCATCAAATCATTTACGGTAAGCTATGAGGCAACACTGTGCAATTATTACTAAAATGCTGGCTTGTTCTTTTTTTTTTTTTTTTTTTTCAATCCTGTTGCTCGCTCAAAGGCTCGGGATGAGGCTGCCTTGAACAAGAGGCCCCTCTGGTTATGGTACACAGCAATTTCACCTCCTGCCAGGCTGTTTGAATTCTTTTAGATTGCTTTTTCCCCCTTCTGTGCAACGTCACTGCAAATTGAAATACTGCCGCAATTGCTGCCCAAAATCCGTAGTGCATGGCAGGATTTGGAGTAAAATAAATCTGTAATATATACAGTCGTTTCACAGAAATAATTTCCCAGCAAAGACTGTTTTTTTTTTCTAGTGTTATCTACAGCGGTAAACTCAAGAAACTTTGGCAGCTTGAATCTACATAAAAAATGCTCCAAAAAAGGAAGAAAAAAAGAAACAAACAACAGCTATTTTATTAAGAGATCAAACCCGAGCAAACCTTGTAGTAAGTGATCTGTTGCCGCTTGCGTGGTATGTGTGGCAGCCACGTAAATAATGAGAACACAATTTCCGATGATATGAGGGACTAGAAGCATGAAGTACTGCTGAAGGACCTGGGGAAACGTCGGCAGACAGGGGTTTGTTCAAGGTAGTGTGTTCAAGGTAGTCAAGGCAGCCGTCCGTTCCCTACCCGTCCGCTAACCATCGGCCGACATCCGCTGACGAGCGGCCGCTGAAAAAGTGCAGGGTTTTTCCTTATCCAAAATTCCACATTTTTCCCAAGTTTTTCTCCACCAAAAAATCCGACTTTTTTTGGTTTATTTTTTCCACATAAATTCAGGCCTAAAATCCATGATTTCAGTTCATAAAAATTTGCTACCTTTAGCATTGACTATATTCCACATATATGTGAACCAAAAATTGATGGGTTTTTGGCAGAAGATCATTTGTTGTAATTTTAGTCAGATTTTTATCTCGCCAAAGTACCCAGAAAAGTCCCAGAATTTTTGGGCACAAAAAATTATTGCTTTTAGGCTACTTTTTTGGCTACCAAAAAAAAACTCCAAAAAATCACCTCTTATCTTTTTGAATTGCTGCAGTGCTAGTATAGTCAACTCACTCGCCCTGGCCTGCTTGTTCTCCATCTAGGGTTCAAACTTTCCTCTACTTCATGCACTCCGCACTCTGATCAACTCCGCCTCCGATTCCTCTGATTATTCCTTCAGAATGCATCTTGCCATATTTGCCATTTCTCCTCTGACTTCTCCGACAAACTCCGACATTCTCCGCCTTCTCTGATGCTCCAACTTCTCTCCGCTTTTCTTTGGCGTGCACATCTACATAGTTAAAACACACCACTGCACTCACCTACTGTCATACGGGAAACTTTGAGTCTGTCCCTGTCCCTAGGCCATGGTAGCAAAAGGTGGGCTGGGTTAATCCTCGGAGAGGCCTACTGCAGCAACATCGGGTGTGTGAAGAAGAAGATCAGCCACCCATCAATATCCCATGCACTCTTGAGGCCTGCCATTCCTCTTTGGTGCATTGGAGCTTATGGGAGATGCGGAGCAATCTCTGATGTGTACAAGGTATCTGCGCCGTATATCTGGAGATTTCCAAGCGTGCATTTTGGACCAGCTGCGTTGTTTTGCATTCCGTGCTGCAGCGGAGTTCTTTGTGGGTTTTGGCTTGTTTCCCCTGAGATCTTCGGGTCCCAGGACTTATTTCCAGGTGGGATAAGGCGCTGGTGAAGGTGTGGGACTAAGATATGAGGATGGATCCTTTGTGATGGTCCTCCAGTAAAAGTAAATAGTGGATGGCGCCTTGGGCGCCGCTGCTTGCGGAATGGTGTGCAAAACGCGCCTTTGGCGCCTGGGTCCATGAGTGCACGAATAATATTGCAAATCTTTTGAAGATCGTCAGAGCGGGATGTAGTAGAAGTAACCTGCATCATGCATTTGAAATATATGTAGATGGATGTTGTAGTGGGTAGAAAGGCTGAAGTAGGTGTCGCTGCAGGAATAGTCACACCAAGCCTCAAACTCAGAGAATGTGAGTTGGGTACCGAGGATGCATCCTGCAAGACACAGAGAGGGTAGAAGGACTGAGCAAGAAAGCCGGACTACCCAAACCACATGGAAGGGAGGTGGGTGGGCATGCGTGAATAGAGCAATTGAAGGAGGTGGAATGGAATGGGATGGAGGTGAATAACAAGTTGAATGCGGATTTGATCCCATGGAAGCTAATATTTGAGTTATGGAAATATTCATGTAAGCTAGTCCCACTCTCCACCACGTCTTATCCAATGCCAAACTGGTGCTCGTTCCTTGCATCCGGTTTGGCTAGCATCAAACTCATTATCTCCACTATCTCAGCCTCAACTGCTCCCCAAGTTGCACTCAGGACTGTTGTTCCTTCCAGTCCTCAACGTTGGAATCCTGATTATTCTGTCAGAATGCATCCCGGCGCACTTTTGGTTTCCCTTCTTCTTCCTTCTGTGGTTCTGGAATTTTAGCCTCAGAACTATAGTCTGGAACTTTAGAACACTGTGTCAATGTGGTTCATCTATATAGCTAGAAAGATTATTAGTCCTCCGCTTAATGGTCTGACCTAACTCCACCATCATTCCGCTCTCTGATCAAAGCAGTTGATCATGAGACCTTCTGCATATACCCAGTCTCAAAAAACATTTCTGTTGGAAATACCTCGCTATCTCCGCTTTTTCTCTGACATTTTCTGATGTGCTTCCCCAATGTTATATGGAGCTTTGACAACTCTATCATCCGCCTTCATGGTGATAATCCCCAAAATCTCCTTCCGGATTTTCTCTGATTTAAGTACTCTGCTTCCTCCGTCCTGGCCCACGCTCTCTGAATCTTGGATAACCAACCACATCCCTCACTTTGACTTTGATGAGCTGAGAGAGTGATAAGTTTACCTGCCTTCCATTTCAGTTGGTTGCCTCTGCTCCCGCTGTGCATAGCTTCTTGGCTTCCTGCCTTGCAGTTTGAATTGATATTGCTTGCCTGCAAGGGAACTTGCTCTCCCTTTATCAATTGACCTGCATCACATTGGGCATCCTGGCTTTCTCCGAGCATCTCTGCTTATTTCCAAGCAGCTCCTCTCCAATTAACGCAAACCTTGGTCCGATCCGACTACCCCAACTTGCTAGTAGAGTCCTCCCAGCTCTTCTTGAGCACCTCCACTCTGTTCCGCACATACTCTGCCTCGGTTCCGTGCATTCAGACTCTTCGGATTTGTCTCTGGCTCTCTTCTCTTGACGTCCTCCAAAGTCATTCCGCTTCAAGTGTTCATCCCTTGAAAGCTGCTAGCTCTCTGCCGTTCCTCCGGAGTTCATCTGATGGGTCATTGCGGTATTTTGATCTCATCATTGGGTATCATGTTGGACGTAATTGTGCTCTGGCTGCCTTGTGTTTTCTGTTCAAGCTTTGACTCGGGTTTTCATCGGAATACTTCTACCTCCGCATATCTTCAAAATCTCCGAAAAGGAATTTGCATTGCTCATTATGCATTGCTGCTACCATTTCTCCCTTGGAAGTTCTTCTGCTGTGCTCTGATGCTCTGATGTGAACCTCCAACATTATGTAGCCAATGGGACATCTATCTTAAAAGGGGATAAGTGCAATATTTGCATCTGTTCACTCCAGTACTCTGCCGGGATTCCGTCAAATCTCCCGCTGGAATTTTTCTTGAGCTTGCATTTTTGGTTCCGTTTCTTGCAGTTTGGATCTTGCCCCCGGTAGTTTGGATCAACTCTGCTCCTCCGACCATTGATCCGACTGTTCCCGCTCCACTCCGCACTCAGGCCCAGTCTCCGCACTGTCCACTATGGATGTTTTTGCGATTCTTTTATTTTGGACCTTGCGACTCTACCCACCCTGCTCTAAACTGGATTCCGGGCACAGGTCAGAGTGTCTTCTGCTTTCCCCCCGCTTACTCCAATGTACTCCACTTCATGTCCGCCTGATCTCCGATCCTTCGGGCATCTCCTCCCCCGGTCCACCAGACTTTGCCTTTGTACTCTGAAACTTCTCCGGATCATTCTGTGCTGGTCACATCTTCCGCCATCAGCAGCTGGAATTTTGCACCTCATCTTCATATTCATTGGAGCCTCTACAAACCTCTTCTCAATGGGTTTTCTTACACTGGACCCTGCCAGGAAGTTTTGGGCGCTACTCCGCACGACTAGATATTGGTGGTTAATTGGTCTTCAATCAACTCCAATCAACTCCAATCCATTCTGATCCAAAATTTCCATCTCCTCCATGGCTTCGTATCTGTGCCTAGGTCAACTTTTGGCCTGCATGTGACACTGCGGGCATGAGGCCCGGGATTTGGCATGACTAGTATGTCAAGCGGAGGTCGAGCGGCTGCCAGGCAGGTCCATGACATCATAGTTTTGGACTTGGCCAAATTTTCGGCCAGAGGCAGCCAAATATATTGATTTTCAGTGGGAAAACTGTCTATTTACCCGAGCAAAAAATGGGATTATCCTATCCAGCACTGTGAGGCCCCTCCAAGGTGGCATAGCAATATTTTGCCCACTGTGCTGGGCTGGACCGGCTCGACAGCGCAGAGCGCGTAGCAGAGAGTGGCAGCAGGCGCGATGGCAGTGGGAAGCAGCCTAGATCTGATGACTAAGACATCATGTGCTACCGAACTAACCACACTACTACACCACCTTCCGGGCTTTGCAATGTCAGGAGACATGGTTTGCGCATGGTGTGCCATGCGTTCACCTCATGTCAGCCACAAAAAAATAAACCCGTCTGTCATTTGAAGCCTCTGGCTCCGCCTGTCGTCCGTCTGTCCGCCGCCTGAGATGCGAGTTGTGCCTCCAGCACAACATCATGCCCCCAGTGTGAAAATAGCAAAGATGCTCTCCAAGAGGAAGACGGAACTGCATGTCATTGTTCCTGCTGGGTGTTTTGCCATTATTTAACTGCAAGCAGTTGACTTCCTATGGTGCTGTGCATTTCCGCAGAATTTTACCTCTGCATCCTCTGCTCCGACCCCCGAAAATCCGCCAATAAATTTCTTGATCATTTCAATCACCCTTGGCCTCCTCAGCACTTCTCGAGACCTTCTATATTCTCGTCTTTGGACTTGAAATTATGCAAGATCTTCCAATCACTCTTCCGACCATGTCTCCATTTTTGGTCACTCCCAATCTATCCATCTCTGTCCCACCTCCGGAGCATCTCCACTTTCTGCTCCAACTCACATCCGTTTTTTTCGCCCTCCCCATCCTTCCCAACATCCAAGTACACCCTTGTTCTTTCTTCGCATTACCTCCATTTTTGATACCATCAACTCTGCCTATCTCCGCCCATGTCTGATTTTGATTCACATCAAATATTCCTGATTCCACCGATCCACCTTGTTGGAAGCCGAAATGGGCTTTGAATGGCCTGCCTCCCCATCCAAGGGCCTTAGACGGACTGGTTCGGACTTACCCACCCTTTTCTGACATTGCTCACTATCCAAATCATTGGATGACTGGCACACTTTTGCTGATGAAAGACCTGCAGACACAACCACAACACATGGCTGACACTGCAGAGACAGAGTCATGGTGCAGAGTGGAGTGGAAATAGTTGTGCCATCTAGGTTCAGCAGAAGCTCCCACAATAATAAACATTCCTCATTGCAATGACCAGGGTATATGTCCTTTATTTTGGAGAGAGTAACCTCTGAGCTCCGGAAGACAGCGGAGGACAGCAGAAGAATTTGCGACAAGTGCCAGGGACGGGAAATGGTAACAGTGGTGCATAATGAATGATGTGTTTTTTTTTTTTGTCTTCAGAGATAATCTCTGAATTTCACAATCTCTGAGAGATTGTGAAAATAGGCCGAGGTATATTCCAACAAACTCGGAATCATAGTTTGAACAGAGAAAGCAAGGCAGCCAGAGCACAGTTGTGTCAGAAGCAAAGATTGGTTAACTGCCTAGGTTTATGATGTCAGAGTGGAGATGGAACTCAGCAGAGATGCCCAGCAAGTAGAAATGATCATAACTGCAGAAGTCAACCCAGTGCTGAGAAGAGAGCCAGAGACAAATCCGAAGAGTCTGAATGCACGGAACCGAGGCAGAGTATGTGCGGAACAGAGTGGAGGTGCTCAAGAAGAGCTGGGAGGACTCTACTAGCAAGTTGGGGTAGTCGGATCGGACCAAGGTTTGCGTTAATTGGAGAGGAGCTGCTTGGAAATAAGCAGAGATGCTCGGAGAAAGCCAGGATGCCCAATGTGATGCAGGTCAATTGATAAAGGGAGAGCAAGTTCCCTTGCAGGCAAGCAATATCAATTCAAACTGCAAGGCAGGAAGCCAAGAAGCTATGCACAGCGGGAGCAGAGGCAACCAACTGAAATGGAAGGCAGGTAAACTTATCACTCTCTCAGCTCATCAAAGTCAAAGTGAGGGATGTGGTTGGTTATCCAAGATTCAGAGAGCGTGGGCCAGGACGGAGGAAGCAGAGTACTGTAGTGATTAGACCTTAAGTCCGGAGGGTGTAACCGTAACACATATAAGTCCGAAATTGCACAAGTCCGGAGGGGTCTGTAACCTGTAACACATGCAGACAAGTCCGAAGACCGTCAGGTCCGCCTCGGCAAAGGCAATGCTAGGATGCTGAGCTGGTCAGTCTGTGCAGAGGATCAGTTCCTTAGACATAAATTTTCTCAGAAAGTGTAAGCCGGTACCTACAAAAAAATCACTTGAGCTCCCGAATTTGGGAGGGGCATTGGTTAGACAGGTTGTTTTGACCGATTTTAAGCTGAGGAAAAAAAGAAAATCAAATTTTATTCATCAGAAATTTCCTTTTTGGGACCACTTTGTTACATGTCCGGCGACCGCTGTAACCTGTAACGCAGACCCCATAAGTCCGGGTCCGTGGGGGTCCGTAACATGTAACAAGACTTAAGGTCTAATCACTACAGTAAATCAGAGAAAATCCGGAAGGAGATTTTGGGGATTATCACCATGAAGGCGGATGATAGAGTTGTCAAAGCTCCATATAACATTGGGGAAGCACATCAGAAAATGTCAGAGAAAAAGCGGAGATAGCGAGGTATTTCCAACAGAAATGTTTTTTGAGACTGGGTATATGCAGAAGGTCTCATGATCAACTGCTTTGATCAGAGAGCGGAATGATGGTGGAGTTAGGTCAGACCATTAAGCGGAGGACTAATAATCTTTCTAGCTATATAGATGAACCACATTGACACAGTGTTCTAAAGTTCCAGACTATAGTTCTGAGGCTAAAATTCCAGAACCACAGAAGGAAGAAGGGAAACCAAAAGTGCGCCGGGATGCATTCTGACAGAATAATCAGGATTCCAACGTTGAGGACTGGAAGGAACAACAGTTCTGAGTGCAACTTGGGGAGCAGTTGAGGCTGAGATAGTGGAGATAATGAGTTTGATGCTAGCCAAACCGGATGCGAGGAACGAGCACCAGTTTGGCATTGGATAAGACGTGGTGGAGAGTGGGACTAGCTTACATGAATATTTCCATAACTCAAATATTAGCTTCCATGGGATCAAATCCGCATTCAACTTGTTATTCACCTCCATCCCATTCCATTCCACCTCCTTCAATTGCTCTATTCACGCATGCCCACCCACCTCCCTTCCATGTGGTTTGGGTAGTCCGGCTTTCTTGCTCAGTCCTTCTACCCTCTCTGTGTCTTGCAGGATGCATCCTCGGTACCCAACTCACATTCTCTGAGTTTGAGGCTTGGTGTGACTATTCCCGCAGCGACACCTACTTCAGCCTTTCTACCCACTACAACATCCATCTACATATATTTCAAATGCATGATGCAGGTTACTTCTACTACATCCCGCTCTGACGATCTTCAAAAGATTTGCAATATTATTCGTGCACTCATGGACCCAGGCGCCAAAGGCGCGTTTTGCACACCATTCCGCAAGCAGCGGCGCCGAAGGCGCCATCCACTATTTACTTTTACTGGAGGACCATCACAAAGGATCCATCCTCATATCTTAGTCCCACACCTTCACCAGCGCCTTATCCCACCTGGAAATAAGTCCTGGGACCCGAAGATCTCAGGGGAAACAAGCCAAAACCCACAAAGAACTCCGCTGCAGCACGGAATGCAAAACAACGCAGCTGGTCCAAAATGCACGCTTGGAAATCTCCAGATATACGGCGCAGATACCTTGTACACATCAGAGATTGCTCCGCATCTCCGCAAGCTCCAATGCACCAAAGAGGAATGGCAGGCCTCAAGAGTGCATGGGATATTGATGGGTGGCTGATCTTCTTCTTCACACACCCGATGTTGCTGCAGTAGGCCTCTCCGAGGATTAACCCAGCCCACCTTTTGCTACCATGGCCTAGGGACAGGGACAGACTCAAAGTTTCCCGTATGACAGTAGGTGAGTGCAGTGGTGTGTTTTAACTATGTAGATGTGCACGCCAAAGAAAAGCGGAGAGAAGTTGGAGCATCAGAGAAGGCGGAGAATGTCGGAGTTTGTCGGAGAAGTCAGAGGAGAAATGGCAAATATGGCAAGATGCATTCTGAAGGAATAATCAGAGGAATCGGAGGCGGAGTTGATCAGAGTGCGGAGTGCATGAAGTAGAGGAAAGTTTGAACCCTAGATGGAGAACAAGCAGGCCAGGGCGAGTGAGTTGACTATACTAGCACTGCAGCAATTCAAAAAGATAAGAGGTGATTTTTTGGAGTTTTTTTTTGGTAGCCAAAAAAGTAGCCTAAAAGCAATAATTTTTTGTGCCCAAAAATTCTGGGACTTTTCTGGGTACTTTGGCGAGATAAAAATCTGACTAAAATTACAACAAATGATCTTCTGCCAAAAACCCATCAATTTTTGGTTCACATATATGTGGAATATAGTCAATGCTAAAGGTAGCAAATTTTTATGAACTGAAATCATGGATTTTAGGCCTGAATTTATGTGGAAAAAATAAACCAAAAAAAGTCGGATTTTTTGGTGGAGAAAAACTGGGGAAAAATGTGGAATTTTGGATAAGGAAAAACCCTGCACTTTTTTCAGCGGCCGCTCGTCAGCGGATGTCGGCCGATGGTTAGCGGACGGGTAGGGAACGGACGGCTGCCTTGACTACCTTGAACACACTACCTTGAACAAACCCCCTGTCTGCCGACGTTTCCCCAGGTCCTTCAGCAGTACTTCATGCTTCTAGTCCCTCATATCATCGGAAATTGTGTTCTCATTATTTACGTGGCTGCCACACATACCACGCAAGCGGCAACAGATCACTTACGACAAGGTTTGCTCGGGTTTGATCTCTTAATAAAATAGCTGTTGTTTGTTTCCTTTTTTTCTTCCTTTTTTGGAGCATTTTTTATGTAGATTCAAGCTGCCAAAGTTTCTTGAGTTTACCGCTGTAGATAACACTAAAAAAAAAAACCAGTCTTTGCTGGGAAATTATTTCTGTGAAACGACTGTATATATTACAGATTTATTTTACTCCAAATCCTGCCATGCACTACGGATTTTGGGCAGCAATTGCGGCAGTATTTCAATTTCCAGTGACGTTGCACAGAAGGGGGAAAAAGCAATCTAAAGAATTCAAACAGCCTGGCAGGAGGTGAAATTGCTGTGTACCATAACCAGAGGGGCCTCTTGTTCAAGGCAGCCTCATCCCGAGCCTTTGAGCGAGCAACAGGATTGAAAAAAAAAAAAAAAAAAAAAAAACAAGCCAGCATTTTAGTAATAATTGCACAGTGTTGCCTCATAGCTTACCGTAAATGATTTGATGGCTCAAATTTCTTGTCCTAACTGGCTATTTTAAATCATCTCTGGCTCAACACTGAAAACATCTCCTGGCACATCCACCAAGTGAAAGACTGGCCTAGAAATAGCAAAACAGAGAACATGGAGCTAGAACTAGCTTTTCTGGCAATGTTTTCAGATCATGTGACCTCCTTGGTCTGTGCACAACAGGCCCTTGGCCGAGTTTGGAAGAGTTTTCCCACCCTCTTCTCCCCCCCCCCCCCTCCCGGGCTTGCCCCGTCCTCACAGCACCTTCTAGCTGGTCTCACCACCTCCAAGCAACTCTCTACAACCCTCCAACATCTCTCAAGGCCCTTTGCACCCTCAAATTCTGCCAAAAAGCTCAAAAACTCCGAAAAACTCGAATTTGCCTCAATTCCAAGTCTCTCTGCTCCTGCAAATGCTCTGCTACCCTCTCCTGCTTCGTTGGAACGCGTTCCCACGCCACAGCGTCGTTCCCACGCCCTCCCAAGTGCGCCCAAACCACAGTCCTCCCTCTCACTCCTCACCACTGACCCAAACCCACCCCAGATGCCCCATCCTCCCCTTCCTTGCAGCCTAGCCAGCTGCTCAACACCCTCCCTCACTCCCCACACACTCACTGGCCCTTCCCCTCACCCCCCACACTCCCCAGCTGCCACACCCCTTTCCTGCATGTCCCCCCCACCTGCCCACCACACTCCTCCATGCCCCTACTGTCCATCCCTCTGCTCCTATACACTCTCTGCACCTTCTCCACTCTTATTTGGACGTTCTTATTCTGCACCTTACCTGCATCTTACCTATATCATGCTCTACACCTCTCTGTACCTATTCACACCTGTACTGTATGTCTGTGGCATGAATCCATGATACTCTTTCGTCTGAAGCTGCTCTTGCCCGCTGGTGAACCAGCCTGCCTAGTCTCCTTGTGAGAAATCCCAATCAAATCCTGCTGGGATTCCTCAGCACAGCTTCCAACATATGCACAATGTGCATATGTTGAGAACATGTTGCATATGCACATTGTGCATATTCTGCATATGCACATAGGTAATATGTTGAGCATATGTTGAGAATATGTTGAATATGCACAACATATGCACATGGGGCATATATTGAGCATATGTTGAGAATATTTTAAATATGCACAACATATACACAACATATGCACATGGGGCATATGCTGTGCATATGGTTGTGCATATGTTGTGCATATGTCGAATATTCTCAACATATGCACTATGGTTATAATGTTAATCGGACGCAGTGAGAACTTGGAGTACTTCCGCACTGCACGCAAGCTCAATCGTCGGCAAGCTCGCTGGTCCCTCTATCTTTCGCGTTTTGACTACTCTCTCCACCACCGTCCGGGGCGCTCTATGGGCAAGCCGGATGCGTTGTCCCGTCGTGCAGACCACGATGACGGGGCTGGAGACAACGAGGATGTTATTCTGCTCAAGCCGGAGACTTTTGTCATCGCAGCTCTGAGCAGCCTCTCTGTCTCTGGTGGAGAAGTCGAGATTGTAGACAATATCAAGGATGCAATCCGCGACAGTGAGCTCGACAAGCCAGCTACACGTGCAGTGAAGGAGCTGAAGAAGACTCGCAACCGTTCTGTCCGCAGTGCTGAGTGGGACCAGCGCGACGGTTTGCTCTTCTTCCGGGGCAAGGTGTATGTTCCTCCTTCTGGGGACTTGCGCCGGCGCATTGTGGAGCAGCATCATGACTCCAGAGTCGCGGGCCACAAGGGCAGGTTCAAGACTCTGGAGCTGGTGAGCCGCAACTATTGGTGGCCGCAGATGTCTCGGTACATTGGGCAGTACACGAGCACCTGCGACATCTGCCAACGGGTCAAGCCTCGTCGCCGTCTTCCAGTTGGGCAGTTGCTGCCTACTGAGACGCCGAAGGAGCGCTGGTCTCGAGTCTCGGTGGACTTTATCCCTGAGCTTCCAGATGCCAACGGTTTTGACAACATTATGGTGGTTGTGTGCAGGCTCTGTAAACGAGCCCACTTCATCCCTTGCCACACCACTATCAATGCCGTTGGCGCTGCGCGTCTGTTCTACACGCATGTCTGGAAGCTCCACGGTCTGCCTGACGACGTTCTGTCCGACCGTGGTCCGCAGTTTGTGGCTGAGTTTACCAGGGAGCTGTATCGGCTCCTTGGAATCACCATAAGTGCTTCTACAGCACATCACCCACAATCTGACGGTCAGACGGAACGTGTCAACCAGGAACTCGAGATCTACCTTCGTGCCTTTGTCAATGAGCGCCAGGACGACTGGAACGAGCTTATCCCCACTGCCGAGTTTGCGTACAACAATGCGGCCCATGTTTCCACCCAACACTCTCCCTTCCTCCTTGACACTGGCAAGCATCCTCGTATGGGCTTTGAGCCTCGTACTGTGCCGGCCAAGGTTGAAGGTGTTGATGAGTTTGTGGACCGCATGCGCAAGGCAGATGAGGAGGCTCGTGCAGCGCTCACCAAGGCCAAGGATGACCAGGCGCGGTTCTACAACCAGCGGCATGGCCCCACACCGGTGTACAAGCCGGGGGACAAGGTGTGGCTGGACAGCTCTGATGTCCAGACACGACTCCAATCCAAGTTCTCTCATCCTTGGATCGGACCATTTGAGGTGGAACGCGCTGTGGGCAGTCATGCCTATCGTCTCAAGCTTCCTCCTTGGATGGGTCGCACCCACCCTGTGTTCCCTGTGGTCAAACTCGAGCTCTCCCCGCCGGACCCGATCCATGGTCGGGAACGACCTCCCACTCCTCATCCTGAGATTGTGGACGGCGAGGAAGAGTGGGAGACGGAGGACATCGTTGACAGCCGGTGGTATCGCAACAAGCTGCAGTTCAAAGTGTGGTACAAAAACACACTGAGAACTGAAGCTGAGTGGCAGCCGGTTGAAAACTTGGGCAACTCGAAACCACTTATCATCAAGTTCTATGAGGCACATCCTAATGCACCTGGAAAAGAACAGTGGTATCGAGCCAACTCTACGCGCCCAAACCAACGCTCTGTCCGACGTCTCTCTGGGGCTGACTTTGCCACACTGTGGTACAACCGGGGCCTCGCAGATGCAAGCACCAACTGGCGCTCTAAGCGTCGGGACGCCGCTTCCTAGAAGGGGGGTGATGTAAGGGGAACTCCTGGCACTGCGTAGAATTGACAATAAACACCTAGTGCAAATATTAAGCATATACGAAATATGCTTAATATTTGCAAAAGCATATGCTTAGTATTTGCTTAATATTTGCACCCTAAGTAAATACTAAGCATATCTGGTATATGCTTAATATTTGCTTTGTATATGCTCAATATTTGCACAAGGTGCATATTTTGAATATGCTTTGCATATGCTTAATATTTGCACAAGGTGTATATGTTGAATATGCACAAGGTGCATACTTGACAATATGCACCTTGTGCATATTTTAATTGATGGAAGAATCCATCACTGTCAATCAATGGGATTCTGATTTGGATTCCATGGTACATGTAGCTCGGCCGTCCCTGCTTCCCCTGGGATCATCCAGGGGTCGATTCTGTAGCGCCAAGCGAGGAGAGTAAGACGCAAGTTACCGCGTATTCGTAAGCGCAGCCGTTCCAGAGATATTCACAAATTACTCTGGGCCTCATGCTTGCCACATGCCCTAAATCAGGAACCACTGCACCCCTCAGCTTCATCCAGGGGTCGATTTTGTAGCGCAAAATGCGAGGGATAGGATGCAAGCTACCGCGTAAAATAATACGCAGGCGTTGCAGAGATATTCACAGATTACTCTGTGCCTCATGGCTGCCACATGCCCCAGAGCAGTGAATACTGCGCCCCCCAGCTTCATCCAGGGGTCGTTTCTGTAGCCCAAAGCGAGCCAAATACAATGGAAGTTATCGAATCCCTGCAAGACAAGCCGTTGAATAGATATAAATAAATTACTCCCTGCCCAATGGTGCAGACAGAGGTGATTAGCCCAGGTTAAATTTATTGTGCAGTCATTTGGTCTAGTGGTCAAGTTCCCATGCCCGCGGTATCATCCCTGAGGTCCCTGGTTCAATTCTGTCTCTTGCCTGATTTGTTTCACAGTTCATTTTATTTGAAACTCTCTTTTTTCCACTTGGCTCACCCTGCCGCGGGGGAACCAACTTTTTAACATATCCTTTTTATCTTTATTGACTCCAAAATTTCCCATTGGCTTCCAAATTGTTGGATGGTGTTCAAAAGCAACTTCCAGGGCTGTTACATGCCACGCCTCCCTCAGAGTTCAAGATAATGAACTCATTAGAGCTAATTAGTTGTGGCTTTGAAAGTCTCTTTGACATTATAAAATGGTTTATTTTCTGTTGCAGAATGGACATTCAGTTGCTCTGCTGAGATGCGTGGACCATTGAAAAAGCTGGTAATTTCTATGGTAAGAAAAAGGTTGCAACTAATTAGCTCTATTCCAATTCGCAATGTAGGCCTTTCCATTCCCGCACCTTTTCTTGTTCTGGGGATTATCTTTCAGCAGGCACTCTCCTCATGGCAACACATGTCTTTGGCTTGCAGAAAGGAAGAAAAAAAGATCTGCGGATTTATATCAGCTCTTCCTGAATGCAACAGGGTAAATGCAAAAATATATTTTGTGTCGAGCACACCTTTGGCTGATCCACAGATGGAAATTTTGTTGAGGTATTTTTCTTTTTTCTTGCAGACATGAAATCCCCTAAAAAAAATTAATTTCCTTCAAAAAAGAAAAAAAAAAAGACATGGAAGAAGTACAAATGCAAGTTCGAAACTTATGGAACCCTACCACAGATGGAAATTTTGCTAGCTTGCTTGTTCTGAGATCCCCTGAGAAAAAATCTAATTTCCTTTGAAAAAAAAAGACATTGAAGAAATACCCATTCAATAAAGACAGCCAAAAGAACTCCTCTTTGCAGTGGCCCCTTGTCGGGCGATGGGCGGTACATGAAGGCACAAGATGGAGATCTAGAGGCACGTGAGAATTGCACTGCTTCAACTCCACAGCTGAGGTAATAACTGGATAGATGATGATTCCCACTATATTAGTCTCGGATACCCAGGCGTTATTCACAGTGCTAGTTGTCAAACTCACAGCGGCCGGATATAACTCCAAATCTGTTAATTGGGACATGTTTCGACAGCTGATTGATATGTCAAGAGATGATGGCAAGTAGGGCACTGCAGAATAATTTGCTGGGGGCACATTGCTGTTCTGAGTAGGTCTGAGGGGGCTTTCAGATACTTGTTCAAGAGCCCTGACCAAGATTTGCACCATTCCCGAAGGCCTTGTGTGGGCGGGACCCGCACAAACCTCTCCTGGCATGGTGCCATCTATGATTTATCCCAAGCCTACCATATTTTAGCAGAGAATTTAGGTTAATATTTGCCCGGGCAGGCCTGCTTGAGCTCCCACAACAACTTCCGTGCAAACTCAGTACGTCCAGCAAGCAAGACAGCGCAATGGTGACAGTAGGCCTGTCAAATCGACCAGCCCAGATGTTCTCTCATCCATCTATCCTAGACAGCTTGGGAAATCAATCAACTGTCCAAAGTGTCTTCAATTAACATATATGGTCTCATATCCGGCTCTTGCTCTGCAAGAGAACATCTACAGCTGGGTTTCCAAGACTACACTATATTAAACTACGGCAGACTTGTACATGGACCAATGGACCGTGCACTGAACAATACTAAAAGATGCATCCTGACTCATGTGAACCTCCATACATTTCCAAAAAAAAAATAGACGCTGTGAACATACTGTAGTATTTTGATCGTATCATACGGGGGTGTGACTGTGACAACCCCGTACGAAACGAGCCTTTCGTACGGACACCCCATTACCTGTGACAGCTGTATGAATATTATTGCAGGTTTCTTTCTCGGCCAACTCTCGAGCAGAGACATTTAATGGGTGCAATTTGGCCCGGAGAAAAGACACAACAGATAACAATATCAGCATAAGTTGAGTCAGAATAGGCTAAACTCAAGCATTTTTGAATGGATATGGTTTGATTCAAGTTGTCCCGACTGCACTCAATCACTGAGAAAGTTCTCGCTCAAAATATGGAAAAATCTCCGCTCTGTGACTTCTCTGGGCTGTTAGTACGGAGCCTGGGTGACCTGTGATGTACGAAAAAAATCTTCGTACAAAAAAGGCAGTGTGAGGCGTGACGTACGATATGATTAAAATACTACAGTATGTGCATGGCCAGCTGTGACCCAATGTTAAGCAAACTTTGGCAACCCTAAGTTGTATATCATTTCAACATCCAACATTGTTACTTATAGAGCAGGCTCCTAAACCAGCCCTCAATGCAGATCTAGTCAAGGCGGCATCCTAGTAGTCGAATTACTCCAAATCCGAATGTCTCCGATGGTTTCCGGATATATCCAAAGTTTATGTAAGATTAGTGTGGGTGGGCGCTCTGCAAGAGGGCTGGCCCAACTAACCCGGGCCGGGATCGGCGCGAAGTTATCCCCGGATGTTGTGATGTGAATACACCACCGATTTATGGTGTTTAAACCGTTTCGGTGACTATTTTGGAATGGCAACACATTGCTATGGACTTAACACAAAACACTGGGGGTTAAATGACCAGCCAGGCTTGTCCTTGCTTATTATTTAACAAAGACATTGACCTAATCTTAAGTGGACAGTTATTGCAGACCTCTGGACAGAATTTATCCATTTCTGGCCCCAGAAGCCTTTCTAGGCCATACAGCAACACAACTAACCACTTGCCGCCCAACCATCCATCGGCAAGCACAAAATATGGCAGTTGCCTGCACCAACAAATATTGATGGGGCAGTTTTAACTTTCATTCAACCTCCAACAAGGAATTATGAGGGCATGGGCAGGACATTACACTGCTAACTCCAGTTTCTGACCTTAATAAATATATCCTGTCGCTCCGGTGCATAGTTATTGTTGTGGAAAGTTTCTGGTCTAACCGGGGATAAGTCGGCGCGCCCGATCCCAGGATAATTGGGCCAGCTGTCTTGCAGAGCGCACACCCACACTAATTTGGCTATTCTCGGAACATTGGAAACACTCGGTATTTGGTCTCAGAGTGAATTACTGACTACTCGGAATCCGCCTGCGTAGCTCTGCATCGACGGCTGGTTTCGGAGCCTGCTTATAGAGCACTTTCCTGACCTCTCAGCACCTTGTCGTATATCATGGCCCTGTCATTCTTAGATTGCCCTGAGAGTATGGATCTCTTGAGAAATAATTAGTGATCACCACAGTTAGAGCTACCCAGCCCAGGTCACGGGTTGAGGTTTGGCAACCCGATGCGACCCGGGCACCCGTGTGGCACCCTTTGTCATGCATCCAACAGATTTGTCTGCAATTCCAGGAATAGGTGGTGGTATTTGGCTG
This sequence comes from Mycena kentingensis (nom. inval.), assembly GCA_014461125.1. NCBI lineage: Eukaryota > Fungi > Basidiomycota > Agaricomycetes > Agaricales > Mycenaceae > Mycena > Mycena kentingensis (nom. inval.). The sequence goes on along the minus strand of JACAZG010000007.1, from coordinate 420,849 downwards.
CTACAACAAGCCATCATTATGGCACCACTATTATCTCATGGTTTGGAACCGTACACACATTGAAAATACTGGCATTGTTACTGTCGCAAACCCAGATCCAAAGGATAACTCATTAATTGGGTAGTTTTGATGGATGGCAGTGTAGTTCTGCAATCATCGGAGGGTTCCCACATCCCCGACTTAACACTGGTCAAAATTTCACACACATCCCTTGCCACATGAGCTTGTTGGCTCTGATTGATGGAACACCCCCAAAAACAGTCCCTTGACCGGGGTCCAAAACAACTCAACTGCTGCGCGCAATTTTAGGTTTAACAATATGTGAATTTGACAGAACGTAGGGGACACAACATAAAATAAACTGCGCAGAATTTGGACCTTCTATGTTTCTTACCTGGCGCACAGTACCCTATGAATCACAGAAAAAAGCAGAAGATGTTTGAATGTGCAAAAAGGTCAATATCTCGGCCCAGAGAATTGCAATGGATCTGAAATTCCCAATGTATATATGAATCATGTTGAGAATTGATTTCCTGCATTTGATCCACCATCAGACCATCAGATTCTGGCGGTTTTGCTTCCGGGTGTGTTTCGGATCTGGGTTTCCGACGGTAGCTTGAAATTGGTCAAGGGAGATACTAGAATACTACCTGAGCCTTTTCAACTCATACCATTTACATTCAGACCAACCATTTGCATCCCATGTATGCCCACCCGGGTTGACGCGTACCAGGTGGGTGACCCATCGACCCACGGGGAAATTCCCAGGTGACCCGGACCCACATGCCAGGTGGGGTATAAGCCCGGGTACGGGTGCAGGTGGACGAAGGCTTTGCCCACCCGCAGGTCACCTGTGGTGAACACTAGAAATAATTTCTAGACAACCAAATTTACCATAAAAGGTCTCTTAGCACTGGTCAAAACCTTTTGTAGATACCTCAGAGTGGGTGTGACATCTGCCAAAAATTTGTTAAAAGTGTAGCATGTGACTCATGACCTACAGATTGAATGAAATAGTAAAGTAAGATATGCACACTTCCATGTCTAAGCTAGACTTGAGGAGCGCAAAAGCTTTTTTTTTTGAGATCTATAATTTGGTTGAGAGATAGCTTGGCAGCTTCTTTAGTACAGGTTTGTTGCTGATTGCCCAATGACTACCTCGAGTTGCCCAGTCTGAGTGTCCACGTGTTGCCATGACGCTAGATTGAAACTGGGGGGCGCAGTATTCACTGCTCTGGGGCATGTGGCAGCCATGAGGCACAGAGTAATCTGTGAATATCTCTGCAACGCCTGCGTATTATTTTACGCGGTAGCTTGCATCCTATCCCTCGCATTTTGCGCTACAAAATCGACCCCTGGATGAAGCTGAGGGGTGCAGTGGTTCCTGATTTAGGGCATGTGGCAAGCATGAGGCCCAGAGTAATTTGTGAATATCTCTGGAACGGCTGCGCTTACGAATACGCGGTAACTTGCGTCTTACTCTCCTCGCTTGGCGCTACAGAATCGACCCCTGGATGATCCCAGGGGAAGCAGGGACGGCCGAGCTACATGTACCATGGAATCCAAATCAGAATCCCATTGATTGACAGTGATGGATTCTTCCATCAATTAAAATATGCACAAGGTGCATATTGTCAAGTATGCACCTTGTGCATATTCAACATATACACCTTGTGCAAATATTAAGCATATGCAAAGCATATTCAAAATATGCACCTTGTGCAAATATTGAGCATATACAAAGCAAATATTAAGCATATACCAGATATGCTTAGTATTTACTTAGGGTGCAAATATTAAGCAAATACTAAGCATATGCTTTTGCAAATATTAAGCATATTTCGTATATGCTTAATATTTGCACTAGGTGTTTATTGTCAATTCTACGCAGTGTGGTGCGCCATATACCCTCACTCTACTTTTTCCTTTTTCGGTCTCTTTCCCTTCTCCGTTCCCCTCCTCTCTCTGTACATATATTGGGTGCACTGCAACCACCTCTCCCATCGAATACCATCTCTCCACCTACTGTACCTATAGCGCGCTACAATACAAGGTTCCATCTCAATGTTTCCTGCATTCTGCAGTTCCATTGTCAATTTGCGCCTTTCCCTCTTATCCGTTTCCTCCCTATTCTTGTACACATATAGGGTGCACATATACGTCTCCGCATCCCGAATCGCGTTCCTCTACCTACTGTACTTATAGTGCTACGATACAAGGTTCTATCTCGATGTTTCCTGCACTTTGCAGTTACATCGTCGATTTGCTCCTTTTCCTCTCATTCGTTTCCTCTCTATCTTCGTACACATATGGGGTGCACGCATACGACTCCGCACCCCAAGTCTCGTCCTTCTACCTATCGTACTTATGGTTTGGTTTACGTTTCTTTCTTTGGGTCACTTGACCTGGTCTGTGCACAGTCACCTGATCAGGCCCTTAGACGAGGCATCACTGGCAGCAGAGGCTCCTTAGACTTGTTATCTTCGGATCCCTCTGCCAGGTATGCCTTAGTAGCCCTCTGTACATGTTGTAGAGCTAATATACTTCGGATCCCTCTGCCAGTCTTGCCTGTGTAGCTCTGAGCATACAGCAGCTGGGGAGTTGCCCTTACAGTCAACGCCCGGTTCCTCGACGGCATCCAGTCCCCCGCCGGCAAGCCCGACCTAGTCCTGACAGAAGGGAGAGGTTCCCCCAATACCACTCGAACACGCCCGCCATGCTCAGTATCCACTTCACGATGTCGACGGACGTGTTCCTGCTGGGAGTAGGAGCAATACTGGCACCCTTTGTCTTCCTCCGAATCAGGGTGCGCGAAGCGGCCGACACCGCGAACCCCGGGCACGACCAACGCCCGGTCTGCCCCCACACTTCCCTTCACCGACCAACCCGGTGCACACACCCCATCGCGACTCCAAACCACCCCCGTAACCCGACTCGGGTTACTCCGAACCCAAGGCTCCGCCCTGGAGTCGCTCCCCAACCCCGCACCAGGGGAAACGACAACCCCGGCGCCACGCGTAACAACGACCGCAACCGAGGACCTCGGGCCAACAACGAGCGCCCGACCAGACGCTTCCCTACGACCACTGCCCCTACGCAGGTCGTGAATGATCGAGGGGAAACGTTCCTGTCTGCCCCATTTCCGATCGACATGGACAGTCGCAACTGGCCCCTACCCCCTTGGGTAGACGACCCTTCCCTTCCGGGCCCTGACCCGGAGACTCAACACTAAACCCCCGACTTGCGCTCGAACCCGAACAAACACGACTCGGACGTATACCCGATTTGGATTATCGACTACCTAATTCGGAAACAAAGGACAACTACCTCCCACGACACGAAGCTACATGAGTTCTTTACCAACACCCGAACCCCGCAAGGGGACTAACCCAATCAACCACATCTTCGCTCAAACTACAAAATGGGCAAACCGAGGAAATGAAATAATACAAGAATGATACAAACACTGCTATCAACTGATAGACTTACATGTTACCGCGCGCGAGCCTTTCCCTTCCCCTTGCCATCCCACTTCGACGCGTCGTCATCTACGTCCATCGCATCCCAAAACTCCTCCGCGAGTTCCGCCTCCGACCGCGTGTCAAGCCTCGGCTCCGGAGATCCCCGCTCCCGAGCTAGTCGTCTCGCCAGGAACATCTCGTAGATGCCTGTACACACGACCCCGAAGTAGCGGAAAAAGTCCTCGGCTTCGTCGGACCCCACAACCCGTCCCAGCTCCTCCATGAGTTCAAAATCAGCCGCCAGCGAGGTCATACCCGTCAAACGGCTCCGCTCTATCCGAGAGAAAAGCCCGAACAAGGACGACTCCGAGTCCCGGGGGCTCCGTTGCGAAATGGCCGAAGCTTGGAGGAGGAGAACCCCGATGGGGGAGAATCGTTCGCGCTCGGGCACCGAAGAGTCGGACTGGAGACGTTCGGACTCGGAGATGGCTCGTTCGACGTCCAAATCGCCGAACCACAAACGGACGTGCGGATACTCCGTCAGGGAGAAACGGACGGGGGAACGCGGGCGTTGCGGGACTGCTCGGCGACCAGACGAAGTCCCTTCCTCCCGGTCGGGCTCCGCTGGGCCGGGTCGACGCATCCGCTCGCCAGCGGGGCCTGCCGGGGGAGGGCGCGGGGCTTCTGCACGACGAGTACCCCCTGCCGGAGGGCATCCTCGAGACCCCCGCACGTCAGGGGACGGTCGGCGGGGGCGAACACCCGCCGGCGGCGGCGCAGCCCGAGACCGGGATTCTGCGGAACCCGTATAGCGGGCACGAGGGGGTGACGGGGATGGGGAAACTCGGTCGTCCTCCCGCCGAGTCGAGCGACCCCGTTTACGTGGGGGCTCGTCCTCGCTGGATCGAGAAGGGGAGCGACGTTTGAAGGATTGGCGGGGCGGCAAGTAATGTCGGGATTCGTGGAAGGCGGAGGAAGGTCTTGAGACGTGGTTTCAACGCCGAGAAAACCCGGAGGCCTCGGTCTCTCGCCGTAGCCGACTCCGCTCCGTCTTCTGCTGGGGAAGGAGGCGATAGTCGAACGTTCTCAGATCCAGCCTGCGAGCTGCCCGGGCAAGATCAGAAACGCCCCACGGTCAAACAAAGAGAGCTCGCACCCAGAAGCAAGAGGTCCTCAAACCTCGAATCTCCCTCAAGGAGAAAGTACTCCCCCATAGACAGGGCCGGCCTCCCAGAACTCGAACCCGAAGCCGGCGAGGCGAACACCATCGACGCGGTTGAACGCCTCCGAAAAGGGGCCCCACGACAAACAAGCCACATGCTGACGATTGCACTGTCGCGCAGGCCTTGCGGGGCACCTTCGGAATCGGAAGGTTCAAGTCGGCAGGCTCCGCCCACGCCCCACACAGACGACCACGCCTGCGGCATAGGTCGCACGCAGGTGCCAACGCCCGAACGACGCTCCCCGCCTTTCGATGGGGCTCGCCGGGAAAACGCTGCGAAGGCCCGACACGTTCCAACGGCGGCGCTGACGGAATCAGCCCGGGCATCCGGCCTCGCGCAAACTCATCCATGTTAGGCGAGGGAACTGATACACGACGAGGGAAGCGCCGCCACGAATCCGGGCTCGGGGGACTCGACGACTCTGCGCCCTCGACCTCGGGCATCTCCACATCCTCGGGGGGTGGAACACGGATTCGGATAACCCGACGGGGCCGGCCTTCACTCGCCGACGAACTCCCCTCATCTTCTTCGTCCCCTTCAGAGGGGATATCGATAGGCGAACTGGAACCCTGGGAGGCGTACGACGGACCCGACCTCGTGTACGACGGGAAGTAACCCCGGTCGCGGAACCAGTTGAGCCGAAGAGGTGGAAGGTCTTGAAACGAGTCGATCCCGTATGGGGGAGGAAAGGGATACGGGAAGAACTCCAGTCCCGAAGGAAACCATAACCCCGAACGGGCGGCTGGACCCACGGCGCCGCTTCGGTGGCGGATCGGTACGCAGCGACGGGATCGACAACGACGGGTCAGAGTCTCCTCGGTCGGAGCATCGGGCGTAACGAACGACGAACGTTCGAAGCGGAGGGACGGGACGAAGCCGCCCGGTTCCGCGAAAACCAACTCCCGAAAAGGACCGAAGGACCCGTCGGAACGCTCGACGAACAACGAGTCGTCGCCAACCGACGACGGTATCACACCGGAACCGTTGTCGAGAAAAGCGTCGAGCCACTCGACGATTCCCTCGCTCGAGAACGCGGTGGTACGACCCGATGCCTCTCCTGTACGGAGATCCGCCGCCCCGTCTCGCAAACGAAGCAGACCCCGAGGGCTCAGCATGGCGCGGAATTCGACAGGGAACTCGCGACTGGGGGGATTGAAATGCTGAGCGAAGCGGGAATCTAGTGAGGGGAGCTCGGGGGCAAGGGTGCTCAGGAGGGAGTCGACGAGGCGCCAGAATTCGGCCGAGACAAAGGTCGGCACGCCAGCAGTCGAGAGGAAGACGAGCGTGATCAGGAGACGACGCTACCGGGGCTCATCAGTGTCTAGCCCGAACAAAGAAAACGATTCATTCACCACTCGCGGCCACATCAATTGAGCCATGTACGACGTCCGATACATCGGCTGGGCCCACGCGCGAACGAGCTCCTCCAGACCAGGCTCGTGGTCGGCAAAAACATGCCGAAGATCGACCTCCTCGCCCGAGGAGGACCAAGCCCGGTGATTGCCCGAGGCTACATCGAAAACGGCCCCAAAGAACACGGATGGAGGGCCCGACACGACGAGGGACATGCCGGCGACACGCATGTGAGCGTCGAAGAAGGATTGCGCCCAGTCGAGGGTTGTTGCCCCGTCGAGAGAAACCGTGGAGAAACGCTCGCCCTCCATAAACCGAACGCGGAAAGGACGGTAAGTAGAATGGTCGCGCGGCCGGCGGGACGACGACGAGGAGGGCGGGAGACGATGGGAGGCGAACGAGGAATGAGCGGCACGTTGGACTCGAGACCCGCCCGACGCGGCGGGGTCGGGACGGCCATCGTCGTCCTCCAGGTCTTCGAGCCCAGACTCGGAGAAAGGGTCGAAGAGGTCGGCGCCGAAGAGGTTGGTGAATCGACGGGTCATTCGACCCAAAGAGAAGGACCATGCGTCGCGCCGGGGACGATAGGGTCGAGGACGGGGGTCATCGTGAACACGAGTGTCGGACGTCTCCTCTGAGGGAGTTGAGGTGCTGGGAGGGGACATGGCGAAAGCGAATCAACCCGCGAAACTAACCCGCGGACTTATATACCCCGAGCCCGACCCTCGCCCGAATTCCGAATGGAAGCCCGACTCAGTTTCGAGCTTCTCCTGCGGAAGTTTAACCTCCCCTGAAACGGAGATCGAATTCAAACGACAAACATGCGCCCATAGGTCGTGGGACCCGCAACCAAACAAACTCGGGTTTTCAAATTCGAAGCCCGTCAAGCGGGAATGGAAGCCCGGGAGAAGCGAGAACCCTCGCGGTCGGTGCCTCGAGGCGGGACGGAGGCAATTTTAACTCTGTCCCGCGTGGCGTGAGAAGGGGTGGGAGGACAAAGGAATTCCGAATGGCAAACGGTTTGCCGACCAGCATCTACCCCGGGAGGGGAAGGAGAAGTGTACAACGTGACAGCCGACGTCTCGGTGACGGTCCAACCGTACACCTGCACCAGCTGGATGCAGGAAGAATCCAAAAAAGGGTTGAAGACGCCAAAAAAGGGAAAACTTCGCAAACGACAAAGAAAATCGACCGGCCCCGACCCTAAAGGGGATAGGAAAGTGTACAACGAAGACAGCCGAAATCTCGGTGACGGTCCGATCGTACACCTGCACCCGCCGGATGCAGGCGAAGCCCGAAATGCGTGCTCCACCGGGGTGGACGGTAATTCGCAAGGAAAATGATGAAAGAAAATCGTAAAAATCAACAAAATCGCTCCAACGCCCGTACCCTGCCATTGCAGGTGGTAAATCGAGGACGGGCTACCTTTGCCAACGCAAACGCGCCCTTTGGAATTACAAAAATCAGCAAACCATGATCCTCCCCCGGCAAAACTCGACGCGTGTTCTGCCCTTGCAGATTGTAATTCGCCCTTCTTTTCCGAAAGACGAGCTGCCGCAACTACCCCCCGATATTCCAAACATGGGGAATTCAACGCCCGATATCAAAAATTTTTTTTCGGGCATGGGAACCGCACCAAAGCTCGGGACGAGCTACCTTGGAGGGGGGGTGATGTCACGGTTCACCCCCGGATCAACCGGCCAACTCCCCATCACGATACCATCAACACCCGATACCCGATATGACCCACAAGGGGTGTTCACAACGACCTGAAAGCCCGATCGGACGTACAGGGTTATCCCTATCCTACATACTGTATATAATCCTAGTACAACCTCGGGAGAGGCTTAACCTCTCCCTCGTCTATACACTACTTCGCCCTTACCGGGGTTAGCGACTGTTCTCGAAACCCGGTCAACGCCCGGTTCCTCGACGGCATCCAGTCCCCCGCCGGCAAGCCCGAACTCCCCAGCTGCTGTATGCTCAGAGCTACACAGACAAGACTGGCAGAGGGATCCAAAGTATATTAGCACTAATACATGTACAGAAGGCTACTGAGGGCATACCTGGCAGAGGGATCCAAAGATAACAAGTCTAAGGAGCCTCTGCTGCCAGTGATGCCTCGTCTAAGGGCCTGATCACATGACTGTGCACAGACCAGGTCAGGTGAGCCAAAGAAAGAAACGTAAACCACACCATAAGTACGATAGATAGAGAGACGATACTTGGGGTGCGAATGCGTATGCGGGCACCCCATATGTGTACAAGAATAGAGGGGAAACGGATCAGAGGAAAAGGAGCAAATCGACGATGTAACTGCAAAATGCAGGAAACAGCGAGATAGAACCTTGTATCGTAGCACTATAAGTACAGTAGGGAGAGAGATGGAATTTGGTGAGAGAGGTGAATGCAATGCACCCAGTATATGTACAGAGAAAGGAAGGAAACGGAGAAGGGAAAGAGACCGAAAAAGGAAAAAGTAGAGTGAGGGTATATGGCGCACCAGGAGTTCCCCTTTGGGACGCGGCGAGAGACTACTTCCCGCCGGAAGACGTCCGGGCTAGTCGATGGGACCTCGCAGGCCCGATGCCGTTCTTTGACGACGACGGTGGATCGGGATGGGGAGGCAGTTTCTGGGGCCAGCCTCCGCCGTCGACCGGGGCATACCCCCTCCCGAATACGACCCATCGCCGAGTCCCTGATCATCCTCGGTACAGCCCGTACGAGCGTCGGCGGTACGGTGAAGTAGCAGACGGAGGCAGCGCGTACCAAGGTTGGAGGAGCCCAGGCCTAGGCAATCGGTACAGCTCGTATGAGCGTCGGTGGTACGGTGAAGGAGCATACGGAGGCAGCGCGTGCCAAGGTTGGAAGAGTCCGGGCCCAAGCCACAATTGAAGCACTTGAGGGCGAGAGTTGGATCAGCCGCGCAATACACGAAGCACCGACAAAAACAAGAAAGAAAAAATGTGTATAAATAGCAGGGGAATGTAAAAGAAGTAGCTAGCACCAATGAATGTGCTCCGAGTAAATCTGCGCAAACAGAAAAGAACCAAAAAAAACAAATAAGAGACCTATTGAACAGACATTCTACATACCCCACCTGTTCTCTAACTGTCTCATCCACGCGAGACCAAAAAAGTATGGATTCCGCGCGGTCACATACAAATGTTTTCTTAGCTAGAACTATCTACCTGCCGCTTCTTGACCGCTTGCCGCGCCGCATCGCAGAACTCCTCCGAGAACAGCGCCCTGTCGTGGTGGACGGGGTGTACAAAATAGCGGCTGTCCCCGACGACACCGTGCAAAAGACCTGCCCGCTCCTGCTCGTAGAGAAGGAAAGCGCTGGGGCCATTCCAGCTTCCAAGGACGGGAACCACGAGAACAACCAGGCGGGGAAGGCAAGCCAGAACATCCCGCATACGTCCGGAATTCATGTCCGTGCAAGCGAGGTAAGCAAGCGCGGGCATGTTGACCAAGAGATCGAGCATTCCCTCGCGGTAGGTGTTGGGAATGTGAAGATGAGTGAGGGCGGGGAAGGACCTCTCCGAGATCAAGATGGAGAGGGCTTTGGCCCAGTAACAGTTGTATACGTCGAAGCTCAAGCGTTCGAGCTTTCGCAAGGACGCGAGTGCGGCGAAGACGGTGTCGTCCGTGTCGAAGGGGATGCGGGCGAGATAGACGGAGGCGACGTCCGGCACAGCATGCAAAAGCTCTGTCACGACGTCGGCTGACATGCCTGCCAGGTACAAGCTTTGAACGCGTTTCTTGTTCTTGGGGGTAGTGCGAAGAAACCGGATAGCACGAGCATTCGCCCTGGGACCGCAAAGGTCGATTGTTTCGTACAACAATTTGCAAGTCCTGTCAAGTGGTTAACGCCTGAAAAAGCGGCTGAGCGCCTGGGACGCACCATATATTGAAACGAGAGCAGGTGAGCAGGAGAGCTTTCTTTAAACCGTCATCCGCGTTTAAGAAAGCGCTGGATACACAGGCCTCTTCCAGCTCTGGCGGCAGCTTTGGTTGGAGGACAGCGAGAGCCATTGGATGGCAAAAAGAGCGCGCACAGGGTTATAAAGCGTGAGCTGAGTGCGCAGTTAAGGTTCCATTACTATCGATGCCACATTGCATTGCTAGAAACGGTCTCTTCACTAGGGGAGGGACGGGACCACGTAAAAGAGAGAAACGTCCACGACACCGTCGCGAAACAGCCGCCTCAGGCGATTTCCAGTAGTGCACACTAAACGCGTCACGCAGAGTCTGAGAAGGCCAGATGTAATCTCGTCCTCGATTAGATTACGACGCGATTAGGTTACAATGCGATTAGATTACAACACGATTAGATGCCGAGGTCACGGGCCGCCATATGCAGCTGTACAGTTACAATCCGCAGTTTTCTTCTTTTCTCTCTCAACCACCATGGCAAAGGACACAACCGGAAGACGGTACCAGGGAGGGAAGCACAAACTCCGATCGGGAGGAGAACACCGAAGGGGGTTAAGCTACAGAAAAAATCCCACGGGAACAAGTCCAGAGTTGGAGTGACGAGGCTCTGTTTGAGCGCGGGACGTAGCTGACGGGACAACAGGGACAAGGCCGTGTACGGAGGGCAAAACCGCAAACACAGAGCCCAAATACGCGACATAAATGACCGGCTCCACTGCTCCCGAAGCGCTCTGGCGCAGATGTTCGGCACTAACGAGACCACCATCTCGCGCGTCATCCTCAACAAGGGATACAGCGTAGTCGACACCATAGCCAGAGATGCCTGTTTCATCAGCTTCGCAGAGAACAACGCAATCTTCCGAGGTGAAGTCGACCCACACGCGGACGACGACCAGTCCGACGTCAGCGATGAAATCAAGACAGAGGATAGCGGCGGAGGTGCAGACGGCCTCCGAAATGGAGGCGACGCAAGTAAGGTGCATGTAAGGGGAACTCCTGGTGCGCCATATACCCTTGCTTTACTTTTTCCTTTTTTGGTCTCTTCCCCTGCTCCGTTTCCCTCCTCTCTCTGTACATATATCGGGTGCATGTCAAGCGCCTCTCATACCAAATTCCATCTCTCTCCCTACTGTACTTATAGTGCTACGATACAAGGTTCTATCTCGCTGTTTCCTGCATTTTGCAGTTACATCGTCGATTTGCTCCTTTTCCTCTGATCCGTTTCCCCTCTATTCTTGTACACATATGGGGTGCCCGCATACGCATTCGCACCCCAAGTCTCGTCTCTCTATCTATCGTACTTATGGTGTGGTTTACGTTTCTTTCTTTGGCTCACCTGACCTGGTCTGTGCACAGTCATGTGATCAGGCCCTTAGACGAGGCATCACTGGCAGCAGAGGCTCCTTAGACTTGTTATCTTTGGATCCCTCTGCCAGGTATGCCCTCAGTAGCCTTCTGTACATGTATTAGTGCTAATATACTTTGGATCCCTCTGCCAGTCTTGTCTGTGTAGCTCTGAGCATACAGCAGCTGGGGAGTTGCCCTTACAGTGCATAGTACAACACCCGTAAAACACGAGGACGAGTCCTGCGCCACAATTCCCGCGAAGCGCGAGGAAGACGCGACCGGTGTCGCGAACCGAGCTCTCCGAAGCGGAGGCAGCGTGAGCAAAGTCAGCGATCAAATCAAGACAGAGGATAGCGACGGAGGTGCAGAGAGCATCCGAAACGGAGGCGAGGCAAGCAAGGAGGTAGCTTAACACCCGTGAAATGCGAGGAGGACGAGTCATTTGCCGCAATCCCCGCCAAACGCGAGGAAGACGAATGGGACGACTTGTTCGACAAGCCAGTGTTCGGCAAGGCAAGCAAGAAGGGTAGCTCAACACCCGTGAAATGCGAGGAGGACGTGTCATGCGCCGCAATCCCCGTTAAGCGCGAGGAAGACAAATTCGACGACTTGTTCGACGAGCCGGTGTTGGCGCAACGCGAGGAAGACGAGCTCGACGAGTTGTTTGACGAGTATGACGACGGGGCAGTGTAGTATAGCGCCGCAACGATGATGTACGCGGTAGAAGAAAAACACAGAACGTATTAATGTATCAACAAGATTCCATACAAGCAGTAAACCTGCGCGAGTGCCTCAATTCAAACCACACCTCCTGCGTCGCGCTGTTCAGCGACTGTGGCATCTACGCGTCGCCAAAACGCGTCGGTAAAACAAGTGTCGGTGTCCTCGACGCTTGCGAGAACGATGCGGGGATCCCAGAACGCTGCGTTGTTCCTGCGCAAGCCACGCAGAAAGACAGCCCGGGTTTTGGGCCTCAATCCTTCTCTGATGCTCAGCACGACCGCGATTGCCTCCAAATCGGGGGAAGTCGACCGCCATATCCGGCATCCATTGGGGACGACAGTTGCAGAACGCCAGATGCGTGAGCGAATGGAGCTGGTGGAGGAACGGGGTCATGAGGTCCAAGTAAACGCCGAGGTAGAGATGCGAAAGAGACGCAAAGGCGCGGGTGATATCGCTGAGTCTCGCCGAACGAAAGGCGAAGAGGTAGTGGAAGTCAAGGTGAGCGCGTTCGAGCGCCGTCAAGAAACCGAGTGCATGGAGTAGGTAGTCGGTCGCATTCAGACTCGTCTGCACCCGCAGCTTCTTGATTCCGGGGTTTGCGTACAGGATCGACGTGAGCTGGGGCCCCGTGGCGTCGAGGAGAGTGAGACGGCGCACGGAGCTTTTGCCAGGGGACGACTCGGAGCTGGTCCTGGGGTAGCACTCTATAAAGTCTTGGGCCTGGTTTGGGCCCGCGATAACGAGCGATTCGTAGAAAAGATCCTCCAACCTAGACACGAGAGTCAAAGACGCAGCTCGACTGAAAGATATACGCACCAGGCGTGGACGCGTCTAGCCACCAACACCAGTTTAAGCAGACTCGGACGGTCAGGAACCTCGACGAGTAGGAATATTTTTTGCTCCAACTCGGGGGGTAGAACAGGATCCTTGGAGGGCACACCCTGCTCATCGCCGGCGGTGGACATTGAAGTGGGGAGGTGTGAGCTATAGGCGGGAGACGAAAGGCGGAGCAGCACGCTAAGGTTTGGAATAGCGGGTCCAAATACACAGCTCGGATGCTCAAGTAGAGTATATACTCTGAGCGGTACATTCCGAGAAGGGCACGGAGAACTACGTGCCCGGAGGATGCCGCCAGACGCTAACCATGAGCACGAGCGGAATGAATCCACTAAGAGGAAGATCCAGGCTCTTTGTTGTCGCCTCAAGCCGTTCAACACGCGTACCAACCCGTGCGGAAGCTGCCCTTCCGTCCCCGACGGCGACACGAGGCGGAGAAAGGAACGAGACGCGGAAACCAAAACGAAATTCCGGGCAACTACAGAAGGTATCCGGCCTAATTAGAATGCAGCCGCCGCCGTTTTTCCACCGCAGCACGCGCGTTCTCCCAGAGAAATTCTGCGAACGCGTCCCTTTGACGTGCAACGTGGACTACGTAGTAACGCTCGTCACCGAGAACGCGTTCCAGCCGGCCCGCGCCTTCTTCTACGCCGAGGTAGAACGCGTTGATGGCGTTGACGCCACCAACGATGGGAACCACAAGCACATCCAGGCGGGGAAGGCGATGCAGGATGGCGCGCATGCGCTCGGCGGTCATATCCGTGCAAGAGATGTAAGCGAGTGCACGCATGTTGTCCAGAAGATCAAGAAACCCGTCCCGGTAGTCGCCGGCAATGCAAAGGTGAGTGAGGACGGGGAAGAACGTCTCCGACATCGGGAGGGAGACCGAGACAACGTTCGGCATAGTGCCCAAGAGTTCCGCCGCCGTCTCCGCCGGCACCTGTTCCAGGGTCAAGTCCCGGACGCGTTTTTTTGTTTTCCGGAACGGCAAGGAGCAGCAAGCGGGATTTACGCTCTGCGTTGCGCCCATGGAGATCGATGGAATCGTATAGGAATTTGGAGGCCCTGGATTAAGGTGAGCAACCGGGAAAACGCGTAAACACTGCGGGGAATGTAGAACATGCCCAATGGGCATATGCGGAGCATATTCAGAATATGCTCAGCATATGCCCAAAAATATGCTCAGGATATGCTCAATGGGCATATTCTGAGCAAATGCTGGGCATATTTTGAATATGCTCAGGATTTGCTCAAGATATGCCCAATGGGCATATTCTGAATATGCTCAGGATATGCTTGGAATATGCTCAGCATATGCCCCTTGAGGATATTCTGAATATGCCCATTGAGGATATCCTGAATATGCTCATTGGGCATATTCTAATGAATCCTGATTGGGATTCCAGCCGCTGCAGCGAGGCAAATACCGGGTCCCCCGGGCTCATCCAGGGGTCTATCGTGTAGCGCAAAAGACGTAGAATCCAACGGAAGTAACCGTGTAGCGATCCGACCAGCCGTTCCCGAGCTATTCAAGAAATACCCTGTGCCTCATGGGTGCCACACACCCTGCGGTAGGCAAAATAAAATGGTCCCATTTGAAAGATTTATATGTATGCTATAATGTCACAAATAAGGGCAAATTATTTTGAGCAAGATATCACACAGATAATGCCCCTTGATCTGGGCCAATTTCAGAATGAAATCAGGGCAAGAAAAATGTCCCATGATTTGTGAGGTATAATATCTTCTATATTGTACCATTCCCGCACAGCCCATACAAAAATCCAGGTTGCCCCCTCATACAAGACACTATACCTCACAAATCATGGTCCATTTTTCCTGTCATTATTTCTTTCTAATATCAGCCCAGATCAAGGGGCATTATATATGTGATATCTTGCCCAAGATAATTTGCCCTTATTTGCACTATTATAGGCTTCATATAAATCTTTCAAATGGGACCATTTTATTTTGTCTACGGCGGGGTGACATGTTGTAGAGCAGGGAATACTGCGTCCCCCGGGCCCATCCAGGGGTCGTTCTTGTAGCCCCAGCCAAGGGGAATCCAACGAAAGTTATCGCATTGGCGTCCGAGCAGCCGTTCCAAAGGTATTCACAAGTTACTGAATATTATTGGGTAAATTCCCTCCCCTTGCAAGCCCAGTATTGCTCAGCTCTATTTAAAAGCCGCAAATGTGGGCTAAATGAGGTGCAGCAACCACAAGATATGCTGTAGTGCCATGCTGCAGAGCAGAGAGGCCCTGGTATGGGGGGTAGAGCTCCCAATCTCCCAGTAGACAGTATGGTCATTTGGTGTAATTGGTATGTGAATGGGTTTGGATTTCTTTCTTTCAATTTGGGGTTGCCGGTTCAAACCTTGCTGTTGCAACCTTTTTTCTCTTTCTTTTCCTCACTCTGCCAGGCCCTCGGAAGCTGCTCTGGCTCTAGACAGCAGAGCATCAATTTTAAATCACTCTCCTGATTCCCCAACTTAGAACTAATATATATCTTGTCATGAAAAGACATTGGAGACGACTCTAGACACCCGACTAGAAAAAAAAAAATGGTCCAGTTGGATAGAATGTTATGGATACAACACAATATTAGTTCCAGCCAAGATCCTACTAGTACAACGACATTTCAAACAACATCTGAAAGGTATAGATAGGGCTGCTGTCTATGCCCTACTTCTAATGGCGCATAAACCATGGCTGGAAAGAAATTGTTCACTGTCCAAATGATGGTGTCAAAGCCAAAAACACAAGGATTTACGATGAATTTTCTTATTGCAAAACTCAATGTTTTGTGAAGGAGAGGTCTAAAACCTAGTTCCCCTCCAAGGTTCTGCTTGACCGCCAGCAATTCAACCTACGGCAATGATATTTCTAGCCTGATTCCGCTTCACACCATTCCCATCTGCTCTCTCCCCGCCCAGCGCGGCTCTCTGGTTTCCTCCTCCTCGCATTCTGCCTCAAATTTGACTTCTCCACACCCTAATCCACCCTCTTGTACTCCTGTGGTAGATGTCTTTCCAACATACAAGCCCATTTCTCAGAAGGTGCAACCAATTCTTGGGGCTATGTCATAAATTTTTTGAGTTACTTCTAAGATTCGCGGTGATCTGCTCTGAGATATGCCACCCTCAACCATAATCCACCTCCGTTCAAGCCTACGGGTCAATACACCCTTGAGCGGCGCAACATGCTGCATGCAGCACATGATCACCACTTTCCCGGGCTGAGAGAATTTGACGTAATCGACGACTTCATGTGCAACCAGAACAAAGTGTTTGTCTGGGAAGACTCGGAGCGGGGGAGCTTCAGGGAAGACTTCTTTCAGAGTAGAGATGCCGGTGGTTAAGCACAAATCTTGGGTATTGAGGAATATTCCAATCCCATGCAGAAAGCTGCACAATGCATTGAGGCCCTTCAAAGCACACTCAAGCACTTTGCTTTGATCTTGGGAAGAGCTTCTTTGATGGTATCTCAAATTTCCTAGTGATAGATGTTGCTTCAACAATATTTTGTTCCGCTCTTTTTGGCTGAAGATTTACTGTTGGTGGACCAGGCAGCTTGGAAAAAGGCACACAACTGTTTTGGCAATTTTCCCCTTTGTTATATGCATGCATATACCAAGTATATATAGGCCTGAACTGCCATGACCACTACCTGGTCATAGCAGCCTTTTGGCTCAGTTGGCTAACATGTTGGTTCTTGGGGCATGGTCGTCCCACCCTTTTCATTGTTTGGCCTCATGGTGTAGCACGGTGGTCACTGCGTCCCCTGGGTTCATCTAGGGTATTTGTAAGCACAGCCGTTGGGGAGATATGCAGAAATTACCTGTAGCTGCCATCCAGACAGAGGTAACCTATTCTGAGTTGCACTTATTTCTGCAGTCAGTTGGTGTAATTGGTAAGTTCCTTGCCGTAGGGTCTCTTACATGAGGTTGCACAAATGTTCAATATCCTTCTATTCAAAACTCTCTTTTTCTCAACAAACAAGCAGGCTCACCCTGCCGCCAGGCAAACCGAGCTTTTTAAATAATCCTTTTGGCCACACCAAACATGTGTTGTCCACATGTTTCCGTGCCGAAGGGCACCGTGAAACACCAGAATAATTTTTAGCAGCTGAGGATGTCTCCGTACTGGTTCCAGGACATACTTTGGATGTATTTACAGCTGAGTTCTGTGCCTTGAAGAGATATTTTCTTTGTTACTTCCCCGTTAGCCACAAAATTTCCACTAAGTCTCTTCTGATAGCTACGGGCAATTGCCTGATCACCACCTGTTGTTTGCCTGGTCACCATCTGAGCTACTAGTTGTGCCAAATGCATGGCCTCATGCCCGCAGTGTGCAAAGCCTGAAAGTTGATAGGTTCGGATCAAGCTACCATCCCTTTTTGTTGATATCAGCGATCGACGCTGAGAAAAGGGAAGGGGCTTGGGTCAAGATGTGTGAGAAAAGAAGGGGGGTCGTTGAGGCGGGACTAGCAGACACATTTCTACACCAAAGCCTTGGCTGTTTTTGGGGATTATGTAGGTATACATTGCGCCTATCGAACTGTCAACTTCTGCAATGCGCAGTATGGCCAAGTCCGCCAGCAAAGAGCGACGATCCACGCGGCTATAGCTTTCAGTCGCTGCAGCAGTTTGAGCCCGCAGAATTTTTCTTTCAACAAGATTTTTGCACATTCGTGTTCTCAAGGGCCTATTTAATGTCTATAGCTCTTTTGCGAGGGCCTAGAATCTGCAGGACGGTCTACTAGGCCGTGTGAAAAGTTTCCGTAGGTGTGTTCTCAAGCCCTTGTTCAAGCATAATGTGATCATGGTACTCCATATTTCTCCTGGATGAAGCCTAGTCAAATGGTGATTGTCACATGCTTACATTATATTTCAAATATGCTAGGTTCCCTCACAGTGGCAATTCTTTCCAGAGGCAGACACTTGCAGATCAGGTTGCCAAGAAGCACCAAACCAAAAGAATGAGTTGCAGCCGAGGGATTTCACATTGAACTCCCACGGAATGTTCTGCAGAGGTAGATAGGATGCTAGCCTATGTGTCACAATAATTTGACAAATGTTTGTTTGATGCATGGTGTGGTATAACCAGTTCCTTCTGAACTAAATTGCATCCAGACATGTCACAATACTCTCCCAATTACTCAGCAGTGTGATGTAGAAATTTGCTCCTACTTGGAGAGCTGATAGATATCAGATCAAATCTGATGTATGAAAAATCATAGTATCATTGGATCACCCCTTGCAGAGTAAAAGGGGCACCTATGGAAACTTTTCACAGGACCGTGTACTGAGAGCACTGAAGCCGCGGTGACACGATCTATCAACGCATGTCCCAATGGGGACGGGATCCGCGCGCGCCATAAATTTGCATCTTCTTCGTATGCCCCCACGTAGGCAGCCTTCCGAGCTGCAGACACCAAGCCGACGCGCGCAAGGGACAGCCTCACATCCTCCCAACACTCCACGCACCCACAAGCCGCTTCTCTTTGTCTTTCACAATTCTGACAGTAAAGCCCACAAAGGCCATCCTTGTGCAAAACATAGTAATGTTTTCTTCAAATCCCACTGGCTAAAAGCATGTCAAATGCTACAGTCTCTCTTCCCTAGTACAAATGGAGGATCATGTGAACCTGTGATATCTGTGATAAATTTACCCCCAATATGTACCTTTATTTCGAAGAAAATAGATGAAAAAACATGGCTGTCAGCAAAACAGCCAAATGAGTCCTAAAAAATGACTATTTCAGGCAACAAAACTACCCATCAAAATGGCTCTTTTTAAGGCTTTTCTTTCTTCCATTTTGTGCTGCATCCACAACAGGCACAGGACCTTTTCACAAACAAAGACAATTGTACAGTAATCCTAAGCTCAGGTTAGATAGCTGAGGCTGGCAAGCCCAAACACAAATAACTGTGCAGCCTCACAAGTTGTGACTCCCAATTTTAACGAAACACCCATCTTCCTATCCTGCGGTAAATTGAGATGTTAGGGTGTTCACACTGTAGTTCACATTATTGCTGATTTCAAGTTTGTTGTCCATTCAGAGTTTTGGAAAACCCATTTTCAAAGTGTGGATGCCGAGATGTGTGGGCTTGTTGCGGGCTGAATTCTCCTTGGAATGCAACAATTTTGGTATCATTCTAGAGGGAATTGAGAGGGCTTTCACGCCTTGTGATTCCCAAATTTTAAAAACTTGCTGGGGCTCTGCTGTGACATTTTCAAATGAAATTTTCAGCCAAAAACTCTGTGATTTTGTTATACCTGCTGTGCCTGATAGCCTCACTAGGGGATGATAGGTTTGCAAGTCAGTTTTTCAAGGGGTTTCTAATGGCTGTTGTTTTGTGTGTATATTTGATATAGCAGTCTGCAGGCAAGCCGGAGAATTTTGCGAGCAGAAGACTTTGATAGCCCTCCCAAATTCCTTCATGATGATACCCATATTGTCTGATCCCAAGCAGAATTGAGCCCACAAGAGGCTTGCTTGTGTTCTCATCTATGGTGCAGTTCATCTAGTCACCACTAAATTTGTATAGCGTGGGAATGATGGCCAATTTGTTTTGGCTGGGATTTTCGGTTGTATGTGACCATGTGTGACTCCCCTACAGTGTAGTGATGGCCAAATCTAGACCTGGTCATGAGATTGATGAGCTCATATCTCACCCAAATGTGGATATTTTGACTATTCCTCTAGCCATAATGTTCAGATTGTGATTCTGCACATTTTGGCAAGAGGGATTTCTGATCATATCAGTCAAAAAATGTTCTCACACTATACAAATTTAGTGGTGACTCACCATAGGGCAAAAGAAAACGGGGTTTTTTTTTCTTTCAAAAAAATCCGACCGGACGACAAACTTGAAATTGTCAATAAGATTATAGAATGGTTCCAAACAATTGAGTTTTAATTGATTTTTCTCACCTGAGAAATAAATCTCACAGCTTGTAGAACCTGAACAGCTCTAGCGTCACCAAAGTTGACCACATCTGCATCTTATAGAGTTAATCTTGCCAACTTATAGTGATGGCTGGACTTCACACCTCAAACAGACCCTAGAGCAGCACAAAGGAAGCAAAAAAAAAATCATAATCCTATGTGCAGGAGAGTTGAACCCAAGCCTGAGGGTAAGTAGTGCACTATTCTGACCTCAAGTTGGCTGATTTCTGATTTTTGAAGGCCCCCCCAGTAAGGCCAAAGAAAATACTTTGATTCTGAGTTAATTTTAATGTCCTCCTACTCTGCCTATGTAAGGTGTAATGAAATTCACAGTATGGACTGTTGAATAAGTATCTCAAGCCAAAAAAAAAAAAACACTACTGTTAGACCAGATCAGTGAAGTGCTGAGAACCCGAGAGGTGGTGCGCATATTGTGATTTTATTTCAATATTGTGATATACTGCCAGTGCACACTTGCTCATTCCATATGGTATAGTGGTATGGGTGCGAGCTTCCATCTTGAGCTAGGCTGTGTTCAAAACAACTCAACCTTCCGTCGCATAGTTTCTGCTGCTGCTAGGGTCCATTATATTGCAAGAAATACAGAGAATTCAGCGAAATTGATTGTAGATTGATGACATCATTTTGCAAGCAATGTTGAAAACTCAATTGCCAGCAGTGCTGATCTGTAGTCCAAATATATTGGGCCTGGGCTGCTTGTTTTAAGATGCAGCATATGACCACATTTCTGAAGCATTGTATTTGATACAGTAGCGTAGAGAGTGAATATAACCCTGGTAGTCTGGGTAGAATTGACCAGCTGTGTTGCTGAATCCTCCACTGATCAGATTATCCCTTCTCCGTGATCCGATGTACGGACACCAGAACTAGAACTAGAACAGGGAACCAGAACTAGAACCAGAACTAGAAAATAACCCTAATTACCTCTATTATCTACAACAATTCCAACACCAGACTAGCAGCTTCTCCAACATCACCATCAATTTGCCATCAGCACACACCCAACACTAGATTCGACACCAGAACCAGCATTCGACAATACTAGGGGAGTTGAGCCACACTGCTCCTCCTCAATCTTAGCACTATCAACAAATCTTATCTCACTTTTGATCTTCACACGCTATAAATAGCACCACCAACTAGATATTCTCACATAACAATTGATTCAACCTTGATCAAACCGACAATTGTTAGAAATATCTGAATTCACATTTGTTGTTTCCTGCAGCGCGAACCCCCTGAACTAACCACATTTGGAGATAGTTTAGGTGTTGGTTTGGTTTTCCATCCTTCACTGAACACCAACTAGATCAAGACTACTTCATCTCACGACGAACCGTCCCCTGTTTGTTGGTAGCTCATTTCCACGTGTATCACTGGAGTGAGTACCATGGCCAGCATCTTGCTGTCATGAAACGCCCCCATCACCGATCAATAACTACCAACATCCCTTTGTGTAACACAAAGGGTTACACAAAGGAGGACAGTCAGACAGAGAGGGTTAACAAAGGGAAACCACTAGTATATTAACCCGACTCGATAGAGCCTTGCAGTAGCTTCTATCTCGTCTTAGTAACGACCCCACTTGGGGCTTAAACCGCTCCGCATCGTCTCCAATAACTGAAACCCGACCGCCCGTCGGGAACCTATCGGGATACTTCCCGAACCCCGACTTCGACTCCGAGCCCTACCTGGCCTCGTTCTGACAGAAGATAGAAGCTCCCTAATAGTCGGGAATGCCGCTAAACGAACGACTTGAGCAACTACTGCGCATCCTCTTAATACTTCAGCTGGGCGCTGGTGTCGGGCAAACTCTATGGAGCCTGCTCCGCCCTGCATTGGAGTCCCGCAACCCGAAACCCGACAATTCCTCCCCTCGGGCCACCGAGTACCCGATGCACCAGCGGGATCAATGCCACTGCCCAGCCCACGAGGGAGTCGGCTGTAATGGTCGGGTGTGGATACCCAGGACCATCATTCCGGATGGAGGATATGGGCAACAAACCCCGGGTAGGAGAGCGCACCCTAGCCGACGACGCTACCCTTGAGAAACCCGATAGAAGGAACCCGATACCCCTTACCTATTCTCATTGTCAAATCAACTGCACTTCACACTCGAAAGACAATAGTCCGACTCGATACATTATAAACAAATACAAATACAAAAAACGAATATCCGGCGCATGCAACACAAAAATACGACTACGGGAAGATACGAACAAGTTCAGCGCGCCCGCTCTTTGCCCTTGTGACTCGATTCCCCCCGACCCGGGGGCTCCGGCGGCCTATTCCCGGACTCCTCGGCACCAACGGGATCAGGCGGCAACGCCTCATCGGCGGGAGGGAACCAGCGAGGGAGTAGCACCGAAATATCCGCCGCCGGGTCGACCGGCTCGGGCGGGTACGTCGCTGGGTTGCGATCCCGGTACCCCCGCCAGGGAATCCTCGTCGAACCGATCCGGGTGCCGATGGTTCCAGATACGGGCTGCCTCCACTGAAGCCACGAATGCGACCTGCGACACGTACTGCAGGAAGCGGATCGAACGATGGTCATCGGTGCGAGCCGCCAAGGCTGCTAGCAGGGCACTGTCCGCCCGACAGGTGAAAGTCCCAAACTGCTCGGCAGGAGCAAAGACGTATGTTGGAATCCCGAGCAGCAAGTGCGCTGAGTGAGGATTCAGCGACTCGTAATCCGTCTGCAGCATTGTATGCCCCCAGGAAGACAACCGCTGACCGTACGGTGCGGAACCAGCAACGGGCGAAGAGGCGTGTCGACGGCGGCCTGGCACACGGCCAAGTTAATTATCCCCGCTTCGGGATCGGGGCGGTCTAAGCGACCCGGCATCGACATCGAACCCCAAACCCGATCGAGGACCTGGATGTCCAGGCGGGAGAGGTCGGAGGTCAGCATCGAGCGGGGAAACAAGCCGCGGTCGTCGACGCTGTTGGGAGGAACGCTCGCCTGTCTGCGGCGAGAGGAGGATGGAGAGGGAGCCCGCAAAGTCACCGAGGAGGACTCGGGATTGGAGAACGACTGCGAGGAAGCGAAAGAAGGAGAGCAAGGACGCCGAGCCTCCCGATACCCAGGAGAGGGGCGCCTCGCGTCCTGAGGGTGCTCCCAGTGCGCTGGCGAAGGAGCAGAGGCCGGAGCGGAGGGACGGACACGCGGGGAGTCTCCCGGGAACGCAGAACGACCTTGCTCAGCCCGGGGACCACGCGGAAGGTTCCAATCGGCGGAGCCAACCCCAACCGTGGGACCCCGAAAACACGGTCTGCAAGGCGGGGACCGAGGACAGGAAGAACCGTGCTGAGGCGCCGTGGGCCGTTCCGCCCCTATGAACGCGAGGGGGAGAACTCGGCCGACGAACAGGCAGAGAAGGCGAGTAAGGACGGCGACGAGGAGGCGGGGAGTCCGGGCGACGGCGGGGAGAAGCAGAACGTGGAGAACGCCGAGGAGGAGACACCAAGCGGCGAGTCCGACGTTCCCGCGCCCCTTCCCATCCCGCATTGGAGCGCGGGAAACCCAATGGGAAACCCGACGGGAAACCCGGCGGGCAATTCGGACCGGGCCTCGACGAGCCCGAAGGCCCCGCCATACCACGCGAAAGGATTTGGGGCGGAGGGTCCCGACGCTGGAGACTGTCGTCGCTGTCGCTTGGCCGCTGGAGGACGACGCTGCTGGGCGCGCTGTTGGGAACGCTCGGTGTTGTGCCAAGGCTGCAACGCCGACAGCAAGCTCGAATAAGGAACCCGATTCCCGACTAGACGACCCGTCAGTCATTCCCGAAGAGACAGCGGCCGACACAACGCACCTAGTAAAGACCAGTCGGCGCGGAAATCATACTCCATGAGCTCGTACCACCGCTCGCCAACGTGTTGCCAATACTGGAACGTAAACCCGTCCAGCTGAGCCAAGTTGCCGGCTTCGTACGCCGACTTCATAGGGCCCCAAGAAGTACACGGCTTGTTGCTTCGCTTGCAGGTGTCGCAAGCCGAGCGAGGTTTCCCTGCTTTGGTGGAAATCGGGCCCGACTCCCCGACGGCGCAGAGCCGGTGCTACGTGCGACACCGAGCGCAACTGGGCGACAGGGTACGAACGATTTGCCCGACAGGCCGCACATGCGACTCCCCTGGAAAGAACGCACGGTACCCGAGCGGCTGGTGGACCAGCGCCCGGGGTACACCTCCCGCGGAATCCTGCGCCGAAGCAGGATTGGACCAGTTGCGACGGCGGAGAGGAGGGGGACTCAGACGTGGATTGGTCGGAATCGAACTGCGACAGACCTCGCCCGGGCCCACTTTTCCGTACGGGCGTGAAGTCGCCCCCGCTAGCTCGTCGTCGGGAGCCGACTCGGAGGAGGAAGAGGAAGACGACGATGGGGAACGACGGCGCTTGTGCGATGAGGAAGGATGAGGGGATCCGGGGGCGGATGAGTTCGGAGTCACAATGGACGTACGAGACGGCCCGGTGCCTCCCCCTTCTTGGGAGCTGCGGCCCGACGCCTCGTCAATAACCTCAACGTGTTCCGTGCCGCCGGGCGACCGGGTATGTCGAACCCAAATACGTCGAGGATTCGGAGGGGGGGTTGGCGGATCGATAAAACCCGGGGAGTCCGGGACTTCGGGCGACTCGCGAACAGGAACCGCAGAGGACGGATCACTAACGGCAGGTTCGACGTCGACAGCGGCCATGTCCACATTGCCAGAGGCGCCCGCCGCATTCTCAGCAGATACGGGCAAACCGGTGGCCGCCAGGGGAACCGGGGGCCGGGAAGGAGAGGGCGGCGTCGGCAAGGGAGACGGAGGCGGGGTCAGACCCGACAAGTATTCCACGAACGCAGGGTCGGGCGGGAAGGGGATAGGGGGCGCGCGCATCACGCTCAAAACGCCATAAAGAACCCCCCGTCCTCCCAACACCGAGCATCGGCTTCCTCTTCACTCACTGTCCGGAATACGCTGGGACATGGGGTGACGTTATCAGCCCCGAAGCGAGGATGGAGCAACACTGAAGAAAGCGATCAGTGACTGAGCTGAACAAAGAAACGCGGGCACACACCATCGAACGCTTCGAGCATCCCGTCGAAACGGAATCCCGTGGCCGCCCCGAGACCGGCAAATCGCCCTTCATTCCACACTGGACGAGGGTCGTCAAAATTAACAACCGAGATGTCCCTCGGGCTCCGGAACCCCCGCCAAGCGCGATTGTAGAATAGACTTTTAGGCGGCGGGGATATGAAGCAGAGGACCGAGCCAGAGGGGTCTTCCTCGTCGAACTCGAAGCGAGCGGGGTCCGGACCGAGGTTGAGACAAACGGGACCCGCCAGACGAGCTATGAACTCGGTAGCCGCAAGGAAACGCTCGGACACGAACACCGGGAACCCGAGGTGGGCGAGGAGGAGGAGGAAGTGCCAGAGGGAAAGCTGGGGACTGTCAACACGTGAAGATCGGAGAACGGGACGCACCAAGGGCTCCACAATTAACACGATGGTATCTTCCGTCGGGTCGCGACAGAACGGGCGCCACGCTTCCAACAGCGCGTCGTTCCGCGTGTCCAGCTCTTCGCGGACGTCCAGAGAGGCAATGGTGGCGCCCGTCGCAGGATTCGGCATCGGGATCTTGATGGACGGCCGAGGGTTCGACCGATCGAAGATAACGCCCGCACAACGTTGATACGGCCCCAAGACACAACAATCCCACCACATGAGTTGCGCATGAACGAGGAACTGCGCGTGGTAGTACTCCTTGCGGGTCCAACCGCATCATGTGCTGCATGCAGCATGTTGCGCCGCTCAAGGGTGTATTGACCCGTAGGCTTGAACGGAGGTGGATTATGGTTGAGGGTGGCATATCTCAGAGCAGATCACCGCGAATCTTAGAAGTAACTCAAAAAATTTATGACATAGCCCCAAGAATTGGTTGCACCTTCTGAGAAATGGGCTTGTATGTTGGAAAGACATCTACCACAGGAGTACAAGAGGGTGGATTAGGGTGTGGAGAAGTCAAATTTGAGGCAGAATGCGAGGAGGAGGAAACCAGAGAGCCGCGCTGGGCGGGGAGAGAGCAGATGGGAATGGTGTGAAGCGGAATCAGGCTAGAAATATCATTGCCGTAGGTTGAATTGCTGGCGGTCAAGCAGAACCTTGGAGGGGAACTAGGTTTTAGACCTCTCCTTCACAAAACATTGAGTTTTGCAATAAGAAAATTCATCGTAAATCCTTGTGTTTTTGGCTTTGACACCATCATTTGGACAGTGAACAATTTCTTTCCAGCCATGGTTTATGCGCCATTAGAAGTAGGGCATAGACAGCAGCCCTATCTATACCTTTCAGATGTTGTTTGAAATGTCGTTGTACTAGTAGGATCTTGGCTGGAACTAATATTGTGTTGTATCCATAACATTCTATCCAACTGGACCATTTTTTTTTTCTAGTCGGGTGTCTAGAGTCGTCTCCAATGTCTTTTCATGACAAGATATATATTAGTTCTAAGTTGGGGAATCAGGAGAGTGATTTAAAATTGATGCTCTGCTGCGTAGAGCCCGAGGGCCTGGCAGGGTTCTTCAAATGAGCGAGGAAAAGAAAGAGAAGAAAGGTTGCAACAGCAAGGTTTGAACCGGCAACCCCAAATTGAAAGAAAGAAATCTAAACCCATTCACATACCAATTACACCAAATGACCATACTGTCTACTGGGAGATTGGGAGGTCTACCCCCCATACCAGGGCCTCTCTGCTCTGCAGCATGGCACTACAGCATATCTTGTGGTTGCTGCACCTCATTTAGCCCACATTTGCGGCTTTTAAATAGAGCTGAGCAATACTGGGCTTGCAAGGGGAGGGAATTTACCCAATAATATTCAGTAACTTGTGAATATCTTTGGAACGGCTGCTCGGACGCCAATGCGATAACTTTCGTTGGATTCCCCTTGGCTGGGGCTACAAGAACGACCCCTGGATGGGCCCGGGGGACGCAGTATTCCCTGCTCTACAACATGTGGCACCCATGAGGCACAGGGTATTTCTTGAATAGCTCGGGAACGGCTGGTCGGATCGCTACACGGTTACTTCCGTTGGATTCTACGTCTTTTGCGCTACACGATAGACCCCTGGACGAGCCCGGGGGACGCGGTATTTGCCTCGCTGCAGCGGCTGGAATCCCAATCAGGATTCATTAGAATATGCCCAATGAGCATATTCAGGATATCCTCAATGGGCATATTCAGAATATCCTCAAGGGGCATATGCCGAGCATATTCCAAGCATATCCTGAGCATATTCAGAATATGCCCATTGGGCATATCCTGAGCAAATCCTGAGCATATTCGAAATATGCTCAGGATTTGCTCAGGATATGCCCATTGAGCATATCCTGAGCATATTTTTGGGCATATGCCGAGCATATTCTGAATATGCTCTGCATATGCCCATTGGGCATATTCTACATTCCCCGCAGTGAAACACAAAGAACGCGCATTGCATAAAAGCGAGAGCAGGTGAGGAGGAGAGCCAGCTTCAGACGATAGTTGGTGCCTGTGAACGCGAGAGACACGCATATCTCCTCCAACTCGGGTGGAAAATGAGGTTGAAGGAAGGTGGGTAGGGCCGCCATTGGGAGGACACTCAAACTTAGACGGGGTTATAAAGGGCGAACGGAGTTGATTTGACGCGGAACTGCTACAAACGCCACAAAGAATAGTAATTATTCTATCCGTTTAGTGAGGGATTAGGGCCACGGAGAATAGAGCTAAGCCCCCGCTGGCGACGGCAAACGTCCGCCTCGGCCATCTCCCAATAATGCTCGGAGAACGCGTCACGCAGAGTTGGAGGGGCCAAAACGGAATATCGCGGATCACCTACTTTTTCCGCGAGAAAACCACGCTTCTCGTCGAGCCACGTTGTGTGCGCGCCGCGGTTAAATTCGCGCGGCATAAGCGGAACGAACGCGACGGTCAGCCGCAGCAGCTCGCGGAGGAGGGGGCGCAACTCCTCTGCACGCATGGCCGCCGATGCGACATGGGTGAGTGCGGGCATCGACTTGAGGGCGGGGAGGAGTTTGTCGGAAAAGAACTCGGGGATATAGAGATGGGTGAGCTTGCGAAAATGGTTGTCGCCATTGCGCGGGGCAAGCCAGGCCATCCAATATGTCCTTTTAAAGTCGAAGCAGAGACGTTCGAGGTTCGGCATGTCCGCAAGAACGGGGAGGAGAGTGTTGCTCCAGTCGGGGCTGATGTTCGAGAGAAAAACGGAACGGACAGCGGGGATGCTAGGGAGGACGGAGGCGGCGATCTCCGCCGTCACGTTCTCGAGGTACAGCGAACGCGCGCAGGCCCTATTCTCTGGCGACGTCGCGAGGAAGAGAGAGAAGCGATGTTCGGCGTTCTCAGTGGTTATGTCTATTGTCGCGAAAATAAGTCTGTGGGCCCTACGAGACGGTTCGTTGGCCGGAGAAGCAAGGAAAGCGCAGACAAACTGACCAGTCTCGAAAACGGAGGCAGGTGAGCGCGACGTTCAGCTGAGCTTCCGTGTCCCAGTCGGACGCTAACGCATCTATAACACTATGCTCCAATTCAGGCGGGAGGAAGGGGTCGTTGGGGGCGTCGAGATGCGAGGACATGGTCGGAGGAAGGACGTAGGCGCTGCGACGATTAAACGTTAGGCGCTGCGACAATTAAACGTCGCAAGCAAGGTTCTATCCCGGCGGAGCAGCCCAACCCGCCGGCAGAAGAATGGACTTGCGCCGTATGAAACCTCCGGGAGAAACGCGACGGAATCGGGTAAAACGGAGGCAATGTACGGCGACTTTGCTGACGCCACGCGCTACGAGCCCAGACCTGGTGCGGATGTGTTTTAGGGTACAAACACTCTGGTTAACAGCGGAGAATAGTCAAATTGAAGGCTAGACGATTTACAGCTACAACGGTAGACAGGTAACACGTTCCAGAAAACTCGTAGATGTACGCAGGGATGTAAACAAAGGCTACTCGTTCGGGTAAATATTGCGGAACGCGCGGAGCAAGACAGGCCAAGTGTTTGCACTTGCGGAAAATTTGATGGACTCGCGGACAACGACCGCGCGAGCTTCCGCGGCCCATTGCTCGGCTTCGTCCGTGCTCAAGGAGATCGAGCGCCCTGTCTCGTGCCTGTACCGCGTCCCGCGCCATGATAACGATATGTAATCCGTCTGGAAGGACCTTTTTTGCTCAATCGCAAAGGACAGGCGGGAGGCGCCGGAAGAACACACCTTTTCCATGGGCAATCGCACATTTGAAGCACGCCACGGCTGCGTTGTGATAGCGGCGGGCGAGTTCAGTATCGCAAAGGCGGTACTGCCACTCGGGGTCGACGATTTGGTGGACAGGGACGTTGAAGGAGAGCATTTGATCATTGGTCGCAGCGGGAGAAGGGCTGCGCCCGGATGAGGACGATGCGCATCGACTCGGCGGAGGCGAAGAGTGACGAGAAATTGCACATTCCTGCCTCGTCTTTTATGTGGTCGCGCAGAACATCGCGGTTGGGTACCATGCCGAAGGACACGACCTAAATAACACTTTTCAGCCCAGGAAATCGACGGGCACGACAGACACCGACCTTCATGCTCTTCCGAACGCTCACACCCTCTTCCGTGTCCAACGCCTGCCTCTACGACGACGACAAAGCTACACCGGGTCAGAAACAAAGTATCCGCGACAGAGAGGTTCGCGCGCGTACCAGTGATAAGTGAAGAAATTGAGAGGTCGCGACGGGAGATTTGCCAACCAGAGGGCCCAGGTCGTAAGAGCATTTCGCCAGCTCCCAGCCCAGGTGATAAAGAGTTGGCACCGAGAGGAAATCCCGAGCGCGACCATCTCATCCTGAGTGTGGCAGAGAACACGATGAGCCGTCCAGTCCAAGGTCTGGCAACCCCGCGAGCAGTACCGGACGCGGCGGCATCTCCCACAAGCCACGCAGCTCAACCGCGGCGGGACCTTTTGAGGTGGCGGAACATACAGCGCAGCGAGAACGTGTGGAGGCAGAGACAAGCACAACCCCAGAGGGATCAGCCTGCCCGGGAGGTACCGAAGGACCCGAGGCCGCGCGGACGACGTGGAAAGTAATGCTCATGCGTGTGGCGAGGATGCGGCAAGAAGACACCGAGAGCGAGGTCAAAGCAGGAGACGAGACGGCGGAGGAGCCAAAAAGTACGGGATTTTATAGCCTAGTAGTAGCTAGTGCGGATATCTACGAAACTCTAGCGGAACGGGGAAACTCTTCGTTGTAGGCGCGGAGTAACGCGCTAGAGTAATCCTCAACGGGGATCTCCGCCGGAGCAGGAGGAAGGATACGGGAAATCCGACAGGCGAGTGCCACCGTATGTTTTGGAGTGAGGGAGACGGTGATCCCTCCCTCGACAAACAGGTGCACCTCCAGCGAGCGCCGGATAACAAACTCAGCTACCGAACAGGTCAACCAAGTTCGACGCCAAACAAGAAAAATTGCACTATCGCCAGAGGCAATTGCCGAGCTGAACTCCGTGTTCCAGGCGGCATTGAACGCGTGCCCAAGGGGCAGAGAGGCAAGATCGTAGCGAGTGGCGCGGCCAAAGACACTTCCCAAGTCGATCGTAAAGGCGAGGAAACGGTGCCCGTTCGAACCAAAATCCGCATCGACGACGACCAACACTTCGCGGTTGGACCCATCGGGGGGGACGACCGTGTCGGAGTACGCGCGATTGAACGTGTAGCCGGTGATGAGGTCGCGAATGTACTCGGTCGGGAGGAAACCAGAATGGGTGGCCTGAGAGGCAGAAGTCCCTAGACGCGCCCGAAGAACGAAGGACGCAATCTCATGGAACTAGTAAGAGCAGACATAGACAGATCCTGTGAACGGAGCTGCACCAAAAACCTGGAAGTGCATGGTTAGACAACACTGCAGGGAAATTACAATATTTCACTGGTGAAATATGTTGATAATATCCTGAGAATATTTCGAATATGTTGCCCATATAATCAACATATTCCACCAGTGGAATATTCGGAATATTATCACCATATGTTCAACATATGTTACCCATATGTTCAACATATTCCACCAGTGGGATATTCGGAATATACTCACCATATGTTCAACATATGTTACCCATATGTTCAACATATTCCACCAGTGGGATATTCGGAATATCATCACCATATCTTCAACATATCTTCACAATATCCCACCAGTGGAATATTCGTCACAGTCAATCCCAGGATTTTTGTTGGATTCCTAGCACAATGGCGCCTGCGTCCCCCAGGGTCATCCAGGGGTCGATTCTGTAGCGCCAAGCAAGGGGAACACAACGCAAGTTACCGCGTAGCTGTCCGCGCAGCCGTTCTCAAGATATTCGCAGTTTACTGTCTTTGTGCCTCATGGCTGCCACATGTTCTGGAGCAGGTGGTATTGGCTGCCCCGGCTTTGTGCAGGGCGTTTTCTGCAGCCTGGAGTAAGGGCATTTCAACGAGTGCTTTACCATATTTTTTGCTGCAGCCATTGAAGAGATATTCCCAAAAGTATCCCTGCCTCATAGTAGCCACATGCCCAGGTCTGGCAATCACTGTCACTTGGTGTAGTGGTCTCGGCTGCTGCTTTTGCATTCCGAGCTGATCTTCGGTTCAATCCTCATGCAAAACACCATTTTTCTGTGTTTGACTTTTCAGTCCTGTTGCTCGCTCAAGGGCTCGGGAACTTTTTGCTTTTCCGCCACCGCGTGATCGTCCCGATTGGGCAATCCACTGTTTCGGGTTGATGGCCACTGATGGCCGTTCATTCAAATACATAAGAAACTGCGCGTCCCGCTCCTCGCGCCCCGGAAGTGCTCGACTGGGCCTCACCCTCTCCCCTCATGCCGCTCCGTCTCCTTCTCACCGAGCTGTGCTCGAACTTATCACCTCGCCTGCCCGCCGCCGCCACCCGCTCGAGAAGGAGTAAATGCACAGGTCTTCTGCAAGTTCTTGACCTACAAGCTTCGGCAAACCCAGGGGAATGTGATTTCAGTTCAGCGACCGCGCCCGCACAGTCCGCAACTGCTGCTGCACCAGCAAAGACAGCCAAGACAGGGATCGGACGTGGGGCCGCGGGCAGGTGAGATGAATTGTATATTTTCCGTGTATTTTCTAGTGGGCTAAGGGCAACAATACTTGTGTACGCTCGCAATGATTTGAGTGATGGCAGATGATCACGCCGATCAAGCCGATGCGTGACTGTCCAAATCGGGACAGTCACGCGGTGGCGGGATTTGCGCAAGTGGCTCGGGATGAGGCTGCCTTGAACAAAAGGCCCCTCGGTTTAGGATACACAGCAATTTCTCTTCCTGCCGGCTTGTTTTGTTTCTTAAGGTTCCTTTTTTTTTCTTCTATTGCTCAACATCCCTGAAAATTGCAATACTGCTGCACTTGCCACCCAAAATTCGTAGTGCATGTCAAGATTTGGGGTAAAATAAGCCTAACTATTATAATATATACAAGGAGAATAAAGCAACAGGGGGCTGTTTCATCAAGCCAAGGAAAATGGCTGTTGTACATTTGGAGGAAACAAGAATACAACACATCAAACCTGAGCAAAGGCAGTGTAAATTCAGTTACGCTTGCTCCTTGTAATTAAATAAGAGATGCAGAGCTACGGGGGCCCCTACTACATCCTGGGAAATTTTGATGTACAACTCAATGTTGCTGTTGCAAGAGACAAAACAGTCCTTGATAAGGTAGACACAATCAATTTTCATCAACTTGCCGAGTGCAAATCTTCCAATATGAACTATGATGCAAGGTCTGCAATTTCGCAGAAAATGAACCACAGATTCAAATTTTGGTCGGGATGAACAATTTAAGGGACAGAACAAAACAGGCCAGCCGTGAGAGTCTGTGTTAGTAACCAATCGCAAGCGGGTGAAGAGTACTGTAGTATTTTGTTCAATTCGTAAAACACATGGCATTTTGATGGCAACAAAATGCATCAATAAATCAGATAAATTGAGAAAAAAAAATATTTCTGCTGTCTTTGGAAATGGTGTGTGACATGTGACATACAAGTTGAACGAAATACTACAGTATGCATGCTAGAGCAAGAGTGATTTGTATGAGGAGAAATGTGATTATCAAATGTCTTAATGATTGCAAGTCCACTCGTCCGGCCACTGTAAAAGTACAGGTTCTTACCTCATCAAAAAATCCGGACTTTTCCCTGCCTTTTTTTCCCCACAAAAATCCAACTTTTTGTGCTATTTGTATTCCCATAAGATTAGGCGTAAAATTCTCCTTTATATCAATGTCCGCTCAAAATTTGAGTTCAATCAATGCATGGATTGTACAAAGGAATTTTTTTTTTCAATCGCCAAGCATGGCCAAGATAATATGGTTCTGCTTTGTGCAATTTGTAGATTTGTAGAAAAAAAGTCTAAGATGATACATGCAAATTCTGAAAGAAATTGTAGCAGTGCAAGGCTCCCCATTCCAACAAAGGTGCAAAATCACGGGTGTGGCCATTACTCGTGGTCCTTGGTGGATTCACATCATGGGTTCCCAACTATCCGGATTGTGCAAAACATATGCTGTGAGCAACCCTCCAGAAAATTCAGAACCTTGGAACCAGAAGATGTTGCACAAATGCGGATAGAAGTCGCGGCCAGGGTTGTTTTCCTCCCGTTCTGCAAGCTTTTCAGTGGAGGAAGCAGCAAAAACACCTTGATATTGCCCGTAAAATGGTCTCCTGCTCATTAATGAGGATATAGTCCGCTGCTGCTCTGCTCCGCCACTTTCCATCAATGTTCCATGAATTTTGAGGCCTGCCGTCCCTCTTTGGTGCATTGGAGCTTGCGGAGGTACGGAGTGACCTCCGACGTTTTGGAGGTATCTCCGCCATACATCTGGAGATTTGCATGCATTTTTGACCACCCCTGTGTTTTACGCATTCCGCGCTGGAGCGGAATTCTTTGTGGTTTTGACTTGCTCCCCGTAAGATCTTTGGGTCCTGGAGTGCATTTCCGGTTGGGTTGAGCTTGGCATTTCTGCTACCTCAGCTGCAACTGCTCCCCGAGTTGCATTCCGGACTGTTGTTCTTCCCAGTCCACAACGTTTGAATTCCCGCATTTCCGACATCCTCCAAAGTTGTTCCGCCTCCTCCATCCACTCCGCTGATCTCCGATCATCTCCAATCAAATCTAGCATACAATGTGGCTCTTTGTCATTCAAACCCATTGTTTTGATGGAAGCAAACTTCTTCAACATGATTCGGAACATTCATCCATTTCCGCTCCGACCTCTGATGTTCTCCGCCGTTCCTCTGGAGCTCATCTGATGGGATCATTCCGATCATTCAATCTCATCATCGGGTATCACGTCGGAAATCAACTCCGCTTTTTCTCCGACATGCCCTCCAAGCACTTCCTTGGCTTCTGCCCTTTGTGGAGTCGAGTTTGTCTCCTCCGTCTGTGGTTCTGGAATTTTTGCCTCAGAATTATGCTCTGGAATTTGAGAACACATTGTCAATTCGGTTCATATAGGTCAATTTATATCTCCAAATTTTGACGCTCCGTCTCCGCTTGTGTTCCGCCAATTCCGCTCGCCTTGGAAGTTCAAATATTCCAAGACTCCCCCTGGAGCATCTCTGGTAATCTCTGCTCCTTCCATCGGACTTGTTCCGCTCGGACTTGCTCTGTTCCGATGTCTGCCGGTGTTGCTCCGCTGCAATTCACAATTCTGGTCCCAAGTGCCTGGGCAATGGGTCCTCAATTTTTCTTCGCATCTTCGGGGCACTCCGCCTCTCTGCATCACTTCTGGTCCGAAGTTTGATGCTACCCTGAGCTCGTGCTCTTTGTTCGTGCTCATTTCCAAACACTAGCTTTTTGTAATTCCCGGTTCCGCTGCGTTCCAAAATTCTCCTCCGATGTTTTGTGTAAACAGTTTTATGTTTGGTCTTGGGATGTTTGCCAACTCCCTTGTTCCAACTGATTCCGCTCCGCTCACGTTTGGTTCTTTTCCTTTTTTGAGGTCGTATTTTGTGGATTGATGTTTGCCACAACTTTGAATCATCAATTGTACTTCCGCTTTCCGCATTGTACTCTGACGATATCCGATCATTTGATCAAATCTGCATTTTAATCCATCGAAGTTGTATCCTTGTATTACTTAAATTATTGCTTATACCTGATTGGCTGGAAATTATTGGTCCTCCGCTTCATGCTCCGACCCATCTCTGTCATCACTCTGCCATCCCTCCGCTCTCTGATTGGATCATTTTTAATCTGGCTTGCACCATTGAGACCTTCCACACATACCCAGTCTCGAAAACATTGCTCTCAGAAGTACCCCGCTATCTCCGCTTTCCTCTGATGTTTTCCAACATCTTTCCGCGATGTTATATGGAGCTTCGGCAACTCCATTCTCCTAGAATCCCCAAAATCTCCTTCCGGATCTTCTCCGGTGTGCTCTGCTTCCTCCGTCCGGGCCCATGCTCTCTGAATCTTGGATAACCAACTACGTCCCTCACTTTGACGCCGTTGAGCTTGGATGGTGACAAGTCTACCTGCCTTCTGTTTCAGTTGGTTGCCTCTGTTCCCGCTGTGCACAGCTCCTTGGCCTCCCGCCTTGCAGTTTGAATTGATATCGCTTGCCCGCGAGGGGACTTGCTCTCCCTTTATCAATTGACCCACATCACATCTAGCTCCCCGGCTCTTTTTGAGCTACTCCGCTCTGTTCCGTGCGTGCTCTGCCTCGATTCTGTGCATTACGACTCTTTTGGGTGTCTCCGGCTCTCTTTTGAGTATTGCATTGACTTTTGCGGTTATGATCATTACATGTTCCGACATCTCCGCTTTGTCTCCGCCTCTGCTCCGATGCTCCACTGTCTGGCTATGCAGTTACCTGAACAGTTAACCAATCTTTGCCTCTGACCCAACTGCGCTCTGGCTGCTTTGTGTTCTCTGTTCAAGCTTTGACTCTGGTTTTCATCGGAATATACCTCCGCATATTTTCAAAATCTCTTTGTTGGAAATTCTTCCGCTGTCCTCTACCTCCTCCGACGCTCTGATGTTACCTGCTCAGACTACGTAGCTAATGAGACGTTTACCTTAAAAGGGGGATACATGCAGTGTTTGCATCTGTTCATTCCGATATTCTGCCGGGATTCCGCCAAGTCCTCCGCTGGAATTTCCTCTGAGCTTGCGTTTTTGGTTCTGCTTCTTGCAGTGTGGACCTTGTTCCGAGAATTTTGGATTAACTCCGCTTCTCCAATCATTGATCCGACCGTTTCTGCTCCTTTCCGCACTATGTCTCAGTCTCCGCGCTGTCCGCCATGTGTTGTGGTTGTGTTTGCGATACTTTATTTTGGACCTTGTGAGTCCGTCAACCCTGGTCTATATCGGTTTTCGGGCACATATCAGAGTGCCTTCTGCATTTTCCCACGCTTACTCCAACACACTCCGCTACAACTCTGCCTATTCCGCCTGATCGCTGATCTTTCGAGCATTCCTTTCCCCGGTCCACCAGGCTTTGCCTTCGCACTCTGGAACTTTTCCGGATCATTCTGTGCTGGTCACATCTTCCGCCATCAGCGGGGCTCATCTCCGCCTCCAACTTGACCATTTGACCTGCTGGAATTTTGTACCTCGTCTTCATATTCATCGGAGCCTTTACAAAACTCTTTTCAACAGGTTTTCTTCCACTGGACCCTGCCAGGAAATTCTGGGCGCTACTCCGCACCACTACATACTGGTGGTAAATTGGTCTCTGATCCACTCTGATCCGACCCAATTCTGATCCAATTCCGATCCAAGATTTCCATCCCTCCGTGGCTTCGTCTCTGTGCCTAGGTCAACATTTGGCCTGTACGTGACAACAGTTGAATGGTTGTCCAAGCGGAAGTCAGAGCTGCGTGCTGTTGTTCCTGTAGGATGCCTCACCATTTTCAACTGCGGGCAGTTGACTTCCTATGGATCTTGCATGGTGTTTTGCATTTCCGCTGTTCCGCAGTGTTTTTTGCTTTTCGGCCGCCCTTGGATCTGTCTGAATGTCCTCCGTCGGAATTTCTACCTCCGCTTCTTCCGCTCCGACCTCCGACGTTCTGACGATCAAATCATTTGATCATTTTGATCACCCTCGGTCTTCCCGGCACTCCTCGAGACCTTTGATACTCTTGTCTTCGGACTTGAAATTATGCAAGGTCCTCCGATCACTCCTCCCACCATTTTTTCCATTTTGGTCACTACCAATACACCCCTTCCCCATCCTGCTTCTGGAGTATCTCTGCCTTCCGCTCCGACTCCGATCCGTTCTTTCCACCTTCCACGTCCTTTCCAACATCCAAGTACACCCTTGTTATTCCTTTGCATCATCTCTGCTTTTTGATACCATCAACTCCACCTATCTCCTCCCATATCCGTTTTCTTGATCACATCAAATTTTCCTTATTCCACCCATCCACTTTGTTGGAAGCCAAAATCCAACTCCAAGTCCCACATTCTTTCATATCCGTTACCTCCGCTCCCTCTGGTCGCCGAGATCAATCCATACATCCGGCCCCATCTCCACTCCACCTAGGTTGGACATTGCTCCTTCCAACTCCGCTCCGCTCTGACATTCTCCGCACATAATTCTGGTGCACTCCGCACACTCTGGCCTTCACCGCTCGTGGCTCGCGGCCTAAAAGGGGGATACTGTCATAGCCGTGCACAGCCACTTTGGCAGAGATGTCACATATAGGTCAAAAGCATTCCGCTTCTGATCCTGGAGCTTATTGCAGATGTTCCGCCCAGTCCACTCCGAGTTCCATTCCACCCAAAATCCTTCCAACCTCACTTCCAATCCTCTCGACGTTGCAAATGCCAAGCTCCACTCTGACATCGAAATACAATGGCAGAGGACGGATCAAAAGTCAGATCAAACGTCGAAGATTGTTGGAAGTTGGAATTCAAACAACCAACTCAGAAACAACTTCTAAACGTCTAAAACTAATCCCTATGCATTCCACCTCAAGTACATCTCACTCAGCCGAAACTCTGCCTCCGATATCCATCTCCAACGCTCCGCTCCAACTTGGATTTGAGTCTTGAGTCTCTTGTACCTATCTATGAACCTATGCCTCCAAATATCCCTCCACATATGCTTCTCCTCCACTTCTCCTTCTTGTCTTGTCTCCACCTCATGTCTTCTCACCATCTACATGTGGTGATTCCACCAGTCACACTTATTATTTACCATCATTCCTGATTAGGCAGTTTCCTTATTGTTTGCCTACACCCTTATTGTCTTATTGTCTTGCCTTGCCTTATCTGTATCTAGTCCATTTTGTATAAGTAGGACTGGAGACCCTTCAGGACTCCAGTTTAATTATTTTAGTTGCTTCTTGTTGCTCCTCTGTCTCTCTGCACTGGCCTCCTCTGAACTTGTCTGGACTCCAATATCAGCCAACAACTCCGACGTTCTGCTTTCTTGTTACAGGCCTGGCCTTGTGCTCGACCACAAGTTTCCTTTGGTACCTCCGCTCTGGCTTCCGCTCTGCTCTCCTCCAACCTCTGCCTGATCTCCGCTTTGATCTCCGCTTCCATGTTCCCACGGGTCACCATTGAGCTGACGATCTTCTTCCGATATCATTGGAAGTCTGGGATTTGTTGGTACGAGTCGCTTGTCTGATCCTTGTATATGTTGGTCCAATCCAGGACACTTCCGCTCCGTTCTGACGGGCGGAGGTGACCTGTGATTTTCCCATGCCTTCTGGCGTTGCACACTTGGTGTGTTTTGAATTGTACATATGGTTTGAACCTCAAAGGAAAACAAACATCCCATTCCTCTGCTTTCGCTTGTCCGCCCCTAGCTCCGCTCCTGATGGTCACGAGCCAAGACGGGTCGCATTGCAAAAAACCGACCATCCTCCCGCCACAGGACCCGTGTTAATCCCAATTGAGGTCGAATCCAGATTCCGGACAAAATCATTTTGTGATGTAAATTTCTCACGGATTTTGGACAATTCCGAAATAGTTTTCCTGTCAATCCGCACCTTTTTCGGATTTCTTTTGTCAGAAAGAAAAAAACTGGAAATTTGTCCGGATTCTCGGATCAGACCTCTGCCGGGATTAACACGGGTCCTCCCGCCACATGCACAGCGCATGTCACACCCAGCGCAATAGCTTCCTGTCTGCAGGGAGCTCCCAGCAGTGCCCGGAACACTTTATATCCTCATTAATGAGCAGGAGACCATTTTACGGGCAATATCAAGGTGTTTTTGCTGCTTCCTCCACTGAAAAGCTTGCAGAACGGGAGGAAAACAACCCTGGCCGCGACTTCTATCCGCATTTGTGCAACATCTTCTGGTTCCAAGGTTCTGAATTTTCTGGAGGGTTGCTCACAGCATATGTTTTGCACAATCCGGATAGTTGGGAACCCATGATGTGAATCCACCAAGGACCACGAGTAATGGCCACACCCGTGATTTTGCACCTTTGTTGGAATGGGGAGCCTTGCACTGCTACAATTTCTTTCAGAATTTGCATGTATCATCTTAGACTTTTTTTCTACAAATCTACAAATTGCACAAAGCAGAACCATATTATCTTGGCCATGCTTGGCGATTGAAAAAAAAAATTCCTTTGTACAATCCATGCATTGATTGAACTCAAATTTTGAGCGGACATTGATATAAAGGAGAATTTTACGCCTAATCTTATGGGAATACAAATAGCACAAAAAGTTGGATTTTTGTGGGGAAAAAAAGGCAGGGAAAAGTCCGGAATTTTTGATGAGGTAAGAACCTGTACTTTTACAGTGGCCGGACGAGTGGACTTGCAATCATTAAGACATTTGATAATCACATTTCTCCTCATACAAATCACTCTTGCTCTAGCATGCATACTGTAGTATTTCGTTCAACTTGTATGTCACATGTCACACACCATTTCCAAAGACAGCAGAAATATTTTTTTTTCTCAATTTATCTGATTTATTGATGCATTTTGTTGCCATCAAAATGCCATGTGTTTTACGAATTGAACAAAATACTACAGTACTCTTCACCCGCTTGCGATTGGTTACTAACACAGACTCTCACGGCTGGCCTGTTTTGTTCTGTCCCTTAAATTGTTCATCCCGACCAAAATTTGAATCTGTGGTTCATTTTCTGCGAAATTGCAGACCTTGCATCATAGTTCATATTGGAAGATTTGCACTCGGCAAGTTGATGAAAATTGATTGTGTCTACCTTATCAAGGACTGTTTTGTCTCTTGCAACAGCAACATTGAGTTGTACATCAAAATTTCCCAGGATGTAGTAGGGGCCCCCGTAGCTCTGCATCTCTTATTTAATTACAAGGAGCAAGCGTAACTGAATTTACACTGCCTTTGCTCAGGTTTGATGTGTTGTATTCTTGTTTCCTCCAAATGTACAACAGCCATTTTCCTTGGCTTGATGAAACAGCCCCCTGTTGCTTTATTCTCCTTGTATATATTATAATAGTTAGGCTTATTTTACCCCAAATCTTGACATGCACTACGAATTTTGGGTGGCAAGTGCAGCAGTATTGCAATTTTCAGGGATGTTGAGCAATAGAAGAAAAAAAAAGGAACCTTAAGAAACAAAACAAGCCGGCAGGAAGAGAAATTGCTGTGTATCCTAAACCGAGGGGCCTTTTGTTCAAGGCAGCCTCATCCCGAGCCCTTGAGCGAGCAACAGGACTGAAAAGTCAAACACAGAAAAATGGTGTTTTGCATGAGGATTGAACCGAAGATCAGCTCGGAATGCAAAAGCAGCAGCCGAGACCACTACACCAAGTGACAGTGATTGCCAGACCTGGGCATGTGGCTACTATGAGGCAGGGATACTTTTGGGAATATCTCTTCAATGGCTGCAGCAAAAAATATGGTAAAGCACTCGTTGAAATGCCCTTACTCCAGGCTGCAGAAAACGCCCTGCACAAAGCCGGGGCAGCCAATACCACCTGCTCCAGAACATGTGGCAGCCATGAGGCACAAAGACAGTAAACTGCGAATATCTTGAGAACGGCTGCGCGGACAGCTACGCGGTAACTTGCGTTGTGTTCCCCTTGCTTGGCGCTACAGAATCGACCCCTGGATGACCCTGGGGGACGCAGGCGCCATTGTGCTAGGAATCCAACAAAAATCCTGGGATTGACTGTGACGAATATTCCACTGGTGGGATATTGTGAAGATATGTTGAAGATATGGTGAGTATATTCCGAATATCCCACTGGTGGAATATGTTGAACATATGGGTAACATATGTTGAACATATGGTGATAATATTCCGAATATTCCACTGGTGGAATATGTTGATTATATGGGCAACATATTCGAAATATTCTCAGGATATTATCAACATATTTCACCAGTGAAATATTGTAATTTCCCTGCAGTGCAAGTCCAACGGAGGAGCACGACCATACGCATAGTACTTGAAGAACTCGGGGTGGAGCTCCGCCGGCGACGCGCACCACACAGCAAAAACCATGAGCGGGTTCCGCCAGGCACTTCCCCAGAGGAGCAGGTATCGCTAGTAATAGTCGACGCCCATTTCTACGAGCTCCTTTGGGGTCTTGCATGAAGGTTTGTGGGTCGGCCAGTCTTTCTTTTGACATTCACACGAGCAATACATAGCGAGGCCGCAGCGCGCACAGGTCCTGAGGGTTTTGCCACGGTTCGGGCCTTTCAAGCACTTCCCGCAGAAGAGGCGGAGGCCGATCTGGAGCGGAGGATGGGAAGTGTCGGTTTCGTCCATAGAGGCAGAGGCAAAGAGACTGCGCGGCCGGTGCCAACTTTAAAGGACCGGGCAGCGTTAGCGCGAATTCACAAGCAGGAAACTAAAGAAAAAAACACGTAACCGAGGATGCCTGCCGGCGAACTAACAAGGACAGGCAAAAGACGGGACAGCGAAACGGATGGCATTCGGACGGCAGTTACAACGATGTAACGGTGCGTGCCGTTATCTCCGGAGACGAGGGCTGGAGCGAGGCGAAGCGGAGCGGGACGAGGTGAGAGCGGGCGCGGAAGTACTGGCGTTGCAAAGACAAGGTACAGGTGCGTGTCTTTCTACTTTATGTACCCGACGATCCTTCCCGAAGATCGGCAGCTCTGGGTGCGTCAAAACCCGGGGCGGTTTATTAACTCCCCGGGAAAGCTACCAGGCTAGCCAGCGCCGTTACAAACGATAGCGTAAAACAACAGAAAGACCCGCGGGTGCTCCGTGCATCTACCTGCGGGACGGGCCCGGGGCAGCGGGCTTGCCGTTGCCGGGGCCGCGCTTGCGATGGCCATCGTCCGCGCCGCCAAAGTCCAACGCGACGGCTTTGCGTTTCGAGACGTTGCGCGAAGGGCTGACGCATTCCTCTACGCTTCTCTACGGAACCCATGGTAAGCAAGCAGCCAGGTTGCAAGATAAAGCTCGTACCTTGCCGACAGCGCGCAAGTTCAACAGGCGAAAATCCCAAGCGACCTTTCCCTGCGACAGATAGATCTGGAGAAAAGTCAATCTACCAAAAGACAGGAAGAGAAAAACGCGAACGTAGGGCGCAACGGTAAGCTGCAAGACCGTCGACGACGGGAGCTCGTGTATCGCGTGGAAGGACATCTCCGCGTCCTCCTTCTTGACGGCATCGTGACACCTCATGCACCCAATGAATTGGGAATTAAGAGGCACATTGCCCGGAGGGATTTGCAAATAGCCTGGCAAGCCTATGTTTGGATGGAAACTGATGTTTTGTTTGTAATTCTGTGGTTTTTGAGTTTTAGACTATGGTCTCTGAATGGGAATTGATAAGATGGATGAAATGAAGATAAAATTTATCGTGGGAAAATTGGGACAAAATAGTGATGGGAGCTCCGATGTTGGGGGATTCGCTTGGTTAGGGTTAGAGTTAGGGTTTGGTTAGGTCAGGATTAGGTTAGGTTAGGTCAGGATTAGGTTTAGTTAGGGTTAGGATTAGGTTAGAGGTTTTGTTAGGGTTCGAATAGGTTCGTAGGGACGTAGAGAAAAAAGTGTGATGGAGACTGATGTAGTCATGAACAAGCTTAACTGAGGGCACCATTGAAAAGCCAGACCTGAAAAACCCTTATAGGCACCCTTTTATATGTCTAATATAGGTTCTATTAATTACAAGTAATTAAAAGAGACTGCCGCAAAGTAGAGGGGCAACCTTCTAAAAAAGGCAGGGCAACTGCCCATAAAAATTGCAAATGCCCCCCGCACAGGTGCCATATTATTTGCAAAGTCATTGACTGCAGCTGCTTGTCGTGAACCCAGACGAGCGGCAGGAGGTTGAACTTGAGGTCCTCGTGCGCGACAAGAGGGAGGATCCCATAGGGATCACCGTACTCACTGGCGCGTCCGTCCTGCGCCGAGGGTGAGACAAATCAAGCCGGTGACGGAGGAAGAAACATACCTGCGTCATGTAGGTCGCTGACGGAACGAAGACGGGCAAACGTCCGTGCACAAACATGGAGGAGGACGGCCCGTGGTAGGAGGGTTTCTTCTGTTTGTTCTCCGCGATTGCCCAGTTCTGGCGCGAAGTGTGGGTGACTGGCACAGACAGAGAAACACAAAGGCTATACCTTGACAATGAGGTCGACGGCCTCGTACATAGAGCGCGAGCGCT
Organism: Mycena kentingensis (nom. inval.); assembly: GCA_014461125.1. NCBI lineage: Eukaryota > Fungi > Basidiomycota > Agaricomycetes > Agaricales > Mycenaceae > Mycena > Mycena kentingensis (nom. inval.). The sequence continues at coordinate 377,390 of JACAZG010000007.1, read as the reverse complement.
CCAACACGCAAGGGATTGGCGTGCCGGAGAACGAGAACTCGAACTTGCAAGCACCGCCGGTGAAAGCGCGCTCGCGAAGCTGTCGAGGTCAATACAAAGACAGGAAAGGTAGTCGGGAAGACGCGCACACGTTGACGTTCCAACCGCAGGTCGCTCCGTCGGGGCAGTCGGTGGTCTTGGTATGGTCGTCGTTTTTGTTGCTCGTGGAGGTGAGCAAAATGCCGGAGGGCGGGTGGTGGCGCCAGTTATTGTGCACGAAGTTGCCTCCGACCCCATTGTTGTACGCTTGCGTGGAACGGGGAGTCGTGGCGAAGACCATCTTGACGGGCTTGTTCCTGTACACGGAAGTGAGCAGCGAAAAGAAAGCGGGAAGGACACGGACTGGTAAAGGAGGCGGTACGAGTTATTCTGGTCCATTTTAACGGAGAACACAGTGTGGACGTTGGCGATCGGAACGTCAATGGGACCGTCGGCGGTATGGAAGCCCGTCATGTTGGAGGCAACGGCGTCGATTTGCGAGAGCGAGAGCGTGCGCAGAAGGTCAATGGCCGCGCCGGCAGTAATAAGGACCTCGGGAGAGGAGCAGTTAGACAGTGTAGAGTTGCTCATGGTTGTTGGGGAGCAGGAGGGAGCACAGAGAGACGAGTAGAAAAGGCGCGAGTTATATGGGACAACACAGACGCGTCATATAACGCAAGGTGGTCCAGGCTCAAGGGCGAGAAAAGAGGGAGGCCGAGAACCGAGCGGATAGAACGCAGCGGGAGCAGAAGTCTAAGCGGGAGTGGACAGGAAAAATGAGGGTCAAGCCTAGGTAAAATCGGAGCAGAACGCGAGGCCAGAATCGCGATACAGATTGAGAAATCTGAAAAGGCGGACCAGGGCAGGGGCGTTCCAAGACCGAAGGTACCCTTCTTTCTCAATGGACTCCGAGGTCCTCGCCTACTTCACTGGATGGGAGACGGTGTGCGCTACGTGCTGCAAGACGCATGCTCCGAGCCGACCGCTGTACCGGTGCGGCCAGTGCAAGGCATTCATGTACTGCAGCAAAGACTGCCAGAAGGAACATTGGAAGCACCACCGAGACGTCTGCGCACAAATTGCCCGACGAGGCGCGGAACTCGAAAGTGACATCGGATGCAAGCAAGTTGTGCACTGGCGCGGTTGCTTCGGCGCGACACTCGCCATCCACGCAGTCTGCGCGCTGAACGCTGCACGGCGCCCAGCAGGAATAATGAACAAGGTCTTGTGAGTGGAAACGCGACGATCTCTCAAAGGGCGCGCTGCTGATAGAAGAGCAGCTTCTACGTTCTCGTGAAGGAGACGAACGCGCGCGAGCGCAAGAAAATCAAGGGCGTCCGAGGACTCTTCGAGGTGCGCAACCGTCTCGTACGGGGGACGCGCTGACAGCGTGTGCAGCTCGAGTCGGCAGGAATCGTTCCTATGGCGGCGCTGGACAAAAAGGATACTGCGCGCCTCACGGCAGAGGCGGTGGAGTGCCGCGAGGACAGCCTCCGCATCGTCGTAGAGGCGCGGCTCCAGAATAGCGGCAAGAAACACTCGATTGCATGGACTGTCGACACCAAGATGATACTGAGCGAGGCATGGGACTACGACAGAAACGACACCGAGCTAGGAGACGCCCTGGAACGCGCGTGGGGTCCGTCGTTGGACCGAGCGATAAGAAGCGGACGAGGTCAGTCAGACCGACAAAAGACAGGGAGACGCTGACGAGGACGCAGAAAACGACCACCTTCCGATGCTCTTGCGCGTGCGATTCGAAGTGGAGACGGGGATGCGCGTCAAGGTGACCCGCAGATTGTGGATGCCATGGTCGAATACTTGCAAGGACTCGACAGGGAGATCGAATGGAACTTGGAGCGGAACGTGGTGGTGTTGCTTGCGGCGTACCAGGAAGTTGTGCGGAAAGGCCAGAAGAAGTAGGGGATGTCGTAGATGTAGTTGCTGTGAACAGGGCCCGATTCTGAGAGGGCCACCCAGAAGCGGCTGAGCGCTGAGGAAGAGAGGGCGACGATAGCTAAAGCGAACGGTACGGCGAGGGCGCGTCGGATGAAGGGAAACAGCGGGTCGAAACCGGACAGGAGAGAGGCAAAGCAACATGCATTGAGGGCTAGAAACTACACCAAGCTACATGAAAGTGATACTAAGGGAGAGGAGGAGGAGGAAGGGGGACAGAAGGGAAACAGCGTTGGGACGTCGTACGACGTGGTGGTGGTAAGACGCAGAGATGTAACCCCATTGGGATGACAGCGAGGGGATGTATATTGGCCATCCAACGGCAGGACCAAGCCGACGATGCCATCACAAATCGCCTTATTTGGACTAGCATGGCTGAACAAACTCGATTCTAAGGGCTTGCTCATCATCACATGACTACAGGCTGACTAATTGACATGGCTGAAGCAAACAACGCTTATAGAGACAAACCTAAAGGTTCGTCAATAACATTCTATCCTATCCAACTGGACCATTTTTTTTTTTTCTAGTCGGGTGTCTAGAGTCGTCTCTCCAATGTCTTTTCATGACAAGATATATATTAGTTCTAAGATGGGGAATCAGGAGAGTGATTTAAAATTGATGCTCTGCTGTCTAGAGCCAGAGCAGCTTCCGAGGGCCTGGCAGAGTGAGGAAAAGAAAGAGAAAAAAGGTTGCAACAGCAAGGTTTGAACCGGCAACCCCAAATTGAAAGAAAGAAATCTAAACCCATTCACATACCAATTACACCAAATGACCATACTGTCTACTGGGAGATTGGGAGGTCTACCCCCCATACCAGGGCCTCTCTGCTCTGCAGCATGGCACTACAGCATATCTTGTGGTTGCTGCACCTCATTTAGCCCACATTTGCGGCTTTTAAATAGAGCTGAGCAATACTGGGCTTGCAAGGGGAGGGAATTTACCCAATAATATTCAGTAACTTGTGAATATCTTTGGAACGGCTGCTCGGACGCCAATGCGATAACTTTCGTTGGATTCCCCTTGGCTGGGGCTACAAGAACGACCCCTGGATGGGCCCGGGGGACGCAGTATTCCCTGCTCTACAACATGTGGCACCCATGAGGCACAGGGTATTTCTTGAATAGCTCGGGAACGGCTGGTCGGATCGCTACACGGTTACTTCCGTTGGATTCTACGTCTTTTGCGCTACACGATAGACCCCTGGACGAGCCCGGGGGACGCGGTATTTGCCTCGCTGCAGCGGCTGGAATCCCAATCAGGATTCATTAGAATATGCCCAATGAGCATATTCAGGATATCCTCAATGGGCATATTCAAAATATCCTCAAGGGGCATATGCTGAGCATATTCCAAGCATATCCTGAGCATATTCAGAATATGCCCATTGAGCATATGCTGAGCATATGCTGAGCATATTTTTGGGCATATGCCGAGCATATTCTGAATATGCTCCGCATATGCCCATTGGGCATATTCTACATTCCCCGCAGTGACAGCCGTTTTGTAGCGTACGCGCACCTCCTTCCAGCGGTGCTCAGCACGTCCTCAGAGTCCCCTTGGTTGGCGAGCTATGGGGCAATTACCCTTCCTCCAGGCATAGGATACTCGCGCCCACATGCGCCCTCAACACGCCGATCCTTGATGGATGCAGATAAGATCAAGATAATTCCCACAGCAGCATGGGACGGCTCCGACCCGTTTCCCTATTAACCGGAATTATCCCATCCATCTGAGTCATCCAGTAACGCCCACAACAAGTCAAAGTTCCACTGACGGATCATAACACACAAGCGCATCGAAACGCATAACACCAGATAAGTTCCCCGTTTTGAGTACACGCAGGTAGGGCTGCTCCGCGATAACATTCGAGCTCGGGCTAACCCTTCAGTGATATCGCACACCGTTGGAGTTCATGACCATTTTGTAGCCAAACACCTTCAACGCTCTCACCAACTGCAGAGGAAACAGTGGCGTAAGTGGTTTGAGGTTGAAACACATAGCGCAAAAACCCGCATTTAGAGTAATTCCAACGCGTTTATTTTCACGGCTTATCAGCGGGTGGAGGGGGGAGCGGGGCTGGCGTCGCCGGGGTGGAATGGAGGTCGGAATTTCCTTGCCAAGGCATAGACATGGCTCTCTGATTAGAACCACCGCCCCCAAGGGCGTCCCCGCAGCTCTAAGCGCTGGCGTTGCAAGGTAGCTCTTGCATGCTCTCCTCTTGTTGCGGCTGATACTTTGCGGCCAATCAAGATCTGGCCATAGATGTTGACTGTGTACGCTGAGCAGTCGTCGCAGGTGCAGACAACCATGGCGGTGGAAGGGGGCAAGAGGCAGCAAGTGTGGGACGCGGGTACTGCTGTTATATTATACACAGCCAACTACAACAGATAATCATTCTATCTACCCGAAATCTGTCTAACCCGCGGCCTCAAGATCCATGTCACGGTAATTTTAGATTTCCCCGGTTCTGCGCACACGCAGCAGAGGTGAGGCGCGGTTCCCGGCCTGGTACCAGCATGGTTCCCGACACCATGGCGGTTACCGCGGTACCCGCCATGGTGTATGCCGCCAGTGTCTAGAAGATCTTTGTCAGCTTGCGTGCACACTCCAGTTTGGAGACGGGATAAAACATCCATGAGAACACTATCTTCCATTTGACGCATGACCTCAGTCAACACAGCAACACGGTTCAGCTGATGGAAGGCTTCGATGCCTTTAATATTATATTGGGTAGCTTCATTTCCAGCGTTAAGCGTGGTTGACTAGTAGCATCGCACAAGCTCTCGGTCAAATAAGGATTTTGTACCTGGCGGTGGAAGCTGACAGGGATCACCGCACGCCACAAGATTTACGTGTCCAAACGGATATTCAGTCAGGCCTTTGGTTATTCCCAGATATTCAGAGAGCACACTTATATCCCCTGCCCCCAGAAAATAAATCTCATCAACTACCATGGTGCCTACAGGTGCTAACCGCTGTTCTAAAGCCTGGCAAATGTCTTTCCCTTTGTCTGTCCTTGCCTTCATAGACGAACGTTTGACACAAAGAGATACCTCCAAGTGGGTGGTCAATCCTCCAATATTGCTGGCAACAACACCTGTGGGGCCGGTGAGTTGCAGATCGTTAGCTGCATCTAGTGCATCATGAAAGTCTCACCACGCTTTGAACACCTGTGATTTACCGGTGCCTCCGGGGCCAGTGACAAGGAGATGTACTGGCTCAAGGAGGCCGCCAGTCTCGGATTGACGACCAACAATGTCTACAAGGATCAAAAACCCCAGTGTCTGCTTTTCATTCAGATTGTGCTTTTTTACCAGTGCAATTGCAATTTTCTGCCAGTCTTTCAAACCAGCCCAATGATCCGATCCTCCATTTTGCAAAATACGCTGCTCAGCAGCTTTGAGCTCCTCGGATATGCTGCTCAAGGTAGCCAAAGGAATCACCGAAGATTGTGCTCAATTTCTTGGCTGGAGACTCTTCCTTGCAGCTTTTTCTTGTCTTTCCTCAAGGAGTTGTTAGCGTTTCTGAAGTAAGGACTTCATCGCCTCATCTGCTTTTGTATGGTCCTGATCAGTAGCTAAGGAGGTATAAGCGGATGGAATATCCAATCTAATCGGGTCGTCAGGAACAGCGTAAAATCCAACAGCAGAAAGTGCAGCCGAAGCCAAAGCACTGTTGGGGCTCAAAGTCTGTGGTCCCACAGGGACGTCGTCGCAGTCTAACAATGCCTGCATCGCATTTTCCCATTCAGGATCGTACTCTTTGCTGTCCGCATCTGGAACATACTGGCCGAGAGCTTTAGCTTGCTTCGTGAGCTCAGCTATCCTCTGACGACGCATGGCTGAATGATCTTGCTTGGTGTCGCGCGACTCATACAATAACTGCATGTTGCTTAGAATTTGCCGGTGTCCAGGACTTAACAAGGGCTGTAGCGCAGCTAAAGCCTCGGCCCAAGATGTTTGAGCAAGCTTGAGCGGGCTGTCTTCATTGGAGCTCCAGGGAGAAAAAAGTGCTAATACAGCACGGAATATCGCTCGGCCTGATCTTCCCGGTCATTTTGGGGAATTGGGTAGCCAACAAAGACAGGCACTCGAGCTAGTTCAGCATCAGTCAATTTTTTGAAGCAGTGTGTGGTATACTGCGGATGACCAGGTTGGAAGCGGAGAAATTCTTTCCTTTGAGTCTTTGATTTTGGAAGCTGGTGCTTTTCATAGCCCACAAGTATGTCCCAGGCGCAGACATCTCTTAACTCTTGCGGCCAATGGAAAATGTCAAGGAACAAAGATGATTTCCGTACATCATCGGCTTCCTCAGTCTTTTCATTCGATGCAGCAAGCATATTTGCCGACAGCACCAGCAGAGACTGATCGTGTGGGCCTATTTCAACACCGTCTGGCGGGACCGGACCTTGGATGTCAACTTCGTCTGAATGCGGGGGATCGACAGCTTCTTCTGATCCGGCGGCGCCACTCGGGTTCTCCGACGGGCAGCTGTCATTAGCAACGAAGACATTGGGTGCACATTCTCGCAGCATTCGCGACCAGTAGAATACCGGATATGAGCGGTTAGTGTATTTGCTAGGCCAGCCGAATATGCGGGACACCATCTGCTGACCTGAGAGTTCTCGCTTTCCAATGAGTTGGTTAACTGACTTGACAAGCAGGAGGCGGCTACGTTCCGCACCGTCAAGCTGCCCGTCAGCATCCAGAGGAGGATGATCTGAATGAACTTTGATAGCTGCGCAGAGGGCGGAAAATATAAATGCCGTATCCATTGCACCTTTAATGGTATAGTTTCCTGCGTACTGGAACATAGACATTGCAACTGTCCCAGAACCAATGGGTTTGCAGTCCGTATTGCAACGCTGGGCAACAGTGCACAGAGGATTATAACCGTTCACACGACGACCGTCGTTGCATCTCAGATGCAACAGACCATCATCATCTATATAAGTCTTCTCAACAGTCTCGCGGGGCAAGCGAAAACGACAATCTTCATCTTGATTTTTGCGGATACGCAGTGTTTTAGGGAGATATTTAAAGCATGTATCTTTGTGACTGTGGATCTGCTCCACATTTTTGATAACATCCCACACATTCTGAGGTAAATTGTCAACAAAGTCGAGAGCATCCGGATCAGGAGGACGACAGAGCGCGGGCTTGCGGGTGTAAGAGCCCTCTTCTCTTGTGTAAGGATGGGTGTTGTCTGGCAGCGACTGGCAAAAAACATTGTCGTACCAATGGTAGATTTTCTGGGTGCTAACAGGGTCAGATTTGATACGGTTTTGGATATCAAGAGGAGACAGCCCATGCTTCAATGTCAAGACTAGGTCGGGCTTGCCGGCGGGAGACTCGATGCCGTCGAGGAATTGGGCGTCAGGCCGGATTTTGAGAACAGTCGTTAGCCCCAGTAAGGGCAAAGTAGTGTATAGACGAGGGAGAGGTTAAGCCTCTCCCGAGGTTGTACCAAGATTATATACTGTATGTAGTATAGGGATAACCCTGTACGTCCGATCGGGCCTTCAGGTCGTTCTGAACACCCCTTGTGGGTTATATCGGGTATCGGGAGTCGCGCATCGTGATGGTCATCACGATGGGGAGTTGGCCGGTTGATCCGAGGTGGGACCGTGACATTCAATCAGACAAGGAGATGGATGTGGAGACTGCCCCTTCCCTGGGCTTCGACTACCCCATAGTATGCACCTACCTGTCCAAATACTCCGATTCTGTCTGGTCGAGAAGTCCCCAACAAAATTTCTAGCAAGCAACGCACTGACAAATGGAAGAATTGAGCGGCTGCAACAGGGTTTTCGGCCATGGTGGTTGAACGAAAGGCCCGCTCAGCGCCAGGTTTGAGGTCATGGAAGAACTTATCCAAGTCCAGATCCCGGCCAGCGAGAACCTGAGCTATGGGATTGCAAGAGTCGGAGGGTTGAGAGTGAAAAAAACATGCGGAAGACCCTCACAATTGACAATCGAAAACATCTCTTGGCGCATGCTCTGAATCTCAGCTGTCGAGTCCGGTACATGTCCTGCAACGTAAGAGACCCTTTGTATCAATTTTGCCGCTGCTTGCTCACCGGGGGTGTCCGCTTTAGCAAATGGATTCTTCTTTAATTTTGCCGAGTAAGATTCAATGGTTTCCGAATCAACCTCTTGAAATAATCCATTGACTTCAGGGAACCAGTCCCGACGTACAGCAAGTTTTTGCGTTAAATGCAGATTGACGGCGCTGCAATATGTTTCCCACCACAAACATAGAGGAGGCGTGAGTCTGAAAACGTCGATCACCGCCGCGAGTCAAGAGATGGCCAATGTGGGTGCGCATGGGGACCTTGCGAAATGGCACCGCTTGATTGAGCCACACGCGCATATTCCCAAAACTGCCTACGCCCCACGGAAATAGGCTTGGAGAGAGTTTGGCATAGGTTTCTGGTGCGTTTTTAGTAGATTGTGGCGTAGACCCGGAAGGAAACTTAACAAAGGGAGCTGTCTTCTTTTTTAGCTGGGCTAGAGCGGTAAGTTTACGGACGTAAAAAGTGTTGTCAATATGATCCGCGTCTTCGACAGTGCAAGATGGAATGCTAGTCAGTGAAACATTTGTGAAGTTATCGTCGTTGGACATATGAAGATCCTTCGGAAGTAGATCCAGTCCGCACAAATTCACTAAGTGGAATAGGGACATCCTCTTCGGGATAGTCCGCTGCATTTCTGTGAATAGAAGCTACATCCACATCAGCGTAAAGAGGGTTATTAGCTTTCAACCACAGGAGAGCATCAATCACTCTCTGCCGTCGTACAAGCAAAGGGGATTTTTTGAGCATCTCCAGAGTAACTTCAGTTGTAGGGGAGCCAACAAGAATCACGCAAACACAGTGTCTCAGTGTGGCAAGGGGAATAGGTAAAACATCCGGCAAAGCGGAAGGATCCTGCGGAAAAACACAAACGTTTCCACGCGATGCCCACTGGCTCGTGGGACCTGCTTGGAGTTTGAACATGCATCGTGTTGCCCGCATGCGTGCAATGCATTGCTCTTCAAGCAAAGTGAGATCTGCAAGTTCGGGTGGACAGGAACCAGTCCAGAGCCCATTAGCATAGCTTCGGAGAGGAAGATTTTTGAACAACAAATGTGATACTTCTCGACGACAAGCGGAACATAGAACAAAGCAATTATCAACTATGGTCTCAGGACAATAAGCTTGTATCTTTGGTTGATTTTCAAGCTCACGGAGGACTTCTACAGCAGAGTGCAACAGGGATATATCGAGGTCTGCAATGGGGATTCGGACAGCATCACTAGCAGGCTCCAGAGTACCACAAAAAGAGCACTCCGACTGCTTCAGAGCTGAATTAGATGTTGCTTCTCAAAATTCACGGAGTATACTTGCCTTTTCTGCCAAATACAAGATACGAAACGGATCAGAAGAAGTATCATGCGAGGCGTCCGCAGAGGGCCGAGCGGTATTGTCAGTTTTCTGCCGCTTGGAGGCTCCACCCCCGGAGGAAGACTGTTCAGAACGGGGATGTTTGCTGGTCGAAGGTGCGGAGTTTGGGAACTTGGGCACACTCCAAGAACCGGACATCAGAGAGAATGGGTGCTGCACCACCGACCTTGTCGAGGCGCACTAAGCAAGCAGCCTGACATTCATGAGCCAAAAGATCCTCTCGCAGTTGATGAATGTTTTTTTTACATTTCTTGGTGTTGTCGGAAGAGTAAACAGACACAGCTACGTGCCACCGAACTATTTTGCGCAAATCATCAGCCAGCAAAGAATCCTCGAGTACGATGCAGCGAACAGCAGTGGTTTTGACAGCGGTATCCACGTCAGCATAGTCGGAAGCCTTATGTTCAGTAACAGGTGCAACTACAGCCGAACGAACCTGAAACTGAGGTGCGACGCCGAGGAAGGGCCCGAGGAAGAGCCCGTGCCAGCCAGAAATTTTGGGGTCTCGAAAGTTCCGGTGTTCCCCTGTTCCCGTGGTTCCCCGCCATGACTGAAACACTTTTGCCTCCTTGTCTTCCTCCACGACGTATAACAACTTGTAAAACGACTTGTAATGATGTCTGCCAGTGCTCCAATCCAGCCCATCCTCGCGTGTACATTCGACTCAGCGAGCCCGGCACCACACTGGGACAACCCGGTCAACACGCCCAGCCTCGCCAAGGCGCTGGTTGAGGACGCAGGGCCCCTGCGCCGAAACCCACCCCACGCCCGGCACCTGCGCCACGCCTTGTACCTGCCAACCCCGCCGCTGGACCCGCACCTCATGTTACCGAGAAGCAGTGCTGCATGTCGCGCCCCTGCATGAACCTCTTGAGACGCTTCCAACAGCCCGACACCACGGGCAGCTCGACATTGACTGCCTCTGTGATGAAGCGCTGGAATACGGGGAGAGGGTGGGCAGAGCGTTGCTCGTCGGCGATGTGGCATGGCAGCTTGGGTGAGGATGATGTCGTTCTTAAGCGCGGAGAGCAGACGCGAGAACAGGATGGCCTGCTCGAGGGGGCCGGACAGTCTTGGAGAGCCAGCGGGGGAGATGTATAGTGGCGAAACGGACCACTTGCTTTGACTGCTTTGATGTCTGATGGGGAACTACGGGAACCCGGGCACCTGGGAACTTTTGAGTTCAAATTCGCCCTCGAGCCAGCGGAGAGCAGAATTGCATTTGGATTTAGATTTGGATTTGGATGGGGGTAAATACTAGGGCGCGGAGCGGCAGCCAAACCAGCCGAGGTCGCTGCGTCGACACAGAGTCAGCCTAAGTGCAGAAGAAGGTCAGTGCCAAATGAGAGGAGGTAAGCAAACTCACCGCCGGACTCTCCACGCGCCACATACTAAAACCAGACCCAGCAACAGCGCCGCCAGATACAGGAGAGACGTTGACAGATGGGAAAACCTGCGAGGAGAGTGTCAGCAAGCGACAGCGACAACAGTGAGAAGCAGAACGCACCATAGCGCAACAGAAAGTGAGCAGCAGATGAGAGCAGGTGGATGACCGACAGAGCAGTACAAGGAGTGATGGCAACAAACAACTAGCCACACACAGCCACTCCAAAAAGGGATGGCCAGCTTCAACAGGCTCGACCGACCAGCACTTGCACTGCCTGAGCACAGCCACTCCAAAACGGGATGGCCAGCTTCAACACGCTCGACCGACCAGCTTTAAACACAGCCTTTGCACTGCCTAAATACAAACACAGATCGGGACGACGAAATACAAAATTTTCCTAAGGGAGACAAACCTAAAGGTTCATCAATTATTTTTTGATGACTATAGCCCAGGCCGCCGGCTATGTACATAGACACACTCGAGTACTATAAGTACCCGAGGTGACCGAGTGTTTTGGTCAATCGAACAAACTACGCCTGTTACTTCTTTTGTGATCTTCAAGAATTCGGTGTGTTGGAATCAGCTTCAAGACTTAAGTACCTCTTTAGCACACTCTCCATCACACCGTAGGGCATTCTACTCTCTTCCCTTTTTCCTCTTCTGCATTTGCAATTGAACGAAACCAACCTAAGTTACCTTGTCCAACTGCTCCGCGAGCACCCGAACCATTGAGGATTGAACTGGTTTATCACTTTTTTTGGTGGTGGTCGACCATGAAATATTGCATGCAGATGTGTAAAGCAGTAAAGCAGTATGGACAGAAAGAAAGACGAAAAAGACTACGAAAGCTTCATCAACCCCTTCATAGCATTTGCAATTGCAAAGCTGGACTTAGCCATGACCTGTCGCGCCTCCTTGGTGACTTCGGGTAGCGCCTGGACCTCGCTGAGGCGGTTTGCGTGGTCACTGAGCTCACGCAAGATGTCGTTGCCTTGTGCCGTGGTCGCAGGGGGTAAGTTGTCGTTGCAGACCGCTACTATACTCGAAACGATAGTGATGATCTGCGTGAGGTTCTCGTTGAGAGTCGGAGAGGGTGTCGGAGATCTGACGCCGGATAATACGCTTTGAATGGCATAGACGATTGACTCAGTTTGAGCTTCGAGGTACGGCTAGATGCAGCATGATCAGTATAATACGGAGGAGAGGTAGCCTACATACTTTGAGTTCTGCCCAGGCATCCTCAGAGCCGTCGGCAGAGTCGTTCGTCGGCTGGTCAAAAATGGGCGGCGGAGAGTTGGTGTTTTCCGAACTCGAATTGTCCGAAGGAGGGCGCCGTCGCGCGTCGTAGGGTGAAGACGGGGATATCGGGCTGCGTAGTTTATTGGCAGCGTTATTGCGTATCGAGCTCGACGACGGGGCAGCGCTCGGTCGGCGTTGGTGCGCCGACGACGGGGACGATTTCGGATCGTCGACAGAGCGGGGTACAGAAGATGAACCGTTCGCTGAGGAAGACAGGACAGCAGCAGCATCGTGCTCAGCCCGGCTTGCCTTGCGAATACAGACCGTTCTCGCTATTTCCGTAACGGTCGCGGCCACATGGCTGGCAGCAGCATCGAGCAAACTGACGGGCGACATGCCAGCACTTGTCGCGTGGGTTTTGCTCGCGGCCACGAGATTACTGAGAGTAGCCTCTGCCCGATCTCGCAGGGAAGCGAGCGCGGCAGTATCCACGTCAGAACGGTCGCGCGGAGGTCGCGCTTCAAAAGCGCGAACATCTTCGATGATGCTTGAAACCGCGTTGACGACGGCTTTCATGGGCGTGAGGACGCGTGTGGGAGCATTAGAACGGCCAGCGGTCAAGAGGCTATCGACCGCAGAGAGGAAGGAAGTAATATGGATATCCGCGAGACCGCCATCTGCAGAGATGGGCAACTGGTCCTCCGGGCGGTCCATTTTGGGAGCTTGAATGAATAGTTGCGAGGTTGCTGGACTTCTGTCAGCGAGAAACCAAGAAAATGCGTCAAGTCACCTTTGAAACTGCGTAGTTCTGTTTTGGCCTGCTCGTACTTGCGCTTGTAATCCTTTGCTTGAGCATCAAGCTCTCGGATGGTCGCAGAGTCGGCATCTTTGGCCATCATGAGCTCGTCGTTACGCCGCGATAGCTCAGAAAGTTCTGCGAGTAGGCCTTCCATATCGTTACGGAGCTGGTCTACGCTGTCGGGGTCTGCCGTTGCTCCGCTGTTGAGCTCGCGTTCCTCCTCAAGTTGATCCACACGATTGCGGAGAAGTCGTAGTTCCTCCTCGTCCTCCTGTGCCCGGCGGGTCTCATTATCCTTCTCTCGCTGCCGAGAGTCGCGCATGTCATCGAGCTCGCGCTGCAACGCACGCATAGCTGTCGTCTGTTCCTCCGCTCGGCGTCTGACAGCATCCAGCTCTTCCTCCATCTGTTGTACCCTCGCCTCGCTCTCCTGCAATTGTCGCTCCCGGTCGCTCCCCTCATCATGTTCCCGCTGAAGCGCCGAGAGTTGAGTCTGCATTGTCGTGATGCGATACTCATAATCGCGTCGGACCTTGTCGACGTTTTCCTCATTGGCCTTCGCCCGCTCACGGTCCGAGTTGGAACTGGCGCCAAACTTGTCGTAATTATCTTCGGGATCGCTAAGTAGGCGAGCCCCGAGCCCGTTTAATCCACCCGCTGGGCTTTGCGGACTGAGCGGGTAGTCACTAGCCGTATCCGGAGGCTCCCCAGGATCTGCTTCTCGGTCGTCAAAGGCAGATCCAGCGCTCTCGCGCGCCTCGCGCCCGTAAGGTACCTCGATGTACTCCTCCTCGATGGTGCTCTTGTTCGGGATGATGACCGTGTTGCCAGCAGTTGTGCTTTGTTGCTGCGCCGTCAGGTTACTTGTGTCGCTCATCCCTCCAATGCTTCCAGCACCCCTTGTTCGGCCGAATTCGCGGTCTTCGGACCGACGCGTTGTGGTATCCTGGGATGGCCTGCGGCGGGAATTGACATATGCATTGTCATCACCGCTGGTACGACCGTAGTCGTCACTAGGACGTCGACCGTATTCGTCGCTAGGACGTCGACCATAATCATCGCTGGGGCGTCGACGATCTTCAGATGGTCGGCGACTGCTCACACTGCTGCCTCCGTACCCACTGTCTGAAGGACGGTCCACAGATGTACGACCATTGCCTCGTGGCGGCGGACTGCTCGGAAACTCGGGGTCGGGATATTCGTCGTAGTTGGATCCTGGAGTGATGTTTCCCGAAGGCTGGCTACTTGAGCGGTAGTTCTCGACGGCGCAAGAGGACGTACATCTTCCTTGAACTCTGGATAACGACGACTAAGTTCAAAATAGACATCGCTCGAGAGGTCCTCGAAGCGGGAAACGGGTAGCGTCGCAAGCTTCTGTCGCGCCTGATTCCGTTTCGGGTGGAACTCTTCGCGCACAGGTAAGAATGGGACTGCAGTAGATGAGCGTGTTGGTCGACTACACACAAGGCAACGCGCACCCTGGTCTGCGCTCTTGCGACGGATGAGCTCGTCGTAGACATCGGTAGAGAGCTCGTGAAATTGTTGGATGGTGAGCCGGGTGAGCTTCTGACGAGCGGATGTTCGCGAGTTGGGGGGAGCTGGTGTCTGGTTAACAGAATGTACGGGATAGATAATGACGGACCTTTAGCGAGATATGCAGCTAGATAGCGGTCTAGCTCGTGGAAGTGAGTTTCGGAGACTGCGCGATAGTCGATTGGAGGTAGGGGAGGGACATTCTTGTCGCGAATGGGGCGGTAGGACTCGGTGCGGTAGTTGGATATACCGGAGAAGGAGGTACCTAGATTGGGAGATGAGTGAGAGTAAACTGGTTATAGCTCGGCAGCGCACCAGTCGGGCTCGGTGCCCGCGTCGAGCGACCAGACGATTTCATGACCGCAAGCGGAGAGTGATGATCAACAGGCGCCTCTTTGGCACAGAGATGGTCGATTGAGGCGCAAGTGAAACTATGCAGCTAAGATGCCAACGCAGTAGGTAATATATTAGGGGAGTTCAAAGTTGGGCGCAGCGGCGCAGCTGGCGCAGCAGCGATGGCGCAGAAATTATTTCTCGGATGTGTTTGACAGCTTTTGGCGGCTGAGAGCTGCTGCTGCGCCATCACTTCTGCGCCGCCTGCGCCAGCTGCGCCAACTTTGAACTCCCCTAATAATGTACCTGCGTCTGTATCTACGGGTCAGTTTAATGTCTTGTTCAGCGCTTGTAAGTAGAGTGTTCAAGCTGTGATTGTATCGGTGTTTTTCTCGTGCGTGAAAGTCCTGGGTATGTGGCTAGATAGAGGGAAGCATGGTGGTAATTAAAGTGCATATTAGAAAAGGAAAGAACTTGAAGGGGAGCCGGTATAGACTCTTGAGCTGAGCCAGGGCGACGCGCGAATGCGTCCCAATCGATGCGCGCCGTTGATTGACAGCTGCGCGGGTTATACGTCCTCCTCCACCTCGTCGGATTCGTCTGCCCCATATCCATCCGACCACTCGTCCTCGTCGTCCTCATCTTCGTCGGCTTCTTCATCGGCAACTTCTGGTGCTCTCGCTCGGCCCGTCTTCGTAAACGCGCCCGATATCTCCAGGAATCTGGGCAGCGTTGGATGCCTCGACAATGAACGTCGAAGAGTTCCGTCTAGCTGCGAAGGCTATTGTGGATAATATCTGCGATTATAACCTCACTCTCGAATCCAAACCAGTCACCTCCACAGTTCAGCCAGGATACCTAGCTCCCCTCTTACCAGACGCGCCGCCCCAGCATGGAGAGCATGTCAACGCCATCCTCGCAGACTACCAGCGAATTATCGAGCCAGGTCTTACCCACTGGCAGAGTCCAAACTTCTTTGCTTATTACCCTACCGCCTCGACGTTCGAAGTATGGGTAAATCTCCTCGACGGTGCTATGCTCAGCAGTATCTAGGCCATTCTAGGAGAACTACTGGCCACCGCCATTCCCAACCCTGGTTTCAACGTGCGTTAGCGTCGACAAGCGTCAGGTTAATATATAAACCTCGTTTTAGTGGTCGTGCAGCCCAGCATCGACCGAACTCGAGGTCGTTGTGATGGACTGGGCCGCGAAACTTCTCCACCTCGACAATGTCTTCCTCCATAGTTCTGGTTCCGGCGGAGGGTCGCTCCAGACGACAGCTTCCGATTCTGCTCTGATTGCGGCCGTTGCCGCGCGAGAGCGCTTCATGTCGCTCAACGAGCGTTCTGCCCTGTCCGATCTGGTCATCTATGGGACGACGCAGACCCATTCACTGGGAGAAAAAGCCGCAAAAATATTGGGACTCAAATTCCGAGCCCTGGATGTGAGCCCGGAAGCTCAGTATGCGCTCAAAGGCGCGACGCTGCGGCGAGCTATTGAAGAGGATCATGCAGTCGGACGACGCCCGTTCATACTCAGTAAGAATGCAGATTCAGCTCGGCCTTTGATGTCTGCTGAGGAAATGGCAGTCGCAACTGTGGGCACGACTTCTTCTGGCGCGGTGGACGATCTAGCGGAAATCAATGTCGTTCGTATGTTGTGCGCATTTCCAGTGAATGCGAATAACTCAGAAGAGACCAGTCAAGGAGTATCCTGATATCTGGCTGCATGTCGACGCTGCTTGGGCTGGAATTGCTCTTTGCTGCCCAGAAACACATTCTCAACTAGGTCTGAAAGATATCAATTCGGGCTGTGATAGTTTCTGCACAAATTTCCACAAGGTGCGCCACCTGGAGCATGGATTTTGCGCGAATAATATGTTCCTAGTGGGGCCTTGTGACGTTCGACGCGAGTACGCTGTGGGTACGAGACCGGAAAGCCCTGACTTCTGCGCTGGATATTACACCACCGTTCTTGCGGACGAAGCAATCAGATGCGGGACAGGTGGTCGACTTCCGTAACTATCACCTCGCTTTAGGGCGCCGTAATCGCGCACTGAAACTCTTCTTTGTGAGTATTCCCAGGTTATTTCAGCCCATCCACTCACTAGCAGGTTCTCCGTGGTTTTGGCATCGAGGGATTTCGCAAGCACATTCGGCAAGGAATTGCCCTCAATTCCATCTTCGCCCAACTAGTGAACGCATCTGTATGGCATCTTCGACCATCTCGGAGCTGTGCGATGAGCAGTGTTTTTGCAGGATATTCTCGAACTTGTCACGGAACCGTCGCTGGCACTCTCGGTCTTCCGCTTGGCCCCACCCGGGATAGACCAGACCATGCTCAACCAACTCAACACGAAATTCTACGAAAAGCTAGCTATGCGGCCAGATATTGCGTTGACTCAAACCACGCTGAACGAGATGTTCTGTATTCGCTTCGCGGTCGGTGCAGCTCGTACCCAAGCGGAACATATTCATAGGGCATTCGCACTTATTGAGGAGGAAGCCAGGACCATTTGCGGTTTGTAGACAGAATATATCAATGTTTTCCCCACGTTGCTGGGTTTGTTCGAGTCAACCTGCATCGATTCTGCTGGCACAGGCTGGCACTTACACTGGCTGCTGTGACCTTGTATATTAGACGTTCCTCCCGCTCCATCTCGTCTATGGCCCAGAAAATCCGCTCTGCAGACGGCATACTCAGGACTGCCTCAAGTCCTGGCCAACCCGGAATGTACGCGTTCCACAATCCAACAACTCGTCCTCATCCAATCTAGTCTTCCCAAAGCCGGCCAACCCAATATCCTAATCACCTCTGCTCTACCTTACTGCAACAACGTCCCCCATCTTGGTTCGTTGTCGCGTCTGCGATTGGCCGCGCGACTCAGCTTGGGTAGGAAACATAATCGGCAGCACTCTCAGCGCAGATGTCTTCAGCCGGTGCGTCCTCGTCAGCTACACGTCCCCCCGTTTACTTATCCTTGTGTAGCTATAGCCGTATGTGTTGTGCCACCCAGCCGCAAATTCTCAGCATCATCAGGCACACGAAATCGCACAACGCTCTACATCTGCGGAACCGACGAATATGGGACCGCGACCGAAACCCAAGCGCTGAAAGAGGGCATCACTCCCCGCGAACTTTGCGACAAGTACCACCTTGTTCACAAGGCCACGTACGATTGGTTCGATATTGGGTATATTGTTTGGCGCGTTATCCCTCAAGGCTTATCCTCTTGTAGATTCGACCGTTTCGGGCGCACATCTACGCCCTTGCACACCGAGTTCGCCCCTCGATACGCATGTGTCAATAGCTGACTCTGCCACCAGAATTTCGCAGGAAATATACTCCAACTTGGGCAAGAATGGACTGCTAGAGCGTCAAGAGAAACTGCAAACATACTGTGAAGGCTGTCCAAAGTGCGCGCCCAGTAAAACCTTTTTCTGCGACGAGTAGCTTCAACTTTTCCATTCAGATTCTTGGCTGATCGATTCGTCGAGGGCATATGCCCGCATTGCGCCTACGAAGACGCTCGTGGCGACCAATGCGACAACTGCACTCGCGCCCTTGACCCAATCGAACTCATCCAGCCGCGCTGTCTCGTCGACAAGACCCACCACCTCACAACCAAAAATTCCGCCCACATGTACTTCAAAATGAACGAGGTACAAGAACGAACCATTCAGTGGATCAAGTCGTCTGCAAAGACTGGAAAGTGGTCTTCCAATTCGGTCATCAACGAGGACGGCAAAATCATCGACGCTCGCCTGAATAGTGGCCTGATACCGACCCCACTCACTCGCGATTTGAAATGGGGTATCCCTGTACCCATCGAAGGGAACGACGAAGCAGGAATGGCGGGGAAAGTGTTGTGTTCGTACCTCTGCTGTATCTGCGCTCCCTTGCTCAACGAAGTCTAGATGTTTGGGTGCGGTTCGCTTCCTACGCGACTGTCTCGGATCCTTGACCCGCCTAGTTCGACGCGCCTATCGGCTATCCCAGTATAACCGCGGCATACACGCCGGAATGGAAGCAATGGTGGTTCAACCCTGAAAATGTCCAGCTGTTCCAATTCATGGGCAAGGATAATGTTTACTTCCATACGGTCTACTGGCCTACAGTACAACTCGGCGACGGCCGAAATTGGACCAAACTACACCATATCTCCGCCACCGGTACGCGCGAGACCGTCTATAAACCAGTCTATCATTGATGAGTTCCCCAGAATATCTGAACTATGAGGGCGGCAAGTTCTCCAAGAGCCGAGGCCGTGGCGTGTTCGGTCCCGCTGCGAAAGAAACTGGCATCCCCGCCTCCGTTTGGCGGTTCTACCTTCTTTCATCTCGTCCCGAGAACTCTGACGCCATGTTCTCTTGGGCTGAATGTGTGCGTGTCCATCCGTTTCCAAATAACGCTGGCTGACATCTTCAAGATTGCGGCCAACAACAACATCTTGCTGAACAAGTAGGTCTCGTTTTGCGATATGGCGGATTTAACGCGGCTTCTAGCTTTGGCAACTTTGTTAACCGCATCCTCAAATTCGTATCATCACAATATGCCGGTGTCCTCCCGGACGGCGGGGACATTCCCGGTGCCCTGCCGCTTGACGACGTCGACGCCAACTTCATTGGCGAAGTGAACGCTCACCTGCGTGCGTACGTCGAGGCCATGGACGCCGTAAAAATCCGCCTCGGTCTCCAAACCGTCATGCTACTCTCCGGCGTAGGCAACACCTACCTACAATCGTCGGGCCTCAACAAGGCATTGATGACCACGAACCCCACGCGTTGCGCACAAGTAGTCTCGCGCGCCGTCAACCTGATATACGTCCTCTCCGTTCTCGTCTATCCGTTCATGCCCGCCGTCTCGGAGGCGATCCTCGAACAGCTCAACGCACCCGCGCGTGCTGTTCCCGAAGTCTTCGCGCACGATATCCTTGCCGGACACGCCCTCGGAAAACCTGCTCATCTCTTCAAGAAGATCGAAGAGAGCCAGGCAGAGGTGTTCCGCCAACAGTTTAGCGGCGAGACGACACAGCCCGCCGCAGCTCCCGCCGCGTCGGCGCCACCGTTGTCTAAGAAAGCGGCAGCAGCAGCAAAAAAAGCTGCCGCATCTGCCGCTGCGAGTGCCCCCAAATCGCCGGAGTATCTTGCCCTCGAAGCGAAAATCAAAGAGCAAGGCGACCTGGTCCGTTCACTCAAAACGCAGACGCCCAAAACGCCGGAGCTAGATGCGCAGGTTGTTGCAGCGGTTGATACTCTCAAGGGTCTGAAGGCAGAATTGGAAGCGTTGTCCAGAGCATAATCCAACATCCGTAGTACCCTTTGTGTCCATCGTCCGAGCGATATAGCATGCCCTAGATATGATGATAGATGAACTCGATCCATAGTTTGTCACTGGGCGCGCTCGTCGATAATGAATTCACCGTGGCGTACAAAACTCACCACCAGGCGACTTTTCGCCAGATTTTGACGAACGAGCATGTCTCTGACGCTGCCGAGAATATCCGAGGTCGATCGAGAGTCCTGCCATCCGAACTGAGAGAAAGTGTCATAAATCTGGGTTGACCTACCGTGACGGACGTAAAGTATCTATGAAAATTTGTTAACAGGCGGATAAGCAGACATAGTTCAGAGCGAACGAACGTGTAAAAGCCTCGAGGTTCTGGTGAGTGCGACTTGGCAATCATGTTGAACTTCTTTTTCATATCTGCGGCACGACTGAATAAAACATCGAGTTTTTGCTGAGAGACGGACACTGGGAGATTTCCTCGAATCCGTTTACACGGTCTCCGTACGAGACGACGTAGTCGGCGAAACGTTGTCCTGATGCCAGTTTCGCCTTGAGAATGTCGCACTTGTTCAGGAAGAGGATGATGTTGGTATTCTTGAGGAGCGCATTGGACACGATTAGCTTCCAGATGAGAGTCGAGTCCTCCTAGTTGGCGAGTTGTGAGAGGTAAGTAAGCTTCGGACTGTAGTCGACATCAAGGACTTACAAGTCGATTGACCGTCTCGTCCTCGGCGAGCACTTGATCGAAGGCGCTCAACGGCGCAAGGAATATGATGCTTAGCAGTCGTCAGCTAGAGTGGAACGGCAAGTTGGCACGCACCAATCCACAGTGTCGAAATAAGGAACCCTGATGCCGCCTTAGAGCTGCCCAAAGTGTAAGATGTAACCCACCAGGCAGCTGTAGGAACATTCAGATAATCACGCTATAAACGACCGTCTCGCATCATACCTCGCAAGGACCGAGCCCCTCCGACATCGTAGACCGTCTTTTTTGGGTGAGAATGAGAGCGACACGACAGGTCGACAAACAAACCCAGCTCTGTGGTAGCATATTCCCGGCTCGGAGCGTAAAACGATGCTCGGAGACGCCCAACGTCTTCAGTCGCGCCTTGAGTATATCGTCTGTTAATGTGTTAGCTGGATCGATAGTCATGGACTACTTACCATCCGTAGGCTCGTACGCCAGGTCAGTAACCCTCTCGATAGAGTCGAGAAAGCTGAAGAAAGAGTGATCCAAAGGCGGTACAGCAGAGGATGCAGACGAACAATCCTGCCATGTCTTCCAGACGCAAGCGGTGCACTCTGAGGACATCCTTGACAGTTGGGTCGGCCCATAACTTGCGCATATCCTCCGAGCAAGCGTGAAGCAGTTGCCTCGCCTCTTTCGAGTCCTGCAACTCGGTCTCGGGCCCGTCAACACTGCTGCGCATGTTATTCATCAACCGGTTAAAGGCGCCTTTCCATGGGGCCGAAGAATGGATTGCGAGCTCCGACGAGGCAGGTGTTCCATCTGGACCGTCTGACTTGAATGTTGAAGCCGCGCCGTTGGCGAGTTTTCCGAGTAGAGCAGCCTCGACCTGCTGCAACGGAAGAAGACGCATCTTGAGGGCGCGTAGCTCGGACGGAAGGGGTGGGTATACAGGGTCATCGGGAGCAGCAGAATCAGAGGTGTATGCTTCAGCCTCGGCGACAGCATTGAGAATCAGTCGGATTGAGCGAACGACGTTGAGATGCACGACACATCTCCAAGCTTTCTTGGAATTGTCGAACGCCTTTTTATCGTTAATGAGCTGAAAGTTTCTTTTGTGGATTAGAAGAAGGAATGGGAATACATGAAGACGCACTTGAGGGTAGTGGATTTGCCTGTGGAATGAATTGAGGACAGCTGATGATTTAGTGCTAGGACGCACCGGATTCACTCTGTCCTAGAAGGAGGATCTTGACAGGACGAGAACCTTTCTTCTGAATGGGAGGGTTGGATTGGAGTTTACGGGTGGACAGCAGAATACCTCTGCGACTCGTTGACGATGTAACTCCTATAGGAAATATTGGCCTAGAGTGTAGTGAAGGAGAAATACTGACCTGGTCTATTTCGTCGCTGCGTTGCTTTGCGAGTTTCTCCTGCTCGAGTCTCTTTTCGCGATCTTGAATAGATTCATTTGGGGGTGGCTGCAGCAAGACTGCCAGTGGATCCGAGTCCATGGTTGCAGCTAAGCAACAGCTAAGCACCCCTTGAGAACATCACTGGTATCATATGTCTATGCGTCCCCAATGAAGTCATACACCTTTGCTCTCAACCACCACCATGCTCAGACTCCTCCCCCGACTTGCTCGCCAGTCCCGTCGCTACACCACCGCTCCCCCTCCTCCCACCGAGAAAAAGTCCAGCGGCTCTACCCTTTATCTCGTTGCCGGTGCCCTGGCCGCTGGTGGCGCCTACTACTACTACACCAACAACGCCGACCAGATCAAGGCAGAGGAGAAGGCTGCCGTTGGCCACGCGAAAGACGCGGCCAACAACGCGATGGCTGCAGGTCAGGAGCGTCTTGCGTCTGCGCGTGGTAGTCTGGACAGGTTGGCTCGATGCACTCGATGTACATTAACATTAACCACAATAACAGCAGCCTCAAGGAGGTCAAGTCGACTCGCGACCGTATTCTATCCGAGGCCGATGCTCGCGCGAACCAAATCGCCGCAGACGCGTCGGGCAAGTTGGCCAGTGCACGCGGCTCCACTGAACAACTGTATAAGGAGGCTCGTGGTGAGGCGGATAAGCAAGCCGCGGAGGCTAAAGCGGGGTGGTTCAGCTGGCTTGGATGGGGCCGTGCAAAGGCAGAAGAAACAAAGGAGGACGTGAAGGCAAAGGCAAAGGAAGTCAGTAAATAGAAATTGTACCAGCATTTGATGAACGGCCACATGTCCTTTGTAACGGTTGACCATGTCCGATTCGGAACAACGCGACTTGCCACCTATACCGGACGCCCAGAGCCAGTTCGCCGCTTCATCCCGTCGCCACTCATCTAGATCCAAGGAAAAGGCTTCCGCTGCCCGCCTCCAAGAATTAGCAAGTCTGCTGAATGCTGAACGCCGCGACCACCACGACACGCAACGCGAACTGGAGCATGTCAAGTCTCAGTTGCGCCTGCAGACGCTTCTCACCCAGGAAGCCGAGAATAAAGTCGTAGAAGCAACCTCACGTCTACAGAGCGTTAACGAGGAAAGGTGCGCACAGTACCTCGCGCGACGTCAGTTGCTTCATGCCTCGTAGAATGCTTGCTGTTCGCGAGGCGGCGAGGCTCAACGAGTCTCTTAGGTCTCCTTCTGTTCATCTTTCGCGTCCCAAACTAATCGCGTGGTTATAGACTTTATCGCTTTCAACTCGAAACAGCACAGAACGAAATCAACCGGGCCCAAAGTGTATTCAACATCGTCGAGAAGGAGAGGTTCAAAGCCGAAGCTGCCGGCGCCAGATCTCGGGACGTCGCCCGACGCCTCCACCAGCAGCAGAAGATCTTCAACGCCCGAGAACAAGGTCGCCGAGAGGGCCTGCACGAGGGACTGGAAGCCGGCCGGCTACACGTTCTGACCAGCGACCCTGATGGTCTGTCGGATTTCGAGGACTTCGACCTAGACGACCTCGATCCCCGCCGGACCATCGCGGGCTCCGACTTTGAGGAAATGTTCTACGAGGAACACGCGCCGGCTCATCGCGATACGCGATTGAGCGAATTGACGGGCGGCGCCAGACGGCCCCAACGCCCAATATCGCGTATATCTAACGCTCCCTCCGCCGGCGGTTCAGCGCCGGCGCCTGCCCCAGCAATGCCGGCCGCGCCAACGCCAGAACCCCTCCCAATTCCTCTCGGGACCTCCCTGGCAGCTCAACAACCTCCGCCGGCTCCGGCCCCACCATTGTCGCCGATAAATGTCTTCGCGCCTTTGCACCCTACACCTATACACAACGCGCCGCCGCACGCGCTTCATCAACACTCGGACATGCCTCCAGATGGGTACATCCCCGTTGTAGGGCCGGAGCCAGATGCGCTCCCCGTCATCCCGCCGCCCCACGAGTTCGTCCGTCAGTCTGTCGTCGTCGAAGAGCACGCAGTATCGCCCTCCGCGTTTGCTCGGCAGCTTGCGATGTCGCCTCGTGCACCATCGACCAACGTTCGGGCAGACAACCGTGGCACGCCTTCTGTCGTGCGTACCTTCCATTTACTCTAGCCCGCGAGTCTGATTTCCTGGTACATAGGCTGGTTCGACTCGTTCCGTTAAAATGCCAACTCCTCGATCGACCGCGAACCTGCCCAATATCGAGGAGGTAACTCGTCGAGCGTCGGGTTTCGGGCAAAGCAGTACCTCTTCAGGAACGTTTAATTTCGATGTGGTCACTGCTGTACGTGCCCAGCGACCAGCAGCCAAGTTGTCTCATGTCCCATTTGTAGTCTCCGGAACGACCAGAATCCCAAATGTTCGTCGGCGACCCAAGTCTCGGCCAACATCTGTTCGGTCAAGCCCGTCCCGTTGTGGCAACTCAGTACGCGCACCCGCCTCCCTTCGACCCAAGCGTCAACCCCCGCTCTCCAGACCTTGAAAGCGAACCAAGTACCCTCACAACGCCGCCTCAATTTCAGGATAGAAGGATGATTTAATTTTAGGACTGTATCACGGAGCTTTTACAGGAAGGTAGAAATGTGTAGTCAATCGCGTCGTCGGGAATCGTAGTCTCTTCGCCGACTCGAAGAGTCCCTCCGGTCATAATCGCGCTCCCGTTCACGTCGATCTCTTTGGCCATCTCGTTGCCGTTTATCATCGTCTCGCCACCGATCTTGGTCGCGTGAATAATTTCGCTCGTCGTGTCTACGGCCGGTGTCGCGGTCCGAATCGCGCCGTCCAGGCGATCTCGAACGCGAGGTCCTCCGTGAATGGTTCGCCGAACCGTGTCGACTCGACGCGGCGGAACCCTGCTTGAGGATTGGAACGTAGCGCATGTCCTTTTTGCTAGATTTGCGCTGCTTGGGGTCAGATCCGTCGTCGTAGACCTCTTGCGGTTTGGCGCCAATACCCAGCAGTGCTGGCCGAGCTTCAGGCAGGTACGGCTGCACGAGGCCCTTGCCTGGTTTTCTCGACGCCGCTGTGCCCTCTTTCCAGCCCATCCCGCGTAGCAGCGCCAGCCCAAATTGCTCGACAGGCACCCGCGCGTAATCCTCGAGCGAAGCAACGTCCGGCAATTCGTCGACATCTTGTTTGAGTGCGTCGGATTCGGAGACAATTGGTATTGCGTCGAGAACAGGTTTGGCATCGCTTCCAAAACTGCTTGCTTCTGCGAGAACGGCGCGGAGAGCACGATCGTCGTCGGTTTCTTCCACTGGCTCGTCCTTCACGACGGTCATCTCAACTTCGTCGGCAACAACCGCGCTCTTCTCCGCCTTGGTCCGCAGCTGGAGCCCGGAAAGTGCTGGACCGTTGTTAATGGTGTCCCGCGTCCCAAGACCACCGACGCTCCCATCCTTCCCAGTCGCAGCCTTGGCTGACTCTGGCACAAATTGGCCAGCGGATCTGCGCTTCCGAGCAAGCTCGCGCCAGTCGCGGTTCTTGAGCGCGGGGATTACAAGAGGACCGTTCGAGGGCTTCTTGCGTGCGTGGACACTAGAGAGGAAGAGTGGCGCAAAAGCAGACTGACGTGAGTTGAGATTGCGGTGGGTTGGGAAGTAATAGACACACCGCTGCGCACCCATTGCGTCAAATGCGGAGACAAGCTCATCGCCTGGCTCGTCCTCGTCGCTCGAAGAAGGTGGCTCATAGCGTGGACGAGCGCTGCTGCGGCTGTGGTTAAGTCGAGCGGGTATTGCTGCTGGGCGGAATTCTTCGGACTCCTGCCTCGAAGGTGGACTCGGACGACGGACGGTGAAGGAAACCTGCATGGAAGCGGGAGACAGGACGGAGAACCGTGACCGGACAATCAACATGTTTCCATTACTGCTTCGACGGTGTCCACCCATCCGAACCTTTACAACCTCTCTGCCCCGTCGGGCAGTGCTCGCAGCCCAGCTTCCGTCCAAGCCTACAGTTCTGCTCGCATCCCCGACGCCGCAATATATTGAACAAGAGGAACTCGATGTGGAGCTGCTTCCTCCAGAACAAGCGCAGATAGTCATAACCGACCGGGCTGCGGAGGTGAGCCCTGCAAACTAATCTAACGTCCCGCACCAACCCGGGCGGACGTAGCAATTGCGGTCCCTTTCCGCGAAAGAAGCAGATCCCAACGCCGGACTCAGAATCGCGGTCGAGTCCGGTGGGTGCCATGGGTATCAATATAAAATGCAGCTGGCGCGGAAACGCGAAGCCGACGACTAGTAAGCCAGCTATGGGATGTTCCGAGCTACTCACCGCGCGGTCTCCAGCCATTTCAGCCACCCCACCGTCCAGCCATCCAACATCCTTGTCGATGCAGTCTCGCTTACTCTGCTCAACGGCTCTACGATTGACTTTGCGACGGAGCTCATTGGGAGTAGCTTCCGCGTGGCCGAGAATCCGCATGCGGCTGGGAGTGGGTGTGGGTGTGGTGTAAGCTGGGAGCTCAAGACGTAGACTAGTGAACAAGTGTATTAAGAAAGCGCGACAACCAGCAGTGTCTATGGAGGGCGTAGATCGTGAGCGAGATGTGTGCAAGCCGGTTGAATAAAATAAAATGTCCGTAGCCGGCGGTCGATAGTACAGTTCCGAGAGCAGAGGCGTGCTCAGCAAACGATGCAGCATCCGCCGCTTTCCTCTTTTTCGGGGACAACCTTCCCACTGCTCTTCCTCCTGTGGTGCCGCGATTCATCGACGGCGCCGGGCACTCCGTCGCGCATGAGCATGCTTGCCCGTGTCGCGGCTTCAAATACTTCATCGACGCCTTCGATTTTGAGCGCCGAGCATTCCTTGTATGCCCGCGCGCCGATGGCCTGCGCAATTCGCTCGCCCTGCTCGCGGGTGACCCATGGGCATGGGTTATCTGAAGTGTTGGGATGGGGTGCTGTCGGTCGGAGGTCGGCTTTGCAGCCGACAAGAATAACAGGGATAGTCGGCCCACAAATGGAGCGAACTTCTTCTATCCACTGTGCTTGATGTGAGTAAAGTACAGCCCTCGGCGTTGAAACAAATGCGATGAGACATGCCTTGGTCTGGACGTTTTCGAGCGAGTCTGGGGTATCGAGAGCAAAGGCGATGAGAATGACATGAGATTTGGAGTAGGACATTGGTCGTAAACGCTGAAATACGCGTCGGAGGGAGCTTTGGATGTGGTAGGAGAACAGACCTCGTATTCTTCCTGGCCGCTGTAGGTGATGCGATGAGTGCAGAGTGCTACCTGAGCGAGATGACCACGCACGCTGTATCCCAGAGGGCTAGCTGAACGGGCTTGTCGTCGAGCCGAATTTCCGCAACATAGTTATCAAACACCGCTAATGCCGAGTAAGACAAGGGCGCGCGAAAGCGACTGGTGCCTACTTGGTTGCTGTGGAGCGGTGAGGACAGTGCTGACCGGAGAAACGCAGGCAGGACGTACGTAGTCTCTGGGAAACTCTCCGAGAGCGAAAGAGCAGAGGAGGGAAGTCTTTCCGCAGGCCCCTGCGGTGGATTAGTATGACCAAGGACGGCGGGAAATCGCATGCCGTCGCCAACTATAACGAGTTTCCGCCTGAGCTATAGAGGTTGAGGGGGTAGCTGGCCGGGCAACGTCTGGACGTACAGGACTGGCCATCGGTCAAGGCGAAAGCAGAGCGCAAGCGGGTAACTGATGATCCTGCTTCGCACCGTCCCCCGTCTACCCGTCTCTCTCCTCGTTAGGTCCTTTGCAGACAGGCCCTTCTTCAACGCCGACCACCTCATTCCCCACCGAGAACCCACATGGCTCGCCCGCAAAATAGAACAGAACCCACAAAACCGCCAGCGTTTTCTCAAATTCGCCAACCTCATCGGAATGGGCTCTCCCCGTAGTCTAGCCCAAATACGCACCTTCGTTCTCTATGAGCGCATTGCAGCACTCCGTGCAGACGAAGAAAAGGTGTTCTGGAGAAACGGTCCGTTTCATTTCAGCGTTAAAATTATGTTTTGAACGCGTTCTGAAAGACTGCGCTCTCCCTCCAACATTCCAATCTTGGTTCACGGTCATTACTCTCCATATCTGGATGCTAGTCGTCCGCTTCCGCGCGCTTCCGCCGACGTACGGAAAGCGCTATGCTGAGTGCATCGTCGAACACTTCTTCCAAGATGTAGAGGACCGCGTACGCGCCATTATGCAGCCCACTCACAACTTCAAACCCTACACCTTCATCTCTACTTTCTACGTCAACCCGAACGCACCGAAAACCACCGACAAGAAGGAAAAACTCAGCAATGCGCCAGAAAGACTCGTTTCTCAGCAACTCAAGATCTTCAAAGAACAGTGGACGGGGTTTTCACTCTCTTTGGATCTTGCGTTGGTCAAGGGCGACATGGAGATGGCGGCTGCTGTATGGCGCAATCTTCTCGGTGCCCGCGGCGCGTCCGGCATTGCATTTCCGGACGACCCGGCTGCCCCTGCGTTCCGACGCGCTGTAAACCTTGTCGGCGGGACGGTGGTGAACCCCGAGAAAGTCGATTTCGAAAAGGAGGCAACGACCGACGACCACTCAGGTGTTCACGACTTTGCTCCGAGCCAAGTCGACAAGTACCTCGAGTATCCCCAGCTCATGCTCGACGTGGTGCAATATATCAGACGCGAGCTGGCGCGACTCGAGTCGTATTCGGACGCGGAGATCGTGGACTTGGATTGGCGAGAGATGCGGTTTGGGCGAGTGGGCGAGCAAGACGCAATCAAAGTGCAGCCGGATGTGGCGGCGTCAAGATCGCACTCGCAGACGCCGTAAGAGGCCGTCGCGTCGAGGAATGGGGCGTAATTGCCAGAACACTGGGATCTGGGTTTTTGTCGGTAAGCCCGCCCCGTGTTTCTCGTTCTCTTTGCGCTTCGCTGACACGATTTTTTTGGCCAGTATAATTTAACTGCAACTCCACCATAATTCGATATTTCGCGAGACGCCGTCGCATTCCTACTCTGGGACCCACTGGGTCTGTTGGCCTTACCGGCTATTCTGAAAGGACTTTCGACCGCATCCAATGTGAACTGCTGTTATATTTGGAGAACGTCAAGCTGTCGCCTGCAATGAAGGCGGGTTGCTTCAAGCGGGCTGCTTCGGCGGCGTTCAGTGTGGTTTAGTTCACAGATCTACGAGAAGTTTGTGAGCGTCGCAATACATCGAGCAGCAGAAGCGGTCAGATTTAGGTCAGATCGATGCCGGACTGGAGCAATTCCAACCTCTCGTTCCAACAGCGCGGTTTTACCAGGCCGAAGCGGTCCTCTGGATTATGGTTGATCCCACGTTTACCGCAAGACGCAATGAATCCACAGCTGCGGTCCGAAATCTGCGCGAGATCTTTCTGAAGACTTGCTTCACCGAAGCCCTCGTCTGCAGCCGTCGGTTCGATTCGTTGCTCAAAGGCGGAGGGTGACGTCCCCCAGAAAACACGATGTGGGCAATGGACCATGCGTCGCTGCGGCTGCAAGCTGGGCATTTTATTTGAAAACTTGCGTCGTCAATATCGATTGATTGCCGTTCCACCGGGAGCCCGCGCTGCTGAGAGAGAGAGAGAGAGGTGATTATTCTGCGGCGTACCCTAGCTGAGCTAGCCCGCGAATTTGAACGCGGCCCTTGCTTGACAGAATAAATGGATACTTTGTACTGGAACGGGATGGTCCCGACGCGCGTCGTGCGTCTTGGACTTAGAATATACCAATCCCTCGTCGGCCAGAGCAGTTTTGAACTTGCACATTTCTGAACGGCGGGTGCAGGGACTGTGCGACGCGTCGGAGAGAGCAAGTACAGGGCCCATGAGTGGCCAGGGACGAAATGTATATTCAAAAGACAGCACAGTAGTCGGAAATAAGACCAGTAGACGCCGTGACAAAGGATTGTTCTGACTTGTGTCCTACTTTACACCACTCCAGACCGACAGTGCCCGAGAACTCGTCCAGCGGCGTGCTCGGCCACAGACTAAGCTTTTGCAGCGCACATTCCGTTTGAAACATGTATCCTCCACAAAATCTGCATCACCAGGTCGCACTGCCGTACGACTGGATGTCCTCCGCCGTCATGCAGTCCTCCAGCCCGGGTATTATTGCCTCGGAATTGCCTCTTCTTACCCCCAGAATCTTCGACTTCAACTCCGCCGCTTGCGTCTCTCGCTGCAGCACTCTGCGTCGAGCCGGCCCAAGCGTCGACCATCTTGATGCCTGCACCGCACACAACAAAACAGGGCCTCACCAACTATCCCTCCGAAGCGGGATCTTAAACGATCTCCAAACGATCTCCGCACGGCCATTGGTACGTTATCTGTCGTCGCCACCGTCCAGTGCCCTACAGCCTCTTGACCGGACGAGGCATATTAAGACCCATCCAAATCGCGACATGGTCCAACGTTCCGTTCATATAACACCTCGGATGCCACAATCCTACACTCCTTAACCTTCCGATGCCTTCATCCCCCATTCAAGATCCTACCAAGAAAGAAAAGAAAACGCGCCGGCGCCTGCGACTGAGCTGTGTCGGTGAGTGACCACATACGCTCTTTCTGCCTCTAAAGCTCATTGCACTGTTCATAAGAGTGTACAAAGCGCCGCCAAGTAAGCTCAAATCCTCACCAATTGTTGTTTAGGCCTCTCAGACTTGTGCGTAGCGTTGCGATCGACAACTACCTTGCGGCTTGTGTGTATCTCGCGGCGTTCAGCATCTTTGCCGATGGGAGAATACTCCCTTTGCGCGTCCAACGCCCGCACGCCCTCCCGTTATGCCAGGCTCCTCGGACCAAGATACCATTCACCGGCTTACTGAGCGTATCGCGACGCTGGAGAACACACTGAGAACCTCCGGCACCAGCCCACGGTCGTCCGCCAATGGCCTGTCTCTCCCGACCGAATTCTCTCCGCACAACTCCGTTGCTTCTCTTCATTCGCCTTCGAGTGGGACCTCACCATACTCGTCGCCTGAACCGTACTCGCAAGACGAGGACGACTTATTTGCCCCCATCACTCTTTCCCAACACGCGTACGAACGAATAGCAAGCCTTGCACAAAATTCTGTTGCCCACTATGGCGAATTTGTCGGCAGCGGAGGGCCTTTGTCGACGCTATACTCGGTTAGTATTCTAGATACATACTTCATTCCATCTTACGCGTCGTCAGATAAGCGCCAAAACCAGTCCTCGTGTTCCACATGTTGGATCGACTCAACCGGGCGCGTTGTTCATGTCCCTCCCTGCCAACGAGCAACCCAATGCGTCCATTACCCGACTCGTCCAATCCCTCCCGTCCAACGCCGCAATGGCATCGCTCTGTCAGATATTCTTCCGCGACTACAACTGGCGCTACGGCATTCCGCCAGCTTTCTTCCAAACAACCTGTGCGGCAATGTGGAACGCACTGAGGCATCCCCATCCGGTCTACATTAGCCCCCACTGGCTATGCCTCCTCTTCGCCGTTCTCGCAGTGGTTCCCGATGCGGCAACTCTGGTACCCGATGTCGCGGACCAGTTCTTTTCTTGGGCCATGACGGCGCGGAGGATCGCAGACGGGTCGTATCTCTCACAGCCCTCAACTTGCCGTCCTTCAGCCGCGCAGGGTGGCGTCCTCTCCATATTAGCCGTGCCGCTGTTGTGCGACTATCTGGCTGAACGCGGTCATGTCAGTGAAGCTTGGAAGCTTGTAGGGCATGCAGGTTCGGGTTAGATTTATCCAAAAAGAGATTTTCTGACACTCTCTAGTGGTTTCTGCGGAAGCTTTGGGGCTGCATCGGGATCCTAGTTGGTGGGCTTGGCACAGAGTCTCGGAAGACAGTCTAGACGATGACGAGAAGCTTCTGCGGCGCAGAAGCTGGTGGGGACTGGTCGTTTGGGAGCGGTAAGTTTGCGCATTTATCATTGAGATCTATATTGATGCCGAGGAGGATGTATGGTCTCGTTCTTGGGAGGCCTGTAAGAGCTCAGCAGTTCGACGTGACTCTTCCGGCAACCCTCAACGCCGACGGACGCACAAACGTCTTTAACGTATACCAGCGCGAAATGATACACCTTTTCCATCTTGCTGGCGAGATCAACGAGAGGGTTCGTCCAACTCGCTGTTTTTTTCGTGCGATTGTTCACCATCTCGCAGTGTTTCGGTGTTGGCCCGCCGACCTCCTCGGTTGTACATGACCTGGATCGCAAGCTTGATAAATGGGAGACGCAGCTGCCTCCCGAGCTACGATCCGGAACCCATTCGGAGACTCATCCCAGTATCCCAGAGGAAGTCGACGCCGCAGACCATGTCGCGCTCGCACGACAACGATACACACTCACGACGTGGTATTTGCTTTGTCGCATGAAGCTGCATATATCGTTCCTCACAAACCAGGACGACGCCATGTTCTTTGGCGTGTGGGAGCAGCAACCTCTCAGCCGCAACCGCAGCCGCCGGATATGCATATCGCTCGCCTCGGATCTCGTCCGTATCCAGTGCAGTGCACATACGGGACGTCAGAGCGATACCGCGTTAACAGGCGCGAACTGGGGTTTCGTTGGATGTTTGGCGTTGTTGGAAGGCGGGATGGCACTCGGCTCTCAGTGGGCGCCCCAAAACTGGCACGGGCAGCCGGGCGAACCAGATACGCTTGTGCAGCAGGCGATGATGGTTCTCGCGCAGGTCGCAAACGAAGAGCCGTCCAAGGGAGCAATCGCGCGGCTAGGAAGCGAAGCGCTGGAGACCTTGATCCAAGAGGTGAATCTACAGCAGACTACGCCGACCGAATTCGTAGCCCCACCATTCCATCAGCCGTATGAGTGGTTCTCTGGGGAATATGGCAACGCCGTTGCGACGAAGGAGGTACCGCGATACATGAGCCATATGCCGCAGATGCTGATGTACGAGGATTCCAAAGCGGGATTGCTAGACTCTTTAATGCAGGCATAAAGAGGATGTAGATTATTTTTGTGAAGGCACCAAGACGTTCGTTCACCGACCGCCCCAATGTCCAAGGCAGATATCTGGAATATCTTATCTTATCTATCGGGGACAGGATCACGATGTGTTGCCACACTTTCTCAGAACAACCATGTCCTTGAGCTCGCTTCCACAGCTGTGCGTCACCTTCGATCCTCGCTTTCGAGCTCATAGACCGAACTCAGACCTGAACATGAGCGCGAACAGCTGGCACCCCCGCCTGCGCCCGACGGCGAGCACGACTACCTCTACGGCTACATTCTCCACTCCGGACCACGCGACCCAAACTCCAAGCTTGTTGACGACTTGAAATGGGCGATGGTCTCCTCGCGCTCCCTGGCAAACCTCGGCATGTGCGCGATGCAGAAGGAGACGCTGATGGTGTACTTTGCGGCATGGAGCAACAGGGACAGGATTGTGGTGGGGGTTGAGAGTGGGACGGATAAGATTCCGTATGGACCGCATATCGAGAAGATTCGCCAGGAGCTCGGGACTGTAGAGGGAAAGCCATGTTGGGTACCGGTGGATAACACGTTCTTTCATCGAACGGTGAGTGGCAAATTGGTTGCTGGACGTAGTGCTTAATTCGACGGCAGAATAAGGTTGACAGTATGTGTCCTCCACCCGTGTTATTGGCATGCACTGACGCCTGCAGGACTCATTGAAACAGTCCAGGAACGCATCAGCCGCCGTGCTGCTAATGCGCCTTCGTTGGCTAAGCAGGACGTGACCGAGACGTACTTCAAGCGGCTCGAGGCAATTAACCCGCGACGCGCGACACCAACTTTCACCAACTGCGCGTGAACTTCGCAAAGTTCTATGAGGAGGGCGGGACGACCCCGACTGTACTCCAGAACGGATCCGATGTTATATCCTAGACTACACGCACTCCAACGCGAACCTCTCCGCAAGCAACCCCAAAAGCGCCAGAGCGCACGTGATGGCGTTTTTCTTTGAAGACATTCATTCATGTATACATCTAAGTTTAGAAACTGAAAGAGCAAATTTGCCCTCACCCTTGCGAATTGTTCCTTTTGGTCGACCAAAAGTCTATCTCTCGACGTACAATGGACTCCCAATAATCCGATATCGGGAGTGGTGAGTGGTAAGACGGCACACAAAGGAGCCGCTTCGTATTGTCGGCGCCAGTGTCCGATCCTCCAACCGCAGCTTGCTGCATGAGTTGGAGGAACCGCTCGCTATGCGAAACGACAACCAGCATTTGCAGCTTTGGCAACTCGCTTGCTAGTGCGGCAGCAAAAAAGTCAAGAATATTGTTTGGCTGAGAGGCGTGCGCGGCATCGACGCCGCCGAATGCGAGATGGGTGAGGCGCGGAAGCGCTCCAGCGGCCAGGAGCGGGGTCCAGTTAAATGTGGACGGAGGATTGACAATTTCCAGATGGGTAAGACGTGCGAAGAGTTTTGGCGCTTCGGAAAAGTAAGGTGCATCGGCAGCGGGCGACCATAGGAGCGCTGCGTGGACGGAGATCCGTTCCAGATGGTCGCCTAGGATGGGATAGAACTCTGCTGGGGAAAAGAGCGAGGATGACCAGAAGGTGAGTGAAACGAGAGACGTGCAAGCTTTCAGAAGCTTGGTCGCATCGTTGCGTGAGATGCCCCAGGCAATTTGAATGTGCAACGCCCGTACGTTCTCCGTATACAAATGCAGCGACCGGGGAAAGCAATAGTTTCGTCCGGGCGTCAGAGCTCCAATTACGACGGTGTGGTAGATGACGGCTTGTATCCTGCAGTGTGGGGTGAGATTGTCTCTGCTGAAGGAGGAGTACGGACCATTTCTGGACGTATTTGCAGACCAAAAGCTAGCTTGGGAGCGGATGTGGGGTGAGCTCGAGCTGTTAGCTCAAATATGGCCCGTTCTAGCTCATAGGGAAGTTCTATGTTGCTCATGGTGGTGGAACAACCCCTGGAGGTCACGAACAAAAGGATCAGTCCTGCCCGCCATGTGCTCCCATCATACGCATCTGCTCCCAAGAAGCACGCCTTGCCATGCCACCAATACGCAATCCACAAAATAAAATGCCCTGTCTGGTCTCCTTCGCTCCACCATGACCGCCGCCCAACCATCCGCGTGCAACTTGGAAGGCCAGGGCGCCGCCACCGACAGCAAGAGCGCCAGCATAAGCTCTCAACATACCCATGAAGATGGAGACGAGGCTCCGAGGGCTCTACACCGTGCACTATCCGCTCGTCAAGTACAGATGATCGCGGTAGCAGGAACCATAGGCGCGCTCGAGTTTCACGTTTGCGGACCGATGCTGACTTTTAGAAGGAACCGGACTCTTCCTCGGAACGGGAAAATCACTGGCTACCGGAGGACCCGCGAGCATGCTCATCTGCTACTCAATCGTTGGATTTATCGTCTACATTACGCTGCTCTTGCTTGGGGAAATGGCGACGCAGTTTCCCATCGCAGGATCTTTCACAACGTACAGCTCGCGTTTCTTCAGCCCTTCGTATTCATTCGCGCTTGGGTGGAACTACTGGTCCGTCCTTTGGTGTAAATCTCGCAACGTTTAACTCATCCTCTTCTTCAGGTTCAACGACGCGATCTCTGTTGCTTCAGATCTAGTCGCTGCACAAATCCTGCTCGAGTTCTGGACCACCTCACATACCTGGGCCATCAGCTTGGCTTTCTGGGTTTTCCTCATGGGCATTAACTCCATCCACGTTCGGTCTTACGGCGAACTTGGTCCGTTCTGCACAAGCAAGTCGTTTGCGCCTTCTAACGCGCGGCTTAGAGTACTGGTTATCGTTACTCAAAGTCGTCACCATTGTCATTTTCGTCATCCTCGGTATCCTCGTCAACCTGGGCGTAAACCAAGAGCACAAATACATCGGCGGCAGCAACTTTCGCCAATCGCCATTCGTTGGCGGCTTCGGTGGCTTCGCTCGCGTCTTCGTGACGGCTAGTTTTGCTTGTATGTTTTCCAGCCTATTGTCACAACGGCTCACATTCGTAGACGGCGGAACCGAAAGCCTAGCGATCACGGCGGGGGAGACAAAAAACCCAACGCGTAACATCCCTCGTGTCGTGAAATTCGTGTTCTGGCGCATCTTGCTCTTCTATCTTATCAGCGTTCTTCTCATTGGTCTTAACGGTGCGTTCGAGGTTTTTGTCTACTCTCTGCCCTAACCTTTTGCTTAGTATCGCCTACGTACCCAAACCTATCGACCCGCAGCGCTACGACCTCGCCATTCACAATCGTTTTCCAGCAGGCCGGCTCTAGTGCGTCTTCAGGCGTCTTTCGGGACGAAACACTAACACCAGCTTCAGCGGCCGCAGCATCATTCATGAACACGGTCATTCTAACCTCGGTTCTGAGTGCTGGGAATCACGCATTATACGCTGGAACGCGTGTCCTCTACGGCAAGCGGTCCTACCCCCGCACCATCAAGCTCTCTAAACCGCGCTCCAGGTCTCTCTGTCGCAACACCGCGCCAAGCGCCCGCGTTCTTTTCCAAAACGACGCGCAACGGCGTTCCCCTCCCCGCGCTCATCCTCACGAGCAGCATCAGCATCCTCGCCTTTGGCTCATCCTTCATCGGAAGCGGCCAGCTCTGGGCATGGTTACAAAACTTGGTAGGAGTGAGCAACCAAATCGCTTGGTTCTCTATCGGCCTTGCGAGTTGGCGGTTCCGAGCCGCATGGGTTCGCCAGGGACGCTCACTACGCGATCTCAAGTTCCATATTTCGTGGACGCGCGTATGGGCACCACCATTTGTCGTCTTTTCCGTTGCCTTCCTCATTATAGGTACGTAGCTGAGACTGTCTATGCGCTTGCTGACGAGATTCAAGTCCAGGGATGGTCCTCATTCTACCCCACCTTCTCTAAAGTCGACTTTGTCTCTCTCTACATCGAAATCCCGTTCATGGTCGTCATGTTCGCAGCATGGGCCTACGGAGTCCGACCGCTCAAATCGTCTGGTGAACGAAAAGGTCTTGGCTGGGTGTTCGATCTCGTTGACCTTGACTCGGTCGATTTGGAGAGTGACCAACATACAGAGACGGAGCAGGACAGGCTCGCGGAGGAAAAAAGAGCGGAAAACTTGCGAGTTTGGTGGAAACGTCCGTATTATTGGCTCGCATGAAATCGCGGTGCTTTCGAATCCGTTTATAAGGATAGGACAGGTACAGATAAAATACTATGGAAGGAGATGCAATGCAGGGATAAGTTTGGTCCTTTGTCTATTTCTTGACCACACCAATAACGGAAGAAGGGGCATAGCGGCCGATGACCTTCTTCTCGTGCAGCATCAAGAACTCCTCGGTGGCGTCGCGGCCGGCATACAAGAGGATGGCCTTTTCGCCTCCGGGGTGGTCAGCAAGGAACTGCGATTGTAGTTAGTGATATGAACACCAGGACGAACAAGGCGTACATCGGTGACATCGAGGACCTCTCCGTCAACAACAACCCAAATGTCCTCCTTCTTGTTGTGCTTGGCGACCTCGTCCATGGTGTACTCCTTCTTACCACCCGACGGTCCGGCTTTCGGACCGGGTGCCGGGGCCGCCGCCGGAGCTGGGGTCGGAGCCGGAGCACCGAGCTGGCCCGCAACAGCGCCGAGACGACCGCCAGCCTTCTCAATGGCCTTGCTCGCACTCTGCAGTAGGTATGCCGCCGCAGAGTCGCCAGATACACGCCCAAACACAACACAGCCCAGCAGGGACGAGCCACCAAGACGGTTGGCTCCGTGCACACCACCGGCAACTTCACCAGCAGCGAACAGGCCAGGGATAGGCTTGCCCTTGGTGTCAATAACCCGCGACTCGGCGTCAATCTCGAGCCCGCCCATCGTGTAGTGCAGCACCGGCGTCATGATGGCGACGTTGAAGATGTCGTCGTACTTCCACTCGCCTTGGAAGAACTAGAACGGATATGAACACAAGGAGATGAAGACATGGTCGAGAACGCACCTTCTTGCCAAACAGATCCTTCTTCGTGCGGACAGACTGGTTGTAGTCCTCGAACGTTTTCTTCAGAACCGCAGGCTGGAGACCCATCTCCTTGGCAAGGGCGTCGCCGTTCTCGAAACGCTTCATGAGTCCCCGCCCGCAGTAGTGCTTGCAGTGCCATTCAATCTCCTTGGATGCCGGGCCATTGAGGACGAGACGGATCGGGTACTGTCTTCGCGTCAATACAAAGAACCCTACAAGGAAACACGACAGACCTTCTTGTTCTCCCAAATCTTGCCAGTAACGTAGTCGCGGTGTTGCAGCTCGTCCACGAATCGAGAGCCAGTGTTGTCGAGTAGGAGACCACCGACGCCACGGAGGGCCTCGGCGGCAAGGAATTTGACTTTGGCCTCGGGCTCGTTGGGGTCAACGAGACCGGTGGGGTGAACCTGAACCTTCTCAAGATCAACGCCCTGCGCGCCAATGTTCATCGCGAGCTTCTGGCCGTCTCCGGTGCAGTGGTCGCCATTGGTGGTCGGGAGGTCCCAGAGTTCCGGCCGGTACTTCTTGAGCAGCGAGTCTTCGGTGAAATCGGCCGCGTAGCCACCGGTGGCGAGGACGACAGGGCCATGGGCAGTATTGGCCTTACCAGCATGCTGGTATTCGACACCGACGATGGCGCCAGACTCGTCCTTAAGGAGCTTGCTGACGCGCGCCTTCTTGACGATCTTGACGCGCTCGGGGTTGCTCACTGCGAGATCCTCGAGACGCTCCATCTGCGCATAGGTGATGACCTGCAAGCAGCATGAGCAATGAGGGTGCGAGCGAGCGCAGAATGGGGCACCATTCCGGGGAACTGGGCATCCCCGCGATGGGTCCGGGGCTGTGAGTGACCACCGAGACGGGCGACCTTGGAGAGGTCGAGGCCGAACTTGTCCTGGAGCCAGTTGACGGCGTCCCCTGAGCGACCGGTGAGGACGCGGATGAGGTCGTCGCGTGCAAGGTCGCGGGCCGACTTCTTGGTGTCCTCGAAGAATATCTTTGCGCTGTCGGGGATGCCGGCTTCCTGCTGGGTCTGTGTACCAGCGCCGTTGATACCGGAGGTGGCCTTGGTGGAGTTACCGCCCATGAAGCTTCAGCAATGTGAGATTTGGGCGATGACGAGGGGGATGAACATACCCTTGCTTGTCGAGGAGGAGGACATTTGCGCCACGCTCGAGGAGGGTGTGAGCAGCAGAGAGACCGGCGAGACCGCCGCCGACGACGATGACAGACATTTGTAGTGGTGGTCGGGGAAGAGGATGGCACTTGAATTTCACGACCGCTGATTGGACCCGTTTATAATCCCAGCAACTTGCTCGTGATATTCGTTCCTAGCCGGAGAATGACATTATAGCCTCTAAACTACGTGAAACCGCCTCGTCCATGGTGACTCCTTCTAACAGCACCAGCCCCGCCACCTCCTCTGTGAGCGCACCATTTTCTACGTCCCCGTCGTCGAATAATTTCCGATTGGCCTCCACATAGGCGGGGTAAACTATATCTTCCCAGTAACGCGGCGGATCTCTCCACACAGTCCCCTCTTCCAGGTCGGATTGCACTCGATGGAGAATGGGACGCGGAGAAAGGGGAGGAAGTGGTGGAGTTAAAAGAGCCAAAAACGTCAGGATGTTGCGGCGACAGAGTCTGCGGAAGCTGGTGCTTACCTGCGGTGTGGTATCCGTGTCTTGCGTGCCTGCGATCTCGTAGAGTGTCGTGAGGCACGCGAAGGAATATGCGGACATCCAGCTGGTCTATAACGTCGGGATGCCAGTACAGCAAGAACCCGTCCACGAGTCCCCAGATAACGTCCGAGTCGCGCCCGAGTTCGTCAAAGGCAGATATCCACTGATCCCGGACCGTGTCAGATATGGGGATGTCCTTCTGTTCATTGAGGTGGTCATGGCTTCGGTGGTCCGCCGGGATCTCGCCCGT
Source organism: Mycena kentingensis (nom. inval.) (assembly GCA_014461125.1). Taxonomy (NCBI): domain Eukaryota; kingdom Fungi; phylum Basidiomycota; class Agaricomycetes; order Agaricales; family Mycenaceae; genus Mycena; species Mycena kentingensis (nom. inval.). The sequence continues at coordinate 337,449 of JACAZG010000007.1, read as the reverse complement.
TTCGTGGACTTTGCGGAGGAAGTCGATTAGACGTGGCCAATCAATGGCTCCGGGTGCGGCGTCCCAGTCTTTCACTTTGTAACGCGGGTGGTAAGGAATGCGGTCTTGCGGCTAGGATGGGTCAAGATACGCGTGAGGCACACAATGGTGGACGGACGGGTGCAAAGTCCTAGACTTGTGAAGCCAGATTTTAAAGGTGTAGCGAAGAAGCAACCTACATCCTGGTGGATAATAACACTATTAGGCAGGATTCGGTTGAGATGCTTTGCCAGAGTAGTTTTGCCCGAGCAGGTTGCTCCGCCGACGCCTACGAGGACGACCTTTTTGGATGACATTGTGGCGGAAGGAAAAAGGCGGTGTAGCCAACACGCTTTGACTCTTAACCTCCATCTACGATGCGCGTACCCACCAGCGCAGAACACAACCTTGCTATCCATATTATCCGCGACGTTCGCGGTCAATCTCTCGGCGGCAACGTCGATGCACCCAATGTTGCGCCCGTCGGCGCATACCCCGAGCTCGTTTTACAGATCGCAGCCCAGCTCACCGATGACAACTCCCCATCCTCCCTCTACTTCGATTTTTGGCAACTCATTCTCCAGCACTGGTTCAGCGATCCATCCTACACGGTAGAGCATCTCTGGCCCATCCCAGATCTCGAAGATGCCCAAATCACCTTTGTGGTCTTGCGCGCCGAAACCCCAGTTGTCCTCCTCCAAGTCAGCGCCCCAGCCGACTTTGACAATGTGCACACCCGCGCAGCTGCAGCAGCACTCTCTTCTGGACACTGGGAGCATACCGCTCCATACTGCGAGAGCAGAGAACTAGTTACCATTGCTGCTATGGGCAAGCGATGGACTGCGTTCAAGAATTCGCCACGGCTCTCTGTTCACGATGTGCTACCTTCGGACTCTATCGATTGGATGGAAGATGTAGTATCCGAGGCCTCGTACGAGATGCTTGAGGACTTGTTTCGGTCGATTAAAGAGAATTAATCTGATTTTTGTACTTATCGCCCAACTTGGTTATTTCCCGCCACCACGATGGCTGACGAAGAACGCGTCGCGCGCCGGCAGACGCCCGACGAGACCACGACGCTGCTCCCCACTGTGAATGCGTCAGACGAATACTACCCAATGACCAAGACTCGGGCTGCTGTCTGGGCAGTCCTCACGCTCGTGTTCGTTACTTGTCTCACTATCCTCGTCGCGGCCCCGCAAATCGTCCCGGACTTCCTTGCTCCAGCAATTGGCCGTCTACCGAAGGATCCCTTGCGTGCAGCAAAGTTAATTCTGGACAGCGCTCCCATAATCGTAAGGCTCTCTTTCTGTTCCAAAAAGTTCGGTGCTCAACCCCTTAGGACGGCCACATTGGTGCGTCTTGATGGTCCCAGTCTTGCCCGTGCTTACCTTGACATTCGTTCTGACTTGCCCATTCTCCTCCGCGAGCTCTTCTCAAACAACCTAACCGCCGTCGACTTGCGCAAGTCGGGTTTCCCCGGACATGTGGACATTCCCCGACTTCGAAAGGGCAAGGTCGGTGGATTCTTCTGGTGCGTTATTTTGGTTATTATCACGACGTTCTCAACGATGCAGGTCGACCTACGTCGATTGCGCCAACCCAGACGAAGAGGGACCTGACTTTCTCAATTCGACATGGCGCGTCAGGTAAGTACACCACATTCTGCCCACCGACCTGTCCTCATCGTGTTCAGGGACACCCTCGAGCAGATAGACGTTGCAAAGCTGGCTATCGAGCAATATTCTGACGTTCGCGCGCTCTCAGCCGACCTATCGCTGCTAATGCGGTCGCAGGTGTTCCAATTTGCCACCAGCTCGGCGGACATCCGTGCTTCGGTCGCCAACGGTAAAATCGCGAGCTTGCTTGGAATCGAAGGGTTCGTTCCCCGACCGTCTGGCACCGTCTGAACTCTTCATCAGAGGGCACCAACTCGGCCTTTCCATCGCAGTCCTGCGCCAATACTTCCGCCTGGGAGTAAGGTATCTGACGCTTACTCACACCTGCCACAACGCGTTCGCCGACTCGTGCGGATACGCGCCGGGCAAGGAACCACTTCACGGAGGGCTGAGGTACGCTTAACCGCGCTTCCATAGTTCAGAGGCTAAAAGCCAAATCAGCCCTCTGGGGCTCCGCTTAATCGACGAAATGAACCGACTCGGCATGCTCGTCGATCTCAGCCACGTAGCTGACGATACCGCAAAGCAAGCTCTTCAACATTCGCGTGCCCCCGTCATTTGGTCGCATTCTTCGGCGCGAGCCGTCCACAACGTTCCACGGAACGTCCCGGACGATGTGCTAGCTTTCGTGGGCGACCGCGAGGGGCAAACCGATGCCGTGGTCATGGTCAACTTTGCGCCGCAGTTTGTTGCGGACGAAGGCAAAGCGGACGTCGCGGCCGTTGCGGACCACGTCGACCACATTGCTAAGGTTGCAGGGAAGAAACAGTCAGTGGTGTTCAATTACGGTCTCGGCAGCAGCGCGACTTATTCTTGCAGCGTTGGAATTGGCAGCGACTACGACGGAATTGGTAGCACCCCCAACGGCCTCGAGGACGTTTCAAAATACCCATACCTTGTCAGTTTACAGTGCCGCGCGTCCCGCTTTGAACTCATGATATCCAGTTCGCTGAGTTATACCGTCGCGGTTGGAATAAGCACGAGCTCACTGGGCTCGCTGGCGCAAATTTGCTTCGTATCTTTGAAGGCGCGGAGCAGGTTGCTCGGGAACTACAGGCCGCAAGGGACACCCCCAGCGTTCGATGTCTACGACAAGCGCACAGACCTGTAGACTGAAGTTGAATGGAATACAACCGTTGGCCGGTGCACTTGTTTGCTGTTATTGGTTTTTTACAACAAAATTAATCTCCCTCTGCGAGCAGCCACTGGGCGAAGCTGTCCAACCGCTCACGCTCATCATCTCCATCCCCCTCGTCCCCGGCGCCGCTCCGCTTGAAGCGCTGCTTTCCTGTATACAATGACGCCTCGACTCGTAAGCCGTCAAAGTATCGGCCGTTCATTTTCTACCAGGGTCTGAACGTGAGAGGGATTGTACTCGGGGGAACAAAGAACATACCAGAACGCAAGCCTGGGCGCTGAGAGGATCTTTGAATTTGACGGTCATGACCCCGTCAGGTTCTTTCTGAGGAGCGAATTAGATCAGTGCACAATCACGAGAAGAGACTTACATCGTACAAAACGACGTTGGTCACGTCGCCCATCGTCAAACACTCTTCGCGGACATCGTCTTTGAGGTCCAACAACAACGATGGATTGTCTTGGAGTGCGTCGAGGGTGAACATGTGCTTGAGCACGACGACCCGGCTTGTCTTTGCGACACCTTGGTCGGGATCCATGCTGGGTCCGAACCCATCCTCGTCGTCCCATTCCGCCAACTTTCTGCCACAAATTCAGTTGGGATTTTATCATAATGGTAACTCACTTCTGCATCTTCACAAGTCGCCTTGAAGTTTTCTTTTTGTCGATTGTTTTGCGCGGTTTGGCGTCCCCACCACCGCCATCAGCCTTGTGCCCAAAGTCGGCTTGCGCGACGCGCATAACCGTCTTTGAGTCGCCTATCCGCAGTTCGGCGTCATCCAACATGCGCTCTGCTAGAAAGACAGAGTCTTCCTTGAAGAAGACGACCAAGGCTTCCCCGCTAAACACGCCGTCCTCGTTGGCATACATCTTGACCTTGGGGTCGCCGTCATCGTCTTCCTCCAATACCCCGCATTTCGAAAACCGCTCGACGATCTCGTCCAACTCCGCGTCAACAGGCAGACCGGTGACATAGACTGCAGTGTTCTTGGACTTGCGTTCCGTTTCCTTCTTCCGCTTCGAGGAGCTCGGTTGTAAAGTTGCAGAGGTGTAGTCCTCGGGCTCTTTGCGTTTCCTGTTTTCGCGCGCAAGTACCGGGGCCGCGGGAGTCTGGAGGGTGATATATTGGGTTGGGCAACATCGGGACCGACGGTTACGCACCGACTCATCGACACCAGACACCGAGTACGCGGCTTGTTGACGCTGAAGCAACTCTTCATCGACCTGGAGGGACCGTTAGCATTGCCGAGACCTCTAGGGACGGTGCACGCACTAAGGGAATCCATTGGCCTTTCTTAACGTCGTACTCCATCTCGGTGCCATCCCCTTCTTCGTAGCGCCATGTATTCGTCGCCTGTGCGAGGTATATGCTGCAATTGAGGTTTAGATGTGTACGGACAAGATAATGGCCGTACCGGTCGTCTTTGGCGAATGCATCTATGAGAGCTTGTGCAGACGAGCCCGCCGGTGGTCGTGGTACGGACATAAGCGCACGAGTTGCAATGATTGACGCAAATGCAAGCGTTGAATTCACCGTTCGACCTCCAGCCTAGAATCTACGTATTCTACTTGTACAGGCTCATGGGGAACTCGATACTGGGGTCATGTGGAGGTGGTGGGGCGAGCGTCGGGATCCAACGGGCGCGCGGGATGGGGAAGCTCGGAGGAAGATTCGTCGCCGAGTACAGCTGGCGTTTCTCCGCGATGGAAGTGAGGGCGACAGAGAGGTCGACTGCAGTGGGAGATTCTGCTGCAACATCCTTGCCGGCTTCCGTGGGCGCAGTGACACTACATGGTGTTAGAAAGCGCGAGGCGACGCAAGACAGGACACATTACGCCTGGGCAGCCGAGTGTTCAATAAGCAAAGTCGAGAGCTCGGATTGGGTTACGACAGAGAGGCGCGGATAGGCGCGTCGAACGTCGCGCTTCCAATACCAATTCTCTGCGATGTCGCTGGCCTTGGTCGCAGGTGTGCTGTACTTTTCTGGACGGGAAGCCGGCGGTGGAAAGCGGTTGATAGCTGGGAGAGGAAGGCCAGAGCTAATTTCGGGGTTGGCGGCCGTAACGTCCCCTTGGATAGGTCAGTAATTGCGGGGGAACATGGTAACTGCACGCTCTGAATCGCTTCCAAAATCCTTTGGGTGAAAGATGGTACAGTGTCGACTGCGCTGACTTGGCCGGTGCCGCCATGCTCTCTCTACTGTCTGCTCTGCACCAAGGGACGTGAAGGTCGAGATCAAGTTTGTGGTCGTGACGATCAACGGGTCTTCGAACACTCTTTGATCATGAAGACTCTCGTGTACCCCGCTGCTCCATCCAGCCTTGAGACAACTTCATTATGCCAGTAAAGTGCTGTCAATCTTCCACCGTCCAGGCTCATCCGTAGATGTGTTCGTCTAGTCGATACAGTAGTCTACTTAGTATCATCCCAGTCTTCGATTGAGTCGTTCGAGGTTTGAGAGACTGCCGGCTGAGAAAAAATGAGCGTGGATGGGATGTCTAAGCAGGAACGACCAACGGGAAGGGCAGCGTCGCCTTTGTCAGAGAACAGGTCACCGCGCAACGGAGATATGTAGATCCCGGGCGCAGGAGCAAAAAATTTAGGCGCCGGCTCCGGAGTGCTGCACCGGACAGGTTCCGTGTTGGGAGGCCAAAACGAAAATCGCGGGGAACCAACGCTAGAACGCAGGTCGTCTCCTTCCGACTCTGGGAAAGTTTCGATACGAGTCTCGTATGCCGGATCGTCGCTATTGGAGGTAACGGGGGCATTTTGGACAAAGGGACTCCAATGAAAGTCGATGTTCTCGAGGTCGTATCCGTGCTCGGGAGGGTCAGAAAGAACAGGGTCTTCAGCGGGAGAGTCAAAATAGACTTTTCCACTGATATACGTGGTAGGATCGTCCTCGAACGAGTCAAAATCGTATTCTTCAGGTGTCGACGCTGCGAATGGCTCTTCGCTGGCTCCGGAGATCGAGAAAGGGAGGAGGGCGACCGGAGAGAGAGGCGCGCGATATGGGGATTGGATCAGAGGGGGTGTGTGCGGCGGAGAGGCGAGTACATGTGGGGCAATGGGTTCAGCGGTAATGGTCGAGCATGGCCCGGCAGTTGAGAACGGAATCGCGGACACATACTTCGGTGAACACAGTGCCGGGATGGTCAAAATAATGGGGAGGTCGGGTGATTTGAACGAGAACGGATGCTCGTCGCTTAGCGCGGGCGGATTGTGCATTGGATGGAGAGAAGAGTCTGGATATGAAAGCGGCCGCGAAAGGGGGACTGTCGCTAGAGGATGGGTGGAATCGAGAGAATCGAAAATGTTCTCGAGCCAGCCCGGAACTGTGGCTGCAGCAGAGGGTAGCTGGGGCGGCTAGCGCGTCGTCAGCCACCACAATGGATATACGCGATGGCGCACCTCGACGTCCTTGTGCAGCTTGAGAACGGAGAAACGGGGACTATGACCGGTGTGTGCGCGGTCGACGGGGGTTTTTGGGAGACTGCTGGACGCGGACGAGGAGCGGTGGCGTTTTGGTTGGGTTACGTTCACGGCGGTGATCATGCGGTCGTAGCGGCCGTTGAGGCCGGCGCCCTTGCGCCGCTTGTGGGGGCCGGGGTAGCCGTCTTCGAGCAGGCCAGAGAGACGCGACATGATGTAGTTCAAAGCAAGGTAAGCAAGTACCCGTCACAAGCCGGTGCTTGCTAATCTCATGAAGACTTCACCCCCACCGCTAATACCCAAGGCCAGCGACTCCCGCCTCAGGACACTCATCCTCGCCCTCTTCCTCGTCGCCTTCGTATACTATCGCTTCACCCACTCCGAACAGCCGCGAACTGGTGTTACTGGCCGCCCTGCGTTCCTTATCCGTGCCCGGCGCGGGGCAGTGGCCTCAGAAAATGCTCTTTGTTCTGAAATCGGTGTCGAAATACTCAAGCTGGGTACGCTGCTCTCCCTTGGCCTAGATATGCTCTTAACGAAATCAAAGGAGGGAACGCCGTGGACAGTGCCGTCGGAACGACGTTCTGTATTGGGACGTTGTCGATGTATTCCTCCGGAGTCGGAGGGGGTGGCTTCATGACGATTCGCATGCCGCCCGCTCAAGGCGATTCGAAAGACGCGTCTCAAGTCTTCACTCTTGACTATCGGGAATCCGCGCCCGCCTTGGCAAACGCGACCATGTTCCGCGACGATCCCGAATTAGGTAAATACGGCGGGCTTTCCGTCGGAATTCCCGGTGAACTCCGGGGTCTCGAATACGCGCATAAACGGTGCGCAGACACGCGCCACGGTCAATCTGCTCAATCCTGAATGTTCATCGTAGCTGGGGATCGCTTCCGTGGAAGACCCTCGTCGAACCGAGCATCAAGCTAGCGCGTGGCTGGGCCGTTCAAGCAGAGCTTGCGGACCGGATTACTTGGTTCCCAGAGCTCATGCTAGAGAATCCGGACTGGAGAGATATTTTTGCACCAGCGGGAAGATTCCTACAGAAGGGACAGACGATCCGACGGACCAATTATTCCAGGACCTTGGAAATTATTGCCAACGAAGGAGCCGACGCGTTCTATAAGGTCAATTACTCCAACCGTATCTCGTCGGTCTGCTCAACTCTCGCAGGGTCCTATTGCAGACTCTCTAATTCGCAAGATACACGCGACCGGCGGTATCCTTTCGCACTCGGACCTCGAGAACTACTCGATAAAGGTGCAAAGGGCATTGGAAGGAACATATCGCGGGCGAAAGCTGTATACGTCTCACGCGCCGACTTCCGGTCCCGGTTTGTGCTCGACCGATTTGTCTATTCGCGCTCCTCACCTTTTTAGTATTATTGCATATGCTCAACCTCATGGAGACCTATCCGCAAGCCCCGCGGACGCCGCTCAGCATGCACCGAGTCGTCGAAGCAATCAAGTTTGGTTTCGCAGCTCGGTAAGGCTCAAATATTCGCGGTGGGGACTCTGCCTAACGCTATAGAACGCGGATTTGCGACCCCGCGTTTACCAACGATACCGCTAGGATTGATCAAATTCACACAAAGGAATACTCTGCTCGAATAGTCAAGAATCTGACGGATGTAAGTGGTAGATGCAATCCACAACCTCCTTACCGACCACCCTTCTAGGACTTCACCCATCCACCGGAATATTATCAACCAGAAACGGCCGTCAAAATCGACCACGGGACGGTACTAGATTCTCCATGCAGTTTGAAATCCCTTGGCTCACGGACGCAAAGTCCCATACCAGTGTTGTCGATTCGAACGGCATGGCGGTCTCGTTGACCTCGACCATCAACCTTATCTTTGGATCCCGCGTCATGGACCCAGAAACGGGAATTATCCTCAACGACGAGGTGAGCGGATGTTTGAAACATCCCGTTCCTTCGTTTGACGGTCAAGATGGACGACTTTAGCACACCTGGAGTCCCAAATGGCTTTGGGTTGTTTCCCTCACCATGCAAGTCTTGTAATCAAAAAGAGGCCGGTCTCAACTTGGTACACAGATAATTACCCCGCGCCAAATAAGCGTCCGCTTTCTTCCACGGCCCCAACAATAATCGAAAACGAAGACGGCTCGTTCGCCGCCGCTATCGGAGGCTCAGGAGGCGGACGAATCTTCGGCTCTGTCTTCCAGACGATCCTCAATCTCGAATGGGGTCTGGACGCAAGTGACGCAGTCGAATTCTGGAGGCTACATAATCAGCTTTATCCCGGTACGTGTATCCCAGTCTTCACGAGTCTTTTTTTGAGACGATTGCAGTCGAAACGGACGCTGATGCCGGATACCCGAGTCATCTCATTGACGGTCTCGTTGAACGGGGACATATGCTTTCCGGTATACTCCTTCCAGTAAACCAGGATCGATTCTAATGTACCTGGTCAGTCACGGGTCCCGTTGCTGCGGTCGTTCAGCTCGTATTGCGAAGCCAGGACGGCGAAATTCAAGGTATGTTATTGCACTTACTCTAGACATATCTTCTAAGGTCCCTGGAGCGGCTAGCGACTCCCGTAAACGCGGTGTTGCGGCGGGATATTGAGCGCGAGGGTCCGGAGGATAGATAGAGTGGCTTATAGATGGGCTATATTACCTCTTGGAACTCGCCAAGGAGCGCCGCGACGGTTTCTCCCCAGCGGTCTAGCGATAAGGTGGCAGAAGTCAGCGCCAGTTTTCTAGTGTCGACATGGTGGCGGCCGCAGTCGCCGAGGATGAAGATGCTCAGAGACTGGCGTTAGCGCGCGTTCGAGTCGAAGTTCGAGAGTTTTCCTGAGGCTGCACGTGAAGAGTACCAAGATGGCACCAACCACAGTGGCGCACAATGGGGAGTGGCAACGCCGGTTATGGTGATGGCCATTCCCACGAGGCATCGCCACAGAGATTCTTGAGGCTCAACGCGTACCATGTAGATTTCGAGCATCCGTAGCCTAGAGAGCCCCGGGTAGGTCGGAAATGGTTCTTATAGCACCGATACACTATACTACAATTAGGAATTAAATGATTAAGTACTCTAGACGCGTTGAGGGCGGGGATCTTTCCCGTTCGCGCGTTGGACTGCTGCAAGCAGAAACTCGACGCGCTCCTTCTGCGCATCCGGCCCCGACTTGCTCAATCCACCTTTGATAACAGCCTTTGCATCCCATTTGCCCCACACCGTCAGCTGCTCCCGCGTCTGGCCGTAATTCAGCTTGCGGATCTTCTCTGGCTCGAATACAAGGACCACGGCGTAAAGCTTGTCAAGCTTCTCCTGCCGGGCGCGCTCCTGCTCCGCTACCTTTGCCCGCTTAGCCGCAACATCGGCCTCGTCTGCCGCCACAAGCTCATCGCGTCGCCTGACCTCGGGTCGCGAGCTCTGTATTAATCGTGCCAGCTTGCGGAGATAGCGCTCGTCCGCCTCCGATAGATTCTTCTCCATCCAAGCCTCCGTCTCGTTCCGCTCGTACATGAACCGAGCGTTCATCTGGTGCTGCGTCATCCGTGGTCGGCGGCGCAGGAATACGCGCATCCAGCCCAACGCGCCTTCATTGATATCGTTCGTCGCTGCGAGCCACGCCGATTCGCGTTCTGCCGCCGTCAAGCCGTCAATAATTCCACCCTTGGCAAACTCGCCAGCAAAACGGCGCCACGAGACGAGATAGCCTTCAAGGAACGCCAGAAGCGCGCCACGGAGATGCGGGAGGGTGGGTATCATGGTGATAATCTTGTCGATTACGGCGGGGTTGTCGAATCCCTGGCCGTCGAACGTGGATTTTTCACCCGTGGGGCTGTCGAGAAGGATGTCGGGATTGGCGATGACTTTTTCAATGAACGCGATGAGCTTGTCGTGAACAGGACCGAGGTCAAGGTGGTTTACGTTGAGTAGGCCGGGCCCGCGGATGTACCGGAGCATATACGGGTGGCTGAAGCATTGTGAGATGAGGGCAAGTACCACAAACTCGGTTATCGTCGGTATGTCGGTGAGCGAGTTCTCGAAGTTCTGTTCCATGTTGTTGAGCCCTGGCTTCTCCTTCTTGTTTCGGACGACATCCATGAACTCGATAAGCACCTCACGGAACTCGATGATGTATTCGGACGCGTCGGCAGTCGATTGGAAGCGCGTCGTACTGGTGCCGGGATATTTGCGCGCTTTCTTCTTGCCGACATTGAACTCAAGATAGTTGTCCGACGTCTTCTGCTGTCCGTTCTTGTCGTTCGAGTCCGCGAGAAGCTTGCCGCCGAGCAGCGTCGCGTGCGCCGCCCCGGAATGCGATCCGTTCGCTGGCGCGACATACACTTCCGCAGGATCAATTGCCTCGAGCGACGCGTCCATCTCGGTAGACTGCACTGTCGCGGCATCCGACTGCTTCCCAGCATCCGTCCCACTCCTCTGCCACTTGTTCGGGAGGGCGATTGGCCCGGCAAGACGGTTATCGACCCAAAACTTTTGCATCGCCGCGTCCCCGTTCTTGATCGTGTTGAGGTCTTTATGCATGCAGCATCCGCCCCACACAAATAAGTCCAATGCCCTTCTTTCTGCAGTAGGCAGCGACGTGTACTCCTGGCCACCAAGCCGCAAAACCACTGCCTCGAGAATCTGCGCGTCCATCTTATGCACATCCTCCATCGATAGATGCATGTAGGCACCGACGCCACCACACTTCTCAATAAATTCCTCCTTGACCGCGCCCATCAAGGTAGATAGCTCGTCGAGCGGCAGCGACGCGAGCTTCTCGTATCCAAGCTTTTTGTCGCGCGCGAAATGCTTCCATGCCTGCATCAGGTCATTGTGTTGCTTCTTCTGGTCCTTCGCGTGGTCTCCGCTCGTACCCCGCAGCTTCTCCGCGAACATATCACGGTAGAAGAAAGATTGAGTGCGCTGAGCAGCAGGGCTGGCATTCCACACTTGTGCAAACTCGTCAAGAATGGTGACCAGCCCGTTGAATTGTGTTTGGGCACTCTTGTCGGTTACAGAGTGGACGCCGAGCACTCGAATCTTGCGGACGCCGTCAACCTTGTAGCTCACCGCACGCGAGATGTTCTCGACATGGCGGTGGCCGGTCCCATCGCTGCTGTACGAGATATCTGTCCAACTTAAGCCGCGGAATCCACACTTAAATAGCCGCTTACCTTTGGCTTCTACCATCTCCTTACACATTTGCATCTGCCCTGCGAGCCCGCCCTCCAAGCTTGCCCGCGACGTTGTCCTCCCGCTCATAACCCGAGACACTTTCTTGCCCATCATCCCGCCGACCGCCTGCATAACCCGACCAACATTCTTCTCCGCTGTCCCCGACCGAAGAAGTAGACGCGCTATCGCACGCGCCTTCTGTGTGTACGCTCCTCGACGGAAGAGCTTGAAGTGCGAGGATTTGCGTTGTGCGTCAAGACGCGTACGCGCGATCGCGTCCTCCAAAACTTGCTTCGCGCGCTTCCGACTCTTCTCTAGTGCCCGATTCTTCTTCAAGCTTTCCTTCAACCGAGCCCGCACCTCCTCAGTCTTCACCACGTCCCCCTGCAGCCGCCCCGTAAGCAGCTGCACCTCGTTCTGTGCGCGCACGAGCTCCAGCTTGACCCGGACAAGATCGTTCCAGCAAGCCTGCATCCCGCCCGATTGCTCCGCCAGCTGCTGTCGAAGCTTGTATTCAACGCTCTCCAGCCGCCGTCTACGCTGTGCTTCCCTGCGGCACCTCTTGGTGAGTGTTGTGACTTTTTTGCGGAGGGCTGCATTCTCGGACTCGACGCCGGTGACTGTCCTGCGGAGCGCAGCGTTCTCGGACCAGAGAACTTGGATATCGTTGCGCAACTCGACGAGGGCGGCACGGGCATGCGGGGGCTTCTTGCGCGAGAGAATGGTGCGCTTATGGGCAGCGGTGGTGGCGGCGTCGCGTGCCTTGCGCAGGTTTTCTTTTTGGGCGGCGGACTTGCCCTTGCGGCGGTTCTGCTTGGGTTCCGCGTAGTTTCGGGTGAGTTGAACGTCCCTCTTGGACATGAGACGCGCCGAACGCGTTAGAGGAGCACCGGGAGCCCTCTCGGCGCGAGTTGCTTGAGTACACGAAGCCGGTAACACCGTGTCACGCCTTACCTCTGTGTAGATAGCGCACATCATTTTGGAGTTCCTCGTTCAGCTCGTATTCTTACTGAAATCGCTCGATTCTTTTTGCAAACCGTGCAGAGACAGCATATGTACAGGATGGATTGAATGCATTTTTTGATTTTCTCCTGCAAGCTGCTCACATGGGCTGAAACGGGGCTGTTCTCCTCAAAATCGGAAAAATCACGGAAAACTGTTCAATCCATTCGTTTTGTTGAGCCAAATTACCCCTAGAAACACCCAGTTTGTGTCCATATTATGTGCCATGCGGCCAACGACAGATCGCTTCAGCCTCCATTGGTCGGGAAGCCGTTGCAAAACATGTACAAATAGTTTCCCAATTAGGAAGGCTGCCACTCCCCACGCACAAATCTTCGAAGGACGTTTTGGATCCTCCGGCTTACCACAGCTTTATCCTCTCTCGTCCCTCCTCACCCTCGGCTGTACTTGTTATGCCCCACACGGGCGAATATGGACAAGCACATCGTCCTCCGTTCGCGACAGTTTTCCTCGCTAAGATTATACAAGAATCGTCCACAACCGATGGTAGTATCCCCGACGCGTCTTTCACCTCGGACAGCCGGCTCAAAAGTCTAAACTTGACTCACGGTTTGCACTTACCGAACGACAAGGCCATGTTTCCTCAGTTCACTAACTGCCCCGGGATGGTTTCGGTGGACAAAACCTCCTGTGCTCTCGCTCTTCCTTCTCATTTCCGTTACATCCTCCTTCGTCCACGGAGATTCGGAAAGAGCGCATTCCTATCAACGCTGCACCATCTGTACGACATACAGTCTGCGGAGTACTCGATAACCAGCATGCCTCTTCGGAAACAACACCTATGCATCCGCTTTGCTATCCCCGCTCGCCTCCCAGACAGCATCGACCTGGCGACGGTCACAAAATGCCTGCGTCGGGCTGTTGTTTGCGACATTCAACAATTCAGGCGCCGGTATCGCGAGGAGCTCCAAATAGATCCTGGAGACCTCCGCGACAAACATACCCGACCGTCAGAGCAGTTGCTTGCTGAGCTTATTGTGCGTGCAGAGCTGCTTTCCGTTTGAATCTCACGCAGACGCACATTCCAGGCAATTGTTCGCTCTCGCAAACTTACTCTGTTTGTTGCAGTCGATGATTTCGACGCCCCCTTTCGGCCAATTGATGATATGTGGGCGGGCAAGCGGCCTGCACAACATGTCCCAGCGTCCGGCAGAGACATTGCACAAGCGATGGAGACACAATTGTGGGCTCCGCTTCGCGCCGGTTACGATGTCATCGCCAAGCTGGTCGTTTCCGGCTGCTTACTCCCGGATGCATCCCTCATACACCTGATGGAGCTCACCGTTGCGCCCGAGCTGGTGCCCGCTTGCGGCTTCACCATTTCAGAAGCGCACAAATTCGCTTCTGCTATCCTTGGGGACAAGATGGGTCGCGAGTGCGTTGAAGCCATCCAGGATGTTTATTCTTTCGATGCCGCCTCAAAGTCCGAGTCCGTTTTGCACCCCCAACAGGTCATCAATGCCATTCGTCGCAAATCTCAGCGCGATGATCTTGTTCACGGTAATCCGGACAGGTCTTTCGACGCGCTTTCCGCCGCACTCGGCGCCATCGCGACCTCTTGTGGCGACGCGATCCTCAACGTCGACAGTCTCATCGACCTCGTCGCTTCCCTTGGCGTTCATGCACCAAGTCCAATGCAAGAGAGTGATTTCGTCGACCTCAACTTCGAACGGCCGACGTGGGCAATGCTGCTTCACCTTGGAGCGTTAACGCGCGATCCTCACTGTCCGGCAACTCTTCTACTCCGAGACAGTCCGCAGGTTCTGCATCTGGTGCGTTCCCAGCTACCGGTATCTATTCGAGTTCGACGGTTTCCAGATTCATGCACGCATTGACGCCGTTGTAGCCGAGCGCTACCCGCTACGTTGGAATTTGAGGCTGCCTTGGAGCGACTTTCTCGACTTTCGGCCCGCGCCACTTGGAGCCTTTATGGAAGCAGTCTTACGCAATCAAAGTCTCCGTTCCATATCGACCGGACAAAGAGAGCCTGATCTTCGAGGTATTTTCGAGCTCATCGCTCGTAACAAAGATGCCCTTCCATCGGCGGATTTCCACCACCCACCGTGCTTTGTTCCTTCACCATTCTCGTCAACGTCAGGTCTCGCTGGCCAAACTTTTGTCACCCCGAAGAATTTTAGCTCCCTCCACGTCCAGCTAATCACCTTAACGCTTGCGGGCCTCTGGCGCGGACAGCATCCCAACGAGTTGGATCGGAAACCATCACGGGCAGAATTGGGGTGTTTGTTCGAGGACATCATCGGCGCGAACGAAGAGAATCTACTCCAGCGGCCTTACCGCGAGGAATCTTCGATGGCTGTGGTTGTGGTGGGGAACGTGCTAAGCTCTGACCCTGAGCATACACAGTTTATTGCAGTCGGAGGTGCTCGTATCCTTTATCGGACGCCTCTCAGTACCCAGGTGGACAATTCGCAGTATTTCACGGACCAGTATTAGACATGTGCTATTGATTGAAACCGCACGCATCTATTCCGATTCGTGAGCTGTACTAGATGCTTCGTCCGAACCACGGTCAGGATGGATTCCATTGTCCCATTACGCTAAGGAAACGCGGGTTCCGGTTCCATGCTGTTCTGGCGGTGATTCCAAATCACCACTCCGATTATCACTGAAGGCGCGGTATACACGATCCAAGCGCTGCCGCTCCTCTACAGAGACGGAAGGTCGCGTGGTTTGAA
Source organism: Mycena kentingensis (nom. inval.) (assembly GCA_014461125.1). Taxonomy (NCBI): domain Eukaryota; kingdom Fungi; phylum Basidiomycota; class Agaricomycetes; order Agaricales; family Mycenaceae; genus Mycena; species Mycena kentingensis (nom. inval.). The sequence continues at coordinate 322,303 of JACAZG010000007.1, read as the reverse complement.
GAACCTTGGCGATGTGTCCGGTTCCAATCTCATGGTGCTGCAATGTCCTCAGAATCAAGTTGTGCATAAAAAGCCGAACTTGCCGTTTTCGAAGTCGCAAACGCTTGTTTTGACGCGTCAGGTTTCCTTTGCGGCGACATGATTTGACGCAACTGCAAACTGGCCTGAGGGCGCGTTTTAGCCAGAAAAAGGCACGCGCACCCGTCGCTGTAACGCCATATCGTCCGCCTTGCTCGTTACCCGCCTCTGTGCCCCACCGATCACCTTGAACTCCATTGACGCCTCTTCCGGTTGCGAACTGACAGTCGTAGGAACGTCGGAACGTGAAAGAGACGAGTTGACTGCTTCAAGATGGGCGTTGTAAACGAGGGCTTGGAGGTCAGCTCCAGAAAACCCCTCGGTCGCAGACGCAATTTCGTCGAGGTTGATATCAGGAGAAAGTTGAACTTTGCGCGATACGGCGCGGAGGATCTGTGAGGTGTTTGTACACAAAAAAAAGCTACAGGATAAGTATTCACATCTTTGCGGTCGTCGGCGTTGGGCATGTCACATAGAAGCGACTTGTCGAGCCGACCAGGGCGAAGAAGGGCGGAATCAATGAGGTCCGGACGACTACGAGGCATTGAGAGAGAGAGGCGGGGTGAGGATATTCTCTTTACCTTGTTGCTGCGAGGACGTAGACACCATCGAGACCCTCAGCGCCGTCCATTTGGGTGAGCATCTGATTCACGACGCGATCTGTCACACCCGTGCTGTCGTGACCTCGTTTCGGAGCAATCGAATCAAACTCGTCAAAGAACAGCACACAGGGCTTCGCTGCGGAGGCGCGCTCGAACAGATCCCGAACAGACTGCTCGCTTGCGCCGATGTATTTGTTTAGGATCTCGGGTCCTTTGACGCTGATAAAGTTCAGGCCGCACTCTTTTGCGACCGCAGATGCGAGGAGCGTCTTTCCGCAACCAGGGTATCCGTATAGCAGTAGCCTTCAAACGTGTTGGTGACTGGAGCGATGCAAATCGTGAATGTACCCTGAGCGCAGTCGAAGCGGCGACTGAGCGAAAATCGGCCCGTACTTGGTCGGCCATTCGAGCGTCTCCCGGAGAATTTTACGCGTTTCTTCGAGACCTAGACTATTTCAGAAAGATGTGCAGACAAGGGATGTTGGTGTACCTCCGATATCAGCCCATGATGTCTCCGACTTTTGAAGCTTGGTCTCCCGTAACGAGAGTGGCACAAAGTCGACCTGAGCAAGCTCAAAGTCTTGACGGGACAAAAGAGGCTAGGGATGATCAATCCAAAGAAGCGGTGGCGAAACAGAGCCACCGACCGGCCCTCCATCAGCTAATGCCCGCATCGCAACCTGGTGAATAGCACGCGCCACCAGGTCCTGTAGGTCGACCGCGGAATACCCTTCTGTCTGCGACGCAATGGCCGCGTAGTTGGGCGATGATGCGAGGTCGAGTTGCAAGTCCCTGGCCGTCCCCAAGCGCTCTTGCACCATCCGCAAGATGATCTGTGAGATATGTAAGTAAAATACAAACAGGCGCGGGCTAAGAGTGCTTCCCTCCTTGCGAGCATTCTTGTTGGGCGACGGGATGCTCAAACTCTCTTCGAAAATATGGGCACGCTTGAGACGAGGGTGTAGCGCCGCAGGGGATGCTGCTGTAGCGATTAAGATGACGCCTCGGGTGTTCAGATGGGTTGCGCGCGCTGAGGACGAGAACAACGTGATGAATATTTCAGCGATTTGTCGGGTTCTGAATGAATCCGTGTGCTGGAAGCTACGTTAGACCTCCCAAGATAGTTCTTTGCAACGTGTACCTCCACTTCGACGCCCACCAGTTTTTCTAGGTTGTCCAGTACCAGAACGGACGGTCTATGCCATGCCGCCTTTTCGAGCCAGAATGCGAGTAGCGCCTTGACCACGGGTAGAGGTTGAGTAGAGAAGCGCGATACATCGATGTAGAGTGTAACTGGAATTTATGAGTGTTTTCCGGCAAATGGGAGGAGTGGGCTACACGACCGCGTTCCCGAATTTTGTAGCTTGGCAGTAACGGCGCGTACGATGGAAGTTTTTCCACTACCGGAGCGTCCGGTCAACAAAAGTGATGACACTGAATTCTGAGTGCTGCTCACAGAAACACTGCTGAACGTACCCCCGTGGACCGTATCGGCGGCAGAATGCATTGAAAATTTGCGAGTGCAAAACTGGGAACACCGGTTGAGGATGTCATCAACGCCCGCCAAAGTACTTGAGTGTGGCCTGGACGGATTAAAAGTCGGATAGTAAACGTTTGGCGGTAAGCGTACGTGGTTCGTGGTGAAGGCAATTTGGACGTCTTTTCGTGGATCTTGGAGGATTCGGTAGGACGTAAAAGCCTGGAAATATTCATTTCGCTACTCGGAAGGGAACATGCAAAGTACCGAACTAGATCCCATTCCTCTATTCCATTTACCGGAAGAAGTACCACATGGCCGTCAGGAACACCCTCTGCAGCTCTGACATAGAGCTCAGTGATGTCGGTTTCCTTCGTAGAAAGGTCCGTTCCGCCGGCATGAAGGACTCGACGAGCTGGTGTTTCCGAGCTAGAGGTGGTGCTTAATGGGTCAACAGGCGAGGGGAGACGTTTTATGGCCGCGCGCTGGTATTCGACGTTGGGAAGAGAGGTGGTAGGGTGAAGCAGCGCGAACGTCGCGGGCGGTATTAGAGCAAGAACCTCCGTCCCAGCGTAGTCGGGAAACGGAATTGGCAGAAGGTCTGGCCGTATGACGCGTAATTTCGGCGTTGAAATCGTCGGAGTGGGCTCGGAAGTCTCATTTGTGGGAGGCAGAGTTCCGTTGGGAGGGTTGCGAGCAAACGGTCTTGTCTGGTTGTGAAGCTTTGGCGATATGGAGACTTCTGTGTTCGTTGTGAGCAGAAGAGCACTGCCCTTGGGCTGGGGAGTGGTAGAAACTCCAGAAAAGGTCAGTGTAGAACGCGTAGCGGGGACAGACACCAACCGACTCGTAATCGGACGCGGGTTCTTCCAAGAACCCAAACGTCGATTTCTTGGCCGATTTGTACCACTCGCACCTGCGAGAGTAGCGTCGACTCGACATGAGAGGCGTGGATTTCCTGAATCATGGTCAGCCATTCGTCCTGGGTAGGTTTCGACAATATACGATGATTTCCCAGTCGTCAGCCGTAAGTGGCTCTGTCTCGACAGCGGCGGCCGCGGGCAGGTCGTGTATCAGCGCGATCTCCACCTATGTCGGCGTTAATGAGAGCAGAAGAGCTGCACTGTCCACGAACGAGATCGTTCTGCTTCAAACCGAGGCTCAAGGCATATTGCGGGTCGATTTCCACAGTTTCGAGAGCTCGGTCTGCAGCGTCGGAAGCATTGAACTGGGCTAAGGAAGATGCAGATGCCATGCCGGTCCATCCGACGTATACCTCGCTCTTCTGTGGGTTGAGGAGGGTCAGATGAACGGCAAGATGCTGGGGTCGCTACAAGGGGTGAGCGCGTGTTTGTGGGCTGCGACGCGACATACGACGCTGCGTTCGACGAGAGGGCCATATAGAGAGAGGGGCAAGTTTACAAGGGAGCTCTTGAGAGAGACCAAGTGAAGGCGAGCACGACGCGGCATAACGACACCAGCATTGATGTACTAGGTTCAACCCGACCCTCACCTCGAATAATTCCGACGAATAGAAGCAGCGACAGACTCTAGATGCTGCTTGCATCCTATGTACTCCTCCTGGCCCTTGCTATCGGTTGCGTTTACTTTGGCTCGTTGGCGTCTCTTCCGCATCCTCGAAATCCCGACGGGTCTCGTTCAGTGAACGACATACCCGACCGAGTTACGCCAGAGGACGCCATCCTGTTCCCTGTCCTAGGTACGAACTATCTTTATCGTTGGAGAAAAAGCCAACGATTGTCCAAAAGGCTCCATCGTCCTTTTTGCTCTCTACCTTTTACTGAGGTAACCCGCGTCCTCCGTCGCCACATTCGCCTCAATACTCCCAAGATACTTTGGACCAGAATGGATCAATTACTTGCTGGGTTTCTACTTTGCAATTGTCGGCGTCGCGTCCGTCTGGAAGGTGCGCTGCCTCCGTTTTGGTCACGTCTCGCCCTTTTCATTCAAGTCCAGGTCCTCATCGCTGTAACCCGATGGGCCCACAAAGAAACAGTCTGGAACTCGTATCGGGAATTCAAGACGCCCTTCTTCTCGGTCAACTCGATATCCGTCGCCTTATTCCCTCTCGGCGCGGCTCCCTCCCTGCTATATCTCTTCTACGCCCGTTCAGCAGTCCTCACAGACATTCTCGGAATTTCTGTGGCCATCGGAGCACTCTCCGTGCTCAAACTCGACTCTTTCCGAACTGGAACTATCCTCCTCACTGGCCTGTTCATCTATGATATTTGGTGGGTTTTTGGCACGGCATGGGTTGGAACCGAGTCTGTCATGGTCAAGGTCGCCACCGGACTGGATGTTCCCATTAAGCTGGTTGTGGCCAAATCCGTGACGGAGCGTGGATATACGATGCTCGGCCTTGGCGATATCGTTGTGCCCGGCCTCTTCTGTTCTCTGGCACTCCGGTACGACCACCACTCTGCCCGCTCTCCGCCTCATACGCGGTTCGCAAAACCGTACTTCTACACGACGCTGGCAGCATATCTGGCTGGGCTCGTCGCTACTGTGTCCGTGATGCATATAATGCGTACAGGCCAGCCGGCCTTGCTGTACCTTTCGCCCAGCCTTATTTGCTCGTTCTACATGTGCAGCGTGTTGCGCAAGGAGACTGGGGCTGCATGGGGATGGAGCGACGTTGAAGAGGAAGAAGAGAGCTCTAAACGCAAGTAGTTGGGATAAATGTACAAATTGCGATTGGGCGGAACCAATTGAGTGGTTTGAATAAGTCCGACGCGCGCGCAGAAAAAAGACATACTCAGGTCACGGCGACTTGATCCTGGATTCGACTTTCTCCTGCTCGACAATGGAGCGACAGGACTGGTTCGCTGGCCCTCTGGACTCTCAGATGTTCGCCGCCCTCGACGCTCGCGGCGTAATCCCCCCCCCCCGCCAATACCTACTCCCATCCCCAGTACGGCCCGAACGTCGTCGTCCAACCTTCCTCCCAATGGCCGCCTTCCAGCTACCCAGCCTACCCCCGCCCCCCTCCTCCTGCACCCAGACATCACCCTTCCTTTGCTCGTCACGACAATAACCTCCCTCCATCGCTGTGGATGACTGCAGTTAGCCCAACGCCCGCTCCAACCATCCCACAGTCTGCCCTCTCTCCGGTTACGCCCAATACACCCTTCAACGACATCTTCGAGGAGATGACCCTCGCCCCAGAGTTTCCGCCCCCACCCCGTGCAACCGGCTCTCCAGAGCTCGCAGCCCGCATCGACCCCGATGTCGAAATCGACCCGCTTTCCAAGCTCTGGAAACTCTACAGCCAGCACCAGGCCACAAATCCGAGCCTACAGCGCATGGAGAACATAACCTGGAGGATGCAGTCGATGAAGCTGAAGAAGGAACGCGACACCACCGGCTCAGACTCGACCGACGCTGCTCCCAGTCCATCGACCGAGGCCTCAGTCAAGACAGAGCCTTTTGCGGCTGCCGTGCCAGACGAGCGTGGTCGGCGCAGCGAGAAGGGGAAGGCCAAAGTCGTGGTCGTCGGTTTTTCCGGCCTCAATCAGGGAGTGGACGACGACGAGTACGTTTCTTATATGCTGCCCCGCGCGTTATTTACACTGTCCAGCGTTGTGCCGATGGATTGGCGGGCCATGTCCAGGTCGCGCTCTCGTACGATGGACTGGGCACCTGCCAGCCGCTCTCGCTCCCGGGCTGCAGACTCGTTTGAGCACGGAGCATTCGACGGGCGCCTGGCCTTCCCCACGTTCTCCGACAACCGACGTTCCTCTCCCACCAAGGGAACAACGAGTAGTATCCCCATTCCGGGGTCATCGATGCTCACGAATGGGCGGCAAAGTCCTCCTTATCCGCAATCGGACCTGTCGTCAGTGTACGAGGACCAAACTGATGTTGTCGCCCATTCTCTGGAAGGAACCGCCTACAACCGACCTCTACACTACCTCCAGACCAACTTCGCTCCCTCTTCCCTCCCGTCGTACGGCATCACGAGGCTTGCCTCGAGTGGTCCGCCACCTGAGCAGCGAGCCTTTCCCAGACATGTTCGCAAGACTAGCTTTGACCACACCGTCTCCAAGGACGGCACATTTCCGGGTATCCGTGGCCGGCATCAGGTCAACGGCAAGCCACTCTCCCCCGACAGTCTTCTCGGAACCAAGCGCCGCGCGGAAGCCATCCACGATGAAACAATGCTACGGGCCGACCCACCCCGAACCACCCATGAGGAGCATCATCTTGCCTACGAGCAAACTGGCTCCTTCCCATCATCATCCTTCAATTTCTCGTTTCCCCCATATGATGGTCTATTCTCCGGTAACGAATACTCTATCAGCGCCCCCAATCGGTACCACTCCTCCGTCACCAACACGCAGGGCAGTTTTCATTCCGCCACGACCGCGTCTTCACCTGTCGTTGGCGAAGGGTTATCGGCGGCCGCTGCCGCCGCGTCGGCTGCCATGGCAGAAGGTTATGCCCAACTCAGTGCCGCCAATCTGGCTGGCACAACAGATGAGAGCTACCGGCACCTCATGGGGCTTGTGTACCCAGACAACGCTCGAAGCAGCCTCCCATACACCCATGTGGACCCCACCCAGATTCTGGCGGGAGGCGCGCCGAGCGAGGGCGCTTTCCCGAGTTTCCACGCCAGTCCATCCAGTGATGGATGGAACAATGTAAGCTCCCATGCATCTCCGGAGCCTCATAACGCGTCCAACGCGTCAACGCCCCCATCAACTGAGGGCGCTGTTTCTGCGTCGCGACCGCCAGGTCGCAAGTATGTTCCGCTGAAGGCTGACGCCACCAAGCGGAAGCAGTCATTACCGAACAATCCGAGCACTGCTGGTCCTAGCTCGTCACCTGCTGCCCTGCGGTCGTCCACAAGTACGCCGGATCCGACGGAGCGCAAGCCCACTGTTGGGGAAGACGGAGAGATTCCGACACTGTGCACGAATTGCCAGACGACCAACACGCCGTTGTGGCGGCGTGATCCGGAGGGTCAACCGTTGTGCAATGCGTGCGGCTTATTCTATGTGAGCTAGACTCTGATTCTGGGGGCACGTCTAACAATCTCGTTAGAAACTGCACGGGGTAGTGCGACCTCTTTCGCTCAAGACGGACGTAATCAAGAAGCGGTATGTTGTTCAACGAGGGGATCGCTACAACTCACTGGACTATAGAAATCGAGCTTCTGGTGCACCCAGTACGGGATCGCGAAAGAGTGGGGGTAGCGGGACTCCCAAGATTGCATCGACGACGACAAGACCACGATCCTCTTCCAATTCGATGGCAGCAGGGTCTGGTTTGAGGGCGGTAACGGGCGCTGTGGCAGTGAAGCGACAGCGACGGACTTCTACCTCTTTAACGGGGACGGCGTCGCGCTAGTACCTTGGGTCTTTTGAGTGTTGTGTAGAGTGTACTACCATGCATTATAATGTTGTGATCAGACGAACCTCTGCCTAACACCTTGACCATGGCCCTGCTGCGACCCAACGGCGGACGCGCGGCACTTGACGCGTCGTCGTCAGGTGGACTCCAGCGACGACTGTCGCGTACCGACTTGGACTTTGAGGCGGCGTTGAATGGAGACTCGACAGTGCGACTCCGGGAAGGAGTAGATATCCAGCAACTAGGGCGCGTCGAGGGCACACCTTCACCACGGCAACCAGCGACGCCGAAGATAATACCGGCTACACCGAATAGGGACCACTCATATGAAACAGTCGACTCCGATCCAGACTGGTCTGCTAATCGTACGTCGGCAGACGCGACCACACTCTCTTTCAACTCACATCTCCAGGGATGTACTCCCATCGTAATTATGGTACTTCCAGCAGTCCAGACCTAGCCACACTCCTTCGCAAAGCAAAATCTTCCGCCATGAACAAGCCCAGCAATACCACCGTGTCCAAGGGCAAGAACAAGTTGCAGCGCACAACAACCAACGGAGATGACAAGGAAAAGGTCCGCTTTCCCCCCGTTCTAGGCAGCCAGTGTGCTCAGCATCTCAGCAGTCACCAAAATCTTCCGTCAGGGCCAAGACTAGTGCACTACTAGGCAAGATGTTGGGCCAGGGCGGAACGGTGCGTGAACGATCAGTACGAGACATTCTCCTCGTCCTAGAGCACCTCCACTCACTATCCAAAGAAAACAGACGCTTCCCAATACGCCTACTACGACGCACCACCCGTCCCGCCACTCCCCACTCAACTCGACCGCACCCCCCGTCGGCTCGCCTATCGCTGACGTCTTTACATCCCCCTCCGCGTCCTCCTCCAAACCCCTCCCTCCAATCCGACAACCCCACTTTCGTGACGCCACCGACGACGATTCCATGGTCATCGTCGATAATATCCCTCGAACCCCGTCGCCCGCCAAACTTACCGACCCCCTGGGTACAGCTCGCCCCAGGAGAAGCATGAGCGTAGGGGAGGTCGAGCTGCAGAAAATCGTTACACAAGCTCGGCGAAAGGGTCCTCCAGACGATCTGGGTATCGTATTAGACGACTTTGAGGGCCAGTTGAGCCAACTAGCGCCCGCCGCGCAGCTAGATCTCAAAGACCCTCGACCGCGACCACCCCCACCTCCCAGCCGGGCCAAAACGGAACCGCCGCTGCCCTCTACGCCACTCCTTACCGTCCAACTACCTCAATCCGAGGACGAGGACGCGGCAATCGTGCCTCCACGATCCACCTCTCTACAGATGACACCCTCGCCGCGAACATCGAGTCCGCGCGTCGGACGGTATGGCTCGAGCCCTTTGCGCACTAGAAGCGGACATTCATTTGGCGACGCTGCCAATAATGGCTCCAAAGACGCCAGCCATCTACGGATCCTACACGGTTCCAGTGCGTCAGTCTCGGAGCCGTCCCTGCCGTTGGGCGATGACGGACGTGCTTGTGAGTGTGCTTTACCTCCATCTGAGTCGCCTCGTGCATTCAACGCCTTGTAGTGGGTCCGCCATTTAGGTCCTCGCAGCAGGACCTTTCTGTCAACGATCTCATTTCGACTCGAATCTCCTCCTCGAGCCATTCACCGTCTCGTACAGACGACCCTGAGGATATGGAAACGCGCGGGAAGGAACTCGCAACCCGATGTTGGCAAGAGGACGAAGACTTTCTCGGCAAGGAGAAGATTGCGGAATGGCTGGGCGGAATGTGTGTGCCCGCGCTCTCCGTCTCTTCCGCTGCTAACTTCATAAACTCAGTGGAGCAATTAACAAATCCGCTCTCCGCCACTACCTCAACTTCTTCGAGTTCAACAATCTCCGTTTGGATTCTGCCTTTCGGTACGGTTGTCCCATCCAGCACGACCACTTTCGTTAAATGTACCCAGGCGCCTCTGCGCCAAACTCTACCTCAAGGCGGAAACCCAACAAGTTGACCGGATTCTTCAAGAGTTCAGTCGGCGTTATTGGGAGTGTTGTCCGGAATCGCCGTATGGCAGCGCGAGTACGACTTTCTGATCCTGCTCGTTTCGAACACTCAACAACCTCTGCAGACATCGTTCATGCCGTCTCATACTCCCTCCTCCTGCTCAACACCGACCTCCACGTTGCCGATCTTGCAACGCGCATGTCACGGACGCAGTTTGTCAGGAATACCTTGACCGCAATCCAAATGCAGCTGCAACCGACGCCTGCGCAATCCTCTGCCACTGACCTTGATTCTAGCAGTGCTCGAGGCCTGCCCATCGAGTCGACAGAGTCGACCCCGCCGCCGACGCGCTCCAAAAGAAGCGACAGCATCACGAGCTGGTCTAGTGTCTCGCGGGATGCTGTTAACGGGGCCATGTCAGCACCCGCAGCCAACGAGAGCACGCCGTCGGTACAGATATCCGCTGTTGGCCACGAATCTCGACCGTCGGTGTCCAGTCAAGTCTATGGTCGAGCATGGGAAAGCGACATGGAGACCATTCTCAAGGTCTAGCTCGAATTTTGCACATTTACGCGGTTATCTGACCAAACGTAGGAGATGTACAATGCGGTCAAGAGCCAGCAGATACTGCAGCCTCTCAACTCCAGCCGTTCATCCATGGGATCTCTAAGCCCAGGCGGCACGATACCTCGCTCTCGCAGTCAACGCGGGCAGCCCGATCGACTCGCAACACTGAAACGCGGTAGTATTCGCGGGATTCAATCTATCCTCGGAGCCCAACAAGTCAGCCCATACAGCAGCAACAGCAGCATCGATGGCAGAACCAGTCCCTCACCGAGTTTTGCAACATCGACGCATGAGGCGTACAACTCAAGCTCCTCCTTCCTCACACCAACGCTTGGCTTTGCGTCCAACCTCTCGCACACGATCATTCGTGAGCAACAGGAAGACGACGATCGCAGCACCCACAGCGACGATTCTACGTCAACGAGTATCAGCATAAGCGACGAAGAACTTGCCCTCCTCGGCGCGCCGTGGGCGAAAGAGGGCAGCCTATGTCGTAAGCAATACTGGGAGTCGGTGGGAAAGAGGGCAAAGGACAAAGCGTGGTTGGACGTTTTCGTTGTCATCCAAAAGGGCGAACTCAACATGTTCACCTTTGGCGGGAGCGGCATGGGCTCGTCTGGAGCGGTTGGCGGAGGCAACTGGCTGGTCCGTCGGTTTCATAGTTTCTTTTGCGTGGGCTGATGTTTTTTGGAAAGTCAAACGCCAATTCGGTTGGGTCAGTCATGTTGGCCCATTCTTTGGCGCACGCGCTGCCCTCACCCGGTTACAATCGCCAACGACCGTACTGCATGGTCTTGACGCTGTCGAACGGAGGCGTTTACTTCTTCCAAGCGGGGACGGAGGAACTCGTCAACGAGTGGGTGTCGACCTGCAACTATTGGGCCGCGCGCACGAGCAAGGAACCCCTCGCGGGTGGCGTCTCTAATATGGAGTACGGCTGGAACCGCCTTGACGACTCCTCACATGCTCGGACACAATCCGAGTCCGAGGCAGATCCGTCGGACATCATGAGCGTACGGAGCGGGCGCAGTACCCGGAGCAAGTTCAACGGCTGGCGAGACGGGATGGGGACGGTGCGCGGTTCCCCGTCATCCTGGGCCGACCGAACATATATCAACGACTGGAAGGCACCAATGCCTCCAACTGTCGCGAGCCCACATGATGAGGAGACCCAGCTCGACGCTCTACGCAAGCACGTTTCCTCGCTGAAACAAGACCTCAAGCAACACAACGAATTGCGCGAACCAATGGCTGCATTAGTGCGTCTTATTGTATCTGTCTTGTCTTGCCATTCTGACGCCCCCCGTAGTACCAACCACGTAGCTCTAATGCTGCAAAAGCTCAGAGCAACTGGGAGAAGAAGTCGCAATACCTGTTGACAGAGATCGTCAAGTACGACTCTTACATCGACTCGCTCCAACTCGCGATGTCGCTACGTCTGCGGAAACGTGGCGAAAAGGGTATGATCCCTGCAACAAGTTGACTCCCCTCTGATTTCGTTTGTTTGTAGCTCTTGAACGAGCCTTAAACGGACGCGTCGGGGAGGATTCGCCTGCTGGAAAGAACGCGAAGTGGAAGGGACCCAGCGCCGAAGAAACCATAGATGAAGACGACGAGCCACTTACGCCTGGCTTCGGGTCGCAGTTCCATCGGAGAGAGACCGCAGAGGCGAGCACATGATCCCCGACTTGATTAATATTGCTGTTGCTTATATTACTTATCTCTTTGTGCTCATTTCTTTGATATTTTGTTGTTGTGCGGAATTTCCTTTGTCCAGTGAATTATTCGCTACGCTCATGCAACGCTAAATTGCGCACGCCATGGGACAAGCAATGTCATAAGCCGGAGCATCCATTCCATCCATTACTGAGAAGAGTAAAAAAGCAGGCCAACGCGGAATGCTACTATCCCGCTCGCTTCTTTGTGAGTTCATGCTGATCTGCGTCTTCGATTCCGAACGCCTCCGCAAAGTTGGCGCCATCTTCGTTCTTTGTGCGAACACCGCACAAATAGAAGCGTAGGGAGCTTATGACTTCATAAGCAAAGTCGGAGAAATTTATGCTGTGTTTTGTGAGATGTGAATAGAACGAGGTCGCTAAGACTTGGACGAACCTGTCCCAAAGCGGGCGCCAGATCGATGTGGGCTTTTGCCCTGGGGGGCGTCGGAATTCGCGAGAACTGAACGCCCACATCATCAATATGGAGAAGAATATCATCTACGAGGCAGTCAGACATGTCAAGCGGTGGAAGAGTGCAGCATTCCTCTATGCAGACGGCAAGAGCGTTGAGTCCGTTGGCGATGTTGGTGGTTGTCCAGTACTCCGTCGCTGGTCAAGCCGGCGTGTTAGAACATGATTAACAAGTGCGAATTGCACGCACGCTTTATTACTCGGCCTTCTAGAGCCCCAAACTGGACCAAGTTAGCCACAAAGGGCTTGACGCAGTGTGACATACCACAAACGATTGGTACCTGCAGCAATTGTTAGCTGTGTTTCACGCCCAAGGATGCACTTTCCAAGTGAGCATGACTACCGCCTTGATACTTGACGCAAACCTATGAGCTAATAAAACAGAGCCAAGGGGGTTATGATACCTGAGGAACTTAGCAAACTAGATGGTGGTCAGACGGCGAGAAATGAGATGGCGAAAAACAGACTGGACGCTTTCCACTGAGCTCTTCCTTGGTGAGATTATAGAATAACAGCAGCCCATACAGGGCAATACTTGGACGGCGTCAATGATGTTACATACGAGGGGGTGGACGCACGAAATACTGATGAAATCCACAATTTCCAGGTACACGTTTGCATATGAAAAATTGAATCCTTCCGATTCACAAAGAAGATGGTGGGTCTCGAGGATGATGCCGGCGATGGAGACTGCAGGTCGCACGATACAATATTGTAGGACGGACCACTGCCGAGCTTCGTCAGGAAGAACGGTCTGTACGCATCGATAAGCGCCCACCTTCACGGTGTACATGAAATACGCCTATGTAGGGTTAAGTTAGAGAAAGCGAACGAAACGCGACGGACCTTTTTTGGCCGGTATCGCCAACAGCAGAGCGGCAGAAGCAGTCTTGGCTTCTCTTTGCGCTCCATTGTGCTGTCTGTCTTGTTGTCAGGGGATGAAGCCTTAACATACTCGATCACTGCCTGGTCAGACGGTATTCTCATTGGACTTTGAGGGCTCACAAAGCATGAGGAAGGCGGCGATAGTGAAGGCCTGGAGCAGTTGAGCGGAGGGGAGATATCTACGGAGTGGCTCACCTCATATACTGTGGACCATGAGAAAGGATTAGGCAGCAGCGAGATACAGACGCACCGACTTGAACTAGAGAGTAGTATGCTGCGAAACATCAAGAGAGCACAAAATACGAAGGTACAACGCACTGTAATCGCGGAAGAAGCGATAGCTGAGGAAAGATATAACGCCGTAGACCAGCGGCATGTATAAAATCCGGATTCTGGACAGCGGTTAGCTGGCGTGTGCAGGGGAGTTGGGTGAGGAGCGTACATTTGGCGTTGCTGCCTGGGATTTGTGTAACTTCTGCAGAAAGCGAAATTAGATGCGAGTCACAAGCCTTAGCAGCAGCCCGAACCGCGCATGGTGAAGGACGGAGATGACGGAAATGAGGACGGTTATGATCGTGCTGACCCCAGCCACAAGCCAACCCGTGCGATGCGCGTCCCTCGCGAAGTCAACGCGGCGTCGAGTACGAAAGAGGAGGACGTACCAGTTCAAGGACCCTTCTGACCAGAAGGAGGACTGGTCAATGGCTTCAGCGTTGTCGGAATCGCATTTGGCGAGCATGGAGGAAGTGGTCTAAAGGAAGTGACGGATCGCTGCCAACTGTCAAACTCACTTCTCAATTGCCACCGCCACTTGTTGCTACTTCGGTCCGCACCGACACCAGTATATAACCCGCCGACAAAACCATGGCCTCTGAAGACACCGATCCTCGTTGGGGCGAATTCAGCCAACGGATGTCCCAGTTCCACGATTATTTCAAGAGCGAATGTAGGTGTATCTATATGCGCTACTCCGAGTCGAAATCCACATAAATCGCTCTTCAGTCAATACGCTGTACGAAGTAGAGGCCCGCGCTGCTTGAGCGCGAATTTGTCCTCACGTTGAACAGCTCGCAGATGGCTCCTTCACCAAGCGCGGGCTGAGCTTGACACTGTACCTCGACATGGCCCGGCGGCTGAACGATCGTAGGTCCATTAGTAAACATAGGAAAGCAGCTTATGCGCTAGATCTTACGATGCATCATACACTCGAAGAACGCCATTTCTTTCCTGTCTTGGGCCAGAAGATGCCTCAAGTAAGTCTAATGATCGCTTACGAGCTTCTGCTGACCCCTCCCCTAGTTTGCAGTCGAGGCCGAAGGTGGTCACATCGAATCTCATGAAGCAATACACACCGGGCTCGAAAAGCTATCTGGCCTCGTGCAGAAGTTCAAGAAGGAACCCTCCACATATTGTGTGTCCACGCTTCACGGGCGCTCGTTGTGTGCTGAAATTGCAGCAGCTCCGGAAGAAATGCGCGCTTGTTTGGACGGGTTTCGCACCGTCCTTTTCTCCCATCTCGACCAAGGTATGGCGCCTCGAGCTGGCGATTTCGCGATTAATGGCAAGCAGAAGTGTCGGATCTGAGTGGCGACAACCTCAAGAAGTACTTTTCGCTCCAGGAGCTAAAACAAATGCCCTTCTAAAAGTCAAAAGGACATAGCTATTCCTGTGTAGATTAGATTGACAGCATGAGAGCTGGCTGGCGCTATAAAAGAGCCCGTTCGCCACAGCTGTGTCTGATGCCTCACGACGCCGCCCAGTCTGTCGAAACGCTTCCTTACTACACAAAGGATGAAGCGGAACAAGACAGAAGGCGCTCACTCGAAGACGCGGCATATCCATTACCATTAGGATGGGTCAGGAACTTTGATCCCATGTAGGCCGGCCAGACATTGTAGTTGTAGATATTCACTACTTCCAGATCTCAGCACCATTACTATGTAGGCGTCAGCGCTTGTCGGCCTCGACAAACCGATACTCATCTGTGACTCATCTGAGAGCTAGGTGGACATGAACTCCATCCCACCCCGGAGCGTTTGGCAACACCCTCGCCACGATCCACCTCCGCCGCCTCCTTCCATTCGACCGGCGCGCAAGAGCTTCCTCGGCCGACTCAAAGCAAAGATGGGCGATCTCGAAGCGGAGACATCGCAGGCTGAGGCCAAGAAGAAACAAGAGCTCTTGAGTCGATACACAAAACGACGGGAGGAGGTGCTCGAAGAGTTGGTCAAGAACCCGCAGCCCCGGTTTGGAGGAAGCGAATATGTTGGCCCGCCGACCTCACCTTTTGGCGGGAAATATCGAGGCCTTATGCCCACGCGGGTAGACGATAACATGGCCGGCTGGTTGTAGCTCTGAACAAAGGTTTCATTTGCTGTCGTGGTCATACATCGTTGTGCCAAGGTAGCCGAATGGATCCAATCTCGTATATCGGTGGCTCCTCCTCGCATGGCATGGAGACAACGACCACAAGCGCCAGGGCCTCGGTGACCTGACGCGTGGTCGTCGTCGGTGGCGTCTCCTTTCGCCTCTTCGCGAACAGATTGCGCCAGCGGGACGGGGGTGAATCGACGTCCGGTGCACCTGCCTCTTCTTCTCGATGAGACTTGTTTTCACTATCCTTGCCCATGTCTCGTCGGAGGTAAGAAGCACCTAAAGGCTGCAGACAAAGCTTGACGGCGCTTCTTGAATTCTAGGTGTTACGCACCATAATGTTAATCCAAACCGGTTTCTGCGCCTGCTCATACACAGGCTCCACCAATAACGGTTCCGTCTGCGCTATAGCTGGGCCATCGTCGTCGGCAGCATAAAGCATAAGCTCCTGGATGAACCGCAGCCTCCGCCGTCGAGCAAGGACACCAAGAGACAGAAACACAACGCTAGAACGCCGTCAGCAGCGTCTGGCGCCAATGAGACCGAGCACGCGCAGGAAAAGGATGAAGGCTATCACAAATGCGGTAAAGTAATTGGAAGAGCTTCCAGGTCCCCGCGGGGCAGCAGGCGGGTTGCTGGTCGGTGTAGGGCTCGCAGAGTCTTCGGACGCCATTCGAGGTCCAAGCGGAGCGGCAGGTGGGGTGAATGGCTCGCACCTTGCCGGTAATGGCAGGTGGCGACCGACAGTGAGTGAGCGGAAGCAAGCCGGCTCGACGGCGTGTGAAGTTCAATTAACGGCAATCCTTATGAGTTACACTACCATTTCGCGATACTACCAGCTCAACACCCTGGCCCAGCTGCAGAATCTTGCCGCAGACAGCACAACTCAGCCCACTAGCCTTCCAACCGCGCGCCCTCTCTCGCGTCGCATCCGCAATTGTATCAAACAAATCCCGGTCCACCAGTTTCTTCGAGATGGCAAGCATGTCCCCATCAGAGCGATACGACTCGAGCATCCCCGCAAGAATCGTCCGAAACTCGGTGTATTGCGTTCCAGTCGAGGCGTCGGTCGCAGAGGTGACCAGCCGCTTGAATAGCCGCGGAAACGATACCGCCCGAGTCGAACTAATCGACACCAAGGCGCTGAAGGTATCTTGAACAAGAGACCGCAACGATGCAAGTGTTCGGTCGAGTCCATCTCGTTGTTCGGGCAGAATATCAGACGTGCAGGCAGAAATGTTCTGTACGCTGCTGATCTGACTGCTCAACAGCTGGAACCATATGTCCTCGAGAGGCACCTCAGTCACCGACGCCCCTTGTGAGCGTTCGAGACATATCTCGATGCCCGTCCGCCCAAGCGCCACAAGGGCTTCGAGTTCGTCTTCCAGCGTCGCATCCGACGGGCCAGAGAACGCCTCGACCAAACGCAGCGTCAACTGCTTCTCGTACGTTTCTGCTTTCGCCAATGCCTCTCGAGGCTCTCCACGATGGTCAACCGCCCAGACCACCGCCTCATAAACGTTGTTCTCTTCACAGATCTGGATGGCATCCGACAAATTCAGGACTTGTGGAGGGAAGTTCTGAAGAACTTTCGTGACTTGTCGGGGATGGTATCGGCACTCGAGTGCGATGTACTGGCGACGTAGCGACTCTGGCGGGTTGAGAGACGGTCCCGTCGAGGAGGAAGGCCCAAGAAGATGCCGCAAATAGACGAAACGCTGTTGATCTCCTTGCTCGCCGAAACTGTCGAGAGCGATTACGTGGAGATCCGGGGCGAACTTATCCAGCAGTGCGGCAGTACTCGTCAAGCTGAGATCCAGCAAGTGCGGAATAGCAGCAGAGATAGTTGCCATGATCTCCGGAGGAAGGACGCCCTTCTTGCTACGCGCAGTGTTTTCGAGCACGTTGTCGACGTTCCTAAAAACATCGCCGGGCAAGAGGTCGCTATCATCAAAGTATGTTGAGAGCAAAGGCACCCATTTCTGCTCTTGGCGATACCATGTCCGCAGAATGCGGTAGAACCCTGCCGATTCGAACAAGGAACCGATGCGATCGCTTTGATGGGGGTTGTATACGGACAGCAAGTACTCGGCGGCGAGTTGACGATCCTCTCGCGTCTCTGGATCCGGATCTTCCGCTAATCGCACAAGGATTCCGTGAAGAAGGCTTGGCTGGAGCGTTTGCAGAAATTGCGGGTACTTTGGCACATTCCGCGCCACGAAAATATTGGTAAAGGTGGCATCGGAGGCAGGGAGGTTTGAAACGATCTCGAGGAGTATGCGTATGATGACCAGACGGCTCATTCCTTGAGACTCGTCGTTCAAATACGAGTCTTCAAAGGCGATGTCGATGGAATGTAGAAACGACTCGGCGTCGAATTGTAGAAGTAAACGCGCGTAGGGATACGTCGGTTCGACAGCGCCTTCCTCGTCGCAAGTCAAAACGAGCTTGCCGCCGTCGCCGGGTGGCCAGATACTTGACCGCCCGAAGAATAAGAACGCGTAGACGTCCTTTTTGGCCTGCTGGGCTTCCTCCTCAGGAAGTGGCTCTTCGCTCGGATACGATAGTCCCGAAAGACAATTTGCGAGATAAGGGTAGATCTTGTACGCATCCAGAATCATGGATTCGAGGGGGTGCCCTTCCGGTAGCGGATCAGGATGGGCCCGACGATATTGTTGAACGCGACGGATCAGGCCGAGAAGCGCAACTATTGGAGCAACATAGTCGCGCAGCGCGCGAGTATACACGTAGATGAGCGCGTCGTAGAGCTGGTGGGTCTCGCAAAGACGGATGGCCTGGTTGATGTCGAGACAGGTGGGATGAATGTGCCAGATGACGCGTTCTACGAGGTCTGGTCGCCTGTCCTCGTCGTGTAGAGCGACCAGGCGTTGGGTTATGCGTGGAGGGACTTGCTGGATATCACCCGAGAGGACAAACTTCTCGAGTTGGAGAAGGAAGATTCGGGTGATGCCCGTGTCCTCGTATTGCTGGAACAGATCCTCGAACAGAAAATCCATGTCCCCGAGCGCAATGCACGCACGTGCGCAGG
Organism: Mycena kentingensis (nom. inval.); assembly: GCA_014461125.1. Lineage (NCBI taxonomy): Eukaryota > Fungi > Basidiomycota > Agaricomycetes > Agaricales > Mycenaceae > Mycena > Mycena kentingensis (nom. inval.). The sequence continues at coordinate 303,722 of JACAZG010000007.1, read as the reverse complement.
ACGCGACGATACCCTCAAACAATGAAGTCCGGTCTACGCCACGGCCGTCTACGCTGACATGCGTGTTGTCCGACATGCGATCTTCCGAGAAAGCGTATCGCGCCGACGCGACCATCAAATCGCGCATCCTTTGGCCAACAACATCCTTGCGGGATCCGGGATCTTCTGGAAGTCCGTTCAAGTTTCCAGGAGCGTCGCCGACATAGTACGAGCGTGCAAGGTCGATGGCGCTCAGGAAGTCGCCCTCCTCCACAAACGCCAAGATTCGGTCCGCCCAAGTTAACAGTGTTCCAGCTTGAACGGCATCTCGTCCCTAGAAAGATTATAGTGGTGGGAGCAGGGAGCAACATGGTACGCACCAGAACGAAGATCTTGCCCTTGTAGACTCGCATGCTATGCGCAACCTCTCCCACAGAGTCACTGTATGGAATCGATCCATTGACTGTCGAGCCCAGCGTCGGTGATACGAGAGAAAGTCCATCGAAAGGAACACTCTCGACAACCCTCCCTAGTCGCATATCAAACACGTTCAATGTTGTTGCGCTCAATGCAGCGACTTGCTGCAAATATGGTTGGAAGATTGCCCAATCTGCAACACAAATGCACTCACGTTCGCATTCAACCATTGAACAGCAAGTATGTCCTCCTCCGCGACCCAAGTGCCCGCCGACTCGTGCACGATCTGACCAACCTCAACCTCTCCAGTCTTGCCCGTTCTAGCATTTTTGACGAGCTTCTTCGAACGCGATTCCGATACCCGAAGCAAATGCAGGGTGTTGCCCCACGAATACGCAAGCACCGGGGCTGTTGATAGGACGGGAGGCGCTCCTTTCGGAGGGGTCCCTCCGTTCACACTCGTAGGATTAGGTGCACTGGGGAACCACGCCAGGGCGCCTTTGATTCGCGATTTGGATTCGCCACCTTCAACAGTACACTTGAACCACGTTTTCGGCGCCGGTTTGAGCCCGACGACGACCAACTTGGTCGGCGTAAGAAGAGCGACGAGATTGTACGCATCAGTAGCATGAGCAGCGACACCAAGTGGTAAAGGCATCATCGCGAGGATCGTATAGCGCAGCTTCTTTCGCTTCCGAGTCGTCGGAGTTGGGTGAACTGGTCCGTCGGATTGCGGCGAGGTGGTGGGCTCCTCGTCAGGGTATTTGCCAAGAATACGCAGTATATCGGAGGCCTCAACAAAGAGAACCTTGCCGAGGCTGTGATAAAATGCGAGACCGTGCTCATCCGCAGAGACCAAGGCGGTATGGCGGCCGGCGACAAACCCGATGTTGACAATTCGGGAGCCGCGTAGATGACCTTCTTGGCGCCCGGATCCGACTGCAACGAGCGTCGTTGGATTAACGACTCGCGCCGGGACATTCGGCGTCTTCAGATCGTAGAGGTGGATGTGACCGGACGCGTGGCCAGACGCAACATAGGTGTGGTCATGCGAGAGCGCGAGCGCAGTTACAGGACCGACTGCCTTTCCTGGAAATGTGTTGGAATGCGTTCAAAACACGGGCAGGATATTTGACCTGTCGTCTCATTTCCGCAGATACACTTCAGGGATTGCTTGAAGTCGTACACACATATCATCCCCGTGTCCGTGCCGATGCAGATTAGCCCGTTCGCCGCAAGCACTGAAGGAGCACCCAGGGAGTGAGGGCCAAGTAGCGTCGAGGCCTTGCCAGACTTTGGTGCGTACATATGGTGTGTAATGCTGCGCAGCTGCGTCCAACGGAACACCTCGCGCTCCTTGGAAGCTGCTGGACGCGTCATGAAGACGTCGCTGGAGGTCGGCGTATGGAGGTTGGAGTGCGACGACATGCGCGACATGGACGAGAAATGAGAGGGCGCGGGTGAAGCGTCGAAGAAATGGGAGCCAACGGACGCGAAACTTGCAGACGAGACCGGGCGCGACCCAGGAGTGAATGAACGTAGACGAGATACATTCGGGTGGAGGAAAGGGCGCGCCAAAAGTCGGGACGGTGAGCCTGCGAGACTCGGTGAATCGACGCGGGGCGGAGTTGTAATCCCAGCAGAGGACCCAGAAGCGGAAGGGGCGTGGTCCTATGGCGGGGTGAGCGGCGTATTTAAAATGTGCGGCGAACGAGACGCACAAGCGGCTCATCATCGTTGTCCACGATAATGACAGACTGCTCAACCTCGCGCTCCTCATCCGTGTCGTGTTCTGAACCCAACGCATCACGCATTTTGTCGCGGTAGTCGAATGAGGTTTCTGGAGCATCCTGGCCGGTGTACTCGAACGCTTCGTCGTCCGAGTCGATGTCCTCATCGTCGTTGGCTTGGAGCTCGTCGCCGTCTAGATTGAGCTCTTCCATGAACGTCGCGTAGTCCCCAGCTACGCTGTCCTGGCCGTCGTTGTCGGTGTCGTCGTTCACATCGTCAAAGTCAAGAGCCATCGCCGCGTGTGACGCGTTTGCGCCGTCTGCCCTACACATTCTCCGCAATAATAAAGCGTTTGGTATGGTATAGCGACAACAAGAAACATCCTAATAGCTCATTTCGAAATTTATTAGTTCGGCCATGAGCTCCTCCATCATCTTCATGGCTGCAACTGCTTGCGTGTCGTCGTATCGCGGTATGGGCTCTGGCGCCATTTCTTCATCTGCCATCTCCAGTCTTCCTACGGCATCCTTGGCGTACTCGTCCTGCAGTGCTGCCTCCAATGCTATGCGCCGCCTGTTGCGCTCTGATGCACTTGCTTGTTCGCGTCCGACCCATTCAACGAGTGCCCGCACACGCTTGTTCATATCACCAACACTCATCCGTTTGCTCGGCCATTTGACCTTGACGCCCCGTTCCATCGTGCGCTCGGTGCTCGCGCCGCGACTACCTGAGCTGGAGGGTCCGCCGCTCAACACTTCGAGGGGTTGGGGAATGTCGGTGGGAAGCATTTGCTCGAGGTGGGAGAGATAATCAGGAAGATTCCATGAGGCGTGCATGGGTTGTTGAGCGACAGCGTAGGCGTGCGAGTTGCGATATTGGTTGTTGGCCGTCGAGTGGCCGTTGGGAGCAGCACGACGCTCTTGATTCGGAACCGCCGCAGCACGTTTAGCTGCGCCTGCCTTTGCTCGCGGTCCGCCTCGTTTGCTTGGGGCAGGGAGGATGACTTACATCATGTGAGAACTTTTGCCACGGGATGGGTAAAATTAGCCGACCTTCTTCCCCTTCCATATCCTGGTGCACCACCTTCCGCCCTCCTCCCCGGCGCTTCGGCGCGCTCTTTGGCGCAGCCTTGGGTGGTGGCGGAGGTGATTCTTCTCGAGGAGCTGCCGAAGCCATGCGAGGGTCAGATGCGCTGGATGCCGACCTCGTTCTCTTCTTTGGTGGTCTGTGCTGGGTTAGCAGTAGAAAAGACGGCAATGAAACCAAACTGACGCGTCCTCTTCGTTGCGCTTGCGCTTCTTCCGGTTCGGAGGCCCCGCTTCAGCCTCGTCTTCCGGTTCTACGTGCCCATTCTCTTGAACACTGACGTTGGCCTCCGCAGCGGTGGCGTCGAGGATTTCCTTGAGATTCTCGTCAAATGCTGCATCCCGGCTGTTCATCGTGTTGCGCCGCTTCGAGGGTTGCTTGAGCTGCGATGGGGAGTGAGAACGGGATTGACGTTGGGCCTGATGACCGTTGGTCGACGAGTGGCGAGGTTTGCGGCGAGACTTTCTGAGGATTGGGTTAGATTGAGATGAATACGGAGCCCATGGGACGCACTTGAGGTTGTCTGCGTGGAAATCGGGGCGACACTGCTCGCAATAGTAGTCGTCGTCGTGGAGTTGTGCTTCCGAGTCGTATCCCATGCACAGGCCGTGCTGCCAGACTTTGCAAGTCTCGCACTGAACCATGAATTCGCCCGCGTCCGTGTCGTCTTCTCCTTATCCAGGTCAACCAAACAAAACAGGCGGGTAGACTGCCTACTCACTTCCACAGATGCACCGCGTCACCCCACTGCCGTCCTCGTCCTCTGGATGCCCCTGCTATCTTGTGAGCGGTAGTCTACCAGAGAAAAGCAGACACACCGTCGAATCGTCCCCCGCGGCAGCGTCGTCGGACCGAGCCTGGTTCTTTTCTTTGGGTTTGCGCTTGGACGGTCTGGAGGCAGAGCCGTTCGATGCACGTCCGTTGGAGGTTGAGCTTGCCGAGGAGGGGATGGAAGGGTCCTGGCCGTCGACGGTGGCCTCGACGTCTTCTTGCTTTGGTCGCTTTCCGCGGGGAGCGGAGTCCGGAGAGTTGGGGACAGTCGGGGAGAAGGGGCGGTAGGAGCGGCGGCGCGTCGGACTGGGAGGGGGCGACATGGAAGGATGAGAGCTGTTGGCCAGCCAATGTCACGCAACGGCTCTCGGTTCTGATTATCGTGGCAAGTTCATGGACGACTATGTGCGCCTCATTCTCCGATCCAAGGTCTACGAAATCGTATCGGAAACGCCGCTGGTGAAAGCAAGACACTTGTCTGCACGGCTGGGCAACGAGATCTGGCTCAAACGTGAGGATGTCCACGATGTCTTCTCCTTCAAAATTCGCGGCGCCTACAACTTCATGGCCAGCCTCCCCGACGACGAGCGCTGGAAGGGCGTCATAACATGCAGCGCCGGTGCGTAAAAGCGCGCCCATACGTCCCTCAAGTCGATCCTATCCAAGGGAATCATGCCCAGGGCGTCGCGCTATCCGGTGCCCGCCTCAATATTCCCTGCACCATCGTAATGCCAATCGGGACACCTTCGATTAAGGTCCGCAATGTCCTCCGTCTCGGCGCAAAAGTCGTCTCCCATGGCGTCGACTTTGACGAGGCGAAAGCCGAGTGCGCCCGCCTCGCCGCCACACATGGCTTGACTTTCGTCCCCCCGTACGACCACCCCCTCGTCATCGCCGGCCAGGGAACCATCGGCATGGAAATCCTGAAACAACTGCCCAACGCGGATTCATTGGACGGTGTATTCGCAGCAATTGGCGGCGGTGGACTTGCAGCAGGCGTTGCAGAATACGTGAAACGCATCGGGAACCCCAATACACAAGTATTTGGATGCGAAACGGTGGACGCGGATGCCATGCACCAGAGTCTAGAGAAGGGGGAACGTGTAACGCTATCTGAAGTCGGACCTTTTGCCGACGGAACGGCGGTGAGATTGGTTGGAGAGGAACCGTTCCGGATTTGCCAGAAACTGCTCGACGGCGTGGTCAGGGTGGACAACGACGAACTGTGTGCGTCCATAAAAGACATCTTCGATGGTGCGCTTTTCATTATATCACATACTGGGCTGACTCGTCTTCCAAGAAACACGATCAGTAACCGAGCCATCTGGGGCGCTTTCACTGGCCGCATTGAAGCACTATATTGTCGAAAACAACCTCGTTGGCGCTAACAAACGCTTCGTCGCCATTGTGAGCGGGGCGAACATGAATTTCGACCGATTACGATTCGTCGCCGAACGCGCGCAACTCGGCGAAGGCCACGAAGTTCTGCTTAGCGTCGACATTCCTGAGCGGCTAGGAAGGTATTTTGAACGCTTCTGCGCACTCCGCGAAGCTCACACGCGCCAGCTTCGTCGCTCTCTACTCTGTCATTCATCCTCGCGCCGTTACCGAATTTATCTATCGGTTCAACCACCATACATCTCCGGACCGGGCGCATGTATTCATGTCGTGCCAACTAGAAACGAACGACCGTGCCACCGAAGTAGAAACCTTGCTCAAGGCCCTGGCTGCCGAAGACATGGTCGGGTTTGATATTAGTGACAATGAGATGGCCAAGAGCCACGCGCGGTATATGATTGGAGGGTCACAAAAAATCCCGAATGAGCGCGTATTACGATTCCGTGCGGCACCATTCTATTCTGCCATGTCTTGTATGCTCAGACTGCTTCAGAATTCCCGGAACGACCGGGAGCGCTACAAAAATTTCTACTCGGGTTGCGGCAGGATTGGAATATCTCCCTCTTCCATTATCGGAATCACGGTGCAGGTAGACGCAATTTGTTTTGAGAAAACATCTTGGCTAAATATGGGATTAGATCTGGGCAAGGTCCTTGCAGGAGTGCAGGTCCCGGCGGCAGATTCGGACGCATTCAGCGAGTTCCTGTCGCAACTAGGGTACCCTTATGTCGAGGAGACGAATAATCCGGTCTATACGCGCTACCTCGGTGGAGGGTAGATAGAAATTACTTTAGAATTGGAGATCTTGCATACAAACTAATAACCGCAGTTCTGGCAACTGCAGTTTAATTTGGGGCTTTGACATTCATGCTTTAAATGGCTACCTTTTCCTTCCCTCCAGACCGTCTCAACGCGTGGAGAACGAGGAGGAGCAAGGGACGCGTTGCGCCATCAGCATACACGTGACCGTATTAAGCGATAGATACATAAAGACATAAACAGATTAAACACATAAATAGTAAATAGTAGATACGCAGAATGGCAGCAAAATGGGTTCAGTGCCAGCCGGGGGCGTCGCCGATGCGCGTGCTGGTGTGCGATGGAATGGCGGAGTTTGTGACAGGTGTGACAGTTTCGGTGGGCGCAGCACTACGTCTCCATCCCGGAGCACCCTAGTTTCTCAATAAATGGGGCCGATAAGGGGTAGAGAACAAAGGCCTACATTGTGTTGGGGTTGGCTTTGGGTGCCATTTTGGTCGGGGACGGCCTGTTGCGCAACTTGAGATACAAAAAACTGAGGAGAAAGTAACTCCACGTACAACCGGAGCGCCAGAGGCAAAGAGAGCAACAGTCGCAATAAGGAAGAAGATAGAGGTGCGCATTTTGTGGTGGTTGAATAGAGAAGATAGTTAGAGAGTGAAGGAAGTAGTGGCTGATGAGCAACTTGCCGACGCGTCGACTTTTTATACGCTCAGGCCATCTGCAGGGCCCGATGGTGCAGCGATCTGGATCTCCCCCATGCCAGGATGTGCGTGTCATGATAAGCAAGCGAAAAATGCAGGTCAACGTGAAAGCGAAACTTTATTTCGTCTTCGCCACGTTAAACGCAGCAGGCGCCTATCCTGTCAATTTGAACGGGCCACATAGCGTGAAGAGTACCGCGGTTTACACAAATAAGCTGTCGGATAGAGGTGTAAACAGGTTTCAGACCAGTTGCCTGAGCAGACAGCGAAGGTAGAAAAAGAAGTTGGAGTATCGGGGATGATAGTGGTTCAGGAATATGACTGAGGTCAATGGAACGCGGTGGGCGGACCCTCAAGTACCTGCTTGTCGAGCAGTCTTGACAAGTACCTAGTATGTCGCGCGGTAAACAAAAAAAAATGTGTTTCCCCGTCTGGAGGAAAATGCAGGGCTCCTGTTTCAATGCTCCGTCCTCGGAGTAGGGCAATGTCCCAAGCGCCACCATTTAGCCCCACATGGTTCCTCCTCGTCGAAACGTTTAGACGTTGAGTAAGGTTGCTGCTCCGGAACGGATGAGATGCGTGCTGGGAGAGATTTTCACGGAGTCGCCGTTGAAAGAATGCACTGTTCTTTGGCAAGAGGAATGTGCAGGGTGCTCGCGGTGCCTTTTACTCCATCGCCGAAGCACAGACGCGTTGGCGGGACGCGATTGGGCGCGTATCGCCGGGATAATAGGCTCCCTGGTCGGGTGAAAGAATGCTGGCAGTCTGTAGACAGTCCACGTTTGGAGGGACGAGGATTGGGTGGGCTGTTCGCCTGCTCACTCCACTGTAAACTTCGAAAAGGTTCACATTGCATTACTGCTGAATATGAACAAGCGATTGAAACGGGTGAAGTAAAACAGACCTAATGATGGTCTGAGGGCGGACTGCGTTTGCTGAGATACAGGTTGTCTGCGAGGACGTATGCGGAGAAGGCGACGACGGCGATTCCGAAGCCGGGGAACAAGCTTGCAAACATTGCACGGTTTGAGAATACGGGGCTTTTGCGCCAGGCCTCTCTCTTTGCCCAAGGGTCTCGGAAGGGCTGCATCTGGGGGAGTTGAGCGACGCTGGCGCATTGAGTGAGGGCGCCTACAGTGGACGTTTCGGCTGAGGTGAGAAATCAAACTTGCAAGTCAGCCTCTGCCCTGTTGGTGTGCTGGCGTCTGGGTATGTCCAGCATCGATTCCGACGACGACAAACCACTCGCCGCCGCCACGGCCGCACCCAACGGGTCCGCTCATCTCAATGGCAACGGCAATGGCCACAAACCAATGTCCGACGTTGAGGACGACATGGGCCAGGTTCACTCACCTCCAGTGCCCCAGTACCCCACTTACGCCGACGCGTATAGGCTCCCCGTCGCTCCAGTGTCAAACGCAAGAAAATCGTATACCAGGAGTCCTCTTCTGAAGATGACACGCCACTTGCGTCCTCTCCCGCGAAGCGGCCGACCTCTGCTGCAGTACCCATGCCCGGCGCGGCTCAGGCGACAACCGTCTCAATCTCGGCGCTCAACGGGAAGCGCAAGGTCAAAGCATCACCGAGCGACAGTGAGGACGACGCTCCTAAGCGGAAACGGGCGTCTGTAGGCAAGCCGGCGAAGAAGAAGGTCAAGAAGGAAGAGTCGGACGACGACAAACCGCTTTCCGCCAAACCCTCCGCGACATCTAAGCGCAAGGTTAAGGTCGAGAGCGATGCCGACGACGACGACGAGAAATCCCTCGGGAAGAAGCCCGCCACGAAAAAGTCGCGTGTTTCCGTCAAGGCCGAGTCGGACGATGACGACAAGCCCTTGGTCGCCAAACCCGCCCTCAAGAAGGCCCGTGTCAAGGATGAAGACGCGTCGACGCCCCCTCCGTCGTCCAAGAAGCCCAAAAAGGAAGAGATGAGTGGGTCTCCGGTCAAGGGGAAGGGGAAAAAGAAGAAGGAGGAAGATGAGGAGGAGGTGTATCGGTGGTGGGACGCCGACCAGGGCGACGGCTCCGTCAAGTGGCAGACTCTTGAGCACAACGGCGTTATATTTCCTCCTCCATACGAACCGCTGCCGGCCGACATCAAGATGAAGTACAATGGTGCGTTTCTTCTGGCTCTCCGAGACCTCTTCCAACCCGTGTACAGGCAAGCCGGTCGACCTTCCCCCCGAGTCTGAAGAGGTAGCCGGCTTCTACGCCGCCTGCCTCGAGACCGACCACGCGAAGGATGAGAAATTCAACGAGAACTTCTTCCATGACTTCAAGGGCATCTTGAAACAGCACCCACCGGTCCTTCCCCCGCCTTGCGACTTATTCCAGCAAGCTGATTTGTTCCAGAGTGACGGAACGAAAATCACCGCTTTCGAAAAGTGCGATTTCCGGCCCATCTACGAGCATCTCGAGGCGGAAAAGGCAAAGCGGAAGGCCTTGACCGCAGCAGAGAAGAAGGAGAACGCGCGCATTAAAGAGGAGCAGGAGGCCAAGTATAAGACTTGCCTTCTCGATGGGCGCAAAGAGAAGGTCGGGAATTTCAGGGTCGAACCGCCGAGTTTATTCAGAGGTCGCGGAGAGCATCCTCGCAAAGGCGCCCTGAAGGTACGTCCTGCGTCTCGTTGATAATTCCTTTGTTGAATTGTCGGCCAGCTCCGCGTTCGTCCTGAAGATATCACCATCAACATTGGCGAGAATGCACCCGTGCCCATTCCCAACATGCCCGGGAAGTGGAAAACGGTTCAACACGACAACACCGTGACTTGGTTGGCGACATGGACTGAGAATGTCAACGGAAACCACAAATACGTCTTCTTGGCCGCTGGTAGCTCGCTCAAGGGTCAGAGCGACATGCAAAAGTTTGAAAAGGCTCGTGAGCTGAAAGTACGCCCAATTTGCCGTCTTGGTGCAGCTGCTCAAACATCATAGAACCATGTCGACCGCATTCGCCAGAATTATACTGCGGATCTCAAGTCTAAGGTTATGGCTGACCGACAACGCGCGACCGCCATGTATCTCATCGACAAGCTCGCTCTACGTGCGGGAAACGAAAAGGGCGACGATGAAGCTGATACAGTCGGCTGCTGTTCTCTTCGTTGCCAGCATGTGACGCTCGAGGCCCCCAACTTCATCATCTTCGACTTTTTGGGCAAGGACTCGATTCGCTACTATAATCGCGTCCCAGTAGAGCCCCAGATCTTCAAGAACATCCGTATCTTCAAGGAGAACAAGGAAGAGGAGGACGATCTCTTCGACCGTGTCAACGTGAGTGGTCTTGTGGTGCCCGATATTTCCTCTAATCATATTGTAGACTGCTGGCTTGAACAAGCACCTCCAGTCCGAGATGAAGGGATTGACCGCCAAGGTCTTCCGTACATTCAACGCCTCGATCACCTTCCAGAGACTTTTGGACGAAAACAATCTCAAGGACGCCAGTCTCCAGGAGAAGTTGAACGCGTACAACAAAGCCAACCGCGAGGTTGCCCTACTCTGCAACCACAAGCGCGCGGTTCCCAAGACCCACGAGCAATCTATGGAGAAGGTTCAGGACAAGGTGAACGCCGTTCAGCATAGTTGTCGAATCCAGGACTCAGTTCAGTCTAGTTGCGCGGGCTCAAGTACGATCGCATGAAACTCCGGCACGCTCTCTTTGGATTGGAGAAGAAGTACAAGAAGGACCCCAAGTACGCGGAGGACGAGTCCGATATAGACGATGATTGGATTGAGACGCATGAAGACGCATGCAAGGCGAAGGAGATTGAGAAAGTGCAGAAAAAATTTGCAAAGGAGAACGAGAAGCTGGTCGAGGAAGGGAAGGGGGCCCAGGACGACTCGGTGCTGGATCAGCGCATCGAGACGATCGAGGACGACTTCAAGACGTTGGCCAAAGAACGCGGGACAGGAAAGGCGACGCTGAAGCGGGAGAAACCAGTCGACAAGATAATCGAGTCGATAGACAAACTGACGCAGAAGATTAAGGACTCAAAGCTGCAGATCGTCGACAAGAGTGAGGGCAAAGAGGTGGCTCTCGGGACCAGGTAATATTTTCCAATTGCTCGACCCCAAGTCTGACGCTGCGATAGTAAAATCAACTACTTGGACCCTCGGTGAGTATTCTTGCGACGGTTTTTGTCTATCTGCTCATACTTGAACAGGATTACCGCTGCCTGGTGCAAAATCCACGATGTTCCCGTAGAAAAGCTGTTCAGCAAGACGCTCATCGTGAAATGTACGTCTCTAGCTCCGCTGACGAGCATCCTGACCTCATCTTGGCTAGTTCCATGGGCTATGGAAGTAACACAGGACTGGAAATTCTAACGACGATACCGTTCGCCGGAGAGGACCGTCCGTGGTTGTTCAAACGACGCGTTTGGGGACCATTTGCTTTATAGTTGCTATCGTTGCATCGGCTTTTTGGCCTCATATATACACATAACCAGCAAGACAGACATTTGTAGTAGTTAGAACTTGTATCCAGCATTTTAGACGCGTCTCAGTTTTGTCATCCACGTGTACATAACGCGCTCTTCTTATTTCGCCGTCATGTCGTCCATATTCGCTTCCAAAACTGCCTTTCAGTCGCTGGTCGTCGACGAGGGCGAGGAGGAGGAGGTCGAGGACGAAGTCGAGTCTGTCCCCGAGCAGGCCAGGCGCGTCCCATCCCGCCGCATCCGCTGACTATGATCACTGACGTTCACATACAGTACCCCCGAACCTCTTCCAAAGCCCACCAAAACTGCACTCAAGAAGGCGGCCAAGGCGGCGCGTCTTGCTAAGGCAGCCAAAGCCATGCCGACGCCGCCAGCGCCGCCCGCGCCTCCCGCAGTTCCACCGCAGCAAGAGCCGCCGATTGAAGAAGCGCGCCCCGCTGAGCCCCATCCAGTTGAGGAGCCTTACCTCGGGAATGGTGTAGTTGAGGCTGTTGAGCCAGAGGCCATGCACGTCGAGCCACCAGCATCTGCAGGTCCGGAAAGCTTGCAGTTCTCGAACGTTGTGGCACCAGCTTCTCCACCGGTGGTCGCTGCACCCATACAGGAAAAGCCCGCGCCCATGGTTGCAGAGAATCCGCCGCCGCCTCCTGCGGAAAACCCGACGCTCGGTGCGGAGACGGCGAAAAAGCGCCAGAATGTGTTTACGCGAACGCTTTGGACTCTGATCATGATTGGTGCTTTTATTGGTGAGCTTGCTTCGCGTTTGTGGATTCTGTGCCGACCATTGTGCAGTTCTTCTACTTCTCGGGCACACGTACATGATTCTGCTCGTCATGTTATGCCAAACGCTCGTCTACCGCGAGGTCACCGCGTTATTCTCCCTCACAACTTCGGACGAAGAGGCGAAGAAGACTGGCAAAGACCCATGGAGCACCACGCTCAACTGGTACTTTTTTGTGGTCACAAACTACTTCTTGTACGGGGAAAGCATCATCTACTACTTCAAGGTCAGTTCTCGTGCTGGCGGCGCGTCCCCAAGTTGAAGATAGGCAGCATGTTGTTTTTGCCGACGCGCAGCTCCTCCCGTTCGCCACCAACCACCGCATCATAAGCTTCACTCTTTACACGATTGGCTTCGTTGGCTTCGTCATGTCCTTGCAAAAAGGTTTCTTGAAGCAACAATTCGGGCTGTTCTGCTGGGTACACATGAGCTTGCTCATCATCGTTCTCTCCAGGTACGCCTCCTCGTCCATCGCGTCCTGTTTCTTACTTTTTCATAGTCACTTCATCGTGAATAACATCCTTGAGGGATTGATCTGGTTCTGGGTCCCCGCGTCGCTCGTTATCTGTAACGATGTCTTCGCTTACATTTGGGGCATGACCTTTGGGCGAACACCGCTCATCCAGCTATCGCCCAAGAAGACGGTCGAAGGGTTCGTTGGCGCGTTCTGGAGCACGATGATATTCGGCGTTCTCTGGGGAACGTACTTCATGCGCTTCGACTACATGATTTGCCCCGTGCAAGATCTCGGCGTCAGCGCATGGAGCTCCGTCAAGTGCCAACCCAATCCCGTCTTTGTTTGGCGCGACTGGCAGATCTGGACGCCGCTGGCAGTTTGTCTCTCAACCTTGGTTCGTGTTCAGTCCTTCCGTGGGCCCTTTGTTTATGTTCGAACAGCTCGGACGTTCTATAACGACCATCCCATATGCGCCCTACCATATACACCTGCTTTTCATGTCCGGCTTCGCGTCGCTCGTCGCGCCCTTCGGCGGATTTTTCGCGTCGGGTTTCAAGCGTGCGTTCAACATCAAGGATTTCGGGCACAGTATCCCGGGACACGGCGGTATGACCGATCGTATGGACTGCCAGTGGGTATAATCGCTCTTTGTCCTGATTCGAGCTCACTTGCCTGTAGATTCCTGATGGGCGTGTTCATCTACGTTTACTACGGCAGTCTCATCCGTGAACACCACGTCACCGTCGGATCCGTGCTACAGACGATTGTTAGCGGACTGACGCTCGACGAGCAGCTGGCGCTCATGGCGGACTTGCAACGATATTTGTCTGGACAGGGAGTTTCGATACCATGCGCGAACGGGATCTTGACGAGATAGGATACAAAGTACTTATTACAACTACATAATCAGGTTCTGAACGACAACAAAGCGGTCTAGACGAGTGTCCACTTGCAAAGCCCTTGCCACGCCATGGCCTTCCTCCCAATGGAGCTTTGAAATAGTTGCGGAGATACGCCCTTGGCGTCCCGGTGGTCAAACGAAGTCAAAGTATTGAGAGAAACATCGCCGCGCATCCCATGGGGTATATAGACGGACGCGCCCCACGCGCCTTCTGACCCGACCAAGAGTGGTGTCTTGGAATCGTCCGGGAGCGACACAAAGTAAACCCAATTCTCCGCCTGCTCTTTCGACATGTGCTCACAGAGCTTGAATAGCTGAAAATTGACATAACCTCCTCCCTGGATTTCCTCGAGGGCAGGCTGGAGCAAGTCCCGCGAGAACTGTCGAGAGTCAAAATCGCCGTAAATCAACGGTCCTGCTGGCTCCGTTATGAACTCTGCCCAGGAAATGGGACCGCCTTCCTCCTCCGGGATAAGCTGGTAGCGTGGGTCGGAAGGGTAGTGCCGCCGCCCAAACTCGGCGGGCGTAGACGAAAAATGCACGGGCGCGAACTTGGTATTGTCCCAGGTGCCGTTGGTCAAGGATCCTGCTCCCCAGCAAGAATCGAGAAGAACCCATGAGCCGTCGAGGTAGACCATATTCCACGCGTGGTTGGACGATTCTGCTGGGACTGGATCGCCCGGCGCGAGAGCCTGGTAGCCATAGCCTTTGCCGTAGCCAGTTACTTTCTCAGCATGCAGCCCGGCCGCTGTTGCCAGCTCGCAAAAGAGGCCGGCGTAGCCATCGCAGACGGCCAGGCCAGAACGGAGCGTGCTCTCGCCTGTTGAGGGACGTAGGTTGCCCGAGAAGAACGCCTCGCAGTCGTAGTCGATGTTTAGGTGAAGCCAGAAGAAGATTACGCGCGCCTTCTCAGTTTCGGATTACCAGGGACTTGGTGAATGAGTGAGATTGGCCTTGGAAGAAAGGGCCTCTGTACCTAGTGAGGTCGTATGCAAGCTGCTGGATGGAGGTTACGCTGGCGCGAGGGTATTGCGCCGCGTGTTCGTCGATGAACGTAAAGTCATGGCACTTGATACAGTGGTCGATGTAATCCGCGTCGAGTTGCTCGTGCGGCTCAGGCTCGGGTTCCGCCTCTGGCTCGGGCGTAGGCAGACGCGTCAGCTTTGGTGGAAGACGCCGTGCAGGAGCAGGAGGAGTTGCGGTCGGAGGCGGTGGGGGCTTGCGTGCGAGCAATCTCTCGAGTTCAGGGTCGCGTCTCTTTCTTGGAGGGGGTCGCGGCGGGGCGACATTGACACGCAGAGCAGCGATACATGCTGCAGGACTAGGTTCAGGGGGAACGGAGCGCCGAGGCGGAGGAGGCGGAATTGCTCGGCGGGGAGCAAGAAGAGACATTGACAACGTGTTACAGAGCGCGGAAAGAGAAATTCAAGCATGCAGGCATACACCATATTCATACTGCTACCAGACGGACTGCTACCAGTAGACAAGCATTCGTTTACGACCGGGGCTTCTCCTAGAAAATATCGTCAAAATATTGATAACACATGGAGGCACCGCCGACGGACCTTCTTCTCTTTCCACAGAGCAAGCAGACCGACGCCCGAGACCTTGACCACCTTGAAGCGGACACCGGGAATATCTCCCTTGGCCTTGCCGCGACGACCGAACCCAGAGATCAGTACTTCGTCGTTCTCATCGACAAAGTTGAGGCAACCGTCGTTCTGCACTCCAGTCAGCCACCAGAAGGCCAAAATCGAATCGGGGACGCACAGGGACGAAGGCGGTGACCTTCTTTCCGTTTTTAATGAGCTGCACCCGCACACATTTGCGGATGGCAGAGTTGGGTTGCTTGGCCTCGACGCCGACCTTCTCCAGCACGATGCCCTTTGCGTGCGACGAACCACCGGTCGGGGAGGTGCGGTAGATGTTGCCGAGCGCCCGCTTTTTGTATGTTTTGTCCGCCTAGGTGGCCGATAAGCAGTCGTTCGCTGGACTGTCGACGGCAGACGTACCCAGCGGTTCTCGCGACGGTCGTTGCGGAGCTTACGGGCTGCTTGAAGTCCACGGGGTTTGTTCGCTGCGACAGAAAGTGAGTGGGAGGGGTGCGCCCGACGCTGGGGACGACATACAGCCCATTTGGTTTGCTGCAAAGGTGGTGTGACGTTCTTCGCAGTTGTGATCAAATCGCGAAGGTCTGTCTACAGTCTATTCGACTTGCCAACGCGGGCTCTTATTTCGCTCAGTGTCGGTTTATTCCATGTACCGCTTGCCGTGTCCGTCCGTCCCTGCCTACGTCCCTCCCGCTCAGCCGAAATCCTAACCTCCCGCTGCAGCTCCGTTTCCACTTCCTTGGTCCATCCCAAACGCGTCGCGTCGCCCGTCGCGGTATTCAATGGCGCCGTGTGCCCGTATCCACTAGCATCTGGCCACGGATGGTAACTGAACATGACTCCAGCTTTGAGATAGACCGGGTGCACCAATGGCAGAGCGCGCTGACAACGCAGGGCAGCGTGAACGTGTCCGAACCCAACGAGCGCTTCGAGCCGGTGGACCATAACTCCTTCCCGGTTCTCCATAAACGGCCGTAGTCGCACGTCCTCGAGAGGTCCATATATACCACAATCTTGATAGATTTGGGTCTTTACGACAAGGTGTGCATGCTTGACCGCAGCATCGCGAGCCAGTGCGCGCTGGCGGGCGAGTTCTTGTTCAAGCTGTTCCTCTCGAGCAAGGGCCTTGGATAATGCCTCTGCGTAGCGCTCGCTTTCCAAGTCGGTCTCGTCCGCCTCCAAGTTAGTCTCGTCCACCTCCGAACCGGTCTCGTCCGCTTGAGGGTCGGACTCGGACGGCACCTCAGAGTCGTTGGACCACAAGTCGATAACTGCTGGAGGCACCACGACTTCGCCAGGAACCCGAAAGTAGATCCACCTCGAACGTTGCCGAGTAACGTACGACTCTACGACGTTTGGGGCGTACCCAGCATCGTCAACCAGGGTAGATTCCACGGACATGAGATGTTCTTCAGGCTACATCCCAAGAATCAACAGTGCGGACGCGTACAGAACAAAGACGCTGACCTTGGCCTGAGATGTAGAATCGGAAACCGTGGCTGCAGGTGTCGTAGGCACCCATTTAAAGCCGTTGCCCTCTTGTTCCAAGCGTTTGAAGACGAGAGGGGAGGCAGCGAATTTCTGGGCTAGCGCATTGGATGAAAAATGGATGGTCTGGAATTTGTTAAGAGGCAAACAAGGCCACTAGTCGCGTCGACGTACCCCAGATAGCTGGGGCGTGCCGGCCACTGAGAGGTCGGTGCCGATCGTTAGACCGAGAACTTGAAATTGGGCTGCGCCGGCACATAGTGCAAGGCGACCAAGGTCAGAAACTGGGTATGGTTAAACAAACGACGCGTAGCGCTGGGATGACCGTACGGGTAAGAGTGGGCGGCAGCGGGGTAAGCTTTACACTAGTGGTAAGACTGGACGGGGCTGCTAAAACGCGCTTTGTGGGCGGTTTAGGGACTTCCAGTCGCGGTCGTGCTCGTTTATCGGTGCGCCTTTTGGGAGGTGGTGGACGCGGTGGTGGAGGGGTTGCCACAGAGTAGCATCGGAGTGCAGATGGAAGGAAGCGCATCAATTTATGTCTCGACTTGCTTCCTCGACGCGTAGACTACTCGACACCCTCACCCACAGAGGCTTTGTCCACGACATTACCGCCCCGGACCACCTCAATGCTGCCCTCCAATCCCGCCCACACGCAGTCTACCTTGGCATAGATCCAACCGCACCGGCCCTCCATGTCGGCCACCTCCTCCCCCTCATGTGCCTCCTTCACTTTCACATCCGCGGCCACCGAATAATACCTCTCGTGCGTCACTTTTCGACGCGTTCTGCTGCAAGAACGAGCCGCGCAGATTGGTGGCGCAACGGGGCTCATTGGCGATCCTTCTGGACGCGCAACCGAACGCGAACCCGCGGAAGAGCAAACAACACTCCGGAACACAAATTCTCTCGTCGGCCATGTTCAGACTTTCTTTACACGCGCTATGGAGTACGCCAAAGAACGCGTTTCTCTGCACCATGACCGTTTCGCGCCTGTCGAAGTCATGAACAACGTCGACTGGCACCGCGGCATGACTATGATGCACTTTCTGCGCACAGTAGGCCACCAGAGTCGCGTAAACACCATGCTCAACAAGGAAAGGTACGTGCTCCTTAGACCACTCTCCTCATTCGGAAAATTCTCCAAACAGCGTCCGGACGCGTCTTGAATCTAAACATGGCATCTCCTTCACCGAGTTCACGTACCAGCTCCTGCAGGCGTACGACTTTTACCATCTAAATACCGAGTTTGGGTGTACCGTTCAGCTCGGCGGCTCCGACCAGTGGGGAAACATCCTCGGCGGCATATCTCTTATAAACCGCATGAAAGGAATCGAGACCAGCTCCGATGCGGCGCCCGCAGCATTCGGGCTCACCACACCGCTATTAACCACCGCGAGCGGCGCCAAGTTTGGCAAATCGGCCGGGAACGCCGTCTGGATGGACCCCCAACTCACGAGCGTGTTCAACTTTTATCAGGTCCCATTACGTTCTTGGTTGTTTTGCGGCGTATTCATTTGCTACAGTATTTTGTTAAATGCACCGACGCCGACGTCGAAAAGTACATGAAGCTCCTCACGCTTATGTCTATCGAGGATATCGACGCGACCATGGAGAAGCACCGCGTACGCGATTTCGCGTCCGTTCTTCCTGTGCTGAACAGCGTACAGGCCTCTCCCGACCTTCGGATTGCTCAGAGACGCTTAGCTTCTGAACTCACCGAGCTGGTCCATCTCAGTAAGCACCCTCCATCGCGAACAACGTCCAACTCAACAATGCCTACAAAGAATCCGGACGCCTCAGAGCCGAAACGATGACCAAAATCATGTTCGAGTCGGATTTGGGCAACGTGAAAGCCTCCGATGTCCTGGCCGCTTTTGCGGACAATGGCAGCGTCCATTATCTCGCCTCGGACGAGCTCTTGACGGTTCCCGTCACGAAACTCGCAGCCAAATATGGACTCGCACCGTCAACCTGTGAGTTTCTGCTATCTCTACAAGTCTTGCTGAATCTTTATAGCGGCCGCACGTACTCTTGTGCAATCAAGAGGGTTATACCTCAACAACCAACCCGTATCCGAAGTTTCCGCCACGATAAAAAGCGAAAACTTGATAGACAACGAAATGGTCGTTCTAAAAGCGGGCAAAGACAAGTTGGTTGTGCTTACAATAATAAGAAGCTAATAATCTGCACTACTCATCGTTCATCCTCTTCGCCAACTCTGCATGCACGCACAATCAAACCTGCCTCAGATGAAAGAACAAAGGTTTACCTGACAGATTCCCAACCTGGATCGGGTCAAACTCCACAACCCCAAGCTTGAACTTGAAGCGACCAAGCTCATCCATCCTCTTCCCTGAATCCGGCAGCGGAAATCGGAACCCCGCCCGCTCTCGAACGACGAAAATCAACTCTATTTCGTCGCTCAACTCGATCTCCTTGCATTGGTCGCGAAACTTGGTTGCGACTCGGACGAGGTCCGCTTGGCCGCGTTCGCTAATTTGGGCTTTCTTCCCGGCCGTCGTGATCTGGAATGCCACGAGTCGGGCTTTGGGCGACGCTGATGACTCAGACGGCGGCAATACTGGTGCCACGATGAAAGAGTCGCATGTGGGTTGATTGGGGACGATGGGTCGAAAGTAGACGCTTTCGCGCACGGTTGTAGACCGCATCCAGTCTGCTCTCCCCTTCGTTCGCCACTCGACTTCTCGCGGTTCATCCTGGTCTGGCTGGTTCTCAAAGTATACCTTGAGGGACGTCGCTGCGGCGGAAAGGTACAAGTGAGCTTGCTCCTCAAACATCCACGCTGAGGGAATAGCGGCCTCGCTAGATGTAGCCACGAGTTGCCAGAGGAGCATCTGGCGCGTCGCTGCGCTTTCCGCTTCACACACGCGCCTGAGCACGGTCGGTGAGCGGAGTCGATGCTCGAGCAGGTCACTGCCGTTTCTCCCGCGTGCGGGAGCCTCTCGGCGTCGCCAGGAGACGATTAGGGGTAAAAGGTCGCGTTCTTTCAGATAGAGGTACGGATTTTCTTCGCTCGCTACTGCTTCGACGGCGGCGCAGATGCTTTCAGAAGCGGCGAGGCAGGCTGAAAGGCGAAAAGTTCAGCATTTTCATATAGGGCATGTAACAACTGCGCACCGTTCTCGTTTGCTCCGATGAACAAGCTGGCCCATGGTTTCTCTGTGTGCCTCAAGACCAGTCCATCGTCTTCCAAGCAGTCCACAAAACTCTGGAAGAATTCTTGCAAGAAACGAATGGAGTGCCCAACAACGGATATCCCGCTGTCTAGATGGGAGTCGATGGCGTCGAGGAGCATCTTCCGAGTTCCCTCATCTTGCTTTGTCACAAATTTATTTTTCCCTGTATAGGCGTATATAGGGAGGGTAGGGCCCGATAGGGAAGGCAGGGCCTTGCCCCAGCTGATATCTTGTGAAAGGGCCGCAACAGGCTCTGATAGGCGCCTTGCAGGGCAGCCCAGGGCCTGTCTGCCTTGCAGAGACCTATTGTCCCTATCCATGCCTATGAGGCAGGCTACTAAGTAGTATCAAGAAATTAAAATGATCCTTCTGTTCCTCCACTTTTCCTTTGTGCCTTGGGTCTTATTCTTGCGAACTGTTCATCTTCATTTGCTTTAGAAGGAGCTGATTATTATTAATATTATTAACTACGGGAGCGGGCTGGTTTGAACAAGGGATCTTATGCTCTCAATATTTCTCAGACTTGCATTAGACCATTACACTACGCGACGGATAGGTGTACAACTTGCTCTGTTGAAGACATGCCACCACCCGACCTGATATTGACGGGCATCAAGATGCAATGCTCTTCCTTGTCTAGTTCTGTTGCTTTTGAGACTGAGGCTATCTTGGGATCATCGATTGCATCAACTGGAACAGCACCCCATCAACACAGTGAAAATACTGCAATGGTAACTGAATTTCACTACGATCCTTTTGGGATTTCCAGACTCATGTAGAGGTATGTTTGCTGTGATGATTGCATCATGATGATAATGATTGGATCAATCCTTGCTGAAGACATAGTATTATTGCAAAAGGTTGGTTGTGTCTTCAAGGGGGGTATTATAGCCATCAAGGATCAATCTTGCAATGATCACACAATGATGATCAATCTACTGGTTTTTGATTAGTTTTGAACACGAGTAATCTAATGTGGTTGCTCTGACCCACTGACAGTATGATTTGATTTTTTGATGTGCAGATCAAACACTTTGATGCAATCAAAATCATTGTGAAGAAATGATTTGAGCTGGCTTCAAAATTCAGTTGCAACCTGCAAGCAGTGCTTTATTTCATTGCCGCTTAGTCAGCGGAGCAACAATTTACTCTAATGATTAATGCAGCTCAAATGACCCCTTCTGTGTTACCAATTTGAATGCTCTTTCACTCTAAATGAGTGAAGAAGAGAGAGTTTGGTGAGATGCATCCTGCCACCGCTTAGGGAGCCCTGCCAACACCATAGCCAACCCTATACATGCCCTGTCAATGGCTACCGGCCCCTGCGTGCCACCTATCCTGAACCTATGAGCCCCATCCCAGCCCTATCCTCCCTACCGGTCACCTATCCGGGCTTGTAGGAGCCCTGCAATGCGGTAGGGCCCTACAGGGAAAAAAATAAATTTGGGACATTGTCGATGAACTCGCCTTTGAGGCTCATCACATGCAAACGCAAGAATGTGCGCAGGCTACGCTATTGAGCATCATGCCGCCCGGAAAAGCATACCCACTCACGTACTGCGCGTCGGGATATCAATGGAGATAGTAGCCATAGAGTGTTTCTTGACCAAGTGGCCGTAGCGGAATTCTTGCGGAGACGCGGCGCCAATGATGCGGAGGGGGTTGTCCTCTTGCGCTTCGGCGAAAGGCGGTGGTCCTTCGTTGTTCTTCCAGCTCATATCCAGGAGAAGGACCAGATTTTTCAGTTCGGGGACCCGCAAAACCTCGCGTTCGTGGTCTTTTCTGATTTCATAACACCCATGAGAGTCGAACAGATAAAGGGTTTGTCCCTCGTAATGCAAGATCGGCTGAGACCTGGCCAGGGCGAGTGTGAGGTAGAACCGAAGGAAATACCTTTTGCCTAATAGCACGGTTGAGTCGACGCTTGCTTAATACGCGGTTGAACGAACCAAGCCCGGGATCCCCGATGACAACAACACCGTTGGTCTTATGGTGCAGTCCGTCCCTCGCTTTCGGGCCCGGGAACGCCGTTGGTGACGGCTTCCGCTGGAGCAGACGCTCGGTTACCCTCTTGAACAGGTAAGAGTACTCGGGAAGGTAAGCGATGTACTCGTCGCCGGCGCAGATGCGGAATCCGTCCCAATCGAGGTCTTTGTGGTCGGTCCCCTTGCCCCACAGAAAATTGTATTTGACCTTTCGGTTCGCGAAACCTTGCGTGGCCTTGGTCGCGATGGATTCGCGCACGAGCGCACCGAAATCCTTGTGCCTGATGTCATTATCCATCTTGGCCTCTAGTTGGACGGCGGGGGATAGGACTGCGGTCGGAGCGATGTCGTCTAGACTGGAGAACTTGTTGGGTGTGTCATTGTATGCCGATGTCGACAACATGGACGTTGTGGGCACAGTCTGATGGCGAGGTGCACAGCCCCTCGGGTGACAATGGCGGTACTCGACCTTTGTTCTTGCATTCCAATATATACAACAGACAAAGACTCTGCTCAATCTACCCGAATGGCCGAGTAAAGTTTTCGTACTGCCCAATAGGAGGCCAAGAACCCTATCGTACCTGTCCTCTTCAGCCGCCGTTTTACAACAAAAGATTCAAAACATACCCGTTATTAGGAAATTGAGCAAGACGAGCAGAAGCAAATATCCAAGATAAAGCACCGCGCTGGAAAGTGAGTGCAAGGAAAGCCGCGAAGCCCAAAAGAAAAGTCCGTAGGCAAGCAACCAGAACGCGGAACCGCCTCCACTCAAGAAGGAACGCCAGTGCCATCGATCTAGCGCGTCATTAGAAGAAAGAAAGTTAACTGAGACAGCGCACGTACAATCCTCGGCGCAGAGGCAGAAGTAGGTGAATAGAATCGACACCGTCGCCGTGGTGAGCGCAACGATACAAGCGGTCAGCGCTACAAAGCCAAACGCGTAGTAGGCTCTAGAGGCAAAGATGCTGGAGAGCATAAAATAGAGCTCAACGAAAGCCGCGCCTGTAGGTCAAAACTGAGCGCTCGTCGCGCGGTAAGTTCGAACAAGATACCGAAAGGCAGAATGCCGCTCAACAGAGCCGCGGGTATTGGTTGGAGGTAACGCGGCGCCGGAGGAATCTGTCGAGGGATTTGGTTCACTCGAACAGGATGCGAGACGGGCTATATTAGACAAGTCAGAAGCCAGACCGATTATCGGAGTGGACAACGATACGCCTTGTTTTGTTCCGAAATACGCGCCGATAGCAGAAAGTGGTGCCGAGATTCCGTACCAAAGCAGCACGATAAGGAGCATGGTGCCGAATGGTACGGCACCGGATGAGCCGGCGCCGAGAAGGAACAAGTTGAGCAGGAAGACGACAGCAAAGATGACGGTGGGCATGACTGTTGCGGTCATGAACACATTCTTCTTTCGCTCAAGCCCGCCCAACGACGCGTATACTCGGCTCGAGATGTATCCTCCGATGCTGCGCCTCATTTAAATGAGGTCAAATCAGATAGCCAAACGACATACCCTCCAAAGAAGCTCCAACATACCATCATAACGGTCGCGAGCGAACCACGGTTTGAGGGCGACAAGAATCCTTGCGGACGTCTCTTCAGCATCGCAGGTCACCGCAGCATGAAACACAAACCGAGCAACGCAAAGACCATGGTTACGCCGACCATGCAGATGAGCTGGCCACCATTTCCAGCCATGACAGAAAGGACCATCGGGTTCCTCGGTGTTCGGAAGACCTCTCCCCAGACCTGTAAGGGCTGAGCGTTGAGCTCAAAGCCCATGTACCTCACAAACCAGTTTGAAGCCAAAGTCTTCGGCAACATCGTCAGATAAATCGATCGCGTTGTAGCGAGAGATCTACGTATGCAATGAGGAACGCCGGGTCCAAGGAGAAGGGACTAACATCGCGAGATATACTCCGCAGCAAGATCATGGAAACCATAACGCACAAAAAGGCGACCTAGAAGGTCAGTCGAGGTTACCTCAAGCAAACGAGGGAGCTCACGATGACCAGCGAGTTAATCAGAGAGAACCAGTGGATGCGGGGATCTTGACGAGACATCAATTGAGGCTACAGCATCCTCCCACATATGAACGAACCGAAAACTTGACAATCCTTGTCAGCACAAGGAAAAAATTACGCGGAGCTACATACTTTTCAAGTACGAGTCCCAACGCGTCGCCTGCGGATAGTATTAGGATGGTCGCAGGCAAAGAGTACCACAAACCCAGGGAGTATCCGAAACCTTGGTTGCAAGTTAGAACAGCAAAAGTAGATACAGGCGACGTACGTTCCAAGTCACTCGGTAGGTATACCGAATGACATTGTTTTGTGTTTCGCTCAAGAACAACGGTTCAGCATGTTCTGTGTCGCATGTGGCGGTGTCTGTTTGAGAGCCTCCAATGCTAGGCACAATGAGCCCGATTTGGCGGTTACGCGAGGGGAGAAACTAACCTAGACGGCCAGACGAGAACGCCAACCACTCGGTAATTACCGGGAGTGGGAGAATGGTATTTGAGGACAATGTCATAGTGGTTGTGAAGCGCTGGTTGAGCTTCGCTGAACTTTGGCGGTTCGTCGTTGCCCAGATTGAATCCGGCGTCGTAGAACAAATCCCCCTGGATAGACTATGAGGATACGCGGTCGAATTAGCGATGTTAGAACTGACTGAGAGGAACGTGAGCTGGTGCCTCCAGAATGAACAAGACTACCTGTCCGCTGGTCGAACTTCAGTTCCGCTGAAGGCAGTCCGTCTACCTGCACAGTCCACGGTCAATCCTTGTAATTATCAAGGCGAGTGACCATAGTACCAGCCAGTTGAGCGCGTAATCCTCTCGGATGCGGTCGTTGATGAAGGTCGCGTCTTCAGCCGAGACATCCGACACGGTGCAGAGAGTCTGGCACGTAGAATTTTGCTTTAGCATGCTGATGTCGAATGGCGACGAGAATATGCGATCTCCGAACAAGATAGAGCCTGTAGAGCGTTCGAATTAACAGCTAGCCAGGCAGTTGCCGCGTACCTAATGATTCTGGTTGTTTCTGTGGGCCATCTTTGGGTTGGCAGAATCTGAATTTGGGATTATAATAGTCGTCTGAGACCCTGCTGTGAGCAGGAGAACGCGATGCGAGCGGACGCGTACAGTTTATGAGGGATTTCTAACACGATTTAGCGGAGAAGTGTAGGGGGAGAACGACGCACGAGTTTGGCACTCTCGGAGCCAGTGAGCATCGGAGTGAGCGCATTGACGAAGAGCGGGACCTAGTGCGCGTGTCAGACAAGGCTGGCTGTGGAATAGCAGGCACGGACACTGTCGCCTTCCATGAAGTCGTGGGGGGCGGCGCCGGGGAGGTAGAAAGCTAGAGCGCTCGAGGGCAGAAGGAGTAGTCCGGCGACTACCCGTGGCCGCATCGTTGGTGGCGGTCTTGAGAAGCGTTTGATGTCTCTACGGTCACGAACTCATCGAGAGCAGCGATGTCCTTTGAAATCCTGGCGCGTTGCCCGACGACACGCGCTCGTGTATCCAGACTCACCCTCGCCCATGGCCCGACTATGCTCCCCACCTTCATGCCTGTGGGTACACAGGCTGCGATAAAGGGCCTCACCACCCAGCAAGGTGCCCTACATTTTGCCTCCATGGCTCAGCTAACCCAAAGTCAGTCGAAGCTCTCGGGGTATCCCTAATGTCCGCTCCCTATACCTCTCTGCGTCGCACCGAACCCGTCCACAGACTACACAACACATATCATCTAAATCTGCGCCCGGGCGTCGACATCCCTACGCGAGGTAAACGGCAGCGAATGCCCATCGGGGTGCTAATGCCATACAGGCCGGAGGATCTCACCAATTTTCCGGTTGGCACAGAAACCTGCTCACTGTAAGAGTTCCTAGCCGATTCGACAACTCTGGAACCACCAGCGACGCGTTGCAGGACAGTGGCGGGTTCCAATTCGTATCCTTGAGCAAGTTCGCAAGCATGTATGCTAGCTTCACTGTTCATCTCAACGCGTTGACCCAAGATAGCACAGAAGAAGGGGCGCTTTTCGCAAGCCCGTTCACGGGTGAACCTACGATGCTAACGGTTTGGTTTTCTTTGGATCGTCTATTCGCCCACTCAGAAGAGCGCAGCCCGAACAAAGCATGTCCATTCAGCATGCGATAGGCGCCGATATCATAATGCAGCTTGACGACGTCGGTGGGACATAGGACTCCTTGGCGGAATCGCCTCTAAACCGCCAAACAGTTCCCAGCCTAACACCGGATCGCGACAGAGTGGAAGAGGCTATGGAACGCTCCGTACGTTGGCTAGACAGATGCATCGAATTCCATCATGCGTCGGGCAAGCAAACAACCCAGAATCTATTTGCGATCGTCCAGGGAGGCTTAGATTTGGAACTACGTGGTCGTTGTTTGAAGGAAATGGTCGCGCGCAAGGATAAGGTAGCAGGATTTGCTGTAGGCGGGCTTAGTGGAGGTGAAGAGAAAGGTAAATGCTTTTAGAGCTTTCTTGCACAACCACTCACATCGTCCAGACATCTTCTGGAGAATGTTGGCGGTATTCGATATCCTTTGCTTATCTAATCGCGATGCAGAGTCAAGCAATGCGCCGAAGAGCTACCAGAAGACAAGCCACGCTATTCGATGGGAATTGGGTACGTCTTTGTGCCGCCAATCGTCGCCATTACTGAGCATCAGTAGTTTCGCAGAAGGTAGATTTCCGCAGCTCGAGCTTCTATTTCCGTTAATTTGTCAAGACCTCCTCGTTTGTGTTGCGCTAGGGATCGACATGGTGAGCAGGGCGTTCCATGACCATGTATCTCTCACCGATGCGACCAGGCGGACTGTGTATTCCCTACTCGCACCGCCCGATTCGGTGTAGCTCTCACACCGACTGGCCCATTGAACTTGCGTGAGTGTCCTCCAGCTGCACCTCAATCTCTTTAACCAAGAAAAGGACTGGCACGCCATGCAAAAGACTTATCCCCAATCGACAGTGAATGTCCTTGCCCAACATGCGCAAGCAAGACTTCTCGAGCGTTCCTCCACCACATCGTTACGCGCGAGACCACGGCTGCTCATTCCGTCACTCTGCATAACATCGTTTTCCAGGCGCAGCTTATGGGAGGAGCTCGCGACGCCATTGCGAACGGGACCTTCCCCCAGTACCTCCGATCCTTTTTTGCTCGATATTTCGGCAAAGCTGGTTATCCCGAGTGGTGCGTGAACGCGCTGCGCAGCGTCGGGGTCGATTTGCTCGAAGGTATTGACGTGCCAGTCATATCGGGAAGTGGGGCAAAATGGGAGTACAGCCAAACAGATAATCCGTAATAAACATCGCTCTAATCATCGTCTCCCCTTCTTTGACGGCCGCGCATTCTTCGCTTTTCGCTTCTCCAGCAACTTGCGATTCTTACGAATCTGCTCCGACGTCTTGAGCTCCGTCTTGACTCTTGCCATCGGCTTCCCGCGATACCGCCCTTGTTTCAGTCCACCTTCTGCGCCTTGAACCTCATTCTTCTTCTTCTGCTGGCGGACCTTGCGGTCATAGTTCTTGTCCCGCTTGTCCAGCGGTTTGGCGTCGGTCACGGTGTTGTGTCGGAACCGTCTAGTTCCGCCTGGCCGGCCAGAGCCCTCGCGTTCGGCTTCTCCTACTCGTGGTAGCGACGAACGCGTCTTTGCTTTCCACTCGTCGAACCGCCCGCTGCGGTACGTCGCCGGGAGGCGCGTCCCGTTCTCCGTCTTCACCAATTTAACATTGTCTGCGCCAGCCCCATCACCCTTGATGAAGCGCCGCTTCTTCTTGTCCCATGTCATTTGGTTGCGTTTTCGGTCGCCTGAACCATCGTCGCCGACCAAATCAAAGGTGGCATTACGCGCTTGTTCAGAGAATGAAGCCCCGTCGCGTAAAGAGTAGCTGTATGTTTATTTTAAAAACGTCCATATCTCGCTCAGAATGGCCACATACCCTTTCTCTGTTGCCGCATCTTTTTGGAAGTGGGACATGTAATACTCTGAATCCCGATGGGTTTTCGTCGTTTCAGAGCCATTGTAAACCACCTGAAGAGTTTCTTAAATGGCAACTCGACCATGCATAAGAAACGGCCTACCGCAACGTGGTCGTCATCTGCAATCTCTTGCGGATCGTCATCCTCCTGCGCATCGGCGCCGGTAATGGACGCCGTCACCCGCCGTTTCGCCGCCCTCTCCAACGCTTTCCTACGCTCCTTCATCAAAGCGGCGTTGGCGGTATTGCCCTTCCCAGCAACCTCAAATACCGTCTCGGAAGGTCGAAACGCCTCGACACTGCGCAGAAGCGACTGTCTTGCTTCCTCTTGCAGCCTCCGCCGAGCAGCATCGTCTCCTCGGAGCAGAACAGGGTGAATGCCCGAATGAGAACCGGCTAGCATCCATTTGGGGTCTTTGATCATCTCCTTGGCGCGTTTGTAGCTCTGCGGACTCGCCTTTCCCTTGCTGCGTTCGTACATAGCATGTCCGCGCTGCATGACCGCGCGCAGTGAGGGCAAGGAGTGGTTCGCGTCATCCAGGGTCCGGACGTACTCGACATCCGCGTCTATTTTTTCTCGTTCGAACGTCCCCAGGATCAAGGATTGGGTGTACTCCTGCTCGTCGTCGCTCGCCACGGTCGGCTGCAGCGGCCGACCAAGAAAGAGCTGCAGATCGAGCAAGAACGGCAGCTCCGCGTTCGTGACGAACGTCCAACTCCAACCTTTCCTCCCTGCTCGCGCCGTACGACCAACACGATGAACGAAAACCCTCGCGCCTTGCGGCATATCGTAGTTGACGACGTTCTCCAGAACTGGGATATCGATTCCTCGAGCAGCAACGTCAGTAACAACGAGAATGCTGGTTTCCCCGCGTCGGAAGTTGTCCATTTGGAACGTACGCGTCCCTTGATCGAGAGTTCCGTACAAGTACGAAACAGCGTAGCCAGCGGTTGTAAGCAGAGTTTGCAGATACTCGACATGATGTTTTGTAGCCGCAAACACAAGGGTTTGGTGCGAGAGCATGATTTGTTCCGCTGGCTTGTTTTTGCCTTTGCGCGACTTGCTGGGGCCTTCCTCTCCCGTTTTGCGCTCAGCAAGCGGGACCTTGATTACATCCCGCAGCAAAGCGAGTAGACACGCGTCTTTTTCTGCCTGCTTAAGCGAGAAGAACGCCATGCGCAGGTCCGGGCTGATCTTGCTCTCCGCGTCGAGCCGGACGAGCTTGGGTTCCTTCAAGCCGGCTTTTGCAAACTCCACGAGGGAAGATGGAAGAGTCGCGGAGAACAAGAGCGTTTGGCGCGTCGCGGGCAGTCGCGCAAGACATTCATGTAGCGCCGTTTCGAAGCCCATCTCGAAGAGGCGATCTGCCTCGTCGAATACCACGTACTGTATAGACTTGAGGTCGAGGTTCATCTCCACGATGAGGTGCAGTAGTCGTCCCGGCGTCGCAATAATTCTGTAGCTTCGTCAAACGATGCAAAGAACGAAGAAAAAGGCGCGCACACATCCGGGTTGCTGGTTATGGCCTCAAATTGCTCATCCAGCCCCTCACCGCCCACAATCAAGCTCCAACGCAAACTCTGTCCTTTGGAAGACTCGTCCCCAGCGGTATCCCCAGCATGGTTCCCCTGCCCGCCCTGCCATCCCCTCGCAAGCTCCTTCCCAACCTTCATGACTTGCAGCGCCAGTTCGCGCGTCGGAATAAGAATCAGCGCACGCGCACCGAACGTCGTCGAATGGCGCCCCGCTAGCCGCTGCACCAGCGGAACCATGTACGCGAGGGTCTTGCCAGAGCCCGTACGCGCCATGCCCACCAGATCGCGGGGAGGGTTATCCAGTAGGGCTGGGATGGCCAACCGCTGGATCGGGGTCGGAATACGGTAACCTTGTAGGGTTAATGAGCGTAGCAGCGAAGGATGCAGTCCTAAGAGACTGAGTTTAGTTTTTTCGTTGTGCATAGATGGTGGTGGACGCACCCATCGACTGGAAGCTTCCGCCGCCGACCTCTCCCTTTGCCAGCTTGCCCTTGTTCCCTTTCGTCTTTTTGAGGAGCTCGGTGCCGTCTTTTACATTGCGTTTGGCTATGGATGTGCGGATGAACTCGCCGAGCTCGTGTTCATCGTCGACGTCGTCGTCATCGTCGGTGTCGTCTTCTCGACGGCGCTTGGATGTGAGCGCTGTAGAAATATCGATGTCCGAGTCCGAGTCGCTCCCTTGGTCTGCGTCGTCGTCGCGTCTGCGTTTGGTGGACAACATTACGGGAAATTTTTGTGACATTGATTGTTACAAAGGCTAAAGACTACGGCCACGACCTAGTTCCCCAGCCCCACTGGCCGAAGCAGACCGGCGCAACCTCAATAACGAGCACTGCGATCCCCGCATACACTACAAGCTTCGTCAAGACGTCCGCATCGTATCGTTTCACCTCTTCTCCTGCTGCCTCGCTTTCCCGCACATGCGCCCCGCCCCCTCGCGCCGCTTCAACGGCCTCAGCCCGCCTCCTCAGACCGTTCTTGCTCGAGCCATTCAAAGCCGAGTACCCGCTGCCAATCCCACCAATCTCAACACCCGCCGTCGAGGTAAGGTCGATAACCGACGGAACAGGATGCAGCGCGTCCACCGGCGGCACGTCCGTGTAGTCCGTAGCAGGAGTGTAGAATCGGCGGTTAGGAAGCCGCACCAGTTTCGCCAGACCACGGAAAATGGGTGGCAAAAGCCGATGCATGAAAAACTTTGCGCAAAGCCGCCATACGACGATTGCCAGGATTCCTGCAAGCATTTTGCACAACGCAATGCTCCACCATAATCCATCGTCGGCCCAAGTACGCGGAACTGATTCCCAAATGCCCGTGTCCGATAACACCCAGCCGCTATGGGGCATGAGCACCTTTCGGAAATGTGTCGTCTCGGGACTGAAACGCGCGGCGCCCCAGCGGCCAACGAGCATTCCAATGGCGACAGACCCGATGGCCACGGCGTCCTAAACCCAGTCAAATGACACTATGTAGCGAAATGGAGCGCCAACCTCGAAACACGGGCAATCGTCTACCGGTTGCGGATGTTGATTGACTGCAAGGAGCGCCAAAGGTATCAGGGTCAATGGCACGCGGAAAGACGAGGCTGGCGTTTGAGCGATCCAATTGTCCACCCAGGCTCCGACGCCCCAACCGCGAAACACCGTAATGTTGTAGCTGAGCGCGGTACTGGGCGACAGCGGGATAGAGAAGGAGATGGGAATGCCTCGGAAGGAGGTATAAGCCACCCAGGTATAGATCCCGACAACAACGCCCACTATGCAGTCGGTGAACGAATGCATAGCGAGGTAAATGCGGCCAAAGACGACCGAGGCAACGTAGAAGACGAGCCCGGCGGTGCAAGCAACGTATACAGGGAATGCCATGGACGCTTCGCCGTCATTTGGGAACGCGAGCTCGTGAAAGTAGGCCCAGAACAACAAAGCGATAGAGACGCTATTTGCCGAGTGCGTCGATGGAAAGCCATATTCAAGGTGGTGGGTGCCGATAGCTGGAAAGGTTGATTGGATGGACCCATTGACACGGGAAAGAGCGCACTCATTCGTGTGACCGGCGGCGCAAATGGACGAGGAGAGCAGAAGAGATCTTTGGCGACCGAGGTCAGGTAGATTCCGACGGCCAGCGTAATGACCAAGCTGCGGCGCCTCAGCGGATTTCATAGCCAGACACTGCAACGCACCCTTCTCCAAGATCGTCGTGACCAAAGAAGAAGAATATCGGGATAAATATCGAGAAGAAGGTGTGCGACCCAAGGGCAGAGGTATAGATGAAGAATCTATCGAGAAACGGCGTCCGAATAGCGTCCTAAGTTGCTCAGTGGTTGGCCGCAGTGCCAATGTATGGGCGCGCACCTGCAGCTGAGCGATAATTCGGGATTCGGTCTTGATACTCGCGACCAGTTTTCGTCTAACGGCAGCGCGGAAGCGGGGAAGCGTCGCCTCGTAGACGTCCATAGGATCCTCCGGCGCGGGTGAAGTAGTTCGTGATGAGGCCGCCGAGGGTGGCCCCGAGAGCGTGAATTTCGTGCGGGACATAATGGGCAGAGGCAAGAGTGGCCGGCTAACAAATACAGGCTAAATCATACTAAGCGGCGCCCCTCCGCGCCGAACTGCTTCCCCGCATCCCTGACACACCTCCAACGATTCAGAGTAGCCAGATAACCCGAGGGAGAGCACGTACCTCCCCGAGCACGCGTCGCAGCCCGCATCGATGCCCGTGTTCCCCGCACTCCCCGGACACCACCTCGCGTCGCAGGAACGCGGTCTCGTTTGTCCCTCTCCGCCTGTTCCCGCTCTTGCTGCTCTGCACGCTCCTTCTCTTCCCTCAACCGCCGCTCCTTCTCCTGATGGGCGGCAGCAACGCGTTCGGCCTCGGCCTTGCGTACCCTTTCTTCCTCTTCTTCCCTTTCGCGTCGGATGGCTGCCTCGTCCTGCAAAGGTCATCGGGGCCGCGGAAAGCCAGGGATTTGCGCACCTCGTCTGCGCCATGCCAATTCTCGTCGAGCAGCAACTGAGCAAACTGCTCCGATTGCGATAAGATGTCGACGTATTCGTTGAGCAGCCCCTCCGTCTGCTCGAGTTGTGTAGCGATGAGCTGCATTCCATGTCAGCTGAGATCCTAACCGCCGCTAGTCGTTGACCTCATTCTGCGAGCCCACCTGTCCCAGCGCCTCGTTGAAAGACGACAGCGCCGCATTGAGCCTCTTGAGCACAAACAGATCTTCCTGCAGCTTGTCTTCGCGTCGTTTGCCCATCTGACGCGTCGTAGGACTAGACGGCGCATCTCCTGGTGCCATTGAGTGAGGCGCAACTCGACAGAACCGGGAATACGCGCCTTCGGGGCGATCGGACAATGAGAGCTCTGAGAGCGACAGATCTGCGCCACCAGGCCCAGTATGGGACGATATAGACGACGAGGAGGGTATTGGGGTGCCAGATAGTAGGTTTGAGTGGGATGCATCGTCAAAATCGAAAGACTCGGAAACGGACATTGTAGTCGATGCAAGCCTTTGACGCGACCGGTCACAACTTGCTCCCAACCACGATGCCGCCTAAACGCCAAGGGAGACACAGACGACGACCCGAAGCCGCGTTCAAAGGTACACTCCATCCACTGCCGCAATCTTCTAAACTAAACTGCCAACAGAAGGTCAAGAAAGAGGCAGAGGAATCAGCAAAACCGCGTTCAGCGGCAAAGGTGGGTTCTACAGACAGACCACCCGGCTTGACCCAACTACGTACAGAAGGTCAAGAAAGAGCAGGAAGAATCCGCACCAAAATCGCGTTCATCCAAGGTATGTAGGTCTACAGACACGACTTGACCCAACACCTGTCAAGAAATCCGAAGAGGGAGACGAGGAGGAGGCGGCGCCCCGTACCGTCAAAAAGCCACACTTCTCCGACTCTGAGGACGACACGCCTGAGGTGAAGACGAACGATACCGGGGAGAAATACATCGAGCTGGGGACGAAAGGGCATAAACGAGTCACCGTTCGTAGTTTCAAGGGAAGCACCCTTATAGACATCCGGGAGTTCTACGTTGACAAGGCGCGTCCAATTGTGCAACATATGCTGACGACTGACCAACCGACGCGTCTACAGGCGACCGACGAGATCAAACCTGGCAAGAAGGGAATCGCGCTGAGCGTAGAGCAATACAATGCCCTCAAAGGCGTTATTGGTCTCGTCGACGAACTCGTTGAAGACCTCGACAAGTGAATGTACTATTACTGTGGCAGCACTCCATAGCCCATGCGTCACCGATTTACTCGACCACGACCAAAGCCCTCAGGCCTCAACAAAAGAGTCGGTGACTGATACCATCATCTATTCTCCTTTTCGTACCACCACAATGGCCGATGCACCAGACGTCATCTTCTGCGAAGCCCGGGGCCAAAGAAAGTCTTACAATTTCTTCAGAGGTCTTGTCCACGAATCCCAGAGTCTCTCTGAGTACGTTCAAGGTCGCATGAGAGCCGGCAATTTGACGTTGGATGCGTACATCGGAGTTTTGAAAGTTGCAGATGGACGAGGTCTTGGGGAGCTACAGTCCCAACGAATTGGGCAAGCTCAAAGAGCAGTGTGCCTCCCACCAGCAGCAATGGTTCGGACTGGCCAACCCAACTCAACATCCCAACGCTCCTGAACGGGTCACACTTCCTCTTTTCTTCCGCACAGACGAGTGCTGGGATCTCTACACCGACCTCCGCAAGATCAGCAATTACGAAGAAGAATCAGAGCTCATAAATAAATTTCTTGGCTGTTGACTACAGTCCGGTGGGTAGTGCAGTCTGCTACCGACCAATCTTAACATGACCGAGGTTCAAATGCTCGAAGCAGAAAGCGCCGCGGATGAAATCACAAATCTGGCGCGTTACAGCGTCGCCGACGACCTTCCCGAGGAGTCGTATAGTGCTCAGCTGTCTATTCACCTCAACAGCATCTTTCGACACACTCTCGTTTCGCCAATAACAAGGTCTTCCCCACAGAGTTCAACGAGAAGGCGCGCATTTGATCCTAGCAGTACTAGAAGGAAATCAAGACATTTAATGGCGAAGGATGCCCGCGCTTCCAGGTCATCCGCTCTGCTCAAAAAGCTGTCGCGCGTCTCGTGCGTTGCCAGATCAGTTGGAGAGTCGCAATTAACAAGTTTGTAGGCGCCAGATGCGACCACGCGATTCTCGATAATCCATGCGATTCGTGGCTCGGAGTGGACTGTCGGAATATCGTGTCGTGATAACACGGTAATCAAGGCTCTCGAACATCATCCGTCCTTCATTGCCGACTTCCTCTTCACCTTCTCGTTGCTGCCGATGCACGCTAACGTCCGAAGGGACCCCTTCCATAACCTCCGTCTTGCTGCGTTCTTTGCTGCAATCTCGAGGGCGGAGGGTAAACTGGCAAAACAATATGACGATGGCAAAGAGCTCAAGGAGGTGTTGGCTTCACGCCTGATAAAAGCGATTGAAGGCTGCATTCCGGTCGAGGACGATGCCGAAGCCGAACTTCATTGCATCGGCATGGTCAAGAACCAACCGTTCTTGCTTTTGTTCAAGCGTGGGGCGCATACCTTTATCGTCAAATTTCTTCGAGGACGGTATGGAGAGGCACATCACAAAGCAATGGTTCGCCTCTATTCGTCGACTCGCACTGCGTATTCGCTGATGTTTATTTCCTCAAATTTTAGGAGCGTTTCGCGCCCCGACTGCACGATGTTGTTCAACTCATGGATGGGTGGAAGATGGTGGTCATGGACCATGTAGATGGCCTCTCAGCAAGCGACCCCGACTTTATCCCCACCAGCGACCATCTTGATCAACTTGACCAACTCGGCGATGCATTGGCCGCAAAGGGCATTGTCCATGGAGACCTGCGCGACGCTAACATTATGGTCAGCGACGAGAGCCTCAGGCTTGTGGACTGGGACTGGTCAGGCCAGGCAGAGGTGGACCGCTACCCAATCGTTGAACTATCGCCTGAGGCGTCCCGGTCTCCCGATGCTATTGGTGGTTGCATTATGCGCGTCGATCACGACAAGCAACGACTAGAAGCACTCAGGAGCAAGTGGGAGAGTCTGATGCGCCGGGGCATTGGCAAGAGAAAGCGGAACGATTCCAGTCAAGGGATTGCTCAAGCATCTGGGGAGTTTTCGTCGTGAGCGCGTGGGCGCTGAGCCTTGTTTGTCACTTGGACGACATATCGGCGAGCGGCGGGCGTCGTCGAAGGAACGAGAGAAGTCAAGTTTCCGTGTATTATTACCACTATGCAAGCCCTGGAAGACGAGGCGGGAAGAGCCGCATCAACGTTAGCATCAACATACTGCCCTATTTGGGCGGTACTTTAGTAGACCTCACATGACGCCCAAATTGGACTTCCACCAGCTTGCCTATCGAATTCTTCATTCGACCGTATCCCGGGCTTTTACTAGTCCTTCAGTCCTGTCAGGGGTATGCCAGGATGCCTCTGACGACGACTCGTGCATTCGGGTTTCTGCGGCGCCTTATCGACTGCACGCGGAAGAATAACCACCCGCTGACATTGGTCTTTAGCTACTTACCTGAACTTTTTTTACTTTACACCTGAGGCTTGTCCAGGTGAGACCGAACGCTTCTGGCGTCAACTTTCTGCACTGCCTGGTTAACGTTCCGTTGAGCCTCAAAATCACTCACGTCCGCCCCCGTGCTCATCGACATACCAGTATCCGTCGCGCTTTTACGTGCAGCCAATCAGGCACTGACGCGACGGCTTGAGCGGGAGAGCAAGACAGACGCGTCGTTATACGAGCGATACCGTCCAACATTCATCGAGTCGGGCTTCCAACAGTCGCCTCTGCAATACGACCATGACCTCGGGCGGCGGCTCAACAGAGTGTTCCGTAAGAGCAGCTGCACTGCCGTCTGCCCCCATAACTTGACCTCGCAGGCTAAGAAAATAAATACTTACTCGTCTTTTCCTCGGGCAGCGTTGCTACTCTTGGACAGGCTGCAATACTTCATCGTACCAGGCAGACTCTTTTTCCCGTGGTTACAGGACCGCTCCATGGCGAAGATACTCATAGGTCTTTCGCGAGGTATAGTTCGTTGATAAGCTTGGGCTTGACTGTCGACAGGTCTTTGTTGTCTCCGCCTCGTCGTCACAGTCGCTCTTGCTCGGACCACGATTCGCTACCGCACGCCGCGAGCTGGGCTGAAGACTGGCTTTTCAGGTAAAACTGTCGAATCAGGCGCGTCGTGCCATCACCTTTGTGTTACCGAGTTGCACGGTGCGATCATGGATAGCATTTGCCTGTTCCTTGAATATATCCGGACGTATTCGGCACCCTCCAGCCACCTTATGGCGCAGAACCGCTGCTGCGTTACTCGTCCTCATGTGCGCACTTTCTTCCTTCTCGTCACCGGAACCTCGAGACACTTGACGTACCTCTATACGCGACAAATCTTCCGAACTTGGTTTGGCTTACTCTGTGGGTTCCGGTCAACTCGATTGTGGTTGAGCACATTTGGTTGGATTGTGGCGTGACCAATGATAGTTGGGGCCCATTTGTTTTCTTCTAACCCACACCTTCGTCCACTCTCCCGTCTCAACCTCCCTCCCCCCACCATTCCAACGCAGCCTTCGACAATCCGCCCTCAGGCTCGTAGCAAGCAGTAAGTCTGGTATCATTATGCTCGGGAACCCAGCTACTGAGCTAAATCTTAGAAGACCAATGCGTTCTGGTGTCTATCCCACCTACTCGTATGATCCGACCCCATCTAGGCGTCGAACGTCTGGCAGGGACGTCTATCTCGCCTACTGGTACCAAGGGCAGCTGGATCAGGGCGCGAACGGCGCCGACTTATCGCCCGGAGCTCGCGCTGCCGACTTGCGCTGGCAAAGACTGTCTGCCATAGAGAAGGAGGTACGTTCCATGCAGCAGCTGCATGTGCCGCACTCGTTTACCTTCTTTCAGCCGTTTGAACGGGAGGCGCTCGGTATCCAATTATGCATCTCTGGCCGTTTTCCTACTCCGTGAGTGGCGGCTTAAACGAGCTCGCAAATTGTAACCGGCAGGTAGAATCAACGCAGAATCGTCTGCAGGCGGTTCCGACAATGTACCTACGAAGACGCGGCGTGCCTATCGGCGCGCCACAGAGCCCACATTGCGGCAGAAGCGTCCTGTCAGCGCATTCATGCTCTTCCTCAATCAAGCTCGACTAGACTCCAACTTATGGACTTCTATTGTCGGCACTGAGCGCAGCGCGCGACAGCAGAGCAAACTCGTTGGCCAATTCTGGCGACAGATGAGTGACGAGTCGAAACTGGCCAGTAGGCCCTTCCCAGTGTGCGCTCTACGCTCACACTCATCTAGAGCTACGAGAGAGAGGCTGAAATCGCCATGCTGCGCCACAAGGATGCTCTTCGGCAGAAAGCCATCCAGGCATCGTCGACTGCGGGGTACCATCCATTAAACGGCGACTTGTCGATTTCGACGCGTCCGTTTCAGTCCACAAACCCAGAGGTATGCTTCCGCGGGAGAGGATCTACGGCTAACGCATATATGGCATGTAGGGCTCGCAGCCACTGAGCCTTACGGGTCCGTGGTCCGACTGCACAGCTCCAAGCACGTCCTTTGTTTGGCAGCATTATGATAAGCCAGCAGAGTCGCCCGACCACATCGACTCCAATCAAATCGTCCCGACCGAGGCGGCCTGACTAGCGTACCCAATGTCAAATTTATACAACTCTCTATCCTCTATGCAAGCCCTGCGGCAGCATCTGACGCACCCCGTAGCCCATGCGTTACCAACCCCCTCGACCATGCCTGCGTCTTCACGATCAACGCTCTCGAGTCGAGCACATATTCTACAAAGGAAAGCTTATGTCGCATTCTCTGATATGTCCTGCAGGCGTGCGACTCGGATCAGGATATGGGCGACCTCAAGAACGCGTAGAACGCACCACCAACAGCGTAAATATTGCAGCAATATGCTGAACGTGAGGAATCCCCGGTGTTGCATTTCCTCAATCAACCGCCGCCGGTCGTCTTGCCAGACTGCAGTTACACAGTATTTGGCCGACACGAGGAACACTCGTATCTATGCTGCGTTGAAAAAGGGTACATCGCGACTTGAGCACACGTACATTTGAGTGTGTGGTCAACAACGCGTGGTCCAGACTTCGCGTAAGGTCGTTTCTGCAAAAGACAGTCAGCCACAGGTTTCGAGTCGCCTGACAAAGGATACTGGCAGCTTGAGAATCATTAAAATCCTCCTCGGGACTCTCCGGAGTACGTCGAGCACGCTCGTCAATATACCGTCTTGCATGACCGCGTCCCGGATCGCCTCCTTCTCAGCTTCAGATTGTGCAGTCATGTCCATAAGACCTGTCCCGCGTCGGAAGTTTTCAGGCTTCTCGGGTCCGTCGCCTTCCCAAGAGCCTTCCAGGGCAGCCCGCCCCGTTAGCGCAGCCTCGAATACAGCGTACTATGGTTTAGTTAGCTGATGAGTACTGCCCAACCGCGCCACCGTACCAAATCAGGCCCAATATTCCCTACCGCCATTGCATACTTGCGCCTGTCTTCACGCGTTTCGGGAGTAGCAGGCGCGATCAGGGAAAGCCACAGTTTGGCGTAGTTGACGCGCAGCTCTGGCTCCAGATCGAAGTATTGTCCGTGGTCGAGCAGCACAATCTCAAAATTATGTGTCGATTTGGATTCCGGCGGAGAGCGCCGAATGAGGAGATTGCCTAGCGAGGTTCCTTCGTTATTCTCCATGAACCAGAAAGCAACTTCAAGTTACCAGCATGAGGGTCCTGCACGATTTAAGTTGACCATTAGACGATGCAAAACGCGCGCATACCGCATGGAACCAGCCATTCAAGAGAACCATCTCGTTGAATATGTGAGCAATTTGGAGCGCGACCTGGTTGCGGTCTATTCCCGCAGCCTTGAGATACGCCAGGTCGTCTACGCGCGCACCCTCGATGAACTCCATCACCAGCACGCGCGGCGTAGCGAAGACGACCTCGGGAATGTACAGCGTCGATTTGACATGCTCAAACTCCTTCTTCGTCCTCGCAGCGTTTGCCGCTTCGTGAACGAAGTTCATCTCTGCCAGTGGTGCTCAATAAGCAGGTTCCTCCCCAGCACCTGCGCACGACGCACCCAACGGCAAGTTCTCCTTCATCTCCTCCGCCAACCACGTGAACTCAAACTCGGGGAACCACCACTTTATCCAGCCGAGCGACGAATCCACCGTGCGGATGTCGATCGCAGCGAATTCGGCGAGTGCAGGATGTTGCAGCTTGACCGCGACGCGTTTTCCGGTCTTGCGGTCGCGCGCGACATGAACCTGGGCTAGAGACGCGACGCCAATCGGAACCGGGTCAAACTCGTCGAATAGCTCGGACAAGGGGACGCCCAGGTCCTGTCGGAAGAGCTTCTCGATGTCTTCGAATGCTGCCACTGGGTTAACAACGCCTTGGAGTCGGGTAGAACGTTAGGCGCACGCGTAGGATCGCACTTGTCTTGCAACGGCCTCATAGCCGAGGTCCACTCGCGCGGAAGGAGGAGAACAGAGCCCATATGTTGCCCGAGCTATCCAACCGGTGTTAATACCAGCCAGGCATCGTCTCTAGCGGTTGCGGGCGCGCACCTTGATAAATATCCCTCCATTGGCCAGCAGCGCTCTCAACACGCGTCTAAGTACAAGAGATTATAACCCAGAGTCGGACGGAATTCAAGCTAGGTAATACGCACTCTGCAGACCGCGTATGACATTTCGAGATTGCTGCGAGTCTCTCCGCCTCGGGCGTGTCGTCCGAAAGCGACGCGAATGTTAGCTTGTAATCGATGACCTTGCGGGGCGCGTCAGGCTCCAGGCTAACGAGGGCGAGAGAGTGCTGCTACATACTCCAAGGATCGCAGAGGTAACGACGCGAGAGCAGCGCACTCCCGCGAGCGATAGGTGGCGGAGAGGGTCATACGCAAAGTAGCCAGCTACACCGAGGCCGACGAGGAGGAGTGGGTATGTTGCCCGGGACCGTATCCGTGGAGGTTGGGTGGAGTGGAAGCGCGGTGTTGCGGAACGCAGCTGCAGGGAGGGGCGGGGGCAGAAGGTGGTGGGCCGAAGCCGGAGGGCTTGCATAGCAGCAGCGGATCGGCGCCACCGAAATTTTGTGCAGCGCGTCAAAAGCAAAAAGGCCGATTGTCACACGTTTTCAAGCCAAAAAATTCAAGGTATGCCCAATGCACATCCAGATTCTACGCTCTACACCCGTCGGGCTCTCCAAAAAGAAGCATACCTGCCCACAATCGTTAGCCCACAACCGCGCAACCAAAAAGTCAGTAATCAACTCGCATGTTAACCCGGTCAAGCGCCATCTCCGACCCATTGCGCATCCGAGTACCAAGACACACAACCTCGAACCCGCCGCGCAAAAACCGCTCATTGTACCACGGTACGCGCGCCGCAGAGCGCCAGAACAAGTACCCGCCCGGCGCGATCGCCCGATGAAGCTGCTTCACTTCCTCGTCTAATTCCGCAGAGCCAGGCGTGAACCAGTCGTTGTGGTCCATGACGATGGCACGCGTAAGCGAGGCGTCGGGGAGCCCACGAAGGACGCTGGTTCGTGGTCAGCTAGGATGAAGCTGGGAAAGTGTCTGTGGGCGGTACTTTACGATCGAGTCTGTGTGCAGGCGGAACGTATCGAGAGCGCTCGCGCCATTTGCCTTTAGAGCTTCAAAGCCACGGCGGGTCAGATACTCTGGACACGAGTCCCGTGTGTAATGCCCAAGCAACGCCTGCGACTCGCGATTAGCTAGTAAGTAAACCTGTGGGTGACAGCCTACCAGCAAATAAAAGTAGTTGTCGTTCTTGAACAGATGCGCTGAGCCTAGCGGATCGAGCGTGTCGCGCACAAACTCGTAGATCGATCCTAAACAATGGTGAGCTTCGAATGACTACTCGACCTGTACTTACCTTCATCGAGCAACATCTTTCTCTGGTTCAACGGCACACCCAACGCGTTCCAACAAAACACCGGGTTCTGCCGGTCGTGTAAGTTTACCTGCATCACTTTCACGATGGCGCCAACCTTCAAGAGCGCCACAACGACCGGGTTCAACAAGACCGGCCGTATCTTCGCTGTCCAAATCTCCTGCTGCCGCTCAAGCGTGTCGGCCGTACAGAGTGCCTCGACGTCTCTCGTAACACCCGAAAGTCGGAATATGCACGCGGCGAAGCGCAGCGCCCAGCCGCTGTACCCGCGAAGGTAGAAAGACGACGCGAACGCCTTGCTGTTGATCCGCCAGAACTGGTACGCGCTCGAAGAGAGATGCGGGGAGATATGCTTGTCGAGCAGACCGCGGAAGTCGTCGTGTTGACCGTCCCCGAAGAGCGCGAAGAAGTCATCGTAGCCGAGGGATTTAATCGCGGCCAATTTGAGTTCAAGAAGATGGCCTTGGCTGGAAATCATCATCAGCAAAAGTCGAGTAAATTGGTCGACATACCAGGGGTTCATGTCGACACAGTGTATCTAGAAGATACGTTAGAACTAGAAACCCTAACGCGGTAAGAAATTACGCGTCGGGGATTGGCTGTGGCAGCATAATGCAGCACGTTATCGCCTGCAGAGGTGATACAGAACATAGAGTCGTCCGAGGTGAGCTGGAGATGCTTCATATCCTCAAATGGGTCCTCCTGCAGACGCCTTGAGTCGGGATCCAGAAGAATAAAAGCGGACTGGCCCAGGTGAAAGAATAAATGAAGGTTCTAAACTCTTTGTGGACGGGTTGCTCGTAGTATGGAAGTCGCCAGGGCTGAACGACCGTCAACCCCAGATGCAGACAGACATAAAAGACGACGCACGCTGTTGATGTGGTAGTGAAACGAACTAAACGGCGGCGCAATGTCGATAACTGTGGCGGCGGACTGCACCTCCATAGCGGGTTCTCCGATATGCAACGACGGGACGATATCCTCGACACTCTTGTTGGCGACGAGGGACAGCGGCGAGCAGTTCCCGATGGTGTTCCCGCCCTCTACCTCAAAGGCATGACAAGCCTTTGCGACGTCCTCACAAGAACGCGACCTTCCCAGCCAGATATAGTACGGGCTACGATTGTTAGCTGTGTTTCGGCAGAAAAGACACGAAAGACCCACATGCGAACGATGAAGGGAACGATAAACTGGTTCCGCCCATTGTAACTCTTGATCTAATGGCCTTCAGAAGGGGGGGACACCTCGATGAACGTAGTGGTACCGTGCCAAACTTGTATTCAAGATACGACCTCCGTGCCGGGCTCAAATTGACGTGGTCAAAATCGACTGGAACAAGTGATCGTTGGAACACGAATCCGCGTAGAACGTATACGTACACCAGATCTGCCAGAACCAACGGCTGAGCCATCCACACTCTTTGCTGACGCCTCCGATAGCTTTCTCGTGTAAAGAAGGCTGCTTCCCAGCAGTGTAAAAGTCTACTATGGACAAGAGACCGTTCGCGGGGTCGAGGACGTGGTCGATGCGGTCCAGGACGGGGTAGAAGCTCGGAATCTAGGCAAGGATGCATATGCATGCGTGTAAGAAGCACAAGAACGCGTACCATGGAGAGGGAGTAGCTGAGCGTAATGAAACCCACGCTGCCCTTTGGGGTCCACTCCATTCATCCATTCTGGCAGGCTGCACGATTAAGTAAGGTCAACGGGACGCAAGACGACATACGTGAAATCACTCGCGTCCTGGCACAACACGATAACGTTCGTCCAACCTTTACATACTCGCAAACCGCTTACGGGCGACCTGCAGCAACGGCTCACAGAGGTCAATCAAGTAAATCGCGTCAAACTCGGCAATGGGCATGAAGCTGTCCATAAGCTCGATGTTGTGTCCCGTCCCGCCGCCAATGTCGACCCAGACGAGACGCTGGTTGGTCGAATTCTTGCGCATCGACTTGAGATGGGCAGCGGAGAGACTGAGCATGGTCTTGCGGCCGCGCAGTAGTGCATTACGCGTCGAGTCGTAGACACTCGCCTGCCCCGCATAGAACTCGTCCAGACGCGCTTTCTGGTCGCCGATCTTGCCCAGCGGACGGATGAAGCAGTGCCAGATGAAGGTCAAGTATGGACGGAGGACGCCGGACCTCCAGACGCAGGCTGCGAGCAGGGCGGCGGCGAGGAGGGGGAGGAACATTGCAATTTGGGCGGGTAGAGTGGTACTGATTTATGGGAGGCGAATAACGCACGGGGGCCCCGAGTTGGAGTTGGAACGTGCGTGCTGGGCGCGCTCTTCTATCGGAATGCACCTGCTCATAGCTTATGCTCAATCGAACGCGTCTTGGACGCGTCGGTGAAGGCGCTGGTCAAGTTGCCGCAAACGTGTGACGCGGAGGTCAGCCATGTTCACCGAGGTACTCACCACCAGCCTGCAATTATTAGGCACCCCAGTGTCTCCCTCTGTAATACCATTTGGCTGGGGAACCACTCTCCACGCCGCCCGCATCTCCCTCGTGTTCAACACGCTCAAGCATTCGTCCAAGAGCAACCTCTC
The DNA here is from genome assembly GCA_014461125.1 of Mycena kentingensis (nom. inval.). Lineage (NCBI taxonomy): Eukaryota > Fungi > Basidiomycota > Agaricomycetes > Agaricales > Mycenaceae > Mycena > Mycena kentingensis (nom. inval.). The sequence goes on along the minus strand of JACAZG010000007.1, from coordinate 259,956 downwards.
GTTCGGCGCAAATCTAATCGGATACCTTCTCATGGTAATCCCTGCCTTCTCCCGTCCTCGATACTCAATACCCCCAGTGCTGGGGAGGCTCAATCGGCACTCACGTACTCCTCGGACTGCCCCCGCCCCAGCTCTACGCCATCGGGCCGTGGATGAACTACTCCACCGTCCACATCCTCCTCACATCCCTGTTCAACTACATCCCAGTCGTATGTACTTCCCAGCATCTTGGACGCAAATACTCACATCCGAAGCCTAACCCAACTACCACCAACCTCGTCTTATTCCCATTGGACGGCCTGCTACGCGCCAACAGCGTCCTCGTCACCCTCTCCATGCTCAAACTTCCCTCCGTCAATCCCCTCCTGGCCGCATCTCCCCTCTTCCACTTCATCCTCGGTGCCGTCGCGTCCGCTGGTGGCGGATTGCTCGGCACGACGCTATCTGTGTGGACCGAGAGTTGGCAACTTTCGACGCCACCACCTCTCCGGGCCGGCGTCTGGGGTTTATGGAGTACACTAGACATTTGGGCGGGAGGCGTCGTCGCCGTCGTGTATGGAATCCTCACCGCCCACCCCGCCTTCCCCTCCCTCCTCGGCGAAGAACCAGCCTCAATCTCCGCAGCACGGGCTTCCTCCGCCGCACTCATGATCGCCTTCTTTGCCCTCCGCGTCTTCGTAACCCCGCTCACCTCCCCTCGTCCGCCGCCCGTCGCGAAAAAGTCCGGTAAGAAGGAAAAGACGCAATAGAGTACAGTCGTCATTATAGCATCTACTACCGTAGAATGTCCGTTGCATAATCATTCGAAAGGATTTGTCCGTCCCGCCTGCATTTTTTTCAATGAGCAACCAACCAGGGCGACGAAATCGCAGCGTACCTGTCTATCGCTCCTGCGGTCCTCGCCGAACCCGCACAACCACTCGTGCCACCATCGCGTTTCCTTGGTCTCCTCCTCATCTTCTGGGACGGGGTCGGGAGGCGGCGCAACCATTGGCGGAGGCGCCCGTGGCGGCGGCAGCCCAAGCGGCTTCGGCGTCGGTGGCCGTCGGATGGAGGACGACGCCGCAAGCAGCGCAGGGCGTTTCGTAGACATGGTCGGCGTCAGCATCTCCGCATTGGCATCGCTAAACGGATTGGAGTCGGCCGCTGAGGTCGTCGGCGAGGGCGTCGGGGTAGCCACAATATCCTCGAGGGGTATCACCGCGTCGACTTCGGCCATCTCGTCTTGTGAGCTCAGCACGGTATGCGCACCACGACTCGGCTCGTCGTTCGCGTGTGCCCGCCCCCCGCCTCCGCCGAGCATCGTGCTGGCCCTCCTCACGACGCTCGACAGCATCGAGCCAGACCCGTCGGCAGCTGCCGCTGCGGCTGCGGCTGCGCCAACCGAATCTCTCGCAGCCTTTCGTTTCGCGCGCTCCGCAAGCTCCCAACGACGGAGATTCTGGCCGTAAAACGTCAGCGACACGGTGCAGAGTAGAAAGGCGCGGGGTACCTCTTCAATGCGTCTTGTTTCTGCTTCTTCCTCTGAGGTTGGCGGGTATTGTTGCGGGCTGGGGTCGTCCGGATGCTGAGGGTAATGCTCGCGGGCCTTGCCCTTCCGCTGGGGATCGAGGTGCTCTTGCTCGTCGTCTGACCAGCGGTGAGCAGCGGAGAGATCGTGCTCGTTGTCGGTTGTCCTGGGAGGCGAGGGCGACGCGTCGGGCTGCTCTGGCATCGACGTTGAGTTCAAGGAATATGATGTCACATTCGACCACCTTGCGTCGACTGTATGCAAGACCTTGCATCTGTAAATTAAATACATCGTCCGTAGTGGTATAGTAGTCCTCTAGAATCGACCTGGTTCAGCCCGCCTGCCTGTGGGCTGCATCATCATCCCGTCGTCGTAGTCCGAGCCGTCGTCGTTCATGTAGTTGCGCAGTCCAGAGCTCTTCGTCGCTGCATGCTGCATAATCGGCGCATCCTCGTACATCGTGCTCCGTGCGCTGTTACCGCCGTTGCCCGGAATCGAGACCTGCCGCATTTGCAGCAAGTTTTGATGGAACGCATTCTGTGAAAACGATGAGCGCCGCCCAGCTCCCGCTCAGCAAACAGTCCGCACCTGCTCGCGCCAGTACTGCATACGCTTCTCGCGCTCCGTGTCACGCTGCCGCCTGTGGAGGGCAAACAGGCCAAACAGCGTACCAAAGATACCGCCAAGGATGCCAACGGCGACGACCGCGTATACCCACGTTCCGACCTTGTTCGGCAGCGACGTATCGACGCCGCACGTTCCGCTGCTCAGGCAGTTCCAGGAGCCGCACCTAAACAGTCCCGGTCAATAAAAAACCCGTAGCAGTGCCAAGAAGCGGTGCCGCACTCCTTGTCCGCCGTACAGGCTTCACCCAGTGCCTTTTCTTGAATGCACTGTTTGCTCTGCGAATCGCAGTACAGGCCGACGACGCAATCCCCACTGCGCTCTGGTTCAGCATAGGGACGGCGACCAGTGTCCGCACTCACCGTGAGACGATGTCCGGGAACTCGTCGGTAACCCCATATGCGATGTAGGCGGTGTTCTCGACGGTGCAGGTCTCCCCAGCCGTCTTGTTCGCCCACCTGTGAGACGATAAGCGTGGATAGAAAGCAGCTGTGAGAACCAACGCACATGCAGACGTTGTTAAGGCACACCGAGCCGTTAAAGTTCCGCCCCCGGTTCGTGTTGTCGCGGAGGTCCTTGAAGTTGGGCGGTGCCTCGCATTCGTCTGCGGGAGGGCATCAGCAAGGCCAGGGGAGCGAAAGCGGCGGCCACCGACCATCCCGATTGAGTTGACAAGCACTCCCGACAGCGAGCAACGGCTGGCATGCGTCGGCCTCGTCGGGGCAGAACTGGCCAACGTCGCATTTGTCGGGGAGATGCGAGTCCTTCTCGTAGCCGAAGGGGAAGTCGTCCTTGCGGCACCCTTTGAGGACGCAGGTGTTGTTGGCGGCACAGTAGGTGACGGAATTGCAGTCGCTCCAGAACTGGAATGTGCCCGTCTGGAGTCGGGAGTCGGTCTGGGAACAGTTGTCGCCCTTGTTTTGGCTCCCGGCGTTGACGAGGGCGGCAGAAATTAGAATGAGCGTGAGCGGGACCATCGACGCGGTGAAGGAAAAGGTGGTTATGTTCAAACGTGATGGGGTACATTTCCTACATAACAACGCAGCCTTCGTCATCCCGCTCAAGCCTCCTACTAATCTCGTCCGGTCCCATCCTACCGCCCTGCGGAGACCCGATTTTCACTACAAGAACACCAGCATTGTGGGGATCAAGTTCCGCTGCAAGCCGATGTCTGCAGCCCTTGTTAGCACAGAATACACCTTTGTTGCACCGTACTTTTGCATCCTGTAAAATATATGAGCAAAATCGCACAGAAGGGAGAGCACCTACAACTCCTCGATCGCAGGCTTGACCTTGGCGACATGGCCCTGCGAGTGCAAGCCTTTACCTGTTGAAACGCGTAAATCTCAGGGACGCGTTTCGCTCTCCGGAGACGCACCGACGATGAGGCGGACTTCTTGGTCGCCCCGCCGCTTCGCCTCCTCGAGGGCACGGTCAGTGTGCTCTACGGCTTCGCGGACATAAAGTCCATGGAGATCAATCTCAGTCGGCCCGCTATCCTCGTTGTTCTCTTTAGACTCGTCAGGCACACAGCACCAAAGCAAAGAAAAAAAAAACCAACTGCGAAAGATCCAATCGCTCGCCTCCTTATTGAACTGCTGCATCCGCGCCTGGTGCTCCTTACCCTGATTCGACAGCTGCTTCGCGCCGGCGCCGTCCCCGCGCTCGTACGCCTGCTTGCTGCGCGAAAAACAGTCGCCCATCGCGTCCCCCTCTTTGTTTGCATTCGCGCGCAGCGCCATGTAGTGCGGGTCATGCTGGTTAGCCTGGTTGGCGTCGATCTGCCCGTGGCCATGGGGTTTATGCTGCGGCGGCGAAGAGGGAGGCGGAGACGGCGCATGTTGTTGTTGTTGCCAGGCACCACCTTGGTGCGCTGGCTGGTGCGCATGCTGAGGTGGCTTATGCTGGGGTGAATGCTAGCATCGTTCGTCAAGAGACACAGCGCCAAAGAGTATGCAGCGGACTTGATGTTGTGGTTGCTGTTCTTGTGGCGGTTGTTGGGTACCGGACTGCCTCTTAGCCTAGGTTACCGGAGGCGCAGAGAACGTACTCCGCCGCCTCCACACAGGAGCTTAACGAGGCCAGTGAGCAGAGACAACAGGGCCATTGTGGTCGTCGGAGAAAGAGAGCACGATCATCCCGCCCCAAACGGTTGCATAATTATCGACGCACACACAATACAGACTAAATTTCGAGGCCAACCAGGACGAACGCCGGGTCGACAGCGAACGGCGGTTTGGTAACGACGCTCCCTCCGACATACATGAGCGAGTGGAGGATGTTTCCAAGCGCTGGAGAGGAGCGCTCGAGGGCGATAACGAGCGCGGAACAGCCAAGACTCTCGTCAGCCAAATCGAGGAGGGCAACGATGCTAATTTCGAGATGAGCACGGAGGACAGGCAAGTGGCGCCAGTCGGACGGACCTTTCTCTGATGCTGACCGAATGAGCGCTCTTCCCGTCCACATACAGCGTCTTTGGCGCGTTCGGGAGGCTGAGAACTACGCCATCAAAAGCTGCGCCAAGATTTGGAGCTGATATGGAGACGCCCTGGCTATGAGGGAGAGCGGCCAGCCCATTGCGGGGGAAGATGGTCATGAGAAAGTCGAGAGCATCCTTCTGGTGTTTGCTGGAGATGGCGGGAGGACTCGCATTATCGGGAGTGAGGGGAGGGGTCGAAAGGTCGGAGGAAAGGGAGGATGCGGTGTCTTTGCGGGCAGGAATTGGAATGGGGCGGGCGGAATGGGGGAACGGCGCCGGGTTTGCTGTCACCAAACCCGACGACCCTCTGTCGGGAGGGCATTTTGCCTTGGGGTTGTCAAAAACGCCACCCGGTCCCGCCAGAGAAGGTAGTAGAGTAGTAGTACATGTCGTCCGCACCCTGAAGGTGGCAGACGGCAAGCACACTGGGCTCAGCGTTGAAAGTGTAGGCAGCCCCATCTCCAACGACCGCAGGGCCGTTGCTGTGGACAATGAACAAGAATTTTTGTGGGCAGAATGGGGCAGGCGTACGTGGGGCTAAGACTAGACTGTTTGTGTTTGGTTATATTCGACATTTGGGTCGGTGTAAGGTTCCAGTGGATCGAGGTGGGCGAAGACAAGAGGGCGGCTGCTGAATCAGCAGCTGTCACTCCTGCATAACACTTGCCTTCATCCGCCCACCCATCCTCAAAACCCGTAAGCACCTCTCGCTCGTCCTCGGAATGCCCAGCGATCTCACTCTACCCTCCCTCTCTCCCTTTCCATATCCTCTCCTTGCCCAATTTTCCATTTCTCGACCGTTTTCAGCACCAGCAAAAAAAAATCAGCAATGGCCGACTCTGGACGCGGACGCGGTGGATTCGGACGTGGACGCGGTGACCGCGGGCGTGGTCGTCGTGGTCCCCGTCGCGGTGGTCGCAAGGACGAGGAGAAGGAGTGGCAGCCCGTCACCAAGCTCGGCCGCCTCGTCAAGGACGGCAAAATCAAGTCGATTGAAGAAATCTACCTCTTCTCCCTGCCTGTCAAGGAGTACCAGATTATCGACTTCTTCCTCCCCAAGCTCAAGGACGAGGTCATGAAGATTATGCCCGTCCAGAAACAGACCCAGGCCGGTCAGCGCACTCGCTTCAAGGCCTTTGTCGCCATCGGCGACTTTGAGGGCCACGTCGGTCTCGGTGTCAAGTGCGCAAAGGAAGTCGCCACCGCCATCCGCGGCGCCATTATCCTCGCCAAACTCTCCGTCATCCCCGTCCGTCGCGGTTACTGGGGCGCTGCCCTCGGTGAACCTCACACCGTCCCCTCAAAGGTCTCCGGCAAAGTCGGCTCCGTTATGTGCCGTCTTATCCCTGCGCCGCGTGGAACTGGTATCGTCGCCGCCCCCGCCTCCAAGCGTCTGCTCCAACTTGCCGGTGTCGAGGACTGCTACACGCAATCCAAGGGTTCAACGGCGACGATGGGTAACTTCTTGAAAGCCACCTTCACCGCTGTACGTTCCTGTGCTTTCCCCTTGACTCGTCTCATCGTCACTTAGATTACAAAAACATACGCGTTCCTCACGCCTGATCTCTGGCGCGAGATTCCGGTGTCCAAACTTCCTTACGACGAGTATAGTGCACACCTGCAGATGTCGGCAAAGAAGGCGGCCTACTAGGTAGCATGCTGTACGGTTCTTTGTTGTAGGCCAAACTCTGACTTGAAGACGCGTTTTTTTTTCTCCCATTATTTTCGATGTAAACAGAACAACCAGGCCCATGTACTTGCTGGTCAGTTATGTACTTTGAACCTTGCGATTCAGCGAATTCTGTTGTCGCGTCCATCACGCGTTTGCTTTTCGCTCCGCCCACAATGCTCGCCTCGACTCAAGATCGCAGCTCGCCAGCAGCACGCGCCTCGCGACGACGCGCCATCTGCATATTCCCTCAACCTCGGCCTGCTCGCGACTCGGTCCATTCGACGCTGCTCCCGTACTGCCATTCGCCCTCGGATTCGATCGCCCCTGCTCCTCTGCTCGCTCGCCCGCTCGGCCCTCTTCCTCCTCCGCCTCCCATGTCGCAAGATAGCTCTAGCAGTGCTGGGTCGACCCCACAGGCCACCTACACGGAAACGGATTCGGACGTGTCCTCCTTCTACAACGACCTCGACCTCGACTTTCCAAGTCCTCCCGGAATCTCACCCGCTATTCGCCGCATGCAGAGCTCTCCTCTCTTCACCGCTGAAGAAACGGATGCCGTCCGCGTGTTCCTCCGCCGTCGCTGTGGCGTTCTGGAACCCGCCGACGCGCCGCCCCCGGTCACGCTCATCCAGGCGTCAGAGCAGCGGCCCCTCTCCGACTTTTCCTGGGGTGCAGAGTCGCCGGACTGCAACGATGACTCGGCGGAATTCAACCAGCTCGCGCTCGCAGGCGAGGCGCTCCTCCAAGCAGCCATGGTGCCCCAGATCGTGCCAGAGGTTCCTCCGCCTTACTCGCGCTCGTCGACGCCAGGTCGCGTCCTCCGTCGCGCGACAAGCATGGCTGCCCCGCTATCTCCTGCCCTCGCTTATGCTGCTCCTCCGCCCCTTCCGCCGTCGAGATCGCTTCGCTTCCAGGACGTGTCCGTTCCTCCCTCCCTCGTCTCGGCCGGTCGCGAAAAACCACGCCATCGGACAAACCTATCTATGCCGGTGGCGCCTCGCGGAACGGACGGCCTCCCTGCTCTCGGACCCTCGTACACTCACCACCGCGCCGCACGTAGCTTGGGCCAGCCTATCCACACACATCTATCCGCAATTGCCACCCACGATCCGCGTTCCTTTATCGATCTCTCTCCTGACCGGACGCGCAGAGATCGTTCCTCCAAGGTACCGCTCAAGAGGCTCCTCTCGCGGGCCAAGAGTGGACTGATTGAATGGAGCAAAGGTTTGGGTTTGTCCGGGAAAAAGGAAACGCGTTGAGGGTTCCCCTTGTTTGTATCATCTCCTCGTTTTGTAGCATAATCAGGTCGGGCTGGACCGATTGGCGTAATCTTCGTTAATGTATTTACTCGATAAATGTACAGATGCTTGCTTGCTATGCTTGAACGAATCTCGAAACCAACAAAGGTAATTGGGAACCTTCCCGAAACTTGCCAGTCAAATAAGGACGCGTCAAAACCCTGCTAGCTGCTTGAGTACGCGTTTTCGGGACCCGAGAGCGACGTACACGTTATGCTTTGTGATTTTGTCGGATTCTTGAAAGACAAAGCGCGTCAAGAGAAGATAGTAGAAGAGCTTGATCTCGATGAGCGCAAAACGAAGACCTGGGCATGCCTGTGGACGATCAGCAAAAATAGACGACCCACGAGAGCCGAAGACGAACGCGAGGCCCAGCTGAGAAGCTTAACAGGGAGGAAAAATGCCACGGCCATCGCTGTGCTGCGTCTGGGAGCTTATCCCACCGGTCTGGTCTGAACTCCCACGCGTCCTCGCCCCAGACGGTCTTGTCGAGGTTGAACGCCTCGAGGGACACGTGGATAACTGTGTCCTGCGGAATCGAAATGGTGTATTGCTGCGGCTTGGAGCTGGAATCAGTCGCGTTCGGATTGACGGGGTATAGTGTGGGGATCTCGTCGGCACGCGTCGCTACGCGGAGCGTCGAGTGCAGCGGGGGGATGAGCCGCAGGGACTCGCGCGTGACGTTGTGCAGGAAGGGGAGGGCCGCGATCGCGCTGTGTAGGGCCTGGACCTGCTCCGATGTGAACTCGGAGAGGGCGTCGGGGAGGTGTAGCTCGTGGGCTACGCCGAGGAGCTCGTCGCGGAGGCGCGTCTGGATGTCGGGGTGCTGTGCGAGGAGGAGGAGGGTCCAGGTCATGGAGAGGGAGGAGGTGTCGGAGCCAGCAAAGAGGAAGGTGTTGATGTTGTCGAGGATTTCGGTGTCGGAGATTCGTTGTTCGGGGGCGAGGTCTTTAGATGCGTTGGCTTTTACTAGAAATGGATTAGAGCAAGATCTTGGGGAGTTGGGAGCATCGTACATAACAAAGTCAAGAGGTCTTTTCCGTCATACGGATCCCCGCTCACTTCGCCTTCCTGGATCTTGCGCTTCTTCTCCTGGATAAGACGCCCCGCAACGCGGTGTATAACTTGCTTCGATTTCTGGACCGTACGTACGGTTCGATCCGGCTTCCAGGTTATTTAGCGTCGACTTGCTATCGTATGCCAATACTTACAAACATCCTGTTCACCCGGGGGAAATAAATCGAGAGCAGCGTCCGGAATGGACCACCTTGCGAGATGAACAGCTCGAATGCGTCGCGATACGCAAGGAACAATTCGTTCGTCTCGTCATGGATCGCATTAAAACTGTAATCGAATCCTGGTATCCGTTATTAGCGTATCGTTCCGAGAAATGGAGCCCGCGCGCTCTTACCTGCGAGCCCGACGACATCGAACGTTGCCCGACTAAGAAAATGGCAGACATCGATTTTCGCAGTCCCCGCCGGAGACGTTGCGAGCAGACCGGCCCAGACGTCGCACAACTGCGCGCCCTCGTTGAAACTGATCTGCGCTAGGGTCTGCATGTTGTGGCCAGAGAAGGCGGGCATTGCAACGCGTCGTTGGCGCCGATGCATCTGGCCTTCAGACGAGAGCAAACCACAGCCAATTATGCTGCTGATTAGTGTGCGCGATGGCCAGGGTTTCTCATAGGTAACGGTGTCTTTCAGGATGTGTTGGACGGAGAGAGGGTCGAGGATGAGCAGCCGTTCGTCCCACTGTTAGATTTGAGCGACTCGGATGGATGGGAATGCGAACGAACTGGGAAGAAACCTCGTATACGGACGGCGCGTCCATACCGCGCGTTAAATAGCTCAAAGACTCGTGGCGTTACCGAGGGGCTTTCGGAAAAGTATGAGCCACATATACGGAGGAGCGAAAGAGGTGTACTTGAGAACGTGTTCGAGATGGTTTCCGAACCACTTGGTGACGGGAGGACCAGGGAGTCGTGTGAGGACGTTGAAATAGCGGGCTTTGAGGACGCGGTATGCGACGAGGACAGAGACGGCGCAGACGGGAGATAGGAAGAGCAGGAAGAGCATACTCTCTGAGCATACATACAGAGGGCGAGCCTCAGCGAGGCACGACTTTTTATGTTTTGTTATGTGCGCGCGATCGGCAATCGAAGTGGAGAAGCAGCACAATAAACAAAATACCAAACGGAGATGCAACATCCCCGTAGCCTTTCAGTGAAGCTTGAACTTAGTTGAAGCTTCGGTTGAAAACAAGGTTTGCGCTGTGGAAGCTTCCGCTGTAAAGTCACATCTGTGACGGGACGTGTTTATACCGGAGGAACAGGGAATAGATCCAAATTTATGCTCATCGTAGAAGTGCTCGCCTCTGTAACCAGCATAGCCGGCCCCCACGAAACAAGCCGCCCTTTCCCAACCTCCACACTCTCCGCACGTGCACGTTTAACCTCGTACACCTCGTACACCACCTCCTCCTCCTCAATCTCACTCAGCCCCGTCCCAATCGAGGTCATCGACGAGGCAGCCGAGTTCGCAAACCCCTCCACAGATACATCCGTTTGCTGTGTCGATGCCGACGCGTCCGAGTCGTGTCGCGCGCGATTGCGCACACCCATACTCCGTTTCCCAACACATTCCATTCCCGCCTGCAGCGCCAGCATCGTCGCGAGATCGTCCTCCGCGGCGCCTCCACCAAAGAACGGCATGCATCGAACGGACGCCGACGCCGTCAGCAACGCAGACGCGATATCCTGCTCCTCCTGCTGTAACCGGAGCTCGAATTCCTCGATGATATGTGCGAACGCGCTCCCGAGTGGTGGTGCCTTGCATTCGACCTCGTCTTGCGGCTCGTCTGAATCCTCTAGCGGCGGGTTCCGATTGCGAGCAGGCGCGAGTTTAAATTCTTGCGTGAACGGCGTTATTGCGAGCTCGAGCCTCTTGCTATCGCCGCCGACAATCCCCCAGCTCGACGTAGACGACCCATCAAACTCTCTTGCGGCACACCCCAGCTCGAGCCCATCTCGCCTCCGTCCGTTTCGTCGTCGCCAGAACCAGAAACATGCAGCCCCGACCAGCAAGAGCACGCCTAGCCCCAAGAGTCCTGTAGTGACGACAAATGCGAGTTCGCGTGTCGATATAGCGTGTCCTTGTCGCGTAGTTTGTCCGTTTTGGTTGGGAAGCACTGGGATGCGGCTCGCTCGTAGAACCGGCGCGTCTAGGATGGGGAATGTAGCTGTCTCGATGGTGTCGACAATGACTTGTTCTTGGGCGTCAGACGGTGTAGCGATGGGCATGCTTCTAGGACGATGTTGGTGGCGGCGGACAAGAGACATGGCGGCCAACGATCATAACGATACATGTAAAAGTACACAAAAAAACTAGCTACTCCGGTCGAACATGCTCTGCAGATTCAACAGCTCTGAATGGAAACGCGCATATTCGGCCTTGAGTTTCGCCGTCTCCTCCGGAGTCAATAGCTCGACATCGTCTTCGTCGTCGTAATCATTGAGCAGGCTCTCAATCTTGCTCTGCTGCGCAAAGAGCCGCTGGTAGCTCGAGAGATACTTGCTGTACGTCACCTTGTAGGTAGCACGTAAACCCTTACGGTCAGTCGGAATCGGCCTTGCTGGGCGTGGCGCTGCTGCGCGCGGCGCTGGATTCGCCGGCTGTGCCAAAGTCTTACGCGGAGCCGGAGCAGCCTCGCCTTCGTCCTCTGAAGATGTATAGATCGGCGAGCGCCGGTCGCGCCGCTTTGGGACACCATTGCTTGCCCGGCTCTTGCTGCTCTCCCCATGATTACGGCTCGAAACAGATGCCGACGACGAGACACTGGGTGCAGCCGAACGCGACGAGGACGAGATACTAGGTGCCGCCGAACGAGATGGTGCCGATGAACGAGCGGGAGCAACGCCATCGGGTCTCGCCTTATGGGACGGACGCACATTGGGTGTGGTGTCCGACTTGCGGATCGGAGGCAAGGTTTCTGGTTTCGGGGGTGAAACCTGGACTGGTTCCGTTTTGCGACGTTTCGCGGCCGAGGGAGGTTCTGTACCATCATGCGATGGTTTCTTGCGCTTCAAGGACTCGGCGTCAGCCTCAGGATCGCGTTTCTTCATGCGCAACGGGGCCTGTTGCTTCTCCTCGACGGCCCTTTCGCGACGCGGGTCCCTTGTTGCGGACGTGGGCTGGTCATCACCAGTTTTCCGATAACCTGAACCCGGTCCTCTGCGCATCGAAGATGACTCGGTGACCCGAGAAGAGCTTGGAATGGGTCGCGTCTCGTCTCTCATCATAATCTCCGCCTTGGGATCGGCTTTGGGCTTCAGCTTCTTCTCCTTGGCTTCCTTTGACGAAACTCCCCGCTTCGGAGCATCAGCAGACTTGGAGGGCTGTCCAGAGCTCTTGTAGTTGACATGCTGCCAAACGGGATCGCTGTCGGCGACGTTGAGGTTACCAAAGGTCAGCCGAGCAGTGCGTGCAATGGTCGTTCTGGTGTTCTCGGGGAGGTCGAGCCATTCCCATGGTCGGACCTCGAGCCACGACGAGGGTTTGAGACGCCACAGGGTTGGCGCTCGTGCGGCGTTTGGTTTCTCGGCCAACTATTCAGAGTTAACAATAGCTGAGACGGAGAACAGAGAACAACACGGACCTGATCCAAGAGGCCCTGCAAAGTTGATTTACGAGACGAAGGCTCGCCACCGCCAGGCAGGAGCCGCAGAAGCTCGTCAAAAGTGCATTCCCTTTGGGAGAGCGCCTTGACCACCGCCGTCCTGGTAGCCGAGTTTGGCGGAGGTGGTAGAGGTGAAGGAGCGCGCGGAGCAGGGGCAGATGGTCGCGGAGCAGGACGGCGTGCAGAGGCTGCAGTAGCCTTGCCCTTGCCTCGGCCGCCTATTAGAACATCTGTTGGAGGAGCATCGAGCATGACTGTCGTTCGTTCCTGGCGCGAGTTCTTTGCTTGTTGCGTGGCAGAACGTACACCGCTCTGGACGTCGTCGAAGCCGCGCTCGACGGTGAACTTGCCGGTGATGTTGGCGTAGTGTTTGAGCGGGGCCATCGGCTTTGAGGCGGACGGTGCGCGCAGATATAGATCGTGCGGGGAGTTCTCCTTGAGCGGTCGCATTGCGAATCGAGCGCTGCCAATGATTATTTCCTTGTGTGATAATGAGATAGATAGGTGGGTGGATTGCAATTGTGCGCACTGGCTTGTTCGGGTCGAAAGCGATCTTCACTTGAGGGTTGCCCTGGAGGGCGTCGAGAGTTTCCGCCGACATGCGAATGACCATGGCCTCCTTCGGGGCATGGAGCTCGCCAGGGCGATGTACAGAGAGCTTGACGCCGGCAGGGAGGTTGGACATGGTGGGCGTCGAGTCCAAGACAGCGGAATCAGCCACTGATGACAGCTCACGCCTCGCGCTCTCGCGATGTCACAAGGTCACAACTGCCAATTCCCCTCAAGCCCGACGACGACAATGGCGAGTTTATGCCCTCCTCGTCATCGACGCCGTTGACCAGCTATAGGCCGACCAAAAGACGACCCCGTCCAACCCCATGAAGGACCTCAAAATCGACAAGCTCGTCATTAGTCCGTCCAATTACTTTTTCATCCTGATGCCTCTAACATCGTCCTCAAGACATCTCCGTCGGCGAGTCCGGTGACAGACTCACCCGGGCGTCCAAGGTCCTCGAACAGCTCACTGGCCAGACACCAGTCACCTCCAAAGCCCGCTACACTGTCCGCACCTTCTCCATCCGTCGCAACGAGAAAATCGCCGTGCATGTTACCATCCGGGGCCCCAAGGCAGAGGAGATCCTTGAGCGTGGCCTCAAGGTCAAGGAGTACGAGCTCCGTCGCCGCAACTTCTCCGAGACCGGCAACTTTGGCTTTGGAATCCAAGAGCACATCGACCTCGGTGCACGTTACGACCCCTCCATTGGTATCTTCGGCATGGACTTCTACGTCGTCATGGGTCGTCCTGGTGCTCGTGTAGCCAAGCGGAGACAACAAAAAGCCCGCATTGGCTTCCAGCACCGCGTCAAGAAGGAGGACACTATGTCGTGGTTCAAGACGCGCTTCGATGGCATTATCCTCGTAAGTTTCCGCGTTTTCCGGAGGGTACAGTCGTTTACCGTTGCAGAAATAAACCACTCGTTGTATTGTACATGTTATGCTTGTCCTCCATGCAATACATGCGCCCTTTCTCTTGCAGTCATTGCGGGATTCGGGATTTGAGAGTCACGCACTGTAATATATTTTCGAGCTCGCTCCCGAACGTTACCAGCACTCCTTGCCTCCTCCCTCTTCCAGCAAAGCAACCATGTCTCGATTCTTCCGACGCGGCGACAGCGACGACTCGGACTCGTCCGATGAAGAAATGGAAATGTCCGACTCGGGCAGCGAAGACGATGCGCCCCCGCAGCAAACCGCCGCGCCCAAAGCCAAGGGCATGGACCGCTTCCTCAAGGGAGCTGGCGGCACCTCAGACAGCGACTCCTCGGACAGCGAGTCGGACTCGGATTCAGACTCAGATGCGGACGAGGACGATGGCGAAGACGGCGAAGCAAACATCCAGATCCTCAGCGCCCACCAAAAGCGAATGGTGGAGATGGAGGCGACGGGCAAAGTTATAGACAACGCCCAGAAAATCAACGACTGGGTCGCCATATCCAACGGTGCGTACTCGATGCGCTGTCCCCGACGCCCGATCTCAATACCTATAGAATTCGACAAACTCGTCCGGATGATTCAACGCCAGCACAACGTCTCCGAACCCATCCCGCCCTTCTTCATCGACACACTCATCAAGGTCGAGGCCGCTGTTAATGCCGCCCTCGCAAAGGAGAAGGAGGCAAAGAAGAAGACGAATGCAACAAATGCAAAGGCCCTCACCGCCATGAAGCAAAAAATCAAAAAGTCCGTCCGAGAATACGACAACGAGGTCCAGAAATACACAAATGTACGTGCTAGACGCGCAAACTTCTTGTGCGACTAACCTCTGGCAGGACAAGAACGCGTTCATTGCCGATTATAACACACAAGTCGCGCAGCATGCGCCCGCCGCGCCATCGCAGCCCGGCGCGCCAAGGCCTGCCGCTGCTGCTGCTGCCGTAGGAGACGACGGCGACTTCCAGGAGGTTGGCCCTCGAGGACGGTCGATGCAGTATTCTGCCGAGGTCATTCTCAAAACCCTTCAAGCCGTTCAAGAGGCGCGCGGTAAGAAGGTACGCGTTACAATACGGACCGGACTCTCCTTTTGACCCTACCGACAGAACACCGATCGAGCAGAACAAATCCGCATCCTGGAAAAGCTGCTCGAAGTTGCGGCAACACCATACCAGAAAATTCGCGTCCTCCTGGCCCTGGTGTCGTCACGTTTCGACTACAACTCTTCGGTCGCATCGCATATGGCCATAGACCTCTGGCTTTCGGCGCAACGCGAGGTTGACCAGCTCATCGCGATTGTGACGTCCAATCCGGCGTACTCGGTACAGGAGACCACCGACGATTATGACGAGATGGAGGAGCGGTACCCTGAGGATCCCAAGGAAAAGGGCGTTGTCCGCATTCGCGGCAGCATTATTAGCTTTGTGGACCGTCTCGACGACGAGTTTACTCGCAGTCTGCAAAACATCGATCCCCACGGAACGGAGTACATTGACCGTCTGAAGGACGAGCAAGTGCTCTACGCTACCATCTGCCGTGCGCAAGCCTTTTATGAATCGACGAAGCAAGACGATCCGCTCAGTCGCGTGGTTATGCGTCGATTAGAGCACATATACTCCAAGGTATTGTTGTTGGGTTCATTCCGTCGATCCCGGTCGCTCACCCTATCGTAGCCGGACGGTGTTGTCCAGGCTTTGGAAACTACTGCCGACGCGTCCACGATCAAGCCGGCCATGTCGCTTGCGTCCTTGGGGACAACGTCGAGCTTGATCCATGCCCTTTGCGTGTACCTCTACAAGTCGGGCAACTCGCTCCTCCGTACACGAGCCATGCTCAGCCATATCTATCACCACGCCCTCCACAACGACTTCCACACTGCCCGCGACATGCTTCTCATGTCCCATTTGCAAGAGTCCATCCATTCCGCCGATGTTGCGACCCAGATTCTGTACAATCGCACAGTCGTCCAGCTCGGCCTCTGCGCGTTCCGCTGCGGGCTCATCAAAGAATCCCAGGCAACGCTGCAGGACATCTTCACCACCCAGCGCGTAAAGGAACTGCTCGCGCAGGGCGTCCATACCGCGCGCTTCCAAGCGATGACGCCGGAGCAGGAAAAGGCAGAAAAGTCGCGCCAGCTGCCGTTCCACATGCACATCAATACCGAGCTGCTTGAGGCCGCTTTCTTGGTCTCGAGCATGCTCGTCGAGATCCCGCTGTTGGCTAGCATAGACTCGGAGGAGCTCAAGCGGAAAGCAATCTCCAAGCCCTTCCGCCGCCTGCTCGACTTTGCAGACCGGCAGGTGTTTACTGGACCACCCGAGAGCACTCGCGACCATATCATGCAAGCGAGCAAGGCGCTACAGGACGGTGACTGGGAGCATTGCCGCGATCTTGTCCAGAGTATCAAGATCTGGAGTCTTATGCCTGAAGCTGCAAGCGTTAAGGAAATGTTGGCCAAGTATGTTTTCTTTTTTTGCCCAATATGATCTTTGATAAAGACCGCAGGCGCATCCAAGAACAAGGACTCCGCACGTACCTCTTCACGTACGCACCGCATTATAGCACACTCTCGCTTTCCCTGCTCTCGCGGACGTTCTCCCTCCCGCTCCGCACGGTCACATCAGTCGTCTCGAAGATGATTTGGAACGAGGAGCTTTCGGCGTCGCTCGACCAGTCGACGGGCGTCGTCGTGTTCCACCGCATCGAGCTTTCGCGGACACAGCAGCTCGCGCAAACGATTGCGGACAAGGTCGGTGCGATGGCGGAGCAGAATGAGAAGACGTTGGACGTGAAAATGGGCGGGATCGGGGGCTGGGGCGATCGGGCGGACGGTGCAAAGGGTGAGAAGCGCGGGGAGCAGACGCAAGAGCGACGCGGACGCGGAGAGCGTACCAGAGGGACGAGAGGTCCGATCTTTTGTGTTCGCATCTCGGACTTTGCTGACGATTTGGAACAGGTGGCGCTCGTGGCCGTGGTACTAGATTTGCCCAGGGTCTCGGAAACGAGATGCCTGCAAGGACTGGATGATCATGTTTTCTGTATCTTCTCTTACGATGAGTTGGTTTGTACACCTACAATGCTATCTAATCGTCCTCCTCGTCCCCGAAATCACCGCCGCCCGTCCAGTCTGAGATTTCTAGCTTCTCGTTCTTTACCGATTCACCAGCATCGACTTCATAGCCCGCTTGCGTGATACACCGAGTGAGCTCAGCTTTAGCCCCCACTTTGGTGTTCTTGCCGAGGATGCATCCGTCAAGTTTTGCGCTGCAGACAGATCAGCGAGAGGAAGTGAAAAATAACATGCACAAACCCTTCCTCTACAACGCAGTGGTCAAACAAGACACATCCGATTACCCTCGCGTTCTTTCCGATGGTACAATGCCGCCCAATGACCGACTTTTTGATCGTCGCGCGTTCCTCGACCTTGGTTGAGACGCCCACGATCGTGTCGGTCGATATTTGGGCTTTTTGGTCGATGAGGGCGCGATCCTCGGGATCGGTTGGCAGCGCGTATGTGGCCTTTGCGACAACACGTCTATTTGCCTCCATGAACGTGTGGACGTTGTTTATTCGCGCAGCAACGTCCGTGGTTAGGTGGATTCCGACCCGGAGGCTCGGGCCGATCTCGAGATTGGACTCGGAGTTGATTGGGGATTGCGGCGCTGACGTCGCGGTGCTCTTGCTCCGGAGCGGGTGGGCGCCTCTTTGCAGGCGCGTCGCGGATACTATTGTCGAATGCTTTAGAGCAACATCCTGAGACGTACTGGTCGTCGCGTTGAGCGCTGTATGATAATTCAGGCGGGGGACGTGGCAGGATGAATCAAGACCGACCCTTTTCATATTTCTGCCGTTTAACGCGTTGGTATTGGACTTTGCATAACCACGGGAGAAACTCTTCTCGGAACGAGTCGAGGTGGTGTTTCTCCTGCAAAACGTCCAATACAGCACGTTTGCAGACGTAAACATGCGAGTCTAGTAGATTAGACGAGAGAGAGGTTCTGGGATACCTGCAGTCGTGTTAGATTCGCGTCGGTAGAATAGTTAGGCAAGGCACCGAGAAAGCATCGACATGTGAAGCTCAAGCTCTTCCCCATTCAAGTCCTGGTCATCGGCCGTGTCCACATACAACAGCGTCTCCGATGGTTTGTGCCAGACAACAGAAACAGGCGATGGCGCGTGTCCCCACTCGTCCGGGGTCGATGCCTTGTCTGCTTTCGGGGCAGCATACCAACATGTGGTTGCGATTAGACCGTCCGACATTGTGTCTGTGCGGAACTTGTTGAGGAGGGTGGAGAGCGGGAGGGACGGCGGGGGGATGAAGTCGCAAGGTAGCAATACAAAATCTCGGGAGATGCGGCTGGCAAAGTGTCGGAGCAGCGTACACGTCCCGACTCCGGATTCTGCTGTCTCTTCGTACGACTGGATGTCGATTCGGACAGACGCGTAAGGGTGCGAGTGGATGTGGTGCGAGATCGCGGGCCGATGAATGGCGGGGCAAATGAGCAAGACATCTGCAACGATGAGCAGCGTCCGAGTAGAACAAGACGACGCACCTCGTATGCCCGTTTGCTCTAGCCATGAAACGGTGTAATCTAGGACAGGAACATTCCCGACGGGAAGCAAAGCTTTCAAGCATGGTTCATCGCCGTGGTCGCTGGTGAGTGGGAGCAGTCTGGAGATTGAGGATAGGCGGAGAATGGGGCGGATGCTGCTCACTCGTTTCCGAAGCCACAGAGAACGATGGCCAGGAATTCCTGGGGCACGACGGGAGTGTCCTGCTGGAGGTCCATGGTCAAAGCGCGTTGATGACTCGATATCGCACGGTTGAATCCAAACCACCATGTTCGCCAAAGGCGCCCGCTTCGACAAACAAAAGATATCCGACGTCCCAGGTCCCAACTACTACGATACAGACAAACGTATGCTCCAGTTTGCCACCTAAATGTAATGCTCAATCCCTCAGCGTCCTCATTAACAAACTACAAACGCGGAGCATTCCTCGAGAAAGAACCGCGATTCCACGAATCCGAACTAGAGGGCACATCCAGTACCCCTCCCCAGCAACCCGTAGATCGCCATGGCATGCTGCAGCGCAAGGTTGAGGATCTGGAGCGGATGCACTGCGAAAGCAAGAAAGCCGTGCGTTATCCGTCCCCTGCCTGCGTCCCCATCCTAATTGACTATTGCAGCATCAAGCAGAGGTTGAGCGGCTCCGCAACGAGATTGCAAGGGTGCAGAAACTCGACGCCGAACACCGTGAACGCGCTGAGAAGCTCAGCAAACAAACCACCATCCTCGAATCCCGCATCCAAGAGCTCAAGAAGAGCGCGTCAGCGGACCAGGCAGAGCTGAGGGATCTACGCGTCAAGCTGCGGCTGGCGGACAACGAACGCAGCCAGCAAAAGACGGCCCAGGCGCGGAAGGACGCGACGGCAGACCTTGAGAAATCAGTGGCAGCGGAGAGAAAGAGGCGAGAGGCAGCAGAAAGCGAAGTGGTGGATATCAAGGCGGCTTTTGAAGCAGAGAGAGCGTCTCTCCAAGAGCGAATGTCAACAGACAAACAACTCCTCGAGCAACACCAGATGCTTCTGAGCCGCGTTACAGAACAGTACGCGTGTCTTGCAGCGAGCACCGTCTCTCAGCAGGTGCACGACAACCTCCGCCACGAGTACGGCCTGCTGCAAATGCGCAATTGGCGTATCGACCGCCGATTAGCCAATTCTCAAGACCACATCAACCTTTTGGTCGACCTCATTCGCCAGAAACAAGACGAGTCTGCGTTCCAGTCGCGTCGCATTCGCGACTTGGAACGCGATTTGGATCGAGTCTGCACATCCTATGGGGCCGTGGACCTGTTTAGGCCTGCACCGCTTGACGACCTGCGCGAGAGCCTCGACGGTGTCATCCAAAACGAGTTGCGCGATAATCTCGCCGTCGCCTCAACGCAACTCGCATGCTCCTCAGCTATCAACGGCGCGTATCGGGCACTTGGCGACGCCGCTATCCTCACAAGGGCCGTCGACATGCTCGACCTCGCCCAAGAACGCCAAACATCCTCTATCCTTCGTACCGAACTCTCCGACGCACGTGAAGCGCTCTACAAAGAACAAGACGCCGCCGCGCAGCAAACGTCTATCTTTGCGTCCCAGAAAGCCGAGCTAGACGCTACTGCTCATGCGTTAGCCCTGCGCGCTGAGGTGGTCGCAGCGGGTGATAAGCGGACAATCCAGAACTTGACCGAGACGATCAAGATGGCGCGTCAGACGGAGGACGGGTTGCGGGCAGAAATTTCTTCGTCCGTTGTTTCTTGTGTTTTGAACCAAGTTGCTGACTGTCGTCTGCAGATTAACCGCAGAGGTTGCGGAAGCCGAGCAGTTTCAAGCCGCGTACTACGGCTTGTCGGAGGAAGTCAAGTCGCTCATCGCTCGGAAAGAGCTCGCAGAAGGCGAGGCAGAAAAATTGAGCCAGTTCAACGCAGAGATCTTGGGTACGCTCAGACGGCTTCATCAACGCAGTATTCTGACGTTCTCCAGGACACCACAATCCTGACCAGCGAATCCTCTACGTGGACCGAGTCCGACGAGAACTCGCGGAAGCCAAGCAGGTACCTGCTTTCGTACTACTTTACGCGTTTTGCTCATAAAACACGAGAAACTCGCCCTTACTACTGTCGAGCTACAAGGAGCGAAATCTGACATTGCTGCAATGGCGCGCGAAATTGAGGCATATGCTTCCGTGCCCCTTGAAGAGAAGCCGCGAACCGTGGTCACACGCGTTGCGCGACCACCACTTTCCAACCTCAACCGAAGCATGCGCCCACCGCCAAATCCTAGCGCACCCGCAAGCGACAAGAGTCTGTCGGTCTCCATGCTCATGGGTCCACCGGAAGATACGACTTGGTTATTGTCTTCACCTCATGAACGATTAGATGACTTTTCCATAAACATATGAGACGATGTACATGCGGATAACTTGGATATACAGTGCTGAACTGAAGCGGACAAGTGGGCTGCTCATCAACAACGAAATTTCCGAGACGCGCAACGGGACATACTTATGGAGAGCTCTTATTTCGCGTCGTAGTCGACGAGCTTCAAGGTGTCTTGTCTGCGGACCGACGCATTGTCTGTACTGGAAGTGCATTGTAGCTATATCGCTCAGTGATTGCCTTTTTCGGTTGCCACCTCTTGTCCTTGTTCGATATGGACGCCTCGCAGTCGGCGCCAGTCCCCCGTCTCAGGCTTTCCCGACAGCCCTTCACGCCCGTGTCAGACACACATACCCCCGACAACGAAGCAGGCCCGTCCCGGAGCGACACCGACACCGATGCCCAGCCCACCCCACGCATCCACCCTGCATCCGCTCTCCAGTCCTCCGAGGCCACCCAGCGTCTTCGAGCCGCCCTGGCTCGCGAGAAACCCACCCCTTCGCGACCACAGTCACCTTCCGAGACGGAGCTCGAGTCCGATTTCGAGCCTCCGCGCTTCAGCCCCACACAGTCTGGCATTGCCAAGCAGAGCCTGAAGGACCTCTTCTCCAGCGTCCTTGCAGACACACCTAGCAAGCGAACGCGTCGGGGAAGCACGAGCGAGGTGGAGGATGGGCCGAGCAGTGTTGACCGTACCAAGTTGAAGGGTAAACGGAAAAGCTTGAGTGACGAGGAGGCGGAGATGTCGATGCGTGCGTGTTCAACAACAACGCGTCGATTTCAGACTACTCATACGCGTTTAGAATCTACCTCTACCTCACGGAGCGAGAAATTCAAGACGCTCAACGACCAGCTGCAACGTTCACACAGCCAACTCAAGGACCAGGCTGCCCCCACGGCGTTTTATGACAGTATGTTGTCTGCACGCGCCGGGGAGCGTTTCTCATCTACAATAGCTTCAAATGCGGACGAATCTGCGGATACAGCGACGTTCTTACGTGAATTAGGTTCCACCAAACCAATCGCGACCAGCACCCCGGCGCACTCCCTGGAGATGTCCCAGAACTCCAAATTCCAAACGAGTGAGCTACTTGCTTACGCGTCCACTATCTCAACTAAATCTCCCAGACTTAATGGATCAAGACTCTGAAATGCAAAACCTTGTCCAAAACTTGGACAGCTATGAGGGCGAATCAGGTAGAACCACCCGGCCAGGTGAGCTCGGTATTTCCAGTTGGATCCCGACCGACCCGAGTTGCAGTGTCGTTTCCGTCAAGCTCCCAAGCACGGACGCCACGTCCAGGCAATGGACATGCTAGTACATCGAAGAGAGCCTCCTATGCTGGTCCCAATTCAGGTTAGTATCAGCCGTGACGATCGACACCCTGAACTGAAAGCAACAGTTTCACGGAACAGAACACATTCAGACGCAAACGGTGAGCCCATTGGACAGTAGTTACACTCATCTCATACACAATCAACCAGACCACGATAGTCCCCAGCACCTGCACGATTTGGAGAAAAACTGGGGCCGTCACCATGCAACGCGACACAACAGTCACAGTACGAGTTCACCAACAGCGGCCGCCAATGGTCATGTACGCGTGCGCACTAAAAGTACTGCTTCTATCCACAGTCAAGATGGCACTTCTTCACGGGGGACGTCGACCACCTCGCAGTCAGATCGTAAGTTCGTTCATTACCTCCGTAGACCAAGCTCACACACTTTCTGTAGACAAGGAACGGATGCAGGAGCTCGACAAGGAGCGCGACCATGAACGCGAGCAAGGTTGGAACAAACACCGCGTCTCGCGCTCTGGCTCGAACCTAGCTATTCCCACGAATCGGACTCGGAAGCTCAGTACGCCGTCGCGTCCGGGCTCATCACTATCGCATAGACCGGGCTCTTCAATGTCGACGCATTCGCGACGGGATTCCACGTCTTCTATGTCACCAACCACTTCTGACGAAGAGGAAATCATCCACAAAGAGATTGATCATGAGCGGGAACGCAATTGGAACGCTCCTCGTCCAAAGTGGGGTGACCATAAACTGGCATCGCACCACCAGCGTGAATCGTCGCCCGTACCGCCATCTCCGGGTCCATCGACTTCTACGAAGTCGAGACCCAAAGACCGTCAACGTGTAGATAGCCTCCATGCGCGAGGATCCCCTAAAATCACCTCGCCTACTACTTCGCGCGCCAGTCCTGGACCGCACGACCAGTCGACCATCCGTCCGAAAGCAGCCCTTTCTCGGCCGCGGCCACTGA
Organism: Mycena kentingensis (nom. inval.); assembly: GCA_014461125.1. Classification (NCBI taxonomy): domain Eukaryota; kingdom Fungi; phylum Basidiomycota; class Agaricomycetes; order Agaricales; family Mycenaceae; genus Mycena; species Mycena kentingensis (nom. inval.). The sequence goes on along the minus strand of JACAZG010000007.1, from coordinate 237,005 downwards.
GCTATCTCGACAGACCGAGTTCGCCGCTTCCTCCAATACACCAGCCAACAAAGCTACCAATGCCATCTTCCTCTACGCCACGTTCGCGATTGCCTGCATCCCCGGCTTCGACCCGAAGACCTACAGCAAATGCACTGAATCGACATTCCATGAGCCATATACCTGTTCGGACGCGCTCTCCGACAAGACCGTTGGACAAAATCGCGGTCAATGGATGGAGCAGCGGAGTTGTCGACTCGCCGATCGAAGCCGATGCTCAGTCAGCTACCAGCGAGGATGTAGGGCTCGCGGATACGGAGAGCAATATCGACAGTCATGCGGAATCGGAGGATGGGACTCCCGTCAATTCTCCCGCCGTCCTGCCCGTTGATCCGCCGCGAGCAGTTACGCCTCCTCTTGCGCGCCGTTCGCGCACTCCGCCGCCACCGCCACGATCTCCTACGCCGCCGTCTCGTCAACGCTCGCCTTCGCCGCCACCACCTAGACGTGCGCAAACTTCGATTCGTCGCCGTACTCCACCCACTGTGGATGACGATGCACAATTCCAGAAAGCGCTTTCTGTCCCTCCGCCTCCATCGCCACCTCCATCCCCTCCAACGCCGACACCTGCCATAGCTTCGATGCCGCCCATCGAGCCCGAACCTCCAACAATGTCCATGTCGAGCTTGTTGTCTACCCCACAGAAACGGCCCTCGCTGTACACCTCAAAATTGGAGTTCAGAACTCCGTCTCCTCCACAAGGCCTCGCAGACCTAGCAGACCTATCTTCGCCTGAGAAGGATTCGGAGACAGAGCGTCCTGCGCTGACCCCGCTTCGTTACATGGCCGACACCACCATGAAAACTCCGCGTCCTCCGGGAGCTTGGATGACTCCGGCACCCCCAGCTAAGAAGACCTCGTTGCCGCCTGCACAAACGAGTGATAACGAATCCCAGTATTCGGGCGGTCTTGCGACACCGGGACCGTCACTTTCGCGAGGCTCGGCGTTACCCACCGAGACCCCCAAACCTCCCGGTGCTTGGATGACGACGCCAGCTGCACGGAAAAGCGTTCTCCAGGTCAGATTTGACGAGCGGCCCTCGGAACTTGAATTGTCCGCGATCGAAGAGTCGACCAACGGACAGGGGGAGGAGCAATCACAGTCAGAAGTGTCCGATACTGGGCTCGCAACGCCCGGGGATGAACCTGGGTACTTCCGAGATCACACTCCGGAACCAGTTGCGCCTGTATCGCCCGCTAAGAGCCCGCGGAGGTCGCCGACAATCAACATTGTCGACGAGTATGGGCGTCGGAGCGGCGGCAAGACGTCGGGGAGCAGCAGCCCCAAGGCGAGTCCCCGCCATCGCAAGAAGAAGAATTCGATTCGAGTTCTGGATGCAATGGGGCGCGAAGTCCATCCGGAGGCTAGCATCGTCAAAGACGAGCCGTTACCGCCTCTCAACAGAGACGATGCGTTCGATTTCGTACGCAGCGGAGTGAGTGAGTTGCGCAGCAAGCTTGACGAGCTCGACTTGTAAAATCTCATGTTGTTTTTCGGTGGTTCCGTTTATTGAACGAGTACAGGTCTGCGGATTACAGTGACTTGGACAGAGAGCGCATGATGCAGCTCGACAATGAGTCGCGCGCCGCCAGGGCCGCGCGAGATGATTTGGAGAAGGAGTACGGGCGGCGCGCGGCGCAGCTTCGAGCAAACATGCTGAACAGCAAGATGGTTTCGGAACCGAGCTATCGTCGCCCTGCCCGTACTCGGTTTTGGGCGTTTATAATTATGGCCCAGGTGCTATTCCTCTTGCTGCTATATCGGCACGTCTCTTCTCCGACCCTGTTACATGTCTGACCTGGCTGCAGATACCAAACGGCGAAGATGCATGATCTCTTTGTGCGAACATATTATGACCCATTCTATCCCGCCATCTACAAGCATGGTATCCACTATAACACTTTTGCGTTCCCGCGTCCAGCCTCGTCTTTATCTAACACACTTTGGGAGGATGGATTGGTGGCGTTTGTTGACAGTGCTTTCGAGATGTGCTGCTTGGCGATCTCTGACTGGCAGCGGGCAGTATGGAATGCGTGGGGGACGGAGGCGTCTGTTCGTTGGCCACCAAGCTAGCTAACTATGTTGTATAATATCATGTTCCTGCAATGTCTTGATGATTTCTGTCTTCCATTCGTTCTTCTGCGGCCGACAAGAGTCTGCGTGCTCACCAACGACTTGACTGCCGTCCTGCCCCATTATTTAGACTTTTCACCATAACGATATGAAAGAATGTACATTCAGATACAGATGCCTTGGATATACAGTGCGAATAGATCCTCTAGTCTACGTGCGCGCAGGGATAGTAGAGTGCAGTGCGTGATTCTCGATGGAGATGCCTGTTTGGATATTAAGTAATGCGAAACAGAAACAGCAAAGAACCATACTCCGAGTCGCGTTGGATGTCTTGTAGATACCGATAAGTCGGTGAGATAGCTCGAACATGTCGTTTCTACGTGAATCTTTGAGCACAAAATCGCGTGAAACGGAGCAGAAACGTACCGCAACGAAATGATGATGAACTGTGCGTTCTTTGTCCGGTCCTTGATGTAGTTGGCGACAATCGACACGTTGCGGAAGTCGAGCGCGGCGTCGATTTCGTCCATAAAGTACAAGGGTGTGGGTTTGAAGACATGGAGGGCAAAGACAAGTGCCAAAGAGCTAAGCGTCTACAAAAAAAGAAAATTGAGTTCAGTCGCGATTCGATGGAGGAAGGAGCGAACTAACCTTTTCTCCGCCGGACAAGTTGGAGATGTTTTTCCAGCTCTTCTTGGGGGGCATGACGCTGAATATGATGCCCTCAGAGAAGGGATCCATGCTGTCCACCAACTCGAGCTCAGCATTTCCACCCAGAGTGATCATCTGGTACATCTCCTTGAGCTTCATTGAGATCAGGTTGAAGCCGGTCATAAACTCGTCGAGACGCTTCTTCCGCAGTCCATCGTACTTTTGCTTTTCAGCATCACGAGCTTTGGTCGTCACTTCCACATCCTTGACCCGTCTGAAAAACTCCTTCTCCCGCTCCTTGTAATCCCGAAGGACATCAAGGTCGGGTTTGAGACGGCCGAGTTTTTCTAGAAACATATTAGCTCGCGAAACGAGAACAAAACGAAATGTGGACCATCGAGAAGCTCGGTATTGGCCAGCAGGTCACGCCGCTTGAACTTGGCAAGCTCTTCGGCGCTGTACGTATGCAGTCCGTTATCAGACGGCGAGCCTTCGCGATCCGGCTTTGCGTCCTCCTCTACCTCCATCTTAACGTCAGTTGGAGTTGTCGTTTCTGAGGGCTCTGTCGGTTCCGAGGGTCCAGCCGGCTTCTCCGACTTGTTTTCGTCCTCATCGTCGGAGTCGTCGTCACTACAAACGCGTCAGCAAACCTACGCGTCACATACAAGACGGCCAACGCACTCGATCTCCTCAAGCACGAGCTGGTCGATCGTGTCGCGAAGCTCGTCAACTTGGTTCGTGTATTGTTCACGTTCCTTCTCCGCCTCCGCGATGTTCTGCTCAATCTCCAGCTATTCATCCGTCAGCAAGGCAAGTAAATGATCGATACGATTCTGACCTCCTTCTGTTTGAAGGCTTGAACACCTTCCTCCTTCTGGTCGAGATTCTGCTTGATCTCATCGAGGTTATCCTTGGACGCCTCTGCTTCAATCTTGGCCTCCTTGACACCCTCCGCCGAGTTATCGATCTGTGTTTGCAGTTGGGCAATCACGTCGTTCAACTCGTCAACCTCGACTTTCGCCTCATCGCGACTGGTCTCGTCGGTTTCGATTGCCTTGGAAAGTTTGGTGACGTCCTTGTCCGCCTTTGTCCTGGCCACCTCCGCCTTGGTGATCTCGTCGTTGGCAAGGTTGATGTGCAGTCGGATGCCGTCCACGCGCGACTTTTGCGTCAGGAATTTGGAGCCGCCGGCAACCTTGATCTTTTCTTGCAGCTCCTCCAGCGCCTCTTCAATCTCCCTGGCCTTGTCCTCGAGCCGCTCGAGCTCTTCGGTGTACTTGGCTATCGACTGGTTCAGACTAGCAATGCGGCCCGCGTCACCAGTGTTGGGCTTGTTCTGCGTTCTGAAGAATGTCTCATCAGTTCATCCATTCCGACGAGTACGTTTCTCGACTCACTTGAGTTCGGACAGGCGTTTCGTGGCCTCCGAAATGCGCGTCTTGCCAATCTCAATATCCATTCCAAGCTTCTGGAACGCTGTCTCCATTTCTGGGAGCGAGCGCCGCATCCCGTCAAGCTCAGCATCTTGGGCCTGGGCCTCTCGGAGTGCCTGGTCAAGCTTCTTCTCCGCATCGCCGAGCTCCGCCTCCATCTGCCGCAAGACTTCCGGTCGTACAGCATCAGCGGCAAGCTTGGAACTCATCGCCCCGCGCGCGGGTTGGTTTCCACCGCCCGACATCGCGCCAGTCGTTTCGATCAGTTGCCCCGCGAGCGTAACAACCCTCCAGCGCCTGGCCCCGAACGCGATACGGTTCGCCTGGTCCATGTTCTCTGCCACAAGGGTGTTGCCTAGTGCCTTCCAAAACGCCTTTGCAAACTTCGGGTCCTTGGACTTGACGAGATCAAACAGCCGGGGTACATTCTCCGGCGTCGCAATCGCACCCATGTTAGGCTCGGAGAGCTTGTCGAGCACCATGAACGTGGCACGACCCAGATTCTGCTCACGGAGGTACTGGATGCATTCTTGCGCCTGGTCAACTCGGTCCACAACCATGTTGTGCAGTTGCCCACATGCGGTTGAGATGGCGACGTCGTACTTGTCAGGAATGGCACCGAGGCTTCCGAGACGACCCTGCAGGCGCGAAAAGTCAATATGACGGATAAATAACCCAGGTTGCTGGCTTACATGGAAGCCCGCAATTCGCCCGGAGCTCTTCAATCGCATCAAGCCATCGACGACCTTGTTTTGGGAGGTGTTTTCGGCCATGGAATGTTTTGCCTCTGCGACTTTCTGTCGATTCGTCGAAACCTTGGCTTTGAGCTCCTGGATCGTTGCGTGCGCATCCTGGACCAGAACGTTAATACGATGCCACAACCCGTCTCGTTATACGAACCTTCTGCTTCTTTTCGATGGCAGCGATAGAAGTTTGTCGCGTCTTCTTGTCAGCTTTGTAGCTATCGAGTTGAGCATGCTAAAAAGCGCGAATCAACATTTTTCACTAGCGTACAAGCTTCAAACACATACTTTGCCTTGCTGGTCGGTCTCGAGCTGCTGGAGGCTCTCCGTTGCCTGGTCAATCGCATCCTTGACCGCCTTCGCCTTCTTCGCAAGCGCGTCACGCTCGCTGGTGGCATTGTCGACCTCGGCTTTTTTAGCGTCGATCTTGTTCGTCCAGGGCTGAAGCTCCTTCTGTTTGGCCTCAATTTGATCGTGGAAGACCTGGGTCTTGTCTGCGCTAGCGTCAGCACGGGAATGAGAAAGTCTCGTAATAGAGCACCTTTGAGGCTGTCGCGAATCTCCTCCAAAACCTTCTCCTCCTTGGCCAAGTCGCGCTCGAGCTCTTGGATGTTTGCCCGTTCCTTCTCGGCCTTCTCGTTACTGTCCGTGATGACATGCTTGGCCTTGCTGAGCGCAGCCTTGTCCTAGACGCACGCATAAGCGATCAAAATAAGATGAGATGCGTCCACGAACTTCGGTCAAGGACTTGTTGAGCTTCTTTAGACGCGTGTTCGCGTGCTTGTGGCGCTCCTCGTTCTGAACTTGCTTCTTCTGGAATTGCGCCAGTTCCTGTGCGACTTTGGCCGCAGCGGCTTGCAGCTCCTATAGCCCTCGTCAACACCGAGACGGTGCACGGTGTCAGGCAACAAACCTTGTATATCTCCTTCCGTTCCTCGTAGTCCTTCTTGAGTAGTTCGACGTGAGCGATATCGTCTTTGTAGGTTTCGCGCTGAGCGTTGAGCTCCTCCTCGAGCTTGGTCTAACGACAAGGTTGGCTTCGACGATGCGATACAACAGGACGTCACTCACCACAGTGGCCGTGGCCTTCTTCTCGAGCTCCCAGAACTTCCAAAGGTCCCATTGATAGAGCAGGTTCTCCGCGCGAACCTTCTCATTCTTGAGACGAAGGTAATTCTCCGCGTCACGCTTCTTGTCCTCAAGCGCATTCTTCTCCTTCTCCACCAAACGCAGTCGTTGCAGCTTTGTGGTTCGATCCTCCTGGAGAACCTCGATCTGCGCCATCGACTCAGAGATGGGCTTGACATAACCGGTCGTGCCGATGATGTCCTCGAGATATTCGAGTAGTCCGTCTTCGTGTTCCGTCGACCCTTTCGGCTTCATTTGGGCAATGGATTCGACTTCTCCCTACAAAGAAGTTCAGCAAAACGAGGAATGTATTGGAAAGTGAGGCTACCTGAAGGATGAGGAACCGCTTGTGGTCTAAGTCGATGCCGCGGTCCTTGAGCAGCGTTTGAACCTCGGTGAACGTGCTCGAGCGACCGTTGATAGTGTACTTGGAGCTGTTGTTCTTGTACGCAGTACGCGTGACAATGAGGTTCGTGTCGGGAACGATTTCAAACGCATCTGGACCAGGCTGCCCAAAGTGTAAGACGACAGCCAGTACACAAAGAAGACAATCGCTTACCAAGTCGAAAATATCGCGAAAGTGAATCTCGACACTGCATTCGTCCAAGTCTTGGTAGGCAGCTGAATTGTGAATGAGTTCGGAAAGTTTTCCCTGGCGCATCTTCGAAGCGCGCCACCCAAACACGAATAGGAGAGCATCGATGGTGTTGGATTTGCCGGAACCGTTGGGGCCAACGATAGCGGAGAAGCTCTGAACAAAGGTGAGCAAGTCAGATCAATGTACGGCGCATGGCAACGCACTTTGTGGAAGGGGCCGATCTCCTGGCGCCCAGCATAGCTCTTGAAATTGACAAGAGCCATCTTATGAATGACAAGGCGCGCCTTGGGACCGCTAGGCTCTTCTTCAGCTGGCTGAACGAGCTGGGCTGGGGTTGGCATGGGTGGGGCCTCGAAAACGAACTTGTCAACTTCCTCGTCGTCCTCTCCCTCCTCCATCTGGGTCGGTGGTGGCTTGATGGGACTGGGAGGAGGACGGGAGGCTGAGACGGAGGCCTTGGGCTTGGGCGGGGCCTTTGCCTTTGCCTTGGTCGGTGCGCGTTTGGGCTTGGCGGCTTTCTTCGCGGGCTTCACGTCCTCCTCGTACTCGTCAGATATCGCGGCGTCTTCCTCCTCGTCGTCCGATGCCACTGCACGACGCGAAGCTCGCTTGGGTTTAGCGACGACTTCGTCGTCGTCGTCGTCGTCCTCCGTATCAGGCTTTGGGGCGGGTGTCCGCCTGCCACGACGGGATGGAGCGGGAGCGGGTTTCTCTTCGTCGTCGTCGTCGGTGGCAGGGTCGAGGGATGGACGGGACTTCTTTACTGGCGGCGGGGAGTCTTCCTCTGGGTCCTCCTGGAGAGATGGTTGTAGTTTGGTGCGGGAGCGGACATTCTCCTTCTCGATCTCCCTCTTGCGTTTAGCAGGGACTGGTTCTGGCTGTGGCTCGACGGAAGCGCGTGTCGAGCGCGATGTTCTGCGAGGAGGCATAGTGGCCTAAACAAGGTGGGAGTGTCACACATGTCGCAGACGCGGTTGAGTCACAACACGTGATAGACGCGTTACAGACGCGTCGACGCCGTCTTCGTCTCATAAAATCGCAATAAATACGCTACGTCCCTCCCGCTCAAAAATCTGTTCGCTAATAGCATCTACTCCAGTCAACGACGGAAAAACTGAGAAAATGTGCAACCTACAAGCAGGAACATTCGCAGTGCAGCCCAACCTGCTGCCAGCTGGATCATACGCCAATACTCCTCAATGAACATCTCCGTCTACCAGAGGTCAACTTCGATCAAGAAAACATGGCACCACTCACGCCTTTGCAGTAGTTCGCTATAAATTTGAGGCTACGCCCCTTCAGCGCCAATCCTCGAAAGGACAAAAGCACCCACCGATGATGAAAGATCCACCGTCCCCACAGCGCATGCATAACCTTTTGTTCATCCGGAATCTCGTCGTTTTCAAAAATCTCCTCCTCCCGTTCAACCACGGTCCACGCAAGAACGCCGAATGGCTTCATGGGCAGCAATCTTAGCAAATCATACAGTTTCGCTCCTCCCGGTCGTGTAGAGAATGTTACATCGTCGCCGCCCCATTCTGACTTGGCAGGAAAGTATGGATATCGAGCCATGGGCCCGAGTGGGTCATCGGGGATCGAGGGAAGGGGTATCGGCGCCGGAATGGGCGTCAACAGACTAAATCACCTTGTGAGCGGAAACAAAAACTCGAGGAGAATCCACCTGCATTGCGGTTTCTGAATCGTCATTGGAAAGTAAGAGGCTAATTTTCCAATGCTAAAGCGCGAATTAGAGCCACATAATCATTGCCCGATAAGCGACTATACCTCGTCTTCTACATGCTCCCAAGCTGCTCCAATGTCAGTGTGCCCTTCCTCGAGATGGACCTGCAGCATCTCCCTGGTGGGGAATGGCGAATGCAGCACGCAGAAAGGGCATTGATACGCAGAAGCCGTCTTGATAAACGGCTGTTCGTTCGAATCGGCGACACGGAACGTGAGGTCAAGGCGAGGTTGCGACAAAGATTTCGCCTTGATTGGGAGCCCTCGTTTCCGGCAATATATCTTGAAGCCTCTCCGCAGATTGCGCAGCAGGAAGGGGATTCTACCTGCATACTCGGTCACGATTAGCGGCTCAACCTCGGTCGCGACTGCGTCAAGGATGTTGAGGGCAGGAATCGGGGACGGCGGGGGTGTTTCGCGGATCTCGATGACTTGTGGTAGGATGGGCTGCGGAATGTCCTCGGGTTGCTCGTCTTCATCTTCGTCGTCTGAAGACTGCGGTTCTTCCGTCCCACTGGCGTGCGCCGCCTCATCCGAAAGTTCGGATTCGTCCTCCTCCTCCTCTTCATCCTCCTCGTCTTCTTCATCCGAGTCTAATTCCAGCTCGGTTTTTCGCGCCGCCATCCGTCGGGGTCTCGAATAACTCAGCTAAATCCTCTCAAACGAACGAACGCGACGCTCACTGTTGTCGCACATCCTCGTTCACAAACCCATATTTCTTATCTGTTATGCTGCTGCGCTGCGGGGTCGCGCGGTATGTGCGGGAAAGGGGGATTTGCTTCGTCTGGGCACGTCCGCGACTGTTAGGCCCGCTCGACGCGCTCTCATCCTCATCGTAATCGCGTCTCTCGGTTTTGGTCGGAATGCCACGGTTCGAGACCACCATCCGGGCTGCAGCAGGTTTACGAGCTGACCCTGGACCCGGCATCGATGCGCGCCCTGAAATGAGTGAGATTCGCTTGCGATGCGCAGTAGTCACTCTGGCATCTGAATCGCCCTACCTTGTCGATGAGCCTGTCGGCGCCACACGGAATCGAGCTGGGGATTGCCATGGTACGGGACGTTGTACTGTCGCAAGGGCGAAGAGGACGGCGCGGCGCGCTTTTTCGAGCTTTGGGGATGCTGCTGCATTTCTCGAGGTGACGGAACAGATCAGAAGTGCCTTTGACCAGAGCCACCAGCATGTCCGAATACTGGGTATCGAAGAAGAAGTCGGTTCACTTGCGCATCCACAAGTCCAAACTAACGCAATGCAGGTACTACTGCAAGTACTGCGAAATCTACATTGCAGACGACGCACCCTCCCGCAGCCAACATGAGAACGGCCTAAAGCACAAGGGCAACCTCGAACGATACATCCGCGGGATATACAAGGCAGGAGAGAAGAGAAAGAAGGACCAAGAGGAGGAGAAACGCGAGATGGCTCGGGTTGAGCAGGTGCGTCGGTAGCAACATCATCCAACCTCGTTCCCGACTCATTCTGCCCAGGCAGCGCAAATCGCCTACTCTCAAGACCTCGGTTCTGGCCGCGCAAAAGGCGGCAGCTCCTCCGCTCCCACCCCTAGTACTTCCGCGGCCAAGAAACCGCCCGCAAAGCCGTCAAATCCATGGGCGAACTACTCGACCGCGAAATCTCTCGGATACGAGGACCCCGATGCGGAACGTGTCATCGCAGACGTGTTAATGCGACGTACAACGGGCGAGGTCGGCGAATGGGAGGTCGTGGTGCCGCAGGAACCGACAGAGCCGACGGTAGGCGTTCCGTCCGAGGCAGAGGGCAGCGTTGCCGGCGTGAAGCGTCCGGCGGAAGCGCTTGCAGAGGAAGAGAACAGGGAGTTCAAACTGCGCAAGAAGACGATGGCGACGGGCCTCGGCCAGATATACGATCCCGGGTCGCTACAAATTAAGCTGAAGAAGAGAGAGGAACCTGTGGAAGCAGATCCTACTCCTGCACCTCCGCCTGCACCAGTGAAAGACGCGCCCTCCGACGGTCCTAAATGGAAGAAACCTCAATGGCAGGAGGCAGAGGTGGACGAGTCGGTTTTCCAGCCAGATGCCATCCAGGAGTCTCTCGACGTGAAGCCAAAGGTCGAAGAACCTCCTCTGGGTGACGCAGTCAAGCAGGAGCCGGATCTCGAGCCACCGATAGCTTCAGGACCAGTCGAAGCAGTCGTGTTCAAGAAACGCAAAGTTCCTGCAGGGGCATCGCGAGGTAGGAGGTAGTAGGTACAGGTGTACAGTAGTCATGGCGGAATCGTTATAACCAAAATCCCCGGATTGCTGCTCTGAGCGTTGCAAGATATGCCCTCTCTGGGAACGCGGAGGTGAGCGACAAGGCACAAGGACATTGCAGACGCACTTTTCCACTGCTTCCTGGATGGCCGCCTTCAACTCCGGCTTGAGTTTATTCTTCTTTGAGGCCTTGCCCTTCAGAAGAATAACCTTGAGTTCCGGTTTACCGTCCAGGATGGCACCGTGCAGTGCCGCTTGCACGCTTTCAACAGCCTCCGGAATCAAAAGCCCTTGAACATCGACAGTGACGTCCTCTGAGCCAGGAGGATTCCCGGCTAGCAATGACTGTTAAGCTCGGGCAATATAGCGATAAAGACACGTACAGCGGAAATATCGTCTCGCAGCACCCGCATGCAGCTTCTTAATCTTCTCCTCCGCGCTCTCTATCTCTCGCCGGAGCAGAAACGCGTCCTTGGTCCGTTTCTCCTCAATTGCCGCTTGCAGCTGAACCTCCAGCCGTGCCTTTTCCTCCTCCGCCTCATGGGCATCCTTCCTCATTGCCTCAGCTCTGGCATAAACTGCCTTCCCTTCGACGCCTGTGAGCGCAGTAAACTCGGTCCCAGGCGACAAAGTATCCGGCTCTGGCGCTGGCGCATTCGGGGCGGGTGCTGGTGCTGCTTCCGCCTGCTCATCGGACGAAGGTTCGCGAACCAGGGCAATGGGGACATTGCTAACAGGAAGACCGACGATATTAAGCTCCAATGGTGTCTGTAGCTCATCCGACTCGTCTCCGGGATCACGAGCGGGGACGGTGAACGAGACGGGCGGAGATTGAAGGCGTGGTGGGGGGCAATGGGGACGCGGCAAGAGAGCTGGGTGTTAACAACTCGTCCGGGTTAAGGGCGCTCGGGGGACCCGACGGGCCGACTAGCGGTGGCGCAACTCGGCGATTGGGAGGAGTGGCGATCTTGACCTCGGGCTCTCTACGAGTTGGCCGAGTGTGGCGTCGCCAAAATTCCGATTCGACGATGGAGCGCCCAACGAAGCGCAAAAAACGCCATGAACGTCTTCGAAGTTTGGAGATGTCTTCTGGAGGGGTTCTGCTAACCGCGTCGCAGAGAAGGAAGGTGAGGGCGAAGGTTGAGAAGAGGCTGAGGAAAGGCAGTTCTGTAAAAACGAGATCGAAGAGCAAGCGGAGAGAGCAAAGCGAGAGAGAGTCGATAGGTGGTTCCTTAGGGGATATTGAGCGGGATTTTGGAGGAATATGAGCACGTACGGATAGCAAGGTGCGGTGTAATGATACACCTTCAAAAATGCCGATTATTGCGGCAGTTGCGAGGCCGTGAGGGTTAGAGTCGAGGGAGAGCAGAAAGACCCGTAGACCGAAGCCAAGGGCAGTAGCAAGGACCGCTAGCATAGCTGCTAAGGACGGTTGGGTATCGAGGAGGGGTTACAAGGGTCGCACGTTTGTCTCCTCCTCAGACTGTGAAATCAGGCGAGGGGGAGTGGGAGAGGCCCTGATAGTCGCACGTGCTTTTTTTGTTTACAGACGCGCCGATGAACACGACACGGTACCAACCCGGACATTACCTCGACCCCATAACAGAGACCAGCTCTGTCGACACCGATGAGCAGGACATTGGCTCAAATCTATTCTACGGCGACGGAGACGACGACGACGACGCGTACGCCGGCAGCGCAGGCCACTTCCAATTTGACGACGACGCCGACGATAACACGGCCTACGCCACGGGAAACTATGCGCGCACAGTGCATCGAATTCCCCGCTCGCGCTCACCGACACCCGCGGCCGACGACGATTACAGAATCGTAAACGAAACGAGTCTGGACTATGGAAGAGATCCCGAGAAGAATTCCATGTCGGACGGGTACCCCAACTCACAGTACGCGTCGTATTTCGCGTACGACCAGTATGCCAACGGGGAGGAGACCCCGCATGAAACACGACATTTTGGCCCCGCGCCTGTGGGCCCAGTGCTGCGCAGAAACAAGAAGAAACGCGTTCGTTTGACGCGGGGCAACCTCGTCGTGGACCTCGATGTCCCACCCAAGCTAGTCCTTCCCCGCCACGACGCCGAGTTTCTCAAGACGCGTTATACTGCGGTCACTTGTGACCCGGATCGGTTTGAGGCGGAAGGTTTCGACCTGCGCCAGAATCTCTATGGCAGACAAACTGAGCTCTTCATTGTCATTACTATGTATAATGTGCGCCACGTTTCTTACAACGGAGCTGCCGCTTAACTAGCACCGCAGGAGGATGAAATCCTCCTTTGTCGGACGCTTCATGGCGTAATGAAGAACATAGCGCATTTGTGTGCACGGAAGAACTCACAGACGGTATTTCTCCGCAAACCACTTGTTCACTCACTCACTCTGCCACAGTGGGGTCCGGAAGCCTGGAAAAAGGTGGTCGTGTGCATTGTTGCTGACGGTCGGCGAAAGGTCAACCCCCGAGTGCTTGATTGCCTCACCCTCCTCGGGGTTTATCAGGTCAGTGAAAGCATCGCCATGTCACCAGAAAACTGAGTAAGCTCGCAGCCGGGCGGTCCCATGCTCAACTCCATTGACAGGAAAGAAGTCACCGCCCACCTGTATGTTTTGCCTCCGTCCGCGGAACTTTTTGTTCACCCCTTTGTCAGGTTCGAGTATACGACCTCCTTCGTGATTGACGAAAAGCTCAAATTTCGCTATCCCGATGTACCGCACCTGTCCGTTTTAGCTCTCTGCTAATAAACGCGACAGAAAGGGATCGTCCCGACGCAAATCATCTTTTGCATGAAAGAGAAAAACCACCGGAAAATCAACAGTCACCGCTGGTTTTTCAACGCGTTCGCGCCGCTGTTGCAACCCAACGTCTGTGTGCTTTTAGATGTTGGTACTCGGCCGGGTCCCACTGCGATATACAAACTATGGAAGGCTTTCGACGTCAATAGCTCCGTCGGAGGCGCATGTGGGGAGATCGCCGTCTACAAGGGCAAAAACTGGATCCAGCTTTTGAACCCGCTCGGTAGGCACGGATAGTTTCGGCTCCCATGTATTGATCCTTCCTAGTCGCCGCGCAGAACTTCGAGTACAAGATCAGCTGTACGCTCGACAAGCCCACAGAGTCGATATTCGGCTACATTTCTGTCCTCCCCGGTGCCTTCTCCGCGTACAGATACATTGCCCTTCAGAATAAGAACGGCATGGGCCCGTTGGCTTCTTACTTCAAGGGCGAGGTCCTACACGGCCACGACGCGGATATCTTCACTTCCAACATGTGTATGTGGGATGCCTTCAAAAACGAGCGCGTCTGACAATTTCTACAGATCTGGCCGAAGATGTACGTTAATTGCACGGAGTCGTCTTTATCTGAGCAACATTCCAGCGCATTCTTTGCTTTGAACTTGTGGCAAAGCAAGATTCGGCCTGGTGCGCTTCTTTACTGCAACTTTCTTGCCAGCAAACCTCTTTCAGGACGCTCAAATACGTGAAAGGCGCGGTCGCAGAGACCGATGTACCCGACGCGCTGTCCGAATTTATCAGCCAGCGGCGCCGATGGCTCAACGGGGTCAGTCCTCCGCTCTTGAGATATTTTCCGCCTGATCCTCTCTAATAGTCATTCTTTGCCGCCGTGTATGCTATCGCGCATGTGGGACAAATTTTGCGCTCTGGCCATTCGCCGGCTCGGAAATTCTTCCTGATGGTCGAAACGGCATACACGATCATCAACCTCGTCTTCTCGTGGTTCAGTATCGTGGGTCGTGTATTCGGAGCCAACGGCTTCTGTTGACGCTGTGTTTATAGGGAAACCTCTATATTGCCTTTGTATGTGCTCTTGTTGCGGCTCGGAGCGCAATAACGTGAACTACAGGTCGTTCTTACATCTTCTCTGGAAGCCCCGTCGTTTCACATGACTTCCATCAAATATGTGAACAACCTCGTCCAGGTAATAGGTCAAAAACGCGCCAACAAGCACTAATCTCTCCCCAAAGTATTTCATGGCGTCTCTCGTCATCGCGTGTTTCTTCTTCGCTATGGGAAACAAACCGCACGCTGCAAAGTGGAAGTACAAGACATTGGCTATTTCTCTTGCAGCCATAATGGTCTATCTTATCTTTGCATCGGTTATGTGCGCGTTGGCTGCAGCCAGACAGGGTGGGCAGTCGAACTCGACCATGTTGTTCTCCGTTGTGATCACGTACGGGGGTTCGTTGTTCTCTACTTGAGCCTGCATTCACAACTCATTATCGCCACCAGTGTATGTCGCTTCTGCGGTCTTGGCCTTCGATCCGTGGCACATAATCACATCCTTTGTGCCTTACGTGCTGCTCTCGCCGACATACATCAACGTCCTAAACATGTAGGCAGCAACCATGTGTTTCCATCCCACACTCACCCTCCTCAGCTACGCCTTTGCCAACCTCGACGACGTGCGTGGCGCTCCTCTGCATTTCGTGTACCCACGTAACCGAACATAGATTTCCTGGGGCACCAAACAAGATTCGATCATCGAGGTCGACCTCGGCGCAGTCGTTCAAGATCGGCACGCGGAGGTGCAGGTCGAAATCGCCACCGACCAGGCGGACATGAACGAAATCTATGAAGAAGCGCTGTCGAATATCCGCAACCGCAAGCCGGCGTATACCCACAATACCCCGATGAGCAATAGCGAGAAGGACCAGATCGCAAAAGACTATTATGCCAATGCAGGTCTTTTTTGCTGTCGCGTCTGCTTGGCTTTTTCTGACTGACTGCCTCGTAGGTGCGCACGAATGTGTTGCTAGCCTGGGTTCTTTCGAATGTGCGCATTTCCAGCTGTTCAAGGCTCGACTTGATCTTGGTGTAGGGTATGCTTCTCGCGGCAGTCCTCGGTGGAGGTGTGGACCCATCAGACATCTTCAACGGTGGGACGGTCGGTCGAACCAAAGGATATCTAATCTTCATCCTCGTATTCACGGCCCTCCAAAATCTCATCGTGCGTAAATTCCTTTGTTCAGGTCTGGTTGATCACGAAGCTACAGCGATTTGCGGCTTCTACGATGTATCTGCTCGTTACATTTATTACCGGATAACTTATTTCGCTACTTACATGTACATTTCACGGACTTGTTGTCAAACATTTAGGAAAACAGGAACTCGTAAAACGACCTTGGTGTGTGTCGCTTCGTCGGCGACGATTGTTGCAAAAGGAAACGACTGCGTGGACGGACAGGCGAGCGCGATGGGGAGGAAGATGAGCGAATTTGAGGTAAGGCAGCGCGCGAACGGAGGGACATGGCTGCGAAACGCCGCTCCACGACCAACGTTGCGTCCGGGTCAAGCGACTCGACGCTCTGCGCCAAGTTGGACTCGTTCTCGTCAACGACGGACCATTCGTCTTCCGAAAGCGGTGGCGGAGATGCCACAGCGTCTTCGCGGATAGTCGACATGCGATCAACGTCGCCGCCGACTTCCGAACGGATGTCGGGGTCACTGGCAAACTCCGAGTCGGAATCAAGCTGCGAGGACAGGTCCAGGTCGGTTACTGGTGGAGTCTCGAGCCCCGCATTGGCATTGAATGAAGGCATCGCGACGTTGGGGCGAAGGAGGAAGGTGATGCGCTCTCCGGATGTGTCTTTGCTGTAACTGACCTACAAACTGGTGTTGGTTCGTCCAGAGAGATCAATGCCAGACGCACGATATTGTGATACCGGGCGGTAGCATGGACCACATAACGCACAAAAGCGTCGTTTATCCGCCATTGAAGAGCCAGAGGAGTGGAAGACAGCTCGATGATTCCGGTTTCCCCAATTGGTCGCCCTTCAGCATTGCCCTCTGGGTTCTGGTTGGGGAAGAGCATAGTGCCTCCCTCGAGCCAGGCATTTATTTCGTGCTCGACGTCCCGTACGAGAGCCTGGCTTACGGTCGGCGACTCGGATTCATATGAACCACGGCTGCGTACCTGCGAACGAAAGCTCATCGCCCGAAGGCTCCTCCGCATTCCCTTGAGACTCATACTGAACCGTCCGGAATCTGCGCACGCGTCGGTCTGCGGAAGGACCGCATTTGGGGCCTTGTTCTCTCTGGGTAGATATCCTGGCAAGGGTTCCGGGAAAGTCGAGCGGATGTGGGCGGTATGGGAGGGGAGAAGATCGTGCTGGCTGGGCTGAACGATATGGACGTTACCGGTGAAGCGCGCGTTCTCTTTACGTCGCGTCCACCGCTTCCCGTTATTGTCCACCCTCCGCGATGATTTGTACTTCTTGACTGGGGCAGAACGGTCGGCAGAGGGTTCCGCCAAGTGGGCGTAGCGGGAAGCGAGGCCAGTCCGCAAAAGGGCAGGGAAAGACATAGGCACGGGCGCATCCATTGCAGAAGGAGATGAGAACGGCAGGTTTCGCTGGTATGGCACTAGTCGGAGAGCCGAGCGGGGGTAAGAGGCAAGCAAGTGATGGCGGCGCTATCTACCTGACACGTCTCGACTATGTGCAGAAATTAGTAGCATTTTATTATACTTTTTCTCCCAGTAGCCCTCCAGTCTCGATAAACTTCTGGACCGCTGGATCAAGTCCGACTTTACGCGGCGGAGGACGCGGTTCCTTCACCTGCCCACGGTAGTACGCCGTACATCGTTCGACAAAGTCAGGACGAATACGAATATCGTGGCGTGCTCGGCGTGCAGCATCGATGATGAACAAGTATCGCGCGTCCCTGGCAGCAGCCATCTTGAGCGCGAGGTCCTCGTAGACCTGTAAACCAGCGGCACCCTTGACCATCCCCAGCATTTCCAGATATCGGCATGCCTCATCGAAATTATCCTGCGTAGTGTGCAGGGCAACCATCTTGCCCAAGATGTTTGCGTCCTCCACAGGTGCGACTCGGTCTGCTTGCCGGAAAACAAGCTCGCCGTACGAAACGTTGCTGTCTGCTATGCATGCGTCCAAGAACACCGCCAGACATTCAGCGTCGGCTTCGATTCCAAGAGACGGGATGGATTGGTATTCGGCCAGAACGCGGGATAATAGCGGTTGCGAAGATACCGACGCTTGTATGAGGGCAGTACAGACGGTAGGGTCGACATGTTTGCCCTCGGCATGCATTCGCTTGACCAGCGTCCACAATTCGTCGAGTAGATGCGGCCGTTCGGATACGGCAGCAACGACGCAATAGGCTGTTCGTAAAGACGGGACTGCGCCGCTTTTGCGCATGATTTCGAGGGCTTGGAACGCTTCCTCGTGCCTGTCGGCGACAAACAAGGATTCGAACATGGGCGCAAGATGATGCTCTGCGATTGGGATATCGAGGAGCTTCAAAACGCGCAGAACATCCGTAGCAAGCTCGGCAAGGCCATGCCGGGCAGCTGTGTGGAGCACAAGAAGACAAAGGCCCTCGTCTGGTGATATGGCCAGATTTTGGACAAGAATGTGCCATGTCTTTAGTACACCCTCGGCCTATACCAGAGTTGGACCGAAAGCAATCTCAATAGGTGCACTCACGTATAGCTGAGCGGCGGACGCGTGTAAACACGCCGTCCAAACAAAATCTTGGACCTTCCTCGTCGACTTCTCGTACGAGACTGCCAGTTCTATCGCGAGCTTTGGGTACTCTTGTTTCGCTGCTAGAACGATTACTGCTTGGATTGCGGCAAGCTGGGGGACCAGACCCGCGACGGTCATCTCGTTAAGGTATTTCAAACACTCCTCGAGATTGTTTTCGGACGCGAATCGGGTAATGAGGTGGGTGTAGGTCGCCGAGTTTGGCACAACTTCAAGCTGTTGCATACGCTGCAGAACAGCGTGGACGGACGGGGACCGTTCTGTCCTGTGCGCCTCAAATAAGTGAGCATACGCAAACATGTGGAATATACCGGGTACCTGGATGATAAAGTTGAATGAGTTTGTGTCCGGCTGGATGTGTAAGGCCAGCATGTCCTCGAGGACGGCAAGCGTCGCCGACGCGTATCCACCGTGAGCCAGACTTCTTAGAAGCGTATTATATGTTGCTCGACTCGGGGGTACGCCTTGAGCCTTCATTTCTGCCGCAATCGTGAAACAGTCTGGGAACTGGGAAGCCTCGGCCTTTTTGACCATCCGAAGATTAAAGCGGGCTGCGACGGTGCGTTTGTGGACTTGAGGGCCGTCGCCAATGGGGAACTGGTAGAGGGCGGCCGAGTCGGTGGAGGCATAGCGTGGTCGAATGAATCTTGAGAGCATCGACCGTGACTTGCCGTTCTTGTTTCTTGCCACAATGGTCAACCAGTCGCGTCCCCCTACTCCTCACCTCGCTCATCTGTCCCCCAGTTTTATTCAGAACAAATATTGTCGCGTCGCGGCCCCCTCGGCAAGGTATGGCTCGCTGCCCACATGGAGCGTAAGCTCTCCAAGGCACAAACCCTCCAAACCGATATCGAGGAGTCTGTCGGTACGCGTCGCTTCCCGCCATTGCCCAATCCTCACCACCACTCTCAGGCGAGATCATGGGCCAGGAAATCGAGATTATGGCTCTGCGTCTCAGTGGCCAGCTGCTGCTCGGCGTGGTTCGAATCTACAGCAGGAAAGCCAAGTACCTGCTCGACGACTGTAACGAGGCTCTACTCAAGATTAAGATGGTCTGCTTCACCTTAAATGCACCCCCGGTCATCGCTCAGTCCGCTTTCAGGCGTTTCGACCTGGCCAGGTGGACCTGACCGAAGACCAGCTCGCAGTCAACAAGAACGCGATTACCCTCCAGGGCAACGCCCATGACCTCGACCTCATGATGCCCGACATTAACTGGTGCGTCCCTAGTTGTGCCATGTCTCCCTTGTTCATTTCGCCTTACAGGGACCGTGAATTCAACTTTGAGAACAGACCCCTGGCTCCTCAAGGACAACACCAAGCTAACGTCGAAGACATTACCCTCCGCACCGGCGCCGACGCGTTCCAGCGTTTTAGCTTCGACGACGACCCGTTCGATACTGCCGGTGGCATTGGCTCGCAAGACTTTGACTTGGCCATCGACTGGGATGACAAGAACGAGGACACCATGAGCGTCGACGGCAGCGTCGGTGTTGGTCGACGAGACCTTAACATGGGCGACGACTCTATCGGGGACCAGTTTATGGGCAACGGGGACGTGAACATGGACTTGGACGTCTTCTCGACGCACTCCAAGAGCAGGGCCGGGTCAGAGCATCCATTCGACAATGCCATGATGGATTTCGACTTGCCCGACGTCGACCTAGGCATCGACTTTGATAATTTAGAGCCCGTCAAGACCCCGGGGCAAGCACAGTCTTCGAGGGCTTGTAAGTTTCGTTCATCGCTACTTTGAGCCATTCTGAGGACTTTTAGCATCGCCGCTCAGCGAACCGCTGGCTACGCCTCCACCTGAAGAACCCATTCCGTTGCCTGCAGACGACAAGACGCCCAAGACAAAGCGCAAGCCCAAGGAGAAGAAGCAGATCGTCGACCGCGTTACTGAGCTTGCGGGAGGAAACGATCCTTCTCAACGGAGCAGACCCGTCGAGGTGGATGCTAGCATTCTGGCGGAGCAGCACTTCCTTCCCCGCGACCCGCTCGTTATGCGCCTGCTCGATATCCGGCAGGATCCCATCTCCCACTTCCTGCCCACCAAAGCTACGCCCGCAGGGACTTTCTTCTACGCAGGTCCTCCGGGACTCGCCCCCGAGCTCGCCGAGCTGTTCATGCGCCCGGTTGCTAGCCCAACGAAGCGCCGTGCCGGGGCGAATGACAAGAGTCCAAGCAAACGTCCTCGTTTGGACAACGCCGAGGGCGACGACGTCGAGCAAGCTCGTCGCGCTGGCAGTATTGCCCCCAGTATTGCTGGCCGCAGCGATATTCGTGCCGGAAGCATGGCTCCCGACAACACTTTCGACTTTGGGGACCAGAACAACCTCCCTCTCGACGACTTCCAGCTCGAAGTCCCCGAGATGGACGTGAACCTCCGCGGCAAATCTGCGCCGCCCTCGGAACTGTCTCGTCTGTCGACCCCTGCGCTAGACGGGGCCTTTGACGAGCCTGTCGAGACGTACGCGGACGCGGCCTGCCCGATCTACATGTTTGACATGAAGACGCAGAGCCAGCCTGCGGAGGAGGCTCCCGAGCCGGACGGCAAGGGCTACAGCAAGAACACTGTCAAAGCACTGGGTATTATCCGCAAGGAACTCAAGCCGACGGAGGATGACGACGATGAGAAGGTGCTCAGCTTCCGCCAGATGGCCGATAAGGTACGGTGCTCGTTTACGCCTGATCTACCTCTCAACCTGCGCCTAGGCTTCTCGTCGCGCTGCTGCCTCGTTCTTCTTTGAACTGCTCGTGCTCAGCACTCGCGATTGTATCAAAATCAACCAGGCCGCGCCGTTTGAGAACATAGAGGTGACAGCAAAGGACAAACTATGGGAGCGCCAGCGCCACGGGTCTACTGCCCCGTCGCGCGCTGCATCGGTAGCGCGCTCGGTTGGATCGGCTTTTGGATTGTGAAGGATTTGTGCTTGAAATGGAGGATGCTCAACACCCTATATATATCTACGGATACCTTCTTGCTTGTGCGTTGTAGTAGTAGTACTTGTTTTGTAGTTAGTTGCTGTAGCTTGTCGAGACATATTTTGTCCCTTGATTGAGCCGTCAATGTCTTCTTCCTCCGCCACCTTTCAAGAGCTCGCGGTCATCGACCCGCTCCTCGAGGCACTATCGCAGCTCAAATTCACCTCCCCAACCGATATCCAAGCCCAGGTCATCCCTCATGCCCTTGCTGGCCGCGACATAATAGGCGTCGCCGAAACCGGCTCCGGCAAAACAGCAGCATTCGCGCTGCCCATCCTCCAAAAACTATGGGACGAGCCCAAGCCGCAGATATTCGCTTGTGTGCTTGCACCCACTCGTGAGCTCGCATTCCAGATCTCCCAGCAATTCGAGTCTCTCGGGACCGGGATGGGTGTCCGGTCCACAGTCATCGTCGGGGGTGTCGAGAATATGACACAAGCCGTAGCACTGGCAAAGCGCCCTCACATTGTCGTTGCAACCCCCGGGCGGCTGCTCTGGCACCTGGAGAACACCAAAGGCTTCAGCTTGAAGTCGATCAAGTTTCTGGTGCGTTTGCTGTTGTGTGTTTTGCGGGCAGATGGGCTGACCTGACTTCTCGGAAAAGGTTATGGACGAGGCGGACCGCCTGCTCGACATGGACTTTGGTCCCGTTATCGACAAAATCCTAAAGCTCGTCCCAACCGAACGGACGACGTACCTCTTCTCCGCCACCATGACTTCCAAAGTCGCAAAACTCCAACGCGCAAGTTTGTCAAATCCAGTCAAGGTCGAAGTTTCTTCGCGGTGCGTGCACACTCTTATCCATGCTCCCTCGACGACTAACGCGCAAACCAGATACCAAACGGTCTCAACATTGCTGCAATATTATCTGTTCATTCCGTTAAAAGACAAAGAGACCTATCTTGTCTCTCTCGTCAACTCTCTAGTCCAAAACTCGATGATCATATTCACAAGAACGGTGCACGACACTGACCGGTGCGTCTTTTGCCGTCATGGGCTTGCGGTTTCCAACGCATTCGCAGTTTGTCGGTACTTCTGCGGACATTGGGACTATCTGCCGTCCCACTCCACGGATCACTCAGCCAAAGCTCGCGCCTTGGTGCTCTCGCAAAGTTCAAGAGCGGCAGCAGGAAGATCTTGGTCGCAACCGACGTCGCAAGCCGGGGTTTGGACATTCCGACTGTCGACCTCGTTATCAACTACGACACCCCGACACATTCAAAAGACTACATCCATCGAGTGGGCCGAACGGCGCGAGCTGGTCGGGCTGGCAAGGCAATCACGTTCGTCACCCAATACGACGTCGAGTGTGTGCAGCGAATCGAAAGAGCCATCGGCAAGAAACTCGACTTGTGGGCTACGGACGACGAGGAGATCGCGCTCATGAAGGAACGCGTCAACGAGGCGGGGAGATTGGCCACCCTGGAACTCAAGGATATGGCCGGTAGCCTTGCTGGGCGGAAACACAAGCGCGAACACGGTGGCGCCGATGACCGTGATCGTGACGACGACGAGGTTGAAGCGGGGATGCCCACGAAACGGAAAAAGTTTAAACGGAGATAGAATTCCGGCACTTGCTCTACAGAGTGCTCCCCGAGTCAGGTAGATATGCGGTGAGCGAGCGGAGTTCCCAATACGCTTCCTTGAATGCCGCAGGGTTGTTGTTTACGACTATATGTCCGTTAGCTGCAGAAGGCAGGACGAAATAGAAGATGCATACAGTCTATGCAATCACCTCCGCAACCCGATTTTGAATACGCGCTGCCTGCCCAATCGCCCTACGACTTTGTTAAACCCAGCAGCCAAAGTGTGAAAGAGCAGTACGCAGAAAGTAAGGTCGAAGACCACGTTGTGCGCATTGAAGTGGCCGTCGTAGCTGCACTGGGTCGTCGGAAAGAATGCTTCGGGCGTGCCCCAGTATTGCGGGTTAATCGTGGGTAGGTTCTTGTCGATTTCCATGGGCAGATTGCTGTCGTTGCGCGTCCAGAACCACACGTTCACGCCGTCTTGACTTCGCTGCATCGCGTAGAATCCGCCACCACGATCATTGAAGCTCGATCCGTACGAGTCCGGCTTGTTGAACGCGACGCCGCAACCTTGATTGTAGTTCACAAACGCGTTGCAGTCAGAAGAAACCGAGGAGCTAGAACAGGTCAGACGCGTTAGTTCGACAAGCGGAAGTCGTACCCAGATTGAGTGCGATCCTGAGGCATAGTGCAGTTCGGGGTCGTGTGTAGCGACGCGAGATTTTGTTTGTTCGTGTTGACGCCTTCAAGACACGTCGGAAAGGTCGCCTAGAGCGCGTCGAATACACAGACCTTCTATTATATCGATCTGGCGGCCCTGAGCCAACTAGTCCCGCAGTATTTGGAGGGAAACTCACCTCGCCTCCGCGTGGCCATGTTCCGTGCTGCGATACCGTCCAACTGAAAGAAATGGCGTGAACGACCAAGGCGAGTATATCAGCGATGTACGAACAACGCGGGCCATGTGCCGCAGCCCACTGGCATGTGCGAGAGGTCGAGAACGAGAACAGAGTCGCTGTATGCTTGAGGAGACGATATGCGGACGCTCTTCCGGCCCGGGTCGCTGGGTTGGACAACATTGACGGCGTCGGCGCGCATGATGAACGTGGAATCGGTTACTGGGCCTTTTAGTACTCGAGAGAGACGAAATACGGCTGGCTCACCAACAGCGAGGTTCTCCGATTGCGCGGTGGCCTTGTCCACATACTCGACTCTGCCATGGGTTGGGTCTGCGTTTGCGTAGAAGTTCCAGTCTAGAAATTGGCTGCCAGTGAAAGAGTCGGCGACGGAGTAGGATGGGTATGCTGCTGAGACTTGGCGAGCTAGAAAGAGTGTCGCGAGAGCTGCGAACATGGTCGGAAGAGAGTTGTTCTGATCCAGCCCTTGACGCGAGCCACCATGGCGGAGCCCGTACTCGTCGACAAAAACGCTACTTTCGGCTCCCTAGCACATCTGCTAGACGACCGGATCCTACGCGCCCTCGCCGACATGGGCTTCGCCCGGCCGACCCTCGTCCAAGCAAAGGCGATCCCACTCGCGCTCGAAAGCCGCGACATCCTCGCCCGCGCGCGTACCGGCAGCGGCAAAACAGCGGCCTACTGCGTGCCCGTGGTACAGAAGATTCTCAGTGCCAGAAGTGTGGGTGGGCCGGCGTTGGGGAGAACGAGCGGGACGCTGACGGTGAAAATTTTGCGCAGGCTCCCGATGCGGCGCAGGTGACGCGCGCAGTCATACTGGTGCCGACGAGGGAGCTGGCCGAGCAGGTCTCCGCGTATCTCAAGCGGCTGCTTGCGTACTGCGAGGGGGAGGTGGCGGTCTCAAATGTGGCATCTGGGACGACGACCCATCTGCAGCGGTGCGCCGTCGTAGCCTTCCCAAGCGTCTCGGGGAGCTCATGCGCCATGTAGGACGCTCTTATCGGACAAACCGGACGTCGTCGTAGCGACGCCATCGCGAGCCCTCGCGCTCATGCAGTCAAAGGTGCGTGCCCTGCCCTCTTTTCATGACCCGTCTCATCCCGACCAGGCGCTCGTCGTCTCATCCCTCGAATCGCTCGTAATTGACGAAGCGGACCTCATTCTATCCTACGGGCACGACGAGGACGTCCGCCAGATATTCAGCGGCGCGTTCCTCCCGAAGGTCTACCAGTCCTTCCTTATGAGCGCGACGATGACGGAGGACGTCGAGTTGCTCAAGGGGCTTACGCTCCGCAACCCCGCGATCCTCAAGCTGGAGGAGGATGAAGACGAGGCGGCGAACCTCACCCAGTACTCCGTTCGGTGCGTCCCGACGCGTCCCCGATGTCGCGCGACGCTCACGCTCTGCAGATGCACAGAAGTCGACAAGTTCCTCCTCACCTACGTTATCCTCAAGCTCAAGCTCATCAAGGGCAAATGCATCCTATTCGTCAACGACGTCGACCGGTCGTATCGTCTCAAGCTGTTCCTGGAGCAGTTTTCGATCAAGAGCTGCGTGCTCAATTCGGAGCTCCCGCTCAATTCGCGGTACCATGCCGTGCAGGAGTTTAACAAGGGCGTGTACGACTACATCATCGCGACAGACGAGAGCGGCGGTGGGGAGGTGGATACGGAAGAGGAGGCGGAAGAGAACGAGGCAGAGGAGGAGGGGGAGGAGGAGGCGGCCGATAACGAGGAACAGGAAGAGTGTATGTCTGCGATTTCGATTCTACAGGCTCTACTGATGGCCGCACAGTCATACCGTCCCAACGCGATGCCGTCCCATCCCAACGCGACGATCCCGCCGACACCTCCGCCGCTCCATCCAAAAAGCGCAAACGCGCTGCTTCCCCCGCCGCCGCCGCCCCCGCCCCCACAAGCAAAAAACACAAGTCGAGCTCCAAACGCAAAGCCGACGCCGAGTACGGCGTCACGCGCGGGGTCGACTTTATCGACGTCGCCTGCGTGCTCAACTTTGACCTGCCGCGGTCGGCGCGGGCGTATACGCATCGCGTCGGGCGGACGGCGCGCGCGGGGCGGACGGGGATGGCGCTGTCGTTCGTCTCGACCGGGTTTGGGGCGGGGGCGGAGCGGCATCGGCTCAAAAGGGGAGAAGCCCGTCGACCCCGACGCGGAGGCGCGCGTCTTTACGCGGATCGAGCGGGAGCAGGGGGCACGCGGGAGCAAGGTCGCGGAGTACCGCTTCGACATGAAGCAGGTCGAGGCGTTCCGGTACCGGATGGAGGACGCGTTAAGGAGCGTGACGCGGGCGGCGGTGAGGGAGGCGCGGGTGGCGCAGCTCAAGGCGGAGATACTCGCGTCGGACAAGCTCAAGGCGCATTTTGAGGATAATCCGTTGGATTTGGAGTTTTTGAGGCATGATAAGGCGTTGCATCCGACGCGGGTGCAGGCGCATATGAAGCATGTGCCGAAGTATCTGTTGCCGAGGATCGCGCCGGTTGCGGGCGGGGATGGGGATGGGCAGGAGGAGGGGAAGAAGGTTGGGTTTGTGCCGTTCAAGAAGGATGGGGCGGCGCGCGGGAGGGGACGCGGGCGCGGGAGGGGAGGAGCGGGGAGGGGAGGCGGGGCGGGGCGAGGGAAGAAGAAGGGCGACCCGCTCAAGAAGTTCAGATAGCGGGCAAGACGAGTGGGTTTTGCGCATTAGACTCGTACAACGCGACGCAGTCGTCGTGCCTGGAGTCTCTACTTACTTGCACCATCGAAATCAGCGCTGCACGCTTCTGACCGGCCTCGCGATCTATGTGCTTTTGCTGCTCTCGCGATGATGTTCCAAATCTGGTTACGGCGCTCAGACGGCCCGCACGAATATAGTAACGTTCGCAAGTCCGGATGTGCGTCGTCTTGTTCAGTCCTTTGACTATTAGCTTTCAAGTGTGTTTTCTACTGTGGTAATGATTAAGTGTCCTAAAAGCGTAATTTTTGCGCTTCTGGCTGTGCCAGAATTACCAATTATAGTAAGTTTTGATCCCATCGGACGTGTATCATTTTGGACAACTACATTACACCGGTCGGACTTATTAGTTACTACAGTAACCTAGTCTCGCTAGGCCAGACGTTCTCTGCGAGCTGCACTCGCGCGAAGAGTCGTCGGAGAAAAACTGGAACAAAGCCAACGATTCCATGGCCAAGGAACAAAGCAAATATCCCATATCGCTACCAACAACCAGTGGGAAGGCAAATAAATTGAGAGTTCGTCATAATCGCACAGGCTTCGCTTGGCTCTTGACCACGATGGTGTCCGTTATCGCCCTGCTTGCCCTCGCCGCCATCGCCTGCGCACAGAGCAACGCGGTCACCCCACACTCGGTCAGCAACGTCGCTCTACCGAATAGCCCAGTTTCGGTGAACGGCCTGAGCCTCGTCGCCAAACCCACGGCCGATCCTGGCGCCTCTGCCCACGGAGTGAGCCTGGTCAATAAGCCAACCAACAACGCCGTGTCCGCGCACGGGGTCAGCTCCGTCGACGCGCCCGGCGGCGCTCTCACATTATCGTGGACGTCTACGGTCATCCCGCTCCCAACGAACACCGCAAGCGCCTCGACAAGCAGCAACAAAGGCAAGGTTGCGGGCGGCGTCGTTGGCGGCGTGGCTGTCCTTGTCGCCGCTATCGGCGCAGTAATCTTTGTCCGCCTCCGGCGTCGTTCGAGCACCCACTGGAGGAACCGCACCGATGGCCAGTGGAATCAACAGGGCAAGGCGGAGACCGGCCAGGTCTACGTCGGGCGCCCGCTCAGCCAGAGCTATGGGCACGATGTTAAAGCCCCCATCGCGTCGCCGACAACTGCCGCGCCCATCTTCGTCCGCGAGCCGCGTCTGCGCAACGATAACGCCGACATGTAAAGGGTTCGCCGCCCATGAACGATTGAACGATTGAACGAAGACCATGAAACTGAACGAAGAAGTCTCTTTATCGCAGTGTTGTAAATCTTTGAATGAAATCGCCGTCAGTTGCATTTAGGACCAAAGAAAGAATAAGCAAGCGTCGTAAAGTAAAGCTTCCGGGTATAAGTACAGTACACTCGGTCATGTCAGTTCGTCTTGGTCTTGGGCTTGGAAGCACCACCACCAAAGATTTTGCGGCGCTGCTTAATCATGTGCGTATAGAGCTGGTATAGAGCTGGAGCAAGGGTCAGCACAAGCCATGACCATGTCAGATAAAACTTACATGGCCACCAGGTCAGGAAGAGCGCGAAACGCAGGTACTCGGGAGCTGACCAGCCCAGGAAGGATTTCGGCGATGGAATACCAGAGGGGAGCGGAAGCGTCGCGTAGCTCAAAAACGCCTCCGAGCCGGCGCCGATTGGGTAGAGGATGTAGAAGAGTGTATAGCGGAGGTAGAGAAGGGGCGCCGGCTCAACTCCGAGGAGGTTACTCGCATAGAACGAGTACCGCACGACCTCGGTGATGGACCAAGCCAACACGCAAGACGTGTAGAGTGGATTGGCGCGGGCCTGCAGACATCAATTGAGAGAGAAAATAGTCGGAAAAAGGGAGACATACAACACCAAACTGTTGCACAATGCCCCACACGATCCACAACCGACTAGCAACCTGCATCGCGGTAGTCTGAAACGGGCTCCGAACCCATTTGAGGAGAACGTGCGCCACTTCGAGAACGGCGAACGTCTGGACAACGAGGACAGTGTTGCCGACACGAGTGTAGGTGCTCATGGAGCGGGAGTAGACGGGCTTCAGGAAGGACGGGAGCCGCGACTGGATGCTGATTGCAGCTGGGGGTGGTGCGGATTTGAAGAATGGGATGGACGACATGAACCGGGAGAAGGCTGACGGAGCGACGGCTGCCATGGGTTTTGGAACATTGTCGGAGCGGCCGTCGAGGTTGGAGAGGTGTACGAGAGTAAGGATGAGGATATAACCCCATCCTAGCGCCGATAAAACGTTGTATGCAAGTAGATAATACTTGACAAACGAAGGGTTGCCTAGCCGATGTTGGCGCCGGGAAACCTCTACGCAAACAAACGGGCACTCACCGGACTTGGCCGCCTTGTGAGGGACCGGAGGTGCTGAGTTCCCGGGCGGGGCGGGGGCGGGAGCTTGTGCTGAGGTTTTCTTGTTGGCCATCAAAGTAAGACCAGAGAGTCGTCACATGTCAGAGATCCCATTCTGAAAAAAATAACGATTGTAGGGTACACAACAGGCTTGAATTGCGAGTGCAGAGCGAGATGATAGCAGCCCAATAATGAGGAACAAATGAGTAATAAAAAGGAACGTGAGGTCGCATGCTCCTCAAGGGAGATGGAGTTTATAACGAGCGGAGCGTGTGGTATAGAGGCGAGTAGTACAGGGTATACCACCAGGGGCGGCTCGTTCGACGCGCCTAGGCGCATCATAACGATAGGTTTAATATACCCCGGACGTCGGAAACACCGGCCAGGTCCGCCAGGAATGGCACCAGGTCGCTCAGTTCAACATCGTGGATGTCGTTGAACCAAGAAGAGACTGGCACGGCATTATTAGGGTGGAAAATATACGAGGCCGGGGAGTTGTCCAGGATGATGGTGTCCCCAATGGGCCGCCCGAGTTGGGATAAGTCCTGCGGCAGGTTAAGAAGTGGCAGACAAAACAACAAATCAGTACCTTGACATAATTGCCCTGTAACTTGGTTGAGTACCTTCAGGCGCATGGACTGGCAGAAACTCACCTTATGGTTGAAACAGCTCTCGCGGAACAGTCGGTGCGTAACGACTTGGTGTAGGTCGAGCTTGTCTAGCACTGGGTCCGCGTACTGATTGCGGGGTCAATAGGCGTACACGAAAAAGATGCTGGACAGACCTTGCTAAGACTCGCTGTGAATACGACGATCTCGTAGATCTCTCCCATCTTTTTCAGGAATTCGTCCACGCCCTAAAAAGATACATCAGCGAAATCGGAGGGACGAGTCCAAGACGTACTGGACGCTTCAGAACGTGGAAATTGTGGATGTGAAAGTCAATTTCCACAGCGACGATAAAGTCCGGTGACTGCAGCAGGATGGTGAGTATCGCGAAGGTCGGGAGATGCAGAACCTACCGGTATAGGCTTGAAGCTCGAATGAACAAGAGTCTCGTCAAGATCGAGCACCAAGCACTTGCGTCCAGCATGCTCGGGAGCGAGGGGCGGCAACAGTGGTTTGAGTTGGCCGTCCTAATGCAATGAACACCCGTGGATTGAATGACAGAGTGGCAGCACATACCGGTCCCACTGGAATGCCCGCGCCGCCGTTCCTTATTAAGCGCTCCTCGTTCGCCTGCTCATCAAAGACGCGGCGCTCATCGGCGTCGTCGTCGGTAAAGCTAGTACCGTCAGATTCTTCTGACGAGTCTCGCGTATGCGTCCGCGCAATACCGGAGTCGCCAGTGGAGCCCGGGGGCTGGACAGCGCCAGAGGTTAAACCGTCGGTCTCCTCCGGCGGCAACAAATGGGCACTGGGAGGGGGAGCGACGACAATCTCCGAGTCGGCACGGGAGGGCGGGCGCTCGATGTTAATCGTGGGTGGGGCAGTCAGCAGGGCTGCTGCATCAATCGACACCGACTGGGTAGTTGTGGTCTGAGGGCCAGCTTCAGACTTGCCCTTGCGCATCTCGACCATGTCGGGAGCGAGCGGGTCGTCCATTGTCCGGGAATCAAAGCCGACGCATGGAACCAGCTTGAGGACGACCCGCTCCAGCAGGGACGGCTTGGAGGAGCGGGAATGGCGCGACGAAGGCGGCTTTACTATTGTGTGCGACGTCGACGAGGTCGACGACTTGTTTGCCTTTGAGCCCTTGTAGAAGGGCTTGTTGGCGGTGGAGGACGTATTTACTGAGGCGTTCTCCGGGGCGGATGGAACCTTGAGGACGGGCTTGGACGTCGGGGCCGGCCCCGTTTCTGCGGTTGGCTGTCCGTCGACGGCGAGGGTGTCTTATCCCAGGTTAGATGCCAGCGAACGACGGCGACGACGACACACCACTTGTGCTGCCCGAATTTTCCGCTGCATGTCCGCCGGGCTGCTGCGTGTTCTTGTTTTTGCGGGACAGGGACAGCAGACGCTGGCGTACTGGTGACGGAGGCGCCGCGTTCGACGTCGGGGCTGCACTGGGCATCGTTGCTCTTGCAAACCCAAGCCAGGTACTCGCACGGCCGTCTCTTCCCCTCCATGACCGCCAGTTCGTCCAAATTATTTATTTATCTACACAATGCCCTTAATGCTCCCCCAGAATCCGGCCGTAAGCCCGTCGTTCCCCTCAAATCGAGTGCGTTGCGTCCACCGAAAAAATGTGTTGTTCTGACATTCACATTCGATGGCAGAACTCAAGAAAGACCTTGGGGTACCTCGGCTGCCCGACATAAAAGTGCGCAATGCCCAGAAGCAACGAGTCCGCGCAGTGCGTTCTCTTCCAGTCAGCTTCTCACATTTCCGACGCAGCAGCCAGCCACCCGCGCCGCGACTAGATGTTGATTCGATTATGCTCTCGGAACCGACTCTGGAGACTCTCGCCAATCTACCTGACGAGGAACCGCAAGAAAAGACCAAGGAGCAGCTACGCAGGCATTATCTGCGATCTCTGCACAAAGTCATCGACCAGAGCGACATCATTGTACTCGTTCTTGACGCGCGCGATCCCGAGGGTTGCCGCAGTAGGCTCGTAGAAGAAGAGGTACTGCGTCGGGAAAGCGAGGGCAAGAAGCTCGTATTGGTCCTCAACAAAATAGGCGCGTATCGCCGTTGCAGCGTCCTCGTTTTCGGTTAACGCGATGTTACAGACCTTATCCCGCACGCCAACGCGCAGCAATGGCTGCAATATCTACGCCATTCTACGCCGACATTACCGTTCAAGGCTCCTTCATCGGCGCAGCACCAACGCACCAACATCTCATCGTCGACCGCCCCAGCGTTGATCAAGTTGCTCAAAGCCTACAAGCCCTCCGCGGGAAGCATTACTGTCGGCGTTGTCGGATACCCAAATGTAGGAAAGAGCAGTCTGATAAACTGCTTGAAACGCAGCAAAGTTCGGTCCCATTAATTACGACTGCCTGTGGCTCATCTTTTGCAGGTTTGCAACGTCGCCGCACAAGCAGGGCACACAAAGGAGCTCCAGTCCGTTCAGCTGGAGCGAGGAATGCGAATAATAGACTCTCCGGGTGTCGTCTTTGACGATGAGGAGCAAAAAGCCGGCAATCTGCTTCTGCGCAATGTGGTCAAGGTCGAGGACATTAACGACCCGATTGCCGTCGGTACGTGTTGGTCTGCATGGTTTGCGACCACTCAAAGAAAAATAGTCGAGGAAATCCTGGGCCGAACGCCTTCCGAAACACTGCAGAAGCTCTACAACCTTCCTATCTTCAGCTCGACGCTGGAATTCCTTACAATGGCGGCACTCAGCAGTGGGCGACTACTCAAGGTAAAGACGCCAGAAAACGCTTCGCTTTGTCTTCAATTGTCCAGGGAGGAACTCCGGACATAACCGCGACTGCGAAGCAAATCATCAACGACTGGAACCACCAGAAGATTCCCTACTACTCTGAGCCGCCCACAATCCATCCTTCTTCCATTCCCTCCACAAGTTTGTTGCGCGCCTTCATTGTCGGTTCCGCTCTAACACATTTACACCAGTGGGTTCTGGTGCGACGACGACGATTGCGCCTGGAGCCGAACAAGTGGGGCAGGCCAAGATCCTCAACGCATTCTCCGCTCCGTTTTCTCTCCCAGGGCTGTTTGAAAACGCCGATTCCGGGGCGTTTGGGAGTGGAGACGTAGAGATGAGGGATGACCAAAGTGCCGATGGGGACATGGACGCAGAAGATGGGGATATGGACGAGGACGGGGATGTGTTTGAGGATGCTATGGACGAGGATGAGTAAGTGCTCATTGCTCATTGTTTACTCGTGTTTGGTGCTGAATATTGGCCAGATTTGCGGCGGCTTTGTTGAGCAGAAAGCGGCCCAGATCTCCGTCACCAGTGTTGACCGGAAACACTCTATTTGAGGGGGACGAAAAAACATACATGTACCGGCTACCCAAACGACTGCGTAAGCAGCGTACGGTGGAGAAGGAGGCAGCTCGGGATCGGCGGAGGAGAGGCAAGGCCGGGTCAGCTTAGAGAGTTGTTAGCGTTGTCACGCACTTGAACTTGCTCTGACTCAGCATTACAAAGCCTCGTTGGTAGTCGTTTGTCGGCCCTTTTCAACCCGCCCCCGTCTCCGTCTCAAATGTACTTAGAACCATGCAATCCCCGACCGCAGAGTCACCCCAGAATCTCAAACGAAAGACCCCGCCCGGCGACGACCAGCCCTTGCCACATATCGTCCATCCCATGAACCCCATCCAACAACTCCCTGCCGGATACCAATACAACAGCGACTTCACTACAAGTGGCCAGGAGCAGACACCGTCGCCGCCGCAGGGAACACCAGGAGGTCGTCAACTGAGCACCAGCAAACGCGCAGAGCAGAACCGCAAGGCACAACGCGCATTCAGAGAGCGCCGCGACCAGTGCGTCCATCCCTCCCTCTCTAATCTCCAACTGAGCTCATTCACAGACACGTCAAACAACTGGAATCGCGGTCGGCGTTGCTCGATGCCGCGCTCGCGTCTGCAGATGAGGCGAATCGGCGTTGGGAGGAATGCCGGATATTGGTCGACCAGCTCCGGGTGGAGAATGCGGCTCTCCGTGCGGCGCTCACGCAGCAGGCCGCTCTGCTCCCAGGACCGCCCACACCAGCAGTGGCCACGAAAGAAGAAGGGTCGCCGAAGTAGGTGGTGTTGGATGCAGAGGTCAAGAGCGTCTCCGATTACTAAGTTTCTTGCTGTTTCTTGCTGTATCCCATGTACTCTCCGCGCCGTGTACTATTGACTGGCTTCGGTCCATTTGGCAACTATCCAGACAACCCTTCGTGGATGGCTGTAAAAACCCTCCACGAATCCGCCATCCCAGTCAAGAAGAATTTGGCTGCCTTGGTCACTGCACTCAACATCCCCACCGAGTATCAAGCCGTTCTCGACGCCGTCCCGGGCTTCCATGCGCAGCCGCCCATTCTCCCAGAGAAATACACGCCCCCGATGACAATGGACCCGCCCGAGGACGGTTTCGACCTCATCATCCATGTCGGCGTAGGCAGAACAGGCGGTCTGTGTGCTGAACGCCTCGCCCACAAGACCGGCTACGCCTTCCCTGATAACGCGCGACAAGTCTGCAGCTGTCCTTCCGACCGATCGCCTATCGTGCAGCTAACAGCTCCGCAGGGTCCCCCCATAATCATCGGCGGCAAAGGCGCGCTGCGGGGCTTCGGGAAACCAAAGTACCCCGATGCCGAGTTTGCCGACGAACTGTTCACAAGCCTGAACATCGGTCGGCTGGTCGAAGATTTAACGAGTGGCCCTAACCCACTGGTGTGTTTGCGTGCTATCCGTATGCATGCTCAGAATCTGCGCAGAATATTCAGCCTTCGGACGATCCGGGGCGCTACTTGTGCGACTTTATATACTATTGCAGTTTGGCGGAAGGTGAGCGTGCCGGGCGGGGGACGCCGGTGCTTTTCGTGCACTGTCCTCCAGTGAAGCAAGATATGAGCACGGCCGAGGTTGCAGAGGGTTTGAAGCGTATTATCAAGAGCTGCTTCGACCAGTTGTAGTTGGTAGGAAACAAGTCGCGTCGCGTCCTGTCACTGGTTGCGTTCTGACCACCATGGTCGAGCCTTGGATTCACGCGTATCTCCTCCAAACGATGCACAACTACCACAATACACCCCTCGACGCCGTTCCTACAACCAAGAAGCCGAAGCTCGTCAATATCACAAAGGCACCAGCGCGTTCCTTCGTGTTCGACGCGTCTTACACTCCCTAGATACTTAATATTGACTCGGAGAATGCTACTACCACAGTCTGGGCCATTGCCAGTGACACCGCCCACAGCATCGCAGTCAAGCTCACCACGGAAGACGCGTCGCGCGTTGGGCCACCCACCACCGTCAGCCTCGAAAGCTTTCGACCGGTGTGCACCAAAACTCCCGACCCATATAGCAACGCACTCAGTCGAGACCGCCATATGGCGCTGGTCTGCGACGCGTTGGATGTTGGGAATTTTGGTGGCATAATTGACGCGAGTGTCGGGGTGCAGGTCAACAACGAGGACGACATCTCGGCTTGGGTGGACGAGTTGAAGCAAGGGTGTGTGGATGAGTCCGACGTGTCGACAGCCCCTGTCTCCATGTTGGAGGCGTACCAAAACCGCCATCGAAAGGTACATTATTGCTCGCTGTCCCTCTCCAAGCCGATTAACGCGACTCAGGAACTGGAAAACCCTTTCAGCTTCTTTAGGTCTGCCACCAAATCCCCGTCACCGCCAGGTAGTTCGCCACAAGCCGCTAAACGGACATTTGCTCATTTGTTTCTTCAGTCGACGCGCGCGAAATGGGCTCGTCATCTCCCGCCCACAAATACAGCTCTCCAGGGCCCGCATCGCCCCCGCTGTCCGGCTGGCACAGTTCACCCCGCCCTCAATACGACTCGTCGCGCTCCAGTCCCGCCTCGTCCACGTCGAGCAGACATTCTTCGTCACCGGCGCCACAGCCAGCAAGCAACGGGCCGTCGCGTAGCGCTGGCAACCCGCCACGTGCTACTGCAGGGTCGTCGAGCCAAGCGGCAATTACATCGTCGATGTCGGCACCGACACCTGCGCAACGAACGAAGCAGCCAACACCCTCACCGGACGACCAAGTGACGCGACCGTCCAAAAGACAGCGCACAACCCCGAGTCCTCCCGCATTCGAGCGCCGGGTTCCTCCACCGGCTGCTGTTCCAGCGGGTCCCACCAGCTCAGAGCCATCGCGGATCTTGGTGCCGAGCTCAGAGCCCTCTCATTCACAGGCGTCGATGTCGATGGACGAGGACGACCGACAAATTGCGAGGAAGCTTGGTGTGGAAGTACGGCAAGAAGTGAATGTGCTGGAGGGATTTAATATGTGGAACGTGGAGACGGAGGGTTCGCTGGTAGATTGGGAACGTATAGCTAGAATCCTCATCGTGACTTGAGCTGTTTTGACTCTCTTTCAATCTGTCGTCTTCTTCGGTTGGCGCGGTTGCTGCAAGACCACTCAGCATCGCGACTGTCCTGCGGAGGGACTCACTCGTCCTTCTCCTCGCTGGTGGTCTTGCCCTCATGTCTTTCCGAAAACCTTTGGGCGACTGGGCCGGCTTCGTATACGCAAAAGGCGACATCCGCTCTCTTTTTGGCTTCGTCGTCTGCTCCATCGTCCTCCTCGTCCTCGGTACGTCGTCCTATCTTGTCCACAACGTCGGGGTTACCGTCGCTGCTGCCTCGGCGCTGTTGATGGCGCCCCGATGTGTCTCCCCCCGCCCCCAGCCGCGTCCCCCAGACAGCTAACAGCCATGGACAGCATACCTAACGAACCCATCCGAAAACTCATTTCGGGCATATCTCACTGAACAAT
This sequence comes from Mycena kentingensis (nom. inval.), assembly GCA_014461125.1. Classification (NCBI taxonomy): domain Eukaryota; kingdom Fungi; phylum Basidiomycota; class Agaricomycetes; order Agaricales; family Mycenaceae; genus Mycena; species Mycena kentingensis (nom. inval.). Next base: position 200,909 of record JACAZG010000007.1, on the reverse strand, counting down.
CTTTTCGCCACCATCTCAGTCGTCTCGAGGCCACCTCAGACGATCAGGACAGCAAACTCGGCTCATCTCAAAGGCGCGGAACACCACCGCCAGCCAACGGCTCTCCCTTTCACTTTGCTAATCGCGCAACCGTCTCTCTCCGCACTCCCAAGCACGTTTTCCACAGCTTTGGCATCTTCACCGTCGCTGCCATCATCCCGTCGCGTACAGACCGACCACAACCCCGAGATGCCACGATCGTAACAGATTCGTGGTTCATTGGCGCATTCGGGAAATGGTACCGCGGGGGCGTGTTGGATGCATGGTATCAGGACGTCGTCGCACGCTCAAGCGACGAGGAAAGCTGGACATCGGGCATATTGGGAATGAAGGCTCTGGACAAATTCAATGACTACGACGGTGCGTCCGCTGCTCGAAATATTCACATCTTCGTGGTTGCTAATTCTCCCTTCCTAGGCCTGCCCTTCTCGACCAAGAACTTGCCCGCCTCACGATCTCCTCCGAAATTGCGCAACCGAGACAAGTCTTCTCAGCGGCTCCCGGCCCGCAGTTCAACCCCGCCTCCACTTCCCAAATCAGCCTCTCTTCCCTTACACACGCCCCGAACTTCCCCGTCTGAGCGCTTGCCACCGTCCTCCCAACCAGCGGCGGCATCCGAGCAAAATCGATTGAGCTCACCTTCGCTTTCCCGATCGCCTTCCACTCTCTTCGACCAATCTCCCCGCATAGCCGAGGTTCTGCAACAGATATCAGCATCGCGGAATTCTGTTCTAGAACTTCGGACGCAGTTGGCCGACTTTCAGGTCACCGCGTCGACGTCGCATGCTGCTCTGCAAGGAGAAGTCGACGCGTTCCGGGAGAGGAAGCGACAGGAGGATGCCTCGAGGTCAGAGCTCAAGTCGCGAACAAAGGCGCTTGATGACTCGAAGCGCGCGGCCGAGAGTGTAAAACGCGACGCGGACAAACGGCTCAAGGCGGCGCAAAGCTCTCGGGACGATGCGCGCCAGCGGATGGAGTTCTTGGACAAGGAAATCGAACTCTTGACGCGCCGACGAGCCGAGGACGAAACCTCTGTCACGCAAAGGCAACATGTGTCGCAAACGGAGCAGGAAATCGCCGTCGCCGTAGACAACAAAAGGCACGAAATAAAGGCGACCGAGGACGTCATTGTGGCATTGAATTCGCGCGCGCGGGAGCTAGAGGATCGGCTTGCCAGCGAGCGGGAACGCTTAAAGCTTGTGCGGGAACGCGCCGAGCTTCGGAAGCAGGATCGTTCGTTCCAACCTTACACCACCGCCGCGCCAGCGGTTCCTTGGACAATTGGACCGCGCAACTATTACGACGCGGCGTTGGACGGCTCGGACCTGGTTAGTGGCCGCAATCGTCGCTCGTCGGATCCGCATTCCTCCTTCCCTACTTCGCCCCGTCCCGCAAAGCTTTCGCTTGGTAGTTTATCCAACTTCAACCCTGGACCTCAACTGGCACATCCCAACGGATACTCGATCTACGACGACGCGTTCAACGGACAACCACACCTCTCCGGCAATTTTTCGCCATTTGGCGACCCGTCTATGGCACCCACGATTTTGTCTCCGACCAGCCAATCGTTGATTCCGTCTGGCCTCATCTCCTCGCTCGATAGTGGAGACGGCCCTTCGCGGTCTTTCCAGTCGGATAGCGACGCGTTTGTCGACAAGGACTGGCGAGAGGCCAGCTTACGACGCGCAAGGTCGCAACAACGCTCGGAAGCCCAACACAGTCCCGCATTTGGACCGTTGACCTCGTCACCTACATCGGTACACGGACCCTCGTTCAACGGCTATGAGCGCGACCCATTCGAAGTGAGCGTTCTGACGTCGCCGTCTCTCCGCGAGCGGGAGTTCCGTTTGAGCGGCGACGGCCGGCTCGTGCAGCGTGGACAATCGGACCCGACTGGCGGACACGAGGATGTCAATTCAACGGCTACGGACAAGGCGGTTGCCTCGCGGCGCTGGTTTACCTCGAACAAGGACAAGGCAAGGAAAGGGCTTAACCCCCGACGCCAAAGAGTTCAGCCTTCCTACCAACCGCAAGGCAGCGGCGACGAGCCCGCGTCTGCCGTCGTACGACGCGCTGAACCCGAACGGACTTGGATCGAGCATGATGGCTCCGGCATCCACGAACAACTCCCTCCTGCGTGCGTTTGCGCCCTCGCCTGCAGAGCGAGAGGTGCTCCATCGTGCGCTGGGTGGGTCGTCGAACACCAGTCTCGAGCGCCTGCCGAGCTTGAGCGATGTGGGCAGCATCCCGTCGTCGCCCGCTCATGTGCACGCGCACGCAGTGGTGCCGCCGCCCCCGCAGCGCGCGATGGACAACAAGGGGTTGCCGTCGTGGCTGGCGTCGTTGCCGCGTATCCGCAAGCCCAACTTTAGTCCATTTGACGAGGAGCCCGTTACTGGGCGGTGAAGTCGTCGAAACGTAGAAGTTCTTGTACTTGAACATGGTGTTAACTTGCTTTTGCAAGGTCTCCCGGCTTCTTATCAGTTGTCTCCATATAGACTACTCATGTAAAGCCATCGCACACTTGTAAATCCTGAAATATCACTGGGCTGACAATGGCAGGAAGCTAAGCTAAAGAAACCGTTTCTAACTGGTCGCCTGCGACGGAATGGTCGGAAAGAAGTTGCGGAAGACAGTGCGACCGGACCTCGACAAAAGCCGCCATGTTCAAGAAAGCCTCACAGTCGACTGTGCTTTTTTCGATGCCGGCGATCCAATGACTGAAGATCTTATTCAAATGCTGCCTGCTTGAAGTGACGGAATATCCAGCGGAGGTCAAACGCAGGAGCCCTGGACGGTCAAAGGTGGAGGAAGAGGGAGCAATGTCAAAGCCCGTCTGGACGCGCACAATGTCAGTAAAGATCTTGAGCAGGTGCGCGTTCTCGTCCTGGCTTAGCGGAGGCGCAGGCTGCAGGATAAAATTCGGGGTCATCCAGTCCCATAACGGGCGCACTTGAGCGCCCTGCCAATCTACGACGCCAGTCATGCTTCCAGATGGGTCGACGAGAAAGTTGAGGGCATCGAGGTCAGGATGGCGCAGATAGAACGCCGGCGGGTCACTTTCGTCCAGTATGCTGTTAGGCAGGTCTGCGATGGCCACAAGGAGGAGGGAGAACCAGGCAACGGCGAATCCGAAGGGCATCGCATCCACACCGCCGTTTCGCTCCGAGTACGCCGCGCGCTGGATAAGCCACGTCTTGCGATCGCCGATTGAGGCCAGCTCCGCACGGACATGAGCGATGAGGAGTGACTTGGACGAGTGGAAGATGCGGTCATGCGGTGGGAGAGGCTCCAGAGTGCCGTTCGCGTCCGCAAGGCGGCCGATGGCCGGGAACGGGGCCCGGATGAGTTCCACCTGGACACGAGCGAGGTCGCGCGCTGCCTGCTCGCGTTGGACTGGCGGAGTTAGGTGCCAGAGTTCGCAGCCTTGACTGTTGCCATCGACCCTCGTCGTGACCATGTACGGTGTTCCAAGGGGGTTATCGAGCCGGGCGTCATAGACGAGCACCTTCGGTACAACAATAGAGGTGTTCTTCGCGAGGAATTCGAGGGTCACAACCTAATAAGATCGGGTGGATGGACGACGCAAGACCCCAGGATGCCTACGCACCTCAGACTGAAACTCGGATTGCATGTCGGCCGTAGAAGGAGGGTCTTTTATGTCTGGGAAGCATCGCAGTCGTGCTACGGCGTCGGTGTTGTCTTCGAACACCACAAGAAACACCTATCGGGAATTAGCATCGCAGAGACGAGGGGGAGGGACCAACGATGTTCCAGCTGCCAGTACATGAGATGTAATGCAGCGTTTTCCGATGACCCGAGTTATCTCGTCGCAGAGCCCTGGGTAGTTTTGGGTTGCTTGTGACCAGCTCGGATACGACGTCCACAGCTCCGTGAGTCGCTTCTGCGACGGAGCAAGTCCTTTCGCCAAATGTTCCGGCAGTTCAGCAACCGCCATGAATGCAGCAAGTCCGGAGCTGCCTGTAACGCGTAGCTTTAAAGTGTGTTTTCTACTCGGACTTGCGAGCGGTCTGAGCGCCGTGACCAGATCTTAAAATATCTCATCGCGCAAGTAAGTAGAGACTCCAGGCACGACGAATGCGTCGCGTTGTACGAGTCGAATGCGCAAGACCCACTCGTCTTACCCGCTATCTGAACTTCTTGAGCGGGTCGCCCTTCTTCTTCCCTCCCCTCGCCCCGCCTCCCCTCCCCGCTCCTCCCCTCCCGCGCCCGCGTCCCCTCCCCCGCGCCGCCCCATCCTTCTTGAACGGCACAAACCCAACCTTCTTCCCCTCCTCCTGCCCATCCCCATCCCCGCCCGTCACCGGCGCGATCCTCGGCAACAGATACTTTGGCACATGCTTCATATGCGCCTGCACCCGCGTCGGATGCAACGCCCTATCATGCCTCAAAAACTCCAAATCCAACGGATTATCCTCAAAATGCGCCTTGAGCTTGTCCGACGCGAGAATCTCCGCCTTGAGCTGCGCCACCCGCGCCTCCCTGACCGCCGCTCGCGTCACACTCCTTAACGCGTCCTCCATCCGGTACCGGAACGCCTCGACCTGCTTCATGTCAAAGCGGTACTCCGCGACCTTGCTCCCGCGCGCCCCCTGCTCCCGCTCGATCCGCGTAAAGACGCGCGCCTCCGCATCGGAGTCGACGGGCTTCTCCCCTTTGAGCCGATGCCGCTCCGCCCCCGCGCCGGCCCCAAACCCGGTCGAGACGAACGACAGCGCCATCCCCGTCCGCCCCGCGCGCGCCGTCCGCCCGACACGATGCGTATACGCCCGCGCCGACCGCGGCAGGTCAAAGTTGAGCACACAGGCGACGTCGATAAAGTCGACGCCGCGCGTGACGCCGTACTCGGCGTCGGCTTTGCGTTTGGAGTTCGACTTGTGCTTTTTGCTTGTAGGGGCGGGGGCGGCGGCGGCGGGGGAAGCAGCGCGTTTGCGCTTTTTGGATGGAGCGGCGGAGGTGTCGGCGGGATGGGATGGTTCTGCGTCGCGTTGGGATGGGACGGCGTCGCGTTGGGACGGTACGACTGTGCGGTCATGAATAGAGCCCATAGAATCGAAATCACAGACGTACACTCTTCCTGTTCGGCCTCCTCTTCCTCCTCCGCCTCCTCCTCCGCTTCTTCCTCTGCCTCGTTCTCTTCCGCCTCTTCCGCCTCTTCCTCCGTATCCACCTCCCCACCGCCGCTCTCGTCCGTCGCGATGATGTAGTCGTACACGCCCTTGTTAAACTCCTGCACGGCATGGTATCGCGAATTGAGCGGGAGCTCCGAATTGAGCACGCAGCTCTTGATCGAAAACTGCTCCAGGAACAGCTTGAGGCGATACGACCGGTCGACGTCGTTGACGAATAGGATGCACTTGCCCTTGATGAGCTTGAGCTTGAGGATAACGTAGGTGAGGAGGAACTTGTCGACTTCTGTGCATCTGCAAAGCGTGAGCGTCACGACATCGAGGACGCGTCGGGACGCACCGAACGGAGTACTGGGTGAGGTTCGCCGCCTCGTCTTCATCCTCCTCCAGCTTGAGGGTCGCGGGGTTGCGGAGCGTAAGCCCTTTGAGCAGCTCGACGTCCTCCGTCATCGTCGCGCTCATAAGGAAGGACTGGTAGACCTTCGGGAGGAACGCGCCGCTGAATATCTGGCGGACGTCCTCGTCGTGCCCGTAGGATAGAATGAGGTCCGCTTCGTCGATTACGAGCGATTCGAGGGAGGAGACGACGAGCGCCTGGTCGGGATGAGACGGGTCATGGAAAGAGGCAAAGCACGCACCTTTGACTGCATGAGCGCGAGGGCTCGCGAGGGCGTCGCTACGACAACGTCCGGCTTGTCCGATAGGAGCGTCCTACATGGCGCATGAGCTCCGAGACGCTTGGGAAGGCTGCGACGACGCACCGCTGCAGATGGGTCACTGTCCCAGATGCCACATTCGAGACCGCCACCTCCCCCTCGCAGTACGCAAGCAGCCGCTTGAGGTACGCGGAGACCTGCTCGGCCAGCTCCCTCGTCGGCACCAGTATGACCGCGCGCGTCACCTGCGCCGCATCGGAAGCCTGCGCAAAATTTTCACCGTCAGCGTCCCGCTCGTTCTCCCCAACGCCGGCCCACCCACACTTCTGGCACTGAGAATCTTCTGTACCACGGGCACGCAGTACGCCGCTGTCTTGCCGCTGCCGGTACGCGCGCGGGCGAGAATGTCGCGGCTTTCGAGCGCGAGTGGGATCGCCTTTGCTTGGACGAGGGTCGGCCGGGCAAAGCCCATGTCGGCGAGGGCGCGAAGGATCCGGGCGTCAAGCAGATGCGCCAGGGAGCTGAAGGTAGCATTTTTGTCGACGAGTACGGGGTCCGCCATGCCGTGGTGGCTCGCGTCAAGCGTGTCAAGCGTGATCTTGCTGCTCTCGGCGTCGATGTCGACGGCAGTGCTCCCTCCAGAAGCTTGCGAGCTCAACGAAGACCAAGTTACGGGCTTGAATAGAGCGGTCGACTCTCTCGCTGAGCTCTCGATTTGCGACATCACCCCTCAATGTGTTCGCGACTCTAGCCCCACCTCCACACCTGCATAATTCGACGCGTCCTCGACTCTACCCCGTCCGACTCTACGCACGCGACGCTCCTCCTCCATCGCGCCCCCCCTAATTCACTCCTCCGCCGATCCCGAACTACCTCCTTCTCCACCGTACGCTACTTCTGCAACATCTTAACTGAGCTATGCAAATTATTTCATTCACCCTTGGCTGGGAGCTGGCCGGGAGTCGCATCGTCGAGCTTGACGGGCTCCAAGACGTGTGGTCTGGGCGCGAGTTGCACCATCTCTGGGGGCCGCGTAGGTTCACGCCGGGTACGTCCACTGACGGTCGATTCGGGATAGACTCATCGCGGGAAAGTGCACAAAGGGCATATTTCTGCTAAACAAGACCTACATCCGTACGCCGGACTCGAGCTCCTCAACAGGCCAAGACTCCTCGTGGCCCTCCACCACGAATAGACGGCCACACCGCGAAGTGATATTGAACGCTATGATGTCGCAGGCAAAGGTTGCTGCCCAAGCTTTGAGCGCGAGGGCCGCGGCCGGGTCCCAGTAGTGTATTAGCACTGTTTGAACTCGGTTTCAAACATATGTGGGCAAAAATTTAGGCATACTGAGATCCGTCGCTAGAACGAGAAGAAAGAAGCCTATGCGCAAGACGGTGACGGCGGAGAGGTCGTTCGGGAGCAACCAGCGCATGCAGGCGACCATTCCAAAGTGAAATAGTTTGACGATGGAGCCGATTAACATGACGAGCCAGGGCGGTTCGGTGAAAACGACGGTGGCGTAGGTGGAGAGGAGGATGCAACATAGGGTCCAGAATGCGACGAAAACGGGGCGGATGTAGGCCGTTGGCTGAAGATGCCTTCAGTGGACGATAGTGTGGTGGACCATAAACTCACCGCCGCATCCCGTTTGCTTGTACTTGGGTCGGACATAAACGGATAGAGGAGGCAGACCGTGACATCAGATTTGAAATATCGTGAGCTGGCAAACAAAGGGCAAATTTATCCTATGTCTTCTCGTGTACATCATCATGTAACGGGTCAAAGACATGTGGTCTGGGCGCGAGTTGCGCGATCTCTGAGGGCCGCGTTTGTTCACGCCGGGAACGTCCGCTGGCGGTCGATTCGGGATAGACATCGCAGGAAAGTGAACAAAGGGCAATTGCGTCTGTTCGTGGTATGTGTAGCTACTATTCAAGACCTACGCCAGACTCGAGCACCTCGACAGGCCAAGACTCCTCGTGGCCCTCCACCACGAATAGACGACCACATCGCGAAGTGATATTGAACGCCGTGATGTCGCAGACCAAGGTTGCCGCCCAAGCTTTGAGGGCAAGGGTCGCGGCCGGGTCCCAGTAGTGTATTAGCACTGTTTGAGCTGGGTTTAAAACATATGTGGACAAATATTTGGTCACATACAGAGATTCACTACTAGAATGTGTGAAAAGAAGGCCATGCGCAAGACGGTGACGGCGGAGAGGTCCTTCGGGAGCAGCCAGCGCATGCAGGCGACCATTCCAAAAGAAAATAGTTTGACGATGGAACCGATTAACATGGCGAACCAGGGCGCTTCGGTGAAAACGACGGCGGAGTAGGTGGAGAGGAGGACGCAACATAGGGTCCAGAACGCGACGAAGACGGGGCGGATGTAGTAGGTCGGTGGCTGATCATGCCTTCAGCGGACGATAGTGTAGTAGAACACAGACTCACCGCACCCCGTTTGCTTGTGCTTGGGTCGTACATAAACGGGCAGAAGAGACCAGATACTAATGTGACATCAGATTTGAAATATAGTGAGCTGGCAAACAAAGGGCAAAATTATCCTGCATTCGGGCATGTCTTTTCGTGTACATCATCCGGTAAAGAGCGGCCGAGGTAGCCCTCGATAAGACATGAATGGCGACACAAAGGACGCCAGCGTGATACGGTCCGTAAATATGTATGTAAAGCCGAAAGTCATCGACTCGAAAGCGGCGGCAGCAATGCGTTGTAGTGTGTGTGCGTGGACTTCGTTGGCATGCAGGGTATACTGTTGAGTATGGTAGTGAAGTGAATGGAGACCGAGTCGAACAAAGCAGAGCAAAAAACATCATCGGGCACCGTCCAAAACGCCACGAACGTCGTCGACAACCGCGAGGTCGGCGAGGAACGGGACCAGATCCGTCAGTTCCGTGTCGTGAGGGTCTGTGAACCACGACGAGACGGGAACAGAGTTGTTGGGATGGAAGATGTAGGACGCCGGAGAGTTGTCAATGATTATTGTGTCTCCAATGGGCCGTCCGAGTTGGGAAAGGTCCTGGAGGGAGTTAGAAGGCACTCAAGGGAGCAAACGACGTCGATACCTTGACATAATTGCCCTAAGCAGCATTGAGCACACTCATCCCGGGCTTAAATGAAACGAACCTTGTGGTTGTAGCAGCTTTCGCGGAACAGGCGATGTGTCACGACCTGGTGCACGTCGAGCTTGTCTAGAACAGGGTCGGCGTACTGTGGTTGGGGTGAGTATGAGAACACGTTGTTGGTTTTGACTGACCTTGCTGAGGCTGGCAGTGAACACGACAATTTCGTAAATCTCTCCCATCTTCTTTAAGAAGTTGTCGACGCCCTGGATGGGTTAGAATGGCGCCAGAACCAAGCGCGGAGAGCTAACAACGTACCGGCCTTTTGATCACGTAGACGTTATGGAACTGGTACTCAATTTCTACGGGGACGATAAAGTCTGACGACTGCGCAGCTCTTATGAGCATTTCATTCTGGCGTGAGATGAGTAGCACGAACCTGGATAGACTTGAAGCTAGAATGAACCAGCGTCTCATCCAAATCCAGAACAAGGCACTTGCGGCCCACATGCTCAGGCGCAATGGGAGGGAGCAGCGGTTTCGGAGCGCCATCCTTAGTACACGCGTTAGATACGTGCCGGCCACGAGAAGAGAGACACGCACTGGTCCTATAGGAATTCCCGCCCCGCCGTTTTGTATGAGGCGCTCTTCCTCGTCCTCGATATTATCAATGTCCTCGTCGTCGGTAAAGCTTGTGTCGGTCTCGTCGGCCACCGAGTCACGCTTTGGAGCGTGGTGGATGGCGGACTCGCCGGTTGAGCCCGGAGGTTGAACCGCGCCAGACGTGACACCTTCCGTCTCTGCTGGAGGGAGTAGCGAGACGGGAGTTGGCGGTGTCATGAGCTCTTCGATTGGCTTGGGTGGCTCTGGAGCGGGTGCAGGCTCGGAGTGGGGTGGTTGTGTGGGAGGAGTGGCATCTGGTGGTGCCTGTAGAGCGGGCTTTTCTGGTTCGTCGACGACGGGGACGGGGACTTCGGTGTGGGACGAGTCTCCGACGCAGGGAACGAGGATGGAGAAGATGCGAGAGAGCAACGACGGCTTTTGTTTTTGCTTGGGCGTCGAGGACCCATTCACGGCCGGTTTCTCCATGGAAGAGGTAAAGAGAGTTACAAACGAAACGTGCTACAAAACTTGAACACCAACCACCAACTACGTTTCCTTCTTGACCGTGTCTGCGCTGTCCCCCACAAGCCGTCCACGACTGTCCGGCCGTTCCCGTTCTCCACGCGCAACCCGTCCTGCACCCATCAAGTCCAACCAGTTGTTCGACGTCGACGGCGATCCCGAGCTCTCTCCACTTGTGCTTCCTGCTCCGAGTTAGTTCTCCTGCTATGCTACAATGCGAAACAAACCGCGAATTTGGCTCGTGCTACTACTGTTGTGAACGGGCCACTCGAGACCACCATATTGCGTGGCTGGTGGATGCATTTGGCGCGTGTCGTCCGGGTCGAGCAATCCAAACGGGTCGCCACCTCGTCCGGGAGGCGGTGGGGGACGGAAGTCTCCATACATACGCGAACTTGCGCGCGAGCCTTCGAAAGCGTCGTACCCGCCTCCGCTGTATGATGTTGGTGTCGAGATCGGTGGATAATAAGACGACGGTCCGCCGTACGTTGAATTGCCTGCTCCAGTGTTGCGCATTGACGATGGTGGTGGTGCATACGAGTAACTGCCTGGTATATCCGACGAAGTCCGCGACGAGGTGCCCATCATTGGCGCGATACGCGCCTTTTTCCCTGCGGAAGGAGAGTCCCTGTCACGCGATAGCGGCAGCGAAGAGACGACGACGACGCCGACCGCTGCTGCGCTGGGCCATGTCGGTAATCAACCTATTACGAGTGTTCAGCCGTGATGAAACGGTATGTTTGGAGAGCGCGGTCACGTCGATCTTGAGCTCGCCACCGGTCTTAGAACTGTCGCGTCCTCTCTTTCCAAGCGAGGACAAGACCTCCTCTTCTTCCTCTTGGTCGTCGTCGTCTGGCTCTGCGGCGTCGTCCATCTTTGCTGTCGTGTTGCCCGAAAAGTCGGCAGGCCCGCGAGTATCTTTGTCTCCGTCAAAGCTGAGATGACGGCGAATCTGGGCATCGACGTCGCCAGAACAATATTGGTACAGTTTCACGTTGTGTCCGGGACGTTGTTCTGAGCAGCTTATTTGGCAGGTTATTCGCCGACAGTGAAAAATAGCCGCACCGAAAATGATTACTGCGACGTCCACAGAGCACAACACTCCGCTACACTGCCTCAGCAGGGACGCGCAAGAGGTAAACTAACAACATACAGTTCGTATGCCTTCTTGAACAGGCCATTTTTCCTCTGCAGTGCCGTCAGCCCACAATACCAACCCTCGTCCCCGCCACAAAGCCACAGAATCGACGTTCTCTGCCCCCCACAGCTGGCGCCTTAAAACGAACAGCGCGTCCCCTGCTGCAAAAACAAGCGCAGTCCAGACCCTCGAGCTCGAATAGCGAGTCAACCGGTGCTCCGTGTACACATTCGTTCCAATTGGACGGGCGGCGAAACCCGCGGACGTATAAACAAACCATACTTGCCTTTAGAAAGGTAACGCTACGGTTGCGTTCGTGCTATGCGAGTGTTAACCGACATCCCAGAGCGGAGGACAGACGCACAATAATGGGCTGGATTTCAATCTTCCGTCGACCCATGGTTCGAGAAGATGGAGGTAAGAGGACAAACGGGTGTTCACAGACATCATCCCGGAGGACTGCCGTTGTTGACAACTATGGAAACGGTGAACACACCTGTTCATAGATCCCGAGCAGTGAGTCGACGGCATCATGCAGGATGTACCGTCCTCTGGCCCCGCGTCCATTCAACCCCTTCCAACGCCGCTGCGACTCCCACTGTTTGTTCCAGAAGTCTCCGTTTCCTCTCATGTCAGACCGCTGGCCGCTGGAGTCCATACGCGCGTGTTCCCATGCGAGTGCTGATTCTGCGGCGGTGGACGGCTTCGAGATTCGGCATGCCCGCCGCCCGTCTGAATGCTAACTCCGGCAGCAACTTGGCTGTTCACTTGATGAGCTAGTGTGGTAATCCCGCGCCAGTTGCGCACTGTCAGGATGGTCGTCGCGATTTGGGGTTCCTCGGGAGTGAGTGGCGATAGGATGGGCCAAGCCGCTCGTGAACCATTAGGAAATTTTCCCGTTGCGGAGTACGGAGTACACATTCGTGCCCGGGACCGTGAGGGCACAACCACTATTATTAGCGACCGCCACACACAAAGGCCGTTGCGCGCAGTTATCTTGGCGAGAGACTCCTCGACATCTCTACAGCTGCTGATTTTTTGCAAACTCATCTCTCCGCCAGTGTTGAGCTGGGGGACAGACGACCTCCCGCGCTCTGATTCGAAGATTGCCATCATCGAAAGCAACTGCCGCCGCGACTCCGACCAGTACCAGCAGGGATCGCGTCCAATTGGACAAGCATGCATTCTAACAGCGCGTCAATCTAGTACAGCATACTTCTTGAGATGCGCAGGAATCGCGTCTTGCAGTCCTTTGGATTCTAACCACTTCTTGGAAAACAGCCGGCTCTGGTATCGGTACGCCCCATCACACAATACGGTCACGATGGTCGAGCCTGGGAGGATATAAGGACACAGAAGGTCAATCCGCGGGACCCACCTTTGCCAAGTTTGAGCCCCAATTCTGCGGCGGCGACGACATTAAGTGCCGAGCTGGCCCCGATGTACAGGCCCTCTGTCTCCAGCAGCTCATACACCATCTCGATCGACTTTTCGTCTGCGACAGTAAAAGCCCCGTCCAAGTCGTTCACGAAGGTCCCCAGATTGTCCGTGATACGTCCCTGGCCGATACCTACGCGCTCGGGTTAGCTCTGTCCGACGGAATGCGGGTTGACGCACCCTCGGTAATGGAGCTCCCTGACCGTTCCACGAGCTTCCCCCCACTGTTGAAATAGCTCGTCAATACGCTTCCGGGAGGGTCCGCAAGCCATATCTGCGTCTTTCCCCCGCTCTTTTCCTTCAGGTACTTGCCGACGCCGGCGAGCGTCCCACCGGTCCCCGTCGCGCAAACGAACGCGTCGAGTTTTCCCTCTGTTTGTGCCCAGATCTCAGGACCCGTCGAGAGATAGTGCGCGTGCGCGTTGGCCGTGTTGTCGAATTGGTTTGTCCAGATCGCGTTCGGCTGCTCCTTGGCATAGTCGCGCGCTTGGTGATTGTAGTTTGCAGGGTTCTCGTACGCGACGGCGGGCACGGGATGGACCTCTGCACCTAGCATTCGCAGCAAATCGATCTTCTCTTGACTCTGAGGTACCTCCGTGAGCAGGGCGACAGCGGTGGGAGCGCGAGAATGTCCTTGCCTGCGTGTTGGGCATGAAGATGACACATTTGTAGCCTCGAGCTCTGCAGACGTGCGCTAGCCCAATTCCGGTGTTGCCCGCAGTGCCTTCGACGACCGTTCCACCGGGTTTTAGACTGGGATGAATGAGATTCCGGGGTGCAAGAAGAGGGTTGATTGACGGACACGCCTTTCTCCTCCGCGTCTCGAACGACCCCGAGGGCGGCACGGTCCTTGACGCTTCCACCAGGATTCTGGAACTCTGCCTTGCCAAAGATGCGCGAACCCGTCTTCTCAGAGAGGTGCTTGAGGTAGATCTGCGCAAGTTGTAAGCAGAAACAAGTCGAAGGTGACAGTGCCGAACCAGAGGCGTGTTGCCGACGGCGCCAGTAAATCCGTCGACGGTCGTCGTGTATGCACGTCGCCCGAGCGACCTCCGAGAGGCAGCGAACATGAAGGGAAACGACAAGAGATTTGTGTGGATGGCGTGCTCATTTCGATTCCGCGTCGACGGAACCCGCCGATTACTTTTGTGTCGGCATCTGAGCCACGGGCATCTCCATGACGGTCCAACCAAGAATCGAATGCCCAAAATAAGGATCGTGTACAAGGCGTGGGGTAGTACGAAGGAGGGTATACTAGTTCGTGTCGAGGCGTCGGGTTGTAGTAAATAACCCCTCCGAAAAAAGCAGCGCAAATCGTCAAAAAATCGATTTTTACTTCGTCTGGCGTCGCACGTTCTGGCTTAACCATTGTAGTCCCTCGAAAAGACCCTCTCCTGTCGTCGCGCAGCTGTACAAAGCAAATCAACACAGCGCACCTCACGAGGGACGCCGACCGAGCGACGGATACCGGCGGGACAGCCGCGAGCGTCAACACACGACGGGTTTGCTCCACCGGCCTGTAGCACTGCCTCGAGTTCCTTCCGAGCGCCCCACCGGTTCGTACGGCATCATGGTCGGCGTCAAGAGCGGCGACGTACCTCGGGTGAACATACCACGACCTATCCTTCATCTTGTGCAGCCCAAGCTTCTCGGTGACCTCCGCCGGGGACATGGCTACATGAAAGCATAAGCCACGACTCCAAAGGAGAGGTATACCACGCACCGCCGGGAAGATCCTGCTTGTTCGCAAACACGAGCAACAGACACTCCTTCATTTCGCGGTCGCTCAATATCCGATGCAGCTCCTGCTTGGCCTCGTCTAGCCGTTCTCGATCCTGGCTGTCGACGACGAAAACGAGACCTTGAGTGCCAGTGTAGTAGTGCCGCCAAAGGGGCCGAATCTTGTCCTGGCCTCCGACGTCCCAGACGTTGAACTTGACGTTCTTGTATGTTACCGTCTCGACGTTGAAGCCGACTGCAGAAAACATTGGTTAGAGCGGCGGGATGGCCGGAATGGGACGATTCGGGGATGTTGACGGACCGGTGGGGATTGTGGTGACCGACTGGTTCAGTTTGAGTTTATAGAGGATTGCTGGAGGTTAAAGTGAGTTTCGGGCGGTGGTTGAAGGGTCGGAGGACGGACTGGTCTTTCCGGCGGCATCGAGACCCAACATGAGGAGCCTCATCTCCTTGTTGCCGAATATCTTGCCTGGTGCAGTGAGCAGGACGGCGGAGGGACGACGGCGACGACGTACCCAGTGCCTTTGACAAGTTTGCGCCCATAGTGTATTAGATCCAAGAAAACGAGAGTGTGGTGCAGAGCAAGGAGAACACTACGAAGTCACACGAAACTAGGCATTATTTCTGAACACCTTCAGCCATCCGTCCCCCATCTCCCGCTTCAAGCCCTCAATCTTCCGACGATACGCTTCAACACCATCCTCCATTTCTTCAACCTCCTCTTCCCCATCCGACGTCGACCGAACAGGTTCAAACACTGACGCGCTGACCCGGGCTCGACGAGCGCTACTCTTTGCCGAGAATGTTGCCGAATTACGCGTACGTTTAAAGGTGGCCGTCGCAGGTGTGGTGGGCGACGCTACCCTCGGAGGGGAAGGCGATTCCGAAAAATGCAACATCTCCGACTGGTAGCGCCCGTGTCGCGATTTACGCGGAGGCGAGCCCACTTCCGAGTTGTTGGTGCTCACCCGAAGCGGCGCCGCCTCGGGATCACCCTCCTCCGGCAGAGCCCCAAAGTGCGCGAACGATGTATGGACCGTCTGGTCCGCAAAACCCTTCCCCTTGCCGCGACTCGACCCATCTGAGCGCATTCGTGTATGTGACGAGGTTTGTACTGGATCGCCCGTTTCGAGGTCCACGATGCGCTTGTTCTTGCGTCGACTCTTTACGGGAGCCATGTTCGGGGAGACGTGTGAAGACTCGGCGCTGTCCTCTTTGAGTGGGGCTCCGACGGCAACCACAGGCGGAGAGTATGCCGCAGAAACTGGCCTGGACGAGGACATTTGTGGCGGGGGTGGCGCTACGAGGCTGCGTCGCTCGTAGAAACCAGGTTGAGCACCATCCAGGGTCACCGTCTTGCCTTCTCGACTGAAATAGTTGAAGCAGGCGACACGGTAGTCCTCCTCGATTTCCACAAATGGGTTTCCTTCGATCCAGACCTCTGTAATATTGGGCAACGTTGCGAGTCGGCCGACTTCGGCGGATTCATCAACGAGATTACTCCTCAGATCGACCCTCTCTAGAGCCGGTAGGCGCTCCAGGCCGCAAAGCGATTCAAGGCGGTTGTGGGAGAGGTTAATGTAGAGGACTTGCCCCAGCTGTTGGTATATGCCGAGGACTGAATCGATCATATTGTCGGAGAGGTTGAGGGATACGAGGTTGTAAAGAGCGGAGAGGTTGGGTGGGACCGATACAAGAAGATTGGATGAGAGGTCGAGATGTGTCAGTGAGCTCAGATATGGGACGGAGGGAAAGAAGGTGAGGCCATTGTCGGCCAGGGACAGGTGCTTCAGAGACGCCCACTTGAAAGAGGACAGTTCCGTTGGTTGCGGCGACGAGCTGTTCTGCTCTTCCTCCGGAACTGTGTCCGGAAGACGCGTGGCGTATGACGAAGGCGATCCATTAAGACCGCGCGGAATTCGCCTGCGTCGTTGCCGGCTCGTGCTGCCCGCCCTCCGCGCCTGGTCGTCGAGTACCGCACCAACGAATATGTCCGAGACGTCCTCAACGCCACTCTTCTTAATCTTGAGGCTCCAAAGGCTCTCCGCCAAACGATCCCATCCGAGCAACGCGCGTGGGTCAATGTCCACACATTCCAGGCTCTGCAGGTTCCGGAAAACGTCGAGAGGAACAGCGTTCTCGTTCGTGGGCTCGGATTCCATCTCGATTATAGGTGGACTGGACGGTGCGCCGATGACGAGCGCTGGCAGCTTGGTAAAGCTGCTATAGAGGTATTTGAGCTCGGCATCGAGGCTCGGAGGCTCGGGTCTACCCCACCAGCTCGCACCGAGGGATAGGCCAGACACGGCGGGAGAGGGTGGAGCGGAAAGACGCGAGGGAGATGGTGTCGGCCTTGTCCGAATCCTTGAGGCTAATGTAGCTCATGGGACGCGAAGGTGAGTCGATTCGGACGTCGAGGGTGCCGGGGTCAAGACCGATAGCTTGGAGGCGGAGGAGGGTATAGTAGAGTCGGTGGGTATCGATGTTGAGGACCTCGGGTTTGGGTTGGGCGGGATCGAACCATGAGAGGGGATTGTAGAAGGCGGAAGCCGGTTGCTGGGGAGTACGTCGCCGACGTTGGGGAGCACTGGCTGCGAGGTTCTTCTCGTGGGTGCGCACGAAGGCTGCTAACCTCCGGACCCAAGCATCGCCTGGTTCGGGCTTGGACATGAAAGACTGGGAGGAGGAACCGTGACAAACGCGCGTCGCCCCCTTGCTTCCGTCCACCACCATCTATCTTCCCCACCCAGCCTAGGGCACCATGAAAATCACAGTAAAGACCACGCAACAGAAGGTCTTCCAAATCGATGCGGAACCCACCGACACCGTCGGCGTTCTCAAGGAGCGAATTTCGACGGAACATGGCCACTCAACCGCGTCGATGAAGATGATCTACTCCGGAAAAGTCCTCACAGACGACAAAACCGTCGAGTCCTGTGGAATAAAGGAGAAGGATTTCCTCGTTCTTATGGTCTCCAAGGTCTGTGCTCACTCCTCTTCGAAATCTGCATAAACCGACCTGTTTCGCAGCCTAAACCCACCCCGACCCCGATGCCTCCCTCCGCCTCTACGAGCACGCCAGTGGCCACCGAGGCTACCCCCGCTGCCGCACCCGCTGCCGCCCCTGCTGCCGTCGCACCCGCCGCTGACGCGTCTGCTGCGCCACCACCCGCATTCGGTGATACGTCGTCTTTCCTCTCCGGCACAGTTCTCCAGGAGACGATAACCAACATGATGGAAATGGGCTTCACGCGCGAAGAGGTTACGCGCGCAATGCGTGCTAGCTTCAACAATCCGGATCGCGCTGCAGAGTACCTCATGACTGGTATCCCCGCCCATCTCCAGGCCGAAGCTGCCGGTCCCCAACCGCCGGCGGCTGCTCCTCAGGATGCTGCGGCTGCCCCGGCGCAACCCGCTGCTGCTGCGCCCGCTCCCGCCGCGCCCGCTGCTCCTGGTGTTGGCCAGAACTTGTTCCAGGTATTATCCGACTGCGTCCCACGTCATGGTCATCTAATCACCCTCAAAGCTTGCGCAACAAGCTCAGCAGCAACAAGCTCAAGGTGGTGCAGGTGCCGGAGCAGCTGCTGGCGGTCCCGGTGCTCTCGATCTTGCTGCGCTGCAGAACAACCCGCAGATCCAGCAGCTTCGTGACCTCATGGCGCAGAACCCAGCCCTCATCCAACCGCTCATCCAGCAGCTCGGCGCACAAAACCCGGCGTTGATGCAGATGATCGAGCAGAACCCCGCCGCTATCGCCCGTTTGTTTGGTGTTGAGGGTGCTGAGTTTGAGGGAGAGGACGGAGCTCTTCCCCCGGGTGCCCAGGTCATCAGTGTAACGGAGGAGGAAAGAGCCGCGATTCAACGGGTGCGTTTAACTAGCTTCTGTTGTTTAGCTGTTACTGATATGACTGTAGCTGGAGGCGCTGGGATTCCCTCGGCAGGCGGTGTTAGAGGCGTACTTTGCGTGCGACAAGAATGAGGAGCTTGCAGCAAACTACCTTTTCGACGCTCAGAACTTCCAAGACTAGTAGCTTTTTACCTGTAGCAAGACCTCAATTGGACGATGTATACATGACAATAGTGACGGGGATCGCTTTGACCATGATGGGACTGCCTCCATACTCGTTGTCTGCATGTTTCCACCATCTCTGCTGGTACTCGCCCTAGCAGGCGCTACCAGTGGGCTAGATGCCCTTCCAACTCAAGACAATGTAACCGACTATGCCCCATCGTATGTTTACTGGCAAACTCTGCAACATTAACCTGACAGCCTTGTAGCGTGAACGTTGAATGCCCCGACTTTTCTACAACATCTTTACTGCGCGAATGGTCTCCGCAGAACCAATCTCTTCATCCTCAAGAGGTTGCATACGTCGACTCGCGATACAATACGACCGTCCAAGACGAATGGAACGCGTGGCTCGGCGACGGAAGCAAGCTTGGTTACAATATATCTTCGTTCCAGGGCCGTTTCCCGAAAGTCGGGATCGCAGTACCAGGAGGTGGTCTGCGCGCTGCGCAATACGGTGCTGGGTGCATGAATGGTGCGTTGTTGCTGTTCCGCGTTCTTTGTAGGGCTTATTTTGCGATGCGAAGCTCTCGACGCGCGCAACGCGTCCGCCAAAGCCGCTGGGACAGGTGGGCTTCTACAGGTTGCATCCTACGTCTCTGGCCTGTCTGGTACGTGTCCTGGTTGCCCGTACTAAGTTTAAGCTAACCGCCCAAGGCGGTTCGTGGGTAACGGGGTCTCTGCTGTTCAACAACTGGCCGA
The DNA here is from genome assembly GCA_014461125.1 of Mycena kentingensis (nom. inval.). Lineage (NCBI taxonomy): Eukaryota > Fungi > Basidiomycota > Agaricomycetes > Agaricales > Mycenaceae > Mycena > Mycena kentingensis (nom. inval.). The sequence continues at coordinate 181,773 of JACAZG010000007.1, read as the reverse complement.
CAATCCCCGATCTTATATTTGGGAACGGTGGTGACCTCGATGGATGGAAGCTGGACCTCCCATTCGCGTCGCCGGACGGGGACAACGTCTTCTCGGATGACAACCAATACTTCTTCGGGAGCATTCTCTGGAGCGTCATCTCGAAAGCAGACGCTGGTGTCGACACGAGCATTACGGACCCATGGTCGCGCATGATAAGCTACCACTTCTTGAACCAAACGGACCGCTTCAATTTCTTCACCAACGCCACGGCTCACGGTGCCGGCCAACTATGGTCGGACATCCCGAGGATCCCTGCCTACCAAGAGAAGAAAGTACCCTTCCCTCTCATCGTAGCAGACTCGCGGGCGGGGAATGATGAGTCGACTGATGCTCTCGGACTGGATTCGGTCGTTTACGAGGTTGGTTCTTTGTTATTCTTTCTCGTTGGTAATGACCATGTGCAGATAACTCCGTTCGAATTCGCGTCGTTTGATCCCAGTCTTTCTGCTGGGATGAACCTATCGTATGCCGGGACCCATTTAACGAGCGGCAAGGCTGCAAACGGATCTGCCTGCGTCCGAGGGTTCGATCAAGCCGGCTTTATCATGGGCACGAGCGCCAGTCTCTTCAATGCATGTAGTCGATTGCGACTTTCTTCTTTGTTGCTTACCCTTCACAGCAAATATTTGACTTTGCGAACAACAAGATCGACTCGTCCGATAGGAATACCTTTACGTATCTTCTCGACCGCCAGCTGCGGTCTGTACGAACGCGCAAGGACGATGTTGCAAACTGGCCGAGCCCCTTCACGGGCATCAAGGGATCCACTTATGTGGATACGAACAACACATGGCTTTCGCTCATTGACGGAGCATCCAATGGCGAGAATGTCCCATTTGGCCCGCTCTTTGTCAAGTCGCGCGGGCTGGACGTTATCGTAACTTTGGAGAACAGCGCCGATGACCCTAATAGCTGGCCAAAGTGAGTGCGATCCTTTGTTGCCAACGACGAACATTTATCGTCTCGCAGTGGAACTGGTCCGATTACCACATCTACCCGGCTGGACACGCTCCTACGAGCGACACACCAGCAGTTTCCTCCCATTCCGCAAAAGGCGGAAGACTGGGTCTCGATGGGAGTCCGGGAGCGCGCGACGTTCTTTGGATGCGATCCAGCCGAACCTCCGACGTTCCCATTGGTGATATATCTGCCCAATGCCCCACCGCTAGATGGCGGCGACCCCGTTACAAAGTGTGTTGCGTGTTTTTCTTTGGATCTCTTGGTTCACCTGTTCTAGCTCTGGGACATTCACCTTGACGTACCCACTCAAACACAGTCAGATATTCATGCACCAAGTATTCGACAACATCGTGTCGGGGTTCACGTACGTCTCGCAGGAGATCGCGTCCAAATCTAACCAGCGATAGACCAAACGCCAACACCCCCGATCCCAACTTTGGGATATGCTTACAATGTGCTGCTGTTGACCGTGCTCGGCGAAGGACGAACCCTGTTCCTCCACGGTCCGAGATCTGCACGAGCTGCTTCAAACAGTACTGCTACGACCCGCAAAACCCACCGAGCGCGTCCGCGCTGCCGAGACGGCAGTGGGTGTTCAAGGACCCGACGCCGCAGGGGTTCACCAAGCTGATCGGCTTCCTCGGCGACAACAAGTTCAAGCTGCTTGGCGGCTTTTTCGGGCTTGTAGTGTTCATCGCCGTATTTTGTGGCGGACTGTGCGGGCTTTGTTTATTGTCCTTTGTAAGTGCTGACGTTGAGAACAGGATATGGTGGAAGAAGCGCCAGGACAAACGAATGGAGTATCATAATGTTAACGAATTCCACGAGGAATCGGCGGGACTCTGGGGGCAGCAAAGGTATTCGGATTACCATGCCGAGGAATACGAGCTGCCCCCGCATCGGGAGAGTAGGCACGGTTAGTTTTCTTGGGACTTTGTTTGTGTTTATTTTTCGTTGGACATTGCTTTCGAGCCCTAGATCGCCTGCCTGTATCATAGTGCACATCCATCCATTTTCGTTTTCACAGAATAGAGAGCGGTGCTTGACAATGCACCTAGTACAGAGCAGGTAGGGACACCAAGTTATACGACCTCCGCCAGTGATGGCTAAGAGATAGGAGGCTTGGAAATGCAGTCGCGCTTCCACCGCCATGGTCCTCTGCTCGCTTTCTGAGTTTCTAGATACTGAAACCGCGTTGCTGACCTCTGCCGATTACCACTCTCGGTCGCAATGCGTACACCCGCCATCGACGGATTCGTACAAAGTCGGCAAACACACGCTTTCTCTCAGTCAAGACGAAGTTCGTGAACGGATCGCCGCGTTGCGTCTACTGCGGCTCGAACTACCTTGTGTGCCTCGCAGGTGAGGCTGGCATTTCTTCCAGATGCCTTGCCAAAGTTTCAGCGAATCTTTCGTCGGCAAATACATCGCCCCGGTTTTACGCGTCTTCCAAGATGTTCTTGTCATGCGACGCGAAGACGGTTCGCGGCCCGAGATCTCCTGGACTCATTCCAAGGGTGAATACGAGCACGTCGAAAGTGTACGCGTTTACTACGAGCAAGGCGCTACGCGGACACTTTTCTGTATCATCCTGTTCGTCGTACGTCTTCGCAGTGGCCACAAGCAGGAATCTCACCCTTTTCGAAGCCTCAGATCTGTTGGCCAGCGCTCGGCACCAGGTACATGCAGTGTAGCGCTTCTACGCTGCTCGCGGACTTTTGGCGACGTCTTCAATCGTCAGAGCACCCTGCCTTCATCCTCACGACAGACGAGCATCGAGCCTGCATTCTCTCTGAATACCGCGTGTGCCCAAACTTTCTATCTCTAGCGCAGTATGACCTCCGAGCTGGTCGCAAGACACTACGCAACTTGATAACACATTTGCTCTACCAACTTCCTCTGCGCCTATTCCATGGACGGCCGAGCTTACCGGCAATGCAGGGAGTGCTCAACTGCTTGTCGCAGGACCCCGACGCCGCCATCTCCCATCCTTCGAACCCTCGCGGCTTTCGGGATTTTGATCGCTACACCATGGAACGCAGTCTCCCCGACCTCGAAGTGTTTCTAGCATGGAAAGAGCAAGTTTCGGCACGGACGTCGAGTAATCCCGTCACTGTTGGCGCGAAATTTGTGGTCCAGCTAGACGCCCTGTTGTCGGAGGAATCTTTGTGGCGTTGTCCGTTCCCGTGCCCCGTTGTTCCGCGAGAGACATACGACACCGTCACTCGCGCACGACGAATGCGCGACTATGAAGCGGACAGCATACTCAGGTCAAAAACTACCCCGATATCTTTTGAGGTGACGGAAGTTGTTCGTCACGAGTCGAACACCTTCTCCCAAGTTTTCTTCGGAATCCTCCACAGTGGAGATGGACGACGTTCTTCCCCGATATGCCTCAAGCTGTATCTCGACCTTATGTTCCCCGTCGACGGCAAAGAGCTTCGCGATACCTTTGGTCCGCCTCTATCCGATCTCTGGTTCGACCAGATTTCCGTCTCTGAACGTTTAGCGACGCTTCACTACGCCGAGGATCTGGCTCGACGAGAAGAAGCGGCGTACGACCGCCTCCGGGAGTACCAAGGCACTCTGATTCCTCATTGCTACGGCTTCCATCGGGTATGTACGGAATGCCCCCGTTCCGTCCTGCAGCTTAATATTTCTCAGTTTACGCTCTCGGAGGGCATCACCGCGTATGGCGCTCTTACGGAGGTAATCTGTGGTCCTACGGTTGCTGATGCCGAGATTTCGCACTGGGAGACCGCATCTCAACGCGCTTTCGTACGTAATAACTTTTGGTCGTTGCTATCTGTTTATCCACAGCAGGCCCAACATCTTCGACATGGTCTTCGCGCTCTGCTCTACGCAGGCGTAGGGCAAGGCGACTGGCATTGGGGTCAAATACTCCTTCCAGATGGCGCGGAATACCGGCCTGACCAACACGGGCTGGTCTTGATTGATTTTGCATTCGCGTTTCAACGCTTTGGCGACGAGCAAGCACCAGGTGTCGTCGCTTCGCACATTAGACGCGGACATTTCGCCCTTGGATACCTCCTCCACATGTCGGGTGTTCCGAAGGACGTTACTGGCGACCTCTTTGATCATAGCTCGCTGCACGTTGAAGAGTTCTAGTCAGAATCGCTGCGAAGTTGAAGAACCGGCTTGTTGTTTCTGAAACGTGCTGCAGAACTCGACTCGATTTGTGGAAGGGAGTTTGTGGAAGGGAGTTTGTGGAAGGGAGTGGAACCGATCTCTCCATCGTGAAGGTGTATTCGGGGACTTGCAATACAATACCGTGACGACGGTACGCGTCCAAGGAGAGCGCGGCTCTGCGACGGAAGCAGGCTAGGCTACGAGGTCATGGTGTCTCTATAATCTATTCCACGGCCATGTCGCAAACGTCGGAATCGCAATAGCCTCTGGATGCAACAAAAATACTCACATTACTGTGCCGAGGAGTACGAACTACACCATGGCTAGTTAACTAGGGATGGTTAGAGAATGGATTCGAGGAAGGGTCAACAAAGATGGCTAGCTTGGATAAAGGGAAACATACCGGGTCTGAAAAACAGTTGCGGTATTCGAAGATGCAGTCAAAAATAATGTATATGCTCGATAAAAGAAACGAACCCAGTACACAGAAGCCAAGGAATGTTTCGCGACTCAAGATGTTACATGCAATATCTACGCATGACGACGGAGACGACGTACCGAGGCGCTCACGCGTTGTGACATAAAGCAAGGCCAAGCCTAGGCATCGGTTGCGATCCAATGCAGCAAAGGGCCGGAGGACGAACGAAACACAAAGGGCGCAAGGCACTGGTCGCGATCCAGATGCCGTTTATTGCGGGGAGAAAGAAAACGAAGGTCCAGGCATCGGTTGCGATCTACAAGAAAGTCAGGACCAAGGTCGTAAAGGAAGTAGAGGCGACGCACCCAATGCAGCAAAGGGACCGCTGGGCAAACGGCGAAGATGGGAGGCCGACATTGGTTGCGATCTGGGAGAAAGGTTAAACGAGCCTAGAACAGGTGAAAGACAACATACCCAGATACCATAAGCCCAGCGCGTTTGCGAAACCCTAGAAGAAAAACCCCGGCATCGGTTGCGATCCAATGCAGCAAAGGGCGATTAAACGAAAACGAAAACGGGCGCGAGGCACTGGTCGCGATCCAGATGCCAGTAGAACGCGTCTCGATTTGAAAGCACGAAGAGAGCACGAGAGCAGTTGGAAAGCAAGGAAACGGACCTACCTTTACGTCTCCCCGCCTTTGCGCCGCCGCAAGACCTTCTTCAACGCCGTCTTGGTGCGTTTGACGACACCGGGCTTCTTCACGACATCGCCAACGCTGGGACGGTGCGAGCAGGTCGTGAAGAACGTGAGCTCGGGCTTTGCATTTAGCAATTCTATCCATCGAACTCGCGGAACCGACGAGCACGGACAGCGCCCAACCGGCGCGTCGACCTTAACCAGCTTCTCGCCGTCGTCAGACGGGGAATCGGCGCTCGCCATCGTATCGACGGAGAGCGCTGTGGTACTCGACGTCGGGGATGATCCCACAGACGCGTCCTCGTGCACTAGAGTCGGAGTCGACGCCGGGGAGCCCGAGTCGACGCTCTGGTACTCCTCCGGGTCCTCCTGCTTGTGCGGCGGAGTGTGGACGGACCCGGACGCCTGCGCGGGCTCCGCGACGACCTCGGGCTCAATCGCCTCGTCGGGTCGGGCGGAGACCACGGTCGCGTCTTGCGACACGAGAGACGGGGATGTCTGGGAAACCTGCTCGCCTTGCTCCTCGTCGACCAAAAACTCGCGCTCGTGGGGAGGGAGCTCATAGAACTCGGTGACGATGCCCCTGGTCCGTTCTTCTAGGTGATTCTGGATGTGGCCGTATGCCGAGTCGACGCTTGTGTTCGAATCGTCGTCGTCGTCGTCAAGATCCATCGCCGCCTCGTCGGGTTGGGTAAAGATAGTTGTCTGATGGGAGTCGGTGAAGGCGAGGGCGGACTCGCAGATCGAGTCGATGCTGTCGTCGGCGAGGTCGTCTTCCTCGGGAGGCGTGATGATAATGGTAGGGATAAGGAGCATACCGAGGGCGCTCGTCGAGTCGTCGTCTTCTTCTTCGTCGTCGTCGCCGTAGACTGGGATCCCGAGCGCGAGCAGGGCGTCCGAGGCTTCGATGTCCATCGAGTCGTCGCCGTCGAAAGGGGCAGTACCCACGACCGCGTCCGAACCTACAATCGTCAGCTCCACGGACCCAAGACGCGACTCACCTTCGAGTAGAGCACCCAATACGCGCGCGACGACCGCCACAACACTCCAGAATGCGGCGCCAATAACCACCGCCGCCATCCGAGACACGGCCGTCTGGACGAGCCAGAGGCCGGTAACCACAACCAGGAGGATAAGAGAGAACATTTGGGGGGTTTTGAGAGCTTGGGGGAACTTTGGTGCGCTTGGGAGCAGCAGGGGGTATTCACAAGATGGCGGTTGAGACCAAGGAGCGAATGCGTGACACGCGCCGATGGGACGCCTTTTATATGGGAGCAGTCATGTCCCGTGGTGGACACACCGACATGCACGGACCATCTGCTATGGTATCTACCGATGCTTCGACGCGTCCTTGACCAATTTTGCCACCTTTACATGCAACTCTAGATAGACATTTCGCACATATCTTATCTTATCGCATCTTATCTAGCGCCACCCATCTGCCTCCATGCACCTCTGCGGACTACTAACCACCCCGAACACAAATACCAGCGTCAATCGCGGGGGATGAGCTGCATTTGTAATTAATCATACATGTCCTTGGGTGGTTTAAGGAAACGGTAACTCTTGTCGATGCTCAGCTCAACAAACCGCCCAACCTCGCCCCAAAAATTTTGGCAAAACTCTTATAATACAAATACCGGGACAATCCTACGCGTCCAAGGAGCGCGCGGCTTTGCGATGGAAGCAGGCTTGACTGCGACAGAAGCAGGCGCGGCTACGAGGTCACGGTCTCTCCGTTCCAGGGCCATTTCGCAAAAGTCGGGATCGTAGTACCCTCTGCGCGCAACAAAGGTACTCGCATTGTAACAAGGGTACTCGCATTACTATGCCGAGGAGTACGAACTACACCCAGTAATAGGCATGGTTAGGTTGCTCACGACTTGATTGTTTAGCTCGTTTTCATCGGGTATCCCTGCATGTATCATACCGCACATTCATGTTAACAGTCTACGAAAGAGCAGCGCTTGCTAATTTACCTAGTACACGTATGTTACAGAGCATATATGGATACAAAGTTATACGACAGCAGGAGGATTATTGCGTCGTTTCTTCTTCGGGGGCTTCTCCAGGATCTCCACGGGCCGCTGGCAAACCGGACAGCGGCCAGACACGTCGGTCAGCCAAGGGTCGACACACGTCTGGTGGAAGGCGTGACCACAGGCGCTGTTTGAGCGGTGAGGACGAAGAATATCAAAAGAAAGAAAGAAAGTGTGCGTACAGTAGACGCAGGGGTGTCGCGCCTTCTCCTGCATCTTCCAGCCTCAGAGCATTCTCCGGGGTGTCGCTAGGCTCGACAGGAACCTCTTGTATTGCTGCAGGTGAAGAAGGCGTCGTCGGGACATCAGCTTCCGGGGCCGGCGCGGGTGCCGTCACCCCATCGGCCCGCTTTGGCTCTTCAAAATCCATCAAACAAACCGCGCAGGCCGCGCGATTCCCTTCCAGCACCACGAACGGATATCCCGTATGCTCCCAATGATCTTCCCAAGTTTGCGGCGCGGCAGGATCTTTGGTCTTCTCGGAGGTAGCAGCACCATCGGCTGACGATGATTCGGTTTGCTTCTTGCTCCTTCGGAGGAACTTGAACCGATGTTTCCGAGGCGGCGCAGACGGGGTAGGGGATTTTGGAGGATACGAGTAGACCGCTTGTGGAAGAGGAATACTTCCAGGAACTGCGTCGGGCGGTGGCGGGATATACATCACCAGGGGAATTTTGTCGACTACGGAGGGGCTGAGTTTTCCAATGTCGGGCCTATGAGATGTCAGTATTACGCGTCAAGATGAGATACGCGCGTACCTGATCATGCCGGGATTTTGCAGCGGATGGCGACCCAGGCACATAAGAAAGATGTTCCAAAACAGCTAAACGCGGATGAGGAACATGGATCGATGTCGCGATATAGACCACTCACGAAGAGAATCGGAGCAACGACGAAGACGATGAAACCGAGTAGAATAACTTCTAGGACGACCAAATACCTGCTTCAAGTCAGTAGCGATCCCAGCTACGACAAGGAACACGCACATTATTCCGAGGATACCAAAAGTGAGCCAGAACACATGTGGAGAGGAGAATCTGCATGTGTGCAGACTGCTGTACAAGAGAATGTGGGCGGTAAGGAACCAACTGAGCGTGAATAGCGAGGATAATATCGAGAGGCTACACCACAGAATTTAGCCACAAATATACACCGAGCTGGCCGACTCACCGAGAATAAAGGACCGTATGGGGAAGCGGAGGAACGTCAGGAGGAGTTGCACCATTCGCCGTGGACGCCGCAGCGGGGGTTTGCGTAGGTGGGCGCTGGTTAGAAGCCGCTGCTGCTGCGGGCGAACCTCCTCCTGCGTTCTCAGCGTCGTTAGCGCGCGCGTGTCTGAAAATGGTGGTGGTGAGCAACTGCGACTCCGGGATTAACGCGACGACGCACGCTTCGCGATCTCTCCGCCATCCCCAATAAGTGAGCGACGCGGAGGATATGACGCGGAAGACTGCATGTGCGGTTAGCGCCGATTGAAGTGGCCCGGGCCGCAGACTAGCGCACCGTATATGCAGTTCCAGATGCTAAGCCGTTCACAAGCAGCAAACTCGGTTCGTCCGGGGACTGTTCGGAGCGTCAGCACCAGCCGATGGATTGTAATGACTGAGACGGACTGGTGGGGCTTGTTGTGGTCGCCGATATCGACAGCATCGTCACGAGCAGTACAATCTGAGCAACTGAGTGGCCTGAAAGACAGAGCAGACTAGCGACGCACCTGCACGAAGCCCCAGCAGAGGTTATAGAACAACGACACGAGCTGTTTCCGCGCGCGCGAGGCGCCGCGCCCGTAGCCGAAGAACGCCAGGAGTCGCGCGTGCAAGGACGCATCCTCGCCGGGCCCCGGTACCTGAGGTGCTGGCTCGTTAAGCGGAGCTGCTGGTGCTGCGGGCGCGACTGGGGAGAGCGGGAGATAGTCGGGGATGGCTTGCCGCGACGGTGAGGGGACGGCAGTCGGCGGAGGCTGTGGCAGAGCGAGTTGGTTGAGGTTAGACGCGAAGGGCTCCGCCGTCGCCGGGGCGTCGCCGACACTGCGAGTACGGCGGATGGTGTCTGCCATGGAAGAGATTGGAGTAGTGTGACGGAGCTGCGATGGGCAAAAGTGACTTAAAGTGCTACGGCTACAAGTGGCTAGAAATACAGCTCCTTTTTCTCCTTCTATCGGCGCGCAGCATCTTGCCACAGCGGGGTCAACGCCTGTGCAACAGTATTCACCGCTGCCAAAAATTATCAGCATCCTTCCAGTATGGAGATCGCCACAACGCACCGACTTCCAGGCACTCGCGTTCGGCCTCGTTGCTTACAGTCTTGAGTAGGTTGCGCGCCCTCCACCGATCGGGATGGAAGCGCCGGTGGCTCGTTTGCACCAGCTTGACGTAGTCTGTTGGACGCGTCAGCCACAAATTGCCGCCGCAGTCACTTAAAGAACCGACCTTGAACACGCAAAAGCGTCCTAGCCTCTCTGAAGAAATATTCCACCCGCTTCCAGGTGATGTCCTCAGGCCCAAACGTGCCTGGTAATGTTACAACTGGCCAAGGTATCGCTTGGAAAACGAGTGGGTCGGCCATTGAGAACTTGCTGTTGTCGAAGCTGTCCGCAACCATGATGTAACGCTCGAGGGCGCGACGGCTATTCCAGTCTCCCTCGATGGGCTTTTCGTAGCGGCGCTGTTCTCGCTTCTGTCGCGCAGAACGTTCCTGTGCGGCACGCCGTCGCTCTTCCTCCTCCGCCGCTTGCCGCTCCTTCTCCAGCCTTGCGCGGCGTTCCTCCTCCGCTATCCGAGCTTCCGCAGCGCGGCGTTGTGCAGCCTTGACTCGGACCGCTTCTTCCTCCTCCCTCTCGCGCCGCTCGCGTTTCCTGGCCTCCTGTTCCCATAATGGGCGATCGGCTTCCAGCTCCGCAAGCTTGCGACGCGACTCTGCGATAGCAGCAAGCCGCTCCGCCTCCTCGTCTGAAACAGGTGCGGCGTCTTCTTTCGGCGCCGGTCCAGCAGGCTCGTCGTCGTCTTCTGGCTCGCTGTCGGAGCTCATATTGTCGTCTTCGTCGTATTGTGGCTGAGGCGGTGGCGGCGGACCTGGACAACGTTTAGCGACAGCAAAAGACGAAGATAGAAGCTACCGTTCGGCAACGAGCTTGCATAGAGTTCGTCGAGGAATTGTTGGTATTTACGCTCCTTGCGCCGATGCCATTCTTGCTCTCTGCGCTCTCGTTTTTGCTTTTCCCTCTCCGAACGACGGGATTCGAGGTCGCGCTTGGCGGCCCCGGGGGAGAATGTGCGCGTCCGTTTTGCGTTCTTAGTTGGCGAGTAGTTGACGGCGTTGCGGTCTTGGTGTTGTTCATGAGCGCGGGTATGGTAGTCGGGATCGTCGTGGGTGCGCAAAGAGTCGAACAGCGTCGATGCTAGACGGTATTTAAGTCTCCACCGACGCTTTAAACAAGCACACACCTTTCCGTTTGGTTTTCTCTGGTGATGGTTCCGGAGGGACAAACAGGAACGGGATGTCGTGACGACCGTTGAGTTGCTCGACGCGACGCGCGCCTTTCTCGCGTCGTTCCTTCCTCTTCTTCTCGAGCTCGTCGCGTTGGCGCTTGGCCGTGCTCGCGGATCTGCGAGGCGGGATCCGCGTGTCGTCATCGACGGCCATTTCTGAGAAAGCGTCGTCGCTATCGTCGTCCGAATCGTCGTCAACGCGAGCTGCCTTTGAGGGTGGCATGCAGGGTTCTGCGGAGGACATGCGGTGCTTGCCCAGCGGCTGGGATTCCGAGGGCGGGACTTGGGCGAGAGTGATGCATGTGAGCTCGGGGGAGGGGCGGACAGTGCATGAATATGCCGGGTCGAGCTTGTAGATGTCCCATTGTTCTTGGGACATTTGAAATTGTTGGCTAAACGCGTCAGTTTGGGGGCGCAACGCGTAGGAGAGGAAGAGACGCACCCGCAAATGTCGACAACTCTGGGCCATGTTCCCTCGTCCACAACTCCGTCTCCCAGACGCGCTCGAGGCACGAATCTCCAAAACGATTCGCCAGTGCAGGTCGTTTCTAAGTTGGGTGAGCAAGGCATTTGTAGAGAGAGGGTTGGACGCACCAACGACGACGCGTTTTGGACGGTACAGTTCCTCGTTTAGGGATAGATTGCGTATTCCGAGGTTCTGGTCGGAGCTTGCGACACCGGGGTCGAAGCTGGCGAAGGAAAATTTGGAGGACGGTCTGCGGAGTAGACGGTGTGCTTGTTCTGCGTACGAGTTAGAATGGTTATAGGAAGGGATAGAATAGACTAACCCGGGTCAAGGATTCCGGGGACACAGCCCGAGAGGAGACGACTCATTTCGAGTCGACGACGAGGACAAGGTCAAGAAGCAAATCCAGGCGTGACAGACAGTGACACGAATTGTGCCCACTTGACTCGCCAAACCACCACCTACTATTTATCTATCCACCACAATGGCGCTCAGAACATTCCAGGCAAATCCATTGTCAATATCCTGCACGCCGTCCTTACCATTGTCCTAGAACGAAATGGACGAAATTGCCAAACAGAAGGCTAGCCAGAACGCATTAGTCGACAAAACCTTGTCCGACAAGGGCAAGGCCAAGGAGCCTGAATCCGCCAACGAGCCTGACTCTCAAGAAATTGAGGAATCCTTTCTGGTTGGCCGCGATCCCCTCCGCCAAGTTATCACATCTAACCTGCTATCTAGGCCGCCCTGTTGTCCCCGGCTAGCAGCGACCACGACCGTGCCCGCGACCTCATAGCGTCTCTAATAACACAGTGCGCTGGCGAATATATCTTCCGCGTAGGCTCCCGACCTCCGCTCACGCAACTATTCGCTGGAGAACTCGTTGATGACGCAGACGGCTGGACTGGCGTGGCACGGACGGAAGCCGAAATCGACCTTATGGTCGACAAGATTACTGCAGTTGTTGAGGAAGTCGGCGGAAAAGTGCGCTATCGACACACCCTTGCGCACGTTCTCATCCAAACCTAGACCTCTGTCCTGTTCCGAGTCTCAGGACCCCGCTGCCGCGCTTCTCTGCTATTACGACTACCTCCCTTGAGCGTCGCACAGACTCCCGAGGTCAGGTGTGCCGTGGTCGGAAACGTCGACTCGGGTAAAGCCTTACTTGTACCGCTCGACTTTGTTGACCCATGCCCAGGTAAATCGACCACTCTGGGGGTTTTGACGCGCGGTGCACTTGACGACGGTCGAGGGCGCGCACGAGTTGGCCTGTTCAGGTCAGAAATACGCTGATCATAATTCCCTGGTGCCAAGCTATTTCCAGACACAAACATGAAGTCGAGAGCGGACGTACTTCCTCAGTTGGAATGGAGGCATGTTGTCCGTCGGGCATTCTTTCCTTCCCGTCTAATAGTCTCCAGATTCTTGGCTTCGGGCCTTCCGGCAAACCCATATTACCGTCCACTGCCAACTCTACCGACCTAGATGTAATCCGACGCGAAAAGCTGGGCTGGGAGGAGATATCATTACAGGCCGCCAAGATTGTCTCGTTCAGCGACCTTGCGGGACACGAAAGATACCTCAAGACCACTCTCTACGGGCTAACATCTGGTGAGGAACGCGGCTTTGAACGCCGTACACTCTAGTAACGTATTGCAGGCGCACCGAGCTGTGTAATCTTGACCGTTGGTGGAAATGCGGGGCTTATTGGCATGTCCAAGGAGCATTTGGCTATCGCTCTTGCGCTTGGTGTCCCAATTGTTGTTTGCATAACCAAGGTCGACATGACGCCAGCGAACGTCTTGGCAGAGACTATTAAGCAAGTGGTTAAGATCCTGAAGAGCCCGGGTTGCAGGTATCGTCGCAGCCCACTCAACCTACGCCTCCATCAAACGTTTGTGCAGGAAGACGCCGGTGTTTGTCAAATCTGTCGAGACGGCGGTGGAGATCTCAGCGGCGTTTGGAAAGGACAGGTACATTTCATGTTGGCCATCGACGGCGTTCTTATTGTTGCCCAGGTTATGTCCAATATTCCTGCTTTCCAATGTCACGGGCGAGGGACTTGACTTTGTGCGACCTTTGCTCCCGGCGTAGACTCTTCTTGACCACGAGCAGGTTCGCACATTCCTCAACCTCCTGCCTTCAAGTGAGGCGGACCACGAGAAGTTTCCCGTGAACGCTCCGTTAGAGGTACATGCCCTTTGCTGCCCGTCATCAAGGTTGATCCCAGTCCTTAGTTCTGCGTCACTGAAGTTTGGGTGAGTTTTCTAACGGTAATTCGCCGTGTACTCAAGACGCAAAGTCTGTTCCGTACGTAGGAACAGTGACCAATGGTATGCCGACCTTCCTTTATTTCCTGGCGACCTGTTGTTTACAGCTTTATAGGAATTATCAATGCGGGCGTCCTCAAGGCCGGGGATGCGATTTTGTTCGGACCAGATGCGAATGGGAACTTCCAATCCACGGTCCGTAATGAAGATCTGTTCACCGCTTCTCTCATGCTCTCGGTAGGCTGTCAAGACCATGCAGCGCAAACGGTTCGTCCCGCTACTCGTGTTATCTGGTTCCAATTTTAATGATCGGAACGCTCAGCGCCGACGTAACTCGGGCGGAGGCCGGACAGTGCGTGTCGTTAGCGCTCAAGCGGGTTCGGCGCGCAGCTATCCGCAAGGGAATGGTTATTGTACACAAAGACACACAGCCCAAAGGTACGCGATTTGCTGCGGAACGTCGTTTGGTGACCCAACGCGGCGCTCGTGCAGGTGTTCGGCAGTTCGAGGGCCAAGTCCTTATCCTGTATCACAATACTACCTTGCAGAAGAACTACCAAGCCATGTTGCATTGTGGGGCGGTGCGACAGACCGTCCGAATCGTCAATATCAAGGACCAGGAGTGCCTCCGAACTGGAGATCGGGCGACGGTGACCTTCGAGTACGTCCGGCTAGACGAGAATTTCCGCGTCTCTGATATTCTTGTGTTGCTAGGTTCATCTCACATCCCGAGTTCATCAAGGAGGGCCAGAAGCTGCTGTTCCGTGAGGGCAAGACTAAGGGTTTAGGTGCGTCTTTGGTTGTCTAGCGCGTCGGGATGTCTAATAGCTTGCGCCTAGGTATTATAAGCAAACTACTGTAAATGTAGACGCGTTTGTTGTACACTAGTTGTTGTGATGGATATGGATCCCAGTTTGGCCTGACCACCATCGACAATCTTCGGCGGTCAATACGGATAATGCCCGATAGCGTTTCCGTGGATGGGATGACGGAATAAGAACGCGGTGTTAGACGCCGCGGCTGGACCAGGCTTCTGAGCTAAAATCTGCTTCTCTTTACTCACTCCATGGCCGACCCTTCGCTGCCAGCTCGTGCGTGCCCACACCCCTTCCTGCCCCAGCCCACCACCCTCCACCAGCAGCATCCATGTACAGGCGACAAGCTAGCTGGGCCTCCGTCAACTCCGAGTCTCCGTACCCCGGCGCGACTTCCTCTCCCCTCCTCCAAGCCAGGGTATATTATATTACTCTACCATCCATCCCTCCTTCTTAATCCCCAAAGTACTCTCTGCACCCCGACCCGTCCCAGTGGGGTGTCGCGCTAGAGGACATCGATGCCGACGACGAGCTGCACAAGCCCGAACCGCAAATAACGCACGATGTCGAATTTTCCGGGACGCCGCTGTCCTTTCGCGGCTTGACGAACCTGGGCTGTCTCTTCATCCTCGTTGCAGGCATCCTCGCGCTCTTGTACGCGCGTTTTTAGCTTGCGGCGCGTACTATAAACTGAACCAATCGCCATTGCAGCATTGGGTACCCGGTATTATCGTTCCGCGCAACAGAACTTGCGACGACGAGCTCTCTGGGAAACTTGGGTGGGCGAAATGGTGCGCGGATACGCCGACATTCCGAGTCTTTGACGCTCATTGCGGCCGTCGGCAGGGACTGGCCAAGTACGCCGCCAAATCGGCGCAACTGTCATTCTTCCTTCATTCAACCGTCGCAGGTCCCAGATATCGGAAATTGGGGGCTCATCGATGCGACTACCCCCGAGGATGCGTACACAGTGCGTTCGTGGAACGGCGGCGAGGATATGGAGCTAGTGAGCGTTCTCTGCCTTCTTGGCGCGCCGGCGGCGGTTCCGCTCCGCAGTAACGGTGTTCCTGACCGCCGGAATCTCTCACAGGTGTTCAGCGATGAGTTCACGACGGATGGGAGGACATTCTACCCCGGTATGAGAAACCCCCCATCGCGAAACAAAGAAAACTCATGTGGAAAATGGCGGCGCTAGGCGACGATCCGTTCTGGGAGGTACGTCGGTACCAAATGTCTTTGAGAGACATGGCTAACTTTGGGCTGGAGGCGGTCGACCTGCATTACTGGGTGCGATTCTGTCATTCTGTGGCGTCACCATACGCTAATTGTCGTCGCGCATCAGGCCACGAATAACCTCGAGGTTTGGATATTTTTGTCCGCGACGCGACATACCCTCTCACGCGACGAGCCAGTGGTACGACCCGGCTTCAATAACGACGTCTGGAGGCAACCTCGTCATAACCCTCTCGGAGAAACAAGAACATGATCTCGAGTATTCCGGAGGTAGAAGCTTCCGATTCTTATTCGAATGCTTCTCAGTACTCACAGGCATGCTTGCTACCTGGAACAAGTTCTGTTTTACGGGGGTTGGTACTGTTGCTTGTCTTATCGCGTGTTGTAACGCGTTTCTCTAGGGATACATCGAGGTGAGTCAAGACTCAACTGAAGAGCCATTGGACGGCCGTTGAGGACTCTAGACGCGTGTACAACTGCCTGGCTTCAACAATGTCCAAGGTATGTGCGACTCTGCTGGTCGGTTCCATTGATTCATTTCCTCCAGGATTGTGGCCAGGCATGTTTTCAATGCAGCTCATCGGCCAAAACTCAAACGTATCCAGCGGTATGGACGCTCGGCAATCTCGGACGGTACGTATTTCCGATCTGTCTCTAGCCCACCCTCATCGTCGCATACTATGATAGAGCAGGATATGGTGCAAGGCAAGTCGAAAAGCCGTCAATCGGACGTCGGAATGAACAGACGCAGTTTGGAAGGCTTATGGCCATATACGTACGGTATGAACGCCGTCTCTTGCATAAGCTCATCGCTTACTCGTCGCTAGACGCATGCGATGTCGGGACTGCACCAAATCAGACGCACGACGGCGGCCCGCCGGCGGCGTTGGTCGATGGCGATACCGGGCACGATGGAGAGCTTAGTTGGCTTCCAGGCCAACGCCTGTCTGCGTGTACATGCCCCGGCGAAAACCACCCGGGTCCTGCGCGTGGAAATGGCTTTGTTGGGCGGGCTGCGCCCGAGATCGGTCTGTTGGCCCGTTAATCTCAGCGACTGACTTCTAAAGTTGCATCTAGATGTTTTTGAGGCGCAAATAACCTCAATTGACAGAGTTCTCGTACCGCAAGTGTCGCAGGTACGTCCCACCAAGTCGCGTACAAGCACCATTAATGGCCTACAGTCGGCGCAATGGGCTCCTTTCGACGCGGTATGTCGACTCAGCGTACAAAGTCGCCCACTGACCCACCGATTGCTCAGGCGTACGAGTGGCAAAATACCACCGAATTCTACTCGTTTGGCGATCCGTCTCTATCCCACATCAATTCGTTTAAAGGTGGGCACCGAGTCGGCCGTTGGCATTCGTTTTGATCCCGAGACAGGCTCCATAACACAACAAGCTACCAGCGTTCTGACAAGTACAGACCCAACGGCCTACGAGCGAAACGGTGGCGCGTTCTCCGTCTATGGGTTCGAATACAAGCCGGGCTTCAACGACGCGTACATCACCTGGGTATCAAATAACAAGATGTCCTGGACGATGCGAGCGGGAGGCGTTGGTGCCAACGAGCTTACGCAGATTAGCGCGCGACCCGTTCCGCAGGAACCTATGTACATAATCGCAAATCTGGGTGAGTTTTTTAAACTGGAACTGAACTTTTTTGCTCATCGTCGCTCAGGGATGAGTCGGAACTTTGGGTTTGTTCTGCGTCTTTGTTCCGCAAATTGGCTGATGCTTGCAAAGCAATGTGGACCTCGCACATATACAATTCCCGGTCCAGATGAAGATGTTTGTGGCCCTACTTATGTTTATGGCTCTCGTCTGACCGCACGCTAGTGATTACATACGCGTCTATCAGCCCCGCAACGCGGTCAATATCGGCTGCGACCCAAAAGACTTCCCGACACAAGCATATATCAACCAGTTGAGTTATTTGTTCTCCTCCGGACTTGTGGCTGAACATGCGTAGATATATCGATGTATGTTTCCTTTTTCCATTGTCTGCTGTTCGTCATGCCCACTCTTTTATAGGCATATACAAGTATGTATCTCGGTTTTGCGGTTGATTGCAGCTCACAGGACCGTAGATCCAAATTTAACGTCATGGTCGGGGGACTACCACCAACCGTGGCCCAGATCTTCTTTCTTGGGACAGTGCTAGAACGGACCGATAGAATTTTGCATGTATCATAGTGTAGCGTCTGACACAGCGTCATTAACTCATGACTGCAGAAAGGCTTTGCCTAGGAAGTACATAGGCGGGCTTGCGAATAAAGAGATCCAGAATCATTCGGGGTGGACAAAGCGCCTAACTTGATTGTCTAGCCTTCTGAGTCGTCAGAGGATAAGTACTCGACCGTATACTCTACATTACAGCCCATGAAAGGACGACAGAACTCCGTAATCCAAGCATCGTCCGCAACTCTCTGAGCGCTAATACGTTTGCCGGGATCGTACGTAGTCATGCACCGTAAGAGAGCCTCGAACGCCCTGCGCTCCTTGCGTCCTTGTGGCATGCTACACTCCACCTTTAAGAACGTTGTCTCCCAACTAGGGTCCATTCTCTTCCCGGAGGCGTCGAAATACTGAGCGCGGTTCTCCCACTTACACCAGTACGGCTTCGGGAACGGTCCAAGGTTGAACGCCATGTCCGCCAACAAGTCGTCGCCGCGTTCGAGGAACAACCCGAAGCCAGCGAAAAGGACGTGGAAGAGAACGGCAAGAGCCCAGATGTCGAGCTCGAGGGTTGCGTGAGGAACTTCGCCGAGGATTGCCTGCGGCGGACGAAACATGTGCGGAACGGCAAGGGGAGAAGGATGGGGTAGATTGGGCATGTACGAGCCGCTAAAGTCGCAGATACGAATGTTAGGTTTCTGGAGGCATTTCCGGAGCAGGTCGGCTTTGTAGAACATCGCAGTTGAAGGTACGAGGTATTTCGGAAGATGGGGCGACGCCGCCTCCTCCGGCGTCGGCTTGAAGTCTTTCTTCCGCGGAGTCCCAAGGTCGCGTTCGATCTCTTCTAGCGACGTCCATGGATGAGGAAAGCAGAAAAGGATATTTCCTGCATGCAGGTCCCCATGTGCGATTCCGCGCTTGTGGAGATAGGCGACGCCGAGGGCGATTTGCCCGGAGAGGCGACGCGCTATGTCGGCCGACATAACCCCATTGTATGCGCCGAAGAAGAAGCGGAGAGTTTCAGCGGCGATATGTGGACCCTGGACGTCGGTGACGATGCACAGATGCTTCCCGTTCGGCCCCTCGTGGACAAAGTGGTCCAACATCCGCGCGACATAACGACCTCCCTCCTCCTCCGCGTCGTACGTCTCCACCAGATGTCGGAGGATTGCGAGTTCAGTCGCCCCGTCTAGCTCGGACACCACGATCTTGAGAGCGGCGTAAGAACCGGTATGAGTGTCGTCAACGAGCCAGACGGTCGAAGAAGAGCCATAGCCGAGCTTGTGCACGATGGTGTAGCGGCCATTGGAGAAGGTATCGCCTAGATGTGTGGGATGGAAGCCGCCAGGGCGGTACTCGGATGGGTCCTCAGCGGCGTCGATGTATCGCATGCAAGCAACATGCAAGTCCTGACATAGGGGCGATTGCCTAATGCGGCGCTATGACATCGCCTCGACCAGAACCACCATCCCGACTGCGCATCTTCCTTCTTGCTGCCATCTTCGCCCTCGTCTCTCTGGTAACATCGTCATTCTGGTTCAGTCCCCGCACATCCCTCTCGGATCTTCTGCACTACGCAAGCTCGAACACATCACCGATGACCAAAGGCAAGTTGAACGTTGGCTAGTTCGTGGCGCTTTCTTGGTCTCTACTGCCTCTAAAACGCGAACCAAGTTTCGTCAACTGGGGAATTTACGGCCGTAAATTTCCGCCGCAAGCTATTCCTGGTAGGTCTCAACGAGCCGGTTGTCGCTCAATTGTAACGCCACATCAGTGGAGGACCTCACCCACATTCTCTACGCTTTCGCAAACGTCAGGTCCGATGGAGAGGTATTCCTCTCGGACGACTGGGCCGACAAAGATATCCACTATCCTGGAGACTCCTGGAACGACAGCGGGAACAACTTGTACGGCAACTTCAAACAGATCTATCTCTTGAAGGTAAACCACGTCAATGCTTTGTCGGTGGACCAACCCTTGTTCCAGAAACGAAATCGCCACCTAAAGACCCTTCTTTCTATCGGAGGCTGGACGTATTCGCAAGCCGGCTGCTTCAACATGGTTGTCAATCCATCGCTGAGAGCCAAGTTCGTGCAGTCGTCCGTCAAACTGCTCGAGAATTTCGGTTCGCGTTCCTTGTACATCCTCATCCTTTCGTTAAATTCATCTTCAGGATTGGACGGGATCGACATCGACTACGAATATCCATCGAACCACGAACAGGCGGTTGGGTATGCCGACCTGCTCCGAGAGTTGCGCCACGCACTCGACGAGCATGCACGCAAGAAGGGCACAGATTACCGGTTCCTCCTCACCGTCCGTTCTTCCATTGCATCATGCACTGCGGGTGTTAATTATCGTACAGATCGCTGCTCCTTGTGGGCCGGACCACTACCACAAGCTACAGGTCCAGGAGATGGACCGATACTTGGACTTTTGGAATATGATGACTTACGATTTCGGTATGTAGGGTTTCTCGGCTAGGAGGAGTATCCTGACAAGGGTTCAGCGGGTTCATGGGACAGCGTCGCGAACCACCAAGCTAACGTGCATGGCGGACCGTTGTCTGCGTCCAAGGCCATCCACTGGTACATTTCTCAAGGTGTTGACCGGTCCAAGAGTGAGTTGCATATCTATGTTTTCACGCGTATTCACCGCGCGCAAGTAATAATGGGCCTCCCGCTGTACGGGAGATCGTTCGCAAACACAGAAGGCCCCGGGAAGCCGTTCTCTGGGTTAGTTATTCCTCTTGGTCCCTGGCCGAAATGAACACGAGTGCAGCATCGGCCAAGGGAGTTGGGAGAAGGGCGTGTACGACTACCGCGCGCTGCCCCTGCCCGGCGCGTCCATGTTCCGCGACGAGAAGGCTCTTGCCAGCTGGTCCTACGACTACGAAACACGCGAGATGATCAGCTTTGATTCAGAGGAAGTAGCGGCATGGAAAGCGCATTGGAGTACGCAGCTGATTCTTTGTCTTGAACTGGCTAACAATCCGCAGTCAAAGATGAAGGGCTGGGTGGTGCCATGGTTTGGGAGCTGAGTGGTATGTTTCCTTCCGCTGTTCAATCGTCACCGACGCTTTCTAGGTGATAAGGGCGGCACCCGGGAAGGGATGGAAGGTGGTCCTGGCAAAGAGCCGCAACCCGGGAAGAGCATAGTCAAGATCTTGCACCAGGAGATGGGTCACCCAGACCGAGAACACAACTGGCTCCGATACGACGAGAGCGTGTTCGATAATATGCGACAAGGCATGGAATAAAGCGGCACAACATACACATGTATCATTATTAGACAAACACGACAAGGACTCAAGTTACCTGAGGCTCGTATAAGCTGGTGGCACCAAGTACTAGTACGAGGAGGGGTTCCTCGTCCTCGACCGCCTTCCTGCAGAGTCCGAGCCTTTCCACTCGTTCCCAGTGCCCTATGCGGCGCGGGTGGGGGTCGACGCGTGCATTAGTCTTCCGATGGGTAGGTCGGTTGTGAAGAATCTCCACTAGCTAGCCGTCGGCTCAAGAGGTGGCAGATCCGCCGATCCACGACACTGATGGTCAGACCCCCCCCTCCCCAAATTTGGAGTTATCTCCGAGCTCTGCCGTTAACTGGCAATTTGGCACCTCAGCTGTTTGCCCCGACCCAACGCTGCTTCCCAGACTTTATTTCTTAGCCTGGATTCCATGTCTGAGTCCCTACTGTATCTCTTTGGCCTATATGTAGTGCTTCCATCAAGTTCATTCAGCCCGAAGAAATGTGCCAACAAGGTGGTCTAATGCATTTAGTTTATTGTTACAGTAGTTTTTATGCTTCCAAATTTCTTCAGTCCTACAGGTGCAAGCTGAGAGCAATGCTCGAGAGCAAACCAAGTCGCGCAGCGGCGGCGCTTGTTGGGCGCTTACAGGTCTGGAACGTCGGGCCCATCACGGCGTTACCATTCGGGGATATGACCTTCGTGTTGAAGATCGCCAGATCTGACACCTCTTGCGTCGGCTGCACATTTGCAGAGGAGGTCTAATATTGATGGCTCGCGCCAAGCTCGCGCAACTCTTTCCCAACCATGACATACCTGCGGGTTTCCCTTTGTTGGCCCCAGCAACAGTCTCCGACTTTGCGCAAGTACGCAAACATGTATTTTCTCGCCAGCCCCAACGAAATGCTTGGTGACACTCTACGTCGCGTCCCCCAGCACGAGGCTGGACAGTTGCCACCTACCTTGCAATATGCCTTATTCACGCACCAAAACTGGACAACGCAGTTCGCGCAATTTTGGGCCGAAATTACCGCCGCCTCCTTCAGCAACACTTCTCACGGACTCCCGAGCTACACGGCCATGTTTCGCCCGTTGACCGACGAGGTCTTCAGCACATTGGCCGACTTGATGCCCAAAGAGTGGGTACCTCGCCCTAAGGAGTGCGACCTCCTGCTCGTCTTTGTTGAGGTCGACCCTGTCGACAACGAGTATCGCACAGAGGCCGACAGAGTGCGCTCAATGCCTACACCTAGCACTCTATGCAGAGGCGGCTCGACGTTTAAACAGTACAAGCGAGGTGACATGGGCTTCGCGGACTGCAACGTACTCACATCTGGTGAAACTCGAGATACGTTGCCGCTCATGTTCCGAAACGACATCTTTCTCGACGTTCACTGCGAAATGAGCAAAGTCGCCGGCTGTTCGGAGGACGCTTTGGTGGAATTACTGGGGTCATACACGTCGCCCGCAGTGTGTTTCCAGACAACTAGTCTGGCGTGATAATCGACGTTTTAGCAGCAGGTCGCCCGACTGGAGCAACTCGGCCACGAGCTTACCACCAAGGCGCACTCTTCCACCGATTACTATTCGTATATCGACGATATTATGAGCACGATCAAGGAGATCTTCGGCGCCTACACCACAAATAAAACCGACACCAACGTCGAGTGCTGTGCTCACGTCAGGATAACAAGTCCAGCCGACCGCCAGTCGACGGTCACTCCGGCTGGGCTCTGGTGGGTCACGATTAATGGCGCCAAAGTGCCGGTTGCAGTCTTAGAGGGTGTAGAAACCTATCCCCGAGTCAATCCGAGCTCTCACGCGTCTGAAGCAAGAACGGTCGTATTTACCTATCCCCGAGTCAATCCGAGCTCTGGGGTATAGGTCAGTCGTACATCTACAAAGGCTGCCCGGGATACGGACCTCACGCGTCTGAAGCAAGAACGGTGAGGTCCCGTGATCCGCGGGAGCTTTCTATCTACGATCTCCCTCGACTCGAGTCTTGGGACTCATACACCCCCCCGAGGGAGAGAATATCAACCACCCCCCACGCTCGCACCCCCCAAGTGGATAACCCCCAGACCGGCACGGTGTTTGATGAAGTCCGCATGTGGTAAGGCCTTCGTCAGGATGTCGGCTGTATTGTTGGAGGAGGAGACGCGGGGCAGGGAAATCCGGTTCTTCTCGACGCAGTCGTTTATGTGACGGTAGCATACGTCGATTTGTTTCGTTTTGGAATGGAACCGTTGGTCTTCCGCCATGAGCCGGGCTGCGTCGTTGTCGCATCGAATGGCCGTTGGACCGTCGGGGAAGAAGCCCAGTCCCTTCACGAGCGATCGCATCCAGCACCCCTCCGCAGACGCCTCGGAAGCCGCCACGTACTCCGACTCCGCTGAGGACTTTGCAACAATCTTCTGCTTTCGCGAAGCCCAAGTAATTGCGCCAGAGCCGAGGTTGAACGTATATCCCATTACCGACTTTCGCTTCTCGACATCATTCGCGTAGTCGGCGTCCGTGTATCCGGAAAGCACGACTTTCGAACCGCCGAGAACGAGGCTGAAATCGCGGGTGGATATGAGATACCGGACAATTCGGATGGCGAAATCCCAGTGCTCGCGTCGGTAGCAGTTCAGGAATTGCGCGAGTTTTGCGACAGCGTAGAGGATGTCCGGCCGTGTTCCGTGGGCGAGGTAGCTGAGGCAACCGATAAGCTCTCGGAAGGGGAGGCGTTTGAGTTCCTCCGCCTCGGCGGGTGATAACACATCGTCCGGGCCTGGGCGTCGGAGCGCGAGTTTGGGTTCCATCGGCGTTTTGGCTCCGTGCGCGTCCTTCTGTCCAAATTGGTGAATTATGCGGTCGATGAGTGCGGTTTGGGAGAGTGCGATGGTTTTCCGTTCTGGGTCGCGGACGATGGAGATGCCAAGGCAGAACGAGGCGGAGCCGAGTTCGGAGATCTTCCACTTGGAGAGTAGTTGGTCTCGGAATGCGTTGTTCGTTGCTCTGTCGGTCGCTGCGGAGAGCATGTCGTCGACATGGACGATGACGATGGTGACCTTGCCCTTCCCGTCCTTCTTGTAGTAGACGCACCACTCACATCTGAGACGCGTGAATCCCCACTCGAGCATCGCGGGAATTGAGGAGACGGTTCCAGTGACGGCCGGCCTGGTTGAGCCCGTAAATACTTTTCAGCATCTTCATTACCCAGTTCTCCTTTCCCGCTACGACGTGACCTTTCGGTTGGCGACAGTATTGAGTTTCTTCAGGCGGCAGTGGTGCGTTAAGGTAGGCGGTCTTGATATCGAATTGTTGTAGGTCCATGTCGTTTGCGGCGGCAAGGTGTAGGAGGGCGCGTACGGAGTCGAGGCGGACAGTAGGCGAGGTTGTTTTGATGTAGTCGCGTCCAAATACTTGGAAGTTTCCGAGGGCGCAGTAGCGAGCCTTGCGCCGTTGTGGCGTTGTCGTTCCACCGTATTTGGTCGTGTACACGGGTTTGAGGTCGAGAATTGTTCTATCCGGTGGGACGGCGTCGGGAGGGACAAGTTCGTACACGTTCATGTCGCGGAAGGCTTGCAGTTCTTCTTCCTCGGCCTTTCGCCAGATTGCCGAATCCGGGCCCGAATGCGCCTGTCGGTACGTTTTGGGATCGGCGGGATACTCGAACGAAACGGGACATTCAGCCGCCGCAGCGTTCAAAGCTTCGAGGAGGGCATCTTCCTCTGGATCCTGGTCTTCTTCGGCAGCGAGACGGTGATGCTCCTTGTACATCTCGAAGTCGATGTCCTCCTCGACCGAGGAAAGGACCGTCGCCTTGACGTCTTTCGTCTTTGCCAAGAGACGTTCGGAGCGACGCGGGTCGGGAGCCGGAGGTATAATCGAGTCTGGATCCGGAGACGTCGCCGTAGACAGTTTGCGAATCTGGGTTTCGTTGTCGGGTACCGGCACGACAGCAGGCACCGCTTCCCCCAGCGGAGCCTCCGTGGCGGCAGGTACCCGTCGGAGAGGCCAGTCGGCGTTGGAGAAGGTCTTTGTTGTAACGAATCCGGACGATGTCGGTCGATTCGATAAATCTGACGTGAATGGAGTCGTGGATTTTTCCGGTTTCGCGATCCCAGCAACGGTACGATTTAGACCGGGGCGTGTATCCGACAAGGACGCATTCGATAGACCTGTCGAATAACTTCGGGTTGTGGCCGGGGACGAGGACAAACGCTCGACATCCAATCTCTCGCAGGTGAGCAATATTTGGCTTCCTCCCGCGCAAGCATTCGTACGGGCGTTTTACCGGCCTGGGCCCTGGAAGGAGTGCGAGCGTGCAAGTATGCAGCCGTGACGTAGAACTCGTCCCATAGGTTCTTCGTCGCGTTGCAAGAAATCATCATCGCACGCGCCTTGTTATGCAGTGTACGATGGTACCGCTCGACTTTCCCATTCTGGGCCGATGTCTCCCTGGACGTGAAGCGTACAATGGTCCCGCGTTCGGCGCACCAGGTCCGAAACTTCGTCCGATTTCAGTTCTCCGTTGTCGATGTTGAACAGCTCGACTTTGGTTCTGAGCTCAGTCTCGACGGCGCGTGTCCACGCTTGGATGTACGGCAAAGCGGAGGATTTATTAGGGATCGGGAGACTCCACCCATGGGAGGACGCATCGTCGACAATGTTCAATAGGTATTCGTTACCACTCCGCGAGCGAGGCGTCAGCGGTCCCGTCAGATCCACGAACACCTTCCCCAGCACCCGGTCCGCCTTCTCCCCCTCCCGCACCTTCGGGATGCTGGTCCGGACCTGCTTGCCCTTAATACACGCGTCACAAGGGTTCGCGGTAGTTGAGGGAAGCATGTCCATACCTTCTGCACCTTCGGTTTGGAAGAGGTCGGCGACGACTTGGTGGTGGGCATGGCCTAGGCGAAGATGCCAGGAGTCCGGGGAGCGAGCGGGTGGGGACGAGTCGGCTGCGAGGGCAATCGGGGCGGACGATTTGACGAGTGTGCAGTCGGGACGGTATAGACCGCGGCTGGTAAGAGCGCCGCTGCAAATAACGTTCCCATCGCGGTCCGTGATCCATGAACGCGTCGAGTCGAAATGGAATTCGAAACCCTCGTCGGCGCAGAGGCGCGACACGGAGAGAAGGCGGATGTTTGCATCGGGGACCCAAAGCGCGTTCCGGATTTTGAACTTATCCGTCACTATCGTCCCAGTGCCGAGGGCAAAAACAGGTTTTCCCTGAAAGCCTTTTATGGCGCGGGGTTCCATGTCCGAGAAGCTGAAGAAGTCGTCGCGGAAGGGGGAGATGTGGATATTGGCGCCGGTGTCCTTGTACATGCAGAATTCGTCCGAGCCCCACGAGACGCCGGCGAAGAGGTCGAAGTTGAACGGAACGGTGGTGGAGTCGTCGATGGTGGTGTTGTGGGGTACAGCGGAACATCGCGCTGTCGGGACGTGTATTCGCGTGGGGCGAGCGTGTGCGGAGAGTACGGGGAGGCTCCTGGCGTCTAGAACGAGGTTTGCAGGCTCATAACCTGTAGAAACCTATCCCCGAGTCAATCCGAGCTCTCACGCGTCTGAAGCAAGAACGGTCGTATTTACCTATCCCCGAGTCAATCCGAGCTCTGGGGTATAGGTCAGTCGTACATCTACAAAGGCTGCCCGGGATACGGACCTCACGCGTCTGAAGCAAGAACGGTGAGGTCCCGTGATCCGCGGGAGCTTTCTATCTACGATCTCCCTCGACTCGAGTCTTGGGACTCATAGAGGGAAAGCTGCTCTGGGGCGAGGGATGTCCATGGATCCAGGCGGAAGCTTCCTTCCAGAAACTTCTTGCGTACCAGGTATGTTTTTCTTCCCTCCAATGGATCTTTCGTGACAATGCTACCAGTGTGTAAACGGCATCACTCTTCCTGCAATTTTACTCGCTGTTCGCGGAACCGATGTGACGACGGGGTTTGCCTTGCGCGACTACTCCGTCCTTGCGCAACCATACTGCCGCTGGATCGCCAACCAAGATAAATGTTTCTCCCTTGTCCCTACCGACGCGACGTCGCAAAGACGCAGGATCCACAACTTGCGGATCGCCGCGTACTTTGTGGTTATCTCAAAAGCTTTGCGTCGAATCGGGGAACAAAGGATTGCCTCACTCGCGACTCCCATGTTAGTTCCCTCCTCCGCATTCGCCGATACCTTGGCCGCTTCGCTATTGGAGGATATTGCCCGTGAACTGGCCATACCGGAACCTGCTCGGCTGGTTTGCCGTGGTCCCGTCGTCGAATACAATCCCCGCTTGCTCAAAGTGGAATTTGCGGCCGAGGACGAGCAGGTGCCCCGTCGATGTGTCGTGAAATTTGTTTACGGACGGTATGGAGAGCAGGCGCATAAAGCATTCAACGAGGTACAGCAACGATTCTCTTGTGGTGACTTTTGGCTTATTGCATTGTTCAAGTCCGCAGAAGACGGGAAAGGAATGGCGCCGAAACTTTACAGCATCCTCAAGCCCGTCCCCGAGTCCGATGAATGGCAAGTTGCGGTCATGGACTACGTAGACGGCGTCCATGCCAATGCCGACCGCTTTGTTCCTGAGGTCAAACACCTCGTCCTCCTTCACAACCTTCTCGACGTCCTTCGCAAAACGAACGTCGTCCACGGAGACCTGCGGCCGGAGAATATGCTGTTCACGACCGACGGCGGCCTAAAGATTATCGACTGGGATTGGGCAGGCGTCGGGACGGAGTGCAACTACACAACACAAGAGCTCAACCCGGCTATACCAAGGTGTCGCGGTGCGAAATCTAGTGCTCGCATGCGGCATGCGCACGACCAGTGGCAGCTCGCTCGCATCTGCCAGGACTGGATTGACCCGCTGCCAGCCGAGCACCCGCTCAGGCAGTACCCTACAGTGGACTACCCGGCACCTACAGAGACCGATGTAGCGACGTACCCTTGGGAGGAGAAGGAGTTGAAGCGCAAAGCGGAGCGCGCGGATGATGTACGCAGTACGAAAAGAAGGGCGAGCGCGGCAACCTGATTGTACCTCTACTATCCACTTGTTTTTCAGCGTGTTTTTTTATCGTGTGGCCTCGACGCGCCGACGAGTAGAGCAGTACAATACACATGTATTATTAGATAAATGCGACACGGACTCGAATTACCCAAGGATAGGCTCATACGCGCGTCGTCCCGCAGCCCACTTCTTACCTCGGTCAGCTGCAAGGCCGGTAACAACAGTCGCAGATGTAGTGAGGACACCCAGGATCCATGCGACTGTGGTGAGCCACAACCCCGGTCCTTGGAAAGGTTAGATTGCAAGAAGCCAACTACGATGGCGCTCACCGAGAAGGGCATCCTCGAACGTTGGGTATCGCGCCATGCGATATTGGTCAACCACAATGGCAAATGCGGTCACCTGCAGCAGGGCTTGAACAGCGACGAGCCCTGCTACTGCGCGCCAGATGCGGCGGCGGCGCGAGTGCGTGCTCACGCCGACGGCGATTGCAACCAGCGCGAGCGCCCCAAAGCCGATGGCGACTTCCGTCGCGTATTCAGCGCTGGAGTCGCATTAAGAAACTGGGAGAAATGGACACGAGGAGCGGCGCACCTGGACCACAAGGCGCAGAACGTGCTGTTCTCTTCATCACAGTAGTCGTCGCCGCGAGTGGGGAAAGCACGGCAGTTGGGCTTCTCGTAGCGCGAGCCTCCGGGGAGGTTTATCTCCAGACGGGTGCAGACGGTCTTGAGGCCGTATTTTGCTTCCAAGGTGGAGTTGAGGGCGCCGCTCTTGTATGTCGCGACGACCCTTGGAGCTGTTAGAAATGGAAACGAATGGGTGCGGGGAACGGACCAGTCGACTCGGGTGAGAGCAAGAATGTTGAGTATGGTTATGAAGACTGCTGCGAGAGCAGTGAGTGCGTACGAGGCCTTTCTCATGGTGGTTCTGGTCAAGCAGTGGTCCAGGTCATTCTGGACGTCATGCCCGCTAATCTAATCTAATCTCGACCAAGTTTCAGTTTCGAGCCCCTGCTCTTCTCAAAATACCCTGATGTCGTCCACAGAGCAGCTCCCCATTCTGGGTCGTACGAAGCAGGAAATGTTCTGGGTCGGGCTGCAACCCATGCTGCTGCAAGCAGGGTACAGACTCCGACCACGCCATTCTCCCAAGTGGGTGCCATCGTGGACTGTTTCGTCAGTGCCGACGTTCGACGCAGAGGATAGCATCTTCAGCCTGGTGCGTTTGTCTACCCTGCTTTAAGCACTCACTTAACGGTTGCAAACATCTAGAAATATGTCATGGACGCCATCCGCACTTCGAATGGGCAAAAGGTCGTTTTGAAACTGCTTCGCAACGATCCCGGAAACCAAGAACGTGAAAACCTGGTCTTCTTCGATGATCCTCTGCGCCGTGCCGACCCGAGAAACCGCACCTTGCCTGTTCTACAAACGATCCCCCTCCCGGAGTCGGCAGATGTCTTGATTGTCCTTCCGTATGGACGCGAATTCGATTCCCCGCCTTTCCATTGTCGATGTGAGTTTGTGGAAGCAATCAGCCAGTACCTCGAGGTCCGTGGCCAATATACACCCGCCAACACTCTCCAATGCTCAGTAGTGTCTGGAATTCCTGCACGAGAACGGAATTTGCCACAAGTATACCTTCCTCCTCTCGCACTGCTGGGTGCTCACCTTCTCAGCGACATCACTCCGCGAAACATGCTCATGGAGCAATCAAAAATTGTGCCCCGCGGCTCTCATTTCCGTGCACCCCTCACGCATACGGGGACGCCCGGCTTATTTCGGTGGCGGGAACGCTGCTCGCAAGCTCCAAATAAGTACTTCTTCATCGACTATGATCACTCATTTATCTTCACCGGCCCCGATGCCCGTAATACCGCGACTATCCTGGGAAGCTACGGTAACTATCCAATCCCGGAAGCGTCTTCGGAGGTTCCCTTTAGCCCGTTTGCGGTGGATGTTTTTCAACTGGGTTTGGTTATACGCAATCTCATCCGTGTACGCCACAAAACGCCATCCATTTCAACACCACGCTTATTGCAGTCAACAGAATTACCCAGCGCTCGAGGTGTTCCGTCCCGTTTCTGAAGCCATGCTTCTTGCCGACCCATGCGAGCGCCCCACACCTGCGGCCGCCTTAGCGCATCTCCAGCAGATTGCAAGTGGGATTCCGTGGTGGAAGGCGAAGCTGCCTATTCGTTCTACAGGAGGCGGGACAAAGCGAATGTTGCAGCGCATCCTGCTGGGCGGATATATCACGGACAGCTTCTCAGAGAAGGATTCGTACAAGCTTTACTGCTGACGGACATTATCTCGAAGAGCCTTTAGACTAGAACAAACAATCCTAATCCAGATTCGTCCCGCAATCTAATCTAATCTCAACCATCACACCAATTCGACCCATGCTCTTCTCAAAGCTGGTAGCACTCTTCAAGTCAAGAAAGATCCGTAGTAAATACCCAGCTTCAGCAAGTACCATTTTCTCCGCCAGAACCGTTCAATAAGCTCAAGCAGGTACCGCGTCGGAGCAGCATGTTCATCCAGGTCGTTCATCCGCGACCACCCCTCCTTATTCCTGCCTCAACGTATATTTTCCATGCCCTGTAGAACCAAAATTTTGACGGAAGGAACCAGGACGAGGAGGCGGATATGGATACGCGAGCCCGAAGACCCGCCTCCGCCATACACACGCTTCGATACGGAACTTTGAGTTGTGCTTACCGGACGTACATAGCCAATCATGTGTGTCCTAATTGCTGTTCGCTTCCTCCATGTTGTCCCGCTGCCTGAGTCGCTCCTTCGCCACCCATGCTCCCAAAAGGTAGTCCTGCCTCCGTACTGTCGCGTCGCCGTCTCATTTGCCCAGCCCCACAGGTCGGTGCTGCTAGCCGCGTCGCTTACGACGTTGACGAGTCGTAGCAATTGTTATGATGAACATGGGCGGTCCAGGGACCGTCCCCGAGACGCAGGACTTTCTTACAAACCTCTTCTCCGACGGGGACCTCATACCCCTGCCCCTCCAACGCTTCTCCGCCCCATGGATCGCAAAACGGCGGACACCGCAAATCGAGCAACAGTACACGGACATTGGCGGGGGTTCGCCCATCCTTAAATACACCAGACTCCAGGGAGAAGGCATGGCACGCCTACTGGACGAGCTGCATCCTGAAACCGCGCCTCATAAGGCATACGTCGCGTTCAGATACGTCCGGCCCATGACAGCAGAGATGGCGCGCGAATTGAAGGCCGACGGGGTAAAACGCGCCATTGCGTTCACTCAATACCCGCAATACAGCTGCAGCACGACGGGCAGCAGTCTCAACGAGCTGTTCCGCAGGGGCAAGGCGGGGGGAGGTCGACCCGGAGATAGAATGGAGCGTTATTGACCGATGGGGCACTCATCCGGGGTTCATCGAGGTGCGTACCGCGTCAAATCGCCCGCCATACGTGTCCTGATGTCCGCAGGCTGTGGCACAGAATATCGAGAAGGCGCTGGAGAAGTTTTCGCCAGAAAAACGCGCCGACACCGTCGTCCTCTTCTCCGCGCACTCACTACCCATGTCCGTGGTCAACCGTGGCGACCCGTACGTACAGGAAGTCTCGGCGACTGTGTCCGCTGTCATGGACCGGCTCAAGCACTCGAATTCATACCGCCTGGTCTGGCAGTCGCAAGTCGGACCGTCAGCATGGATGGGCATGCAGACGGGCGACGCGATTAAAGGCCTCGCTCGCATTGGCAAGAAGCAGGTTGTTATCGTGCCAATTGCGTTCACGAGCGACCACATCGAGACACTGTACGAAATCGACTTGGAGTACATGAAGGAGGCCAAAGACGTGCGTCTTGCAAACTATGCTCCGCCCTATGCTCATTTCTTCAGCATGGGATTGAGATGTACCGCGCCGAGTCTCTGAACGAGTCTCCCGTCTTCATTCGCGCTCTGGCGGACATTGCTGCCCAACATCTACGCGACTACTCGAAAACACGACGACCGACGAGTGTGCAGCTGGGTTTACGGTGTCCGGGATGTAAGAATAATACATGTTTGGAGCAAAAGACATGGCTGGCCAACGGCGGCGGGGCGTTATAGGCAGTGTACTCTTGTCTACAATCCATTTTGGGACTTGATCTCGAACGCCGATGACCGTAATCTCGTCCCCAGGCAAAGTCCTCATAGCTGGAGGCTACCTCGTCCTCGATAACAAGTACTCTGGTCTGGTCGTATCTACCTCTTCGCGGTTCTACACTGTCGTCCAGCAATCAACAGGACACGACGCGGTCATCAGGGTACGTTCACCGCAATTCCTAGGCGCGGTGTGGCACTATTCCGTCGCAACCGAGCCCGCGGTCTCTGTAGACGCCCTCCCAGACAAGTAAGACGCGTCAAATACACATGCAGCTAATGTTTAGATTGATTCCTAGCGCAAGCAAGAACAAGTTTGTTCATCTTGCGCTGCAGAACACCCTTGCTCTGGTGGCAGAAATCAAAGGTCCTCAGCACATAAAGACGGCCCTCAAATCTGGCCTGGACATCTCTATCGTCGGCGGGAACGACTTTTATTCGCAACGAGCGCAGGTCGGTCGCGATTTAGCTACAGAACACGCCATTGACTGCCATCCAGCTCGCCGCGCTCGGTCTCCCGCGAACCCTCGAATCTCTCGAGAAGATCCCCCCGTTTGTCCCTACCGGCGTCCCCATCTCCGAGGTCCACAAGACCGGGCTCGGGTCGTCCGCTGCGCTGATCACCTCCCTCGTGTCTTCCCTCCTCCTGCACCTCTCCGTTCTATCACCGACAGATCTGGAAGATGTCAATACCGAGGGCCGGCGTCTCGCACATAATCTCTCCCAGTTCATACACTGCCTGGCGCAAGGCAAGGTCGGCAGTGGCTTCGATGTGGCCGCTGCGGTCTTTGGGAGCCACATCTACACGCGGTTCGATCCGGTGGTCCTTAAGGAGCTCATGGGCGACGAATCTGTGCGATTTATTACAGTCGTCCGGCTCGTGTGGGCTCAATGGGCGTTTACAGCCAAAATCCCAGTCGCTGCTTGGTATCATATCCCCGTCGAACACAGATTGGGATTATCGCGTCGAGGAGTTCCAGTTGCCTCCGCTGACGAGGATAATGCTCGCCGACGTCGACGCAGGCAGCGATACACCCTCTCTCGTCGGCAAGGTTCTCAAATGGCGCAAGGACGACAGTAAAACTGGTACGATTCCGGCCTTCTAGAGACTTGACGCTGAACTTCGGCAAACAGCCGACGCGCTGTGGTCTTCCTTGGACGAGCAGAACATGGCCCTCGCGAAACACATCGGGAAGCTCACGAGTCTCTATAAAGACGATCCGAAGGGCTATTCGCAGGCCGTCGAGTCTCTGGCAACTTTACCTACTACTGAGGTTCCTTCCTTGTCCGACCCCTTGGTAGATCTCAACGTTCTCTGTAGTGGAAATCAACCGAACCAGTCGCCGTGGTATTCAACGACGTACACCAGACATCCCAGGCGATTCGCGGCAAATTGCGCGAAATGGGAACCCTCTCTGGTGTCCCCATCGAGCCCGTCGAGCAAACAGAGCTACTCGACCTCTGCATCGCGCAACCCGGCGTCATTGGCGGCGGTGTTCCTGGAGGTGCGGTTTGTCCTTTGTTGCGGCGTCCCTGTTGACCGAGCTTTTAGCGGGTGGCTACGATGCGCTATGGCTGCTTGTGTTCGACTCTGAAACCCTGACAGGCGAGAAGCCCGTTCACAGAATCGAAAACGTCTGGGCGGGATACACCAAGTTGGACGTCTCGCCACTCTCCGCCGTTGAAAGTATGGCCAAAGGCGCGCGTGTCGAGGAACCAGCGA
Source organism: Mycena kentingensis (nom. inval.) (assembly GCA_014461125.1). NCBI lineage: Eukaryota > Fungi > Basidiomycota > Agaricomycetes > Agaricales > Mycenaceae > Mycena > Mycena kentingensis (nom. inval.). The sequence continues at coordinate 147,937 of JACAZG010000007.1, read as the reverse complement.
GTATCCCAGGGCTAGAAGCTGCGATAGCGAAGTAGGTATGCAAATGCGTGATTATAGATGCGTACAGTGCAATGCGGGAATAAGATACTAAGGTCCGAATGTCCATCCGTCTCAGATGCAGATTTTGGCACTTCCTTCTGGACTCCAGGACTTTTGGAGCGCGAGGAAGAGGGAGATGATCATGACGACGACGCCGAAGGTGGCGCAGATGTACGCAGGGAGTTTGGCGCGGCTGTGCCAGGGCGCGTCGCGGTCGGAGAGCTTGATGAAGCAGCTGGCGGGGAAAATGAATGCGAGGGCGCTGGCGGCGACACCTCCCGTTATCTCGAGCATGACCCCGAGATCGCAGGTTATTAACGATACTAGGGATGCCGGCTGAGTACATTCAAGGTGTTATGAAGACTGGGACGCACTCAGCATCGAGGCAAATAGGATAGTCGTGGTGAAGAAGACGTGTCTTTCCAGTTTAAACGTCTCATGCGAGAAGAAATACTGCTCGATAACCTGCAACCAGTTGAGGCGAGAAGAATAGAATGAAAAGAAGCGTGTTGCATGCCTCCCGACAAACAAATAGTTCCAGCGGCAGCGTCGTGAACATATTCAGCCCGAAGCAGAACCGCGCCACGTTGATCAACGTATCGCTTCGCGCAAAATTGTTCAAGATGTTGCCCTTGAGATCGTTCATTCCGGCGCAGTAAATCGCGTAACAACCATACCTGCGTCTTGTCGGTGAACACAACATAGCCAGAGACGGCCAATGTTGTGCATGCGACGAGGGACAGTAGTGTTGAGATATGCGTCACAAACGCAAAGCGGTCGAGCGTAGGCGTTCGCAAACTTCCGTAAATGAGCAACGAGTTGTGGTGACACACTGAGACCAAGCTGTGAGAGACCGAGATTGACCAAAGAAACCACGCACCGAACGCAAAGCTGATGACCCCGATTGCCTGGAATATGCCAGGCTCAATGAAGGAGAAACGTTTGGACGGATCGCCTTTGAGGTCAGGCGAGGTCTGTGGACTCTCGATCATCACCGAGGTCACGATGATGAGCATTCCGACGAGAGCCAGGCCAGAGGCGCGCGACAGTTTGTGGATGTCCCGGTATAGGGAGAGTGGGTACGACACGCAGATGGTGCACAGTGCAATGACGAACTTGCGGTCCGTAAGCAGATAGAGGACCGGGATCTCATATAACTTGGGGAATGCAGATGCAATGACACCCGGAATAGTGTCGCCAATGATTATGCCGAACGCGCTGCATTATCTGAGCCGCGTTGCTGGCAGGAAGATCATGCATACCACATCCCCCCGAAAGCAAACGCAAACTGGAAGAACGACACTGCGGCACGCTAGAGACGCGTTGAGTTTAAGAGAAGATACGCGAAAGGGGTTGGAACGGACACCGCTAGATCCCCAACAATGGGTCATTACTTTTGACGCGTATTAGAACAGCGAAGACTGAGGAACAAGAGGCGCACTGTCGATATAGGAATGTGTTCCACTTAGTTTCGCGTTTATAACAATTAATCGAATGGTCCAGTCGGTTGCGGCGCATAGAACGAACAGCAATACGAGGCCCGTTATGAACCCAGCCTGTCTGACGGCGTACGGGAGACCTGATAGACAATTCTACCGGTCCTCAGCGTCCGAGTCTCCTGCAACGCAAGAAGGCACTCACCAGCTCTGCGCTGGGGCAATCGACGAGTCCGCACCAATGATTCCTGGTATTCTTAGCGTCCCAAGTCTTACCTCGAAAGCAGTAGCACGCACCAGCTCCCAATATTGAATTAGCCATGTTCGCTATGGAATCTAGCAAGCCTCCCCCGGCCACGCGTTTCGCGGCGATGTCTTCGAGGTTAATCGAAGTTGTCAGATGAGGTTCTGCACCGTTCACGGGCAGCAGAGGTACAGACACATCGCGGGACGCGCTTGAGTCGAATAGGCCGACGAGGAGAGGCATTTGTTGCTCGCGGTAGCCTCGGGGAATGCGCGTCTCGAGCTCGAGACCTTGCGACTCGTCTATCTCGTCGGGGTCTTGGTCAAACTCTGCAGATATAAGGATATGTCGGCTATTGAGCTTGAAGCACGCACCGGTCTCCCTACTGGAGGTCATTGAGCGCAGCGACGGCGCTATGACCTGCACGCGCTCCTCGAAGCGAACACCGCGCCGATCAGGTTCAAGAGCCGAGGACTCGTTTCCGTCGTCGTCTTCATCGTCGTCCAGCCTGAATACTGTTCTGTCGTCTTGCAGAAGAGGCTGGGTGGTTTCGTTGCGGAACATGGTGACCGCGTCCAGAGAATCGGGAATGCGGTGATCCCTTCTTGGCTTTGGACTTTCAACTGCGCAGCATTTCGACGGCAGGACCCGCCATGTTCCTCCTTCCTGCAGCCATTCTTGCAGCTGCTTCTACTCTAGACTTGGTGTATGCGGTTACACCAGAAGACCTTGCCGCCACTTACGGCCTTACAACGAGTACTATCCTACCTTTCCCTGCCGCGACACAAGCCGCCGCAGAATCTCAAGGTATATTGGACTTGCTCTCCTCGCACGCGTCCTCAACGTATATAGCGCTGCTCGCCTCACAATGGGGCTTGAGCAGAGGCCGCATCCAGAACGGCGGTGCTGACCTTGCATTTGTCGATGACCCCTTCCCCAACAATCCTGCGCCAGGCAGCACGACCAACACGAGCGGACCAGTCCTTCAAGTACTTTGCAGCCACGTCGCTTCAGTTCTGGACGTTGATTCCGCGTTTCAGATTACCTACCCCGCCGGTTCATTCAGCGGCGACACTGGCGGTGCACAGGTGAGTTTCTTGGCCGTCGGTCGGGCGTTCTCCATCTCCGGCAGTTCTACAACCTTTGGAACGCCTCGGACGGCAACTTCCAGTCCATGATGTTGCGATATGAAGTTGCTTTCGACGAGAACTTCGACTGGCGCAAAGGTGGCAAACTTCCAGGCAAGTTTTGCGCGCGTTTCTCAAGTGTTTGGCCTGACGAACTCAAGGTCTTCGGGGCGGTTCGCCTAACGGATGCTCCGGAGGTAATGCCGCGGATGGAACCAGCTGCTTCAGCGCCCGACTCATGTGGCGACCAAACGGCGCTGGAGAAGGTATGGCGCACATACCTAGTTTATTATCTTTCTCACCAAACTCAGCATATACCTACACGCCGACTCCGAACAATATATGCTCCGACACGAAGGTTGAATGCAGCAGCGACGCTTTTGGCACCTCGCTATCTCGAGGGTCGTTCACTTTCCATAGCGGCGAGTGAGTATCTTCAAAGCCTTTCGTTATGTCTTCTGAAGGTTGCAGATGGAATCGTATGTTGGGCAGCTAGCTTTGTTCTATTTCTGAAGCTTCTAGACGTTGTTATGCTCATACAACTCAACAACCCGGTCGACACGGCAAACGGAAATCTCGAGGTCTAGTGCGTCAGAACATCCTGTTCCTGAACTCCTCTCACTTTTCATCCAGCTTTAACAACGTGAAGGCTCTCCAGCAGTCCGACATGCAAATCCGTGCCACGTCCAACCTAACAATCAACGGGATGTACTTCTCGTGAGCGGCGTTGGCATCTAATCGGGTTCAAAACCGACTAATCATGTTCAGGACGTTCTTTGGTGGGGCAGACGACTCATGGGCGACTCCCAACACCGTCCATACATACTTCCGCAACATAGAACTCTGGGCTGGCTCGAACCCCTCTAATCTCACCGGGGCTCACGTCAGTGCAGCGCTGGCTCGTCCAGGCATTACCACCACCGCTCTTTTGACAGGACTGTTTGTCGGAATATTTAGTGTACTTTAGATTAGATTAATCTGGATTTTGATTGGCCTGCGAAAATTACCGATTCTGGCAGGAGGCGTAGTTGAGTCAGCTGAAAGCGGCTTGCGTCTTGTCATCATACATGTTCTCGGGCGCTCTCGTTGGTTCTTCGATACCACATGGGTTCCCTACTCAGAGCACGCACAGACGCTCGCAGACCTCAATGACTTCATCTCTCCGTCCCAGGCGTGCATAAAGCCTGTGGAGCAACTTGACAAACCCATAGAAAAACTCCCCGGCGAAGCCGCGGTGCGTTCTCTCCGCAATGAAACCTCTTTCTGAGCAGAATAGACCGCGATACACGTAGACTCCGGGGGCTCCTACTATGAAGTCGCCAGCGGATCGGGCAAAAAGCTAGAACCAGCTCAGATCAGCCTAAACGACTGTCTGGCGTGCAGGCGAGCGAACTTTGCATTCCAGCTGCGGTCATTTCTCAATATGAACCTAGCGGCTGCATAACTTCGGCGGAATCTGTGCTAATAACGCTTCAATCGCACACAGAAGTGCTCTCCTTCCTCGACTCCAACGCTCTACTTCCGCCGAGCTCGCGGAAGACTCCCGTCATCTCCATTGCCCCACAGTCCCTTGCTTCCCTTGCGACCGCAATAACGTCCCGAAGCGGCGTACCTACGACGCCTCGACAAATCCTGCGACGCGTTCGCCACTTTTGCGAGTCGGAGCTGGGATTCGCACATACGTTCGACACGACGTTTGCGCGCCACGTCGCGCATGCCGAGCACCTCAAGGAGTTCGAGGAACGGCGCGCGGACGCTGGAACCCCAGGAAAGCTCCCGATGCTCGCGAGCGCGTGTCCGGGCTGGATATGTTACGCGGAGAAGGCGCATTCCGAGATGCTGCCTTTCATCTCGACGACAAAGAGCCCGCAGCAGATTATGGGGACGTTGGTCAAGAATTGGATGGGTCAGTTGTGGAACTTGCTGTGGGTAGTTCCTCCAACCGTGCTTGGCTTGGAATGGTTCTAAATATCTATTTGCAGACCGAACCAAGTTTACCACGTCTCGGTAATGCCTTGCTACGACAAGAAACTCGAAGCGTCGCGTTCCGACTTTTACAACGAGCTGTACGCGACGCGAGACGTCGATTGTGTTATAACGACCGGCGAACTCGAGCTAATTATGCAAGAGAAGGGCTGGGACCTAACCATACCAGTCGAGGGCGAACTAGACCTGCCGCCGAGTCTAGACTGGTCCACGAAGCCGCATTCAATCTCTTTCTCGACGCTTCCGGAGCTCATGACGCATCCCGGCTCGTCATCTGGCTCATACCTGCAGTCCATAATCTCGCATCTCATGGCGACGTCCGGCAGCTCGCTCTCGCTCTCCGTCAAGACGATGCGCAACTCCGACTACGAGGAATACACTCTTTGTCGGGATAGCGACCAGGTCCCGGTTTTCAAAGGCGCCAAGTGCTACGGATTCCGCAATTTGCAAAACGTTGTTAGGAAGGTGGGGAGGGAGCGTGGGGTGCAAGTGGGGAGCGGTGCTGCGGGGAGATTAGCTGGCCGGTCGTCCGCGCGACGAACAAAACGATCCGAGGAAGGGCAGGCGGACCGGAACTACGATTACATCGAGGTCATGGCGTGCCCCGGGGGCTGCGTAAATGGCGGGGGCCAATTGAAGCCCTTATCGCGATCGGACGATGCCGAGGGATACGCGCGAGACTGGGAGGAACAAGGGGTCCTTGCCAACGCCAAATGGGGCGACAAGGAGTGGACGAAAAAGGTGGAGGAATCGTATTGGGCGGTGGAAGCGGCAAGATATGAAGCAGATCGCCTGTTGCAATGGGCTCTAGACGACCTTTGCCCGACTGACGAGGGCGTTGGGGATGTTGATGACGGTGGGCAAACAATATTCCGGACGAGCTATCGAGCAGTGGAGAGCGATATCGTAGGATTATCTGTTAAATGGTAGCAGATTAAACGGCGACGGATGTATGGTATACAGAAAGCGGCGCAAAACAAGAGCGAGAGCCGGGTACTAAGCAACATATGGACATGTGGGCGCAGGTATGTACCGCTACCGACCACGATGTCGGTTCACAAATCCTTCTTGGCAGTGGGTGCAGAAGTTGTCGGAAACGCGAGCGGTCGTCTGCGTGCGGTCTGGGCCGTAGTGCTGGGAAAATATGAGCGAGGGCCGCGCGCACTAAGGAGGACAACGCGCTTGAATGCAAGCGAGCGACCTGCAAGATCGCGAATGGCGCTCAGATTTGGTGCAATATGGGCTTCCACAGTCGTTCTTTCTGTCGTAGGACGTCTATGGACGTGTAAGAGACGCGATTGGGGGTGCCTGGAGGAGCTCACGATGATATAGTGTCCGCACGCGTATCTGGGGACGCATTGAGGACGGTGTCAACTTGAGATAGAGAATCACGCACTCGACGCCGGTACTGCAGAGAGGGTCAACCAGTCGAGCAGCAGCGGTGGAGGGTGGCGTACGTATCCCACTGGCACATTGTGGAGGTACAAGACGGTGTGGCGGGTAGCAAGAGGGGCAAGGGGGCAGACGCGGACGCCGGAGAGGGCGATGAGGAAATGTTCAGGGCGGATGAGGAGGAGGAGGGGGAGGGTGGAGTGGTGGCTGCATTAAATATGCGTTTGAAACAAAAGCCGAGTGCGTGACAAGCGGCTTCCGGGACGCGTCGATGGATGTGTGCACTCGCTCAAGAACCGGCCTCTTCCTCTCCTACCGCGACTCCCGCATCGTTTCACGCCCTCGGAATACATACCCAGAGTCTCCCTTCGCAAACCTAGACGACGACGACGAACGCGAAGGCCTCATTCCCAGCTCGGCAAACCACACAGCACTCGACCTCGACCTCCCACCGAAATGGTTCTATTTCCGCCCTTCAGCTGCCTTGCGGAGCTCATGAATCTCAGGGTCGACATCTCGGAACAAGTCAAGGAGATATTGGCAGACACGCAGGCCAAAAGTGCGTGCCGCGTTGCATCCTTTGTACTTGTGCCCATCCGCGTCCAGTCACTGCCCTCGAGAAACTGCACGCAAAGCACGTTCTTCCAGGCTTCACGGACCGTTCCCTCGAAGAGCGCGAAATAGAGAACCTCACCACGGACATCACAAAGGTTTGTCCCTGCCCTCATCCGGAGATCGCTCAGGGCTTTTTCGTTGATAATCTCGACTAGGACTTTCGCCGCTGCCATGGCCTGATCCAGCGTATTGGAACACAACCGCATTCCTTCCCTCCTTCCCAATCCGCGGCCCGTCCATCCCTCCCTGCCAAGAACGTCCAACGCGGATTGGCTGCAAAGGTCCAAGATTTGAGTGCTACTTTTCGGAAGAAGCAGCGCGTGTACATGGAGAGTGAGTTCCGGGAACGTCATGGGTCGCCCACTGCTCATCGATAGTCTAGAACTGCAAGGTCATGCGATAAAAAACCAAGATATCTTGATTGCCTCCGGCGCGGTTTCTCTCAAGGGCTCGGAGGGCCTTTCCGCGGTCGATGACGACGTGGCGGCTGCAGTGCGCGATATCACCGAACCATTCATGTCGCGTGTTAATGCGATTATTAGACCCACACGACCCAGGTTCAGTCCCTCGCTGCCACAGAAGATCTCACAACACGAGACCGCGAATTGACCGAAATCGCGAAATCCATCAGCCAGCTCGCCGAGCTCTTCAAAGATTTATCCGTGCTCGTTATTGACCAGGGCACCCTCCTCGACAGCGTCGAGTACAATATCGAGCAGACTGCGTTCCAGGTCGAGGACGCCGTTAAAGAGCTCAATACCGCCACGGGGTATGCCCCTCTTTCTTTGTTCCTCTCCGCTAATCACTGTTTCCAAAGATACCAGAAGAACACGGGCCGCAGGCAGCTCATCTTCCTGCTGATCCTGGTCATCTTTGGCCTCATTGTCGTGTTAATTTTAAAACCGAAGCGCAAGTCCAAGCCGGACGATTAATCTAGACTATAAGCTTAGGCGTGGCCAGCACGCAGGCCCGAATTTATTCTGTCACATTCTCGGAGGCACATTCGCTGTCGGCATCGACAGCGTCGAACCTGAAGCTGAAGAGTTCTGGGGTCGCGGTATCGTCCTGTTTAGATCGTCGGGATCTGAAAAGATATCTCCGCCGTCGACTACAAAGAAACATCAGCAGCTGCGAAGAGGCTCCTTGCATCGGTACGCACGAATCACGGCATTCTTTCCTGAGAGCCGCCAGCCACCTTCCGGCTCGGGGGCTGCGGGTTCGGCCGGTTTGTCCGGTTTTCCGTCTGGGCCATAGATACCCAGCTCGGCTAGCGCCGCCTTGAGCTCGCAGAGCCATTTGTTTCTGCGCTTGGCTGCGTTTCACCGTCGGTTAGCTTCATAGCTTGTTCAACAGCGAAACGAAGGGCGGCGGCTACCTTTCAATGCTCCTTGCTGCCCATTCGACTTGTACTTGATGTCAGCCGACAAGGTCATCTTGCTCTGCTCTGGAAAGTCTAGAACCCGGACGTCAGAAACGCGTCGGACTCGATGATATAGATGTAGATGCTAGATGTCGACGTACCCACGACGACAACATCAAATGCAGGCTGATAATCGCGGCGTTCTCGGACGAGGAATGTGAGCATCCGTTCGCGTAGTTTTTGGAGGTCCTCGAACGAGGTTGAATAGTCGACGTCGAATGTGAAGGCCTCGGACATCTTCGCGCGGGGTCAGTAGTGCGTAAACCAGCTAAAAATGCTCTCACCTGCGGACTTCTCCGGTAGTTTTGGATGAACTTTGAGACGTCCTAAGTAAACGTGCTGGATGACCGTTTGTCTGGGACGTACCTGCCCATTCAGATGCGTGCTGGAATATCGTCAGATACAATCGGGATGCGGCACAAAGATGAATGCGCGTACTTTGGTGCCTGCACAGAAACGCCCTCCGAGTTGATGAAGATGGTGCTCAAGAGTCGGATCTTGGCGAACATTAGAACAAAAAGATGCTCCCAACAGAATCGAAATCGATAAGCTCGCCTCCTTGACGGTGTACACGCCTCCTTCGACGGCGATCCGGTCACCGACGTCGAACGGATGCTTGAGATATGTTGGCGCCGCATGTACGCTGGGAGGAGCAAACTCGTACCTTGATGAACAGGAATATGATGCCTGAGGGGGTTCAGAAGTAGTAGAGAGCAATACGGATCAACGTACTGGTCAGAACCTCCGCGAGCGTCCCTCCAATCAACCACGAAAGACCCAGGACCAGTGTGCCGGCGCTTGTAACGAGAGTGGCCACTTGCGCCTCTAGAGATACCGCGATGATGAGAATTGCGATAACAACCTTTCGGAGGAAACATGAGGATCATGAAGTGGCACGGAGAGCTGCAGCATTACGTATAGAGACCTTCAGGACGTGAGGATCCGAGTAGATGGCAGAGACGGAGACCCACATGAAGATGTTGTCCAGCCGCCCCACAGCCGAGTCCAGGTCTTGCATCGAATGCTCGATACTGAGCTGCTCTCGGTGGAACTCCCTAGACAGTCAAAGGTCAGCACGTAGAAACAATGGAATAGTAGTCGGAAACGTGCATTACGGCCATTTCAACCTCGTCGAGCGTTGCGTCGCCGTTGGAATCCTTGTCGAACAGAGCAAACACCTGGTCAGCCTCCTCTGGCGAAGCAAAGAACTTGTTGATGTCCTCGACCAGCATATAGTCGGCGCCAGGCTTCGCGAACGAAAAAATAGCCGCCTGGAAGGACTGAGCTCCCAACAAGACCAAGCCCATCAAACAAACCTTGCAAGAAGTCGGCTACGGTTCGCCGATTCTAAAGCAGTTTGCACGATTGCTTGAGGGGAATTCGGCTGAAGTACCGACGTTCCCGCGATTTCTGCTCGCAGTTAGCATCGCACAAAGTATACGAGACGCGTCAAATGTACCAGAAGCGACATTTCCGAAAGCCGTCGTCGTGGTGGTCGCAACGTTCCGAACGCCTTTCAGGGCGCGCTTCAGGAACTTGGTTGGGTTGATTAGCTCCTTTGTCGACTCGGTACGCAAGGTGTCGGGGCGTCCAACATTCTTGCTGTGCGTATAGAGGGTCACGACGGATCTGACGGCGAAAGCTTGGTCGGCAATGCGTTCGGCGTACGATCTATATGGACGGCTGAGCACGGAGTGCAGGGAACGCGGATAATAGGGACCTCTCATGGAATTTGCCTAGCCCAACTGAGTAAAAAGGAACGACAAGACAGGATATGCCTCACCGGCAATGAACTGGATGGAGAATTTTTCTGGTAGCCTCATAAATACGCGCGGAACAGACCCTAGAGAGCACCACGTTACGTACCAAACAGCAACAACGCGGCACAAAGGAAAAATGCGAAAAACAGCTTTTGTCCCAGGTCGATTATTTTTATGCTGGATTGGGTCGCATTGTCGACTTGGCGGCTGTTAATGAGCGGGTTGTAGCTGATGAAGACGGCCATGGTCCAGAGGAAAAGGGCGGTATATCTGTGCAGGACGGCTAGCCAGTCGAGATAGCGCCGCGTTCCAACTGCTATAACCCCGAGCGTTTTCCGCACAAGTGGCGGCAGAATCTGCGACACGGCCAGACACGCCCACCAGCCGCCCCAGACGACGGATAGCCAGATGGACCACCATTTGAACCGAACACCCCAGATCTACGTCGCGTCAGAGAGCCAGACGCCCGAGTTGGGAACGGACGCACATATCTCTTTGGATCTCCGACTGTGCCAGTGTAGTCGAGAATACCTGGTATCCTGGGCGTTCTTGAGCCCGAGTTACACAAAAATTCAAATGCCTGCGCACCAGATAATCCCCAAAACGGGAACGATGAAGATGAACCAGCGCGTAACGATTGAGACGTTGAGTAGATAGTAGTAGAGCTTGGTAACCTGCGGCCCAGTTAGCGAGAGGAGGACAAGGCGAAGGTTGCTCTACTTCGTTGTTTCCGTTGTCAGCCACCTTGAGATGCTCTGCACCAGCGGCCGGGTCGAATTGGGCATACGAGTGTTTTCCACCGAGTAGATCCCAGGAGCCGGAAGACGTATGCTGCTGCATCTCTGGTCGAATGGGAGTGGCACGTTCAGGATCGTAGGGCCGCATTCCACTTGGGGAGGGCATGTTGTTCAACGGGATAGCCATGGACGGAGGGTATGAGTGTTGCTGCTGCCCAGCAGGTGGTGGCTGAACTGGGTGAAGCTGCACAGGATCGTAGTCGTATTGACCAAAGGATGTGGCCATTGTAGGGGTTGAGAGGGGACCGGCAAAGTACAAAATACGCGATATGATCGCCCACACAACAGCTCAAACGTTCCAGCCCCCCGCTGTCGGGTTCGGACTCGTCCATCCTCCGCCTGCCCAGCCACCACCACCACCACCGCCCCCTCGGCTAGGACTAGTACTCCCCCATCCGCCCCCACTGCCGCCGCCCGTTGCACCGGTTCCGTTCGCGTTCCAGCCTCCACCACCCGCGTTACCACCTCCCCAAGCATCTGCTGCGGGTGCCTCGGCCACCGGCTCACCGGCAACCATCTCGGGCTCGGTCTTTTTCAACGCAAGCACGATCTGCGCCAGCTTGCTCTGCAGCTCCGTCAGCCCCTGCATAACCACCTCCTGTGGCCCCAGACTCCCGTCCGTCTCCACCTCAAAGTAGAACTTGTGCGGCTGCGCGTTGAAGTCAAACACCTCGTCCTCCCGTGGCGGATCTTCCTCCCTCGAGTTCTCGCTCATTGGCCACTCGAGTCGCGCATCGGTTTCGAACCAATAGCTCGTGTGTCGTAGCTTGTTGTACGGGTCGTATTCAAACGACACCGCAGAACAAGGTGACCATTTTGCGTGCTCTTTCGCGATTCCCTGGAGATTGCTATGAGTGTCATACAGCGGAACGGCGCGGTGGCCGACCTTCTTCGCGACGCAGCGTATACGGAGCTCTTGGCCCTTCCGTATTTTGCATAGTAGCACGGGCGGAATATCGGGGTCGTCTGAATAAACACGTTGAGAAGACGCAACGCGTAGAACCACCACCACGCACGCTTCCCGACTGGATGACCAAAATTTTCTCCCCGTTTCGAGGGCTCGTCTCCCGCTTCTCCCTCTCCCATGTCTCCATATTCCGTTTGGTATGGCGTAACTTCGAGATGGTTGCTCGTAACGTCCATAGTGTTGTTTCCGTGGCAAGATACGTCGAGTTTGAGTTGAATCGAGCAATATTGGCAAGCTGCTAGACATGTGCAGTCCTTGAAACCATATAAGTATTCTTATGGCGGCTCTGAGCGCGCTACGCACCCGGGTGTATCGCATAGCGGCTTCGCAGTTGTTGCTGACTAGCGGAACCATCCCCAGCCGATGTGCGATGAATTCATCGGGAAGGACGGTTGTGTTGCTTTGGAACTCGACGAGGTCGATGGCTGGGCCACTTGGGTGATGAATAGGGCGCTGGGGAGGTAGAAAGAGTACCGATTGTGGGGAGGTCGGCCATCATAACGCGCCGCAGAGAATTGGCGAAACTGGGACGAGTTAGACGCGTCTAGGTTGGAAGGGATAAACGGACGCCATGTCGACATTTTCGAGGACAAAGTTGACCCTGTCCTTCTTGAGCGACCGGATGCGCACGACCGGGTCCATGAGCGACGGAGGCAAGTCACACAAATTGATAACCTGATCTGGACGACCATGATTGCGAGGTACAAAGGGGACACAGTACTGCGTTCACTGAGGCCACTTCCCAATCTTAACAAACTACAGAACAAGGGTGTAAACAAGAAACAAGTGCATTCCGAAGCATTATATCGCTTCGTCGCCTTCTTCTCACCAACGGACGCTATTCCTCCTGCGGACGACCCAGCCGTCATCAAGAGGCTCCAGAGCATTGCCCTGCGACTCTTCTTCTTCATTTTCTTTCTCCCATTCCCGTTGCCGACAACCGCGAAAGCCCCGAGTACTAGTCTAAGCTACCTTCCGCCAACGACCTTGGGCTGGCTCAGATACCCCTTGTTGCTCTTTGCGGTGGTCAACACGCGAAAGAACTGTGGAGCCAGCCTTCCGCTGTATCACACCATCCTGGCATTGGGGATACCACTCTGCTCTTTTAGTACGTGCTGTGTCCTTCTGCGATTATCTGCTGAACTTCAATGTAGTGGGAGCTTGGTCCTCATGGGACGGCCCAGTGACCGAAGACATGCAAAGGTTCGCCTTAATCGGCTTTGCGCATTTTATTTTGGCCGTTACTTTCCGCAATCCCTCCCGCGATTTGGAGATCTGCGGGTTGAGGCTGGTCCAGGAAGAGTATTTACCGTCTATTGAGCTTCCCAACGTATCGGTGCGTTCCAGGTACTTGCCGCTGTCTTGGTCACGCAGAGCCTTTTCCGTTCAGGACGCGTCGCTACCTGGACACCACGACAATGTACGTTCGCGGGTCGTGAAAAACTGGTAACTAAACTTTTCTCAGCCGCGTGGTAGGTATCGCCGCTTGCGCGACGCTTTCGATTGCATCGTCGAGGCCCTGTCTCCTCTCGACGCCCCCGACCAAGGGATGATCCTCGACTGGCCTATCGCCTCTTCTCCCTCGGCGTGCGTCTCGGCATCTTCATATTTCTACTCCATCCCCCAGCCGCCACTTTCCCACTCGAGTCCCGAGGCTATTTAAGGTATCCCCTCCTCGCGATTGCCTTTTATTTGCGCCAGGGCATCGACAGAAGTGCACATCCAATTCACCGCAAGGCTCCGCTTTACCACTCGATGTTGTCGGTGGGCATTCCCTGGTTCTACTACGGTACGTAGACCTGTCTCAAAGTTTTCGGTCTATCTGCTCATTGTGTTTCGGCGCAGCCGCATCATGCAAAGGAACGTCTGGTGATGGACCACAGTTCGCTGGTGTCGCGGCTGTTATATACGGCCTCGTAGCCTTTTTGGTCGCGATTACATTCCGGAGCCGGCTGCGGCATATTACACTGTGGGGTTTCGAGGCAGCTCCATAGTACGTGTCTGCAACTTTCATTCTTTATTACAGAATGTGGTCGTTGTTGTGGCTGGTGTTTCTTGGATTCCATCATGCTCTACACGCGCCATGAGAGAGCCTTTGCTAGCTCAGTGGAACCCACTTTGGACGTTATTTGCCGTCCTCGATAGCTCTACTAAGTCGTTAGATCGTCTACCTCATCGCCGCAATGGTCGATTTACCAGCTGCTAAGGTTCGCGGTAGCTTTTGGTGATCGTGCCGTTGTTGCTCAACCAGATCGGCCGCAATTTGCGGAACCGGTACGACAATGAGGAAACTAATGTTGACCGAATGCTGCAAAGTCTCAAAGTCCTCTCGAAATTCGCCAAAAGATTTGCGGAGTTGGGTTCAGAGCACAATTTCTCGACGTTGTTCTGGATTGGCGCGGTACCACTGCTGACGAAAGCCTCGAGCCACTTGGCTAACTGAGCAGCGGGAAAACACAGCCGGGAGAAAGCGCCCGAGTTTAGGACTAAGATTAAGTTTGACGACCTTGGGTTTTAATTCGTTTAGATATCGGACACTGTCCGTTTTTCTGCTGCGATTGAACGCTTCGCCGAGAAGTATCCTCCTTCAGCAACAGCAGGATTTCTTCGAGCTGAAACCGCGTTAGATTCGCTCATCCCAAGTTATTACGAGTGACCTTCTCGACGCATCGACCGAGGCTCCTCAACCGTAGTCTTAAGGGCGTTTTCGTTCTTGTCCGGAATATACCGAGACGCTTGAATGTCCACCAACGCCTTCATGATGTACGGTAGGTCGGATCGCATCTTCTGCTGAACATACCCCGATGTACGAGCAATGGAGCCGAGTTCCGGAGGAGTTGGAATCGATGCTTTGATCGTCGTCTGCAGACGTGAAATTCCTTGTTGGGTTTCGGCATTCTGTTGGACTACTCCGAACAGCTACTGGTGAATGTCGTGCAGAAGAGCGCCCTGCTGAGGATCTTCCTGCGCTTGCATTGGGCTAGAGAGCAGAACACGATCTTGCGGGAGAACGCGGTCCACTGGGTAGGTTCTCGGCAACGGGACAGTTGTCGGGAAGAGCAGGAGCTTCCGCATACGACTCCAAGATTAAAGGCGGTGAAACTGCGCTGCGAGTCACGATTAGAGTCGGTATTTCGATGCGATGCGTAGAGATCGCGTCCGTATCATGAGGTTCTTCGTGGCTCCGACCGGAGAACAAGGGACGGAATGCGACTCCCTCGATGCAAGACGTTGTTTGACGACGGAAAGTTGGCTTAGGTTGGCCATTAAAGGGCTCTTTGAGCGCTAGCGTGACGAGCCGTGTTGGAGGGACTCGGAGATATTGCGTTGGTCCGGAAGTTGAGGACGTCGGGGATTCGGGAGGTGAGGCGCGACTCGTTTCCCTCGTCATGGCGGTAGAATCTGTCCCTCCAGAGGGGGAGGAGGAGGAGGAGGAGGAGGCGCTGAATCCATGAACGACGGAAGCAAGTCACACAATTTCACGCTTGTCCGCTACTCGCATGTCTTCGTCGCAGCCCTGCCTCCATGTCCTCCTATGCCGCCCAATATGACCTCCACCTCTCCCAGCTTCGCGCCCATCTCACCCAGGACCCCCTCCCTGCATCCCTCATTCCCCCGTCGGGTTATTGGACCTCGTCCGAAAAAGCTGCATTCTATTATGGCCTGCGTATTCACTCGCGTCTCCGCCCCGACCTCATAGCCGCCTGCGTGAAAACAAAGACAGCAGTCGACGTCGGCGCGTATCTCGACGTGCTGGAGGACGCAGCAGCCGCGACCCCGCCGGTGCCCAAGCTTCGAACGACCTTGGAATGCGCCATGGAGGTGTCGGACTCTTGGATTCAGTACGAAGAAGCAGAGGCGCAGATTCTAGCTGAGATGGAACCTCAATGGGCGCGCAAGGCGGAACAGGCCAAGCGAACACAATTTCTGGAACGGGACAACGTCTCCGACGCCTGGAAGCGGAAGCAAGAGGATATTTGGCAAAAGGAGGACGCGCTGGCTGCGCTGGACACGCTCCATCTTAACGCGCTCGAGAAACTCATCCGGAGGACTGCGGTTCCCAACGACCGCGAACCGTCCCCTTCGCCCGACTCGAGGGAATCGTCTCCGGATCCGGTCGAGGCGCTCAGCCCGGGCTCCCGCCGCCGCCACACAAAACGCCTCTACATGCGCAAAAAAACGCGCCGAGGCGACCGACACCGAGCCCGATCTCGCGCCATCCAAGCTCGTCGCCGGCCGCAAGCCCGGCAGGGCACTCACGCGCAAATCGCGCGCGTCCAAGTACGGAGCGCGCAAAATCACTGACAAGTTTATAATGAACGAGGTTGGCGTCGACGAGGACGGCACGACCGTCGTTATACGTCGAAAACGGAAGCGTACGAGCGATTCGTCTTCATCGGATGACGACGACGACGAGCCTGTGGTGCGCCGGTTCAAAATCAGTGGTGCCACTGCACCGTACCGAGCCCTCGCGCATCTCGAGCAATGTGGCATCGACGGAAAATCCCTCGTCGACTCCCAACTCGACATATTGAACTTCAGCGTCGTGGCCAAACGCATGGGGTACGTCCACCATCGCGGCGCGTTTTCTGTTTACCACGCTAACCACTTCTGGAAGCAGCTCCCAGAGGCAAGGCGAGGCGCAAACCCAACCAACCATCGCGTTCGACACGGTCACGCTACTCCGCGACATCCTCATCGACTTTGTCACGCCCCTCGTGCATGCCGCGATTTCACTTCGCGAGAAGGAAGTCGCGCTGAAGAAGGACATCAAGATCTGGCGCATGGATGCCGAGGACCGCGTACGATGTTTCCTCTACCGCCCCGTCCTGACCTGTGCGCTGAATGCTCCGCAGATCATGGTCGGCAACGTCCAAGACGCCATCGCGTTGCAGGGGGCAAAGAATAGCGTCGTTCACGACGTAATGGACAGCGATAGTGACTCTGATTCAAATGCGTCCGACTCCGACTCGGAGGGCGGAGAACAGCGCTACGTCGAAGACAAACCCGATTTGCCGCTCCGACTGAACGTAGCGCGGGAAGTTGCGCCGCTATCAATTCGCTGGAATTACGATGATGACGACACGTCTCTGCTACCTGAGCAAGACGACGAAGACGCGCTGGTGGCGGAATTGAAGCAGGAAAGAAAACTAGAGAAGAAAGAGCGTAAACAAGAGATAGACGAGGAACAGGCACTGTGGGCGGCCGCTGGAGAGCATCCATTAAACATGTACCATACCACTAGCATCTAAAATATGTATCGACTAAACAGCAACGTAGCCGCCGCGACGCGTGGACCGTCGCGGGCGTACCGAGGAGCAGAGGTGCTGGAAAACGTCCGAAACGAGGTAAGGCACGTCGCTCCAGAAAGTCCGGTGGGGGATAAGGTCCATCCCGGTGGCGCCGTAGTTGCTGAAGTTGTAGTACGCTCCGAGCGCCATGTATGTTATGAAGCCCAGAATCAGACTAGACAAGAGTCAGCGTGTGTTGCGACGCGACGTGCAGCGGACGGAAACGACGCACAGAAGGAAGAACCATCCCAATGACGACAGACCACCCGAGTTTGCCGCTGGCGGGTCGGGCGTGGTGTCGCCAGGCGGAGGTGGCGTCTCGTCATCACCCTTGAACTCGCAGCCCGCAGTCGTCGCCCACTCAATCTCCAGCCGCGCCCCGTCGTATGCGACAAACTTTGGCTCCGACGCTTCCTGGCTCGTCGTGCACAGCAGCTTGACCACCACGCTCTGTTCGGTTTCGGAAGCGTTTATCGGGTGCGGGTACGAGCTAATGCCGCGAAATAACAGCGAGAGGCCCTTGGGTGCTGCGCCCAACTCGTTAGTAGGACAATGTGGGGGAACGGCGCGTACGCGTACGCACATGAATCAAGGCGGGTGAGTGTCGGTGCTTTCGCGGTCTCCGCCACCGGGACCACTGCGACGACGCGGTCGTTGCCGTCCTTGTGGTTCGTCCTCGTTAGGCAGATGCGCGTCCCAGGTGTCGGACACTGCGTATTTGCAATGAGCAGGCGCGTCCGCATCATGCGAACCACGCACCTGGTCTCCCTCGGCCACATTCTCGAGCCGCTCGAGATCCTTGCAGAGGGATATGCGGGCGACGTCCAGCTCCTTCGTCGGCGGAGTTGATCGCTCTCGCTTTGCCTCCTTGACGCCTTCTACAGCCCGCAGGTCGTACTTGTAGCCATCAACGTGGACGTTCTCGCAGTCGAGTCCATCTGCAGCGAGTGCGGTGGCGCATATGAAGGAGAGAAGGAAGAAGAGGCGCCTTCGGAGAATCATAATGTGGGGTAGAGTTATGCTTCGAAGGAGACCGGAAGAAGGAGAGGCGCAATTGCGCGGCTAATGGTGGTGGGCGCGTGCAAGCAGGGTGTCATCAAAGTACCGTCGTGTTTGTTCCGTTGTCCTTTGGACGTCGACCGCGACGTCGACTGGGTCGTCCAAGTTGGCGTACTCGCCAGCGGCGCGTTATTGGACCCACGAGTGTCGGCGCGCCAGCGGGTTTGCGGTATAGGGGCTCGGTCCCATCGCTACCTTTGAACCTTCATGGACGAGTACCTCATTACTGCTGCTGCGAGAAGGTTGGCGAACGCGGAAGTCGACCCTGCCAAGCTAGCACGCCTAACCTCTGTGCCTCCTTGTGTCTACAAGCCAGGCGACGTTCTTGGGGTAAGTGCATCCAAAACCCTTCATGCCACCTCTAACCGAGCCTAGGTTGCCTATGACGATCCTCTCGCCGGTGCCGATAAAAAGTACGCGCTCATCCCCATCGCCAACACCGACTACGTCCTGTTTCTTTGGAGCAACAACGCATCCAAGCTCTGTGGCGACACCTGGATGTTTCACATCGGCCACACAAAGAATCCCAAGAAGCCGTTGGATCTGTACGACCTGAAGCAGAAGGCGGTGTTGCTTGCATTCTTGGACCAAGAGTCTGAAGAGAAATGGGTTCTCGAGGACGTAGACTGTGCGCAACCTCCATTTCCTGCTTTCCATTACCGTTACCAACATTGTAATAGACCCCGGCTGTACCACTCGTTTGGGTGGCTACCAGGACTGCTTTGGGCTTCAGGTTGCGGGTGTCTTGCATGTCGCCTCTGCCGCTTTCCCGATAGCCCCCGCTTACGCAGATGGTGGTTACAGCAACATAATATGGTCCGAGGCCGATTAGACGTATGTTGTGTAACACAATGTGTTTTCCTACATTTGTGCGAGCGTGCATTGCAGCTCCGCCTGGCGTAAACCCGCGCCGGTTTCGAAAACTAGTCTAAGCCTTTTTTTGTCTAAATATTTACGACCCACCGAAACGAGCAAGGGCGGCGCCGCCTGAGCTCGTCGGCACTGAGGGCCTCGACTGGCGCTTGAACCTCGTCCGTATCCTCCTCTTCCATCTCCGGCGCCGAAGCTGGCACTGACTCTGGCGGGGCTTGCGGCACAACAGCCGAAGGAGCGCTTTGTGGCGGGATCACTGGATGGAACTCTTCGGGCATCCACCCAACAGGCACTTCCTCCAGTGACGCCTTGAGCGCGGCCTCTGAAGCTTCATAAGGTCGGTTCTATCGAAAAGAGAAGGTACGAACGGAGTTCAGCGTCGTCATCATCGTAGACACGGTCGCGTCCAAAACCAGAGGCAGGAGTGTGCTGATTCTGCGCGACTGGTTGTTGGATAGCCGCACCACTTTCTTCTAGTGCCCGACGGAGCATCTCGTCCTCATCATCATTTGGCGCTGACCACCCGGTTTCTTCCCGAAGCTGCCTTTGGGCGTACTCCTGCTCCATACGCATCTGGTCCAAACGTCGTTTGTTGCGTTCCAAGCTCGCCGCCACTGGATCGAGTTCCGCCTCCATAGACTCTGGGGGTGTCGCAAACGCAGAGGTCGAAGCGGGCGAATCCATTTCAGGGAGCGGGACGTTACCGCGGATGACTGGTGGTGGGGCTACCATCGGCGCGTCCACGCCCATTAGCGAAGCCTGTAGCGCAGCTTGTAGCTCGTAATCCTCATCCTCCATCCCTGCAATAGCGGCTCTGTTTTCGGTCGAGATGTGCGGATTTGAGTGCGCGCCGGATGTTGGCTCTGGGATGGTTTCTCCCAGATCGTCGGCAAGTGTGTGCGGTAACTCTGCTGTCGACTCGTCCAGCGGTGTTACGACGAAGACGCTGTAGCCTAAGTGCGTCGATGAGATTCGCTTCCGTCGAAAAGCTGCCGACTACCATCTGCTTCCGCTTGTTGTAGCACCATACCTGCAGACGGATTCATATTTGGAGCGTAGATAACGGCAGACTGTACCGAGGTATGTCTTGGACACCCATTCAGGTTTGGCCACAAACGAGTTGAGATTGAACCAGTGGGATCCAAATCGACGCAGTGCTGGATATTGTCAGAGACCAAGGAATGACTTGGTGCAAGCCCTCACCAAACCAATGCTGTTCATAGTTGAGTATAAAGGCAAGCTGGGTCTCTGGGTGGTCGTGTAGAGCGCGCATCTCCTCGCTTCGCCATCGCGTCAGGCTGGTTGCAGACAGTGAGCGGAGTTCTAGCTCAGTGACCGTGTGCGCACCCAAAGTTCCATACTTTGAGCGCGCCTTCTAGGACCTGGATGGAGAAGAAGCCAGTGTCGTCCATATTGGTGCTACGCGTCCCTGCGTTATTGTCATCGTAGCTCTCCTCGAGACTGTCGAGATCTTTCGCGATTGAGGCCAGGTCTGTAGCCGAGAACTTTGGAAGCGTTAGCGGGGGAGGGTTAGGTGAGATTTCCTGACATAGTTTCCTTCTAGAGTGGCGCGTCAGGATGTGTAGGGACGCGCCAGGGTGGTGCTCACGGAGTAGGGAGTTGAGGGCGTGCTGGGCACACATCATGGAGCCCTCCTCCTGCTTTTCGTGGTAGATGGAGGCGACGAGGTTGTCCATTGTGGTTGTGCAGAGTCAAGGTGCACGATCACGGCCATTGCTCTCGCCATTCCCATCATCGCCCTCGACGCGTCTGACCGTGGCAGGTGGCACCTGGTGTCGTCGGCGGCCTCCTTGTCGGCTGACCGGCTATCCGGGACAACCCACTGACAACGCAACTTGCACCCGACACTCATGATCTACACAGACACCCGCGGCACTCCCGAGCCCATCCCCCAGCTCGACGTGCTGACCTTCCTCTTCGACTCCCCCGGCTCCTTGGCTAGAGACGACACAATCATCCATGCAGAGGCTGCCAATCCTCGGAACGGCGTAACAAAAGCCCAGGCGCGCATCCTCACCCGTCGAATCGCAGCTACCCTAAGAAACCGCTTCGGTATCGGCAAGAACGGCCCTGGAAAGGATATTGTCGTCGTCATCTCCTCCGGACAGGCAAGCCTTTTGTCCCAAGACACGTTCCAGCTTAAATACCGTTCTACAGTTCATGCTCCCCGTGTTATTCTATGGTATTCTCGCTGCAGGCGGCGTCGCATCCCTAGCGTCACCCTCCTTTGTCCCCCAAGAGCTCGCAAGGCAAATCCAACAAGGAGGCGCAAAGCTCTGCATCTCATGCGCATTCACGCAAGACACCCTCCTGTCCGCCGCACACCTTGCCGGAATTCCGCTCCATCGTTGCCTCGTCTTCGAGTCTCCCACCACCTCTGCGCCATGGAAGCTCCGCCAGCTCACGGGCTCGTCGCGCGTAAACATCGTCGGCAGCGACGAGCTCGACTGGGAGCGCATTACCGACAGGCATCAGCTCGAAAACAGCCTCATCTGTCTTCTGTATTCCTCAGGAACCACGGGGCCGCCAAAAGGTACGCGTTGAATGCGCTATCCGCGATGCGACGCGTCAACTTGAACTCTGCGTACTTTAGGCGTTATGATGTCGCACACAAACATGGTCGCAGAAACAGCGATTTCGGGCATCTCCGTGCGCCAAATGTGGGCCGCGGACGGCAAGTTTGACTACCGAACACTTGCGCACCTCCCTACCGCGCACGTCGCCGGCGTCCAGGTTAGCGTTGCCTTCTTCCATACCTACCAAAAGTCCAACTCCCCTAGGGCTACTTCATCATCCCCTTTTACCACGGCGGCACGACCTACTGGATGCCGAAATTCGACTTTGTTGAATTCCTCAAATACAACGAGGAGCTCAAGATTACCTCTTTCTTCACCGTCCCCCCAATATACCTGGCAATTGCCAAGTCCCCGCTGGTCAAGAACCAGTTCGCCTCGCTCAAGACGGCCACGGGTGGGGCGGCGCCGATGGGCAAGGAACTACAGCTTGAGGCGGGCAAGAAGATGGGCGTACGCATCCTCCAGACGTGGGGGTTAAGCGAAACGACGGGCTCCGCGACCTTAAGCGACCACAGGGAGGAAGATCTCACCGGTTCAGTCGGCCTCGTCCTTGGGCATATCGAAATTCGGTAAGATTGAGATTAAGATGTGCGTCGTTTCTGACTCTGACGCGTTTCCGCCGCAGGCTCGTCGATGATAACGGGAAAGATTGCGCGCCGGGAACCCCTGGGGAGGTGCTCATCCGGGGCCCGACAATAACCAAAGGGTATTACAACAACCCGACGGCCAACGCCGAGTCCTTCTCGGAAGGATTTCTGTGCACCGGCGATATCGGGCTGTTCAAAGGGAACAAGCTGTACATTGTGGTCAGTTGCATACAGCAACACGCAACGATGGAAACCCTCACCTCTTCTAGGACCGCAAAAAGGAGTTGATCAAGTACAAAGGACTGCAAATAGCCCCCGCTGAGCTCGAGGCGCTGTTGCTGTCGCATCCGCATATCCTGGACGCCGGCGTAATCGGCGTCTTCTCAGACGAGCTCGCGACAGAGGTCCCGCGAGCATACGTCGTAGCCGACCCCAAGACCGTCAGCGCCGACGAAATCAAAGAGTTTGTCAAGGGGCGACTGGCGGCGTACAAGCAGCTCCGCGGGGGCGTCGTGTTCGTCCCCGCGATCCCAAAGTCTCCGTCGGGCAAGATTTTGAGGAAGGAACTGCGCGCGATGGCTGCCCAAACACCGAAAGCCAAGTTGTAAACAGCCTGTACAGATTGTAATTCTTTTACATTACAAGAGGTTCCCAGCGGGAGCGTTCGCGAACGGTTCGCTCGCAGTGGCATCGTACACGAGCGATCCGCGGACAAACGTTTGTTTGACGCGTCCGCGAAGCGTCATACCTACGTACGGCGATATCTTATTCTTGAACTGCAGCGACTCCTTGGTGACCTACGCCTGGATCAACACGTCCAACGTAAAAAAATAAATGAAAACAAACCACAAACTCGGCATCAGGATCGAAGATAGCGAAATCAGCATCGAAGCCGACTTTGAGCTGTCCCTTGCGCTCGTGCAGCCCCGCATGCTCGGCGGTCTTCTTGCTCGTCCAGTCGACGATCTGCGCAAGCGACACCCCGCGCCGCGCGCCCTCGGTCCAAAGCAAGCTGAGCCCGAGCGCAAGCGTGCTGATCCCGCCCCAGCTGCCCATAAGATCGGGCTTCTTCAGCTCGGCGACGCACGGACTGTGGTCGGAAACGACGCAGTCGATCTGCCCTTGGAGAAGCGCGTCCCATAACAACTGCCGGTTGGCCTCGTCGCGGATTGGTGGGCAGCACTTGAATTCGGGATGGCCATCGGGGATAGTGTTGGCGGCGAGGCAGAGGTAATGGAAGCAGGTCTCGACGGTCAGGTTCAGACCCGCAGATTTCGCAGCACGAATCAGCGGGAGGGCGGAGGCGGCGGACAGATGGACTATGTGACATCGCAGAGACGGGTATTGCCGCTGGAGTTTGGTGATGAGGGAGATGGCATCGACCTCGAGTTGTTCAGGACGCGAATCCAGGAAGGTGTTGTATGATGTCGACGGAGAGGCGGGTGTCGAGGACGGCGCAACGTCGAGTTCGGCGTGAAACAAGAGGACGGTCGGGACGTCCTAGAACAAGGGTTCATTGGCCGCTTGCACGATAAATGTCGTCGAACCTGTAAAGCCTCCATCGCAGCCTGTACATCTGCTTCGGACACACACGGGAACTCCTGGTGTAATGGTTAGTATCAGCGCTAGAAGCCGGTGACCATGCCTCGACACCGCTATCTATAAGCTGTTGGTGATGGTGAGCAGATGCGTCCGCGATGCGCGAAATTTCGCGTACGAAGCATTTGAATCCCTTGACGCCTGCATCCACAAGTGGCTTGAGATGCGGCTACCACACGCGTTGATTGTTTTGGTTATCGTGCATGCATTTAGACGAACCTGGTTATGGGGAATAACACCGCCCCAGAACGCCACATCTGTGAAGCACTGGCCCGAGGCAGCGGTGCGCTTGAGCTCGAGATCAGGGACGGTACACGTCGGGGGCAAACTGTTGAGCGGCATATCGACGACACAAGTCACCCCGCCAGCCGCCGCTGCCATTCGGGATGTAATCAACTCTCAGCCACAATCTGGGTTCTTTCTTTCTTACCAGCCCGCGTTCCAGTGAAAAATCCCTAAAGAAGCGCGATGTGAGTGCGGAACTTGGACGGGGGAAATGTACCTGCCTCCCAATCGGTCCTACCTGGTTCATTGAGATGGACGTGTGCACTGCACGCGGAGATGAATTTTGGGAGAGATGTTTTGGGTTGACACACTCTACGAGGCCGGGGATAACGATGTCATCTCCAGCGTCGAGGGTGTTTTCCGCGCCGGGGTTGTAGCCCTCGACGACGGCGGATATTTTACCGTCTCGGATGGTGAGAGTAGCGGGGCGCGGGGTGGACGAATCGAGGAGAACGCGCTCGCTGGTGACGGCGAGAAGCATATCGTGTCGATCTTTGTTGGGTTGGGTCCCACTTGGGTCCCACACGGGAGATCTGCTCTTATACCGTGCCGGTCACTGCTGTACCCTTTGCGCAACCTCCCATGTCGCCCCCGCCATCTCCCCCGTCGAGCGCTGCCCTCCATCCCTCCCCGCCCCCGTCGCCTATCCAGGCCACTGCCCTCAATACCCTTGCCCATTTCGTGCAAATGCGGCACCTGCATAACGTCCTACAATGCGTTAATGCCACCATCCGCTGTCCGTCCCCATATTCCTCACCAAATAATCCTCTAACACATCCCAGATACCTCCCGAGTCTCCTAGAAACTTCAAGGGCTTCAGCGGTCGAGCGTCGCTGTTTACTGCAACGTGCGTCACCACCGTGTGCTGTTCTCGCGATCTTGACGCGTAGCGTCCCATAGATACAACGTCTCCCAGCTTGCCCCCAAAGTGCAGCTCATGGCGACGGGCGCACATTTACTTGCCGTGAGCATAATAAATCCTTCCTCATAACCGGGACGCGCCATCTAATGACCTGACCAGGAACTAAACTGCAACACTTGCAGCCAGTATCTGGGATACAAAATTGTGCGCGCATTCGACAAGTCGGAAGAGTGGAAGCAGGATCGCTTTTTGCTGGAGCTGGCAGAGCTCAACAACCCATATACCCATTTCTTTCCTGAATCGGATGAGTCTGACGACAGCAGTTAATTCTCTCCCTCTTTGGTCTCTCCGCTTTTCTAATCCAACATTGTACACCACCCACAATCCCAAATGTAATATTATGCAATGGTTCACAACTTAGCCTTTGTCGGCTCCTCCTTGATCTGAACGACAACCTTGCCCCAGGTCTTGCGGTTCTCGAGTGCACTCAACCCTTCCGCAATCGTTTCCAATGTGTAGGTTTTTGAGTACACGGCGGGGGTCGCGACTTGGCCGTCCGCAACGAGTCTATCGACAATGTAAGCCGGTCCATGAAAGGCTGGCGGAACATGACTGACTGTAGTATCTTGCGATATACGCCAGGCATGTGTTCTGGCTCCTTCACTACCTGATATTAGCCACGTTCAGCTGCACGCGTCGAGGCTCACCTTGATATCCTCCCCAGAATATCCCAAGCACTGGAACGCGTCAACGCCGTCCGCCGACCACAGTAGAGACGCACCAGCGATGTTTTTTAATAATACCAGATTCATCGGGACCTTTTCGATCGTCCCGGCGGCAAAGCCGACGACGATGGCGCGTCCTTTCCAGGCAATACACTTGAGGCAGTCTGCTGATTTAATACGCTGTATAGGTGCACAGGCACCACAAACCAGTGATCATGCCCTATAAGACACTCAGAACGCGCGCAAATGGACGCGAAAAAGACTAACCACGGGATCGTAAATGACATCCACCCCCCTGCCCCCGGTAATCTTGAGTACCTCTTGCTGCCAGCCCTTCTTGGTGTAATCGACAGTATAATCCGCGCCGCCGTACTTTTTGACAATGTCCAGCTTTTCCTGGGAACCGGCGGCGGCGACGACTTTTGCGCCGAGACCTATCACCGCTTGAGATACGCGATCTACGCGCCGCGGACTGCGTTAGAACCTTTTGCGATTTGCACCGCCGCCATCCCGACGCCGCCCGCGGCCGCGGTGACGAGAACCCATTCGCCTAACGCGTCGGTAAGCCGAGCATGGCGCAGACACTATTGGACTTTGACCCACCAGCTTTCAGCTGCGCTCGACCCACCAGGGCCTCATAACTCGTCGGAAAGGTTATAAACATGCCTGTCCGGGATGAGTCCACATAGAAAGGCAGCTGCCGAGAGCTGCACCGACCAGCAGCCTGAGTAAATGGCAGAGAATCGGGAATCTTCATAACGTTCGTCAAATCGACCGCAATACGCTCTGTGTATGCGCCCTCGAGGGCAATCAGCGCTATACGGACGCCGTTCAGCAGCAACAAACCAAACTAGAGCCGAATACACGATCACCGGGGCGCAGCTCGCAGCCCGAAGGGGATTGGTGAGTTTGCCGAAATAATACCAGCAAACTCGGTCCCTAGTACGAACGGAATCGGGAGTTTAATCTTGGTGCCTGGGTTAGCAGACAGTCACGCTGAGGCCTCCTGGTGTACCTGGTAGCGTCCCAAGGCCTGCAGTATATCATAGTAGTTCAAACCGGCAGCATAGACCTGATGAAATGTGAGCCGAGGCAAGCAAGCCACGGCAAGGCGGTATACATCGACGAGAACTTGGTTCGGTTTGGGTTTTGGTTCTGGCCAGTTTGTGGTGAGTTTAATCTTGGACGGGTGCTGCAGCTCATGCACGGCGAACGCTTTCATGGTGGCGTGAAGCAACACCAAATGCGGGTAAAACGTACCGGGTTCAGCGTAGCCGGTCCCGGAGGTAAGTTACTATCAACCACCATGGACATCAAGCGCAAGGTGCGTGTTTGCCACTCGCACGGCACCCGACTAGGTCGCTCACGTCCAAGCTGTAGGAAATTATCGATTTCTACCTCGCAAACGCCCCCTCCAACCCAGAGGCTGTGGCGCGATACGTGGAGTATATCAAAACCTGCCCGTCCTTTTGCTTGGAAGAAGTGCGAGACCACATCCAGAGCTGCATCGACGTGGAGGCCAAATTCAAGGCCGGCATAATTCCTGCTCTCGTTGTGCGTGGTGTTCTGTACAGCTGTTCCTCCATCCTCACAATCTAAAGCATCGCGAGCCACCCGCCCACATCAAGCCCCATTCTTACGACATTCCCAATACCAACATGGGCCTCTTGTTCCATCCAATGGTCCTCCCCGACACCCCCGAGTACCATGGACTTTCAGTGGCAATTTTATGTGCGGGGGAAAGGGCAAGACCTCGACCACGTACCCGTTGTTGAACTGGAAGGACCGACAAAGAACGACTGGCATGTCATGACTGTCTACATCGCGCATCCCGGCAGCGTCATCCGGGTCGACCGCCATGAGTTGCCTCCCTTCCCGCAGGATCCCAAAAGACCTAGTATGCCCCTTTAGCTACATAGCAAGCCACGGCAAATACATCCAAGAGAACTTGGTTCGGTTTGGGCTTCGGTTCCTGCCAGTTTGTGGTGGGTGTATGTAATCTTCGACGGGTGCTGCAGCGCATGCGCTTTCATGGTGGCGTGAAGCACCGCGTTAGCGAACTGCGGGGTTGGGTAAATACTGGGTTCAGCTGCTGGAAGTACTACAGAGCTATGGATGTATTGCGGAAATGTACAATGATTTCGAGTAACTGCGAACGTTCACGAGAAAGCAAAGCCCTCCCCGCCCTCTATAATCGCCAGTAACAATTGCTGCCTCAACATCTCGTAGGATGAATATTGCGGGAGATCAATCTGGTTGAAACCTTGAAAGAAGCTGTCAGCGCACAGAAACGAAACACAAACTCCGACGCGACGTACAAGTATGCGCTTGTGGTAGTCGGTCGGATTCGCCGTACGCGCGATGTATCGAGAAGCGCTGGACGCCCTCGACACCCTGCAACTCCGTGAAACCGCCGAGCGGGACCTTGGAGGTACCAGTCGCGAAGCTGAGAACCTTGGCGCGTTCGTCGCGGTTGAACGACTTGAGAGCACGCCACCACCAAACGATATTCGGATCCGAGCTTGTGTAGCCATTGTACTCGGTCGCCGCGCGCCATTCGTCTACATCAATGTCGGGTGTCCCAGAGATGAGCAGCTCAAGCTCTTGCTCGTTGAACTGCAATTTTCGTCAGACTTGCGCGACACACAGTTACACAGGAAACGCACGATCGTGATGAGGTCCTTCGGGATAATCTCGTAGAACCCGCTTGACAAACTCTCAATCTGGTCTTTGATGGACGAATAGAGGCGGTATTGCGCCGACAACTGCACAAACTCTTTGCGGTTTTCGACAGTGACGAGAATGTTCTCGCCTCCCTCCTTGAGGGGAATAATGCGATTGACGCCAAACTGCAGAATTCAAGTTAGACGAGCGTCCCAGCAACGCAATTGCAAGTACCTCATCCGCCTCGACGCTGAACGTCTGTTCCAGGATTGATGGGTCGTTCTCGAGGATCCAACAGAGCGAGTTGTAGTACTCGGGATCGACCCATTCGACGTCCTTGTAGTCCACGGGCTTGCTCAGCAGTTGTCGATATAAACTGCGCGCAAAGTAGGCATCGAGTAACCTCCCGTCATAGATCGCTTTGCCGATAACGCGCCCGACAAACTTGAAGAACGAAAGATGCTCGGGGTTGACCCATGAGTTCTTGTTTGGCTGATACGTTAGTCGGTCGGCGGCACAAGGCTGGAACAAGGCGTTGTTGGGGTCGAACATTTGCCGGGCCAGGATCTGGAACCATTCCCGCGTAACGCCACCCGCGTCGACACCCTCTTCGTCGTAGAACCGTACGCTCAACTTGCCGTACTTGATCTGGTCGCCAGTCTTACGCTGGAGGTGTTGGAAACTGTCTTCAAACACGCGGGCCCGGCGGACGTTGAGCTGTAACGTCCCGTAATGCTCGCGCGGGTGTGGTCGCCGATGCAGCTGTTGCGTGAAGTAGTTTCGCTTGTTGTCAAAGTCGAGGACGCGCGGGTTGTTGACCAGGAGCGAGAATGAGCCGCTCATCAACGAGGGGTTGTTTCGAACCATCAGGTTGAGCACCTTACGATGCGCATCCGTGAAAGTCACAAACAAATCCTCCATAGACTCGCGGGGAGTGGTCGGTGATTTGGGTGAGGAAACTGCGCGAAGGAGACGCGCCGCTGTCGCCTTTGAACCGACGTACTTGCACACGACCATGAGCGACTCGATAAGCGGGAGCAGCACCGTCGCGACATGCTCAGTGTCCGGCTTGTCCTCGATAATGGCAAGGCAATCGCCGAGACGCCTCCAGAGGGATGTGAACCTGAAGGATTCGTAGATGTCTTGGACTTTGTCCGCCTCGGAATCTTCGGGTTCTCCGAGAGCGGCCATGGACTTTGGCGAATACATGTAGTCGATCGTTTTGAGCACGCGAAGGAGTTTCGCCTGAGCAGATGACGCGGGAGAGAATTTGGAGGCGACGGTTCCGACAACGATATCGCCTTGCGCGACTCGGAGATCCGCCGCCAATTCGTCCAGTTCAGCATTAAGCGCAAATCCGAATTCTTGCGCTCTTGACTTGAGTTCTTGCGCAATCACGTCTCGAGCATCGGGAATGTATGAGAGGTGCTGAATAAGGGAAAGGCTCTGCTGGAAGGTACGCCCAGAGCACTCGCCGGTGGTCAGAATGTTGACGATGAAGCGGAGAACTGGTTGAGGAATTTGAGGATGCGTCGCAAGGAGAGCCGGCGGTTCTGGGGCAGCGACAGGAGCCGGCGGTGGAGCAGAAGAGGTGGCTACCGGTTCTTCTACTGGAGCAGGTTCCGCGACTTGTAATAAATGCGGTTAGTGGACGAACATCAGCGGACGATTCAGCTAGTTTACCTGGTGCAGCCGCTTCTTCGGAAGGAGCAGGAACGCTCGAAGCAGGGTCAGAAACCGCGCTCGACGATGCCACGGGGGCAGAATCCGACGGCGCTGACGCTGACGGCTCTGGGGAAGGTTCCGCCTTCTTGATGCTCGAAAGTGGGCGCGTCACGGTAGCGAGCAGCGCAACGACCGATTCCATGATAGAGGGAGTTTTGAGAAGAGATTGCCGGTCCAGTAGACTCAGTAAAAGCACGATGGGGAAGTGCGTTTGCGGCGCTTGTCGTTCTTTGCCTTTGCCCTTCTTGGATCCCGCTCGGCGAAGTCCAGCGGAAAGCTCGTGCTCCGTCAGGAAGAAGAGCGAAGAGAGCTCGTTTGCGGTGACGATGTAGGTCAGCGCCTCAAGGCAGCGCTGCGCGATGAGGTCGGGGACGATCTCGTCTTGGAGATTCGGAAGAGCAAGGGCCGTGAAGTAGTCAGTGTTGACCTTTTGCTTCCCGGCTGATTTAGGAGTCTGCGGCTTGGTGTTGCGGAACGAAAGCTGCGCGATGCCCTTGTCGACAGCCCCGAGATCACCCGTGCCGTCTTGGAGAATATTCAACAAGATGTTGAACAACTCGGTCCGTGTCTTGGCGTTCTCGCAGAGGTTGACGAGCACTTTGAACAGCAACGTCTTCTTCAGGACTTGGGGGAAGAAGAGCAGCCGCACAAGTACGGATATACCGGCCTTATCGAGCAGTTGGATGGCATCATGTTGAACAACAGGTTTGCGAGGCGCAGAAGAGCTTGCTGCTACCGGAGCGTTGTTCCGAGGTATTGCGGACCGGACAGTGAATGGGCGACGGGCACGGCTCTCGCGGTATGTTCCGGCCTCCGCGATCATGTGCGAGGGGAGAGTTTGGATGAAGCTGTCGTCTTGATCCAAAAGTACGGCCTGGCGCAGAGTTGGGTCCAGCGTCGCAATAAAGCTCGCAGGATCCATCTCTGCAGGGCCGGTAGCCGCCGCTGCCCTTTCCTGTGTCCGTTGGCGTGCCCGTTCGACTGCTTCTTGCTGTATAATCTCGGCTCGTATTTCCGGTGGAAGCGCGTCAAGAAACTCGGAGCTGATCTGCGAGTCGGCAGGTCGTTCCACCCGCGCGGCGCGCTGATCCCGGACGTGTTGGTTGAGAACCTCCTCTCGCATGTCATCAGGAAGAGCCTCGAGGAAGTCAGGATCGATTCCGGTATCGGTTATGTCCACGGGGCTCCCATGGATCATGACCGTAACGCGCTGCGGCGCAGTACTCGGTCCAGCAGTCGCGTCCGGAGTCGCTCCGGGTGCTGCTTCTGTAGGCTGGTCGGGACGAGGTTCGTCCGCGGTGGTGTCCATTGGGGTCGGCTCTTCACTCGGAGGTGGACTCTCCACTCGTTCAGCCTCCACCGGTGCGGCATCCTCCATGACGGTATCTTGAGCGGTCGTTGGTTTCGGTTCCTCATCCTCGACAACAGCGGCGGGTGTCTCGACTGCCTGCTGCTTCTGCGCCTCTTCCGCATCGAGTTTTGCCTTTTCCTCTGCCTGTTGCTTTTCCTCCGCCTCTCTTTGTTTCTCCTGCTCCTCCATCTCCTTCTTGGCCTTTTCCTCTGCCTCCTTGTCGAGTGCGGCTTGAGTGATGGCTGCCGGCGTGAGGGCCACAGTAACGTGGTTGGCCAACTTGTTCACCCGTTCCACGACAAAGTCACCATGCAGGATCTTGATCTCTTCTGCCCAGCGTTGCAGCGTCAACAGCGGCTCCAGTTCCCGACCTTGAGGCGGCGCCGGAGTCTGTCGCGACGGCCGCTCGATCACCCGGATAGCAGCCGACATGCCCGCAGGCCGACGTCCACCACCACCGGCTTGTTGCAGCAAACCGCCCAACGCAGTGGCAGGAACGTCCAGTCGTATCGTCTCCGCAGCTCCACCTCCACGGCCTCGTGTCATGACATGTTGGAAGAGCTGGACTGCTCCGCCGCCGATGAGGTCCTCCAGCGTTTGCAAAAGCTCCGCAGAGCCGCCGACGATCCGTTGCGACGAGCGCGAGTTGCGGACTTGTACAGCAGGAGCACGTGTGGCTGCATTCGTGTCCAAGAGTAGAGGATGGGTCGTGGCTTCGGGCGGAGGGTTGCCACCGTTGCGGCTGCGGCCGAAAAGTTGATTGTCATCTGTTGAAGTAGTTAGAATGAGTTCCTTCCTTCCTTCATTGCTCCATACCAGCTCTGCGGCGAGGAACAAAGAGACCAGGAGGCGCATCTCGACTAGGGTTGACATTGATGAACGACTCGCCAAATCCAAAAATTTCTTCGGCCGTGATTGTGCGCGGATCCATGCCTCCGAGTTCCTGGAATCTTTGCAGTGTAAGCTTACATATACGAGACAGTAGATTGGAAAATCACTCGTCCTCGGATATAACATCCGGCTCGTCCTCTGGCTCGTTGTGGACGATCTGGATTGGGCCTAGACAGAGTTGTTCAGGAAGGAACTGATTTCAAGAGAAAGTATTACCGGCTTCGTCGTCTTCATCGGCCTCGTCGACTGGCGCCGCATTCTCGGCGGCATTGATGTCTTGCCAAATTATCTCTTCATCCCCTGCCCCATCCATCGGTTCTCCCTCCTCCCCATCCTCTTCGTCTTCGTCGCCATCCTCCTCGACAAGCTCGGGCCCACGTTCTTCTCCATCTTCATCGTCATCTTCATCGTCCTCATCATCCTCGCCCCATCCGTCTCCCGGCTGAACGGGGTTTTCCACCTCCTCCCCTTCATCGCCCGAGTTGGAGGTATCCTCGCTGCCGGTGTCTTCGCCAAAGTCCATCTCGACATCCTCGTCCTCATCTTCCTCATCCTCGTCCATCTCGTCCTCGGCACCGCCGCCCGTGTCCATTTCCTGAAAAAGTTGAATGTAAGAAATCGAGAGAAAGAAAATATAACGAACCCCGCCAAACATGCCGAGCGCAGAGGTGCGGTAAACATCCGGCGTCTCCTCATGGTCCGACTCCTCCATCTCTTCGGCATCTTCTTCCTCCGAGCTGTTCGACGAAGCACTGTCCTCTGCCTTTTCGCCCTCCGCAATCTCCTTGTTTTTGGTCGATCGGCTCATTTTGATTGCGACTTTGGTCCTGGACACCGGTAAAGGACGAATCCAACGACAGAAATAATACGTACAAAAACTCAAGTGGCCGCAAAATAGAACCGACGAGACCGCGAACGTTGGGATAATTCAAATCGACCTCCGAAAGAGCCGAAGTAAGCGTCGCGACAAAGTTCTTCTCCAACATGACCTTGGCCAAATGAGTTGGCGTCTCATCATGCGCCTTGCGCGTGCTGGTACTGAACCGCACAGTCAAGAGACGATAGCACAAGTCCGCAAGGGCCAATAGTCGTCCGTATCGCGCCTCGACATTGTCGTTGGCGGGAAGCTCCTTGACGGCGCGGCTGATTGCCTCAAGGACAAACTTGCGCACAGATACAAGCTCTGGGGAGATGTCCTTGGCTTCGTGGGTTGATGCAGTATCGACACAGAGAGCGACGATGAGCGACATCGCCCAATTACAGACGGCAACTCGATCACGGCCATCGGAAGCGGGCGAGGGATTAATCGTCTCGAATGAGATCAGGTCGCTCAACAAAAAGTTGATTGTCGTTGACCGCAATTTTCCCGGGGCGTCCTTGGAAGTCCGCTTCTTGGGCGAGTACGACAAGAACGCCAGCTTGCACGAGTCGTAAGAGAACAGCAGCTCTGTCAAGCACTGCATGAGGAAGCAAGAGTATTCGTACATCTCTTTAGTTCCAGCGGCGCTTGCATCGCCCTCCGGTTTGCTCGACTGCATCAGCTCCCCGATGAGGAAGTGTACCGCGGAATCAAGCGACTCGTTGCCCGAGACGAGGGCATCAACCTGCATTTCCGTCTCGCCTGCAGGTTGCTCCTCTGCAGGTTGGGCCTTCAACTTGAGCTGTGGCGTAGCCGCAAATGGCGCAACAAGCTGGCAAACCGACTCGGTCACGGTCAAAAACGCTTTGGGGTCGCGGAGCGCCATCGCGCTGCAGTTCCGGACGAAGGTACTCGTGTCGACAACATTCGTTCGCGGTTGCGCAAAGTAACGTTTGATTGCCTGCTTCATGATCGTGTGCACCGTGGTGTCGTCTTCAACGACGTGTCGGAGGATGGTGGCAATGTATGAAGAACTTCCCGTGACCGAGGACGTCTTAAGGCGACGGAAAAGTAACGCAAGCCCGTCCCTTTGAACGAACTGCGTCGCGACATCATGGTTGCGCGTCAAGAGCACGAACAGCCGCAACGTTGACAGGAGCTCGTCGTTCGGCAAGTCGGGAATTGCCAGCAGACGTAAACAAAAGTCGAAGACGATCGTTCGAGCGTCGGAGAGCGCTGGTCCTTCAGAAAGAGCTTCCGATGCGACAGGTTCTCCTTCCTTGGGCGACGAAATGCTCCGCGGTTCATCGGCAAGGGTGAACAACGCCTCGGTAACTAGCAAATGTGCAGCAAGCCATTTGGGGATCGACGGATGCTCGGGATCGATGCTGACTGGGTTGGAGAGCAACAAAGCGAGCAGGCATTCCATGAGATTGGCTCTCAACTCTGTGCTCAGCGAAGCCGGCGTCTCGCAAAGCACCAATGCCAACAAGCGGCACCGGTTCGCAAGCGGTTGTTCTTGAACATCGTATGCAAACGGCGAAAAGTCCTTGATGTCATCGACAAGATTGCGGACCGCTTGCTGCTGATGCTGATTGTTGGGTCGAATGAAGGCGGTGTGGAGGTGGAAAATGAGCGAAAGATGCTCGTCGACCAAAAGCAACGCCTGGCGGCTGATCTTGGCACGCAGGGGCTCCCGGGCTTCTTCAAGCTGCGCAAGCCATTCCTCTGTTGTTTTCTCGACCGGTGCAGGGGGATCAGGTACCGTCTCTGTCGCCTGAGCAGACATGGAATCAGATTCGACTTGGTCCATGGCG
Organism: Mycena kentingensis (nom. inval.); assembly: GCA_014461125.1. Taxonomy (NCBI): domain Eukaryota; kingdom Fungi; phylum Basidiomycota; class Agaricomycetes; order Agaricales; family Mycenaceae; genus Mycena; species Mycena kentingensis (nom. inval.). The sequence continues at coordinate 112,969 of JACAZG010000007.1, read as the reverse complement.
ACTGGTTCATCCGTGCTTGTTTCAGCAGCATCGCCAGGCTCAGATTCCTCGCCATCACCCTCATCATCTCCGCCCATGTCACCGGCGCCGGGGACAGGGTCAGGAGGGAGAGGGAAAGGATGCGACAACAACAACTCTGTTGCTGCGTTCAAGTTGTTTTGCGTACGGGCAAGGGCGCGTTCCGCCGCAGAGCGCGGGAAGCCCATATCAGCCAGCTGCTGGACGCGAGCCTGGTCGACGGTAACCGTTCGCGGAACCGATGGAGCACCCTCGGCCGCAGTATCCGACTTGGCCTCTTCCCCATCGCCGTTGGTGAGCTCCAGGACCGTCTGGACGATCGACCGACTAACGGTCAACGGCGCAGAGATGAGCCACGGCGCATCCCAGAGTCCTTTGAGTACGGGCAAGGCAGCGAAGCGCAACTTGACGAGGAAGTTGCGGGGCTCAAAGTATCCGGGTTCCGTGTCCTTTTTGTCGCGAGTGACGATGAGGAGAGTTTGGCCAGACTCGAACAACGGCTTTGACGAGATCAGGGGATGAATGAGCTGTAAAGCGATCTTGAGAGCTCCATACGCGGCCATGAGGTCCCGTTTGTCGAGCTCGGTACGATCCTCGGGGCGCTGGGCTGCGATGGGTTGTATCGTAGCCATCAACTTGGTGCAGACGTCAAACACGGAGTTCAAACCACCCGCTTCATATAAGGCCGAGAGCTGGACGGTATGAAGGGTGTTTTGCGAGGAACGTTCTATAATGGTAAGTTAGCAATAGGAAAGTGGATATCGCATGACTGACCATCGACCAAGAGGAGATGGAACAGACCGAGCATGACGGCGTAGTAGGACGATACAGAAGGACCGTCGTCTAATTTACTGAATAAATGTGACAATGATGGCATCACAAAGGACCCACCAATCCCCGTCAAGTCAAGATGCTTGACCATGATCTCGGCAATGACACTCGACGAGTCGGTGATCTGCTTCTTCTGCGTCGCGTCGGGGTTGCGTCGCGCGTGGAACATCTTTACCATCGCCTGGAAAAACGGCGCCAAAGAGTTGGGCAATCCCTGCGTTAGGTGCTTGAGTGCAGCAGCATTGTGATGTCCACTGGTCGTTACAGCTGGTGCCGCTGCTGCCGGCTGGGGAGGAGGAGTGTTGGCCGCTGTGGTGGTTGTAGATTGCTCCTCCGTTTGAACTCCGTTGACCGCTGGAGCGGCAGACGTTTCCGCCGGGACGTCGGAGTCGGGAAGCGGTGCGGTCGTTTGCTCTGGGGTACCCTCGAGGGGAGAAGAGAGCGGAGACGATGCAACCTCAATGCCCTTGCTAACAAGTCCCTCCTTTAGAACGATGTTCTCCCATATCGTCGCCCGGTGCAGTGCTCCCAACTGCTTGATGACCTCGGGTGACGTGCTGCTCATAAACGTCTGCAGCAAACTTATCGCGGCACGCCCGTGCGCGTAGCCGGCTGTCGCGAAAACATCCGAAAGGAGGGTGATGCGGATGTGTAGTGTAACAAGCTCGCGGAAGGTCCGGTTGCCGTCCGAAGATCGTTCAGCTGCAGAGCGTTAGAACAGAAAACAATGACTATCTCCACAAACCAGCAAGATCGACGAGAGGTAACAGCTTTGAATCCCCTTTAAGCGTCTCCCAAAAGTCCTTGGTCGCTTCCAATGACTCCTTGACAAGTTTCGAGAGATGCGCAAGCGTCTCGGGCGTAGTAACCTCAGCCATAGTCCGCATAACCTGGACGAGCGAGTCGGACGCCACGCTGTTTGCGAAATCATACGGGATGCACGGTAGGCTGGTGATCCTTCCGAGCCGCTCGAGGCCATCTGCAGAGGTGATGAAGTCCTTGCAGTGGGGAGTGTGCTGGAACAAGCCCTCGAGGAACTATTGCAATGGTTAAATGAAGAAATAAGCTAAGAAACGGAAGCGTACGCGGAGGAGAACATCAACAAACGAAACGATGTTATTGTCGTGTGTCGTCTTAGCAGGGCCCTCCTCAGCTGCGGGTGCTACGGCATCGTCTCGGGGCGCGTCTGTCGTCGAGGATACGTTGGGCGCATCAACATCGGCCATAGGGACGTCGCCTTCGGAAGTGACCTCGAGGTCAACGAGTTTGTACCATTGCTGGATCTGGACCGGCGCAATGAAGGCCTTGCCTAAAATCTCGAGTTTGCCGAGTGTCGCCTTGATGGCCTCAAAAACCTGGCCCTTGAGGAAGGGATGGTGACGGATGAGTTCGTCGATGGTGGTGCCGATGAGGACGGCGTTCTCCTTGTCGAGTAGAACCTTGAGGTGTTGTTCCGACGAAAAGATGGAGAAGATGGCGGGGATAACGCTCGGATGAGCCTCGAGTTGAGCTACACCGGCTTCGTTCAAACACAACGCGCCGATTGCGTTTGGAATAGCTTGAATGACCTATGCAAGATCAGCAAAGACACCTCATGTACTTATCGAACATACCTCGATCGACGGTTCCAAGCCGACTTCAATAGTCTTGAAGAAGACTTCAGGCAAACCCGCCTCCTGGATAATTGCGAGAGAGGTAGGCTCGTTGTGGATAAATGTGGCCATGATGTTGATCGCTGCGTGCGCCTCAACGACGATGCCATCGACAAAGTTTGAGACGTACCCAGTGGGACAACTGTCGGTCCAAAGAGACCGCGGTACTTGATGATCTTCTTCAGCGACGCCAAAATCGACATGTCGATAAGACCACGCAATCCTTCGGCTGTGCCCGAGGACTGCATCATTCGGTGGATAGAACGCAGTACGTGCTTCAAGAGAGCGGCACGGGCGACAGGCAGCTCCACTAAACGATTGGTTTCAATAGGAAGGACCCGTCAGCCGAGAAAAGCGCCTACTATGGCCTGCATGAACCTCTTGAGCTCGTTGCTCGTCGCCGAATTCTTTCAAATCCACATCGATTTCGTACTGTATTATGGTCAGCATAAGGAAAAGAGGAAAACAGAGACCATACCTCGATCCGCTGGACGAGGGCCTCGACACCGCGAGCGGCACAGAAGAGCGAGAATGCGTTGGTGAAGCTGTACAGCACATTGTCGACTAGCTGCATCGTCTTCGAAACTAGCGGCAAGCGATTGGGCAACTTGTTCTCGATCATTTGGATGAGAAGAGGAATAAGGCCCGCGCCGACGATCATATTTCCGCCGGAGGCATGAGCTGCGATGTACGTGAGGAATGACCAGAGCGCCTCCGTAAACGAGTGAGGAAGCGTAGACTCGGGATTCGTGACATCGGCGACCGTCTTACGAATCATGCTCATCAGGAGGCCATGGTTGACCCCGGCATTGACGGCGGTCAAGACCTCTTGGACGCGGTTGCGGTACCGCGCGAGGGCATCGAGGGCCGCGAGCGCGGCGGTATGGACGGCAACAGGAATACCCTTGTCGGTCTGGAGCAGCTCCGCGATGTGGTTGATTACATCCGGCTCATAAAGGAAGAGCGAAGTAGCCGCCTGAGGCTCGGGATGGGTGTGGCCAAAGATCGCAACTGCGAGAAGGCGGACGACGACTAGTTTTTCTCTTTCCGCCTCGTTTCCGCGCTTGAGTACGAGAGCAGCACGGATGCGACACATTAGCTCAAACTTGTCTGCTTCGGGAACAGCATATTTTTCGACTATATCCGCCAGAACATCGACTTCGGACTTGGAGTCGAGAGTGGCAGAGTCGACGTGAATGCTAACCGCGTTGGATGAGGTGGTCGCGGTGGGCTTGCGCTGAGAACTCTGGGGTTCGGTGTCCGTGTCCATCTTGTCCTGGTCGCTGCGCGCATCCTCGTTGGTGCGGTAGAAACTGAAGTGAACTTGACGAGCGTCGGCAGGAAGAGCATCGACGGTCGGGACTCCCTGTGGACTAGCCAAATCGACGAGGCTGACGCCGTATTCCCGCATGTGGGGCCAGCGTTTGGCGAGGGATTGAAGACGGGGAGTGGAGATGTTGAGAGCATGGGAAACCGACGGCTGGGCCGAGTATTGCTGAGATGGACGAAGGAGCAAATTGAGGGCCAGAATGAGTACGTCGAGATCTGGAGTGAACAGCAAGCTGTTGAGGCGCTACAGAGTCATCAGCGTAAGTCAAGTTGAAAGGACGGCCATACGTCGTACGAATGGAACATCTTGCGGTTGGTCGAGTTCTCCAGAAGGAGGCGCTCGAACCTGAGGATTTCGCACAAAGTTGCTTTGGTTGCGGGGGTGAAGACGTTGACTTGGAGTTTGTCGACTTGGTAGTCGCGAATTATTTCCTCCATAATCGCGTCAAACTTGTTGAGGACTTTAATCCATGCATTGAGGTCGGATCTGGGCCATTTCCAAGCGTCTATCTCTGCTAGAACGCGGGAAAGGTCGTCGTTGGGTGTGCCCAGGAGGCGAGCGATGAGCTCAGCGACCTGGGGTGAGGGCGCGACGGCGCGTTTAGATTTGTGGAGGATTTTCATCGTCGCGGGCCGGACCCAAAGACTGTACTAGCCAGTCAAAGAATCGACACCCGGAGCCGCGTCGTGGTGAGCGTTGGGGACGAAAGGTGGAGGACGTCACAAGCCCAATGAGTTTGCCAAATGACAACTCTCGACTCGCTACTAAGTCCACAGGCGGCAAAGACGACCTTCGCACTCCAACCACCGCCGGCAGCAAGGGAATCCACAGCCTCCGACTACGAGCTCGACGATGAGCAGTTCTCTCCAATAGCCCTAACATCGGGCATGAACGCCGAAGACACGCCCTCGGAATCGACACAGAATAATTCCGACACTCCCCCAGTGCGTCCAGTGTACTCTGTCGCGGAATCTGATATCGCCCCACAGCCAACCCGAGAGCGGTCCGCTTCCACAGCGACCGTCAACGGCGTTCCATTCATTTTGGCGCGTCTCGATGAAGCTGGAAAGCGCGTTAGTGTCGACGGTCAGCACCAACTTCAAGACCGGTTTGCTGCTCGAAAGGAACAAGAGCGGGACGACGATGCTGCAACAGCCGCAATAGACTGGGGTGCGCTAGAGCTCGCGCGACGATGCTACGACTTATCTTGCGATTTCACAGACTTCTGGGGGGCAGTTATATCAGACTACCAGCTCTTTGCGTCCGAACATCCGGAGGAACTAGCGCAAGCAATTGCACGGGGAATCCCAGGAACTTTGAGAGGTGTGTAACAGCTGGCTCGGGCGGCGGACACCTGCTTACCCTGCATAGGGATGCTTTGGCAACTAATGTTGGTCGTCGCCTTCCGCGGCTGAGTATCTACATACTCAGATCTCCATGCAGGGCGGCATCGAAAGATCCAGAGCTTGAGCAGACATATTTACGACTCTTGAAGCAGTCTAGCTCGCACGAGAAGAGCATAACACGCGATCTCGGCCGGTAAATATACCTAGGCCGCCAATTTCCTGGCTGAGCTCATATAGCACCTTCCCCCACCACGATTATTTTACCAACGGGCAAGGAATCGGCCAAGAAAACCTCTTCAATGTTCTCAAGGCATATTCTTTGTATGATGAGGCGGTCGGGTACTGCCAAGGACTTCCCTTTGTCGTCGCAATCCTGCTCTTGAATGTAAGCTCGACCAACTCTTTCCAATATCTACTGATCTTGCGTAGATGCCAGATGAAGAAGCCTTCAGTCTCCTTGTCCGGCTAATGCACGTATACGACTTGAGAGGACACTTTATGCCCGAAATGCCAGGTATGCTCACCACTCCTTCCGTCTCGTTCCCTCATATTCCCATTCAAGCCCTCCAATTACGACTCTTCCAAGTGCGTCACCTTCCCTTTACTACTCCCCAAACTCATGCATTCAGTTCGACCGCCTAGTCGAAGAACTGTTGCCCGTCCTTCACGTCCACTTTCTGCGGCAAGGCGTCAAATCGTCTATGTATACTTCTCAGTGGTTCCTCACACTATTCAGCTATCGGTACGTCCAACGCCCTACACCCAGCTCAGCCAACAATCCCATAGATTTCCGCTCGATATCGTGTACCGGATATACGACAACTGCCTCGCAAGCGGGATAGAAGCCATCTTCGGATTCAGCATCATGCTGTTAATGAAGAACGAGGACGTTCTTTTGACGCTCAAGTTTGACCAAATCTTGGAATTCCTGAACAATCGGCTGTTTGACCGATACAAGGCAAGTTTCGCCGCGATCCGGTCGGTGGTCGCCCGACTGACCCTTGTCCAGGTCGAGCCCGAGGAGGGTGCGGACGCCGAGGTCCGATATCGCGTTGACGAGTTTGTGCAAGACGCAGTGTCACTGGCCATTACTCCGTTCATGCTGGACGGTTACCGGCACGAGTACGAAGAGATGGTGGTACGCCGGGCCTTCCTCCATGTTGTGGGCCACGTCCTAATGCCTTTTTCTAGCGAGAAAAGAACAAACACGCGAGCGAGATGGACGAGCTCCGGAATAGCAACCGCGTTCTCTCTTCCTCCGTCAAAACACTAGAGTCTAGCCTGGCGCAACTGAACACAGAACATGTCAACGTCTTGGTATCTATATTTTTCCTCCCATCTGACTACTGCTAATGGGCTTGCCTTAGAACGAACTCGTCCAGTCGCGCCTGCGCAACGAAGAGCTTGAGGGAGAGTTGGTCAAATATAAACTGCTTTACGCAGAGGCAGCACACGAGAGCCAGATCCAGGACGCGTCGTCACAACGCTCCAGTTTCGCCAGCTTACTCACATTTCGAAGAAACGGATAGCTTGTAGATGTTTGCTTTTGTCGATACCCCCCACTGTATTTTTAGTACATTTGTTTTGGGCCGTACGCTATTGGTGATACACATTAATGACTGGTTTAACACTACATAGGGCGAAGAAAGCCAACTCCTAAAACCCAAGCTGCTCCACGAAACTCTGCCATGTAGCATCGAGCATCGGGGGTGTCGTCCCACCCGTGTTGCCATAGCCTTGCAGCGCCCCCATGTTGAAGCCGCCGAATGCAGCATTCATCTGGGGCGGGTTGAAAGGCGCGAGCCCATGGAACTGCACACCCGCCATATCTTCGGGAGCAAAAGTCGCGCCGTAGAACAGCGACGGTTCCCCGAGGTCTGGAAACGTCAGCAGATAGCCCCAGCCGGTAACAGTAGACATACCAAACGACCGCATGTCTTGCGCAATTGTGGGATGCATCGGCATAGCAAGATCGGGGTTGGTGGTGGTACTCGGTGTGCCTGATATGCTACCACTCCCAGCGGGACTGTTAACTTGAAAATCCGTGAGGTTGGCGATGTCTCGTGGATCGCGCAAATCTCTCGGCGAATCGCGCGCAGAACCTGGCGTTACGCGAGAATCTATGGACGAGCCGGGCGATGGCGCATCGGTAGGTGGTGCAGGCGAAATCAGCGTCGTCCCACCTCCCAACCGGTCGAGGTCCGCGGGGGTGATGTTGCAGCTACCGTCGTAGAGATTGGGCGGCGTGCTGTCTACAATCTGATGTGCTTTGCGGTGAAGAATGAGAACAGGTTGCTGCGGTTGCGGGTCAGCCCTAAACACACCAAGAACAAAGGACGTACCACAAGATGCGCAGCGAATCGACTGCTCGCCGCAGCATCTTGGAATACACGCGCAAGCGCATCCAGCTCCTCCAGAGACGACGGCGCCATTTTCGAGGACGGTGACCGAACGACAAGCATGCACATGACAATCTGAACCAGTCATTAATATTTGCAGGCCATGAAAAAAAGTTAACAAGCGTACCGCAGCCGACAGCGCTGGCGACCAAATCGGGCCTAACCTCGTCAACAAGTGGGAGTGATCTCGCCACAAAATGACCAGTCCCCGAATCAACCTCCAGGCCGATCGGTATGCCGCCATTACTGAAGGAATCCACTTGTGACTGGCTAGATCATCTGGCTTCTCTTGGAGAGCTTGACCAAAGTATGGTCGATGGAGGTTCAAAAGCGCTGCCAAAAAAAAGGTCAAGTAGCGTCTCTTAGGCGCGAGTAACATCACCCACAAGTCTCCTTGACCTGCAACACCAAGAAGCGTTGCAGGAAAATCGCATCGGGAGGAGGAGGATTTTCGGCGCCGCAGGTTGGCCGCAATTGAGTAGGGATATAGAAGTCGCGGATTTTGCGATCCAGCTCAAGAACGGTGTTGTAGCCTGGCCCGCGAGTTCCAAACGCAGTTGTGACGACGTTGTGCAGCAGGACGCTGTACTTGGCCATCCACGAAAAGACTATGAAACTTGAGCTCTGTATTGGACGGACTGGAGAAGACGTACAGCTTAGTCCTCGTCCATTATCAGCTGCAAGCACTTCTGGTGGATCGTTCGGGCTTGGACAGTCCACCTGATTCGCGGACATCGTCACCGGTCGACCGATAGAGAAGCTCTAAAGTAAAACTACATCAGTAACGCCGCAAGAATAGTCGATGGGCGCACCATCAGCGTGTCTGATATAAAGAGCTGCCAAAACAGCCGCGTCCGCCGTTGCGCTGCCTCTTCGGGGAGCTTCCAACGACTGCTATCGAGGTCTGCAGGACGACGTTAATTATCGTTGCGATAATAGAACAAAACGAACGTAGTCCCAACTGAGCAACTCCGGTCAGCGTTGAGAAATTTGGTCAAAGTTGAGGGCGCACGCTGTAGCCCAGTCGTACAGCTGTTCCAAGATACAGCCAAGCAGCATTGGTACTAGTTGTTGAACCTTCCCAGTCTGCAATATCCATGTAGTGGGCCATATGAAGCTTTGAACATTAGAAATACCGCGCATTGGATAAGAAAACTGGGATATACTAGAGATTGCACTGCCGCCATTGTCGTCTCCTTGACTGGTAAGGACAAGGAGAGACTGGCCCGAGCGAGATACAGGAATTCTTGCGCCTCCACTGAGTAGGAGTGCTTCTTCGGGTCGAGTAGTGTCGCGATGGCAAAGACGGAGAAAAGAAGTGAAAGGGACGGATGGGGTCGCAATATTGAGGAAGTTCTATCCCAATTTGAGAACCTAGCGCTTGGGAGAGAAAGCACGAACGGTGCGCGATAAACGGCGTCCACAACATCGTCAAGCAGCTCTTTCCGCTGGAGGGTAAAGGTCCTGGACGCGTCAGATTTCGAGTCGCGAGTCTCATTATAACGCACAGATATGCGCCATGGTGCAAATAGGTATCGCACAACCGAATTGCTTCGCTCAACGACGGCAAGAAATCCATGACTTCGCGCGTTAAATCGGGATCGGCAACTTCGCAGTGAGGAAATGCAATCTCGGTTATGCGCCGTGACAGCCTCGGACTCGTAGAAGGATACTCCGCCCCGAGCTTCTGGACCATGGGCTTGGAGAGCGCGGAGAGGAGATACTGAGGCTTGGTAAGCGATACAAATGAGAAATGTGCTGAGTAATTCGCCTCGGAGCGTGCAGTTTGCCCAATGAAACTCGACTCTCCATGCGGTCCGATGGTCAACGTACCAAAGGCGTCGATAAAGTTTTCTTCTTCCGAACGCCCTTGTACTGGGTCAAGTCCGTTCTGTAGAGAAAGACTTGGCGGAGACGATGACGATGCAGCAGTTGCGCCTTCGTGATTATTCGAGACGTTCTCTCGGAAATGAGAAGTAGCCATGAGCTTGATCTGAAGGAGGTCGGAGTGGAGGAGGGCATGCGGGATGTCGGTGCACGAATCGTTAAGAGTGCGGAGGCCATCCTCAAGTTCACGGATTCGCGAGCAGAGAGTTTCTATCCGTTGGTGGAGCTCTTCAGTATTCGCGAGTACCAGACGATTGCCCTTGCCGGCTAGTATAGTCCGTGTCACTCAACGCAGCAAGGAGATAATAGCGACGCACCCGAAGCTAGCTGTCCCTCTGGACATATCGCGGAGCAGCCGCGTTGCACGCACTTGCCGCAGGGAATCTGAGATGGGTAAGCTCACCGTGTCGCAGCGACTATGGCGAGATATTTGCCTGCTTGTCGCATCGAAGCTTGAGGCGCCTACATTCAGCGCAGCTAGTCGGACTGCAGACGAGTTTGAGAGATTGCGAGAGTATAGACTGGTGGGTGCATACACTCGTCCGGGTTTCTTTCTTGGCCGATCCTCCTTGTCCTTGGGTGAAGCTCCCATAATTTATTCGAACCAAAGCCTAGCAGGAGATGGTGGTGGCGGGATGCAAGCGATGTCACGCTGAAATGTTCTTTGACCTCAACGTTCCGGTCTACCACCCCGTCCAGGCGTCCTCCTCGTCCAAAAAGAACAAGGGCAAGCAGCCGCAAACTGCTGTCGATGTCGTGTATACTCCGACCCAGATAGCGGCAGTCGAGGCTCGCGTCGACCTCTTGGTCCATTGTACGTCGCCGTCGCTCTCGGAATCGCCGCCGCCGCCTTCATCCGCGCAGTAGGATACACCGTAATCGCGTTCAACCAGACAGTAAACTCCACAGTAAACCCCAAAGCGCACACGAACACCCTCGATCCCCTCCTCGCACACTTGAAACCGCGTCCGGGCATCGTCTTTCTCAAACGCCTCACCATCGTCCTCGACGCAGAGAGCGAAAAAGGCCCAGGGGCGGGCCTTACCCTCCCCAACGCGCAGACATTCAAGCCGTACGACCTGCTCGCGGTCATGCCCACGTCCCAGACCACATTTTCCCTCGCATGCCTCACGCATAGCGTCCCTAGCGCCGTAACAGCACACATAATCGCCCTCCCCCTCACCCTCAAGCTTGACTTCCGTCTGCGCCATTCTCTCGTACGGACTGCCATCAAGAACGGCGCCGTGTTTGAGCTCAGCTACGTCGGTGCCCTCGGCGGTGAACACGACGCGGTGTTGGTGGACGTCGGCGCAGCGGAGAGCGGCGCGTCCGCAAAGCGCAACTGGTGGGCAATCGGGAAGGAAATCGTGCGCGTCACCAAGGGCAAGGGGCTCATGGTCAGCGGCGGCGTCGTTGCGCAGGCCGATTTGCGTGCACCAAAGGATGTCGCAAATTTGTGAGTTGCAGCTTCTGAGAACCGCGTACTCACTCATCGCGGAACAGGATCTCACTTCTTGGCGTCGCGCAGGACGTTGCACAGGCCGCGTCGACTAAAGTCACGAAATCGTTGGTTTTACGAGCGCGTACGTTCTTCAGGTTTGAATCTTCTCGGTCCTGATTTTGCACAGAAACGCGGCAGACATACCGAGCAGTCTTTTCCGAACCTGTTCTCGTTGTTCCGTCAGGCTCTGTGCCCGAGCAGACTCCAGCACCAACGACAGAAACCAAAAAACGGCCGAGGGACGACGAAGAAACCGAGGTATCGAAGCCGCCACCTGCGACGCCGAACGGAGCAACCGAGGGATCGGGGCGCAAGAAGAAGAAAAGAAAAAAGGGAAACGGCGAAGTCAACGGGCAATAGATGGACATGCGCATAGCATAAATTGCATGAAAGAGCATTTTGTATCTACTCTTCGTCCTCGTCGTCGCCACCCTCCTCCTTCTTGGCGGCGGCAGCGGCACGCTTGCGCTTGACGCGACCAGGACGGCCTCCGCCATAAGGCGAAGTGAGCGCAAAGTCGATGTGTTTTTGGGCGTCAAGGCGAACGACAAACGAAGGAACGTTGACAATTTGGCGACCGACACTGAATGAACGGTGATTAGGACAAGACAGAAAGCTGAATAGCGCACACACCGAATGTGGCGCTGGCGGATGAGGACACGAGCGTGGTGGATGGACTTTGCGAGGCCGGACTTGAAGACCTGGGTCTGGAGACGGCGCTCCAAGAAGTCCTCGACCTTGAGAGCCAGCACGTAATCGAGTCGCATGCGGCCCTCGTCGAGCACACCGATACGGACGAGACGGCGAATCAGGGCATTTCCTTCGAAGAGACGCTTGGGATCCTTGTCGTCGAGCTGGCCTGCGCGTCAAGCTCATTTTCGAGGTTCGCAGACGACGCACCTTGAGCAATTCACGGGCAGCACGACGAATTTTTGAGAGGACGAGGGCGATGCGCCAGATTTCGCGCTTGTTCCGCAGACCGTACTCGCCAGCAAGCTACCAGAGTATGAGAAAGAGGAAAGAAAGAAGCGGATAACGCACCTTGAGCTCGGCGTCGAGACGAGCGGACTCGAAAGGCCGACGGGGGACCTTGTAGCTGGGAGAAAAAAGGGCATTTTAGCCGCCACATAAAGTGGATCTTGAAGAGGGTTGTTCGTACGTTTTGGAGTGGTTGCGGGGAGCCCTGGGGAGGATGAGGACCGTGTAGCACAGCGCAGACGACGTACCGAGGCATCGGTCACCGGTGTGGCTTGAAGAGAGGCTGGATCAGGGTGACTGCCAGTACCACCAGTCTGTGACCTCGACCATCTCCTCCTCCACCTCAAGCCACCAATGCCGCACTCCTTCGGTTACCGCGCGCGTACGCGCCACATGTTCAAGAGGGGCTTCAAGGGTCTGTCCTCCCCATCCCTCCCCGTCTTGATTTTTCCAATGAATCCTCGCAGAGCACGGCCCCGTAAAACTCTCGACCTTCTTGATAAACTACCATGTTGGAGACATTGTCGACATCAAGGCAAACGCCGCCCAGCAGAAGGGTATGCCCCACAAGTACTACCACGGGTGCGTCCCCAGCGTACAATCTTTGTTGCAAAAAAATTGATACACCCTCAAGGCGTACTGGGATTATCTACAACGTTACGCCCTCCGCCGTCGGCGTTATCGTCCACAAAATCGTCGGCAATCGCTACATCGAGAAGCGGGTCAACCTCCGTGTCGAGCACATCCGTCACTCCAAGTGCCGGCAAGAGTTCCTCGACCGTGTCAAGCGCAACCACGACGCCCACGTCGAGGCCAAGGAGAAGGGCGGTGCGTTGGGCCTGTCTGTGTCTCCTTGCGGTCTTCTTATTCTGTTCACAGAACGCGTCAACCTCAAGCGCATTCCTGCGCAGCCCCGTCCCGCCCGCACCGTTACCGCCGCATCTTCTGGCAACGTGCCGCAGACGATGGTGCCGGTGCCTTATGAGACGACCATTTGAGCCGTCTTTTCCGTCAGTACCGTTCTTCGGGCTGGAACAAAGTGATAACCGGTTATACAGGCACTCGAGGCAGCTCGGGAGACGGAGTGTCGCGGTGGTTGTCGGAGTCGAGTGGGAGTCGGGGAGTGTACGCTACACACATGTTATGCACAACCACCAAAAAATTCCTTCATGCGCGCAGTCACGATTATCCACCTTGAATGCCTTCCTATCTCTTGATCTTCGCCCAAGCCCACTCCGAGTTTAGGATTCCAGAACTTTGCTCGGTCGCAGAGTTATTTGGTTTTACCATCTCCCTGCCTTCAAGCAACATCGACAACTCCCGCCCGTTCCTCGTCTGCGACCTGCCCTCCGACGAACACGCCCGTCTGCTCACAGATCGATGCATCCTGCTCAAGTACGCGCTCCTCCGGCCCCTCTACAGCCAATTAACGCGTCGAAAGACACGTCTACGAGTTCTACGCGCGCGGCGCGACCTACGCAGAGATGCACGCCGCAAACGCAGCTAACAAACACCTCTGGGAGCGCCACGCGCAGGATACATCGTTCAAGTTTGTCGTATCGGGCTACAACCACGGTATCCTGGCCTCCCGACAACGCGAAATCATGGAGAGCTTCGGGTACATGGACTTCTTGGGCGAGATTACGCTCAAGAACCCGCAACTGGTCTTGGGTTGTTTTGAGGAGTGTACGTTGCGACTCTGACTCGACTTGCCGACTCAAGACGCGCAGACGATACGGTTGAGGGACTCCCCGGCAAGCAACCCGACCGCGACGGTAAATTTCGACAAGTCTACTTTGGTCGCCTCGTCCGTCACCTCTTTTATGTTGCGTCTCGATTCTGAAGGCACCAGGTCGCCGATGGACAGGCGCGGTCGCTCATACAGGCATTCGATGTGAAGAAGCGGTCGTATTATGGTAACACGAGCATGGAGTCCGAGGTACTGGCCTTTGTAATGACTGGGTCACTGCTGAACGCCCCAGGTCTCCCTACTCATGGCGAACCAAGCTCTAGTCAGTCCCTGATCTCCTGCTCACGGATTCTCTCAAAACATCGGCAGGCATCGACGTCCAAGCTAGTATACGACCCGTTCATGGGCACAGGCAGCATGGCCTACCCCGCAGCGTACTTTGGCGCCCAAGTATACGGCTCCGACATAGATGGAAGACAAATGCGCGGAAAGAGCGGGAAAGGTACGCCGGTCCCCCAAAGAACGGGCTAGCAATTCGTAACCATACCCGTAGATGGCGCTCCTGGCGTTCTAAGAGCAGCGAAGCAATACGGCGTGGAGGATCGCGTCGTCGACCTCTGCACTTTCGACATTACGCGAAATCCCTGGCGGTGTGGGGTACGTCCGGCGCAGTACCTGATGAACGCGCTCTTCATCCACACAGGATCTATTCGACGCGATTATCACCGATCCACCGTGTCCGTCGCTTTTCCTCCCCTTCTGCACGCCCTCATCCGAGTAGATGGCGTTCGCGCAGGAGCAAAACGCCTCGGTCGTAAGAACCCGCTCTCGGAAGAGAAGCAGGCGAAAAATCTCGAACACCAGCAACTAGCCCGAGCGTAAGGCCATTGCACACCCAATCGCGCTTTCCTAACAAATCAACAGAAACTTGCAACCATACATCCCTCCAACAAAACCATACGAGCTTTCTGAACTCGCTGTAGACCTCGTCTTGTTGGCGAGGTATCTGCTCAAGCCCGGCGGGCGACTCGTCTTCTTCCTCCCAACCGTGAACGAAAACTACGAAGAAGTGGATATCCAAGGGATGCTCTGCGAGGGGATGAGCCTCGTCGCCAATTCGCTGCAAGACTTTGGGTCGTGGGGACGGCGGGTAACCCATAACCAAGTTGGCTGGTGCTTTGCTCACTAATTATAAAGTTGGTGACGATTCGGAAAGACACCTCGAAGAGTTATCCGCCTCCCAATTTCGCGGAAGAACGTGCGCCAACAACGGGCCACGTCCCCGCGCACAAAGACTTTAGGGAACACTACTTCCGTGGGTTCAACAAGGACAAGTCTGATGTACACGCAACATAGCAAAACAAAGAACACGCCAGGGTCATAACATTACACTGATACAGAGGGAGCGGCGGGAAGTCGGCGCGCCTGCGACATTTCCAGCTTTTCCCGATCGATTGCTTTCCTCGTTTGTTCTCCGCGGAGGAAGAAGATGGAGGAGCAGACAGTCAGAACGACGGCGCCGTTGAAAATGAGCGCCTTGCGCATGTTGAGTGGTGGGTTTGCGTCGGGCCCCGCACGCAAGGCACCCTCAACTGTACAGCAATTTAGCATTACGAGGAGTAACGTAGAACAATACTAACCCAGCACGAATACGACGGAGAGCGCGTTGCACATGAAGAAGAGCAGCGCGGAGCTACCATCAGCGTTGCGTGTCGTCTCTACCGCGAGCTCGAGCCCGACCGGTAGCATCGTAACCGACGCGATTCCTATGATAGCGCCCAGCGCGTATATCGTCGCAGTATTATTTGGGCGAACTGAAAGCAAGGTCATCAGACGCTACGGAAACTACAAAAGTAGACATACCGGCCCAGATCAGCGACAGCCAGGTGCAAGCAACGACCGGAACGAGGCATTTGGCAGTGATAGCCAAGTGGTTCGTAAAGACACGGTCGAACAGCGGGGACGTGACGATCGCGGCAACGATGCCGCTCAACAGCAATACCGCGCCCACAAAACCGGCCGTGTCGGAAGAATACCCGACAGGCTGGAGGATCTGGCCTGTGAGGATACCGAAAACGTTGACGCTGGATGAAAGGACGCCGAATACGCAAGCGATGATGACCTAGGAGCGTGTTACAGCGCTATTTTTGAAGAAATACGAGACCTGAACGGACAAAGTCGATTCGCTCACGACCGCGCATAGGCGGATCAGACTCTCTCCCTTTGTTGGCGACAGCCCGGAGAAGCGAAAGCAGCCCGGGCGTCTGCTTTGATGCCGCATACGCTAGCCTGGGTCAGTAATCTGCCTATGTGCATGCAAGAGACAAACTTGGAGGCGTTGGTGGCGCAGCGCTGATTAGGAACACGAACGGCGCTGCAGCGGTAGCAACAATTCCAAGGATCAGAATCTGTGAAAGCTTGGGCGAGTGCAAACGGGGCGATAGGGACCGGCTACTTACCGATTGTCGCGTTGTGCCGACGATGGGGCTCATTAGTTGGCCCAAAGCTCCACCCACTGGGTTGGCTGCATGCAAGAAGTCAACCCCTGGAGGCCAGCTGATCTCTTCATGCACGCACCGATAGCTAGGACCATAGTTGCGGTAACTCGTCCTTTCAAGTCGAACCACGTCTCTGAATATTTGGGTCCTAGAACTTGGTAGATCGGTTGTGCTATTGCGGCGAAAACCTGTTCACTGGGGTTAGTTTCTACCACAATATAGCGAGGGGGGACATACCTGGCCCAGAAAGATTAACGCGTAGGCGCCTCCCCGGGAAAGGCCGTGAATCGTGCCGGCATATCTTATCCAGGCAGAGAGTACCAGCATAATGGCGCCCAGATCGCACTACGCGCCGTTAGCAGGAAAGTCGGAGGAGATATGCCCAAAACGCACGGTACGGCGAATACCATAGCGGCGTATGAGTCCAGGAACCAGAAGAGACACGGGCAGATAGAGGGTGGCGACTATATTCCCTAGCCAGTTCACTTGGTCGAGATTAAACCCAAACTCGTCGACCACTTGCAGACTCGTTAGCCTCCATTGATGGTGCACAGAACGACGCACTCGGAGTTGCAATGGGACCAAACCACGGCCAAGAAAGGCCTCCGGCGATGTTCAAAATTACCTGGAATCGAGTTATAGGTTTTAAAGCTGAGAACGGGGCTCCCGGCGCACAAGACCAGTAATCCCGATGAACCGACGTCGATAAAGCTTGTATTCCGTCGAGTGGACGCTGTGGACTTCTGCGTCGTCGCCGGACGGGAATTTCTGGACTTCGTCCATCTCGAGAGGAGAGCCCTTGGAGTCATCGCGGGCGGACTCCATGCAGAGGCTTGTGCCGCTGAACCGAAGTTGAGAGCAAAAAGGGAAAGCAGCTCGGCGTGAGCAAGGCTAAATCCAGCAACTGCTTCCACGCGGATCTTTCGCGACCTTGATGCCCAGTCCTAGTCGTGCTCAAAGGTCTTCTATTGTTTGCTTGTATGTATGCCACAAATATACAATGTAGAATGCTAGTTATACAACGTGCAGGGTAGAATTATTGGAAGCTAGATAGCTCTAATCGTTCTAGAGGGTCATATCGTTCATCGAATATCACCAGGTCTCGACGAGGAAGAAGCAGAGGAATCTCGTCGAGCCATGGTAACGCTGCTTCGTGAGCTCGTAGAGACAGAGGGAGTGCGAGGTTCGCCCAGCGGGGGTTTCGTCGCTGTTGAACTAACGTCTCCCTTTTCTAGGGTTGAAGGTTCGGTTGGAGCTTGCTCGGATTGTCGCCCTCGTAACTTCCTCCATATGAGACGACCACCCGAGTGGACGACAATGTTGCCAACGACGACGAGGACGGCGATGGAGGAGATGACCGCGATAACGGCGCCGATCGCCACCCGTGGAATGGCACCGACATCGAGAGCTTCCACAAAGGCCAACAGCAGCCCAGTACAGACAAGCCGCACAACGGCAAGGTATGTGGACAGAATGTCGCCGCCTCGCTTCAAGTAAGGCTTGAGGACAACGTGTGCCACCACGACGGCGACCTCGATGATCAAGCAGACGACGACCTGAGACTGGCCATGGCCCTGGCCGGTCGCAATGACGATTGCTCGCACAAACGCGGCCGCCAGCGATACGAGGAAGAAATAGTACCGCACAGGGCGGAACCGCTCGTATAAAGGCGCATGCATGGTCGGCTGTCCGGCCTGCACTTCGAGCGCGTCCGTAGACTCTCGGCGAACCAACTGCAAGGTCGTATATGTCGGATACACGACGGACGCGGTTATTGCGAGGAACGCTATCACCGAGAGAAAGACCGAAAGCCACGAATCCTTCAACGTCCACTGATAGAACGCAAAGATGTAAATCGGTGTTAATCCCGCAAGGGCCTAATCGAGTTCAGAGTCGCCTTTTTTGTTGGTCAAGAAAAAAAAAAAAACATACCACGCGGAGGACCCATGCCCGAACGAAGGCGGGATATGAAAATTTCCATCGACAGCGAGTCTCGGCATTGCTCAGCTCGTATCGGTCAGCGAGGAACCGGGCGCCGAAAAGCGCGGCTACCACGGTTAACGCGACCGCAATGACCATCAACCCGACCAGGAACACGGTGCTCAATGCGTTGGCCGAGCCAATGTGTATCGAGTTGACAAATATCGGGATCCCGGCCTGGAGCACGTTGTTCGAGTCGTCGGTAACTGTCTGAACTTCTCCGGCGCTGGTCGCGAGCTGCTGAACTCCATCGAGCGCGACACGCGAAACGGAGTAAGTTTGTGGAACAGCGGCGGAATAGTCTGCAAACAGCGACTGGACTGTTGGGATTTGGAGATTGTTACTATATGGGCTGAGCTTCCGGTCGACGAGAGCGACAGCAGAATCGGCGGTCGAGTTGGCCATATGGCCGCCCGTACGTGCGCGCATATTGTCGATCGCAGCTTGAATCCTGGGATTCGAGACGAGACCCAGGACATAAGCGAAGTTGAGCGTGAACGCGCGGTAAAGGAGGGGATGATTGAGGCTGAGCAACCCTGTTGTCGCGATGAACTGGAAGAGATGAAAGAGGTCGAGGAGACGGTGCGGTAGTGGCGGAGAGGGCGCACGACGCGTGGTCTGCCAGATACTGCCGACAAGGACTAACAGCAGCACGATTCCAGTGGCCAGAGGTACTGCTGGCTGGTGGACAGATAGGCCGTTGGAAAGCGTGGCCTGGACACACGCCTTCACCTTGCCAGTGCCGACCTCGACGAGGGTGAGCTGCGCGAAAGCCTCCAGGTCGGGTATTTGGAAAGCTATTTTCGGGATACGCTTGGAAACTCCGAGTGTCTGGGGCAGTGATATCGTTTGAGAGCCTGGAAATGAATTATGGCGCGAGTCGAGGTGTTTTACACGGATGCGTACCGGCAAAGTGGTACATGGGGAGGGGGCATAGCGCGCCTGGTGTGGAGGGTCAGTGTGGAGTCCTGGCTCCAAGATGATGACGGACCGCCCAAAAGGTCGCAAAGGTCGACGGTAATGTTGACGAGTCCTAGGCCATAGGCTTGTAGAACGATGTTGGCATTAACGCTGACGTTCTTGGCCTAGGCTGGATGAGCGCGGCGCGTCGTAATCGGGAGATGAGACGCACAACGCTTGCTGCAGAGATATTGAAAAATATGCTTTCGTTGGCGGCAAAGTAGGTCAGGTCGAAGCGGTCTGGAGAGGGTAAGGACCTGGCACGGCGACAGCAATAACGAGGATACCAATGAGGAGGCTTTCGGGTGCTTTGCAGTATGAGAGGGAGCTGGTGAAGAGGACAGAGTCGGCGTCGTCGGCTGTGGCAAAGGGAGACAGGAACGAGAGTAGGAGGAGGACGGCAGAGAAAAGCATGGCGCACTGGGCGCGAGACGGAGAGGGTTATACAATGAACGGCCCCAATTCCGACTGCGCTTATGTAGGCGGAGCAGCAGGACAAGGGCAGCTTGATCTCGTGCATTGTTCTGCATATTGCCGTTAACCAGGACAAAAAGAACTGCGGATACGCGCGGAATTGGCGTGTTTTCAATGCTGTAGACAGTGCAGAACAGCGTGCAGAATATTTGAGCAATATTTGAGGAATATTCGCCTCCGTCGTGTCGCCATCATCCCCCGCCCTCTTCCGAACTCGATGTTGGCGCGTAGAGTCGTCGCAGCTGCAGCTCCCGTGGGCCAGGCGCGCGCGGCGTCCAGCATCGCTCTCAAATACTCCACCGCCCTCTACCAGGCTGCCCTCAACAAGTCCCCACAGACTCTCAACCAGGTCCATGCAGAGCTCGCAACCGTGTCCTCCACAATTGGCCAGGACCCCGGCCTCACCACCTTCATAACCAACCCCACCCTCTCCTCCAACGAGCGCAAGACCGGCCTCACCACCCTCTACTCCCGTCTTGACGCCGCGTCTCCCAAAAAGACTCCCGTCTCCGAGATCACTAAAAATCTCCTTGGTGTTCTCTCCGACAACGGCCGTCTCGCAGAGACCCAGGGTGTCATCGAAGGGTTCAATGAGCTCGTCGAAAAGTACCGGGGCGAACTCACTGTCGTCGTCACTTCCGCCGCCCCCCCTTCCAAAGGACGTTCTCTCCCGCCTCGAGTCCGCTCTTAAGCAATCTCAGGCCGGTCAGAAGGCCAAGCTTCTCAAGGTCACCAACAAGGTCCGCCATCCCCCTCGGCTCTCATTCTCGCCTCCGCTAATTCCGTGGCCAGGTCAATCCCTCTGTTCTCGGCGGCCTGGTCGTCGATTTTGGCGACAAGACCATCGACCTGAGCGTGCAGTCTCGCGTAACCAAGTTCAATTCGGTGCTTCAGCGTGCGTCTCCTCCGTTCTAGTTCGCTTTATTAGCATTAACATTCGCATTAGAGGCGGTTTAGATGGCGGATTCAATTCAATACCAACGTGTTTGTGTACCGTCGAATGAATTTCTAGTCCTGCAAGACCGAGGACAGCGGACTCCATCTCGTTATAATCTGCAGGACCCCGGCTTATCCCAATTGACGTTCGATCCTGGTGCGAACAGAATCGCCCGAAAAATGCGTGCAAGGTTGGTGCAAGGTCTCATCCCAATGCGTACAAATGGCAGAAATTCGGCGTTCGATCCCAAATCCGTCCGGAGCAAGGTTCGATCCTCTTTGCGGACACCAGCGACGACCAGGTTCACGCACACCGACGGTGTACGATCCTTGGACTCGACAAGGCGTAGGTAGCGCGCCGGTTTCGATGTCCGATCCTGTAATGCGGTCAGATTTTTTGCTGCATGCGCACGACGTTCGATCCGGAATGCGGACGGGATGCGCCCGAAACTGCCATTCCTGATTCTGGTGCGGACAGATCCGTTCAAAAACGGCCCCGTACATTTTGAACCAAAATCACGAATTTAGGATCGGACCTCCTCCTACATAAGCCGGGGTCCTTAATCCGCCTTCGCGTGACGATCGTTCGAAGTTTGAGAAGCAAGAGTACCTTTCCGCGCAATCCGGACTCCGCAAGGGGACGCCCAAGAGGATGCTACACGCTCCTTGGGCGCAAAGAACCCGCAAACGGCGCCATATGCTTAGATTCTGGAGCGCGCGGGGACCTTGTAATGTCATTGCCGCTTCAAAGGGAGTCGGTCTACTTAGCGCGATGCTGGGCCCTTGAGCGGCAAGTGCCACAACCGGGAATGAACATCTAGGGCCACATTGGCTCAAGCTGAATACCGGATATAAACCTTGTTGTCGGTGTCCTCGCCGAGCGCGTATCCAACGCGCGCGATTTCTATACTGATGTATCCAACTCTAACACGGGGCTTTGCGCCTCCCGCAGGAACGGTCAAACGACGTGGTCAAGGAATCACCTTGCTGCTGGGTCGCGAAGACTTCGGGGAAACGAACTACTCCTCATATAACTTGCGATCGGGCTTGGTTCGTACCCTCACCATGTCCTGGATCAAGCCCTTCTGTCTGGTCTATGCAATGTACGGCGTCCAGACCGCCATTACACCGCCGCAACCCCCGGCTCGCGAGCAACTTGTCTCGACTCCTCTAGAGCCTCTCTTAAAACAACGATTAGGCCCCATCATCGTCAAGGTACGCCGTCCGACCGCGTTGGAAGGACGCTAACGGCTTCCAGTGTCTCTGCTGGATCGTCGCAACAGTCGAGATCGTCGTTCTTGTCGCTAAAAGCCTGCCAAACTGGCGCTACTCAGCGGCGCTCGTTTCACTCCTCTCCCACAACGAGCGCGCTGACGCGATCCGCATTTCGCCCGTGTACGGTCGTTACTTTCGTTTTTTGTTTGTCTGCTGAACACATGGTATCAGATTCGTGCTGGGCATTTTTCTGACTGGCTTGGGCGCCTACTTGCGAGCATGGTGTTACCGCGAGCTCGGCGCGTTCTTCACGTTTGAAGTGAGCATTCGCCACGATCATCGACTTGTGTATGTCGTTTCCACACTCTCCCTTGTCCCGTTTCTCAACTTGCTGCAGACAGTCCGGGCCATACGCCGTGGTTCGGCACCCAGGCTACGCCGGGATTCTCATCACGCTTTGTGGACTCGGTTGCTGGATTGGATGTGCAGGATCGTGGCTGCGTGAATGTGGCGCGCTAGAGACGCGTCTCGGGATGCTGATCGCGCTATCGGTCGTCTCGCTGGTCGCGTGCATAACGGTCGGGCTTCTGCTGCGGATGTCGAAAGAGGACGAGGCGCTGCAAAAATGCTTTGGCGCAGACTGGGAGGCGTATAATAGTCGTGTGCCGTTCAAGCTTATCCCGGGCGTAGTCTGAATCGACCGCCTTTGTTCGCGTAAGCCATCAACCGCGTGCCGTGTGACCTCCGCGTTTTGACACCAACCATCCATGGTCGACTGGTAAGCCCGCGCCAAAGTTGGCGCCCCATTCTTACGCATGCAGCCCAATATGCGGCCAGCGTGTATCTACCGACATAAACGTACATATCGATAGCTGTCTGGCCAAGGACACGAACAATGCCGCCGGCCCCGGACCCGCATCCTCCGCAAAAGCGAAAGGCAAATCCAGCCAGTCTCCGCCAAAAACCATTGCCCCCATCTTCAACACGAAGCGGAAGCATGCTGAGGAGCCTATCGATATCAGCTCATCGCCCCCGGAGGTTGAGGACAGCGGTCCGAAAGCCAGCACTTCAGCGGCTGCCTCAGAGGCTCAACGGCCGGTCAAGCGCTCCAGGCGCAACGTGGACGATGCAGCTCCGCTCCCGGAAAAGCTAAGACCTGGGGACTGGTCCCATTTTGTTGGACAAGAAAGCCTCGTTGCGATTATGACGCGCGGGTTTACTGGCTCCTTCATCCTATGGGGTCCCAGTGGGTGAGCACGGTGCTTTAACAGATGATTTCTAGTCTCTAACACGCAATAGATGTGGCAAAACGACGCTGGCAAGATTGGTGGCGAAGCAGTCCAGCTCGGTGTTCAAGGAGCTCAGCGCGACGACGGCGAGCATCAACGACGTAAAAGCGATCGTGGAAGGCGCAAAGGCCAGTCTATCGTTAACGGGGAGGAAGACGATTCTCTTTCTGGATGAGAGTGCGGCCATTCCGTTCATCTAGCGCGCTGGCTCACCTTGTGCTACAGTTCACCGCTTCAACAAGTCGCAACAGGTTCTTTCCGTTCTGTATGGGCCAACTCGCTCAAAACCTCTACAGGACATCTTCCTTCCGTCGCTAGAGAAAGGATACCTCCAACTCGTCGGCGCAACGACGGAAAACCCATCTTTCAAACTCAACGGGGCGCTCTTGAGCCGCTGCCGGTACGGCCATCTAAACTTTGTGCTCCAAGCTGATGCAACTTCAGCGTCTTTTGCCTGAAGCCGCTCGAAGAAACGCATATCAAAACCATCGTCTCAAACGCATTGACGCAGCTATTAGAGGACGAAACGACCACCAGGTCCTCTCTGCCGGACAAAATCATGTCCTCCATCGTCGCGTTGGCAGGCGGCGACGCGCGTATCGCCATCTCGCTGCTCGAGGTTTCCGTCAAGGCGCCGCTCGACATGAGCGAGGACGCGCTGAAGACCACTCTGCGCGATTCGGTCGCAGTCTCATACGATAGGTCTGAAGATCACTATGACTATATCTCCGCCCTGCACAAGTCCATTAGAGCCTCGCAACCTCACGCAGCGCTGTACTGGCTCGCGCGCATGCTCAATGGAGGTGAAGACCCGATGTATATCGTCCGTCGGCTGGTCGTATGCTCGAGCGAGGATATCGGACTAGCGGATCCGCAGGCTCTGCCGCTCGTGAGCCTCCCGGTGTCGGTTCGGTCTCTAATATAACCCACCCATGCGCCAGGCCATAGCTACCCTTCATGCTTGCCAAAACATCGGCATGCCCGAGTGCCGCATCAACCTCGCCCATCTGGTCTCTTATCTCAGCGAAGCACCTAAATCTACACGCGCATACGAGGCGTTCAAACGCGCGGAGGAGGCAGCCGCAAAAGACCCATATTTACCCGTTCCGATGAGTATGAGGAACGCACCGACCGGTTCGTCGTCTCGGTTTACGATTATTCAAGTTAATGAACAATGGAATGCATCTAGCGCTGATGAAAGAGTTGGGATACGGCGAATCGTATCGATACAATCCCGATTACGCGTGAGTGGGGCTGCCTATTGTCCAGCTAACGCTAACTATTGGTGGTAACAGACATCCCGTCTGCAACGTCCATCTTCCGAATCAACTCGAAAACGCGGAGTTTCTGAGGCCACCCGGCGACACCAGAGACAAGATCTGGGACGAGGAAGCCTTGGCGGAATGGGAGAGACGCAATGGGCCTTGGGTAGGACGCGCAGGGACATAGGAGGTAGCACCATCGATTGTGTGCCGTTTCATCGCCGAACTAGACCATCCGCGTTGCGCGCCAGAACCACGGGCGGACATAACCCAAACCCCGACTTGTGCTCTTCTCCTTCTGCTAACCCGGCGCCACAAGTTGCCGGGTCGTCGCAGTCGAATCCGCAGACGTTTCCAGAAACGGCGCGTCCTCTGATTCGGTGGAGGTGCCTTCTTGCTCCTCGGCAATCACGCTTGCGTAGATGGACGTATCGAGCATGTTGCCTAGTCCCTTCTCCACGATCACGAGCCATTGGGAGAGATCGTCAATGGTCCGTGCAAGCTCAGCATGTGTGTTCTCGCTCGTCATGAGCGCGCCATAGTCCAGCGGCCGAATCGGAGGACCGAGTGACGACAGAGAAGATATGGAGGCAAAAGAAGAGGAGGGGTGATGTTGTTTATGTGTGCGGATATGCGAGTGGATTGGTTGGTGGTGCGGGTGTTGTGGTTCGGCGGCAGTGCGCCCATCCAAAGGAGGCGGTGAGGTCCGTAAAGGCAATCCCAGCGAGAAGGGCGTATGTGCTGCCATGGCAGCATTCTGGAACGCCGACAAGTCTGGGGCGGGGTTGTCGGGGAGCGTGCTTGACGTTGCAAGCTGGCTCGGAGAGGGAATGAAGGGTCGAGGACTGTATCCAACCGCAGATGGAGATGGCGGTAACAGGTCCGAAATGCCCAAATGATGCTCAGAGCTCAAGGACGGAATCTAGGCGGAATGTCAGGGATATGTGGTGAGCGGGCATAGAAAGACTCGACCTTGAGAACATCTTTCAGTCCTGGTGTCCCGAGACCAGGCGTATAACTGATGTTGCTCGAATCGCTCCCGCTGCGTTGCCTCCTGGTAGGAGCAAACGGTTTGACTGGGGGCACCAAAGGCGCGTCAAAGGTGAGTGTTCGAGTCATGGGTGGTGGTCTAGCTGTTGGAGTAGTGCTAGTATCCCGAGTATCCGGAAAAACTGCAGGAAGACGCTGTTTCCCAATCGTTGGACCATGGCGTTGTGTAGGCGTCCCAAAAGGTCGCGGAGACACGGTTGTGTCCAATGAATGCGTCGGTTGGTGCGCAGCAGGCGATGTCGGGTTGGTGGAGGTACTGGAATAGCTGGGGGAGTCGCGGGTATGGGATTTGTTGAGCTGTAGTGGAAGCACCGAGGGTATTGACGCCGATGAAACCGTTTGCGCCGGCGGAAACTGGAACCCACCACCCGCTGCGAGGCCAGCGGCTGGATCACGAGTCCCATCTGCAGTGCTTTGAGAGCGTTTGCGGCTGATAACGGGTCGCTGCGTCGAAAAACTAGATGAGGACGAGCTTCCGGGCGCATCGGACGTTTCGTTGTCTGCGGACGGGGTTGCGAGGGGAATTTCGATGTTCGGAGGTCGGGATCCGCCCCTAGCTCCAGCGTCTTCTTTACTGCTGTCGGCTCCAGCAGCAGCGTCACTGGCGAACTCTTCCGTTCGTGGTGAAGCCAAATTCGAACGCGATCGCACCGGGGCGCGAGGGGGAAATGCAAACGCCTTCGCAGTAAGGTCGTCACCAACGCTGTCCATCGTCGCGCCGCGTTTGACGCCGAGCCGATTTGGCGAGACCAACGCCGAGTTTGGAGGACTTGGCGTATTCCTGGTCGTCGGAATTTGGAATTGTGGGATGCGAAAGTTGTTCTCCGGTGCAGAGTTGGTCCCGTCATCGAACAATGCCTTCAGCATGGACGGCATTTGCGCCGGAGGTGGTCGAATCGTTGCTTGCATCTGAGAGTAGTCGTTGCGGCGGTAGTCGTCTTCAGCCTCGGCGAAAAAAGCGCTCGCGCGAGGATCGAATTCCCAGTTATTCTCTTCCTCAAGCTGCAAGCCCATTTGACGAAAGTTGATGCTGCATCAAGTCAGCGCAAACGCCGAGACTCATACAAGAACACGTACTCTCGTTGCTCGTCTTCTTCCCAGTCCAATGGCTCCGCAAGACTAGCGCGTTTCTCTGCCATCTCAAGTCGACGGACGATTTCTTGCAAAAGGTTTGTCGGCACTTTTGAGACTGACTTGATCCATTTGGTCTTGGACAGTTCGTCCGCAGGGAGCCGCTAAGACGCGTCATAGGATGCCTAGAGCGCAGGAATAATGACGGACCTCGTTGGGAGATTCCTTCAGGCAATGCGCCATAAAATCGCGCATATCCTTGGAGCCTTCGGTATCCGATAGGCGCGGCGGTTTCACTCGAGGGATGAGATCCATAACCTTGAAAGGTTCGAGGTTGGAGTGCGGCGGACTGCCTTTGATCATCTCGTATATCATAATGCCCAAGCTCCAGATGTCTGCCTTGGTATCGTACGCAGGAACGGTCTGAACCACTTCCGGCGCCATCCAATACGGTGTTCCTAAATGCCGGGTCAAGGCTTTGAGCAGCCGCAGAGCTATTGGGACGTACCGGTCATGGTATTGCGCTTGCTTCCCGTCACCGTAAGCAGCGCCGAGACACCGAAGTCGCAGATGAGGACTTTGCCGGTTACGGTGACGAGGACGTTGGCTGCCTTGATGTCGCGGTGTATAACCGGGACTTTGTGGAGGTAGTTGAGGCCGACGAGGACCTCTCGTATCATCACACTGACATACTTCTCCTCGAGGCAGCCGTCCTTGGAAGCCTTCATGAGAGACAGCGCGCTACCGCCCTGGGCAAACTCCATGACGATCCAGACGCGCGGTCCATCGAGGTAGCAGCCGTAGTACTGCGTGATGTTCGGGGCGTCGCGCAGTTGGGTAAGGAGGGCGACTTCGCGCTGAATATCACCGACGTCGTCGCTCTCTATGTCGAGGTTGATGATTTTGAGCGCGACGACCCTGCCGGTCGCAAGCTCGACGCCCTTGTGGACACTCCCATAAGCACCGCGTCCAACTGTCTCGAGTCTCCGGTAAAGCTGGTGTACGCTGGGAACCAGATTCATGAAGCGAGATAGACTTCGAGGATGAACCTGCGGGCTCGAAAGACAAGAACGGTGGTCAAGGAGCAGGTGCAAGTGCCAGAGTGCCGCTATGCCTGTTGATGGGTTCCGGCGGAGTCCACGTGCCTCCGCCGCTGGCTATTTCTAAACAAGTTTCTACACCGTTCGTTCAAGCTTGAAAATAGTCGTATTTCTACTCCTCTTCTTCTAAATGGCGGAACAGCCCTCATAAAATGCCCTCTGACCCCCTCAACTCCACCACGGGCACCAATTGTGGTGTCCGCAGGCATGCCAGGTTGTGCCCACTGGCAGAGTGTGTTTTGCCTGGGGGCACGATGCATTATGCCTGGGGGCACGATGCCTTATGCCAGTGGGCACGATACGCGCGTGCCAGGTGGCACAAAATATTACTGCCCGGTGGCGCGATACCTTTTGCCTGTGGGCACGACGCGTTTGTCTGCGGGCAAGACGCGTTTTAGTGCCTGGCGCCATCTCACTTTGATTCATCTTGGACTGAGCCGCCACCATGCCCGTTCAACTGGCGGAAGCACTCGCAGCAGCCCCGGGAGACGACTTATACACAATCGGAATCTTTGTTACGGTCCTCAGGCGCTTCTGGGAACATATCCTGTTCCATTCCCCCGACTTGCAGGCTCTCCATCCCGACGTCTTAGCCCTCCTCAGCCATATCCTGCATCCACTTGCAGTTGATAAGATCGAATTACTGTGGACCACTCTCCGATCCCAAATCCCGCAGTGGTCTGGTCCTCTGTCGGACACGGAGGTAGACCAGTTGTTGCGTCAATACGGGGAAGCATATTCGCTAGGTATGGTCTCAATGTTTCTTGTCTTCCATTCCAACATATATTAGGTGTCGAGATTCTCTATCCGCCCTTTCGACGGTGTCAGAATACGCGGTGTAGCAATAAGAAGCTCGGGAACGCCGTTTTCGCTACATGCAGGCTATTTACGCTCCATCGCGGAATTCTCCCGGCTCGGGCAGTTTCGCTATACTGTGATTGTACGTTACAGCTACTTCGAAGCCTTCCGATGCTGAGAGACTCCAACGTGTAGCTTGCCAAACTCGTTATCACTACGCGTACCAAGTTACAATGGCGCAGAGTGAACAGTCTGAGCGGGTTTATTACGAGGAGGAGCTCGAATATGTTCACGCGCAAGAGGCCTCATTTGTCGACGTCAAGCTTTGCGCGTATATTCGGCATGCAATATCTACTTCACAGTAAGTGTTTCTTTGTTGGAGCTGCGACAAGTGGAACACTCAACTCTGAATTGAAAGTACATCTACCACGGATATTGGCGAGATATATGATGCCTGCCTCCAGATTGGAGTCGACGAAGCCATCGTCAACTCACCGTTGTTAATGGAGATGCCCCAGGATCTTGTGCTGGAGGCGTTCTTCATATACAGCCTCCAGCGGCGTTCGCGGAGAGATGGTATCCCTCTCCGCTTACGACACAAAGAAACTCACAATCGTCGGATCGACTTGGCGCTCCGTCAATATAACTTCAAAATGGCTGCAACGGGGCAGCCGTACTACTTGCACGCCTGCCACGATTGTTTTAAGTTTGTCAAGGATCTCAATGGAAACCTATGTAAGCCGTTTATCTTTGTTGTGCATGCATTCCCATTCTGCTAGGCTACATCCGGGCGGCGGTGACGGATGGGGTGACCCTCGGTCATCCATGTTGCTCGCGGAAAGAGTGCCAAATTCAGCTCAACTCTACAAAAGATCGATTCTGCTCTGCACATCGAGACGATGTCTTGAGATGTGCCGTGGTTGGTTGCGACACTCTTGCGGAGCGCGGTTCCCTCACCTGTACCTTGCCGGTGCACCGTGCTGAGGAAACAAAGCTCTTTTCCAGCCAGATCTCGGCGTACGATGACCTGCGGGGTCGTTTGCTGAAGTCCAATGTTCCTCGGACGCGAGCAAAGCGGAGGGGGCGGAAGTCATTGCGCGTTATTCCCGGGCTTGCCGATGAGACCATCGCGGTCTCTCTCGCTGCCTCAGGCGCTTCCACTAGCAAAGCGAAGGTTGTGCGAATGAAAACAACGAGAACGTTTACGCACCACGAGCAACTTGTGGTCATGGCATGTGGCGCAATAATATCTCGCTGCACTATGTTTGTGTCGGAGGGTGTTTCCTCTGTTCGGGTATTTTTTTATTTTTATTTCTATTTCTGACTTATCAATACCATCCAGGAATTTTTGAAGAAGGTGTATCCTGAAGAATATCTGCTACCCACGCACATCTTCTACGATAACGCCTGCCACCTACTCAGCCATATCGAGGCTCAGGGAGACGCCCACTTCCAAAATGTCCGACTTGCTGTTGATATCTTCCACGCCCGGAACCACGACGATGAATTCTGCAACGGGAATTGCAATGGCGCCTCATTTCCGGAGCTGCACTACAACAAGGAGGGTAAAGAACGCTGGGTGTTCAATTCCTCGGTCGCAGAACAGACAAATGTTTGGTTTGGAGCGTTTCAAGCTATCACACGCGAAATGACCGTTGAAAGGTAAGTACCCCGTGGCGTCTATCCCGAGATCTAAATTCCTTGAGGTACAACTTTTTCCTGGACGAAGTCATCAGCGCCCACAATGAACGGCTTGTTGCTCGTTTGGAGAAGGATGGGAAGCAGCCTTTCCTATTGAACGCGGAAGTATTGAAGCATGAATGGGTTCGGCGTAGCATTAGCTAGGTTCGATAGGCTACCTAGGCTACCTAGACCCTGGCACTATCTAATCGTCATCTTCCGGATTGGGTGCAGCATCACACAGCTTCTTCAGGCCCGCATGTAAGGATTGAGCCGAGACACCGACGTTGGTCGAGCGTTTGATTATAGCCTCCAATTTCTGCTTTCCGTGAGCATTGAATGCGTCAAGCCCCTTCTCGCCTGTGTCGGAGCGAACATATGCATGCATATAATTGGCGGCCTTGACCGCCGCCGAGATCCACTCGCGACGTTGGTTGATCCCATCCGTGCCCACCCAATCGATGAACTGAAAGTGTTTCTCTGCCCCACGTTTAGTTGTGAAAAATGATCGGAGGGGAACGTACTCTTTGCGCTCTTTTTCGCCGCCCGAATCCTCGAGATGATAGAATGCATCCCCAAACTCCAGCGCCCACTCAATCATTTGGTCCAAGTTCTGGGTTCCGTTGCTGTGGTAGATTGCGTTGTAGGTCGCGCTGGTGAAGAAGGCACTGCCGTGGAGGGCCGCTACAAACCTGGCTTTCTTCTGCTGAGCAGCTGGCGACGGGCCGGCTTCTCCGCGCGCCGGACGCGTCTCTTGCCCAACGTGGAGCAGATCCCTCCCAACAAGAACATCCAGCTCATACACAGTAACATCTGCATCGGAAGAGAGCAGTCGCGCCCGCGAAAGTGGCCGTCGGACGGATGAACCACTGGTAATCCGAGGAGTTACCGATCTCTTCGTCCTTCAACGCGGTCATCTCCGTCTGCTCCGTGTTTGCATGCGCTGGGGGTGGCTTGGCGCCGCTGCAGCCCCCTCGACACTTGGGCCCGCACCGATCCGCGGCACCCTGGAGGTTAGGGAAAAGACCAGCAGGTATGTGCTTCGGGTTCAATGTCTCATTACGCTCGTAGATCCTGAACGTTGTCTCCGCTGCAAATTGTATATATGAGTTCAATACAGGTATATTAGAAATGAAAATGAAACGCACCATTGGGAACCCACTCGCGCTCGTCGACCAGCACATGAAGGAAAGCGGTAATAACATCATGAACGGACACGGGCATGTAACCGGGAAGCGAGTCCATGGTGCTGAATTCCTCGTTGACTAGCGTAGAAACCTGGCCCCGCTCGCACTTGAAGGTCGCCACTTTGTCGTCAACGGTGTAGTTGGTTCTTCCGTCGCGAAAGGTAAATGTAACGGCAACTGGCGATTCAGCTAGCATTTGCGTAGAGAATAAATACGTACGCTCCACTACGCCTGTGAGGCTATTTGCTGGGGGCATTACTTCATCCTCATCCTCTTCCTATGTGGAGATACAATTAATTAGAGGCCACCGCTATGGTCAACACACGCACCAGTGAGATGGAGAGTTTCCCCGCCTTCTTCAATTGCAGAAGGATCGAGTCCGCCGTATCAGGGAGACAGAGGTTCTCGTGCGTTGTGAGTGCCTTCAGGTTGTACGCGACGGGCCACGCCTTGAGAAGCTCTCGGAGAGCCGGGACCGCAATCTTGTTGAGTTGACTACGGGTCTTTTTGGTTTTACCCGGCTGCGGTTTCTGCTGGGCAGCACAAATGAGAGTCCGTATTTGTTTGTCGTCAAGCTCGTCAACGAGATGGGCCTCGAGAAGGATAGCAGACATGGTCGGAGAGAGAAACACGCGGACGGCAGGTGTCTTGATACACGAGGCATTTCTATGGCTAGCGGCTCAGAAAACCAAATTCGTAATATCTAATATGGTACTAAAGTTTAAGCTCTATAGACCTAGGAATTGGTCTTTTTAGGCGGGTTTTTTATCTGCTTAGCTGCATACCGAACATGCGCCCACAATCCCTCGTATGTCCGACCGGCCGCGATGCACTTGTGAAGCACAACTTTGACCTCGTCGTTTGCGTTCTCCCAGCACGCCCCATACTGGGCATGAAAGTCACTGGAACCAAAGCGAGTGGAAAAGACGCGTCCAAACGCGTCAGCAACACTGAGCCCTTTGTCTGTACGAAGTAATTTATATCGCTTGAAACAGATGTCCACGTCGATAGTATAGGTGGGCGGGAAAGGGAATTTCTTCTTCTCGGTGCTGATAGCAAAATCAGAGACATAAAAGTGCTTGCCGCTAGCGTACCTTTCTGTGGGCGCCGATTTTGATGGAGCGGCGGTCATCTCTCCCTCATGGTCGCTGCCACCGCTGCTGCTGTCGGCGATGTCGATTATGTCTTGGCTCGCTTTCCTGGTGAGGGGAGAGAGGATTCTCAGCATCTAAAAGATGTTCTGGATGAAGCGCGTTCCGGTCACGGCGTTTGGGAGTGTTATTGGCAAGCAGGCTCCCGGCGCGCTTTAGCGGTGATGATGGCACCTCCAGAGGGGTCGGCGCAAATTGCTGGAGAAGTATTGGGTCGCAGTGATGACCAGCAAGGGTAGCGGGTCCGAGAAGTAGCCGGGAGTCCGGGCGCAGCCGGGTTAGTCCAGTTGATTGCGCAACCCAGCGGCCGTTTTTCGCCAGTGAGTAGAAGCGGAGTTGGGACTCGGTGAGCTTGGTGAATTGAACGAGAGCCTCCGACCGACAGGGCGTAAAGTTGGGAAGCGGTGCCGAAATCACAATCTCAATGTCGACCTCCTGCACGTTCACCGTCTATAAATTCTGTTAATGACTACGCACTGTGGTCCGGGATGGGTCTTACCTTGCACCATCCAATAATTAGCTGGTTGCTGAGCTCCCGCGTGTCTTGAGCCCGCGCGACAGCTGTAGACGCAAGTTTCCCCGCGAGGGAGTTCTCCAAATATTGTGGGGGCAGCGGGTTTTGAAGGAGAAAGCCGGACACGTTGTGAGCATGAAAAGGATGTTCAATACGAGTCACTGAGGGCGGCCGACTCAGGGCCACAGGCAATGGAGGTGTTGTGAACATTGCCGTGGACGAAAGACGTGTTGGTGTCGAGAATGGGCTTGGTGACGGAGTAGCGTACGGGGTGGATGCGGACGATGAAGACGAAGATGACGGTAAAGCTGCGGCGCGTGCGTTTAAGTAGCTGTATAACAGAGGGAGGTACAGAAAAAGACGCACCTGTTAATGGCCGATGGTCTCGAATCTTGCACGCATGGCTTGCGTCACTTTCTCCTTTGCGCAAGCAGCATTGCTTGCAGAGGTAGTGGTCGCAGGTCAGACTTCTCTTGTTCTTCCCGCATTCGCACTTTCCGCCCTCCTTTGGCTGCAAAAAGTTGGACAAGCAGTTTAAACAGCGTAGACAATATATGCATACCTTCGGGTTAAGGTCCGGGCAGACGTTGTACCACATGCCTTTAGAGCAGCGATTTCGTATAGCGGCCGCTGAGAGCCATTGCGGCGGCTGGGGGTTAATTCTATAGCAGCGGGAACACTGAAAAGGCGTATTAGTTGTGCTATGGTCGGGTAGAGCAAGAAGAGCGGCCAACCTTGATGTAGTAGTCCCCCGTAGTCTCAGGATTTATGGCGCCATTCGACCTCTGGGAGTAGAGAACGGTCCCAAGCTGGCAATGGGGGCATTTGCTTCCGAGGGGAGGTGGGGTCGGCGGCGGCGGGTCGGTGTGAATGCGCGGGTCGCTGCACATTCGAGATGAATGGCGAAAAGAGACGTCGACGTAAGACCCGGGAGCCGTGATGAAGAAGGATAGCTGGTGCCGCCCGCCTGCGGGCGCATATTGCAGCGCCCACAGATGAACGCGTAAGACAAGCGGATCACCCTTCACCCGCGATAAGATAATCAACCCCATGTTCAAACTTGAGCTACAGAGCATAGCCCGTCCCGGGAATTTGGAGACCGGCAAACCGCAACGGTGCAAAGTCTAATCCCCGAGACACCCCAACATCTCGGTGCAACACTCCGATGCCGAAGTCCGCAAGCACAGGCTTGCCAAAAGTACCTGGGCTACAATACATAGCCCGCTCATCCAGCTCGGAGTTCTACGACCGCAGACGGTGCAGAGACTAGCTGAAAGCGCACCAAGCTAGCCGTGATGCAAACACTCGTAAGCTAGCTGGTCCGCAAGCAAAGCTTGCCATATGTAACCTCCCAGCCCTGCACGGAAGGAAGCATGGCCAGCTCTTCCAACCTATACAGGACGGTTGAGGACCAACTTGAGGTGACCTCCCGACTTGACCTGAGTGACCCGTTGGCCAAGGGGTGTCGTCAAATCGGTTGGTGGGCTTTCTCAGAGCAGAAGCGCCTGTTATATAGTGTTTGATAATGGACAATGGACTGCCGAATCGAGCCAATGCCCGCTTAATTTATAAACAATGGAGACAGGTGAAGTGCGACAAGTCGTATTGATTGACCAGTACTAGTACGCGTCCCTCACGCGCCGGTGTATAGCACAGAACGTGCCCGTAAGCACACTGGGTAGTGCCTACAGGCACATAGATTTGTGCCCAGTGGCAAACCACATTGTGCCCGTAGGCACGCGGCTGTCGTGCCCAGTGGCATGGCTCGATGCGCCTGTGGGCACGAGACAAATGTGCCACCAGGCACAAATCCATGTGCCTGTAGGCACTACCCAGTGTGCCTACGGGCACGATCAGACGACGGACTCCGTGGAGCCGTGACGACAGTTATCGCAGTGGTCTCGCAAGTGCAAGCAGTCACGATTTTCGCGATGTAGAGTGTGGGTGTTAGAAATACAGCGTCTAATAAGTCAAAGGTTACAGCTACACTAGGGCGGGGACGAAGAAGCAGAAGGGCGTGGAGGTGCAGCGGCCTCCGCACCGATATCGAGCTCGGCCTCCAGCCGTTCACGCGCACGCACGACTTTGGATTGGATGTAATGTGAATGTGGCTGAATTTTAGACGGCGGTGGAGGGGAATTTGCCTTGAACAAGTGCTCGTATTGCTGGGAATGTTTAGCAGGAGATCCCGGAGACGGAACGGACGACGCACTTGTAATGTTTTCTCGAGGGTTTCGCCAGGTTTGACATTCAGAATTAGCTGCGCTTCGTCGAGGGTCATTCGGTGTTGGCGCGTAAGCTGGTCTGTCCTGGATGCAGAATTCGCATTTCCGACACCTCCGACGTCGCTGGCCAGGGCCTGTGGAGAGGATTTTGCGTCTGGGTGTGTGGTTATGGGCGGTAGACAAAGGTGGAAGGAACGGACTCTTGACTGCCTGGCGGCCGGCCTCTGCGAAAGCTTTACCCAGAATACGCGTCGACGCGATGCATATTTGGATTACGCGCATAGGCAGAGACTGCAGAGTGTTGAGCTCGACGTTGCAGCCATCGACGGGAACCTCACCATGCTGGCAGGAACCAAAAATTTTGGATTCATCACGGTCTGCTTCCGACCACAATGGCATCCCAGTCCCTCAAGCGCAAGGCCGACGAGTCCAAGCGCAGTAATAAACGCGCAAAACTCGACACACACCCACAATTCCAGTCAATAAAGGCATCCCTCACCCTCTCAATCCCGCCAATATTCGCATCCAATCCTCGCGATGGCGCCCACCAAATGCTCGACTCGATGGTCATGAGGTACCCGTCTTGCTGGTCGGGATACGCAGCTCATTACTTCAGGTACATCCCTGCGCTGAGAGGCGTCGTTTTGGCGCATTCCAACCTCGAGTTTCTCAAACCTACCGCGACCATAACCGCCGATTGCCCGTTTCTCGTATGCAAAGTGCAATTCGACGCCACCGTATGGTGTCCTCATGTTCGCATGAAGCTCAGTGCGTGTTTTGCTCTCTATTTACGCGTCTTTAACCGCGCGCAGCTGGAAAAATCAGTCTGTGTTCTCCAGACCATGTTTCGCTGCTTATACACCGCACGTTCAACGTGTCTATACCGCGAAAACATATTCCGGAGGAATGGGAGTTTGAGGCGGGAGAGATTGAAGAGGAGCAGGAAGAGAATGCGGAACCTGTGGGGCGATGGGTTCACCAAAAGACGCGAAAACAGCTGGGAGGCGAAGACGGGTTCTTGGAATTCACAGTAACTGGGTGCGTGCTCTCACTCGCTTCAAGCTAGGGCTTAACGATGAAGTAGGTTAACGGTGGCGAATGAGATGCTGTCGCTCGAGGGATCGTTAGAGGATGTACCGTAGCGGATTAGATTTCCCACTGCGTTTTGTTCATCGCCGCCATGTCGACTCGGGGTCACCGGCCTTCCACATCCTCCCTCTCCAGCTCTCCGCCCTGGCAGCTAGAAGAGGTCGACACCGACGATATCGTGCCCGAGCTCAGCATCGACGATGACGACCTTACAATCGAGGTCGACCAAACTTTCCTCAAGGACAGCGCGTTCCCCGGCACGGTCAAGATAGTCGTCCAAAACACGACCTTCTGGGCCCATAAAGAAGTCCTCTTCTTCTCCTCCCCGTTCTTCGAGGCAGCGCTCAGCGGAAACTGGGCCGAAACAAATGCCGCTAGCGGCCGACCACAGTCCATGTCCTCCATAATCACTATCTCTCAAACGCCTACCGACCCCGGCGATAAGACTGCCCCAACCGAGATGACCTTTGCGCCGATCCCCGATGTTGAAACAGAGGACTCGGACTCGCCAAAGGACGAGATGCAGCCCGCAGAACTTGAGACAGAAGCGGACCAATCGGGGACTAGTGGGAGTGCGCAGACAAGCGAGAGCGAAGATAGTGACTGCGAGGCGGTAAAGGTCACCAAGGAGGACGCTAAAGCGCAAGCAATCGACGAGAGCCTGGCGAAACTCGAGAGCAAGGCACTGAGGGTGCCTCCTGCCCGCGCCAAAATAAAGCGGCGGGTCAAGAGTGGTCCCGACGCGGTTATCGTGCTCAAGGAGGAGCGGGTGGGTCTCGAAAATAAGCTGAACGCGTCGACTGGGCTAATATCCATCCAGGCCACGACCTTTCACGACTTTCTGAAATTCATATACCCCCAGTACGCTCTGCGATTGGTCGCAACACGTCCCTCAAATGCCGTAGCCTCGAATGCACGATAACGTGGAACAACGCCGAGAGTCTCATGAACATCTCGCACAAACTCTGCGTCCCATCGCTGCAGCAAGAATGCCTCAAATTCCTCCTCACGCATGCCGCAGGGCGCCCGATAAAGGCAATGCGCATCGCAGAGATTTTTGGCGAAGAAGAACTGTATCGGGAAGCGAGTCGTTTTGTTCTAGACAACCCCGGCGGCTGGACCGAGCAAGAGCTGAATACTCTCAGCCGCGACACCCTGTTAAAACTTGAGAAGCGGTTCGTTCCACCCTCCATCATCTTACTTCCACCACCTTAACCCTGTCAGACGAAATTGGTTCCTGGAACGCGTCTTGAAGCTGGGATTAACGATTCTGTCCAAGGAGTATCAATGTGTGCGTTTCTCATTATTTTCCGACCCCTTCCGCGTCTCAAAAACAACAGTGCGCGACATGTCCCGATCCCGCAAACTGCGCTCGCCAGCTAGAGGAAAAATGGCGGCAAGGGTACCACTCTATCTTCCGCATCGGTGCGTCTTGGTCTTGGCCTTAGTTCTAAGCTGATCTCAAGCTCAGGTCCGCCACAGCCCTCGATGGTCTTCCGGTATATGCGGACACTGGAGGGCATCAGCCCGCCGCTGTCGCTAACCCATCTAAGCTGCCAAACAACCGCAAAGGCATTCGTCGCAACTCGTGAGCATCGCATCCGTTCAACTCGTTTAATACCAACCGATGTCCAGTTTTCGACCGAATGTTCTCTCTTGGTGTTCGGGGAAGCGGGACGGAGGCTGCCCCGCTCAATGCGCGCGGCGCTGCAGCCATGGCCGCCGCAGGTCCTCGTCGACATTTCCTATATTGCTCCCTCAAGCCCGAAACACAACCACAGACGAAACGTTCTCGAGAGCTGATATCCGGGACTGGTAGTTTACAGTTGTAGCCGCGTGATTCGCAATCCGCGGGGAAACATACCGGCTGCGGTTTATGTGGTCGACACATTCGATTGACTGAACGCCAAGACGTCTAGGATTCGGTATGCCCGGTGGTGAGCTAAGCTAGCGCATTATTTATCTGATCCTGAATCCGAAGAGGAATCGGCCGCGTCGAGTTGATCTCGGAGATCAAAGCCTGGGCGGATGTACTCTAAGTTGGCACGAAAGTAGGCTCAAAAAGCGTACCTGTGAAGCCATTGCGATCTTCAAACATCCCTTATAAACGAAACTAAGAACCAGGATATCGCGGGCGGCGCTTTGTTCTCACCTGAGGCAATCATTCGACGTAACTGCCAGCGTTTCGGCATCCAATCTCTGTCTTTGTCAGATAGACGAATCCCCGTCTTCAACTTCCAACGTGCAGGCTCCCATTCTGGGTCTGCTCCATCCGGTGCTTGTTCCCGCTCGTTCGCTGGAATCTCTTCAAAACATGCCTCTCGAATACGCGGATCCTCCTTGGGGACAACACGATTGATGAACCCGAACCGGTCCGGAGTGAAGTTTTGGGCGTAGGGTGACGGAACATGCCAGCGGAGATTGTCCCATAGAATGCGGCGCATCTCTAGAACACTATCCCGCCACCAGACCTCGGTTAAAGCCATACCGAAATCGATAAAGACAGGCTGTGTGCGGTCGTTCGTTCGAAGGATGATGTTCCGAGGCGCCTCATCGTTGTGGACCACCCCGAGGTCTCGGAATCGGCGTACGACCTCGATCATCGCTATGGAGGCGCGGTCGGCTACTTCGGCAGAGAGTTCGATAGGGAGGGAGGCGTTGGTTTCGGCGTCGCGCACGGTTGACGATTCAGAGATTCCGGGGATGAAGAAGTCATGTAGAGGATTCCCGTCGATGTACTCGAGGATTAGACACGGAACGGTTGCGAGAATAGGATCGTTGGTGCCGCAGTCGGGAGCATATTTCGCCGTTCCGTATAGTTTCGGGATGTCCGTGCCCTGGAGACTCTGCAAGGCGCGATATGCAGCGACCTCTGTCTCGTATGTCTCATGGATACCCTGAATATGATCCATCTCGAGAGCGAACTCTTCTTCCTCTCCGTTTCGATATGGTTCAGGCTCATCAGCGTCAGGCTCGGCGCAAAAGGGTTGCTGCTCCGTCTCGGCGATTTCCCAGTGGTTGATCCATTTCTCAGCTCTGAATGCAGACAAACGTCCAAGGAAGAACTTGCTGAACTGCTCGGACCACCCTGACTTGCTTCGCTCGGGAGCGAGACCCTTAGCATCGTTGGGGACGTGGCGGGGGTCAAGAATCTTGAGAACGACCAGTGGGGGGAGTTTCAGATCGACAGGAGGAGAAACAGGCCGTGCAGTGACAACCACAGAGATGGAGAATGGGCTGAAGACGCGGGTGATTTCAAACTCGCAGGTGGTCGCAGTCTCGTCAAGGGTTAAGTTTGTCGGAAAACCGGAGAAACCCTGATAAGGCTCAAAAGGGTCTGATGCGAAGGTTATACGGCGCTATAACCTTCGCATCAGGCCCTTTTGAGACTGATCAGGTCTTATCAGGAAGAAATCCACACTTTTCTTTTCCCTCCCTGTACTCAACCACACACTCAGATTTCCGTCAGGGTCTGTCAGGTACATATCAGGAATTCTCCAGTTTTCCGACATTGAGGAGTTCCCCAGTTTTATAGGGACAGTAGATGGAAGTATGAGGCTCACTAAATGCAAATTGGAAGAGGCAAGACGAAGATATATGGAACGTACGATGGGCAGGACATGGTTCACGGTTAAGAGGAGTGGTGGGTCACATCAAGTCACATCAAGACCCTTTGTGTTTCATGGTCATTGTACCCACAGACGAGAGCGTATCTCCGTCCCACAATGCAAGTCCCGGTATAGCTCTCTGCGAAGACGAACCAGCCGTTGTTCCAAACCCAATCACACTGAAAGAGGTTCGTCTACAGCGGAGTAGTACGTGCTTCACTCACCTTTTATCAGCGTTACGCAGCAGTCCAGCTTCTTCAGAACGCCGACAACCTGCCAGAAGTCTTCGACCGCGACGGAATCCCCCTGGCCGACGTGCGGCTCGGCTGGGAACTGGGCTCTAAGCAAGCTCGACGCATTGCGAAATGGGCGGCAAAGAGACAACTCGGCTGTGTTTACCAACCTTGGGACCACGAACTTGACACAGAATCGACGGCGCTCCGCCATGGCGCACTGTATGCCAAACGCGTTCTCAAGATGTACGGTGGGGTAACGAGCGCGTACGCCTTGAGTGACGAGGCCTCCAACGGGTTCTGCGAGGGGCCGTTTTTCTGGATCGAAACCAACAATGTCATTAAAGAGGATCGCTACACTGAGAAGGATTGGGAAATGCCGATGGCCAAGCTGGGTTTCACGGAGCGGCCGCGATGGCGACTATTGGGTGATTGCGCGATGTGCGGTTCATTGTGCTCGATACCTTCAAGCTGACAAGTCAACAGATAGTCGAATATGAATGCTATGAGGCTCATGACTACTTCAACTCGGTCGAGCCATGTACAACGATCACGTAACGGCAGTAATCGCATTCTGGCGCGCCTTGAGCAGATTCTGCTGCGTATGCGTGATCAGCGACGCCCTCTGCGCCGGCAGGTTGCTCTGGCTGGCAATAGCGCGGCGCTCGGCCACGTCTCGACATAATTCGACGCGGTTGTCGACGACGATGCGCTTTTTGCTGGTCGCTCGGTCTCCGACTCGAGTCCGCTAAGAACCGTCGTCCGTTCAAGCTTGCTCAGGTCGATACTCGAGGAGACACACGACCTTTGGCAACGCAGTATCTAGGACCGGTGGCTCCAGTTGTACCCGCATAGTTTCTTTCAGTGGAGCTTTCGATTCTAGCTGAAAAAAATACTGTCTACCGTACATCCGATAAAGTATCCGGAGAGACTTGGGGTATTTGTGTGGTGAATAGCGCAGAAATAATTAACATGATACAGCCCTGGAAAGTAGAAGTACAGCGGGAGGATGCAGCGAAACAAACGGAGGTTATGACAGGGTCCTACAGAAATATTTGTGGGGCGGATTCGATGAACCATTCCACGGAGAGCGCCTTGCCGGCCATGTCGCTGAATTCTGCGCCGGGATCCGGAGAGCGCATGAGGGTGGCTAAAGAAAACGAGTTGAGATGCTTCAAAACGATGGAGGTGAGCAACGTACGACCAAAGACGACGCCCAAGTTGCGGGCAGTCATCAGGTTCTGGTCAGATCGTTGGTGAATGCTAGAGCAAGATGAGAAAGAGATCAAGGACACGAATCAACCACATACCGATGTAGATGTAGCATAAGACGGCGCAAAGTGCAATAATGTTCGACCGGAAGCTTGTTGACTAGCTCCACAAGCGACCGATGCTTCGTGGCTGGGTCCTTGATTTGAACGGCAGCCATGAAGTCGTCATGGATATCGAACGTGAGGAGAGGGATGGGGAGGGAGCGGAAGTATGTTTTGAGGACGGAGGTGACGCTGCAAATGTCGTTGAACCTATCCGAGTCGCATAGGTCAAACGCAGCATAATCGCCCCGCTCAAACAGCTGGGTGATGGCTTTGGATTGGCCAGAGCCACCGCTCTTGCGATAAATACCCTCGTATTCCATCGCTAGGTCGTTGTTAGCTTTTAGCCCGAAAGAAGAACAAGGTACGCACCAAGAGTCTCAACCGCATCGATACATTTTTCGACAATGACTGGGGTTTGCCTATCACCACCCTTCAGCGCGTCCGCATGAACTTGTTCAATGAGATCGCGACCGAACATTGACGGCGCTGAATGACATGAGTATCAACCTTCTCCGCGGGTCAGTCTATACGCACGTAAATCTTCCTCGGGAACGCCTCCGGCGTGTTGGGAACATGAAACTTGGACATGGTTGACGCAGCGGACATGGACCGAGATGCTGCAAGCTAGACCAAGTTGTTAGCGCCATAGACACGCTTGGAACCAAGCTACGCACTTGTACAACGCAGCTGCGAGCCCCACATCTTGTCCCCGCAATGATCGCAGCGCGTGAACCGCAAAACGCTCAGCTGTTGGAAGTTGTGAGCGGCTTGAGGCTTTGGCTTCGGAGGTTCGGGTGGTGGAGTTGGGGCGACTGGCGTTGGCTCCTTTGCCCGTGATCCAGGCCATTTGAACACTGGCCGACCCTTAGATGGCGTTGGCGCATCCATGTCCACCCGCTGCACCTTCAACCTCGAGTCATGAGTGTCGTCGCTGGTAGAGGACGATCCCGACCCGGAAGGCGTGAGGGAATTGAGTAGATGAGCCGATTGTTGAGGTTGATGTTGCGACCGTAAGGGCTTGGATGGTGTTTCGGGTACTGGAACCATCCGTCGGGCATACTGCGCGCTCAATTGAGCGAGTTCCTCGTTCCGCGCATTCAAAACCGTCGTTTCTTCCAGGAATACGTCGCGCACGCCTTTCAGCTCCATGATCTCTCGGGCCAAATTCTCCCGTTCTTCCTTGAGAGGAATGAGATCCCGCTGGTATTGCTTCTTGATAGAATCTAGACGCGTTGTCAACGACCGACTGAGGTTGGCGGCTGGTTCCGGGGCACTCCTAGAAATCGTTTAAACTGCGCAATCTGGGAATGAAAATGGGTTGGCGTACTGTTTCGTCGCAGACAGCTCTTCAACCTCAGCCAGCGCCATGTCCCGCTCGACTCTTAGCTTCGACACGTCGTGCTCCAAGTCGTTCAGCTTGTCGTCAAGCTCTTTCGACAACTGCTGGCGTAGTTCCTGACGACGGCTGTCGCCGGATAACGCGGTTAGACGAGCAGCTTGACCGGACACGAGCACCCGCAGTCGTGTCACTTCAGCTTCCGCCTCGCGTCGTGCCTTGAGCTCGCTATCGTACTCTGTTTGTGCCACGGTCATGCCGTCGATATACTGCTTGCTTTGGCGCTGTGAGAATGGTGTTAACATTGCAACCACGCATTAGAGAAACCAAAACCTTGAACCCGTCAAGCTTAGCCTTTAGGCTTGCCGACTCAGCGTCCCGCGATTCCATCGAGCTAAGAATGGCTTCGACGAAGGCGCGATCGAGCTTGAGTTGTTGGGCGCCTCGGTCCCGGGCATCTGCCAACGCTTCTCGTAATCGAAGCGCCACCACATTGCTTTGGTCCCTCAATCCCAGATTCGCATTCGCCGACTCGGCACGTGCAACGGTGACACGGGCTGTCGATTCTCTAGTGTTGGATTCAGACGACGACCGTGCGCGTGTCGTCTCTGCGAGATGGTCTTCCGCCAACTGTTTCGATTTCCCTAGGCTAGTGAACCTGGGGGCAGGTGACACGAAACGCGGAGGCATGGGCGTCGACTCTTCCGACGTAGCGCGCGTCGACATGGATTCACTCGTGAAAGCCGAATCGCTCGTCGGAGTGATTGTGCTATTGGAATACATCGAGGTTGCAGTTGGGGGCGGCGTCGTTGGTCCCAAACTGTCGCCATCCTCCGCAATGTTCGCCAGTGATTTCCGCTTTTGACCGTCGACCGAGTTGAAGAGCTCCGCAAAGTCGCTCGTGGTCATCGAAATACGTATGGGCGGTAACGCTGGAGCGATGTATGTTGAATGCGACGTCCGCTCAACGGGCGAGGATTCGGACATTTCATCCGAGCTGTCCAGTTGGTACACCGACAAATCGAACTCGTCTTTGGGCGTCGCCTTGGGCTCCTTGGGCGGCGGAGGCGGAGGGCTACCCGAAGACTGGTTTCCATCGTCAGTGTCTGTCCCACTCTCGATGCTGGATGGCACATCTGCCCGACGCGATAGTGAGGACGGAGTATCTGACCGCGATCGACTGCTGCCCGGCCGACTATCCGCGTTACTTCGAGAAGGAGGTCGGTCAACTGATGGGCGACGACCGTCCACCGTCAAAGAAGATCGTGTCGTTTGCGCGTGCTTCCTTGGCGGTACCGAGTCAAGGATTATATCCGGCCTCGACTTGGGACCCATAACCACGGTTTGGTCTGGAGAATGGTCATCTGACGGGGTTTGTGGCGAAGCGCTCGAGGAGCTCTGTGGTCTGGAGGACGAGCCGGAAAGGCGCTCTGGCCGGGGAGAAGGAGTCCGCGATACATCGAGGGGAGACGACGGCCGGCTACCCGATTTGTGGCCAGCCGCGGGTGGAGAAAGGGCGGGAGAGAGTGGCGGGGTTGGCGTGCCATTGGGGATATTATTATTGAAAACGAGGCCGGGGTTAATCGAACGCCGTCGTTCTTGTCGCGACGTCGAAACAGAGAGGCCGGCCGGGTTCGGGGCGGGATCGTCCCGGGGAAAGAGGGCATTAAGAGGGCGCGTCCCGTCATCAAAACTCCGCCTGCGCGCGTCTGAGCTACCCTCGTTGGATACTGTCGGCGGGAGAGGCAGTGTCGACTTTTTAATGGGATTAGGCCGTTCCTCGGTCGGAGTATGGAATGTTGAGGTGTTGTTTGTCGAGTTGACGAAGGGAGAGGTCGCGGTCTGCTTTGAGTCTGGTGCCTCGAAGGCGTCGCTGATGTACGGACCGTTCCGTTGCTTTGGTGGTGAGCGCACATCGCGCGAACGCGGGGTATGGGGCGTGTGGGGTGTCGACGGCTGCTCGGGAGCAAGGCCTGGAGATGGCTAGGGATGTGTGAGGGCACTGGTTAACGGGCAGAGTCTGTGGACGCACTTGAGGA
The DNA here is from genome assembly GCA_014461125.1 of Mycena kentingensis (nom. inval.). Taxonomy (NCBI): domain Eukaryota; kingdom Fungi; phylum Basidiomycota; class Agaricomycetes; order Agaricales; family Mycenaceae; genus Mycena; species Mycena kentingensis (nom. inval.). Next base: position 68,326 of record JACAZG010000007.1, on the reverse strand, counting down.
CGTGAACCAAGTGAGTTCTGTGCGGCCGCCTTCTCCCTCTCTGCCTTCTTCTGGGTGTGCTTCCGAATCTTGATCATGCGCTCGTTGTGGCACTTCATGCAGTAGATGCCCTGGCTGGTCTTTGCAAAGACCAATTCCTCGATTCGATTCTTGCAGACCTTGCACTTGAAGCAGTGTGCGTGGTACGAGTCGTCGCCGGTCATAATGGCTTCGTCGAGGATGGGATTATGGCAGACATTGCAGCTGTATGAGCAGTTTGCGCATATGGGCGACCCATCCGACAGTAAGAGGAGATTGGTGTCTGCGGTGACCTGGTCCGAGCACTTTGCGCACTTGAAGCAGTCTACATGGAAGAAGGACTGGCTATTATGGATGTAAGGGAAGGAACGGAAGCGAGACAGGCAGCACGCACCCAAACGCAACGACGAGACCACCCTGCTCCGTTACGGCTGAACGCTTGCAGCCGGGACAAATACGATTATCGAGGTCGGCGGGAGGGGCTGGGTTCATCGTGGCCAGCATTTTCCAAAACAAAAAGAGGGTCGTCGGCAGCTCGCTGAGCGCCTGGAATCGTTGTCGAGGTAAGAGGGCAGGTGTGTGTAAATCAGAATTCAACCTTGCCTGCAGCCTCTATGGCACTCGTTACAATCGTAGGCTACCCATCCTCGGGCAAGTCCACAAGGGCAGCCCAGCTCCTCGACGCCCTCCCCAACCTGCTACCGCCCGACCTTTCCGTCGTCGTTCTGTCCGACGATGCGCCACCCTCAGCTTACGATGGTCCGCTCCTTATTTCTCGCCGATACACGCGCCGACTCTCATCCAGACTCCCGCAGCGAAAAGCCAGCGCGCGCCGCCCTGTTTACCGCGCTGCAGCGACGCATGTCACTCAACACGGTCCTCATCGTCGACGCCCCGAACTACATCAAAGGCTTTCGCTATCAGCTCTATTGCGCGGCCCGCGAAATGAAACTACGCGTGTGCACAGTGCGCAAGGATCGCGCTACCCACCCCAACACTCGACTGATTTGGCCCAGGTGTACGTCGTTGCTACGCCCGAGCTTTGTCGGAAATGGAATGGATCGCGTACCGATGGCGCCGCCTACGCAACCGCGACGTTCGTCTCATTAACACCGCGTCTTGCAATGAGTGCTAAAGCCACGCCAGATTGGAGAACATGTTCATGCGATTTGAGGAACCATCGTCAATGGTCCGCTGGGACTCTCCCCTCTTTACCGTGCCCTGGAATGAAGAGATTCCTGCCAAGGAGATAGCGCAGGCCATTTTGAGCGGGAATATCAAACCACCCAATTCAGGCACACTCGCCGTGCGTCCACTCCACCGACCCACCATACAACGACTGATGAATTCGTATCTAGGCCGCGAAAGCTCCCTCAGACGCGTTGCACGTTCTCGAACAGACATCAACTAGCACCGTTGCGGCTATAATCAGCGCTCAAGCAGAAATGCAAGGCAGCGGTGGCGTCGTTAATCTCGCCGTAGTCGACGGTGTTGAGATCTCATTCTCGCTGCCGTCCCGAAATTTAACGCTATCTGAACTGCAACGGCTAAAGCGTCAATTTGTTACCGTACATAAAAAGGCGGTTACATTGGGCACCACGGAGAAGGGCGCCGTTGACTGGACCGAGGAGAGTGTAGCTCGCAAGTTTGTCACGTATCTCGAAGAAATGATCTCGTAGCTGCTGCTTTGTTCTTCGACCTCCATGTCCCCGCACGCGATATACGCAAAAGCCGCTGCATTGGTCGAGAGCGACTCGCGCAAGTATCTCCCCTTTACCAGCATGCTACCTTTAACGCCGTAGCAGTCCACGATCATGCATTGCTCGCGCTCGAAGCAGTCCTTTCTCGACCGCTGGTCCTGGCAGCTCTCGACCTCATCGACCGCTCCACCGGTATCCCCAACCAATCTCCGTCCTCCTCTGAACTCACGCCTCTCTCAGTCATGAGATGTGTTGGCCCTGCTCGACACCATTATCAAGTCTTTGGCTCAACCGCGAGCTACCAGGTCTTTCTCGACCTCCCGGGACCCTCTCCCGCCTACTGCACATGCCCCGCATTCTCGTATTTGATGCTATCCTCCGATTCCCACCTCATGGTACGCGTTTCTGTCCATTCGACGCGCTTTCATGCCCACCAGTTTTAGTGCAAACACATTCTCGCTGTTCTGGTTGGCCGGGGACTAGGCCGCGTTATAGACCGCCCACTGTCCGCGGAAGAGCTCGCGACGATGCTGCTACAAGAATACGCGTAGCAAAAACAGGGTTTAACGATGCTCTATGAATACAGGCGTTCGTGAGGAATCTACAGGGACAGCGTTACAATAATGCGCGTGAATGAATGCCACCGCCTAAGCCTTGCTCTTCCCTCCCTTGGCGTTAATATCGCCCAATCCCAATACCAGCCCCTCGTTCTCGCGAAGCCGGTACTCCAATGCACCAACAAAGTCGTCCAAGTTTGCGACAAGGGCGAGAAGGTCCAAACGAGATGGTAGCGGCGACATTTCAACGTCACGGTCTTCCAACTCAAGCCGACCCATCTCCGGCGTCCCCAGACCATCCGAGTCGGAGGACGATGACGCTCCCGACTCGGCGCTGTTGTCGTTGAGTTGATATTTCATCGTCAGCCACGACATGAGCTTGCGAATCTCTGCGGGCTTATGCACGATCCACCACTTGTCCACGGCTTCATCATCGTCCGAGTCGTCATTATCCTCCGCCTTCTTGGTCGACTTGAACTGTAGCGTGCCGGGTGGAGCGGCCGGTTTCTTGCCGTGAACAGCAATGAACCACGACCATTCCGTCTGGTCTTCCTCGTCGCGTTTCGCTTTACGTTTTCGCTTTCCCTTGTAGCTCGCCTGCGTATCATCCGTTTCTGCGGCCACTGTAGCGAGGAACTCGACGGCGGCATCGACCTCCGGCATCGTTGGGGAGAGCCCAAAGTAGCTGCGCCCATCCCTGTCGGATCCAAGTTTCGAGAATCGTTGGTTATAACGATGCATAGCGACCTTGTTGGCGCCTTCGAGATCGCGGAGAAGTTGCTTGTGCGCCTCTCGCTTGTTCTTGAACTAGTGTGAGTGTAAGCGCCAGATTGCACAACGAAGAGAACACACCTCTTGCTCCTTGGCGTTCTCTACCTCCTTCTTGACCTTCTCCCACCGGTCGTTGACATTTCGGACAGCGTCCCTGTTGTCCCGAGTAATGTCCTTGATTGGCTTCACAGTGCTCTCAAAATCGCGACGGATAGTTGCCGACTCGACGATTGCTTCAATGAAACCAGTGAGGACGGGTATCATTTGGACCGTGTCGATGATATTGGTTCCGGTGCTACGTGTGCGGCGCGACGAGTACTTTGCTGAGTCGGGAAGTGGCGCGGGATCTGGGAATGTCGGGACAGTGTCGGAATCGTGTGTTTCGTTGCCATCAGTGGAGCCAGCCTCAGAGGCGTCCAGTGAATCACGGAGAGTCGCAAGAATCTGCCATATCTTGGACAAACTGAGCCCAGTTGCTCGCAGATCTTTGACGCCGTTTTGCAACACCTGGTCGAACGATTAATAACCGTCGGTGGTACGAGGTTCTACCAACCTTCTTGATGCTATACTTGGTCTCCTCCTCAATGAGAACACCAAGGAACGCCAGCAACACCGACTTCAGGCACTGCTCGCTGATCCATGGAACAAACTCGTCTTCCTCGAAGCGGCTGGCGCGGCCTTTGCCACCGATCTGTTCCAGCTCTTCCAGGTGTGCTTTGGAGATATCGGCGCTGAAGAAACGCAGCACAAACTCGCGGATATGCATGCGACTCTCGGCATCTTGCAGAGTAAGACCCGTGCGCAACTTGGTCCAGCTGAGCGTCGGCAAGACACGAGTGGCGACTGGTTTGTTGATTGTTTTCGGCGCGCGTTTGGGTTTGGCATCTGTTGGCTCCGCCTTAGCCTTGCCTTTGCCCTTGGGATCTGTGGACGCGTCTGACGCGTTGGGGAGCCTCCTGGGCATGGTTAGAGTATGAACAAAAGTGGGGTGTCACATACCCGGTGGGGTCAAGGCCTTTGGCCTTACGACAGCGCCAGCAGTTGCACAGATCGCGGCATTTGGGGCAGCTGTGGATTGAGGTGAACAAACAAATAAGGGACCGACAGCAACGCACTTGTAGTCGTATGGCTCTCCGATGCGTCCGGTCTGCTTCGAGGCAATGTTGGCCTTGATTACGTCTAAGTCTTCGTTGTATCGGTTCTTGAGGCATGCACGGCAGTATTTATTGTGGCAACGACGCGTCTTTGGTGGGCGGTCCTTTCTGTCGACTTGAACCTCGAGATGAGAACAGTGCGCGCTCTCTAGATGAGAAATAAACAACGAGTTGTACGCGAAGTGAATGCGCTGACCGTCTCGCTCGCGTTTCTTTCCGCACTGATGACAGTGTATATAGCTGGGCTGGAGAGCGGGCTCCTCGGCAGGAGTTGGAGTCGATTCGAGCTTTGGTTTCTTCGGGGCCACGCCGGGCTGGGCTACATAAGGGATGGGGTAGTATGCCGGGAAGTAGGCATATGTTGGTACGGTGCTGCTAGGGATAAAGAGTGAGCCAAGGGGCAGGATATGGCGACCGCGACGTACTCCATCTTGCGCTTCAAGGACGAGGATGCAGTAGCAACGGGGTACGGATACGGGATGGGTTGGACTACCGGCTGACCCGGGGCAGGATTGCGGGGAGGAACGTGGCCATAGGGGAAGACGACGTAGGTTCCGGCGGGGTGCATCGGGGCGTTGTAGTCGTGGCTAGAGCCAACTCAACTGGCATCTCATCACACCGTGACTCTCCACCTTGCTCTCAATTCTCACCAACCGGACGCGTCGTTCTGCGTCCTTCAACTTCAAGCAGCAAAACTCGAAACTGCAGGGGACTACAGAAGGCCTAATCTCGTCCAATACGCGTTTCCTTCCCTGCCGAAGTCTGTACCACCAAAAGCACTCTTTAGGTCTCTTGAAATGTCCGGGCTGTCGCAACGAGGATGTATACGAGCAGTATGCTGGTATGTATTTGGGTGTTCTTGAACAGTGAGAGGGCGAGGTACCTTCGCTCCGTGACAGGCTTGACCCCTTGTTCTCAATCTTCATGTCCACTCCCTCGGCGTACCCTCAAGCTACCTTTCACACTGAGCGTAAACTCGAAAGCACCGAGCGCTGGGCTGATTTGACGCGGCGCTCCCTGCTCTGTGTCTCAACAACGAGATCTTTCCTCGACTCGATGGGACACCCCGAGGTCGGACTCAAAATCCTTGAAAGGATGAAAGATATCGTCGATCAAGCCAAGGACGCCTTGAATATCGCGAACACCAAAGCTATTGCGCAAGGCGAGAAAGCTGCGCAAAACCAACAAGCCAGCGACCAGAAAGTTGTCGACCCCAAGGATAATGAAATGACTCATCCCCTGGTTTGTTCCCTGCACGAAGGTTTCTTCCATGTTCTGACGGTGATGAGATTGCGGTCCTGGAAGCGATGGTCAAAGACTTTTCGGCCAAACCCCTCATCTTCAACACAGAATCGATATCGATTCCCGCTCTTCATCCTCTCCAAGACTCTACCAAACCCGCTATTTCTCTTGCGCGTCCTCGTATTACCACGTTTGCGCCATCCTGGGCGAACATTGGGTCCATATTCGAGCTCAAGCTGGAGACGGACATCTTCGACACGAACGATCGCCTGCTCCAATCGGACGATGCCTCTTGGACGCTTTCTCAGCTCTCACAGAACGCCCGAAGTCTTCTCTTTACCCACCATGGCGTTGCGGTTTACGTTGCGCTGGTCTTCGGCCAACGCTGGGCTCGCCTCCTCCGATTTACTCATCATGGCTTCGAAGTTACGGCCAAATTCGAATGGATTGAGCAATCCGAGGTCTTTGCAGAGTTTCTACTACGTTTGTATCATCCCCAATCTGGCTCTATGGCTGGTGACGACGACACCGTCCATCTTGCAACAGCAGAAGAGCAAGCCTTAATGTGGTCGGCTGTTCAACAACACCCCTTCTATTCGACGCGATTCAAACCCGAAGAAGAACACGCAATGAAGCGGAGCTGCCTGCGTATAGTCGCTCGCCGCCGCAGACCCGGATGCAACGAGAGCGAGCCAATATCGTGCCTTACCGTCGGCCCTCCACTATCTCAGTCGGACGGTCTATTCAGTCGAGCCACATGCGTCTATCGAGTCGTCGTGAAGGAGGATTTGGTCGACGAGTTGCAAAGCTGTCGCTTCTATGCCCTCAAAGACGCGTGGAAGCAGCGATGCCGGCCGGACGAGCACGCCATGTACGAGGTGATCAAAGACCACATCCAACATCTCGCGCCGATGGATGGAGAAGAGTGGCTCGTAGTCGAAACTCGGTCCCGATGCCATGGCAGCATGGATCTCTCCGAGATCCCGACTACTGGGTTTCAATGGGACCCTCAAGCCCACAGAACGATTAGTTTCGACCCACAAAGCAAAGACGGCCGCCATCATGTCCGGACACTGCTCTCCCCAGTCGGCGCTCCATTGAACACGTTTCCGTCGACCAGGGCGCTCTGCTATGCCTTGCACGACGCAATGATCCGTCCGTTACATTTTTTTTCCCTTTGTCGTATAACCTCTCTGAATACTGCTCAGATCACACCACGGCCGTCGAAGCTGGTGTCCTCCAATGCGACGTGAGCGAGGGAAATATTCTCTTTGACGAAACGACATTGGCGTCTGTGCGGCCGCGTGGTTTTTTGACTGACTACGACTATGCACAACTCTGCGGGAAGGGCATTGCGACTTTCTCGCACCTCTTTCCAGACCGCACATTGAGCGAGAACATGGAAGAACTCCGAAAGGTGCGACCAACACTCATGATCTGTTTATTCTTGGCTCAGTACGACCAGGGTACCGTTCCGTTCATGTCCCTACTCCTTTGGAAGAATCCGCCGCCGACGTACTCTCCCTTCCACGATCTCGAGTCCTTCTTTTGGGTTCTGCTGTGGTGTGTCGTCCGGTACACGGCCCATAACTTCAATTTCGATCCTGCAACCTACCGCACCGCCTGCGACGCCTTATTCGGCACCTGGAACTTGAAGCAAGCTATCTTCCTGGCAGAGTTTCCGACCATTGTGGAAGGCATGTACGCCATCGGCAAGGAGTTCAAGCGCCTCGTCAATCTACAAAACTCGGTCCCGGAACGCGCCTCCCTTCTTGAACCTGCTACAGACCCAGCGGAAAGCTCGAAAACATTAGATTCAAACGAGCTTATACAGCTATTTCGGCGGCTGCTTTGTGTGGATGAATACTGGGTTGATGGCGACCAGGCCCTCGTTTACCATTAAGTCGTAGCTCAGTGTACTGGAGGTTGTATCGATGGTTGAACACCCTACCTCCGAGCCCCCATTCTTTGGACGCGTCTGTGTGTGTAGCGTCCTTGTGAATCGACAGAAAAAAAAGTCAGGCTGTTTGATGGCGTCCGTCCTTCTCCCCGACTGCCACGACCGCCGGCGTCTACCCTTCCCCTTCCCTTAAAACCCACTTAAAAACAGCTTCGCCGACCAATGGCAACTGCACACGATCATACTCGCGACCCCTGCCCATGGGTTATCCTCAATGACTTTGGCGGAGCGTTCTCCATGGGCGCGATTGGTGGTGGGATCTGGTACGGAATTAAAGGCTCACGAAACTCTCCACGAGTGCGTCCCGACCCTTCTACTCCGGCACAGCTAGCTAACTAGCGCAGGGGGAACGTTTTGTCGGTGCTATATCGTCCATGAAGGCCCGCGCGCCTGTGGTTGGCGGAAACTTTGGCGTTTGGGGCGGCATGTTCTCGACGTTCGACTGCGCGGTGAAGGGCTGGAGGCAGAAAGAGGACGCGTGGAACGCTATTTTGTCTGGTTTCATGACTGGTGGCTGCTTGGCGCTGCGGAGTGGTCCCAAGTCGGCCTTTCAGTCCGCCGTTGCTTGTGGTATTTTGCTTGGTGTGTTTGAGGGTGTCGGAGTGCTGCTTTCACGAGCCTTCAGGTGTGTTTTCGTCTGCCCAGCGACTGTTGGCTCTAACCGCAGTCTAGTGAGGGCCAGCGGCCACAGGCAGCTCCGCGTGAGTTTTTTCGCATTTCCGCGTTGTCCATGACCGATCAAGTCTCTCAGTACCGGCGTCCATGGCTCCTCAACCGACACCCGCCTCGTCCATTCCCGGCCTCTCATAGAGCACGCATGTATTTTTACTCCACCCCCTCACTCATATTATACACTTGCCTTAAACCGAGTCTCGACGTCAACCCCGCGTCACTCCATGCTAGAAGAAGCCTCAAAAGGCTCGTCCCGCGTCCCCTCTCAACCACTCCACACCATGTCTGCTCCCTCTCTTGACCCATACACCGCCAGCGCTGAGAACAACAATCTCAGCACCCAGGAAAAAGATCGCTGGTACGCTTGCAACCCCAGCGAAGCGCGGATTAGCTGAATCTCTCCAAGGGCTCCACACAGTCTTGAAGCAGGCTCGCATCGGCATGTTGACGACGCACGGTGCAGACGGGCAGCTGCATTCTCGTGCCATGGTTCCGACCACACGTTCGTCCAACCAGCCTACCACAATTAGCCCCTAGTCAACGTCGAATCTAGCATTCGATGACACCCAGCTCACCCTCCTCTTCCTCGCGAACAACGCAACGGGCAAGTTCGAAGAGATCAAGAACGACGCGCACGTCAACGTTAGCTTCTGCGACGTCAACTCGACCAGCTGGGCATCGTACGTGTTTGTGCGCATGGTGCGCTGTCCAGTCTGATCAGTGCGCAGGTACGCGGGCTCGGCCAAGATCTCCCAGGACAAAGAGCTGATTCAGAAGCATTGGTCCTCCTCGTTCGTGCAAATCTGCCTCTGTTGCCGAAAGTCGCTGAACAACGGTACATACAGGATGTCGGCATACTTTGGCGACCTCAAGGACGGCATCCATACCGGCAAGGCCGACGACCCCCGTATCTCCATCATCGAGGTCGTCCCCAACGAGATCCGCTACTGGGTTCCGACAAAGGGCGCCATCGGGCGCGCAGCGGACACTGCAATGGGGATGGTCACTGGGAAGGCAACTGCCCCAGGAGAGATTCGCACCATCGACCAGACAGAGGTAAGTTTTACCCTTCTGTCTCAAAAAACAAAGTATTCAAATGGTGGTAGATCCAGCTCACGCAGAAACTGCACACGAAGTAAACCGCGTAATGTCCCAACATGTACAGTAGTCCAAAGTGATCAGTCTCGATAAAGAACGTTGCCGCCTATTCGCGAACGCGAGGACGGCCTTGCTCGTCGACTTAAGAAGAAGGAACACGTCAAAGTTTGGAAGAGGTCCGAAACTGCTGCCTTACGTTCAGGCCGGGAATGGGTTGGTAGCAGCTGCCCATTCGCAAGCTACGCGACTTGCGCTGAGCGTCCGCAAAACAGATGGAGAGTGCGTACCTCGGCAGTAAGCTTATACACTTGAAGCAAACCCATTGTGTCGTCCAAGACAGCCTCCCGAACTGGTTTGAGTTCTTCGTGTATCTGGTCAAGCACCTCATTCTTCGTACGTTCAATGTCCTGTTTAAGTTCGACTCGTTCAATGTCCTGTTTGAGTTCGACTCGCAGCTTGTCGATCTGGTCTTGGAGGGGCTTCAGGGCTTCCTTGACAATGTCGACAAGCTCTGCCTTGACGGCTGCCTGTAGGTTCTCCGTCTCGAGGTGAGCGCCGACAGCGCTGTTGATGGAGGCTACATGCGAGTCAGTGGCAATCGTTCCGCTACACTATTGCGCACCGCCGTCGGCGTCCATTGGCGGTTGTGAGACGGGCGGAGGTTGGCCAATTTCCTTGGTGACTGCGGAGCTCAGAAGGAGCTAGGGGGCGGCCATGAACAGTTGCTGTCGCGAAAGTTAGCTGCAGCGCGCTTGCCTCGGGGTACCAACGTGCAGAATGACAACAAGGAAGTGGCGACCAAGTTGCGACTGATCTTGATTCCCATGCCTCGAATGATGTGGGCGCTTCACGTGCTGCTCGAGATTTACTCGTGCTATCTACACCAGAAAGTCCATGCAACGCCACCGCGAACAGATACTCGTACGGGATAAAGACGTTGTTCATACGGCGTAATGATTTAGCGATTTCAAGGATGGCATCCAAGCCGACAACTCTCGTATCTCGATGAACGAGATCCGCTATTGTGCCCTGACGAAGGGCGTCATCGGGCGCGCAGCAGAAACTGCGATGGGGATGGTCAATGGGAAAGTAACCGCCCCAGAAGAAATCCGAATCATTGACCAGACAGAGATCCAGCTCATACAGAAACTGCACACGAAGTAAAAGCGGGTGTGATTCGCAATGTCCAAAAGCATGTGCATGTACAGTAGTCCAAAGCAAAGTAATCAGTCCTCGAATAAAGGGTGGAACTGCATCCAAATGAGCGAGGAAACCCGCCACCGAATTGCGCACGTACCCTCGAATGGTCGTCCGACGACGACTGTGTCGGCTCAAACTCCATCTCCTCCGGCTTGGCCGCATCCTCGTCCAGAGTAAAGTCGTCCCCGTCCCCAAGCATCATATCCAGCTCCGCCGCGCTCATATTCTCCAGCCCAAGCCCCGTCTGCTGCAACACCTCCAGATCCGCCTGCGACATTTGCGACGAGGGCAAAAACAGTGGTTCCTTGCCTTTCGGCGTACGCTGCACGTCCACCATCTCCGCATCCGTATCCGTTCCTCGCAAGCGTGACGGCCCGGCACTCGCGTTCGGGGCCGCAGAGAAGCGCGGCGGCGGCGGCGTCGGGGGCGGGGGCATCGATGCGGAGAAACCCGCCTGCGACCGCGCGGCCGAAGCACGATCGGCCTCGGAATGCGCGACCGACGCGGCGTCGGTGCGCTGCGCGGCCTTCATCGGCTTGCGGATGCGCACAGAGTCCCGCGGCGTCTCTTCCCGCGTACGTTTTCGCGCGTTGGTGGTAGACGCCTGGCTGCTCATCGGCGCGCCGGGAACCTGGCTCGTCGAGATGACGAAGAGCGTGTCGGCGTTGTCGCCTTCCACGTCGATGAAGAGCGGGGCAGCGGGATCAGTGAAGCGGATTTCGAGCGGGAGGGACATGGATTCGGCGAACGCGATCGTAGCCTAGGGCAACTGAGAAGTCTGCTCCCTTCTTGAGCAAGAATTCACCGACATTGAACTCGCGCAAATGGAAGGCGATTACAGTCGGGGCAGCATAAACGTCGTACAGGTCGAACTCTTCTGCACTGATCTTGAGCTCAGTCGAGAGCTCGAACCGCCCTAGTCCGAGGTAGCATATAGTGAGTGGGCGAACAACGATGCCGTACCTTTGGCTTCAAGTGACGATTCAAAGCTCTTGACCTCTACTTCAGCTTCGCCAAAGTTCCATATCAGCTGAGGGTCCGAACGCGCGCCTTTCGGGACGGGGAAATGTTCAATCATGTCTCGCAGCGCTCGCGGACCGACAGTTAAATGGGATTCGTTGTCCGCGTCGGGGACGCCAGGAGCCAGGAAGGAGGTGAGGGTCAGCAGGAGCAGTTTGTGAGTCTTTATGACGCCTGAGGACGCAATCAGTCGATAGCGAAGAGGATAAGCAACGCGCACCGTGCTTGCAATGTAACCGAACAATCAGTCGACTCTCCAGCCCATCCTCCTCCTCGTCTAACCGCGGCTCGGACCCAGCCGTCCCCTCGACGATGGACAGCTCACAACGCTCGACGGTCTTTTCGATCGTCTTGTGGCGGAGAATAGAAAGCAAAGACTGCAGGAACGCGTCGCAAACAACAGTAGTCCAACAAACGGTAGGCGCACCTTGGTGAGCAGCTGACCCGATACGGCCTGCTCGTCGTCGTCCACGGTCTCCTTGGAGGTGACGATATATCTTGAAAAGAACTGGCGGCTGTATTTGAAGCGAGAATACGCGGATTTAGAGGAGTTGGTGGTGGATAGAGAGAGTGCGTCGGATGTCGCATATATCGCAAGGTCGTCGCCGTAGCGGGAGAGACACGCCAACGCACGAGTGAACGCTGGATGGGAGTGTTCAGGAATGCGATGGTGGGTCCGTTAACGCGTCTTACGCTTCAGTGCCGACGCGTCAAGGGTGGCTTGCATCACAAGGGTCACATGTGTCACATACAACTAATGGACGGTAATGAGATACGCTACGGTGTCGTGGGCTTGGACAGTAACAGAGAACGTAGACGTCGCAGAAAAAGTCCCCGACAAGTTCGTCCCCGTCCACATATCATGCAACGAGTACGTGCCCGCCGCCAATCCAGGTACATTCGAGAATCTGAACATCTTCGTCGACGCGGCAGACCCAGTGTTGATAATGAACACATGGGTTCCCTTGGAGGACTTTCCGGAGAAGTATTCCGGAGTGGATGTGGTCGGCGCCGATGCGAACGGCGTAAACGGTGCCGCTGGTGGCCCAACGGTCGTGTCTTGGTGGAACGCGAGGAGCTCTGCGTTCTTAATTATTGCTAGTTGAGTCGAGTTGAGCCGGCTGAGCTACAGCGAGTGTTAGCCGATAACGAATTCATCGACTGAGCGCGTACGTCGGTTCCAAGAAGAATAGGGCTCTTCAGCATGACCCAGGCTGCGAACCCGTCATTAAGGTATCTTCCAAGGACGTCAGAATAATACCCGCAAAGTGAGTGCGCTGCTCCTGAATTGTGAGCGCGCCGTTCCCGATTTCCATCATATCCATATCGCCATGAGCCCCAAACGTGACGGTAGATGCATGCTGCGCGGCAGTGGCGATGGACTGGGCAATAAAGCCCCAGGAAGGACTTGCATCTGTAGCATACATAGAGCATGGGTCGTAGGTTTCTTGTGACGATCTAACCTCCGGTAAGTCGCCAAGAGTGGCCGACTTTGGCGCCCCAATTCCAGACCTCGTCTAAACAAGAAGGTTAGCGGACAGCAAGCACCTTTGGGCGTCGTTCACAATTTCCCCAGAGGCAGAGATTATACTGGATCGGTCGTCCTGTTGCGGCAAGAGCGGCCGTCATCTGACGATATCGAATCGCCGAGTTGGAGTTGCTTCAAGTGATGAGACACAACCAGAGGCGAAAGAGAGTCACTTACTACCAGTCGTTATTTGGAATTGGCTATCAGTTCGTTAGCGGTGCCAAGCAGTAGATCACGAACGAACAAAGGTATCCGACCAATTGCCAGGAACGTTGCAATTATCTGGCTCGTTGGTTTATATTCACAATGGCGAAACAGAAATTGCACCGTATTTGAGGTAGTCAACGCCCCAAGCGGCGAAGGTGGTGGCGTCAAGGTTCTCATTACCAAGCGATCCAGGAAATCCGGCGCAGGTTGCAGTCCCAGCATCGCTGTAGATTCCGAATTTCTGCCGCGCAGATGAGACTATACTTGGAGGACACCGGCTCGTATACCAAACCGAGGTTGTGGACCTGGGTCGCCACGCTCGCGATTCCATTTGGGAACTTTGCTGGATCAGGAACGATTTGCTTCGAGGTCGCGTTGCGAGCCATAAGCGACCAGCAGTCCTAAATACGATGAGCGCAAGAGCGGAAAGTATGCCATAGAACTCGCATCGATGTTGATGTACTGGTAGCCAGCAGCCTTGAGGCCGAGAGACACGAATTGGTTTGCAGCGGCCAAAATCTTCGCCTCGTTGATATCTCCAACGCATAAGCGAAGAAAGAAAGTGGTTTTAAAGCTTACTGCAGGCATAAGCGTTCCAGGAGTTCCAACTAACGATAATAAGGGATCAAACGTTCAGATCGGCACAGATACTTGCCCAAGAGCGGGTGTTTTGCCCACCAGGTTCGACGGCGGCACAGTCGGGGCGGCGGCAGGAAATCCAGTCACGGAGGGCCTTCCAAAAGCAATGAGTATCTGCTGGGGGTCTGCTCGTTGCTCATCTCACGACGCGCTGGTCGTCCCGCTAGTGCCAGTGGCTGTCGCTGAAGTCGCCGCTCCTTGAATGCACTGAGAGAAGAATGCGTTTTGAGAGACACAAGTCCAGCCAGCAGTGCATGTGGTAGGTCCGGTCCAGCTCACACCACCGCCTAACCTTGCGTTTAGCGACGCGTTGAAGATGAACGCGACCAACATTGGCCGAATGGCTGGGCTTGAGCCGCAGCAAGGGACGCGCCGGAGATTAGTCCGAGTACGATGAGGGAAGCCATAGGTTCATGGATGTACGCGCGAAGCAGGCATAAGAGGCAGGAGATTGCTCGGAGTGGTGAGTATCATGGGTCGCGTTCAAGGGCTGATTGTCGGCGGTCACATATTTGTCCCTCCTCCTTCTCCCCAAACTAACCCAACCCGCAGACGTATATCTTTGAAAGAGGCGAAGTCGTCTCCAACCTTGGTGTACACTCTACAGCACACGTCGGAACAATCGGTTTGGCACATTAACGTACGCGGCGATAACACTCTGTTATAATGGCTCTGCACAAGAAAACGCTTCGTCAAGTTATGGTCAAGTCTCATAAGGCGGATCTTTAAATTTTGGAATCCCTGGACGGGTGTGAGCTCGGATATGGAGGGCAAAATGATCACAAACCCTGCGCTCCGAAAAGCAACATTGAGAATATCTCCGGCGTCGTCAAAGAGGAAGAGGGATCTCCAACACTGTCGAGGAGTTTCTGGTACTCGTCCAACGTGATCCCCGGCATGACCTCGGCGTGCTTGCCTTTGCCCGCGCCGGGGTTTTCGTCGTCGTCTTCCTCCTCCTCATTGTCCTCCTCATTGTCATCTTCTTCGTTCTCTTCTCCGAACTCTTCGTCCTCTTCTTCGAACTCCTCGTCGTCGGTGTCGTCGAACTCCTCATCGTCGGTGTCGTCGCCATCTTCTTCGCCGCTGTCCGCCTCACCGAGCCCCGAGCCGTTCTTAATATTCCCCTGATTCTCAACGGACGACGTTGGGCTGCCGTGAAATTTACTGGCCTCCAGCAAATCACCGACCACCGAATGCTCACCGGCGCGCTCCCCGCGTGCTGATGTCTCGCTGCCCGGCGACTGCTTGTTGTTGCCGCTACTTTCAAGATATTTTAGATTGTCCTGCAGATTCATTGCTTCTTACCTGCTACGAGTCTCGGTGCTGCGCTGGTGTGTCTGGCCCTGAAGCAGCGAAGGACTTGGTTGCGGGATGGGAGGAGTTGCTGGGATGCCCGTCATAACCGTGGCGCGAAGAGACGCAGCCAGGTCGTTCCCCTTGGGTAGATGGAATATGCGCTTGCGGACCAAATGGATATCGTCGAATATCTCCTCAAACTTGGTAGAATTGGGGTTTTTGTGTCTGAAAGCAGCGATTTTGGAGTGCGCGTTGACTAGCATTGCAAAGAGCGACAGCATATCGGCATTTTTCCGCGCCTTCGGTGCTTGGAGGTGTAGGGGAGTATCTTGTGAGATGCCAAGCGCGGGGCCGAACGGCTGCTCGAACACACGCGCCACTACGATGGCGTCGGCGGGGAGCTGCTCCGTGTATGTGGTCGGGCGATGCTCCGGTCGACACACCAAGATTCCGCAATCATATGGAGAAATTGCGCGAGGGTCCAAAACGAGAACGGTCCAGATAAGCTTGTTCATATCGAGCAAATCGTTGGTGAACTGGCCCTTATTTAGCTGTGTTAACAAATTTTTAAGGTAGACAATACCGGAAGGTTTCGCTTTGCTGTTTTAGAAATCTTGTACCGCTGATCCCAGTTCTCGTTGTGTTCCGTGAGCAGTGCGGCCAGTTTGAGGAGATAAGTGGTAGGAGATGAACCTGGAAGAGATGGGACGAAGGCGATGGATCCGTACCCGTCGAGGTCCGAGTGTATATTCTGTAGAACTACCGTAGATGTGAGCAGGGCAGTCGAGAGCGCGAGCGGAACGCACGCAATAGAAGATTGGGGCGTTTATCTATGCCGAACGGGTGCCCGCGGTTGAACTCGAGTACGGTGAGGTACTCATTCTTTGGAGAGCATTAATACGGCGTCATGGCGGTAATCCGGACGACATACCAAAAGTTCCTTAGTTTTCTTCAGCTGATCTTTCGAAGTCTCCCGAGGTGCATGGCGAAGGGGGTTGACCAGATAAGCGGCCTGCATGGAGGCATAAGGCAGGCCCGTGACAAAGCAGGAGCCGTCTGTACGGGACAGCAGGCGGAGGTTTGTGCGGTCCGCATTGTTGTTGTTGCCAGAGGCCGGACTGTCTGATTCTGGCTCCGAGTCCGTGTCCTGTTGACATACATCCGGGTCCAGGAGAATGTTTGGTACAGGTTCGAGCTTAGGTGGTACGAGATTAATGCAGCCAACGTGCAGTCGGTCGAAGACACCGTCGAACGCGTCCGTCATGGTGGTGGTGGTAGAGGTGGTAGAGCACAGGGTCGCGTTTGATTGTGACTGCATTCCTCCTCTTCGATTCGATGGTTGGGCCGCGCAAGATGGTACCGGGCAGGCCAGGCCTCGAGAGCCACCATTCCGCAAAGCTCCTCATAAACCGCTACGAGTCTCTAGGCTCACCGACAAAGGCGCCCCTCACCCCGCCCAAGCTTCCGCTTCTCGGCAAGAAGGACAAGTCCCCGCTCCGCCAGTCCCTCAAGAACTTCCTCGCCGTCATCAAGAAGGGCGGAGGGTTACGGAGCGCAAAGTCCAGGCTCCAAGACTTTGTAACTCAAGACTTTGCCGTCCCGCCTCAAGAACGCGTCGAAAAACCCCAGCCTATTCCTCCAGCCCTCACGGCGCCCACAAAGCCACTATCCACTCATGCATTCCCTTCACCACATCTAGCCGGCTCCCTCTTTCGTCTCACCGCTCCCCTCGAATGGGCCTTCTGTTCGGCCGTGCTTCAAGGCGACACAATCCACTTGACGGTGCAGAGCACGTCTTTGACGCATTCGGTCAATCTCCGTTCCTGCACGGACGTTCGCTCTATGACGGTGGAAGAGTTGAGCCCAGAAGAACGCGCTGCTCTGGCTGCCGATCTGCAAGACCTCCGCATCTTTCATGTCGCGTTTGGCGGAGGAAACGGAGAAAAGTTTGGCGCCACGTCCGTCAGGGAACGCGCCCGTTGGGTTAGCTCTATATGGTATGCGCACATTTCGCCTTGAAAGATTCTGCTAACCTGGTCAGGGACATTGTCCTTCCCAACGCCTCCTCCAATAGTTCCTCCACCAACACCTCGTCCATGTTCACCGACTTCTCCCGCTCTGGAGGGACAGATCTTACCGCCATGACCAGGGAATTGAGTCGCGCCTTACCTCCCCTTCCCGAATCTCCGACGTCCCCAACACGCTCCTTCCGAACCAACGCGATCTCGCCGAGTCTATATCCTCCAACACGACCCGCGTCTTCCGGCTCGTCACGCTCAAAGAGTCCTTCAATCGCCAATCTAAGCCAACTTTCCGTCGTCAAACAACGTCTCGCGCAGATGGAGTCGCATTCCGTCCCTTGTTCTCCCGTCAGAGCCACGAAGAACCCTCCCATGATACGGACGCGATCTCTACGCATCGAAATACCGACTCCAATCGTGGCTCGCAGCGCAGTCTCGCCGACTTCAATCTTGGAGTCGTATGCAGAAGCTTCTGCTCTTCCTGATAACTCTCCGCCATCGCCGAGAGCCTACACAGTGGACGGCGCTCTCCCGCAAGATCGTGTTCTGCCCTCGAGCTCAATGCAAGTGCAGGAAGATTCCCGGCAGGGCGCTCTTTTGCACGACATTCACCAGTTGCTGTCCGGAGTCGTCCAACAGACTGCAGAAACTCAAATAGGAATTTCGCGTCTACAGACGAAGATCGAAGCACCGATTCCAACTCCTCCGGAAATCGGCTCCATTACTCGTACACTGGGGGATGTTCATCAGAAGATGCGATCCGACCTACCGTACATCATGAAGGCGTTAGCGGACATTCAAGCGTCTCAGTATATACCGGACAAGAACGAAACCGCGTTCAAGACTGTTGAGGAGCCTCTCGGTCGATGCGTTGAGAAGGTCAGTCGTAAATAACTCGGATGAGCGGATCTGATGCGGTTCCAGCTCGACGAAATCCTGTTGTTGCTAAAGGAGGATGCTTCTCAGCGAGGCGTTCAATCGCAGCAGCAAACAGACAGTGTGCGATATCTGAATGAACTAAACTCGGTACGTGTTGTCTCTTTTGTGTTTGTTCCGGCAGCTTATCTGGTCTAGTGGCTCGAGGCTTTCGTCAGCGGTGGTACCGCACAAATCCAGGTCGTTGCCAACAACGTCGAGAAACTGTGCTCAGAACTCGGCTGCGCGGACGGTACAAGCAACAATGTCTTGAGTGAACTCCGCAATCTTTTAGCCAAGAGCCAAGGGCGGGATCACTTTGAGGCTTTGCAGCATTCAGTCAATAACCTCGCCGCGATGGTCGCTTCCGGGTCCAGTGGCGGATTCAGTACGTTCTCAAGTTCTGCGATTCCGCATCTACTCATTGTCGTACCAGCCCCGCAGACAGTGGCCGATCTGGTTGAGCAGCAACGGCACGATCACCAAAAGCTACTGCGAACATTAGCAGCTGGTAAGTCGCCCTCGCGGCTATGAGGGCGACGTATCTAACGACTAGGCAGAGCTGTCGAGCGAGATTCGAGGCGAGCGCCTACGGTTCGTTGACGCAATGAAGGAAGCGACGGCAATTAACGTCCAAAGTGGGTCTTACTGAGCTAAGCACAGGCTCTCTCTTATGGAGCGTGTAGTGCATGTTGAGGAGCTCAAGAAGGAGTTGAATCGCGAGGTTCGAGCCGATCTTTTCGCCTACTACTCCAAGCAACACCAGCCACAGCAACGACCACAGTCTGTAAGTTGAAATTCGGCTTGCGGACTGGAAGCTGGACTAAATCTTCCAGTGTGCCCCAGGACAAATTTACCACCACCAACAGCACCAACAAATGCACCCAGGAAGAACGGCCCCTACTCCCCGCCCGATGCCCGACGCGCGCACGCGCTACGGCGGCTATGCCTAACGCGTACATTAATCTTAAGAATACTTTTTTCCCGCTAATATCTAGGATTGTAGCCCAATGGAACCCGCGTCTTCTTTGCTGCCCGTATAGTCTGAAGGAAGCAGATCATCTGCTTTGCGTACGCCCCGCTCTCTATTGAAATATTGAGCGAACCAATCGCAACAAAAAGAAAAGCGACGACGAACATTTCGTCGATAGCGACGATGAGGTCGTAGTTTATCTCTGCATTGACGACAGAATCGTGCTTGTACGCAGGATGCGCGCGCACAAAGTTGCGGATCCAAGTCGCCGGCGTCAACAACGCCCCGTTCGCGCGCCGACGCACCAAGTCTAAATAGGCGTCGATTCTGCTGCGCTCGTCTGGCTCCATGTCCAGCGTCTCGAGATAGGTGTTGATTAATCCCAAAAGGCCAGGGAAGTCGGCGCCCTAGCGCGCATTCGTTAGCAGAGGTCCGACAAGACGCCAGACGCCAGACGCGAACCTTGCCGTTGATGATCTCATCCATCGACATCTCCTCGTATTCATCGTCCACCGGCATCGAGAGAGAGTCGCTCTCGGGCAGCGGCGGATCGGGAAAGCAGTTGCGCATCTTCTTGTCCTTGATGGGTATAGGCACTGGCATCGTGTCCGCAATGGGGGAGCTGCATCCCGAGTTGCACGAGGACGGGGCGGCGCTCGACGGCGGCGAGCTGACGTTCTTGCGGAAAAAGAACTTGCCGGATTGGGCGGCGTCGCGTTTCTGCGCGCGCGCCATGTTCTCGTCGACCTTGGGGATTGGTTTATTGGCGCTATCCAGTCCCGGGGCGCGGGCGCGTACCTTTGAGATTGGGATGTAAAAGTTTGTATTGTATGTCAGGATCGCGCGCGACAGCAACACGACGAATACGGCGAATGCGGCGTTTTCAAAGTCGGTCATTTGGACTTCCATGCTCCGGAATTCGACCCTCCAGCCGATAGACGACTTTGGTGGGGGTGGTTTGAAGCGCAGAGTTTGCCAGTTGGTCGATTGGATGTTCTTGAACGATTAATGCGTGTTCAGACAGAAACGAAGGACTCGTACCTCGAAGTGGTCGCTGCTCTCGGCGTCGTCTTGATCGAGCGTCTCGGTAAAGACAACGAGAGGGTCGCGAATGAACAGATGGGACACATGCTTGGCCAAAAGGTCGTCGATACCTTTGTGAATGAATACCAAACAGGTCGTTTTGGGAGGTACTAACCGTGTTCCCGTAGACGGGTATAGATACTTTCGTCATAGGGAAGAGGGTTGTCGTTGTACTCTGGGCGATTCCTCCAATCTGACGAGATGTACAAATCGACACTGTCGTATCTCGACTTGGGGATTTGGAACCGGGACTCTTTCAAAGGCTAGGCGGACGTTCAACAAAAGACGACATCGGGAACAAAGAGACTACCTTCAAGCCCCGCTCTTCCTCGGTTCGATCGTCGACGCTGCCCGCGATCACGTTCCAGCGACAGTCGACGTCGGCTAGATAACCCCTCCAGATTGGACTCGCAGCAGTTAGCGCGAGCTAACGAGACATTAGTTGTGAAGGAACCGAACGGTGGGGCGGCGACGGACAAGGATAGGCCCAATCGGGATGAGGCAGTCGTACATGCGGCGGGCATCGTTGACATGGCACGCTTGGAAGGTAAGCTGGAGGCAGCAGCAGCCCATGCCGAACCCCATGGCGTCTAGGTAGATGTGGTCGGTAAGCGCTGCGCCGTCCTTCGCCTCTGCAATTCGCATCAGGAACGCGTCTGCGCTTGTTATGGGCCGAACCATGGTCTTCCGGATAAACCGCGCGCTCCCAAGGGATTGTGGGATCGACAAACGGTCGAGGGGTGTTGGTGTCGAAGAAGATGGGCAGATTAATCGCGACTTTTGAGCCTCTACGTTGACGAATATTCGCGGTCAATGTCCTTGAAACGCGTCAGCGACGGTGCTGGACAACAAGACGCGTCAACTAACGGGAAGCGTACGTGAGGGTTGGTGATTTCCTCTGGAAGGAAGAGACTGTGGCTGGACTTGGCGTCGACGGGGTCAAAGTAGGGCTCGGTGAACGGCCCGGGGACTCCGAGCAGCGGGAATGAGGTGACAGTGAGCGGAATCTCGTTGGGTTTGAGATGTTTGCGGGCAAGGACGCGTCTGAACAGCAGTGAGCGACAGTACCAACGCGTAAAGCCGCACAAACCGATATCGCATGTTGCCTTCAACCGACAATAGATCCGGGATAGAGCCTGTGTAGGGCGATCCTGGTGTTGCTTCGAGCATATAGCGGCCGTACTCGGGATGGAATGTCGGGACAGAGACCCTTTGCTCGACGTTAGTGCCGTTCACTGAGTAGCAAATACGCACGAGTCTGCGCATTCCGAAGATATATCGTTCACGATAGAGCTCAGCTTCTCGAGAATCTCTGTTTGACGCAGCGATAATTTGGCGGTCTTCTGAGTGTCGTCCATGGCGACAACCATGTACTCGACCTTGGTTGCTGTGAGGGGATGGTGGAGAGCAAATGCCAATGATACCTCGTCGCCCCAGAGCAGTTCATCGCCATGCCTGTCCTTGAGCTTGTCCCAGATGTGGAGGAACTGGGTGATGCCATGGTAGCGAACGTGCTCTGCGTGCTGTTTGGCGTCATGCCAGGACATGGGGGTGCCGAGGTATAAGAGCCCCATGGCGCAATGCCGCAGCGGTGGTAGCAAGAACAAGTCCACCCAGCATTTGTAAGGGAACCGATATCGCCATCAAGTAGCCCCATAAGGAAATCTATTGTCACCCCGACCTCGTATAAGCTAACTACCCTTGAGTGGTCCATTTCAAAGCCGTTTTCAGCGCCAGTAATACATGTCTCAGAGACCTCGTCCACGCCTCGTCTTGGTTGAACTTGAGCTTGATGGAAACGTCGCCTATACGGTCCTTGATAATCCTACCTGGCTTAAGCATACAGAATGACCAAGACGGCCTACGTACTGATGAGGAAAGTCGACGCCGGCATCTTGCGTCTTTATATAGTCCATCACCTGCTTCAAGCACTCGAGGAAGGCGACCATCGCCAGGTCGAACCGGCGATTGTGCAGCAGCTGGAGCATACTTAAATTCCCCGACGAGTACAGCTCGTAGCTCGCTTTGTCCCCCGTTGTTTTCTCGATACGAGAGAACGAACCCATGGGAACAAGTCGATAGCTGTCGAGACATCAGCGGAGAGCCGCGCGCGCGTCGAGAACCGTACTGCTCGAACGTGCAATCTAATTTCCGCGCGATTGTGTAGAGAAGCAGAAGCGACTGGCCCCATGCAGCGTTGATTTCAGCCCATTCGACCTGATGGACATTTGTAAGACTGTCCGACCTTGCCGAGGAAGCAGACATACGGGCACGCCAGGAACTCTGCCTAATCGGAGCCCGTTGATTGTGCCAAATACGCCGTCGTGGCCAATGCAAAACGCGTCGTTATAAACATTTGTCCGTTCGAGCTTCTCCAGAGTAGCGGAATCGGCTGCGTATGCGGCGCGTATAGTCTCAAGCTGTGACGAGAGCTGGTCAGACGACAAGAGTTGCTCGTTGTGGGTTCGCCAGAAGCTGTGGGGAGTCAAGACACCGGAGACGCGGAGTCCTTGCGGCGTACCGAGCTTCCTCCTCTTCAAGGGCCTTCTCTTCTTCCTCGAGAGCACGCAATTCGTCTTCTAATTGCATGCGCTCTTGCTCGGCGACCTTGAGTTGGTCAATGGCAAGCCGCTCGTCCAGCTTGAGCTTCTCAATCTTCTTCTCCGCTTCCTCCTTCGACATCCCTTGAGCATCACGTTCCCGCTCTTTCCTGACCTCCTTCTCGAACGCGATGTAGCCGTCGCGCTCCCGTTTCGTCTCATCTAGCTGCCTTTGCAGCGAATTGAGAAGAACTTGGGTGCATTCGGCACACAGAGGGTGGTCGATATCTGTCCGTGCAGAAAGCAGGTTGAACAGACGGACTGTGGAACGCGGATGCGGCGTCATGGGCGGAGGGTTCGGTGGATGGACTTCCGTCCTGGGTGGAGATTGTGTACGGCCTGATGAGGTGCGGGAGGTAGTGGAGGCTTTCTTCGAGCTCGGAGAGGGTGCGGGAGATGGAATGCTGCGCACAATACTGTCTTGGAGAAGGACAAAGGATTCATTGGGGAGCGGCGCTGATGACTGCTTCTTCTGAGAGCGTAATGACGCGCCCTTGGCCTTTTGCCATGCATTTCTTGCGGTCTCCGACGCCTTGAGGTGGGAGATTGAGTCTGGCTCTGGCCGCGTCGGCGTCGGAGGAAGGGAGGCGACGATCATGTCATAGGCGGAGGGAGCGAGGTCTGCGAGGGATGGATCGAGCTGGACGAGTGAGCTGGATGCTACGACGGAGGCTCGGGGCCTACCTCGATAATCTCCTTACATTGTTGGCAGGCGACGCTCATCGTGGTCGTTGTTGACAGGACGGCGCGATAGGCGTGACTAATATCGACGCGACTCTGTCCCTCGACCGCCACCACCCCCAGATGCACCGATGTCGCAAGAGACCGCCAGCCTAGTCAAGCGCCTGGCTGGCCCTTCCACTGGGAAAGCGGGCTTAGCAAAAGACCAGACGGCAATAAACAAAGTCATCGCCGAAGTCTCCAAAGGCTCCAAGTTCTACGACCGCGAGAAACAGAAAGACAAAGAGCTCACAGCCAAAATACAAAAGCTGCTTCAACTCCGCGATACCCTCCTTGCTAGTGCGGACTTGTCCAAGGCCGAGAAGCATGCCGACAAACTTGTGCGGTCTCGCATCTCCGCATGACCATGTGCTGACGGACACCCAGCTCGAGAACCTAGAGACGGCGCGCGACCTTTCCCAACTAATCGTTCACTTCGACCTCGATAGTTTCTTCGCGTCAGTCGAAGTCCTCAACGACCCCAGTCTCGCCAACAAGCCGTTCGCGGTCGGCGGGAGTGTAATATCCACTGCGTTAGCTCTTTCGCGTCGCGCCCAGCTGCCCACTCACTCCATGCAAGGTCATACGAGGCCCGAAAGTACGGAGTTCGGTCGGGGATGGCGAGTGCGCGTCCTCTTGCGCTTCACGTCATGCATTACTGACTCGATTAGCCTTTATCGCTAAGAAACTGTGCCCGCACTTACTCCTGGTTGACCATGGCGCCGGCATGGCCTCATACTCGGAGATGTCGACGCAGGTTATGGCCATATGCAAACGGTCGGTCGTCCGTCACGATAATAACCCTTTCCTAACGCGTCGGGTTAGCTACGACCCAACGATGTGTCCCACAGGCTGCGATGAGGGTTATCTCAAGTCGGGATCCGGTTATCATCGCTGCGTTTTTTGACCGCACTATAGCATTACTGCATATTGCGAGGAACACAACATGACCCCGGATGATGCCGTTCAACATCTTCGAACGGCGGTATTTGAGGAAACCAAGCTGACTATCAGCTGTGGTATTGCTCCCAATAGAATGCTCGCCAAGATCTCGTCCGACAAGGTTTATTGTTCATTCATGCATCCAACGTCGCTAATAACCCGCAGAACAAACCAAATGGCCAGTTCCATCTCGAGTTTAGCCGAGAAGCAATTACGGACTTTATGCGCGACCTCTCTGTCCGGAAGATACCCGGAATCGGTCGTGTAACTGAACGACTGCTTGAATCTATCGGAATCAAGGTCCGCATTATGTCTCGTTCATCTTACGACTCATTTTGACCTATTTACTTAGACGTGCGGCGATATCTATACGCATCGCGCTACGCTATCCGTCATGGACAAACACTGCAAGGACTTTGATCTTTGCGAGATGCTGCAGGTGCACCTCGGCATCGCGTCGAACCGCGTCCAACCTCCGCAGCGGGACGAGCGTAAGAGCATCGGGGCAGAAAGGTAAACACGATCCTTGTGCTCTTCCTACCCCGGGACGACCATGTGCAGGACCTTTGCGCCTCTCAGTGACACGGAGAAGATCATCGAGAAACTGCGCGAGGTGGCCGCTGAATTGGAGTCGGATATGGAGGATACTCAATGGGCGGGCCGCACGATAACTCTCAAGTATAAGCTCAATAGTTTCGAAGGTTGGTCTCGGTCAGCTTCATATGCGACCTGTCTGACTGCTGGCCAGTCTATACGCGTGCAAAGACCCACGAACGCTACGTCACGAAGAAAGAAGATTTGTTTGCTGTACGATGTCAGCTGCAGTCCGGCCTTCAACTTGTTCATTTGCGTTCAGATTGGGCACGAGTTGCTGCTAGCGGAGTTACCGCTCACGATACGACTGATTGGCTTGCGGGTGACGAAACTACGAGATTTGCGTACATCGGAGTCGTCCGGCGGAATCAAGCGGGTGCGCGAGGAGCCTTATGATTAAACGCGCTTTCTGACCGCGTCGAAATAGTTCTTTGTGGCGGACGGGGCGTCGCCGAACAAGAAACGCAAGGTTGAACACGATTCGGACGCGGAAGAAGCGCGGGCCGATGTTTGGCTCGCTGAAAAGCCAGCCTCGACCGCCTCCGAACCCGACATGCACATGTGCCCCGTCTGCGGGAAGAAGGCGCCGACAGAGAACGACGCGTTTAACGCACATCTTGACTCGTGCCTCAGTCGGGAGGCTATTCGCCAGGC
This sequence comes from Mycena kentingensis (nom. inval.), assembly GCA_014461125.1. Lineage (NCBI taxonomy): Eukaryota > Fungi > Basidiomycota > Agaricomycetes > Agaricales > Mycenaceae > Mycena > Mycena kentingensis (nom. inval.). The sequence continues at coordinate 42,762 of JACAZG010000007.1, read as the reverse complement.
GCAGGAGGAGGCGCCGGTCAGGGCATCGTCACCGACGCGGAAAAAGAAAAAGGGCAATATGCTGGAACGCTACATGGTTCCTAGAAAGAAGCCTAGGTAATAGATCGCCCTTACGGACATGCTGTATTACTACTACTTCCCTCTGTACTTTGCGAACGTTGCCTGGATTCCCTTTCCTGCCTGGATGTCCCTCAGGCAGTTGGCGTCGATAGCGCGCCCCTCGGCTGCCTTGTCTGCGACCGCGTCCTCCATCGCACGAGGCACGACCACAACGCCATCCTCGTCCGCGATGATGAAATCTCCAGGGTGGACCGTTACAGACGGAAACGCGTAATCGGGCGGGGGCGTAATCGTGAGAGGTACGTTAACGGCCGCGGGGCGGGTGAAGGGCGATTGTCCGAGCGTGGATGGGCCGCGCGCGTAGACCGGAAACCCGAGGGCGCGGTGCTCCCCAATGTCGCGGCATCGCCCGCTAATGACAACACCGACGGCAGAACGCGCCATGGCGCCTGCTGTCATCAGCCCTCCCCAAACCGCGTTCGCCTCTAACAAAACGGATTTGAGACGTTATACGACTTGCTGCGAGAGAAGACACCAATGTACGTTGAGCTGGGACGTCGATTACGATCGCTGCACCTGCAGGGGCAGTATCCACAAAATGTTCGCTGAGTTTCGGCGCGGTCGTATCCGAGCTAAGCACCATCTGCACTGTATACGCTGGAGCACAGATAGTCCCGCTCGAGCGCAGCTGTATTCCGGGCAGGAATCCGCCCGTAGAGACTTTCAACTTCAGCAGGGCATCGGAGAGCTCGCAACTCGTGAACGCGGCAAGCCGGGACGCCGACATGATGGACAGGAGCAAGCTAGGAACAAAGACACTGACCGCGTTGGTGCGGTGGCGGCACCAACAAAAACGCCTGCTTCGGAAGAGAATCGCGCGCGGAGTTAACGGGATTCGAAGCGCAAAGGTCCATATGGGATATTAACTAAATCGAACGTAGCCTATCCTCCGCTGCTCCCTGACGGCGAGTGTCGGGAAGGCTGCTGCTGTTCATCGTCCCTCGGTTGTGGCGTCGGCGTCGGAGGTAACGGCCGTATCTGTTGGCCGCCGCGCCCCCGGACTATAGTGCTCTGCAGGCTCTCGGGATGCAGGTCTGCACGATACACGGGCAGAGGCGTCGCAGGTGGCGTCCGACACAGCGCGTATGCGTCAAACGAGCTGTTGGACACGCTCATCCGAAGCGTCTGAGCCATAGATCGCTTCGGAGGGGTGCTCTCCCCATCCGAGAGCTTGCTTCCAATGAAGATCGAGCCACGCGGCCGCTTGCGCACGTACTTCCGGTGTTTTCGCCAGGCCGAAAAGAAACTCGACACCAAGAGCAGAAGAAAGACTGCGACGCGTTGGTCTGTGAGCGCGCATTCTCGAATCGGGACGGGTAGACGCACATCCCCCAATAGCATAACCCACGTATTTTCCGATGTTGCTCTTGGCCTTGTGCGCATGAGGACTAGAAGTCGACGGAGCGGCGCTGGGGCCAATGCGGGCTGAAGAGGTGGACCGTGCGGACGGACTGGATTTCGCGTTTCCGCCGCCGCCGGCGGTTGTAGTGTGGACAAGGGTCGTGAAGGTCGTGCTGGTCATATCGGCGTGCGTTTCGTGGGTCGCAGTCGGCGCGGTGGCTGGCGGAGCGGCAACGAAGGGGACGGTGCTCAAGACCTGCGTCACAGTCGTAAACACCGCTGTAGGACGAGAGTCAATTAAGCAGAGTAGCGCAGCGGGGAGCAGCTAAACCTGTCGGGGCAGCCGTAGCGGCGGTTGGAGGAGGCGGCGCAAGAACGCTAGTGACCACGACTAGAAATATTTTCAGTTCAAAACTGAAGTCTAGGACTCGCGGATGTCGTACCAGTAGTCGTAGGAGGAGGCGGGGGCGGCGCTGGCGCGACTGTCTCGGGTATAAAGACGGCTACGGGTCGTTTAGTGGAGAAAACGCGTCGAACGTGCCCTACGGACTTGTCGGAGAGACAGATACGGTGGGGACGTCGACGGCGGGCTTGGACGCGGAACGGGTAACATCGCGGCGGGTGGGCGGGCGCTGCAGGAGCAGCGGCGGCATTGTTGGCCAGTGGAGGGAGGAAGCGAAGAGGGCCGGGGTGTGCTTTTGGACTTGTACTGGATCAAGCTCGCAAGGAACGGCCCTTGTTAGTAATTGGCCACCCGAACGCAACGAGGAAGCTACAGCGCAGGTATCGCCTGCAGGTCGCGCCAATAAATACAGTATAACTCGCACAATTGCGCGATTACGGTCATCTACCTTCGCCGCTCCCCTCGCGGGTACGTTCGTACGTCGCGGCGCAGGGGCTTCGGACGCTAGCGGCCATTCGGAGAAGACATAAAACCCAGATTCATCGCCAGATTCGTTTCGTAGTCGTTCAACGTTATAAGCAGGGTATTCTGGTGCCTTGTTCGATAGGTCGCTTGAAGAAATGTCTTGAGGCTGCAGATTGCCTGCAATTACTCTCCAAGCGCTACGTCGGGAGCGGTGTTTGACGGTGGAGGCTCTGTGCAACCAATGCAAGCGACCATCATATGTTTTAGGACAGTCTCCGTAAATTGGACACAAAAATCGTCAAAAAAAAAAAAAGTTCAAAGCGAGATATGGATACACAGAAAGGCGAAGGATACAGGTCTGGGAGAACTAGTGCTACAAGGGGGATGCGGAGTCGAATAGATACAGTAATAGCGCGATGTCTAAGAATTAAGAGGACTCGGATGCGTCCAAAGGTTCACTGCTTCCCTCGCGGGTAAGCTGGTGCACGATGCGAACGTGCCGCCGCATGTTGCTTCGGACGCTGAAGGCGCGTCCGCAGCTCGCCTCGGGGCAGACGTACGGCTTAGCGCCGGTATGGGTCGTTAAGTGGATGTTCAGCCTGAAGGACGCGTTAGCAAAGAACGGACAACAAAGGACGCGTCAAGCATACCCAGAAGGTCGATTAAAACGTTTGTTGCAGTATGTGCATTGATGCCGTGCCGCACTGGCCGCTGGCCGCGAGGGGTAGTATGGGCTCCCCGCCGACGCCAGATGGTATGATGGCGTGGTGCGGTATGCGCCAAGGTGGGGCGCACTGTTTGGGCGGTATGGCATCCGCGTGTCGTAAGGAGACGAAGAGCTCGAGTAGCTGCTCGCCGAGGAGAGAGCATCGCGACCCGGGTCCGAGTCCGGGGAGTAGCGGTCGCGATGTTGGTGTTGGTGTTGGATCATGTTGTAGGGCATGCGATAGTAGTCGTCGCGTTGCGGCGTAGAGTAGTCTTGGTACGCGTACTGACGCGTCTGGAAGTCCTCGACACGCCATGCAACGCCATTGTCCAGAGGAGGGAGCGTGAGGGAGGGCCTGCGGTAGACTGGGGCTACGGGCACAGGTTGAGAGCCATCGACTGCGGTGAAAAAATCAGAACCATGTTGGATTGTTGAGAGGGAGAGAATCAACGTACCAAAGATGCGACCAATGGAAGGAAGAGTTGGGCGGTCGTCGGTCTTGTACGGGTTGTACATTTTTTTGGGCGATGGGAGAGGAGGATTCGGAAGAGGGAGATGGTGGGATGGGTCAGTTCAATGCTTAGTGTTTTATAGTGAAGCGCGAAACACTGCCCGGCTAAGCGAATCTCTTACAGTATCACGACCATCATCCGTCGCGACTTACGTACCTCCCACGCGAGAGTTCCCTAACGAGGGTCTCTTGGAGATACCAAGGTGCCTTGCGACCAACGTGGCATTGCAGTGTTCTATACCACCATCCACACTCGAGTTCTTCCGATCTCCCCTTCCCGCTGATTTACCACTCAGCCCCAGCCGGTCAATTCAAGCTCTGATTCAACTCCAAACCACGCGGGCATCTTTAGCCAAAACTCCTCCCTTGCTTGGTCAACCGCTGCTCCAAATTCCAGCCGACAAAACTCGCAGGCGCGCAAGGCAGAGACTTGACTTTCCCGGGTCTGCATCAGCTCTGCGTCGAGCATCGCAAACAGCGGATCCGAACTCCGCTCCGTCACCCCATTCACGTCGCGCAATATCTCGAAAGTAACGCTCTCGAATGCAGCCTGGCAAGCCCGCCGTTGAGCCGGGTCTTCGAGCCGCATGTTGAGGCAGTTACCGGATGGTTCGCGACCCTCGAGCTCGTTGACAATGAATGTGGACAGGAAGCGCGACGCATGCTCACGTCCTTTGAGCAGATTCATGAGGTCGTCCGGCGAAAGTTGATGCGAGATGCCTTGGTGATCGATACAGCTGATTTCAAAAGTGTAGGTGGTTTGTGGAGCCCGGTCGGCGCTCAAAGCTGTTTGCACTTGTTGTGCCTTTTGAATGGGCAGAGCTCCACGGAGACACTTCGAGCAGCCTGCGCCACTGCGCATCCCATTCAAAACACTTACGGAAACACCAACAAGGGTAAACAGCGCTGAGCGGGGAGCACACTCCACAAACCACCTACACTTTTGAAATCAGCTGTATATCCGGCAGTGGTTTCGCTGACTGCAGAACGCGACAGATCGTAGAATGCGGACGGGAGTAGTGCTGGGGCGTCTATGGCGCGCGCCAGATTTATCACGAGTCTATGCGCTTGATGTTGAGACGCGATCCCGTTCAAATGAAACACACGGAAAAACGGACATAGGATGAGCATAGCACGCCCGCGCGTCGTACGCGCTGCCGATCGTGGCCTCGGTCTCGCGCGTATCCCATTGAGCGAGACGCGTCGGCCAGTGGACGCGTTGGAGTTGATCCAATAGATATGAGCGGAATTTGGTCTGGTACTTTGTGGCAAGACGAAGGAGCGCGCAGACGGTCGAAAAGTTCGGGGGGTCCAGTTTTATATCGAGACTAACGCGGTATTGAGCAGCGAAACGCGTCGCAGGCGCACTGCACAAGTACGTACAGAAGACAATCGTAAAGCGCGGCGAGAAAGAGGGCCATGTCCTGCGGCGAGTCCGGAAGGGCGAGAATGGGGCGACCCTCGAGCTGTAGGCGAAGATCAAGGTTCTTGGATGCCTGCTGCAGCGGGGGCGACTGGCGGGCGAGAAGGCCGTTGTGGACAACAAAGTAGACTGAACCAGTGAGGATTGCGATGTTGCCGTCTGCGAAGGAGAGATCGGGGTGACGGGTGGGCGGGGCGGCGAGGGCGGGGACGTGTCGGGGAGCGTTGGGGGCGACGGAGAGGGCGGCGGGGCCGTGTCTGTTGCTTGCGAGCTCGCAGTCCATTGCAAGGCTTATACAGCATCATCATCTCACGACAGATTTACTATGGAAGACCAGCCAAAACAGCCCGCCGTCCGCGTCGTCCCCGGCGCGCCCCCAAAGAAGGAGCAGCCAAAGTCCAGAAAACGCAAGCCCAAAACCAAGGTAACACTCCCTTGGGCTATAGTTTACAATCTCACAATACCTCAGGCCGACGACGCCAGCAACGACGTTCTCGAGTCCTCCACCGCCGCCCTCACCGAAACTGCCCCTACCCCCGCAGACATCAACGACGGCGCAGTCGCCCCAGAGCTCGTCGCAGAGCCAGAGGCCCCCGCTGCCCCCGATGTTGACTCTGCCCTCAAACCCAGCCCAATAGTCGACATGATCTCCAAAAGGCTAAAAGTAACGTCGAAAAAGATTGTACGTGCCCATATCGTGTCCCATACGCGCTCAACTCACGCTCCATAGGGCCGAATATCCGCCTACGCCGCGACGGACATCGACAAACTCAACGACGACCAAAAGGCGACCCTCAAAACGCTCCCCGCGCTCGAAGCTGTCCAGAAGGAGCTCACCGAAGTCAAGAAGGCCGTCGAGGTACCTTCCATAGCCCTCCACCAACGTACACTCATCCATGGGCCAGACGCATGAAGCCCAGCTTACTGTCCAACTGGCCCAGACGCGCCAACAAGCTCAGAAGAAGGAGCAGGAGTGTATTGCGGCTGCTGTCGCTGCAGCAGAGGTCTGTTTACATTTGCACGTCGTTTTCTCGCTCTCAATACCTGTCCAAGACCGCGATTTTGGGACGCGCCTTCTCTGTTTTTGAATTCTTGGGACTCCGTCCGCTTCTTGCTTCAGGACAATTCCCGTTGGCCCTCGAACATGCTGAGGGCAGCGCCCTCTTCTCTGCCACCGAGGTTCTGCTCGGCGAACCCTCGGAGACCAAAGAGGCCATCATTTCTGGCCTTTTACTCGGCAAGGGTAGCTATGAGGGTGTCCCATGTCTGTCGTCGCTCTCCATTTTCATACAACCCCGCTGAATCGGTGCCAGATACACGGTTCTTGGATATTACTCAGCTGGCCTTGAATCCGGTTGCGCCCCCAGAGGTTGTGCCCGAGCCGTTGGACAGTGCCGCGCTTGACTTGTCTGCTGCAAATCCGCCGCCTCACGGTCTCTCGTCGGCCGGTAGCTTTGATTTTATGCAAGCTAGCGAGCTGGAGCCGCCCTTTGAGGAAAACGCCGAATGGATCGAGCGTTCCGACGCAACGCAGACGCCAATGGAGGAAACCAACGGCCATATCCCGTCTGCTGAGCCTGTTGCTTCGGCGGCGGCTGATGAAACGGTTCGTACTTCGCTACCATTCTACCGGCTTCATTGACGCTCCAAGCAGTTCCAGAGCAACGCGGCGATCGACTGGGCGGACGAAGATGAGGGTGGACTGCCTTCCATAGCCTCTTTGCATTCCAAGTTCGGTACCTCGGGCTCGGCCACGCCCGTGGTCGCCGATGAGCTTCAGACGAATGGACATGTTCCTATTGCGACGCCGGCTGCAACCGTTAGCGCGCCTGTTGAGGAAGACGACGGGTTCACGACTGCGCGCGGGCGCGGTCGGGCGCGTGGATTCCGCGGCGGAGAGCGTGGAGGTGAACGTGGTGGCTTCAGAGGAGGCAGAGGCGGCGATCGCGGGTACCGTGGCGGGGAACGCGGTCGTGGAGGTTCGTATATTCTGGACGCGTTTTAGCTGTTGTCGCTGATTGCTGCACAGGTTACCGGGGACGTGGAGAGTGGAGAGGAGACGGGGAACGTGGTCGGGGCCGTGGACGCGGACGCGGTGACCGAGGAGGGCATGTTGCTGCCGCTCCTGCTGCTTGAACTAAACACCTTGATGTCTTCTTGTGCTAATAATTTTTTGTGACCTACTATGATGCCTTTCGACTACTCCCTCTACCTGGTTACGGACCGGTCCTTGCTGCCCGCGGGCAAGACCTTTCTTGAGTCTCTGGAGGAATCTCTCCAGGGAGGCGTCAGCATTGTGCAACTCCGAGAAAAGCAAGCCGATACAGCAGAGGTTTGTTGGTGCATCTCCCGAAATCACGATAACAGACGATCCAAGTTTCTTCATGTCGCACAAGCCGCCCGGCAGCTCACTCGGAAGTATAATAGCCCCCTCATTATCAACGACCGCGTCGATATTGCACTCGCGTACATAAAAGCCCCCAAAACGCATCTCCGAATCTAATCACAATACAGCGTAGGTGCCGAGGGAGTCCATCTGGGGCAAAGCGATATGCCCATTGCTATTGCTCGGCAACTGCTACCCCAAGGCACCATAATCGGCATTTCTTGTAATACTGTCGACCAGGTTCGCCAGGCGGTGGAATCCGGAGCAGACTATGTCGGTCTGGGTGCTGTCTGGGATACGCAAACCAAGAAATTGTCTGCGAAACCCATTGGCGTCCGTGGTCTGGGAGAGATGCTCGAAGTGCTGCCCCAAGATGTAAAGGCAGTTGCTATTGGTTTGCATTCAACACATGGCCTTCTTCCGCGGGTCTAATGGATGTATCTAGGCGGAATCAAGACCACCAACTTGGTGCGTCTCCCGCAGCCGTCATACAGTCGTTGACCTCGGCACAAGGCAAGGCTTCTGCATGGCTCGGCTTCAATCCACTATCGCCCTCTCGACGGGATCGCAGTAGTGTCCGAACTCGTGGCTTCTCATAACCCAGCTTCCAACGCCCGCACACTCAAAACGATATACGACGCGTACAGAAGCACGCTAGAACGCGTCGAAAGCGTTCAATGGTCGCGCGACACCATCCTCGACAAGGCTCTCGCGATTTTAAATACCGTTCAATCTTCTCGGCCCCTCGTGCACCAGGTAGTTCGTTTGCGACCCCAAAATGCACGCTAATGGGTCGCGAGATGACCAACATCGTAGTCGCGAACCAATCTGCGTCTATTACACTCGCTCTCGGCGCGTCTCCCATCATGGCTACCGAGGTTGAGGAAATGGAGGATCTCTCGAAACTCGCCGACTCGTTGCTGGTCAATATCGGGACTCTCGTCGCATCAACTTTAGAAGGGATGCTCCGGGCGGGACGCTGTGCGAATGCCTCCAAGATCCCCGTTGTCCTAGATCCGGTCGGAGTTGGTGCATCGACCTTTCGCAAAAATAGCGTCAATAGTAAGTTTAGATGCCGCAGTTTCTGAGCTCTCAACTTTGCTGCTAGAACTCCTCGACATCTGGCACCCAACAGTAATCAAGGGGAACGCTGGTGAACTCGCGGCGCTCGCTGGCTCTACCGAAGCATCGGGACGCGGCGTCGACAGCCTAGGCGGCTTCAAAAACCCCGCCGATTTCGTGCGCAACCTTGCGAACAAAGAACACTGCGTCGTTGTTCTAACTGGGGAAACGGATTATATCTCTGACGGCGAGCGCGTCGTCTCTATCGAGAACGGGGACCCGCTATTGGGGAAAATCACCGGCTCGGGATGTATGCTCGGATCGTGTATCGCCGCGTTCTGTGCAGCCGCGAATAAAACTGCTACCGCGGAAGACGACGCGTCTCGATTGACTCAAAAGGGAGACTTCTTCTCTGCCGCGGTCGGAGCGTGCGTCTTTGTCCTCTTTCGTCCAATAGGATCGGCTCATGAACATCTCTTTAGAGTTTTGACGCTCACGGTTGCTTCCGAACGCGCAGTCAAGTCGGGAAAAGTAAACGGGATGGGGAGCTTCCTCCCGGCCCTCATAGACGCAGTCAGTCAGCTCAGATCGGAAGATGTGCGAGAGTTGGCTCGCGTCGCGCAAATCGTGTAACTGGCTTTGAACTGGCTGGAAAAAAAAAAAAAATACAAGTGTGGTTTCAGGCAGCCAGGATACGCGAGAAGGCCATGCCCTTCGTCGGCTGCAGCCAATTCTTCTCGTCGTACGTTGCATCGGCGTCGATCATGTGGAAGGTATACGCGAACCGCGTCTTTTCCGAAGTATTGCGTTCCGACTTGTGCAGCACTGCGCCGTGTATCAAGACCATGTCGCCTTTTGGCCGCGCGTTAGTTTTTCACCGAATGCCAGGGATCGGGCTGACCTGGCTCGCAAGTTTCCAGAATGTACTTGTGCCCTGCTGCTTTAGACTCGGCAGCAACGCGTTCAGCGACCTTTGGCGTGACGAGGGGCTCGAAGCCGGTCCCGCCGCCGGGCATGCGGACGAAGCGTTTAGTGATGGGCGTCGATTGGGAGCCCGGGAGGAAGGACAAGGCTCCATTAGTCGCCGTGCATCGCTCGAGAGCAATCCAGAAACCGAGGGCAGTTGGAGGGTCGGTGTACTATCCAGGAATGGTTGGGCAGGTTTGCGCGAATCCGAACGCGTGGCTTAACTTACTAGGAAGGTGCTACAGACTAATCGTTAGAGTGGCGCATTTGAAGAGGAGCCTAGGAGACGCACGAGTCGTTGTGTTCGCCGACTATTTCATCAGCTCGTGTGCAGACTAGAGTAGATTAAGCAGACCTTCGCCACCGATTTCTGGCTGCTTGGTGATGACCATGGACTGGAGAGCGACTGGGTTCTTGTGGAATGCGAGATCGCGGACGAGCTGTCGCATCCGTTCGTTCTCGAGAGTAACCTAGCAGGATCTTTCTCGAAGACTCCTTTTGCAAGATACTGGCGCAGACCTTGCGGAAAACCGGGTCCAGCTCATGCAACCCTGGGCGACATTTAGTTTGGATCAAAGGCACCAGATAACGTACCATGCCCAATTTTGTTGACCGCTAGCTCTTTGGGCCGCGTGAGTTTGCCGCCTTGGACGGCGTCTGGTTCGAGGAAGAAGGAGATCTTGTCGCCAGAGTTCAAGAAGTAGTCGTCGCCAACATGAGCGTCGTCCTCGGTCGTAAACCGGGTCTACGGATGATTGCTTTCGCTATCGCGGTCGTGGTGTGCCTTTCAACGTACCAAGGGATGGGTGTCGATATCGAAGTCGCGCAAGAGTTCTTTAGAGCGCGATAGCATAGCATTCACCTGTTGCCTTAAGATTGGGATGACACGAGGGGATATGAACCCACATCCTCGGGAGGGACGAAAGCACGCAGGACGAGATATCTGGTAGGTTAGCATTGGTGGCCGATAGATAAGCCAGCAAGTTCACCCGTCTCTTTCAAACTAGCTCTCATCTTAGCCCACTACTTATAGCGACACAGACATTACCTGCTGCTTCTGCTCTGTGGTCAACATCGTGTTCGAGTTCAAGATGCGATTGTGATGGGTACACATCATGCAAGGTATATGTGCCAGCTCTCCACTGGTCAGCTCAACTCGTCCTCGTTCAACTCCTCTCCATTGTTCAGCTGCTCAATCAAATGGTCAATCTTCTTCTTGTGTATCCTGCAGCGCTGTATCAGCATGGGTAGACGTCTGACCGACTTAACGGACCTGAAATGTTCCTGCCAGCCCTTCCACGGATGTGACGGATGCTGCGACGTTTCAACGAAGAGCACCAACAAATCATGCAGCCCACCTGTCGCGCAAACTCTTGGAATATCTTATCAGATGTTCCATCGACTTTCTTGACAAAGTATCTGGCAAGGAGAATATCGTCGCTCCGACTATAACGCTTCTTTTTGTCGGGGTGATCTTGCGCGGGCGCAACACCGTTGTTATCCGGCTCGAGCTCGTGCTTGTGCCGGCGCCAGAATTTCATCCAGGACGCTCGGGAGTGATGTGGCGCCTGAGTGATAGTTAAGTCAAGACAAAAACCAAAAACGCGTTAATTAGGCTCAGATCGCTACCCACTTTCGTTGCAACGTCTTTCCAAAATGCAACCATATCGACCTTGCCCTGAGACCTGGAACATATGAGGACAACGCGTCGGCCGCAGATTGTACGCACTTGCGATACGCGAGGAAGCGAACCAAGAAGGTAATATCTTCGTCCGTGAAAGCAACACCCTTTCCAGTTGTGCTCCGAAAGAGCGTTCGAGGCGGTGTAGGAGATCGATCTCTCGTTGGTGGCTGGTTGTGATGCCGGAGATGATGAATAGACCCGCCAGGCGGGCGAACGGAGGGAGTGGGATCAACGACCACTTCATTTCCTTCTTCGCCATCGTTTGGCGAGTCCGCATTCATCTGGTAGCCACCAAGGCGGATTTGGTGCTTATTGCAATAGCGTCGCCAGGAGTAGAAGCTATGTCTGGCTCAATGCGCGTGCTGCGAGATAAAACAGTTTCATACGTATGATGCGGGGCCTAAGTGCTTGTCAGACTATGGAGATTGTGAGATGAAGCCCGTACCTTGACCGCTACTCGCTCGCAGATTTCGCGGAGACTGAGGCACAATGAAGCGATTAATTATGTTGAATGAAGGGGCAAACCTGAGGACCATTCCTTGCTCATGGCAGTAACGAATATACTTCTTGAGATAGATAACGTCGTCGGCGGTGAACAGGTTTCCGCCATATGTGCTCTTGACGATACGCGCAGGCGGAGTAGGAGACCTCGCGGGCAACCGGCGATTGGCTATAAGTGTCGTTGCCGGAGGAGCAGGTGTCGGCTGCAACAACTGAGCTGGAATGATCGCGCAAGAGAAACCCGTACAGCTGTCCGAACGCGTTTCCGGCCACGCGCCTTTTCCGGCGGCGTTGCAGGACGTGTCGATGGCCCAGCCTCTGGAGTCGAGTCTTCCTCCTCATCCATGGTGTATGTCTGCGCAAACTACGCGGCGTTAGTCTAAATGCGGCACGCGTCCGAGTAACGCGACTTGCAGCAGGCTCAACATAGTACTGGGACTGCGACCAGTTGTTCTCGTCTGGGCGGAAGCGGTAGTCTATAGACGTCGAGTGCGAGTATTGGTTCCATCGCTCGTCTCCATACGAAGGATGTGTTGGTTCGGGTTGGATTGTAGGTGGAGGGTCCCATTGCTGCTCGACAGAAAAGGCCTGGAATGGAATGTGTGCCGGCGGCGGCTGGGGATGTGGCGCGTGGATTGTAGGCTGTTGGTTGGGCGCGTCTTGGATCTGTCTATCGCGGAGATGAGGAGCAGGATGGCTATAACATTGTTGAAGTGACTGACGGTTCAGTGCCATCTACCTTGCAGCCTGCCCAATTCTGGAGATATGTCTGTAGTTGTTTTGCCTTGACACACTCGTGAATCCAGCGTGCATTGAGGACTATGCGGCCTTTCTTGTGGGCGAACTGGCGGTACAGACTCTGACCGGACTGCTTGCGGGGGTCGACGAGGATATAAGGAACGTTATTGGAGTAGCTCGGAGCGACGATGCCACCTGAGAGACACTGAGAGGGTGGGAGGGAATTGGGGGAAAGGCGATGCCATTGTCTTTGACGAGGGGGACGAGTTCATCGCGGTCGTCGACCTTGGTGTCAATGTATATCTAGTCGTCGGGGTTAACAGCGGCGACGGTACTGGATGTCGGTGCGCACCGAGAGCGGGGTGCCAAAGACGGGGTCGACGAAGAGCATTCTCAGGCGGGATGATGCGTCACGGCCCAGCTTAGCTTTCACTCTCATGGCCTCCGCGACCGCGGGGCGGAAAAAGTCGATAATCTCCACATCCGCAGCTGGACTTCCCCTGGACGCCCCAATCGCACACAACACCCTCCTCAACAAGGCCGCTTCCCAGTCCGTATCACTCTACCAACGATGTTCTGCCCTCCGTGCTCGCCTCATGCAAGTACGCGGCTTCGGCTACTACTTCTCCCTCGCTTCCCCCGATAACCGCCAATCCACCGACCCAGTAACCCAACTCTGGGACCTCTTCTCCCTCGGCATTCCCCTCTGCTACATCTTCGATCAGCTCCCCGAGGACGGCGGTTTCAACAAAATCAACCACTCCGACTTCAACCAGGACCAGTATGAGGCAAACCCCGACCGTGCCCAGAAGCATGCAATTGCCCTTTTTGCCATGCAGATTCGGTCCGACAAGGTCACCATGAACATTCCCGGTTGCGAGCTGTTCACGGTTACCGACCTCTGGAACCGCGACTCGACGGATGGCCTCGTCAAGGTGCGTAGCCGCCGCCCTCCTCATCTCAGTCTGCTCAATCTCGTAGGTCGTCGAGACCGTGACCGCTATCGTCAAGCATTTGCCGCCCGAGGCGTTTGAGACGTCTCCTCCCTCCCCCGCTCTCTTGTCCGCCCAGGACTCGTACGACAGCGAACAGATCGCTGCTCCCCCCGCAAACGCAAAGGAGGCCGCCCGCAACAATGTGGTCCGTGAGATGGTGGAGACGGAGCGCAAATACGTGCAGGACTTGGAGGTGATGCAGGTGAGTAATCGACTGCTGCATTGTGCTTGCGATTCTGACTGTTTCTCAAGAAATACGCCGCTGCGTTATCCCAAAGCAACCTCATCGACCAGGACACCATCCATCTCCTTTTCCCCAATCTCAACAAGCTGGTCAACTTCCAGCGCAAGTTCCTCATCCGTCTCGAGGGGACAGCGGAACTTGCGTGGCCGGACCAGCGATGGGGCCAGCACTTCTTACAAGCTGTGCGTTGTTGTTCTCATTTTGGGGTTTTGCTTGTGTCTGACGGAATTTGCAGGAGGAGGAGTTCATGTGCTACGAGCCGTACTGCGCCAACTACACTAACGCCTCCGATCTCGTCCTGGCGAACGAGCAGACGCTTGCTGTGAGTGTTGTTGGTCGACCTGGAAACCCATATGTGACGTGTGTAACAGGCGCTCAACCACTTGATCAACGTCAAAGGCGAGCTGGCCGCTTTTCTTATCAAGCCCATCCAGCGTGTTTGCAAGTACCCGCTGCTCCTCGACGTCCGTATCCATATTGTGTCCTGTTCTCCGGCTCACTCCCCTCAAAGTCCCTGATCAAAGCCTCCTCGGCCGCCGACTATCCATATTTCGAAGAATTGAAATCCGGCTCTGAGGCTGCCAAACGAATAACAGACAAGATCAACGAAGCCCAGCGTCGCGCAGAAAATGAGCAGACCGTCAAATCTCTCCAATCTCGCGTCGACGATTGGAAGGGTCATCACCTCGAAAATTTTGGCGAGCTCCTTCTCGACGACGTCTTTGTGGTTACCAAGTCCGACATCGACCGCGAATATCACGTCTTCCTTTTTGAAAAGATCATACTTTGCTGCAAGGAAGCCCTTGCCGCCCCCCAAGGCAAGAAGGTCAGCAAAAGCAACTCGATTTTGAAGAAACAGTCCGCTCCTCCCACCCTCACTATGCCGGGAGGTTTCGGCCAACCACAGCGAAGGAACACGCCCCTTCTTCTCAAAGGTCGCATCTTCCTTGGCAACGTTACCCAAGCGGTACCGGTATCACCCAGAACGTCGACCGGTACGCGTATAAACTCTGTTCCCGTTCACATGCTTAGATTGTCTTTTTGCTTCAGCTTCGGGGATTCCGACCCAGTATCCACTCGCCGTTTGGTGGAAGGGCGACGACGATCTCGAATTCTTCACGCTTCGGTGCCGCACCGAGGACCAGCGAGGCAAATGGGAAACCCAGATCAACCGATTAATTCGGGAATCTGCCCAGCGTCGCGCCTCGGATCGTGGCATGTCGAAGATTGCCAACAGCACCAATCCTCGACAACCCTTCACGGCTCCCTCGGTCAACGGAGGTTACACGTCACAACCCAGCTATTCGACACGTAGCCGTGGCGACAGCGTTTACAACACGCAACCTGCGTCTGTTGGCAGCAGCTTCTACAACGGACCGCAGGGGTACCCGCCATCCGACAGTTATGGATTCGATCCCGACGAGGATGACCTCGAAGATTATCCTACCACCTATCCGTCATCTGGCCGCGGCACGCCTATGGGTTCTCGCCGGTTGAATGCCCAAAGCCTGCCTCCCGAAACCGATACAGTCCCCGGTTATGACCGACCGCGCGCCGTGACGGAGGATGTCAATGGGCCGGTCATGGCCCAATGGCGCAACAACCTCCCTCCCTCCGCCGCCGCCACCGTACGGTCGCGACAGACACGCATCAACTCGAACGCGAGTACCGTGTCTAGCACCTACAACCCCTCCGAGTCGGGAAGCATTGGTCCCGGTCCACGCTCCCGTCCGCCGCTGCGGAGCCAGTTCAGCTCGACACGACTCGGGTCCGAATACCGTAACCCGGGTCTTCCTCCTGCACCTGCGCCATCAGCGGCTCTACCTCCTGCGCCGATGAGTCGATCACGGAGCGCAAGCCAACCGCAGGCGTACGTCCCCAGGGCAGTACCGCCGCCGCTGCCGGTCAACAACGGTACCGGTCAGTGGAACTCTCGATCGACAACCTCAATGAGCGTAAACCGACGGGAGAGTGGCTCGAGCCAGTCTACCGGCGACAACAGCTCAGACTACTCTCACTCGCCGAACAGTTCTTCGCCGATTACGCCGTTCGATTCGAGCGAGTCGTCGCTGACGGGGCCTACAATGCGAGCACCAAACGGGACTGGCAACTCGCATTCGCCGTACCCGCCGGTCAAGATCAAGGTGCATTTCAACGAGGACATTTTCGTTATTCAGGTCCCGCGGATGACCGAGTACGAGGAACTCGTGGAGAAGGTCGGCAGGAAAATCCGACTATGCGGACCTCGACGTGACGATGGTCCTCTGCGCGTCAAGTACCGAGATGAAGATGGAGATATGGTGTCGCTGGGCTCGACCGAGGACGTGCAGATGGCTTTCGAGCAGTATCGGCCGGGAGGGCAGGTTACCTTGTTCGTAAGTTGAGATTACGGACCTGCAGCATCTCTCCCTCTTCCCTACTCACGACCTGGCATAATTCATCATCCTGGAATATTCTCTTCACTCTTAATCTCGGGACCCTACGCACACGCTCCTTCGTACTGTACCACCACCGGTCCCCTTCACGATCCTTTGCGTCTTCTAACCTATCTATTCCTGGGGAGACCGTTGGGCACTCTCGCTATCTAACCGTTATTTCTGTTTTGTGGATTTCGTTTGCCCTGGTGTAACCTACCTTGCACGGGGAGGAGCACCTGTAACACTAGAAGAAAATGCGATACATTGCCGAGAAACCGAGCAACAAACCGAGCAACCGAGCGGTCTACTCTGTAGGTGGCTAATTGCAGTATGCTTACACAAGGGTAATGTCACAAATACGCGGGTCTGCTAGACGCAGCGACGATCTGACAGCTTCATTATCTTCCGCCCCCACCACCCACAACCGCAACACCATTACCACCAAGAACACCTGCCGCCGCAACCAACCCCCATTACTCGCAAGCTCACTACCACAATTCCCGGCACTACCAGCAGCCGTGTTCACTCCACGCTTGTGCCGATAAATCGCGCAAACTGGATGCGCCGGGCTGCCAGAAGGCCATTGAGGGTGACCCCGTACGCGATTCCCAACGCATTCACCCGAGCCACTGATTCCAAATTAGTGAGGTGCAATGTAGAAGATCGACGCACAGCTCATGTCGCGCATATCTTGGATTGTTGCCGGAAATTGAGGGTGTGGAGCACCGAGGGCGGGCAAGGGACCCGGAAGAGGTGGTGGGTTGACAGGGCCAGCACCAGGAGCCGGCGGAGGTGGAATAGCGGGAAGAGCGATCTCTGGTATGGCCATGTCGAATGGCATGAGTGGAGTGGTGCTGGTATACATGTGGGCGGTCGCGTTGAGGGCTCGCGCCTGGCTCCAACTCGCACTATACGATGTTAGATGGAGCAAGTTGCTAGGGACACTCACATCTTTCTAGCTTCGGCTTGGGCGTTGTACATGAGTACTCGACTGCAGTAATTGTTCCAATCGATGCTATGTTGCATGCTAGCTATTTGTTGGCTGAGTTGGTTGAGCTGTTGACCTATCGGGCCGGGCGGAGGAGCGCCCGCAAGCGCGTTGACCGAGCCAGAGAGCGTATTCCAAGAGGCGGCGAGGTTTGTGACGTCTGCTGCGACTTGTGCGAGGGCCATGGTTGTCGGTGGCAAGTGACTGGTCAACGCGTCCGAGTCACGTGCCACATTACTGCCTTCTCCGCTCCGATGCTGGCGAAGGGCGTCACGAGAACCGCCAACCAGCTTATGAACGACTTTTCGGAGGCGCAGAAGACGCGCAAGAAGCTACCACCATATATTGCATGCTTACACGAGGGTAATGTCACGGATACGTGCAGTTCGTGGGTCTGCTAGACGCAGCGCCACAATCTGCGAACTGAGACTAGAGTAGCCGATCCCGATGAAAACAGCTGCACGACGTGCCAACTCGACATCGGCTCCGATTCTGAAATCCCATTCGCCGTTGCGTACTGGGAGGTCCCCAGAGCCAGTTACGCTGGTTAGTGGACCGCCTGTCCAACCAACTCTATCAGCTCGTTCGTCGCTCATTACTGCTGCTTTGAGCTTCTCATATTGGAGGTAGACTAGTGGATGGTCCCACGCGCCTGTGCGTGGTTGTTCTTGAGCCAAATGTCGGCGCCAGGGAGAAATAGAAGCAAATACCATCGTGTAGAATATGGAGAGCACCTATGTCGGGATTGGCGCGGGCCTGTGCGTCGATGGCGTCGAGAATGCGGGGTGAGAGAGGGATAGCAGTGGGTCATTACCGAGGTCGCGTTGGAGGGGTCGAGTGCAGGCGGCAAAATGCTGTCGCGTAGTTGGGGCATAGTTGCCCAGGTCGTGAATCCGGTTTGGCTGGACGCCAAACCACGGCAGTGGTCCTCAAAGTCGCCGCGGCGAATGTGAAGGGCCATGTAAGGCTCGCCGTCGCTTGGACGTGTTCGTTCCGCGAGGTCGTTTATCTGTGGCGACCTACCCTGTGTGAGCACCCTTGGGGGCAACCATTTGGCGCTCACCATCTGAAATATTCCGATAGATACATTTTGAAGGCAGGCCACAGAGGATGTAAAGCTGGGGAGGCGAGGAAACTGCGGTTGTGAGGAAGAGCGCGAACGGCGACGAAAGCCTTACTCCCAGCGCATTATCCAGTCGTCGACGACGATACATTGCTCAGGGCCCTGAAGAACGCTGACGGCGATTTCCCATCGCGCGTCATGCGCGCCGGCAAGGGATACATGCTTGACCTTGTCCTCGGGACAAACATGCTCGAATAATTTAGCGGAGATCGCGTGTGCGTTGGTAACCCCAGGTAGAAATGCGCTAAGAGGGAGCTGCGAGTGCTGACGCGGTTGCCAGACAAAATTCTGGTAGGTGTAGATGCGTCCAGACTGGATTGCCAGGAAGTGGAAGAGTAGAATCTCTTGGACCTGGGGAAACCAATAAGCACAAAATTGCGGGCAGGGGGCCAGAGCGCATACCTGGTTGTTAAATCCAGCCCCCTGTAGCTGGCGAAAGAATACGAATTTGGCCGAGGGTTGTGCCTCCACAAGGGCAAGAGAGGAAGATATTTCCTGCCGGGTTAGTTGGTTGTATAATGAGAATGGCGGGAAATAAGGGCTGAAATACGCAGAATAGATATAGTAGAGGAGGCCAACCCCTGCGGCCGCGAGTGCTAACCGAGACCACAGTCGGGAGGAAAGGCGCATTGATGGCATGTGGCGGTTCTTGTGAAACGCGACCATGGCCGGCACCAAGAACGCGACTCGCAGAAAACTAAAGCGCCGCTTCAGCTCGGCATCCGTCGCAGACGTCCATCCGTCCACTGAACCCCGCCCAAACATCTATGCGTCCTTGCCACCCTCCCCAATCTCTCCCTCACCGCCGACGCCGCCCTTGACCCCACTGAGCGCGACGTCTCCCATGTCGTCGCTACTACATCAAAGCCATTCCATGCCCTTCTCAATATGGGACTATCTACGAGAAGAACTGCTTGCGACCGACTTTGACTCCCACCAAGAACTCAAGTGGGATCGTGTAAGTAACTTCTTGCGCATTCCTCTGGCGATAGAGAAGGTACGCGGGCCTACCACTTGAATATCCAAGCTAAATCCATGCTAGATTATTGGCTTTGGATTCATCCTCTGCTTCGATTCCTTCCTCTACACCTTCACCATCCTCCCCATACGATTCGCGCTGGCATGGTCGCGTCTAATGTTGAACACACTCTCCCGATCGGCCCCCCCATTACCGCCCTCCCAGAAGGCAGACATACTGCGAATGCTTCTGCTTGCTGTCTCGATTCTGATACTCACACCACTCACGGACGCGAGTAAGATATACCACTTCATCCGAGGACAAGAGACTATAAAGCTCTACGTGATTTTTAATGCGCTCGAGGTCCGGGCTTGCAATCCACGTTAGTCTTTCCTTACTTCGCCCAGATTGGGGACCGGCTATGCGCCTCGATTGGCCAGGACGTACGTTTGCAATGGGATGCTGCTTCTGGTTAACGGGCTACAGATACTGGACTGCTTGTTCTCGCGTTCAACGCTGGAGCCCTTGTCGCGTCGCAAACCCGTTACTTCGCATACGTTCCGGCCATTGTTGTTCTTTGTGCTCGCGACGCTCTACAACGGTATGCTGACTCTTATACGCTGACCGCTCTCTGAGCTGTTCTAGTTGCGCATTCACTGGTTATGGTCTACCAGCTCATTGCGCTGAACGTAGCCGTCAATTCATATGACCACGCCCTTCTTACCCTCTTGGTCTCCAACCAGTTTGTCGAGATCAAGGGCAGCGTATTCAAAAAGTTCGAAAAGGACAATCTCTTCCAGATCCTCTGCGCTGGTTCGAGACCCATTTTCACGCTTCAGGCACGAGCTGACTCTCCTAGACATCGTTGAACGCTTCACCCTCACCCTCATGCTACTCGTCGTTGCCTTCCGCAATCTCGTCGAGATTGGTGGCTCGGAGTTTAGCTTCACCGAAGGTTTCATTCTGCCCAAAAGCTTTGGCTGGGTTTGGGGCAACAACATTCTATGGACAATATCTTATGTAAATGTCTGCATCCAAAGAAGAGCAATACTGACTTTCTTCTCTTGTAGCCAATCCTCTCCGTGCTTATATCGGAAATGCTCGTCGACTGGCTCAAACACGCGTTCATTACGAAATTCAACCACATTCGCCCGTCGGTCTATGAGCGATACACGGATGTGCTTTGTCGTGATCTAGCGAGCGGGAGTGCGGTAGGACGGCGTGGCGCGCGGAAGGTGCATCTTCTTTCTCACTCAGTCCTTTCAGACGCTGACTCGTTTCAAGCATACCTACGTTGACCAGTCTCCATTGGTTGCGCGTCGCCTCGGATTTGCTTCCTTGCCGTTGGCGGTGCTGGCCATCCTCATCGGCTCGCAGTCCATCAGCCTACTGTTCACGACGGAATCGGACGATTCGTTGCCCTGGATGACCTCGAACGCAGAGATCCTACACTTGTTGAAGTGGGGAACAATGGGCGTTCTCTTCTGGCTTTGGTAGGTCGTATATCACCAGTTTACCGGGACACTGAAGGAACGCGTCGGCAGTTTTGTCGTGGTCAAGGTTATTTTGGGTGTTAACCTCGTTAGCTACGCGACGAAGCGCAAGGCGGGGATGGAGGCTCGCGAGGCTGAGGACGCGGTTAACGACTTTGGTCGTGATCCGATTGGTGAGGGGAAGGAGGAGCAGGTATGTACCTCTCTCTTCCATCACCTTTCATTCGGAAATAACCTATGTATGGCAGGCGTACAATCGCGAGCTGAAAACGCTCCTCGACAACAAACGGGACGATGCTGCGGCTGTTGCAGAAATCGGTGAAAGAAGAGCAGGAGCCACGAAAGGGAAGAAGGCGCGGGTTAAGCTGGAGGATTTAACGAGGTTTACGATGGTGAAAAGAATTTGGTAGTGCACAGACACTCTGTATCTCTAGATATCGTTGGGAAGGGTGTGGCTTTTGAGCCCGATATTACTATCGCCAAGATGACATTACGGAAGGATCGACGGGCTACGAATTGTTCAACCTGCAAAGGCTTGAGCTTATACCGGGTCTAGGTTCAAAAGCGACAGACCACTGATATACAACCCGGCTATCGAGGTCGCGATACTTCTTTGCTGTTTCCGAATAAGCAGACAATGCCTCTTCACCCAAAACCAGCTTTACTCCGGCCTGCTTTGCAGCAGCCGTGGCTAGCTTCATGTCTTTCTCCATGAGCTGAACCTGACCAATCAAGGCTATGTGCTGACTTTGTCAATGACTATATGGTAGCATACCTTGAATCCGCCTTTGTATCCGTGGCTTGTCGCGGCTTGTGGGCAGACACCCGGCACTGGACCGTCATTACAAAGGAACGTGTCGAAGCGAACGGACCTGGGTTCATTCGCGAGTTGACCCAGTTAGCGCCGGTCCCCTGCTCAAACGCATCCGAAAGCTTTTTTGGGTCTACGCCAAACTTCATCCCGATGGACATTGCTTCGGCCGTGGCGATGGCGATACAACCGCTGAGAAGATTGTTGCACAACTTGGTTATCAGCCCGAGTCCTAGGCCGCCCATGGCGCATATTGTTGTTCCCATAGAGGAGAGAACAGATTGGAGGAGAACGAGGTTGGGATCGTCCTCGGAGATTCCGACCATGAAGCTTATGGTTCCTTTGGCTGCGCCAGCCGTGCCACCAGAGACGGGCGCGTCAAAGAAGTAGGCGGAGCCGGTAGCGGCGGCGACAGCTTTGCCGATTTCGAGAGAGGTTTCAATGTCGATAGTCGAGCTGAATATCTCGGTTACAGAACATGGATGGAGAACTGGAGGCCAACCAGTCGATAAAGGTCTTGTTGGAGATATCTGCAGCAAGGATCCCCGTTTCTGGGGTCAAGTAAACTTGCCGGACATGCGTTCCTAGCAAAAACATGAGCTAATCAACGCAGTATGTACAGACCGACCTTCGGGAACGATCGTAAAAGTCCAATCCTGAACCGAAACCCGATTTTTAGAGTCAATAAGTCACCGAAGGCTCACTCACCGAGCTGTCTGCTACTTCCCTTGCGCTTGACGCGATACGGATGCGTTCCGGGGCTTCTGCTGCAAATTTCTCGACAACTGCTGGGTCCACATCGTAGATCGTCATCGTTGCGGTCGGGTTCTTGGATAGCAGCTGGTGCGCCATAGGCCATCCCATCGCGCCCAGTCCAACCCAGCCGAAACTCTGCGGAGTGAGCATAGTGGAGGGGAAGAATAAACGCGTCGCATGACTGATGAATGGCGCTCCGGCGGGTGGCCGCGTTATGGTTCTCGAACCGGGTTGAGACTGCACCATGTCCTCGAGTGACCGCCTAAACGAAACTGCTCACCAAGAGATATACGATGCGGGGATGGAATTTCGCCGTAAAGTCATGGAGAGTGAACGAACCAGAATCTGCACCCCGTCGATGCTAAATTTGGATGCAGGGCAACGAATATGTCGAAAAGCAGCTCTCGCAAGGAGTTTCCGACTTTATGAAACCCATGCAGCAGCTCACCACCGAGGTATTCTGCCTTGATGATTGAGCGTGAGGTATTGAGCGTTTCCAGGTGGCCTGGGGCACCATCTGGACTAGACGTGAGTCGGCCAATGCGCGCATTTAAGCGCTACTAACTGGTCAGCGGGCTTGGAACTCAAGCAGCGTAGCTTGATAAACATAGCGCTACTTGCCTCGCAGAATAAGGCCGAAGAGGTGGATTTTGTTGGATTGTCCTTGAGAGGAGAAGTGGCTGACGGTTCTGAAGCTCGCGGGCCATGTACGGGGAGCGCTAATTAACGGCGCGTCGGAGTTGGAGATACGAGAAACGCTACTCCAGACGGCCGTATATTGCGGCATACCCACAGGGATGACCAGGTATACCTCCAAGCTGTTGAATAGCCGCGAACTCACTGGATAAAGCTTCCGCATTGCTGAGGCCGCAATCAGCAAGTTCAAGGCAGAGAGTGCTGAAGCGTAGTTATTTGTCGCGTATAAGATAAAGAAACGCGTTTATGAACGCGTTCATGGACGCGTCTGTCGAGATGTGTTCCAAATCACACGATCAGCTATCTGCTCTTGTTCTTTACCTGGCCGTATCCAGGCTTCTCGGGAGCGTTGAAGCCTGTGGCCCTCCAGCTCGTCCACCCCTTATGCCCTTTTATGCCCCACTGGCACTCGCATTTTCTGCCACCAGCGCCGTCCTACTCGTGCGCGGACTGACCACCGCTTCTCTCGCCTCTAATACTAGCCGAAGGTCTTGGTTTCCGTCTCGGTCCCCGTCTGGGACAAGATCTACTTTCTGCGCGCATATTCCAACGAAACCGTCGCTTTTGGCGTTTGGGGCTCTACTCTAGATGCCCAGAGACACATCTCAATAGGCTACCGTCTCAGTGTTCCCGGTTTCGAGTGCGTTCCCGCCCATTGTTGCTTCACTGAGGAGTTCACTCGCGGTAGCGACAAAAACTTGAATACCCCCTTGTTCCGCAACCTTTCTAGGGCTCTAATACTCCATCCTATTGGTGTGTGGATTCGGGACAGCGGAATTTATCGCTCACGCCATTGTAGCGGGGGCATCGGTCATACTCGCCTTCCTATGCGGCCTTCCTCTCTACAATCGCGTTGCTTCCGTGGCGATGGCGTAAGTGTTACATCCATTTGGTCCACTTCTGCCTTCTCAACACTTCGTGAGCTTGTTCGCTGCTATCGGAGCTGTTGTGTGTCTTCTCGCCTTCCTCTTTGATATGGTTCTGTTTGGAATTGCGCGAAACGCGCTATCCAAGCAAGGGATACGCTCTGTGTATGGGCCGGCATGCTGGTTGACGCTCAGCGCCCTGCTTGCGATCTTCTGTGCATTTCTAGCCGCGGCCTGCGGAAATTTCGCTCGTTTCAAGAACACCCGCCGAAGAACTCACCTGGGACTCTCATGAATACCCTTGTACATTGAACGCATTTTAATGGGTTATGTTCGGGCCTCGGCCGTTGTTATCTCGGGACGACAGCCAATAAGTAGCTTTTGTCATTAGTATCATGATCGTCTCTCTGTCATGAGCTCAACTGAGGGTCCCCGACCTTTCTCTCCTCCCGCTTCCACCCTTCGTTTCGGGCGCCCTCAGAGCGCCATTTCTGTGGGTCCCTCGACCGACCGCAGGCCGAGAAATCACATATTCCAACACCTTCGACCACGGTTTCCCGACCCGCAGGCGGAAGCTTTCTATGCCAAACTTCAATATAACTCTGGTGCGGGCGCTGCTATGCATACTTGTCCCACCAACAACTCAACCCGTTTCAGGAGGATTCTAGTCCTCAGATTGTCTACTCTGTGGACTGGAGAGCTGGCACTACCAGCGACGATGACTTCGCCGACCACTATTCAGATTCCAGCTTCACACTGACACAAGTTGACGGAGCCACCGCCACCTTTATGTTCAACGGTACTGCGGTAACGATATTCGGAGCCAAGCGGCCTAACCACGGGCAGCTACAAGGTACACATAATTCGGTTGTACTTCCTCGCGAACTCATTTATTCGAAGTCACAATCGATGGGAATAGTTTTCCGTCCGTCTCCGGGCAGGGGAACTCTCCCGGGCAGTTCCAGGTACGCCCATTATATTCTTCTAGTTGACTGCGACTGAGTATTACTAGGTTCCTTTGTTCGCCAGCCCCCTCCTGGACCAGGGTATACATACTGTCTCGGTCACAAACCAAGGCACAACATTCCTCGATATTGATTTCGTGCGTCGGTCCGTCACCCAAGGTCGTCTAAGCTCACCGCCTCGGTAAAGGTCACTGTCCAGTACGATATTGGGCAACCCAACGAGCCGTTGCTTGTCACAACAGTGCAAGATACCGATTTGGCGTTCTCGTACAGCCCACAGACTTCTTGGGGCATCAGCGTACCCTCCGTAGGTACCTATTCCGGATCGTCGGGCCAGTGAGTGCAGCTTTAACATAGCTCTGGCACATTTCTGAGCTCGAGCAAGTGGTACCGCAACTCCGGGTGCCTTTATGGTGTTTGAGTTCGAGGCGGATTCTGTGTTCCTTTACGGACCCGTGGGGCCCCAGCAATCTCCGTTTGGCGTGTCCCTGGATGGTGCTGCGTCGACCAAATTTTCGGCAAACAAACAATTCTACAAGCCGCAGACGCTTCTCTACTCTGCGACGAACCTCGGAGCCGGCAAACACCATATCAATGTTACCTACGAGCCCTCTCAGCCGAACCAAATTCTTGCGATAGATTTTGCGCAGCTGTATACGACGCAATCACTCGGTGGGACGTCGTATGTCCCGCTTCTATTTCTCTTTTGCAGTCATTGATCCCCAGCAGAGCTTTCACCTCAGAAAAGACCCAGAAGACATCATCGTAGGTGGCCCAGTCGGATAAACGAAACAAGCTCACCTTCCTTTAGCGCTTCGCTGTCTGGGGGAGTTATAGCTGGCATCATCATTGCATTGCTCTTCGTCCTCTTTGTTCTAGCCGCCTTAATCTTCTTGATTCGACGACGGAAACAAAGAAAGGACAAGTCTGCGCCTCCCATGCAGACCAGTCAAGATGTCCCTGCGGCCTTTATGTACTCCGGGGCCCCACAACCGCAATTATACCCATCTACCACGGAGGGTTCCTATTATCCCAATCGGGGGAACTTGGGTGTCGATACGCAGTCGCGGAGCGGACGTAGCGGCGCCTCCGAGTCCGAGTTTTCGCCGACGTCTCATTATGTTCGTAGCTCTTCCAGTGGTGTCTTCTTATAATGCGTCTTGCAGGGCGCGCCAATGGCTGTTGCCTCCAACGTCCGACCCACGATTATTCCGCCTTTGAAAGGACAACCACCGCTTCTGCCGGATACTGCAGGGCGGACATTAGGACATGTAAATATTGTACATCTTGCACAAACTGCGCTCACGATCTTTAATAGGTCCCGGAGAGTGAACTGCGCGCAAATCGCAGGGTGGTGGAAGGTAGACCGCAGGATTTTGGGGCCGTGTTACCGCCAGACTACGTGCAAGCAACGGAGGCGTATTCTTCTCGGATATGAAGGGCGTGTATACTGGATGTATTTCTACAAGTGGTCGGTGGCCGGATCAGTTGGGCGGGGCCCCTAATGACGTTTTGCCCTTAACATCCACCATCGTCCCAATGTCGTCCTCGTCCTCGGCGTCGTCCTCGACCCTCCCTAAACCACAGCCTAGTCAACCATTCCTTCCCCCGGAACTCGCTTCGTACTTTATCGGTACGACAACCTTCGCCAGCGTGCGCCAACTCATGTATTGGTTCCAGCTGGCGGCCTCGCCGGCGCTGCGTCTAGAACAGTCGTCAGCCCCCTCGAACGTCTTAAGATTATACAGTGCGTCTTCTGTCCCCAGCTTTGACTTGAACTCATTCTCGCCAGACAGGTAAAAGATCTGCTTCGTTTGACGGATCTCGCACTGAGGTTTTGCTGAAGGTCCAGCCGCGTTCCGGTACGAATCAATATAATGGTGTATGGAGGTCCCTGGTACGAATGTGGCGCGAAGAGGGCATACGAGGGTGCGTCCGTACTCGGCTTGCAACGCCTTCCGATGCTAACATCCATCCAGGTACATGCGAGGCAATGGCATCAACTGCGTGCGCATCGTGCCGTACTCTGCGGTACCTACTTTCGACGCCGTTTGCATTGTGGGATCTCAACGGACTTGCAGGTGCAGTTTTCGACCTACGAAGTCCTGAAGAAGGTGGGTGGGCCACATCTTTGCCGCCGACGCGTCTAACGGCGAGTAGTTCCTCACTTTTGGTGGAACGAGGGAACTGGATACGCCGAGGCGACTAACGGCTGGTGCTTTGGCCGGTATCTGTTCAGTGTGTAAGGATGTTTGTGGCCGCACAAAACTCCTGCTCATCGCGTCGCAGGCTCCACGTACCCTTTAGGTACGGTGCAGTCCATTCTGGCTTCGCCTGACTGAACTGGAGCTTCTTAAAGATCTCGTCCGAGCACGGCTCTCCATCGCTACCGCGTCGATACCCGTCTCAATTCCCTCACCCAAGTCTGCACCGAGTAATGGCGTCAAGATGGCTTTATCCTCTGCCTACCACACTGCCTCTTCAGCATACTCTGCGTCGGAGCTCACCATCGTTGGAATGACGCGCAAGATTATTCGAGAAGAGGGCGGTGTGCGGGGCCTGTACCGTCAGTTTCATTGTCGATCTCTCGATCCGCAACTTTCTCACTCGCGTTCACAGGCGGAATTGTGAGCCCCGCGCTTTCCGGGGGCGAGGCACGTCTTGACAATTATAGGTCGCTACCGCTATGGGCGTTGCCCCATATGTGGGTCTCAATTTCAGCGTGTACGAGGCGCTGCGCGGGATTATCACACCCCCCGGCAAGAACAGCGTCCCGCGGAAGCTTGCTTGTGGTGCATTAGCGGGTAATTGGTGTGCCCTTTGTCCGATTTTGAACTCAACTTGCTCCAGGTTCAATATCGCAAACTTTGACCTACCCATTCGATGTCCTCAGAAGGTGGGTTTAGCGCGTGTTCTTCGAGCCTTGTCCGTTAACGTTTCGTAGAAGTCGGTACTCGTTCTCACAAATAACGACTATGGTTAACTGGCTTCAGAAATGCAGGTTACCGGCATGCAATCTTCGGGGCTCGGAATCAAGTATACCGGCGCCCTTGACGCGCTGCGAGGAATCCTACGCTCCGAGGGACCGGCGGGGTTATATCGTGGCCTGTGGCCGAATCTCCGTGCGTCGGAGCCATTGTTTCTTGAGTTGCCTGACACTTCTCAGTGAAAGTTGCGCCATCGATTGCGACCTCGTTTGCAACATACGAACTCGTTAAAGAGTACTTGCTGCAGGGACAATAATTTTACGCCACTTTCTCTATCGGACAGAAGGAGCTGGAACTTGCTGCACACTAATCTAGACACTTTACGCGACTCCCTCTAAAGGAACCAAGCCTTATAAGTACTGTGGTGGTGTAGACAATAGAGCGTGAAGTCGAACATTCATTTTGCGAGCCCTGTTTTGCCCTACCTGTATTATTCTACTGCGTACGGCGGCAAATATAACCCGGCCTCCGAGGTCCGTGCAAGGTCACAACAAGTTGTGATGCACCTTGGTTGTGCTTCGCCGTTGCATGGCTGGCACATTTCCAATGGGTAGCGGGGTTACAGCGTCAACCTCATCTCCCTCCGACTCGTCTGCGGGTACCCTTGATACCCCGGCCCACGCCTCTGCCTCGCAGCGGGCTAAAGTCACACCTCTGCCGCTTGCGACCTCCCATGCGGCCATGGGCCAGAACGAGAGCAAGCCCACTCTCTCCCCCTCCTCTCCCAAGAGCTTCTACATCGCGGCTTCAACCGGCTCCAAGTTGAAACGCGCATTCGCTCGCAGGAAAAAGTCCCAGGACCCAGCCATCCCCACCACCGACGCCCAGAAACCTCCCCGGAAGCTCCCCCTCATCCCCCAAAAGTCCAAGGATGTCGCCCCTTCCCCTCCGGCCAAGCCAGCGGCGCTTCAGGTCGCCAAGAAGCCCGTTCCGCTGCCACCTATACCCCCTCAACCCATTATCCCTGCCAACCGAGCTTCGGTCATACCTATAACGCCTGGAGTATCCTCTGCGGTCAACTTCATCATAGCGCAGGACCGGGAGCTGAACGCGGCACGACAGCAGGAAAAGGTGGTCAAAGCGGCCGAGACGAGTCTGCCTCCTGTGGATGCCGAGGTCGAGTCTGAGGCGGCCGACAAGAGCGACTCCAAAGAGGCTTGGCGGAAGAGCGACGCGACTATCACGCATCGACCTGGGGCAGGAGGACGGCCTTCACGGCCCGTCTCGATGGCTGAGTCGCTCCAGTCTACACATACGGTGACGGCCGTGAACAAACGGTTGAGCGCCCTCATCGCGGACGGCGATCTCGTTGAAGAGGACGAGGATCACAAACAGCCATCCCGCTCATCACCAACCGCTTCCCTGAGATCTAAGCCACGCTCCATGTCGCTTAACACTCCTTCTTCGCCGTTCCAAGCGTCACCAATCTCTCCGAAGCTCTCCTCCGAGACCGCTCCTCCCATGACCTCTCCGAAGCTCTCGTCCGAGACCGCTCCCCCCATGACCCCTTCCATGATTCGCGAAACGCCCACCCTCACTCGCGCAGCCGCCAGCGGCATCATTGCGCCGTCGAGTTCAGGTCTACAATCCACTGGTAACAATATCCGCGGTCGTTTAGCCGCGTGGACCGCGACAGCGAATACCAACTCTACCAACTCAACACCGACACCCGGATCGCACGCGCATGCTCAGACGCAGGCTCAATCGCGGCAACCGACTGTTAGCCTATCGGCAAGTTTGGCTCCCGCTGCCGGCTTAGCGAAACGCGCTGTTGAGAAGATGGGACGATGGGGATTCGGGTCGGGGTCAAGCAACGCCTCCTCGTCGTCGACTGCCGCGCCCTCTTCATACTCTGGGCCCGATTACGGCCTGGTTCGAACCAATTCGAACAACTCGGGTGGGGGCAAGCATTCGAAACATCGGAAGATGCAACACTCGACATCGAGCGCCTGGAGCATCAGCTCATCTTCTGTCACGGATTTGGACGCGTTTGCGCCTCCTCCCGAGGCTGATCTTGGCAAGTGTCTACGAAGACCGCTTAGGGTTTCCAATACGGGGGCTAGTGTTGGTGGCGTTGTTTTTGGGGTTGCGCTCAAGGTTGCAATCCGCGAAGCTGGCCCTGTCAAGCGGCCAAAGCCGGAGGGCGACGTTCCGCCTCTATTATGGCAATTGGAGCAGCGATTGCTGCCAGCACTCGTTGTTCGTTGCGCGCAACACCTGCTTGTCTGGGGCGTCCAGGAAGAAGGGTTGTTCCGGTTTGTATTGCAATTTTTGTGGCTTCCTTTTCTGATTTGACGCCACAGAGTATCTGGGCGGCCGTCCCATACGAACAAGCTACGAACAGAGTTTGATTCTGGTACCAAGTTCTCTACGTTTTGTCGAGCAGCATTCTTATGTTTTTCAGGCGCCGACTACGACATGAGCGAGTGCACTCCCGGTGATTTAGACCCGCATTCCGTGGCGTCCGTCTTCAAAGCCTACCTCCGCGAACGTGAGCCAATTGTTTTGGACACGAGTTTCAACTTTCAAGCTCACGGACCGCAGTACCGGATCCGATATTGACGCAAGGTCTTGCGCCTTACTTCGAGGCAGCGCTAGCGCAAGAAAACGCGCTCGAACAGGAGCGGAATCCGCGCCCAAGAGCGCCAGTTGGCCAAGGGCTTCCCTCGGGTCCTCGCGCTGGCCAAATGATGCGCAAACCTCCATCGTTGTCAACCCTTGCTCAGCCTAACTTTAATTCGCTGCGTCCGCCGTCACAGTCTCTGCTGAACGCATTACGATCACTCGTTGGGCAATTACCTCCAGAGAATCGGGACTTGCTCCGAACCGTGACCGAGCTCATCCGTGCCACGGCCAAACAGAGCAAAGAGACCAAGATGCCTCTCAGCAATCTATTGCTGGTATTCTGCCCCAGTCTCAACATGAACCCGCCGCTGTTACGCGTTTTATGCGAAGCTGAGGTTGTTTGGGAAGACGCGCCGATCGTGGATATTAAACGGGAGAGCCTTGGTGTTCTCGATATTCGAGCTTCACCGAAACCTGCGGAAGAGGATGAACCTCCTCTTCCATCCCCAACGCGACCCAGATTTCCCGGTGCTCGGACACGGCGGGCTCATCCGGCGGCGGTCTATGTAGACGACGACGAATCATCGTTGTCTCAAATCCTTGGGGAGAGCGGTAACGCCGCCTCGGACGTGTCATCGGTATCGACTTCCGGAGATACTTCGATAGCATCGCGACTGGATGCGTCCTCGCCTTTACTTTCTTCTTCATCCGAGTCGCTTGCGACTCCCTCAAGTGGGTGTTCACTGGATCACGGCCCTCTAGAGAGGGAACTGGATTCAAAGCCGACACCACTCATGCCCGACTCTCCTGATCTCACAGAGAATGAACATCCTCACCAGTCGAGCCCACACTCACCGATACACTTTCCTACTTTGACGAAGAATCCACCAGCGACGCCACTTCGTTCAACCCGTTCTATTCCTACATTATCTTTACCTAGCTTACCATCGCCGCCAAAGGTCGACACTAATAACTCGCCGAGCTCACCTCCGCCTTCGCCCTTTCGGAGGCTGAAGAAGACGTCGCTGCATCTCTTGTTTTCGAAACGTTCTGCGTCCCCGTTGACGTCGCCCACCGGAGGACCACCGACTATCTCCGGACCTTATTTATATACGCCGAGAGCGGCGTCGGATACTTCATTGTCGACGCCGAATTCGGCGGTGACGGCGCCGCAGGGCAGTACGCCGCCAGTGCTCGATACGCCTATCGAGTCGTCTCCGCTCCGTCTTGAGCTCGGGATCGAGATTGTGGAGAGCCCAGACAAAGAGACACCGGACTCGGACTCGCCAGCAGAGCTCGAGACGGTGTTGCCCGCCGTTGATCAGACACCGATTGCGGACATGTACCGGAACGGGTCGGTGTCGTCGCTGGCGGTAAACCATCCACGGGCTCAGCCGACGCGACAGCACATTGTGCGGCAGACGTCCAAGGCGTCAATAGCGTCGTCGAATCATCTTGGGATGCTGGAGGACGAGCATGAGGAGGACTGGACGCAAAGTGTTATCGGAGACATTGACTGGCGGAAGTATTCTAGCCAAGAACAGGGTTGAAGGGGATATACCATGCAAACTACTGACAGTGTATTTTATTCGAGTATTATTTGAGTTGTCGTGAATGTATGCGCTGGCGAGGGTATATGCGCGTCATACCAATGCAGGACATCAACCCGCCTCGGCCTCTTCTTCTCTCTCCCCCACCATCGATTGCCGGGTGCAACGACGACGACACGATGGCCACCTCCGACGCTGTAAAGAACGTCCAGCAGAAGCTCTTCGGCAAGACCAACGCGCAAGACGCGTCCAACGGCATCGCCGCCCCCGCCCCAGAGCGCGACGTCCCCCTCAGCATCAACATACCCAAATCGTCGTCCTCGCAGCCCATCCTCCCGCCCCCGCCCAAAGCGTCCAAGTCTGCAACGCAGAGCAACTACCCCGAGCAAGACCGCCAGGCTCCGTGGATGAAGCGGCTCGGCGAGAAGCTCGGCACAGAGTACAAGGGTGCAGAGCGGTACCGCCTCCTCCAGGACGAGAACAAGGAGCGCCATTGGAAGCGCTGGGGCCCGTATCTCAGCGACAGACAGTGGGTCAGTGCGTTTCTCGACCTCGCCGACCTCGCCACTCATACCGCTGTAGGCGACCGTCCGCGAGGACTACTCCGACAATGGCGACGCGTGGAGCCACTTCCCCCATGAGCACGCTCGGTCGCGCGCCTATCGGTGGGGCGAGGACGGCATCGCGGGTGTTTCCGACAACCACCAGCGCCTTTGCTTGTCCCTCTCGCTGTGGAACAACGAGGACCCGATCCTCAAGGTTCGCCGACCGCTTGACGCGTTTTTTCGAGCTGCTTAGTTTTGTTTTTCTCGTATAGGAGCGTCTCTTTGGGGTCACTGGCCACCAAGGCAATCACGGCGAGGACGTAAAAGGTACGGGCGCCGCCTCGGCTTCCGATATACGCCTCATGAACGTTCGTAGAGCTGTACTATTACCTCGACTCGACGGCTACGCACTCGTATATGAAGTTCCTTTACAAGGTGCGCGTCATTTTTCGCGTCTGCGCGTGACTGACGCGTCATAGTACCCTCAACGCGCGTTCCCGTACGGGCAACTGGTCAGCGAGAACCAGCACCGTAGTCGCGATGTGCCTGAATTCGAGATTCTTGATACGGACGCGTTCAAGGACGACAAGTACTGGGATGTGTTCGTCGAGGTGCGATATTGGTTTTATCTAGCCGATCTTCTTACCGATGCCGTGTCAGTATGCAAAAGATGAAGACGACGCGGACAACCTCTACATGCGCATTACTGCGTACAACCGCGGCCCTGATCCCGCCTCTCTCCATATTATTCCCCAACTCTGGTTCCCCAACACGTGGTCGTGGCCTGTCGAGAAGCCGCCGATGCCTTCGCTGTCGGCTTCCTCCCGCAGCGACATCCAATGCATCACCGCGAAGCACCATACCCTCGGAAAGACCCACCTCTATTGTCTTTCCTCGCCTCCTCCCGTTAGCGGCGAGGGCGAATTTATGTCGGGGACCGAGAACGACATCATTGAGCCCGACCTCTTGTTCACCGAGAACAACACCAACTTTTCGCGTCTCTATGGCGGCACCAACGAATCTCCGTACGTCAAGGACGCGTTCCACGACCACATCATTAATTCTCATCGCCCTCCGGCCCCCGAGGAGGAGGAAAAGTTCTTTGCTCCCAAGATTCGGTCCAGGACATACTCCACGTACGAGCGCGAGTCGGTCGGCTCGGAGGAAGGGCCCTGCACACCTTTCCCTCCTACGCCCGACTTCGTCAACCCGCAGAAGATGGGCACCAAGTCCGCTGCACACTACGAGTTCCGCGACGTACCGGGACACGGTGGTTGTGCCGTTGTTCGCCTCAAGCTCACTCCCTCGAATCCAAAGAAGGACCCGAGCCTTGTTGACGAGATGCTCTTTGATGACGTGGTCGAGGCGCGTCGGCAAGAGGCGGACGAGTTTTATGGCTCGCTCGTGATGGGCCCCATCAGCGAAGACTTGAAGCAGATCATGCGGCAGGCTCTCGGCGGCATGCTATGGAGCAAGCAGTTTTACCAGTTCATTCAGAAGGAGTGGATCAACGGCGACCCTGCACAACCCCCGCCGCCTCCTGGACGTAAAAACATTCGCAACAAGGTAATGGATCCGCCTTTTGTGAAACTATGCGCTGACTCGACCAGGACTGGCGTCACCTCCACATCGCTGATATCCTCTCGATGCCAGACAAGTACGCGTCGTTTCTCCTTTTTACGCATCCGCTCAATAATTGCTCCAGATGGGAATACCCCTTCTTCGCTGCGTCGGTGATCTGAGCACCTGTACGTTCCAGTTCTGACGCAGCTTCTAGTTGGGACAGCGCATTCCACTGTATACCACTCGCTCTTGTCGACCCCGCATTTGCGAAGAACCAGCTTGGTGATTATTCATGCACTGATTTTGATTGATTGTGCTCATTGGCTTTGTAGATGTACGCTGGTTTGCTGGCTTTGTTGCATGGTGTTAACGTCATTCTCTAGCTTCTCACTCGTGAATGGTTCCTCAAACCGGATGGCCAGATCCCCGCGTACGAATGGAATTTCAGCGACGTCAATCCGCCCGTACACGCGTGGGCGGCCTTTAGGGTGTTCAAGATTGAACGCAAACTCTTTGGCCACGAAGACTTGCCCTTCCTTGAGCGCGTATTCCAGAAGCTGCTCCTCAACTTTACCTGGTACGTTAGAAATCTATTGGCCACTGGCTCTCATTTATCCTAGGTGGGTCAACCGTAAAGACAAGGATGGTTCGGGCGTCTTCGAAGGCGGTTTCTTGGGCTTGGACAACATCGGCGTGTTCAACCGCTCGGAACCGTTGCCGACCGGAGGTGACCTCCGCCAGGCTGATGGTACTAGCTGGATGGCGTTCTACTGCCTGAACATGTGCGCTTGTTTCATCTACTTCTTTACGCTCTGACGCTCTCTAATAGGTTGAACATTGCCCTGGAGCTCGCCAAGCACAACCCGGTGTACGAAGATATCGCGTCCAAGTTCTTTGAGCATTTCTTGTACGTCCACTCCAGACGGTATGTGCTGTTCTGAAGCGACTTCAGGTACATTGCCGACGCGATGTCGTTCCGTCAAGGCGACGAATATGTCTCGTTGTGGAATGAGCACGATGGCAGGTGCTCGCTTTGTCTCTATTCCATCGCTCATCGTCGTCAGGAATGTACTACGATGCGATCCACTTTGGAGAGAACAACTCGATGCAGCTTCCCGTCCGCAGTCTTGTTGGCTTGATACCGCTCTACGGCACCCTTGTGCTCGAGCCCGCCACACTCAACCGCTTCCCTGGGTTCAAGAAGCGCCTCGAATGGTTCCTTGAACAACGCCCAAACCTATCGGCACGCAACGTCGCCAACATGAAGGTTGTAGCGCTTGTCTTCCCATTCTGATAGCTTGCTCATGATGCTCGCTTTCCAGGTTCGTGGCAAGGAGCAACGCCTGCTGCTGGCGCTTTGCAACAAGGAGCGTTTGGTCAAGATTTTGGAGAAGATGCTCGACGAGACGGAGTTTTTGAGCGAGTATGGCATTCGCAGCTTGTCCAAGGTATATCTCTTGTTGTTCTGTGTTACACGTTTACTAACGTATGCCCAAAGTACCACAAGGAACACCCTTTGGGGTATGGATGTCAACGGACAACGTCACGAAGTGGCCTATTGGCCTGGCGACTCGCTCTCCGGCATGTTTGGTGAGTGGCTCGCGATTCTGCACAATCGAGTACTCAACTTGACCTAGGCGGAAATTCCAACTGGCGCGGCCCAATTTGTACGTTTGTCCGGTCGCAGGTGGTGACACGGTTTTGACCGCTATCGTCTAGGGCTCGCGACCAACTTCTTGCTCATAGAAAGC
Source organism: Mycena kentingensis (nom. inval.) (assembly GCA_014461125.1). Lineage (NCBI taxonomy): Eukaryota > Fungi > Basidiomycota > Agaricomycetes > Agaricales > Mycenaceae > Mycena > Mycena kentingensis (nom. inval.). The sequence continues at coordinate 7,183 of JACAZG010000007.1, read as the reverse complement.
TTGCAACGCTTCTACCAGTACTACGGAGACGAACTTCAAGTCGAATGCCCGACTGGCAGTGGCGATTACATGAACTTGGTCTCTGTTGCGGAGGAGATTCAGCACCGTATCATACACATCTTTGGACGCGACGCCGAGGGTAAACGCGCGACCAACGGCGGCAACATCAAATTAGACCAGGACCCGCACTTTAGAGACTATGTGCAGTTTTACGAGGTTAGAACGCGTCTCTTGATACGAGGGCTTGGACTGAATCTGCTCTAGTACTTCCACGCCGACACTGGCTCCGGCCTTGGTGCCTCTCACCAGACTGGCTGGACTGGCTTGGTCGCCTACCACATCCTGCAAGCAGGCAATAGTTGCCGTCTTCCCAAGACCCCTAGAACGCCCCGCGCCGTGGTCCAACACTATTTCGATGTCAGTCTTGCTGTGTGGCTCTGTGTTTTTGGTGCTGACTGCGTTGCAGGAGACGATCGACTCTCGTTCTGAGTTTGGGGACGACTCCAAGTCTGCGTTTAGCGCGTTTTCAATCTTTGACGCCAACCACACCCTGGGCGACATTTCTCCGGATGCATTGTAGTTTGTAGAGATACTAGAGATAGATAGAGACGTGCATACCACCATCGCTTGTGCGATGCTTTTTTGGCCACGACAATCATGTGTCTCGAAATTTGCGGCGCGAAGTTACTCGACTGGTGGCCTTCCTCCATTGCCGCCATTGAGGGAATGGCGCGCCCTGTTCCCTGCAACCAAACAACTCCAGCATCGCGTTTGCCTAGGCAATCCAGCAACCGCAACACGCATCGCCGACGCCTTTGTACCTTCAGGTTCTCGCGACAAAATCGTCCTCGAGGCTTTTCCAGGCGCGTGGACTCCTCTCTACGCCCTACTGGCCTCATACTCGTCCCCCAGGTCCCGGCCAACTCACCCGTGCGCTGCTACAACTACCCCGAAGACGGATAAAAAAGCTCGTCGTCCTTGAGCAGGGAGAGGAGTACCTCCGGTATCTCAAGGTTCGTCCCCAACCGTGCCTCCCGAGCCCCCTCTCATGTGTCTTGCAGCCTCTTGAATCTGTCGATCCTCGAATACAAGTAGTCGACCTGCGCGCCGATTTGTGGGACACATATCGCGAGCTCGAGCGGCTGGGAGTGCTCCAAGACGCGGAGACGCTGGGATGGGACCAAGGACGTGCGTGGTGGTGCTCTGCTCATGTGCGAGGCTGACATTGCTAGCCAGTCCACCCGCATGTACACTATGTCGGGCACTTGGCGAACAATCCGTCGGGCGAGCAGTTCCTGTCGCAGCTCCTGCGCAGCATCCCCGACCGGCAGTGGCTCTTCAAGTACGGGCGCGTGCCGATGAGCTTCCTACTCAGCGAGACGCTGTACGGGCGCGTCACGGGCGAGGAGGCGCGCATGAGGTGCAAGTTGTCCATGATTGCGAGCGCGACGGCGTCTGCGAAACTCGCCATCCCCCCTCGAGGGCACCAAGCCGTATCAAGAGCACTTTCACCCGCTGCCGTCGGAGAATGCGCTCACCATGAGGGGCAAGGCGCAGAAAAAGGGCAAGCTGCGACCCGAGGTCAAGGGGACGTTGTACAACCACTATGTCGCGGTTAATTTCATGCCGGGGGAGAAGCCCGCTATCGCGCCTGGCCTGTTGAAGAAGTGGGATTATTGCCTGCGGCATTTGTATGTGCATCGCGCGACGCCGCTCTCGACTGCCTTGCAGTATGTTTTTCATTTTTTATGGCGTCTTGCGTTTGTGAACTGTTACAGGTTCCTCGCGCCAAACGGGCAGGCTCTGCTGAAATACATAAATCCCCCGGGCATGCCAGCCGGCGAGCAGCTTGACGCCAGGACGCCCATCCGCCAACTGAAGGTGGAAGATTGGGCGCGTGTCATTGCCGCGTTTGACGAGTGGCCGTTTGCGCCAGAGGTACATTCCTTTGTTCCAAGCAACTCGTCGTCTCACTGGTCTGGCAGGATCTCTCGGTTACAGACGCGGTGATGTTCCGCGAAGAAAAGCACGGTTAATACAACATAATAGAGATATAGATAACATCACGACTCCTGCATAACGGGCTGCGTTTCCTACACCCAACGCGGTCAGCAATCGGCGCGACAGACTGGGAAAACAGACCACGCACCACCATATCCACAGGCTGCGTCTCTTCCCATTCTTCCGGTAGTTCCGGCTGCGACTCGTCGGCGACCACAGAGAAATCGGACATCGAGACGTCAGAATCCTGCGTCTCCGAGTCCGCCACCCGCGCCTTTTCCTTCTTGTCCATCATCATACCAAACAGCGTCGTCTGTTTCGGCCCTTCCTTCTTCTTATCCTTGGGCTTCGGACCACGTTTGGCAGTGCTCTTCGGCGCGTCTTCCGCCGTCTCGACCTTGTCAAAGAAACTGTCGCTCTTTTGGATCGTCGTCCGGTTCGCACCGCCCTTGACGCCGAATGGGTTGCGGTTGGTGTCAACGCCGTTCTTGCGCGCGAATGGGTTCACTTCTGAAAAATGATTAGATCAAGCCAAAGGAAAGACGGAAACTGACTCTGTTTTGGCGGAGGCAGAACAGAGTCTTGCGATGAAGCGAAGTCGTCTACTTCATCCCGTTTCCGTTTGTTCTCCGACGACGTCGAGTCAGACGGCAGAGGTGGCGGCGGCATCGAGCTCGACGAGGCGGGGAACCGCGTCGTCTCCTTGACGGGGACGGCAAGCGCCAAGCCTGGTCGCGATATCGTCGGCGGTGGCTCCGAGTGCTGGAACGTCTTCGTCTGGGGCGCGGCATAGCTGACGTCCGCCAGCCCTCGTACGAGCGGATCGGGCCGCGTCCACTGAGCTCGCTTCTCCCGCGCAATGATCAACCGCTGGTCCTCCTCCGCCTCCCGTATAGCCTTGAGCGCGCGAATCTTCTCCTCGAGCCCTTCAAACCGATAAAACTGCGCGATCTTGAGCACCGCGTCGAGGAAGCGCGCGTTGTGGATCAGCTTGGCCAGCTCGATCGCGCGCGGGATCTGGCTGAGCTTGCAGGCGCTCTGGATGAGCAGGACGAGGTCCTTGTCCATGTTCTGCTCCGTTTTGACGATCTCGTCGTTGGTCAGCTGGTCGTCGAGCCCGTCTCGGAGGATCTCGAGTAGAAGATGCTCGCGAGCCACCCTGTTAAGGCATTAGCCTAGAAAAACAAAAACAAGGAACATACTTTTCCTCCGCCTTGTTCTCGCTTGTGAACGGCATCTCGATGGGGAGCTCTTGTGGGGGAGGTAGCGGGTGACTCGGGTGCGTATCGTTTCCCTACAAAGTCAACACATCTCCTCGAAAACAAAATCCAAACTGGCGGACCTTGAGAATAACGCACAATAATGTGCTTCCAAATATCGCGATGGGCCAATACGACTCGTGCTTGCCCTGTTTCCGCTCGAGCAGCTCAGAGTCGAAGATGCGTGCCCAGGACGCGTGGTGAGGGATGCGGTACTTTGTTAAGACATGGATTCGGCCAACCGAGTCGAAAATGGCGGGGGCCTGGACATTTCGTTAGAGTCGAATGTAGGAGAGCACCGAGAAGACGCACGCCTTCCTCAGTTATGCCAATCCATTTCAACTGCACATTCTCGCCCAGTGGAAGCAGATCGCGCTGGCGGACGCTAAAGTCTTCAAAGTTGATGAGAGTGTATGAGAGATTCTGCGAGCCTGCAACGACGGGAATTAGTTGACAATGGAGACGAGGGTGCGGAAAACAAACCGTCGACCGACGATGCCGGCCCATGGACGACAAAAACCCACTCGTGACTCGCCACCATCGATACGAACTGGCCGCCCATGCCGAGTATCCGCCTCGCGGCCCGTCCCACTCAGAAACACGAGTGCTCCATCCGAAGTTGCTATCACAACGTCCCCGAACCCGTCGAGGTCCCCGTCGGACATGTTCTTTGTGCTCCCGCGCGGCGCAAGTGCGCCGGACGCAATGCCGACGATCGAACAGCCAGGGTTCAGCTGGTACGTCCATTCCTCGCTCGCGTTCATGTCGAGGTACGGTCTGAACAGCACTTGTGCTGGCTCGGTCTCGATCTTGCTGTTTGCAGCGAGCAAGATGCCGCGTTCGCCTGGAAATGAGGTTGACCGAAAAGCTCATAACTAGTCGGCGCTACTTGCCAAGATAACCGAGCGTGTAGCCGACCTCATCGGTGAAGTGGATCCGCCTGCGTTTACTTTCGTCGAAAAACTTGACGTCGATAATATGGTGCGACTCCATTGAGGAATCGAGTCCGGGGACCTCAGTTCTCTCGATATACCCAATCTTGTTTATGGCTGCACGGAGATTACGACAAGGTTCAAATTTGAAACGGGTGCTTACCGAGATATTTTTTGTTCTGCGACAGAGGCGTTTCTCCTGGTTGAAAGTGTTCTTGCAGACTGGTCACTTGGACTTGGGAACGTTAGTGTCGTTGCCGGAACGGAACCTGTACTTCACCAAGGGATGGTTCATCCTCCGCGTCAGACACCTCTCCAGTGTCGTCTCCCTTCTCCTCGTCCTCCACCTCCTTCTGCTCCCCCTCGTTGTCGACAGCATTCGCTGCGTCTATTTGCTGGAGCAGATCCGCGACATCATTCTGGACTGGAGGCTCTGGCTCGCGAACCTGAATCTTCTCGAACGGACTCGGATATTTGCCCGGAACGACGTCGGTCAGTCGGGTAAAGGTACCAATAGTCGTAACCCAAACGAGCGCGTTCGCGTTGGGCTGAAACGCGATTTGGGTTATACACGGTTTCTTGGACGGATCCTCGTCTGGGTTCGTGTGCCTAACGGGCGTCGATAAAATCTAGACGCGCGGAAAACGAGTGACCTACGTGGCTATAACGTTCTTTTTCACTACGTCCAAAATCGAAACTTGGTGGTTGCTCGCAATAGCGAGATACGCGCCGTTCGGCGACACTGCGAGTGCGGTGACCGGGTTTTGTGGCGGGATGAACAAGGTGGTCGATTTCCAGGAGGACGAGTCCACTTTGACGATAGCTGGGGCGGTTCAGTGCAAAGCGACTGGATATAACGCGCCGCCACTTCACTGCGTGTGCTTGTTGCGACGAAGAAACAGTCGCCGGAGGGATGCCATACTGCGGAGCAGTCATATTTGTACGCCCTAGAAACGCTCCAGGCGTGTAAAGGGGAGGAAGGAGGACATACAAGCTCTCGTGGTCTGCTATGCTCGGTAAAAGCATAGCAACATCTGTGAGTGGTTCGCTCCTGTGCGCGGCCGTGTCCCATACGAGTAGCTTTCCATCCGCGCCGCAGGACGCCTACTTGCCGTGCGTTGAACGGTCGTGTCGAGCGATGAGAGGACAGACGGACCAGTAAATTCTTGTGCGGATGCCATGATAGTTTGCGAACATTCCCCCGGTGCCCTTGTAGCTTCTTGGTTTCTTGGATGTCGTAAAGGTTCACGAGCATGATATCGGGGCCTCTGGTTTGTATGAGAAACGGGTAGAAGAAGGTGGCGACGACGCACTCGGAAGCCACGGCCACCCATCCGCCCTTACTCGTTGCAACGCATGTCGCTGCTAGCGAACTACTCCATATATGCTCTGGAGAAGAGTCCGAGAACTGATTGTATCGTCGCAGAATCCCGTCGGTGCTAGTGGACAGCCAGTATTGGTTCTGCGGGGATGAGCAGGAGCAGCGGGTTGGTGCATGCTACGCACAGTGGTGGCAATGGATGTTATTCGATTCGCGTCGAACGTGCTGAGACTGTTGCTATTTGGGTGGAAGTCGTCAAAGTTCTCGTAGAGGCGGACGATGCCAGCGTCGTTGCCGACGTAGAGAAACCTGAGTGGCTTGAGGCGAAGAACGCGTCGGGAACGGATTGTACGCACTTGCCGTCGGGAGAGAAGCCGACGGAGTTGAAGCCGTCGTCGCCGGTGTGGTAAGGCATGGAAGAGGGCGAAGAGGTGGGTGGTGTGATGCAACGCGTCTGTCACCGGATCATCAACGCGTCTTGGACGCGTCCACCTCCCTCGTCGACGCGCCGATACAGTAGGGCACAACCAGCAGAAGAAAAGCACGTTCATTTTATCCGAATAACTACGCGTCTACAGCAGCTATGTCCTCCGCTGACTCCTCGCTCGTCGACACGAACGCCTGGTTCAACGATGTAATCGTAGTCACCGCCATATCCAGCACAACCTCTACCCGCTTCTTCAGCGCCTCGTTCGCCGAATGCACGACCAGTAGGTCAAGGTCCACCATCGCAACGTCCTTGTCCAGCGGTACAACCAGCGTCAGTCCCTTGTTCTCCTCGCCTTGCTCCATATCCACCTCCTCCTCCCCGGTATGCAGCTCGACGTCGGGGCCAAAATGCGCCTCGAAGAACCACGCAATTCGATGCGCGCGTTCAATCGCCTCGTTGTGGTCAGAGTGGACGTGTGTATGCGGTTGGGAGGTTACTGGCTCAATGTCAGCCTTCGGTATCCGCACAAATCAGGACACAAACATTTCACAGAAGCAGGACTCTTTGTCGATGCCGGTAATAAGCGCCAACGTCGAATCGGCCAACATATCGTTACTGGCACTCGATTCCCATTCCAGTGTGAGCTCGTGCTCTCGCGTTTGCTTCACGTCGATGGCGTTCAATATCTAGCGAAAAGGGTCAACCAACGGAGCGCTGCCTCCCGAAAATTCCACGTACCCGCATCGTCGGAATGCCCTCTTTATCCTGCCCGACCTCGATGTCGCCAAACATCCCCTCCAAGTGCCACCTCACGAGCTCCCAACCGACGCCCAGCGCGATACGCTGTCGTTGGGTGACCGTACAAGTCGATAACCCCGCAAAGTCCTTCAAGTCTCGCGGGTCCAGCAGCGTGTATGAAAAGTCTTTGGCGACGAGCAGTCCGGAAAGAACGTCGTTCGACCGCGGTTGTTTGTCGGCCAGCGTCCCGATGGCCTAGAAAATGGATGTGTTCATTCAGGTTGTGCCCAAAATGATAACACGTTACCTTGGCCACTCGTTCACCTCTGAACGACAGGTTCAACGTCTCCAGATTCCGCGGCGTATGTATCTTGACGTCCTCGTCGCGCTCCTTGTACCGCTGCGTCATTGCAGCGCGTAACCGCCCCATAGCCGTTTGCTCTCCATGCACAAGGACCTTGCAGAATATATTCAGCTATCTTTCTGGTTCAAGAGAAATCCA